>JAQPPZ010002512.1:6765000-8076284 GCA_028583015.1 Wollemia nobilis
GGTGGAAGGGACTGGTCCTTCTCCTCTTGTGGTCCAAGGTGAGGGCTTGCACCACACGGCTCAAAGACCGTTTGGGGGGAGACTGCTTCCACCGGGTGGGAGGATTCGGGATGGTCCCTAGACGGGCCTGGAGAATCATGCCCTTTTGCAGCAGGGAGCTTTGTCTGACCTTCACCGTGTTCCAAGGGGTTACTGGAATCCCGTTTCTTCATCCTTGGATTTTGAAGAGGACAGTTGGACTGGAGGTGCCCTTGAGAACTGCACAAGGGGCAGAAAGCCGGTCTGTTCTCATACACAATGGCTTGCTTGTGAAGAATGATATCTCCAGACCGGAGAGTGATGGATGATGGAAGGTCAGCCTCCAAATCTGCCAGAATGCAGAACCGAGCTTGAACAAATCTAGTTCGAGCTTTGGTGGGAGGGTCAATGGTAACCAACTCACCAATGGAGCGTGCAATTCCTCTGATTACATTTTCATGCCAACAGAAGAGGGGGAGACTCGGGAGTCTAACCCATATTGGAGCAATGTTGATATTTTGGGTCTCGGGGTTGAAGTCCATACCCCACTTCCTTAGAAAGAGACTTCGCGACCTAGGAACCAGGGACCACCAGCCGAGGATTTTACAGTAGTCCTCCTTGTTATTCAGTCTAATCGCGAAAAAACCCCGGGATAAGGCCGCCAACTCCATGTGACCAGAGGTTCGCCATTTACCTGCCGCCCACTTGCGAATGGTCTCCATGTCGGGACGGCCGCCAATAAACTTACCGATGAGGGTAAATTTTTTGAATTCCACAAAGCTTGAAAGAATTTCTGTCGGGATGTCCAACTCGTCCCCGACAGGAAACAACTCCTTGGAGAGCGGACCGCTAAGGGTTTTCGAAGCCGTTGCTCGAGCATACGACTTCCGAGGTCCACCTCCCCCATTTGTCTGGTGGATCCTTGTCATGACCTACATCCTCTTCGGTTGGAGAGGACTCCTTAGCGCCCCGATCTCTGACTGCCCTCCCTTCGCCCTGCTGTGCCCTTGGTTTAGTCTGTTGGCGTTCCCATGCTCTCCCGCAGAAGCTTTCCCGCCCGCTGTCATCTTGGCCGTCATATATGGATGGTATTTACTACACATGGTCAATGGATGATAAAATCTCAACTATCAACATATTTTCAAGGTGTTTAATAAAAATATAATACTTTTCATTGCACAATTGTGGTGTTGACCTACTAGATGATAAACGAATATTGTGTGATGATAATAAAATATTGTTGGACAACAATGAGAATCCACCATCATAGATGATTTTCAAATTTCACATCATGACACCTACCCTTTTCCATTACTTTGAAGGGTTTTCCATAGACAAAAGGAAATATGTAGAATATTATGAAAATAGAAAAAATAAGTTTACAAAAAGCCAACTAGGACTAGAAATAGGGTGGTTAGGGGTTATATAAAATGGATTTTTTTTTATCGCATCAACATAGTATAAGTTAAATATGGCATAGGGAGTTGAAACAATAATATCTAAGCTACCTAATGAACTAGGGGGAATAATAGCAACATGAGTATACATTTGCAGAAACATCAAGTTATTTATGTAGGAAAATATACAAAGAAAGAGAAATTTTTGGTTAGGGAACCCCTCTATATTTTTCCATTTTAAATATTTTTTCCTTTTTATCGTAAGGAGACCCTCCAAATTTCTTGTTTTGAAGATATTACTTTTTTCAAAAGGGAGGCTACAAAATGGATTTTGTAGGTTTCCTAGACTCTATAGCCTCATCAAATAATTATGCATCCTCATTGGGATTTAAGGATTTTTTCAATATGGATATAATTTCTTCTTTAAAGAGTGGATTTTCATGTAGATTCAATGGATGACCATTAGACATTGTAGGAGTTGTTGATAAATTTATGGCATGTAACTTGATTATTCCATAATTGTATATAGTATTGACTTCATAAAAACCTAACCACCAATTCTACAATTTTCCTTTATTTTTTATCTACTTGAAATCCTATGATAGTGCCTAGTGATATACATAAAATTATATCTCAATGAACTAATTGTGCCATCATTATCTCTATTTCTAAATCACTTCTATATAAATAGATTTTGTTGGCAGTATTCATCTAAGAAATTGAGTTGTTTAAGATGTTGTTTGTATGCCTTGTAGAGGTCCAAGTAAAGTTCTAGTGTAGTTGTAAGAGTTTTGATTTTAATCTCAATGGGTAAAACTACATGTTTCCCATAGACTAGTTCATATAGTGTGAATCATATAGTTATTTTCTAGGTGATTTTGTAGATTCAAACTAAATTTATAAGATAGTTTATCTAGTTTTTTTGATGGAATTGATTTATTCTTATGAGGATATTTTGTTTTTTCCTATTAGTGACCTCTAATTGGTCATTCACCTACAAATGATGTGGAGTGGATTTTAGATGATAAATTTCATATTGCTTAACCAAATGTTTTTTTTTTTAACATGGTGGAATCGATAGCCACCACAAATCCGGGCATGTTGTCTAGCTTTTATGGCCGCCACAGTATTCTGCGTTGTCCGCCCCGAAAGTCGCCACACAAATATTTGTGCAATCTGCCCCTATAACTGCCATGCCATAATCATTTTAAACATTTTACGCCGCTGAAAGCACCAGGAAAGGGACAAGCATTCAGTCCGACGAGGCCCGAGATTTGAACCTTGGACCTCCACCCCCCTTAGGGGTTTGGATGAACCGATTGGTCTACACCTCCGACCTTTTGCTTAACCAAATGTTATATGAGTTTTAATGTGAATTCTAGTTCCTGATTAGTAATAATGTTTTCTAATTCTATGAGGTATTGCTTAACCATACCTCATGAATATTTTCTCATAAATAAATCCTTCTACTTTATCTTCCCATGCATGTATGAGTGTCTTAACTTCTACCCATTTAATAACATAATTTATATACACTAAATGCATCTTTACTAATTGAAGAACATTTCATCTATTGTGGTTGGCTTCCCCATGTACTAACATTGATCACATTTAGAATCATAGTCTCTAGTGCCTTTGAATATTTATTGACTAGTATATATTAAATAAAATATCTTATTGGCTATATTCTACATATAAAAATAGCCCCCATAGGCTTCATCATGGTAGGATATTATAAAATTTATCCTCATGAACACACTATTATATAACACTATCTAGACCCTACTTGAACATATATACATCAATCTAGATGTAAGAGGAACTCATGTTGATAAGAATGTGATATTTCTTAAAGAAGAAGTGAGGAGGCATATTACTTACCACTAGATTGTTTGAAATAACCAAAAAACATGGTGTTTGAATTGATATAAAAAAATAATGTTTTTTGGTAGTTGGATTGAAAAGCGGGTTTTGAAAGGGTCCCAAAACCTTATTACAAAGTGATTACAAAAACCATCAGGTCCGAAGACCAACAAGGAAGGTCAGGGCATGCCACAAGGGTGGTACCAAACCTGTATAAGAAAAATCAAATCAATAGGAAGTTGGTCCTAATGGGACGATCTCGAAATACAAAAATTAATTTAAACTCGGAAGCCCGCCTGAAATCTGAGTTGGCTAAACCATGAGCAAAGAGAAAACCCAACAACCGATAAAGTAGTACAAACAAATTAAACTAAGATTTTAGGATTCTCACCTAGTGGAATCCCACCCGAGAAGATCCTTGTAAGTAGGAAACCAAAATCCTACTAAAAACTGAATCTCACCTGAAAACTAAGTTGGCCAAACTAGGAGGAAAAATCCCAGCAACCGATAAAGCAAAAAAATCAAATTAAACTTAGATTTCAGGATTCTCGTCTAGGAGGGGCATGGGATGGAATCCCACCCAGGAAGGGCCTAGGAAGTGAGAAACCAAAAACCAGCAAAAGGAATAGCGGTAAAACCAGAATTAAAAAATTGTTAGATGGAAGCCCAGGTAAAGCAGTAGGAATAAAGAAATCCCACCAGGGATTAACCATCAGGTAGTAGCTGCAGCAAAGGAGGATCCCATATAGGAAGGCACGGGACCATCATAGACTATCCCAGTAAGAGAATCCTATCTGAATGCACAGAAAAACCATATTGGTCCAGAAAAGAAAATCTCAACCAAGAGTGAAACACCAGTCCCCCTCAGCTTTGGAATAAGATTATCCACCAAAATAAGTAGTGTTCTCCAAGAAAGCTATCGAGAAAATATGAAATCCCATCTATAGAAAGAAAAATCCCATGAACATCTAAAATGGAAACATGGCCTGGAAAGTGGATTAGCAAACACTAGAAATCTCGACAAACCCTGAGATCTCGGGTAAAAAAAATATTGTTAATCTAGAAATGCATCTTCTATTGGATCTTCATCTTGATCATTCTGAAACTTGAGAAAATCAATAATATTCTTCCTTTTAGGATTATCAAGAATAGTTATATTAGATTCTTATAGTAATAAGATACACCAAAAAATTATTCCATTTAGAACAAACTTATTCATTTAATATTGAATAGCAAAATTGCCAGTATACACAAAAATAAAATAACCTATAATATAATGACATAATATATTTATAGCATATACCATTACAAGGAATTGCTTCTCGATTACCATGCTATCAACTCTATGCCTATCAGTTATTTAATAACATAGTAGATGACATATGTCTCCATACCATATTCCTAGCGAAGGAAAAATCCTAATTCATTATCAGAGACATATGTATAAATATGAAAGGGAAGGTCCTAGTTGTATCCTCATAGCACTAGGGATGTGGTTAACCTATAATTTAAAATATTAAATATCTTATTATGTTTAGGTGTCCATGCAAATTCAACTTCTTTTATGATCAAGTCATGGAAGGTTATCATAATATTACCAAAATTCTTGATAAATAATCAACGAATGACCAAGAAAGCTTTAAAAATATTTCTATATCTAAGGAACTATGATGTCCTTGATAATCTCTATCTAAATAGGTTAGTTTTTATGCTATCTATAGATATGTGGGGTCCTAACACAATCCCTTCATTCATCAAGATGTATCATTTTTTGTATTAAGGAGATTTTGGTATATTGGTAACTATAGTATTTTATCTTATATCTATAAGGATTATTCAAATGTGTTTTTATAGACTATAATATAATACATATATTTATATGCATTCTATAGTAAGATATGGAAATATGCTTAAGATAACTTTTTGGAAGGTAGTGGGTGCATTGCATAATCCAAAGCATAATACAATGTATACAAATGCTTCTTATGGAAATGTGAATATAAATTTGTTGTAGTATTCCAAGTCACTTTGGATTAGATTATATTAATTAAAATTGTCCAATAAAGAGAAATGCTTCTTCCCATGCATAGTGTTTAACACTTAATCAAAAAAGGGGAGAGGAAAAAGGTATTTTCAAGTTTCCTTTTTCAAACTCTCTATAGTGTATACATACCCTCCACTTTCCTCCCTTTTTGGGAATAATGACCAAAGGAGATAACCACTAACTATTACAAATTTGGATGAATAAAACATGTGTTCAATAATATTTGTAGTTATTTTTTAATAATGTATCTATGGGAAGTGTTCATTTTTCTTTGATGTTGGAATTAGTTTTATCATGATTTTGAATATATGTAGTATACATAGGTTCCAAGGCCAATGTCTTTTATATCTCTATAATCCTAAGCAAAGGCGAAGATATTCTTGGTAAGGATGTCATCCAAATTCTTGTCCTACTTGAGTGTCAATTGCCTACTTATATCAAGATTCATTTGGGGAGTATTATAATGCTATTAATAGAAGTTATCTTATCTATGTCAAATAGATCACATAAATTATAGTCAATGGTTTATCTTCCTTCAATTTATTAAAAGTGTTCTTGAAATGAGGATAGATCAAACATTGGTCTCATCACTCTATTATTTATCTACCTGTATAGGGTCTTCACTTAGAAATGAGGATAGACCAACTCGATATAATATCTATAATAAAATAACTTCCAAAAATATAGTCAAACTAATAACAATTTAATAATGCACAATAGTAAGCATTCCACTAAGAACAATAAATTTAGATTCAATGCCACAGAAGTAGAAATACAAGCAATAAAATGTCATATTCCAAAACAATACAAAACCTAGACACTTAGAGATTGCAAAGTCTCATATGTGCAATAGAGTCAATTAAGATTAAATATGAAATATTATGTCAAGTATAACATAACTCTTCTTATTTACAGACTAAATCAATATTAACCCTAACCCTAATTATCAAGGGTCAACTACCTTAACCTAGGGCCCAAGCTAATAATAATAATATAGTGGACATAACTGTATTGGAGATTTTACATGGATTACCCTAAAAAACTTTATTCTCAAAATTGAAAAAGATTGGAAAATACTCTCAGGATCCCATATTGCATCATCTTATGGAATATCCTTGCACTTGATGAGGAATTTCTAAATTTGACAAGAATATAGAAGATGAACTCTATACTACAACATTGCTTCTAGCTAGAGAGTGATTCGACCTTCTTTATTGAGTACTAGAAGCTCTATCTAGGAATGCACATTTTGTCTAATGACTTATTTAAGAAAAGAATCATGAAAGACATGATACATATAGGAAGGCAATGGATGTTCTAACATATATGCTACTTTACCAATGTAATAAAAAAACTTGTAGGGGTGATAAAATTGAGCTAATTTTTGACTAGACTTGGTCTTCAAGGAAAATTACTTATAGGGATGGAGATGTAAAAAGACCATATTTCCTATGAAAAATTTCCATTCATAATGATGTGAATATTGCTATTGCTTGAAGTAATTTTTGGCCTGGGTAAAATTATCTTTAATAATTTATATCATGACTCATTGTTACAACAAATCATTCACCTTGGAGGATCCTAGAACATGATCTACCATTGGTCACTACTAGAAAAAATCGCCCACCTTGGAGTAGCATGGAACATAGTTTACCACTAGTGGATATTTCTAACCATACAAGGACTCAAATAGGGATATATTGAGGGAATAATGGTAAGAATTATTTTACCACCTTTTAGCTAAAGTGATTCAATGAACCTAATAAAATTGCTTATCTTAGGAAAATAACAAAGATAAATACCCAAACATTTGTTTCCAAACTCTATTTGGCCATATGATTGAGGGTGATAAGAAGAGGATATATTCAAATGAGTACCACTAAGATGGAACCATTCCTTCTATAAATTATTGGTGAAAATAAGATCATGATTTCTAACAATGAACTTGAGCATACCATGTGTAGCACCCTAAAATTGGCACAGTAAAATTATAAAATTTACATTCACCTTAGTAAATAATTTTAAAATCAAATTTAACCTCCCAAACCGCCCGTTAACCGTCGGGTATTCCGTTTCCCCCTTTTCCGCGCCAATTTTAGAGGTTGTTTTGACCGTTTGACGATATCGTCGCCGATCAGACGATATCGCCCCAGATTTGATGATTTCGTCTGGACTAGGACGTCCAGACGATCTTGTCGCAAAACTGAATTTGCATAGTTGGAATCTGTTCCAACGGGTCTCCAATATGGGCAGAAGCGTGTCTGCGCCATTGGGACCCTCCCCCGTTGGAGATCTCCCAAATTGGGATGATCTCCAACCTCCTACCTACTCCCCCTAAGCCTATTTAATCTCTAAGATTTTCCCTCCCCAACCCCTGGCTGAAATTTTTTGCAAAGTGATTCCCTCTACATTAGAACATCCTAATCTTGCATTTGCACTAGTTCCACATCGATTTTATTGTAGGTACATCATTGTTTTTCAGTCGGAGCCAGCATCCATCGTCGTCGACGAACCTATTCAGATCGGAGGCGATCCTGTCGAATGCGAGACGATTTCGTACTGATGCGAGACGATCTCGACTGCAGCCCACATCGAGGCAATCAGTGCCTGGAGTTTGCTTTTCTCAACTCTGTTTCTGTCATTTTATTTTGTAAATTAGATTATTTATTCAGTTTTTATGTTATTTTGCATTTGGAGTTCACCCATTTAGCTTAGATTGCATGCTAAGTTCATGATCTGCTATTAAAGTACAGTAATTGGCTTTAAATTCTGTTCTTAAATATTGTTCAGTATTCATATTGCTATTTGGTGTAATTTGCCTCTGTTAGCACAATAGAATTTCTTGTATTTTGCATCTGTTTTCTGTCTTGCGAGTCTCTGGCGAATTCGTCTGACGAATTCGTCGGATCTCGGACGAATCCGTCGGTCTCGGACGATTCTGTCGGATTACGAGACGATTCTGTCGGATTACGGGCGATCCAGGTCGCTTCAAACGTCGGAATCTTACGCAGACATCCGGATCAGGTATTTTTCATTGTCATTCTGTAAAATTCTCTGTTTTTTGCTTTCAAATTTGTTTGTTGTATTCATGAAAGTTGCATTTTCATGTAGTTTTAATTTAGATTCATTCGGCCAAACCTAGGATATGAATGCTTAAGGTTAAAACGAACTCATCAAACACATTCCAAAACCTAGGCGTGGAAACTGCCGCTAAATGTTTCCTGGTGAACCCACCATCCGTCAAAAAATCACCAAAATACACCTCCCTTGAGAGGCGGGACCTTCGCAAAGTCCTCTCAGTCCGAGGTATCACGACATCCTTTTCCCATCCTCCTTCCGAGCGCGGATCCTATAGCCTGAAGGTAGGGATGCAAAAAATTTGGAGCGATACATTTTGGTGAACCCGACGTGAATGCATCATAACCTTTTGAAAACAAAAACAAAAACAAAAAAAAAAAAAAATTAGAACAACTAAAACTTAGATGCATTTTAAAACATTTAAGGTTTAAAGTCATGTTTAGATGGTAGCTCCTAAAAAGAGGTTAGCAGTTACTATAAACGTAGAAAATCAATTGGCAGCTATAGAAGTTAATTTTGTCCTTAGTATCCATGAAACAAGTAGAAATCAATCCTTGTGGGACGAACTTGATAGGAGACTTAGTCTCATTTCATCTAGGTCCACACAACTTAAGCAAATTAAGAGGCTAGTCTTGGATAGAATCCTGGATCCTCATCAATTAGTTTTTTATCATGAACTTCAGAGAGCCTGCCATAGATGGTTAGCCTATAGGAGAGCTTTAGTATCTTCAGAATTATTCACCTTCGAGGAATACCTCGAGAATGCAGCCATTGTGCACCAATTCCTAGGCCTTGTAGAAGACCAAGAGGTTGTTCTTACAGATAGGGAAAGATGGAATAGAGTTCCTCGTGCTTGTGTTATATCGAGAGTATTGCCACGAGCTTTACTTCTATCAACCAGCATCTGAGACAGATAATATTACCATAGCCCTTTTCATCAAATTCTTAAAAGAAAACTTTCAATTTGAAGAAGAACATTTCATGACCCCTGAACAACTCGAACCTATTAATGATATTCATAAGTTATTCATAGAAAACTAGCTCATTTACTTTCAGTCTTATTATTGCGTGCATCTATTGTTTTATTTGCTGTCTTTATTGTATTATTTCAAAAAATTAAAGAAAAACTAAAAAAAATCAAAAAACTTAGCAAAAACTTAAACACTTCAATTTCAAATATTATAGTAGGTATATAGTAAATATATACCTCTTAATTTGTTGCATATATATATATATATAAATATATATATATATATATTTGTTGAAATCAAAACTTAGCACCATGCCTAAACTTAGGAATGGCAAAGAAACTTTAGGGGAAGGAGAAGATTGGTTACAAGATACAACTGAAAACCCAAATGTCCTTCTTGGAGATTCAAATCCGGAAGGAGAAACTCTAGGTCAATCAGATGAAGACTTAGGGGAAGATAAGGAACAAGAAGCAAATGTTAAAGAGGATGGATCCTCATCCCCTAGAGTAGCTCCAAATGGAACTATTGCCTTTGACAATGCAGAGCATTTCAAGAGATTTCTCATGGAAAACATTGATGACCTTAATGTGGCAATTCGCCTTGATAAAGGGCAAATTAGTAAAACTCAAGCGACCATGGAATATATGTGCAATATGCAGACTAATCCCTTGTCTTTCATTGATCAAGAAAGTGACAAGGGTGGACCATCCAATACGGATATGGTCACTATAGCCCAAAGCATGTCAAAACAACAGGTTACCCAACCTCCTAAGGAACCTGTTACTCAACCTAAAATCACTCCCGCACAAAAGAAAATTCCCTTCACTACTTTATTCCGCCAAACTATTGAGCAAAATGCTTTAAGTAAACAGAAACCTAAAACTAAGCCAAATACAAACTTTCAGCAATCTGGAATACAACATAATCCAACTTCAAAATTCCTCCATAATACTTTTCCTACCAATACTTTACACAACAGTAACATGGCATCTAACCTGCATGTTCCTCCATCATATGCCTATAACACTTATGTCAATGCCCTACCAAACCAATATGGGGGGCAAACTAGTAATCTGGAAGCCATGGTGAAACAATTAGCTTCACGTATGGACCAGATAGATCCCTACCGTCCCTCGTATAATTATCGAGAGATTTGTAGTCAACCTTTGGATCCCATAGTTGTAGCTCAACCATACCCTAAACATTTTCCCATGCCTGTCCTGCCTATATATAAAGGAACCAAAGATCCCATAGAGCATCTTCGCATGTTTAGGATAGCATGTCACGACATATCGCATGACGACTTGCTATTACTAAAAATGTTCCCCAAAAGTTTAGGTGGAATGGCATTAGAGTGGTACTATCAATTGCCCACTCATTCTTTAAGAAACTTTGAAGAAACAATTTGAATCATTTGTCCATCAATTTAGTGCCTACATCGAGAGGCATGTAACTATTAAAGACCTATACAATTTAAAACAAGATAAGGATGAATGCTTTGCCGATTTCTTAGCTAGATGGAGGCAATTGACAGGAAAACTGCACTTTGTGCTACCCTATAGGGAAATGTTAGACATTTTCATCAACAATTTACAAGAACAACTATCTTATGAACTATCAACTGCTACCCTAACTACCTTCGATCAAGCTATAGATTTAGCTCGAAGAGTAGAAGATGCCCTCATTAGGAGAGGCCAACTTAGGAAGAAGGATGATGAGAAAACATCCAGAAATCAATATAAAAACAAACAGGTTGTCGGTGACGGAGTCACTGACAGCAAAAATGTTGCTAATATCAATGCAACGAAGACAACAGAAAAATTCATATTGAAACCTCCTGACAAGCCTCCTCGAGAATTCACTAGATTAAACCAACCTTTGTCAACTATTTTACCTCAATTACTCGAAAGAGGTTTGATCCAATTACCAGCTATCCGGGAACCTGACCCAAGTATACCCGGATATAGAGCTGATTTGCACTGTGATTTCCATAGAGGACCTGGACATTCTACCAACGCTTGTAAGAGATTGAAACATAAAATACAAGATTTGATTGAAAATAATGAAATGGAAGTGCAAGCCTTCCAACCTAAACAAAACCCTCCTAATAATACTCAAAAGACCATTCCCCAAAATCAAAATCAAAATGCCAATCAAACTTTAGACATATTTCAACACCCTTTACCAAGACATGGTAAAGAGGTGGCCAATCAAATCGAACATCATAATGTTCCCCCTCCTACCCGATATGTAGGAACCATTAGCGGACAATTACCTATTCAGGATTCTCAAATATTTGACACGACCTTATCCCTAGTTACAACCAGGCCCTTACATAATTTTCAAACTTCGAATTCTAGTGATATAGAATCAGATAGTGAAAGTGAACTAGAAATTACTTCAAACCAATCGAATAGTTCTGAAAATGAATCAGATCCTATTCAACCTATCACAGATGCTATGGTTCCAGAAGAACCATTTCCTAGAAGAGTCACTACTCGACCTTCTTCTAATATAGTCCTTCCTTATGAACAAGCCATAAATTCTCAATCGAGACCAGTTCAACGTCTTCACTATAACATCGTAGGTACCATTGGAGTCGTTACTCGACAACAAGCTCAAAATTCCCAACAAGAACCAAACCAGAACGATGGATCAGCTCCATTCGTTCTAAAAAACCCTAATAAAGGGAATCATGCTCCTAATATCCAATCTAAACCCCCTTACAGTATTAAGGAACAATTGTCCAACACTACGGCCAGAATTTCCCTCTTAGATTTATTGAGATCCTCTCCCACCCATAGGGATGAGTTGATGCTTACATTGAGCCAAATGATGGTACCTCAAAACATTCAACCTGAAGCTATGGCCCATACGATCATCACTCGAGAGATTGATTGTATTGACTTCGAGGATAAAGATATCCCGCAACACAGTTTACATAAGGACAATCCCTTATACATTCTTGCTTTAATTGGAGATGTAGTTGTCAAAAGAGTTTTGATTGATAATGGCTCATCTCTAAACATTTGCACCTTTGACTTCTACCAACGATTTGGCTTTAGAAGTGATGAAATGAAGAAAAGCGATATGATCATCAAAGCTTTTAATGACGAAACACAAGAAACATGTGGAGTTATCACCCTCCCATTGCAAGTTGGTCCTAGAACCCTAGAAACAACCGTGTTTATTGTACATTGCCTAGCATCCTACAATATACTTTTGGGTCGCCCTTGGATCAATGCCATGCGAGCGGTCCCATCAACTTTACACCAATGTGTTAAATTTGAGTTTAAAAATCAGTTGGTCACTATTCATGGTGACCCTAGACCTTTTGATATGTGTGCTTTGGCAGAACCAGTTGGAGTGCAATTTTGCCCAGCTCTGTCATCCACACATCCTAGTTCTTCTTTTTCATCTAAAACTGTGAAACATAAACCCATAACTTCACCTAGTTCCCCTCCATTTGTTTCATCCTCCTATATAGATCAACAACCCTCTAAACAAATTCTTCTAGAACCTCAAAAATATTTCAAATCTACAACCAATCCTTCAACTACTACCCCTACAAATTCAAAACCTCTAGACACATCTATCATACCTTCCACATCTCAAGACATAGGTAATAAACCTTCTACATCTTATGCCCTTTTTGATGAACTATTACCAGATTTATCTACAACCTTAATATCAGAAAAAATGAATGCTTTCATGCAAGATTCAAACCTTTTAAATAAATTGCCGCCATCTCCTCGTACTTTGGGCCTCCCACAACCTATGGGAAGTACTTACCAAGTCGGGAGTTGTGCCTTCATTTATAAAGGATATGAGCTGGGGAAGAATCCCTCGGAATATCAAAACTCATCATGAGGGATACGCTCGGTGTTATTTTACCAATGATTATATTAAAGCTAAACCCATGATGCTTAAAATGGGATATAAAGGGAAAGGCTTGGGACCTTTCCAAAATGGCATGAAAGAACCTTTCGAGGTAGAACCGTGGCCTGCCTGTTGTGGTGTGGGCCTATTTCCTAGTAAGGGTCAACCCTTTCCTTTTGAGGATGATGATCACCTCATATGCTATCAAGATTATTTGGATAGGCATGTTGATTTGCCTCTTAATAATCAGTCGTTTTCATGCAACATGCTATCCATAGCATACCATGAAATGATTGCTGACCCCGATGAAGAGTTGGAAGGAGATATCTTCCATGATGTCTCTGTTGAAGAGATGTTACACAATGGGTTTTATTTTGATGGTTCTATACCAACTATAGCCCAACTTGAGGCCACTGATCCTCAGAATGAATTATCTAAATTAACCTTACAAGAATTACAAGAATTGGGCGTTTCACCCGCCCCACCTAATTTTGAAAGAGATCTACACATGGAGGTAGAAAATGTCATTAAAATTAACATTGGAGCTGAGGACAATCCTCACATAATCAATATTGGAGCAGAACTAAGTCCAGAAAAACAAGAACAATACATTGCATTCCTTAAAGAGTATGAAGATGTCTTCGCTTGGACATACGAAGATATGCCAAGTCTAGACCCTTCCGTAGTCATGCATCATCTAGTGGTCCATCCGGATGCTAAACCGGTTAAACAAAAACTTAGAAAAATGCATCCCAAAGTGGCTTTGCTAGTCAAAGGGGAGTTAGAAAAACTCTTGAATGTTATCTTTATACAAGCTATTGATTATGCTGAATGGATCTCAAATGTAGTTCCAGTCACCAAGAAAGAAGCTACCAAAGTTAGGGTTTGCACCGATTTTAGAGATATCAACGCTGCATGCCCTAAAGACGACTTTCCTCTTCCAAACATGGATCAAATTATTGACTTTACTGCCGGAAGTGGGATGATGTCCTTAATGGACGGATTCTCCGGTTATAATCAAATTCGGATAGCTCCTGAAGACCAGGCTAAAACAACCTTTATTACCCCCTGGGGTACCTTTTGCTGGAAAGTGATGCCATTTGGCTTAAAGAACGCAGGTGCAACTTACCAACGAGCTATGACCTACATTTTTCATGATATGATGCATGATATCCTACATGATTATGTAGATGATATTATAGCTCGCTCTCTTATTGAAGATCATCATTTGGATGATTTGCGAAAAGTCTTTAATCGATTACGAGAATATCTCATTCGATTAAATCCAACAAAATGTATATTCGGAGTTAAGTCCGACAAACTATTGGGGGTTTTAGTTTCTTTACGTGGTATCGAAATTGACCCTCTCAAAATTGCGGCTATCACCGATATGCCCGCACCTACTAATATATCTGAATTACGAAGTTTACAGGGTAAACTTCAAGCTATCCGTCGCTTCATTGATAAGCTGGCGGACAAAACTGGTCCTTTTCTCAAACTTCTTAAGAAGGATGTCCCTTTCAATTGGGACACAGAATGTAGAGAAGCTTTTGAACTTCTCAAACAATATCTCCTTAACCCATCGGTGCTTTCACCGCCTAAATCCGATCGCCCATTTCTCCTCTATATTTTTGCTTCAGATTCTGCCTTAGGAGCTATGTTAGCTCAACTCGATGATGAAAAATGAGAACGTGCTAATTATTATATTAGCCGAACCTTCATCAGTTATGAAACCCGCTATACCGCGTTGGAAAAGCTATGTCTAGCAGTCATTTTTGCTATGCAAAAATTACGACATTATATGCTTAGTCAAAAAATGTATGTCATTGCTAAATACGATCCCTTAAGGTATCTCATGAGTCGACCTTATTTATCGGGTCGCACAGCCAAGTGGGTTCTTGCTCTAAGCGAGTTTGATCTCACATTCATAGGACAGAAGTCTATTAAGGGTCAAATCATAGCGAGATCAATTAGTCTGCTGCACCCTTAGAGTCTACTCATCCCCTCATTATCGAGTTCCTGATGAATGCCTTCAATTAGAGGCAGACCTTGTTGAACAATGGTCCTTATACTTTGATGGAGCCCGATGCATGAGTGGGGCTGGTGCGGGTATTATTTTAATATCTCTCGCAAAAACATCTTATTCCTCTGTCCTTCAAACTGACCTTTGCTTGCACCAACAATACTGCTGAGTATGAAGCTCTAATCCTTGGATTACGAGCTGCTCTAGCACTAAAAATTAAACACCTTTTAGTTTTTGGGGATTCCCAATTAGTTATAAACCAAATTAATGAAGTTTATCAAACCCGAGATGATAAACTGCGCCCATATAAGGCCTATGTTTTACAACTAATGTCTTTATTTGATCAAGTCACCTTGGAAGCCATTCCTCGAACTAGCAACCGTGCAGCTGATGCCATGGCCGCGCTGCATCTCTCCTGCCCTTGGAGTTAGACGACGAATATGCCACTATCATTATTCGTCGGCTCTAGGAACCCGCTTCAAATAAGTCATGCTTAGAGCCTTTGGATGTGTTTCTAATCAATGAAACTACTCCTGAACCTTGGTATATGAGACATATTTGATTTTCTCCAAAATGGGACTTTCCACGACAATTCTAATAGAAACCGGCGTCGGTTATTACGTCGACGAGCAAGTCGATTTGTAATAATTGGCAATACTTTATATAGGAGATCTTTTGAAGGTATCCTATTAAGATGTTTAAACTTAGAAGAGTCTAAATCAGCCTTGAGTGAAGCCCACGATGGATCTTGTGGAGGACACTTTAGTGGTAGTGCCATTGCTAAAAAGCTCCTTCGGATAGGATACTTTTGGCCTACCATGGAAACAGATGCACATGAGTATGTGCGCCATTGCGACAAGTGTCAAAAACATGCTGACCTTGTCCATGCGCCTGCACAAGAGTTGCAAGCTATTTCATCTCCTTGGCCCTTTTCTAAATGGGGCTTGGATATTATTGGCAAAATCAATCTGTGTCATCTGATGGACACAAGTTCATCATAAGCGCCACTGAGTATTTCACGAAGTGGGTTGAAGCTATGCCTTTAGCTTCTTGCACTCGGCTCACAGGTCTCTAAATTTATTTTTAATCAAATCATTTGCAGGTTCGAAATTCCTGCGAATCTCATCTCTGACAATGGAACTCCTTTCAAAAATAAAGATGTTAAAAAATTATGTCAAAAATATAAGATTCAACATCGTTGGTCCACCCCCTATTATCCTCAGGGTAATGGTCAAGCAGAAGCTTCTAACAAAACTTTAATCAAAATTCTCAAAATATTAGTCAATAAAACGGCCGTGATCGGCATATTCAATTATATCCAACCTTGTGGGCTTATCGAACTAGTGTTCGAACCCCGACGGACACTTCACCATTTGTTTTGGTATATGGTCTTTGAGCAGTTTTTCCATTTGAATTGGAAGTTCCTTCTTTGGCTCTGCTACTTCAAGATACCGAAGTAGGAGATGAATATCATCCTGGCAGACTCAGTCAGCTGGAACTCCTAGATGAAAAATGCATCAATGCTTTGGAGCATCTCCGTGCTTACCAAAACAAGCTTAAAAGAGCATATGCTAAGAAAGTTCGTCATCGATCCTTTGAGATTGGCGACCTTGTTCTAAAAGAAAATAAAAAAAATACAAATGCAACTAAGGAACTTAAAGGTAAATTTGAGCCCAATTGGCTTGGACCATACATTATTACTGCTAAATTTGAATCAGGAGCATATAAATTATCTACCTTAGATGGTAAAGAACTTAAAGAACCCATGAATATTTTGCACCTTAAACGTTACTATGCATAAATTTGGTCATTTCATCCATGTTTTTTTAAAATCATTATCTTGTATTTCTTTCAATTTATAAAAATCCAAAAACACCAAAAACATTCATAAATCTCCAAAACTCTTCAAAAACTATCTATTGCATTTATTTAAAGCACTAGTTAAGTTCCTTTTGCTCAAAAACAAAAATCAAAATAATGATAAAAACAGCTATATGCTTGACTTTTTCGAAACCAAAACAATATACAGAAGAAAGAGAGAGTCAACATTCTCAAAACTTCTCAAAAGTGTTTATATATATTTTCTTACAATTATTGCAGTTATATGTTTCAACTTATTTTGGATAAATTAGCATTTATTTTGAATCCCTCACTTGCACACTCACAAAAATAAACATCTTAATTTTATCTGGCATGATTACTAATCTCTCTTATATCAAAGTTCACAAATTTCAATTAAATAAAGTTTGAGCATAGAGAATTGATCTTGTTATTTACCTAAACCAAGCACATATTTTCACATTAAAATGATTATATTTGTAATTTCCATGTTTTGCTACATAGTGGGACTGATTTCTTGAGTGAAAAGTTTCCCCTGCTATCCTATCATGCACATGGTCTAGAATATTTGAGAATTGGCAAAAGGACAAGCTCACCCCTACCCAGAATAAAAATCCCTTGCTCTACAGCTAATCTGAGCAAGTATCCCTAGCACAGAAAAAGAGAAGAAAAATTCAAGAAAGAAGAGAAAAGAAAAATGTTATTTCAGCAATGTTCCAAGTATTATCAAGCAAAAGAAATGCAAAAAGAAAAATAAGCAAAGTTCAAAAGAAAGCAACATAAACAATAAACAATCATTAATAACAATTTCAGTAATTAATAATGCAACTTAAAGATCAATTTCATGTAATTGATGATATCGCCCACTATTGGACGATATCGTCCCAAATTTGAGCATAATCGTCTCCGATCTCGCTTGTCGAAATCGTCTCTAGATTGACGAAATCGTCCCCCTTTTGTCGATTTCGCCCTTGGGCGAAATTGACGAAATTGAGACGATTTCATCGAAATCGGGACGATTTCGTCTTGACGACGTCGACGGCCAAAAACGGCCGTGATGCTCCAAATTCACCTAAAAATCACTTAAAAAGCATGTAAAAATTAAATTAAATCAGTTCTAGCTAAGTCTAGGCTCTTACCCGTAGACCACGCCGGACCTCTGTAGATCTGTGCGTCGTCTCCACCATTTTTGCTTCAAAGCTCTAAAAACCAGAAAATGAACAGTAAAAATGAATTAGGGTTTTACCCTATTTTTCTTAATTTTATTCAACAATAATTTTTTGCTTTTTTGCGTTTTTACCTCAAACGTTCAATTTGGGTAAAAACACGGAGGGGGCACCATAGTAAGCTGTTGTATGATTCGACCAAGAATCGTCGCCTAAAAATGGGTATAATTTTTTGCTTTCTCATAGATCGAGAAGAACTCATCTTTAACGCATTTTCTTCGGAAAATTCGCTAAAGAGGGGGCAAAATGTAGCACCCTAAAATTGGCGCAGTAAAATTATAAAATTTACATTCACCTTAGTAAATAATTTTAAAATCAAATTTAACCTCCCAAACCGCCCGTTAACCGCCGGGTATTCCGTTTCCCCCTTTTTTGCGCCAATTTTAGAGGTTGTTTTGACTGTTTGACGATATCGTCGTCGATTAGACGATATCGCCCTAGATTTGACGATTTCGTCTGGACTAGGACGTCTAGACGATCTTGTCGCAAAACTGAATTTGCATAGTTGGAATCTATTCCAACGGGTCTCCAATACGGGCAGAAGCGTGTCTGCGCTCGTTGGGACCCTCCCCGTTGGAGATCTCCCAAATTGGGATGATCTCCAACCTCCTACCTACTCCCCCTAAGCCTATTTAATCTCTAAGATTTTCCCTCCCCAACCCCTGGCTGAAATTTTTTGCAAAGTGATTCCCTCTACATTAGAACATCCTAATCTTGCATTTGCACTAGTTCCACATCGATTTTATTGCAAGTACATCATTGTTTTTCAGCCGGAGCCAGCATCCATCATCGTCGACGAACCTATTCAGATCGGAGGCAATCCTGTCGAATGCGAGACAATTTCGTACTGATGCAAGACAATCTCGACTGCAGCCCACATCGAGGCAATCAGTGCCTAGAGTTTGCTTTTCTCAACTCTGTTTCTGTCATTTTATTCAGTAAATTAGATAATTTATTCAGTTTTTATGTTATCTTG
Organism: Wollemia nobilis; assembly: GCA_028583015.1. NCBI lineage: Eukaryota > Viridiplantae > Streptophyta > Pinopsida > Araucariales > Araucariaceae > Wollemia > Wollemia nobilis. The sequence continues at coordinate 6,784,315 of JAQPPZ010002512.1, forward strand.
CATTTGGAGTTCACCCATTTAGCTTAGATTGCATGCTAAGTTCATGATCTGCTATTAAAGTACGATGAATTGGCTTTAAATTCTGTTCTTAAATATTGTTCAGTATTCATATTGCTATTTGGTGTAATTTGCCTCTGTTAGCACAATAGAATTTCTTGTATTTTGCATCTGTTTTCTATATTGCAAGTCTCTGGCGAATTCGTCTGACGAATTCGTCAGATCTCGGATGAATCACGTCGGTCTCGGACGATTACGTCGGATTACAGGCGATTCTCGTCAGATTACAGGCGATCTAGACTGCTTCAAACGTCAGAATCTTCTACAGACATCCGGATCAGGTATTTTTCATTATCATTCTATAAAATTCTCTGTTTTCTGCTTTCAAATTTGTTTGTTGTATTCATGAAAGTTGCATTTTCATGTAGTTTTAATTTAGATTCATTCGGCCAAACCTAGGATATGAATGCTTAAGGTTAAAACGAACTCATCAAACACATTCCAAAACCTAGGCGTGGAAACTGTCGCTAAATGTTTCCTGGTGAACCCACCATCCGTCGAAAAATCACCAAAATACACCTCCCTTGAGAGGCGGGACCTTCGCAAAGTCCTCTCAGTCCGAGGTATCGCGACATCCTTTTCCCATCCTCCTTCCAGGCGCGGATCCTATAGCCTGAAGGTAGGGATGCAAAAAATTTGGAGCGATACACCATGCAATTTGAAAATATAACTGAGCAATACCTTGGCAACCTTGCTAGTTGACTAGGGATGTTGCAATGCACAAAAATGAACATACTTAGAAAGGATATCCACTATCATAAAAAGATCACTATTTTCCCCTTAAATTTAGGAATTCCATCAATTAAATCTATGGAAATGTGTTCTCATTGTGTTAGCAATTTAATACTTTTCGAGGATCTCACAATATCTCAAACATACATATAATACAATCCATACACAAAATGAAAAATAACTCATTGAATATTATTGATAATATTTGTACATTGAAATGCAATACATAGTCTTTGATTCAATATTACAATGCTTTGTATTCAATATATACATACATATGATTCTTCATATTCATGATACTCTTGATTACATGAACATAAACTTTTCATTTGCTCATACTCACAAGAGATCTAACTCTTCACATTTACATAAAGATAAATACCGCCATGATTGCACATAACACATAACTCACTCTTACTGAATTGACATCTTGCTCCATACTTACTAACTTGACACTCACTATATACTCATATATTAAACACACTCTAGTTTAAATTATTTACATGGTCCTCACATTAATATTGCAAAGTACCACACAATGTAATACTTCCAACAACCCCTCGTATTACATTATTTGATATAAATATTCTTTTTCTTTACTCTGATTTTCTTGCTATGCAAAGATAGCCTTGAAAAATTTTAAATTTGTTTCATCCTAGTGCTTTTGAAAAATATTTGCAAGTTGATCTTCAATAGAAACATATTCTATTTGAATATGACGTTCAAGAACATGATATTTGATAAAGTGACATTGAGCTTCAAAATGTTTTGTTCTTTCATGGAACACATATTTTTTAACTAATTTTTTAACTCGGTTATCATAATTTAATATTGTAGGAACTCTTTTGATCCCCATATCTGACAGAATATACTATAACCAAATTGCTTCAAATACAACATCATTTACAACTCAAAACTCTAGTTCTATTAATGAAGAGCTACTACATGTTGTTTCTTACTATGCCTAAAATAGGTCCTAATCCAATATGAAATACATAACCTGGTGTTGATGTTTTATCATCTATTGAACTTGCATAGTATAAGTCTAAATATTCCTATAAATAGAAATTATTTTTCTTGTACTCCAAACCATATTCTACAGTATTGTTGACACAATGTAATATCTTTTTCATTGATTTCCAATGAGTTTCTTTAGGATCTTGCATAAATATAGAGAGATATTTTATAGTGAAAACAATATCTAGTTTGGTGTTTGTTAATTATAGAAGACTTCTAATCAATTGATGATACATAGTAGCTAATATCTGTGGAGATTTATCATATCTTGATTATTATAACCCTTATTCCATGGGAGTATATTTAGCTTTGCAATTTGTCATTTTGTACTTTTCAAGTAATGTTCTTGCATATTTAGTCGAAGTTAATGCAATATTGTTTTCTTTTTGATAAATTTCTAATCCAAGACAATAGTGTAGAAGTCCTAGATATGTCATTTCAATTTCTTTTGTAAAAACATTTTTTCACACCATCTATTAGTGTTTTGAACTTCTTGTAATAATTAGGTCATCAACATATACTATAAGGATTATTATTTTAGATCCACTTTTTTTATATAAAGGTTTGAATTAGATGCATTTTTTTTGAAATTGTGTCATAGGAGGAGTGATCATTAATTTTAATATACCATGCTCTAGGGGGTTGTTTCAAACCAAATACTAATTTTTTCAATTACAAATTTGTGTTTCTATCCCTCTGCAACAAATCCTTCTAGTTGTGTCATGTATACTTCCTCTTCAAGATATCCTTTAAGAAATGCACTCTTAACATCCATTTTATGTATTTTCCAACCAAATTGAGTTTCTAGTGCACAAATTGTACAAATAATAGTCATTTTTATTGTAGGTGCAAATGTTTCTTCATAGTCGATTCCTTCTATTTGGGCATAACATTTTTTTTTTTTTGAATTTACATGGTGGAATCGGTAGTCGCCACGAATCCGGGCAGTCTGTCCAGCTTTTATGGCCGCCACAGTATTATGCGTTGTTCGCCCTAGAAGCCGCCACACAGATCTTCGCGCAATCCGCCCCTATAACCACCATGCCACAATCATTTTAAACCTTTTACGCCGCTGAAAGCACCAGGAAAGGGACAAGCGTTCAGTCCGGTGAGGCCCGAGATTTGAACCTTGGACCTCCACCCCCTTATGGGGTTTGGATGAACCAATTGGTCTACACCTTGGACCCGGGCATAACATTTAATAGCTAGTCATACCTTATATTTGTCAATAGAACCATCTACCTTGTATTTAGTCTTATAAATCCATTTACATCTATTGATTTTTCCTTTAGGTAAATTAAATAAATCCCATGATTTATTCTTTATTAGTGTTGTATATTATGATTCCATTGCTACTTTCCATTCTAGTTGCTTTATTACAGATTGTATTGTTGCTAGTTCTATTATTGAAATCATTAGTCCTATATTTGTTCTTTCTCTTATCATACTATAAGTTTGAGATCTTGTAGTGGCAAGATCTATTAGTATTTCTAGTTTTGAGTCTTTAAGAGTGCTTGTATACCATTTTGATTCTTTTTTATGATGAGACTATGAATTTTGAGTTCTCAATTGGTTCATTAAATGTTTCTAATTCTTCTTTGGAAGATTATTCTTTATCTAGTGTAATATCTAAGATAGATATTATATTATCCTTTAGATGTTCAATATTTTCTTTGTATTCTTCATCAAATAACACATATATGCTCACAAATTTTTTAATGATTGGATCAATTATTCTATAAAATTTTGAGGCATCATCATATTCAAGAAAGATAAAATATAAGGTTTTGTGTCTAATTTTGTTCTTTTTTGTTTTGGAATGTGCATATATGCTTTACATCAAAAAATGCTTAGGTGTGGTATGATGGTTTTCATCCTAACCAGGCTTCTTCAAGAGTAATATTTTTTAGAATTATTGTAGGAGATCTATTTTGAATGTATATTGTAGTACTAACAACTTCTACTCAATATTGATGACCAATATTTGCTTCTTTAAGCATGCAACGTACCATTTCCATAATAGAATATTTTCTTCATTTTGCTATACCATTTTGTTGTGGTGTATAAGTTGTAGTAAGTTGCTCTTTTATACCATTTTGTATTAGAAATGGTTCAAAATATTCACCACCTTTATCTAAGTGAATATTTCTAAATGATCATCTAGTTTCTATTTCTACAAGTTGTTTGAACTGTTTAAAATATATAAAGGCTTTAGATTTTAATTTCAAGAAGTAAACAGACATTTTTTTAGAATTGTCTTCAAAAAATAGCTAAAAATATTTGTATCCTCCAATACTTACTTTCGTTGGTCCACATAAATCTATATGTACTATTTCTAGTGGTTCCTTGGCTTTGTGTAGATTGAATTCAAATGTTACTCTATGTTGTTTTGGTGCTAAGCATTCTAGACATATTGTTGTTGTCATGTTAGATTGGATAAACTTGTTACCATTTTATATCTACTCAATTCATTTAATGATGACACACTCATATGTCGTAACCTCTAATACTAAATATCTCATGTTTCTGATCTTCTTACTAATAGAGTAATATTTGATGAAGTATCAAGTGCAAATAGACCATTTATGAAGGATCCATTTATTATAGATTTTCCTTATTTGGTGATGACACATTTCCTTCTATTTTCAACAATTCTGAATTCAACCATTATATTTTGATCTAACATATGAGATATTGAGGTCCGAGGTGTAGACCAATTGGTTCATCCAAACCCCATAAGGGGGCGGAGGTCCAAGGTTCAAATCTCGGGCCTCGTCGGACTAAACTCTTGTCCCTTTCCTGGTGCTTTTAGTGACGTAAAAGGTTTAAAATGATTGTGGCATGGCGGTTATAGGGGCGGATTGCACGAAGATCTGTGTGGCGGCTTCTAGGGCGGACATCACAGAATACTGTGGTGGCCATAAAAAGTTGGACAGCCTGCTCGGATTTGTGGCGGCTACTGATTCCACCATGTTTAAAAAAAACAAATGAGACATTGATAATAGATTAGTAGCTAAACCTGGCACATATGATGCATTTTTAATCATGCATTTTCAATCTATTAAGTTGTTTGATATATTTCCTATACCTTTGACCTCATATATTTTATCATCTATAATTGTAACTAGGTTTTCATATTTTTCTTGAAATTTTTTCCAATCATATGTCTACTTACCCCTAAATCAATGTACTAATAGTTACTTTCTAATTTCCTTATATCATATACTTTTACTTTCTCATTTTCTTGAAATAAATATAGTATATTGATCCATATGACCATGTTATTTTTTACTTTAGTTTTCAAACATGTAAGGCTTGTAGAAGAAGTTATATAGACCTTGATTCTTTTTTCTCCAAATTTAATAATATTCTTCTTTAATAATTCTTTATTTTAATTTCTTTAATCATAAATATACTCTCTTATTTAATTCAATTCTTCGATATTTTAATAATCAAATATAATCTCTTCAATTTCAATTTATTTTCTTCAATCATTAATTTCTTTCTTCAATTTATATTCTTCCTTCAAATAATTTTCACTTCAATATATTAATTTCTTCTTATAACTTCTGCAATTATAATTCTTCTCCTTTCCAATGCTCAATATTTGACTTACAACACAATGGTCTCTCTTCTATAGATTCATGACATTCACACTTTTCTTCCTCACCATGGTTTCCTCTAACAAGTGCTTAAGAATTCGTCGGTTGTGATAATTTCTAGCCTTGATGTTCATATGCATACACTACTTTCCTTCTCTTTGTAGCACTTTGACTATTGCTCTTTCTTCTTAGTAGCACCTCTACACAAGCATAGATTTCAAAGTTCACATTGAACATGGATCCTCTTAAAATGTTGCTCACTCTTAATCTTTCCTTCACCAAATCTTCAATGATGTGGCTTCTTCTACTCATGATTATTTTTTGTACCACAACTTTACCTTCTTCCAAACACTCCAAAGGTGGATTTAGACACCATTTTTAGCAATTTAATACTTTTTCAAGATCTCACAATATTTCAAACATGCACATAGTACAATCCATACACCGAATGAATAACAATTCATTGAATATTATTGATAACATCAATGCATTGAAATGCAATGCATATTATTTGATTCAATATTACAATGTTATGTCTTCAATATATACATACACAAGAATCTTCAGGTTCCTAACCTTTACACTTAAAATTTTTGTTTCCTCATACTCATACTTAATGAATTGAAACCTCACTCCACACTTACTAACTTTTATTTTTATTAGAAACAAGGAGTTTTGAAAGGGTCCCTAAACCCTTTACAAGGGGAAACACCAATTCTCAAGAGTAAACTAAGTGAAAAATAGAGGATGGCACCCAACTAGGGAAAGCCATCACCACCCAAATAATTACAAAGCAAGAGAAAAGAAGGTAGACCAAAAAGGTCTCAAGAATCCAAAGACCCCACAATAAAAACAAGGACAACAAAAAGAGAACCCGAGATGATAACTCCAACACTTGAAAATCAACTATAACAAAAAGAATAAACCAAGCACCACTAGGCCCAACACCAAACTACAAGGACAAACAACACTACAATCTTAGATCGACTACCCAAATCTCAATCCATCATACTTTGCAACTCTTTCATGCATGAAATGACTATCTTAAGGGTGCTAATATGGGTTCTTAGTATATATTTTTTCATGTCCTTACTGACCTTGGGAGAGCATGGAGTCTCTTGAGGTTTGGGCATTTTTCTTGATGACACCCTACTCTAGAATTCTACCTTCTTTTTCTCATTACCATAGTCGTCCAAATTACAGTCTCCAACAAACAAGGGGGTCTTCTCCCCTTTGGCCACTTTGGAGGATAGTAATTTGGAACACTTGGTTTTACCATCTATCCTGCTAGATACACTTGGAGGAACACTACCTTTAGTTTGGATCTTTTCCACAACCCTGTCACCCAGGATGACCTCCATATTATTATGGGCTTATGAATTATTAGAGTTCCCCTAAGACAAAAAGTCCTCATTAGAATGGGAATCATCTAGATAATTCACCAAAGATACCTTCAGAGTTCCCAAGCTACCACCTTTTTTTGTGACATGATCAACAAGCATCTTAATTAACCCTTGATGCAAAGGATATAATACATATCTATTTTTAACACTTTACACCGATTTCTTCAAATATTTATAAAGAAAAACTATAATGTTTAATAATCTACCATGGCAAAGTTGGTTTAGGAATGTGAAGTGGAAGCTTCGAATGATATCTCTATTACTATCTAACGTAATATAGTCCAAGATAATGAGGACCACCCTATTCCATGGTACCTTAAGGGATTTTTGATAATAACCATTCTGAAATATCTCCACCACCTCATCCTCACCCACAAAATTCCTCATCTCTTTTGCCAAGGAGTGTTTCTCCTTGTTTAGGTAGACACCATCAATTGGCAGCCCCATGAATTCCTCAATGAGAGGGATGGAGATCTGAAACTCGATCTCCCCTACCTTAACCATACCCCTTTTCCAAGAATATGCAAGTAGTCATACCATCTTTTTGTCGTAGCTATTAATGTTTTTGAGGTAATCAGATAGCCCACCATTTTTTTAGAGTTAGAGTATATTACATCATTTGAGTCATGTAAATGTACCACCTTTGGTACATAGTTAGAAGAAGATATTGCTTTAGGGGGAAGTTAGCTACTTACTTCAAGCAATGTAATAAATGCACAAATTTCAATGTGCAAGGTGTCGCCTTGTACGACTAGGTAGAGTGTTGGTCAAGAAATCTATCTTCCTATATAAAAGGCCTCATAGTGATAGTTCATATCAAGCATATCAAGTGCATTATATCAGATAGTAGTAGATAGTGGTAGAACTCTTGTATGGAGTACAATGTAGTCCTTTAGCTTATATTAATGGAGTGATCATCACCTCCACACCACATTGTATTTTCACCACTTTCTATTTATACTATATTTTAATCATATTGCAGAATTACTTTCTTTCATATTTTTTGCATTTTATTAGGACTTGAGAGAGATCTATCCCACTACATATATCCTCAAAATATAATAGTGGTATTAGATCCACGATGAATTGATATAGGAATAGGAGGACCTACATTCATCATATTTCCTCTTTGCACTTTTGTAAATTAGACTCACCATTGTGCACCACCACTTACAAAAGTCATCATTAGAGAAGTATAGTAGGTTAATAGGAATAGGGAGAGTCACAAGTGAGGATTGAAATAAATCTTAGACAAAAATTTTGAGATTACATTTGGCTAGAGTCTTTCCACAGAGTTGTAGAAAAACTCGTGAAGACTAGGACTCAACATTCATTCCACTAGTTTGATGGATTAACTAGTGAAGACTAACTAAGGATCTGAATTTTTTAATGTTAACTGTTGCCCAAAAATTTTTTGTTGCAGAAAATTAACTCTCAGAAGCTGGGACACTTCCTACTGTAGATAGAGAAGGATTTCACCTTCATTTTCTAAAAGTCTATGTGCTTTTCTCGTGTAGAGATTAGTTCTTTGTTGTAAAAAAATACTTTAGGAGAAGAGTTGTGGTGAATTTTGGAGATTGGAGATCTCCATTACAAGATTGAAAAACTTCACATTGCAAAAATAAAAGGCCACAGAAGACTTGATTTAGAAGAAAAGGCCACAGAAGCCTTGATACAAAAGAAAAGGCCAGAGAAATCTTTATCCAAAATAAGAAGGCCATAGAAGCCTTAATTCTGAATAAGACTTCAGATAAGAGTTCCTGATTTAGAAGAAGACTCCAGAGAAGAGTCAGTGAAACAAGATATCGGTGATCTCCTTTACAGATTAAATACTTTGTTTAGAAGAAGCTGAAGAGATCCAAAGTAGGTATCATTGGAAAATTTCCAATCTTGGAAGAGATAGACAAGTATTAACAGAGTCATGTTCTTGATCAGATAAGCAGTAGATTTCAGAGATCTAAGAAGAAGATCTCATCACCAACACTTATAGAAGTAGAAGGTTGAAGAAAAGGTCTTAGTTGGAAGACCAAAGAAGCTACAAGATAGAAGACCTTGGAGAGGTCTCAAGGAGGAAAAGAAGAAGGTTTAGAGAGCCTTATTATAGATTTAGTAGAAGCATCATCAAAAAAGATCCTAGGAGAACTCATTGGATAAATCCACTACCAAGGAGAAGCTCTTGATAGTGAAGGACTTGGAACAATTGTCACCATCCGAAAACAAGCTCAAGAGAAGAAGAATTTGGCAAAGAGTGCTAAATCTTGAAGAAGAATCCAGTGAAGACCTCACGACATTCAGAATCTTGAGAAGAAGAAGATCCTATTTGAATTCAAAATTAAACAAGAATATTGAAGGAGGATTCATATAGAAGAAGCCTACCAAATCCAAGATATTTTGAGATTACCTCTCACATCAAGAAGGCACAATTAAGAGATAAAAGTTATTTGAATCTACAACAAAAAATAGAAGATCACTAGAAGTATCAAGCCACCAAAACCTAGGTTCAAGATAGAAGATTTGAGACCATAGTTTGATGAAGCAAGAAGTTGTTTTGGACAACCAACAAGAAGCTTCAAATTCATCCATTACAAGGCAGCAACTTGGTGAGTTAAAATACCAAGATCTACATCTACTACAGAAGTATTTGAAAGGTAAGCAACTCGGGTGCAATTAGTTGAACTTCAAATAAGGGTTCATTATAAAATTTCATTAAGAACCATATTTAGATTAGAGTTGCAAAGAAAAAGGGTTTATATTATAGTCTTCAAGAAAGTGCAAAAAGGAGAATTTATTTTAGAGATACATTTGCACATTAAATAGGAGTTGGATATTTTTTGAAAGAAAAAAATTATCACCTACTTATTTTCTATCTAGAAAGCAAGAATACATCCTACAATATTGATTATAGTGAAAATTGTAGATTATTCATTAAGGGTTCATTACAAATTACTCTTAAAATTTGTAGAGATTATTAAGAGCATTTGAAATTATTATGAGAGTTTATTTACAGGAGTAATAAGGTGAGATTATTGTTACTATTAAAACTGACCATCATCGATTATTTCATAATTAGCTTCAAGAATACCATCTGAGGTGCTAATATTTTCCATTGAACCATTAGTAACCATTTTATTTTTATCACATATCTGATTCAAATTCTCCTTTTGGGGTTGAGTCTTTTATTGCTTGTAAGAATATTGTTGGACAATTGGTTCCTTTGGAGGATGAGCTTCTTTCTTTTGACTTGAGATATTTGAATATTTTGAATCATTCACATGCAAAGCCTTCTCCACCAAGAAGAAATCAAAACATGATCATATGTTCAGACATCTCTTCTTCAGGTGACCATATTTCTGACAACCATAACATCTTATGGAGAAGTTTTTATATTCAATATTTTGGATCCATTCCCCTTTACTTGAGGAGATAGTAATGGATTGAAGCCTAAGAACTAAAACACCCATCCAAACAACCAATATTGCTTTACTCATATTAATTTTATTGGATAAATTTTCCTCTATTTGGGCATCCATATACTGGTATGCACCAATGGCATCACTGATTTTGGTGAAAATCTTCTCTCCCAAAAACTCCACAAGAAGAGCATAAAGATTCATCTAGACTGGAAAGCAATTAACTTTTTCTATAAAGGAGTTAAAACTAGGAGTCCAAGGTCTTATATAGACACCCCTTTGTCCAAAAAACCAATTATATCTATAATCCATTATGTCATCTCTATCCCCTAAATTAGAAAAGAAAACATAAAATAAATTTTTGGGTAGGAGAGTTACTTGGAATTCTGAACTGGTCCACCAAAATTTAATGTATCCTTTGAGCTCCTCTAGGCATGGTATTTTGTCCTTGAGTTTGCAAATTTTTATTCGGGCTTCGCGATCAATTAAATCCAACCCAAATTCATCCTCTGAAATCTTGATAGAGGTTAGGGTTTCATTCACCTACGAACCCAAAGATCTCTGAGAGATATTTCTTCTAATTGGAGAGATTTTCTCACAGACAAAAGAGATGGTTTATGAACAATCCTCTCCCTTCAATGCTTGACTACACCTAGGTTCTTCACTAAGCCCAAAATTGATGTTGGTGCTTCCTATAATCCTTTGGCTCCCCATGGGCTTCGCCAACGCCTACCTCCACATTGTTATAGGAACCCTACTATCCATATCCATCATCACTAACTTTTCACTCATTGTACACTCGTTGTAGCCTTCTCGTCGCAACCCCTGTGCATCACACTCATTGTAACCTGCTTGTTGCAGCCCCTACACATCATTATAACCTGCTCCTACTATGCCACAGTCCCTGCGCATGCCTGTAACCTGCTCATCGCAGCACTGCAGGCCCTATGCATCGTTGTAACCTGCTCCTACAGCGTCACAGCCCCTACACATGGTTGTAACCTCATTAGGGTCTTTTGGTTAAGGATTTATTAAACAAAGTATTAATAATAATATTAGTATTATTAATACTTAAAATATTAAATATCGATGTTAATGGTTAATATTAACATTCGGTATTAATTAAATTAATTCTATGAAATAATAAATTAAAAAATTATTATTATTATCCTAATGTTAGTAATTAACACTAGCATTAGAAAGCAATAATAATATGGAATTTAATTTCTAAATGCTTGTCTTATTTAATCATTGTTGTATGGAGTGTTAATAATGATATTTGCATTATTAATACTTAATAGCATTAATGTTAATAATTTAATTAAAGTAATTAACTTATTATTGAAAATATTAACTAACCTCTTAAGTAATATTTTATAAAGTTGGGAGGGGCACACTTTATAAACATTATTATTAGAAAGAACATGGAGAGCTAATTTCAAGGGAACATTACTCGAAGATTACATGCTGTGTAATAGGCTGGCAAAGGAGGATGGGTGGATGGGTGGTAGGGATGCATTACAAGCCACTTTTCCTCTGAGCATATTATGTTTTCTTTGGCTACCAAAGTTTTGGCGTGGCTGGTTGGAAAAATAAGGAGAGGAGGATTTTATGCTTAAAGAGTAACAAACTAGAGCGCTCAGGTGGAAGGTGACACAAAGGTGGCAAGTTTGGTGAGTTATAATTTGACATTTCACTGGTGCAATGTTACTAGTTTCTTTCCTTTCTTATTATTTTTATGATATTTATGGGATTTCATTTTGGTTGTGAAAATAAGTGCTTGAGCTTATTGGAATTTAAATTTTTGTTCCATTGCACTATCATTGCTCTAAGATGATCTGTTATGCCTAGAGCTTTGAGATAGAACTTTTAGTTGTATTGATTTCCAATCAATGCCTATGCACGGAATGCGTCACACTATAATAGACGTGATGTATCTCCTTTCCTCCTTCCATGGAGGTTTCTTCTGCCCATTTTAGTATAGTTACATTGGTTCAATATTAAAATTGATTTCCCATATATTATTATCTTTGGTTAGAATAATGATAGTCCTTTAGTAGCAAACTGATTTGAAAAAGAACCAACATTATTAAAAAAAAAAAATATAGATTCATATTACCTTCATAAACATAGCATTCCTTCCACATGTAGCAATTACAGAAGTGGTGCTTTTTCCATCATCATTGTCATTTTACCTTCTAACTCCTACGTAAATAAATTATCTTGTGATTACAATTGCAGTTTGAATTGAATTGAGTAACACCATATTCTGAGTATATATTTTTTTGCACTCTATGTATATATGTTTGAGAAGGCCTTATATAGAGAAAATAAATATCCACTCATGTTTGGCTAGTATGCATTCGATATTTTCAAATACTACCATTTGGCAAGCTGAGTCGTTGATGACATCTATTCTCATATTTTAACTACTCTCTATTAATCTTGTATTATTTTAATCATGGTCGTTCGGTCTTTCTATCTCCTCGTGTTCATCTCTTCTCTAGTATTCAAAATTTTATCGTGGGTTCTTAAGCACCCCAAATTTGAAGTATGTCACATTGTGAGGGACACGTTACCTCTAATTTAAATGAAAGTAGTTGGAGGATTGATGATTTCTATAATAGTTGACCCTACGTGGCTACCAAATTATTTTTAATATTTGTAACTAATTCATATGTTAATTATATATGTGTGTGTGTGTGTGTGTGTGTGTGTGTGTGTGTGTTATAAGCCAATAATAAATTCTAGAAAATCAATAGCAAAGGAGCACTACAGTTTATAATTGAAGACCTTATGAGGGTAAAATGTTAACATTCGCCTCCAAATTTCTTTTGACTTATGATCTAGTTTTACCTATCATTTACCAAGTCATATCCATCACAATCAAATGGATATATGAGCATGTTGTGGAAAATGGATATGCTCTATGCACCTTATGTCTCAAATTTAAGTTCAATGGAAATTGGAATCAATAGTTTCTGAAGCACGAACGTCATAGAAACACAAAATTATCAAGAAAACGACTAAATATAAAAGGACTAAGAATTAATCACTTTTAACATGTATAGACAAAATTAGGATTTTCTTAGAGGAGCATTGTAGAGGAGCATTGTAGAGGAGGTGGATGAGCGTTGTAGAGGAGGTGGATCTAATACCCTTTATTTGGAGCAATGAATGATCAAAATTGAGCGATGTGGTACTCTGGTGAGGGTGAAGCAGAGGTTCTGGAATTGTTGTCGGTTACTGAGAATGTTGAGGAGGTCCCAAAGTTTATGAAGGAGAGAAACTATTTTATGTCCTAGTGGGATCCAGGTAAGAATGGTGTTAGCACCCAGGTCAACTCTGGGAAGGATCCCACCCCTGTCTCCTTTGCTAAGGTGGTGGTTGGTTCAAAAGGTGGTGCTACATGCATCCCATGCAATGTTAACCCTGAGATAAATCAAATTTGCATCCCATATTGTTTAGTCAATAATATCATTATGGATGGGACGTGGAATTTGGTGGGCAAGTTTCAAGGGGGAAGGCTGGATTTGGATGCGCTGAAGCGGTGGGCATTGACCATATGGCATCCGTTGGGGTCTCTGGACATTGTTGCCATCCCTAGGAACTTTTTTCTCATTAGGCTTAACTATGAAGCTGATTCAAAGAAAATTTTGGAAGGAGGTCCTTGGTTCTTCGAGAAACAGGGATTGTTTCTTCGAAGATGGGGGCCAGATTTTAATCCGACGATGCAGAGTATTAACCTAGTTTCTTTATGGGTTAAGTTGTTGGATTTTCCTCTTCATCTATGGCATGAGAGTGTTTTTCATGCGGTGGCTAAAACCATTGGGGACTTTGTCTCCTTTGACCGAACCACCAACTCCAGGTCCCAAATGTAGTATGTTAGAATGTGCATTATGGTGGACATTGAAAAGAAACTATCGAGTTCAGTCAAACTCATCACCCACCTGGGGACATGGGTCCAATCCATTGAGTACGAGAACAAGCCTTTGGCATGCCAAGCTTGTGGGAAGGGCAATCATCATAAAAATATGTGCCCCCTTCATTTGAAAGCCAAGCCTCTAGTTCATCCGAGGACTAAGGAGATATGGACCCCTGTAAAACCTTCGACGACTTCAAAAGGCAAAGAGATTGCTTCCTCTCCGAGGGGTATAGCAATGCAGATAGTAGATAATGGAGATGTGTAGGAGAAGGACCTTTTGCCTTCCAATATCTTAACTAAAGATAAGGAGGAACCTCTCAAAATTTAGGAGGTGGTTCTAGAATCAGGCCATCCTAAGAAAGGGGATGCTCTTCCCCTTCAAAATTCCTTTGAAAGTCTATCTATGGAGGAGCCAGTTCTACAATAGCTTGTGGAGGCATTAAGAAATTTGATGGCTTCCCCAAGAATGGCTAGCCCTTTGGCTTCTTCAAAGCCATATTTGACCTCCCCAAAGCAAGGGATGGAAAGCTCGGTGGCCTCCCCAAAACCGGTGCTGGAGAAAGGCTCTCCTGGTCCTAAGACCAGAAGCCACAGAAGGGGTCGTATCAACTTTGGGGTGGAGAAAAAAGTTGGAAAACCATCAAGCAAAACTATCAGGAAAAGAGAAATTGAGAACGATATTGCAAATGGTGGTCAAGCTCACCTAAATATGGAAAAGGGAAGTGATGATAACAGTAGCCAATTGATATTGGATGGGTACAAGTCTCCTCTGCATGGGGAGGCTATGAAAAAATTATCTTTCAAACCCCGTAAATGAAGATGTGCTCATGGAATATTAGAGGACTTAACAGTTCCTCTAAAAAGTGCATCCTAGCATCATTAAGAAGAGATAAGTCCCTAGATATTATCTTTATTCAGGAATCCAAGTTGGAGGAATGCAGTTGGAATTCAGTTCTCTATACAGTTTGGAAGGAAGTGGGATTTGCAGCTAGTGAGGCTTTCGGTTCTTTTGGGGGTCTTTTATGTTTTTGGAATAAATCAAAATTTGATGGTAATGTTATTTCTTCCTCTGGACGTGTCATTAATATTTTATTTTTTGTAAGTCAACTGGTCGAAGATGGGTTATGTCCAACATTTACACCCCCAATTCTAGCATTGAGAGGCGTTCATTCTAGCTTGAGCTGTTAGAAATGAGGAAAATATTTATAGATGAAGCTTGGGTTTTAGCGGGTGATTTCAACTCACCTTTGTTTCCCTAAAAAAAGGAGGAAATTGTGTTGATCCCAGGAGCATGGAGGATCTGGTTGGTTTTATCAGTTTGATCGAGCTCCTAGATCTTGATCTCAAAGGTGCCAGATTCACCTGGAGTAATCGATGAACCAAAAATAATCTCATCCTCTACAGATTAGATAGAATATTAGTCTCCAAACTGGGTCTTCATCTCTTTGGGGGAGCTATTCTTTCTTCTCTTCCTAGGGTCGGCTCGGACCATAACCCATTATGGATGGAATTGCTAGTGAATTCTTCTTTTTATCCGAGGCCTTTTAGATTCGAAGCAATGTGGTGTAATCACCCGAAGTTTGAAGATCGTATCAAAGAATGGTGGAATGAAGACCTGCAAGGTGAAGGTATGGATCTCTTAGTAAATAAGCTCAGGAAGATCAGAATTAAGCTCAAATGCTGGAACAAGAACACCTTTGGTGACATCTTCAAAGCTAAGGAGAGTTTGAGAGCCCAACTTAAATATTTGGAAGATTCAGTGGAAGAAGAAGGCCTTTCCATAGAGACTGCTAAAAAGGAGAAAGACATCCTTATTGCCCTGCACAACAAGTTGGCTGATGATGAGCTATTTTGGAAGAAGAAGTCATAGGTTTTGTGGCTAAATGAAGGTGATAAAAACTCTAAATTTACCATAGAAGCCATAACAAGATTAAGGAAATTACCAAATCAAATGGATCAATTTATAATGATATCGATAAAATTAGAAAAGAGGCTGCTACTGACTTTGAATCTATGCACGGTTCAACCACTCTAAAATATATTCAAACAAAATATTCTCTTCTCGTCTTGATTCCTAGCTTGGGTACTCAATAAATGAACTCCTCCCTAGAAACAATATTTTTAGATGAAGAAATACAATAATTTGTGGATTCTATGGGTCCGTAAAAAGCTTTGGGACCATATGGTTTTCCTTCATTTCTTTCTATAAATATTGGCACATCAGTGGGAAGGATGTTTGCAATACCTTGAGGTTAGTGTAGTTGAAAATAGTAGTTCCGAAGGGCCTCAATTCCACCTTTTTGGTCTTGATCCCTAAATCTTTTAACATCATGTCCTGTAATAATTTTAGACTAATTAATTTATGCAATACAATTTATAATATTCTAATAAAAATTTTGGCTAATAGAATCAAGTGCCTCCTATCAACTCTCATTTATAGTGCCTAAAGCTAATTTGTGGTTAGAAGGTAGATTTTTGATGAGGCCATTGTCGTTTATGAATTAATTTATTCTATTCATAAAAGTGGGAGATCAGGATTTTTCCTTAAGATCGATATGAATAAGGTTTATGATCGTGTGTCTTGGGCCTTCTTGTTCAGAGTTCTTCAAAAGTTTGGTTTTGGTTCCAAGTGGATTGAGTTGATCGAAGCTTGTGTTTCCACTACTTGGTTTTCGGTGCTTGTCAATGACTCTCCTACTAGTTCTTTTCAATCTCGCTATGGTATTCACCAAGGGGATCCTCTTTCTCTATTCCTTTTTATAATCATGGTAGAAGCCCTAGGAAGATCCCTAGCTTTAAACCCGATAATAGAAAGTCTAACTCCTACTTTTATCTTGCAGACCAATTTCTCATCAATAGTTCAAAAATGATGCTCTGCTTCCCTTTTTGGTCTTTGTACTCCAAGCGAGAGAAATTAAAGATCATTTGGTGTTCTACGAGAAACCTACAGGTCATTGAATCAATTTTATTAAGAGTAGTTTATTTTTTTGAATACTTTGATTGAGCACTAATGGAAAAGAGCTAATATCTTGGGATACCACATTTCCTCCTTTCCTACAGTCTACCTTATCCTCTCACTATTTACTAGTAGGGTCCATAATTCTCTTTAGTCTTTGATCATCAAAAGAATACAGCAAAAATTAATGACTTAGAAGGGAGCATTGCTGATTTAGGATAGGAATGTTGTTCTTGTGCATAGCACTCTCCAAAGCATCCCCATTTATTTCATATCGCTCTTCAGCCTTCCTAGAAATATCATTATCAAATTTGAAAGTACATTCAAATCCTTCTTATGGGTTGGTCTGAAGATGAAAAGTAAGTTTCTTTTAGCTTCATGGGAGTAGGTTTGTCATTAGAAGAAGTATGTTGGTTTATGTTTAAAAGAGTAAAGAATATGAATAAGGCCTTAGTTTCTAAATTGGGGTGGAAAGTCGCATATGATGAATTGATGGAGTGGGTGAAGATCCTCAAGGTGAAATACAATTTTGTCAATTTTCTCCCAAATCCACTTCCTGAAGGAGGTTCTCCGTTTTGGCAAAGCCTTTTAAAATCTAGAGTCTTCCTACATAGTAGTAGCAGATGGATTATTGGCAAAACAATCCATATATATTTGAAATGATTCGTGGTTGGGAGAAAAACCCCTTTCTTTTGACCAGAGATTTCATATTCTTGAGGCAACCACCTGTGCTGTGGGCTGTGTTAAATTTGTTAATTTTATTATTTATTAGAATACTCATAAATCTTACTTTCAACTTCCAACAATGATTTGAGATATGGATGTCCAACAGGATTGGTCTCTTGTTGCTAAGGAATTATAGTTTCAGGTTTTCCGATCTAAATATGTCAAAGATAGGATCATTCGGGTTGGTGATAATGAGGGAGGATACACTATAGAAGCAATGTATAATTTTATTGATCCTGATACTCCGTGATTGTTTTAGATCGAGAGAATATGGATGAAATGACTAACTCTTAAATTCAACCTTTTTTTTGGTTAGCCAACTTTAATAAGATTCTTTCCATTGAGAATCTTCTTAAGAGAGGTATGCAAATTGTTAATAGATGCTACTTGTGTGAAGCTGATTGGGAGTCATCTACTCATTTGTTGCTCTTATGTCCCTTCTTTCATGATGTTTTTGTCTACATTCTGGATAAGTTGGGGGTGCAGTGGGTGTTGCCTAATTCCTTGGAAAACTTTATTCTGCAATGGACCTCCCCCTTTAATGCCCCTCATCTCAAGTGCCTATGGAGCTTCCTCCTGCCACATATTTTTTGGGGTATTTGGAAAGAACAAAATGCTAGGGCTTTTAAAAACTACAAAAGAGATGCTCTTAGAATAGGTCTCAAAATTTTATGGAGTTCAATTGAGAATGTTACCAATGCATTTCCTGATCTGGGGAGAAATTACCTAAAGAGTTCTCCTATTGAAGTTCTATTGGAAGCTAAGTTGGGCTTCTCGAGGTTTGACCCTAGGCCTCCTGTGCCGAATCCAAGGAATAATGTGAGATGGTCATCCCCCCATTGGTTGGCTCAAATTGAACTTCGATGGGGCATCAAAAGGTAATCCTAGGATCATTGGGGTGGGTGGCATCATTAGGAATAACATGGGTGAAGTTATTGTAGCATATTGTGAGCATTTATCATCCCAAACTTCCCACTTTGTAGAGGCTCAAGCCACTTTCCAAGGCATTAAACTCTTGGTTGATTTGGGATATCTGAATGTTGAGATTGAAGGGGACTCAAAGAATGTGATTAATATTCTTAATTCCACTATTGATCCGAGCTGGAATATCACAAATATGATGTGGGAGTCGAGAAGGTACCTCCAAGGTTTAAATCAATTTAGGGTGGCACATATTCTGAGGGAGGGTAATTCGCTTGCTGACTATTTGGCCAATCTTGGAACCAACCTTCCTGGCTTTACAATGTGGAGAAATAACTTCTCGATAGATCTCCTAAATCTTCTTAATGCAGAACTCTCTTAAAGTCTATCAGGAATCCGATCAATGGCATTTCAGTATGTTACATCACCTTTATTTTGAAAGTGTTGGCACTTATGGTAATTTGAATTGTTGGAATGTCGCACCCTATGATTGCAATGTTCATCTCATCCTCTACTTTGACTGTTTGGTTTGTGGATCCACCTTCTTGTTTTTGGTGCTGGCAATGTTTCCATGTGGTGTTTATGTTTGTCTTTTGTGTCCTTTCTTCTGAGCTAGGGTGGTTGTTTTGCACAACTATGTTTTATGGTCTGTCTCCCATGGGGGAGTTGATGTAAAAGGTTGAGGGATTCCTTTCAAAACCCTCCTTTCATAATAATACCAAAAAAAAAATGGGAATTTCTTACATTATGTATATTTGAGATATGTTTTCTTTGTATTTAGTTTGCTTTGCAAATATAATAGGAAACTGTTTAGTTGGCTTTGGAATTAGATTAGTTTTTCAAAACTAGGTTAGTTTTGCTTGCATAACTATATTGGTTTTGTTTCATTAAACGGTGTTGAGTCTATTTGAAACTAGATCAATGCATTGGTTTATTTATCAAATTAATATATATAGTATATAATTAATTTATAGTTTAATTAAGTCACAAAGATGGAGCTATTAATTAATATTGAAGACTTTTATCCTATTGATAATGATTTAATAATGTGGTTGTTTATTTATCAATATTAATATATAAATTAATCAATGGTTTTATTAAGTCGTAAGGATAGAATTATTAATTAAAACTGAAGACTTTGTGTCGTTTATCAATCAAATTTATAAAGTTTATAGTTGGGTTCATTAGAGGAGTAATAACCCATGATGGATGTATAGTTTAATTGGAAACAAAAAGTTATTTTTGAACATGAAGGATTAAATAGTAAATTTTCTAAGGAATGAATGAAGCTTGTGTAGCTAAGGAATCCATAATCAAGGGAAGTATGAGATCTTTTCAAACTTGTTATGTCTTGCATGATTTGATTTGTATGATGCATGTTTCTGCATTGTTATTTTCTTGTATAGTGCATATTAAGCTTGCATATGCAATCAAGAGTTGTCTTGATCCCTAAACTTTCATTCAATGTTCATTGGAGAAGACCTATCAAATGGAAGACCTTGAAAAATAAGATGAGATTAGGCACTATTTTTTTTTAATGGGTTATATGGGATTGAAACTAGCCCCACTCATATTACATCATCGCCACATAGTGGTATTACAACAAATCTTGGATTTAATCTACGTATCATTTGGCAATATTTGAACCTAGGTCTCCTCCTTGAAATGTTGAGTAATCTAATCGGTTGAGCTATTGCCACTTGATTAAAAATTTAATTTTACAAGGATTTTTATGAGGGATCCCAATCCCCTCTTATAAGTGTTTGAACTTAGATCTCTTGGATGAAAACCCAAGGACTTACCATTACGGTAAAGATTAGGGACCAATTGTATACATGATGGATGTAATATTGTACTTGAAGATAAGAGATACTTGAAAAGTATCTTGTGTAGAAGCTACGTTATGTAATGATTGTGATGAAGGTATAGATGTCTTGTAAGCATTCTTGTTATATTATCTTGAGATTGTTCCATGAATGGATGATGAATTAAAGTTTATCTTTATGTTAAGCTCCTTGGAAATGAATTGTTACTTGCAAAAATGGAAAGGTTGTGCTTTTGAAGAGAATGATAGAACCTAATTTATGGATTATGGTTATGAATCTCTTAAATGTTATTTTACCCTTTTATGTGCTATGTTTGGAATGACATAATTTAGTCTTTAGCAAAATGTTATGTTGAATTTGAATATGATTTAATATAGCACTCTATTTTCTTTTGGAGAGATGATTATAAATATTAGAACCCTTGGGTTGGAAAGGGGTTATTTTGAGTATGCTATTTAGCACCATATTAGTAAACTCTAGGTAGTTGTGGGGAGACAACTCAAATAGGTAATTGTGAATGATACACCCTAGCAGTGAGGCTCGGGTTCATCCTAGAGATGAGGTTTAGACGATTTCCAACGGTGAGGCTTGGAAATCTTAACGATGGGTTGGTATGGGACAATTCACCGATCATTCACAGAGTAGTATAGTGGTGGTACCTTGAGAAAAGGCAAGTGTGAACATGATCATTATCAGGTGAGTGGTAATGGCCTTAGTTAGCTCACGGGGAGATGAAGCTAAATAATCATTAAGGCATCACACCATAACAATCATATATAGGCGAATGTATATAGGGTTAGGTAATAAGTGTCACCTTCAAGTGTTATGGGCCTTAAAGGTAATCCCTACATTGTGGTCAAGTTGTCCCATACAGGTGAGTGTATGGGAAATGTGGGGGTACCACTAATGGCATTTTTCTAACGGTCAAGTTAAAAAAGTGAACCCTAGAAGATTACAAAAAGTTGGCCACTCTTGTCCACTTGAGTGTCGTCTACAACGACAATGAACTCAAAAGTGGTTATGCCTTTATATTAATAAAAATATTGGATCCTCTTTGTGAGTTAATCCTTGTAAAAAAATAGTTCTCCCTTGGATCAATTTTTTGGGTCGTTACAAGATTGAACAAATTATAATGCAAGAAAAAACCTTCTCAATATTGCCACCAAAGATTGTTTGATCAATGAAAAGACAACTACCATCAACAAGCACAAGATGAAATAAAGGATGATGGCATCCTTGGACACAAATAAAAGAGTCATCCCATATCACCTCATCAAAAGAAGATCAATGGAATGACAAGTGAAGGAGGTGAGCTTTATAAGTCATCCCAGAGGGTGAGGCCTATAAAAGAAGGCACTCCCCCCTCAACTTTTCACAAAGCCCTGAGTAGAGCTACTCTCAATACCATATCCTTATCCCATTCACCCAAGCTATAGAAAAACTCAGGATTTGCCCCTTTATGACTCTATGCCCAATTGATAAGGCCCTCATTTCTTGGTTCCTTATCTCCTACTAGTAGGATATCCACTGTGAATCACTAAAGTTATAGTGAAGAATCACTACACTAGGAAAATCGTGTTGAAAAGGTAACTTTGATCAAATCAACATCCTAAGCTGACTAAGGAAAGGCAAGATGAGGAGGTCCAAGACCCCTACAACCTGTGCAGCAACCAATACCATAATATGTTTGAAAGCATAAAAAACTATTGTAAAGCATCGACAACTATTGTATTTGTGCCTAGTATCTAGCCTTGTATGCAGTATTTCTTTTGCCCCTCTCATGTATTACAACCTAGTTCAAGACTTGAGTCATTTTTTTGATAAATTTCAAGCCTCTTTCCTAAGCATGAATATAATCTGGTTATTGTATATATAAGTTGCGACTATTCCCCCTTTTTATGTCTTGGTTCTTGAGTATGCGTAACTGCGGTGATTCATGTTTAATGAGACCATGTTCCTTGCTCGTTGTCAACGATGACATGTGTTCATTTAATCTCACTGTAATGCAGAGAGATTTAGGATTTTGGTGCATCGCCTCCCATAGACTTTTACTTTCAAGTTGTTTTCATTTCATTTTATTGCTTTCTCTCTACTTTTCCTTGATAGAACCCAATAGACTATGCTAGCTTAGGAAATAGGTGCACCAAGATCACATCCAAACAAGGAGTTGGCCTTGATAAAAATCTTAGAGGTTCTTTGATAGAATTGTGTCCCATGCTCCCTAGACGTATTGGATTGTACGGTCTACACAAGGCGTAGGCATTGGACACACCCAACAACTGCAAGCGGGTGGTCATTATGCTCAGAGCAAGAACCAAATTCGATTCCCAACACCTCCATTGGCTATCATGACTTCAAAGGAGTTTCAAGCATTTATATAACAATTTTGCCTTTTAGCCACTTGAGGTTAAATGAAGTTATGTGCTTTACCAGAGTCAATAAGGATTATAATTCTCACCCTAGAAATTTCTTATCACCTTCATAGTTTGGGGAGTAGATATTCCTACTAGAGTGTGGACTAAATTTTTTGGATGAGATTCCTCTTGTGCTTCACCTTTATCCATATGCTTCTCTTCTTGATGTTCCTCTTCCTCTCCATGGGGTTCATTTATTGAAGATTCATCCACATCCAACAAATACAATTTTTGTTGTGCACAATTATATCCAGAAGAGTATTTATCATCATAGTTATAACACATCCCTTGTGCTTTATGAACTTTCATTTCCTCTTGAGTCAGTCACTTGATGGTTGGCAACTTACCTCTTCAATTTGTTGTGGGATTAGATGAAAAAGAGGGTTGGCTCTAAGAAAATTTGAAAGTATGTCTCTAAGCAATGATTTATCCTCTGCTAGCTTAACCAAATTGATTGCCTGCATTGTAGTTTATGGTTTGAACATTTCTACATTGGCCTTGATATCATCCTTAAACTCACTAATGAAACAACTCTAAAAAAAGACCTCACTCAAACTCCTTGTCCAGTAAGCCAATTTTTCAAACTAAGTTTTTTATTCATGAATGATGGAGGTTTGCTTCAATTTTGTAAGGGCTCCTATGAAGTCCTCATATTCACTAGGGTTGAATTGAGTGTGTAGTTACGTTTTAAAGTCTTCCTAAGAAATGTTAGAATTCATATATTTCACCCATTGAAGGGTTTCAGATTCAAAACTAAAAGATGTCATGTGATCCATAAATATCAGTGAACATTATGAAGATTTACTACCCGACACAACCAACCATATAACTTCTTCCCATCAAACTTTGGAAAATCTAACTTTAACATTTTATATTCTTTATTATAAAAATTGTTATTTTTTCTTAAAAAAGTTATAATTTTATATTAAACAAATATAAAATTACATTCCTAATGTCTCTTTCTTCAAAATTTCAATAATAATAATAACCTAAAAATCAAATAACTTACCCATCATATCTAACTATCTCCAAATAACTAACACCTTCTCATATTATCCATCCATATCCTTTAGTACGGTGAATTTTAAGTTTTAGAAAGTTGCTTTTAACTACCCTTATTAAGAAAGCTGCAAACGTGAGCGGGAGCAATGGGGATGACCATGGTGGTGCTGGACAACGGCGGGGGTTACTGCAAAGCGGGCTTCGCGGGGGCGAAGAAGCCATCGGCGGTGTTGCCCAAGTGCGAAGGGCTGCCACATTCCTCCAAGAATTGCGATCAACTCCATCACTGCGACGGCATCGCTGGCATGTCGTTGCGGCGTCCCTTTGACAAGGGCTACCTTATCAACCCCCATATGCAGAGAGTCATCTGGGACCGCATTTTCAAAACCCTCCTGAAAATTCGGCATTCGGATTCGGCGGGACTACTGCTGGTGGAGCCGCTCTTCAATCTGCCCTCCATTCAGAGGGCAACAGACGAGCTGGTGTTCGAAGATTTGGGGTTCCAGTCCCTCTACGTGGCGGACGCCCCTTAGCTGGTGCACCTTTATGAGGCCAGCAGGTCTCCTATCAGTCTTCTGGCGCGGACTCAGGGCAGCCTCGTCGTCGATTGCGGCTTTTCCTTCACTCAGGCTGCCCCTGTCTACCAGAATTTTATCATCAATTATGGTGTTAAGAGTATTGACCTCGGGGGCAAAGCTCTCACTAATTATCTCAAGGGGCTCGTCTCTTACTGCGCCATCAACAAGATGGACGAGACTTATATCATGGACGATGTTAAGGAAAAGCTCTGCTTTGTTTCTCTCGATGTTGCCCGTGACCTTGATCTAGCCAGGAAGTTGGAAATTCAAATGTTATCCAAATTACATATGTTCTTCCTGATGGTATTAAGCATAAGCGGGGTTTTGTTAACGATCCAGAAGAGGCAAAGAGATATTTATCTCTAGAAGAAAAAGGAACACCCCACACAGTTGTGCTAGAGTCAGAAAAAGAGCACGCCCTTTCTCGGGAAGTTGAAACAGTAGAAGATAAAAATATGGAAGCCTCTGCTAAAAACGAAGAACTGAAATTGACTAATGAACGATTTCTTGTTCCGGAAATGCTTTTTCATCCTGCTGATCTTGGGATGAACCAGGCTGGCTTGGCAGAGTGCATTGTACGGGCTGTTAATTCTTGTCATCCTCATTTGCATCCAGTACTTTTTTTCAAGCATTATTTTGACTGCTGGGAGCTCATGTTTTCGATGCATGAAAAACAGACTGGAACAAGAACTCCGGCCTCTTGTTAGCGATGATTATAAACTTAAAATCGTCGAACAAGAGGATCCCCTGTGCGGTGCATGGAGAGGAGGATCACTATTGGCGGCCAGTCCTGAGTTTGAATCTTTCTGTGTAACAAAATTGGATTACGAAGAGCTTGGGTCTGCAAGATGCCGTCGACGCTTTATGCATTGATTCTTGAAAAATATTTGGTTGTGGTTAATCATTTATCTGTTAATCATGTATCTTGGCATCAAGTGTTGACTTTGATTTTGAGCTGTAAAACTGCTTGGTTGAACATAACCTCTGCTTATTAGGAGCCCACCTATGTTTTCTGTATTGGAAGCTCCATCCCAGTTTGACTTTTTATTTTGAGCTTAACAGCTACAGCTCAAACATGACCTCTACTTATTACCTTAGTCTTGAGTCAAATCATAATCTCAGGAAATGGGGTGTTCTTACCCATCACATATTCCTATGTAACTATCACAGAATGAAAATGTACAGTCCTTATTTGGAAGTTCTTTTGCCCTCTCTAATTTGGGTAAGTTTTGTTTAAGCCTCCAAGCTGCCTTGCAAAATTGTAACTGCAAATAAATTCTATTTTACAATTTCTTCTCACATATTTGGTTTATTTACTTGGGAGTTATGCAGTGTCAGGCAAATTGCAGGCTTTAGACCAAGTTTTTGCCTTCAAGATAGCTTGCCTGGAATGCACTTCTCTTAGTGAAAAGAGAATATTCAATTTTGACTATGGATTAGAAAGTTGTAAAGATAAGCAAATTGCAGACGTTGGACTGCAAGTTTTTGCATTTAAAGATAGCTTGCCTGGAATGCACTTATCATAGTGGAAAGCAAATATTCAACATTGAGCAGTTTCTACTATTGATAATAAAGTTGGAAAGGTAATGCTTTATATCAAGGTATGAAGTTCCCATGGTTTCTGCCAAAACAATACTTGTAATTTGGTTGTATGTGCCCTATAAGAACCTATTAAAAAAATATATGCAAACTGAAAACTAATATTTCATTGTTAGCATCATCGTTATTTAATATTTAGTATGAAATTTGGATTTATATGTTTTGGTTGAAGTGGATTAATCCCCCAAGTAGAAATACAAACCAGCTGCTATGAATAGCCCTCTTTGAATTCCTGTACTAAGCATGTATTTGGTTCAATCAGTAGCCTATCCTTTGAGAATTCATCTACTTCCCTATTCAGTTGTAAATAAATTTGACTGAATGTAAAATCTTTACTTCTTTCCACAACTTTTTTTATTTGAGAGAATATAGGTTATAGAGAATATGGTATTGTGTACCTCCCCTTATGAATTTCCTGAACTACCATCCCTTCCTTCAACTTCACCATGGTTAATCTATTTGTATGCATGGGTAGCCCCTTGTAAGTGGCTTTCAACATCATGTAGTTTTTCATGGACTCCCTTTCTTAATTTATTATGTTCATCATTCAAGTAGCCCATAGAGTCTTTCATTTGTTGGATTTCCTGTTGCATTTTGCCTTGTAATTGACTAAATTGTTGAGTGAATTGTTGACTCAATTGACTTATTTGTTCACTCAATTGGTTAGTTTGCTCCATCTCCCTCATAGACCCTCTAGTTCCTTTGACCATGGAATTATGATTTGGGCCTTCTGAAAATACATTACTAAAACTAGATTTCATGTTTAAGTAGCTACTATTTTTAGCAAGGGTCCTAAAAAATGTTTCGGTGCTATATACCAAAATGATTAGCTTGAAAAGATGATTGAAATGAAACATTCCCCAAACTAGCAATATTTGGACTCTAAAAAAACTTACGGGTGCTATATACCAAAATGTTCAGTGCGGCAATCATAATGGACTAGGTCTCAAAATGACATTTTTCCCAAACGTTTTTACACTTATTGACTATTATATCGGGTTCCTTCCACACTAACTGACTATTTACTAACTACAGTATGTTCTGTCAACTGTCCAGACTATCAAGATTCTATTTGTTATTGATCCTGACTGTACTCACAACCGCCATTGTCCCTAATTGTTACTGACACCGCTATTTTGTTCTTGATGGCTAAGAATGGTTATTGTATCATCAATTCTATGGAAAGTGTATTCTTCGTAGTATTCTCAAGTCTGTGTTTAAGATTTTTAGGTTTAACAGATTGTTTGGATTTTGATAGACAACAAAAATAGAGTGACTTTAGGCCAAGGTGTGTGTATTGTCCATGGCCCTCTAATATACTGCAATAGTGATTGATAAGGTTTAGACCTATATTTTAGGCCACTACCCAAGGAGGATATAGCCTATATCCTTGGGTGCACTACCCGCCTCTCTGATCAGTACCTAAGGGTAATCTCCTCAAGTGTTATGATTGGTGCACTAGGGAGAGATGTGTAGTCAAAAGCTTTCTAGGCGGTCTCTCTATATACCCAAGGGTACATGGGAGCTCAAGTCCATATACGGGTGCTTTCTGAGGCCTAGGTATTGGAGTTTAATAATCCCTCACTTCACTAGATGTTTTATCGGCAATATATCTTAGCCAATAACGAAAACTTCACTAGATATTTTAAAACCCTCGACATAAAGTTTCTAACTTATTAAACTAAAACAAAAAAATTGACCAAGTTTTTTTGCATAGGGTATGTTGAAAAATAACAAGAGGAAGGAAAAATTATATCTAATAGAAACAAACTAGCAGAATATGAACTATTGCAGCTGTAGTAGAGCATGGCCTTGGAAAGTGCTCTAGTACCTTCCAATTAAAACAAGCACATCCATATAGATATTACAATAAATAACATAATTAATAGAATTAAAAGTAGTAATATTGCACATCTAGAATAAGATCCTAACAGTGAATACTCTTTTTTTTTTTAGTAATACTTCTTATACACATCCACCATGGGGATTGAACCCGGGTCACATTGACCGATAATGCAAGTGGCATCCTTGTCGGTAGACCACACTCATGGGGATACTCTTAAGAAGAGAGGTTTTCAGTTTTCTAATAGATACAATTTATATGAAAAGGCAGAAGAATCAGTGGAACACATCTTCTTGGAATGTCCCTATGTTCTAAATATTTTCCAGCTCCTCATCAATAGGATGGGCATCTCTTGGGTGATGCATTTTAATATTGTTTTGTGATTACAACAATGGGAGAATCCCTTTTTCAGTCCTCATCTTAATGTAATCTGGAATTTGATTCCATTTCATTTTCTGTGGGGAGTTTGGTTAGAGAGGAACAAGAGAATTTTTAGAGGGGAAAAAGGTCTACAATGAGAAGTTTTAGAAGTATTCACCCAATTTTTAGAGGAGAATGTTAAATCTATCAAGTACCCTATCAATCCAGAGAATACTGAAGAGACTATGATAGCTAAGGCATGGAATTTGGAACCTATTAGTGGTGGAGAGGCAAATGTTCAGGTTAGAACTAATGTAAAATGGCAACCACCTCGAGATGATTGGTTGAAGTTAAATTTTGATGGGGCATATAAAGGTAACCTAGGTAAGGCCGGAGCAGGAGAAATTTTGAGGGACAATCAGGGTAGATTGGTGGGTGCAGCCTGCAAGTGTTTGGGAATTACTACTAGTCATAAAGCTGAAGTTAATGCTTTACATATGGGTGCAAAGCTAGCTAAGGATCTAGGTGCTAAAAAAGTTATCTTTGAAGGAGGGAGAAGCTAATTGGAAAATTGATTACATTGTGCAAGATATTAGAGAGATTGTAAAGCATTTTGAAGAAGTTGACTTTGTTCATGTCTATAGAGAAGGTAACAAACCAACAGACTGGTTGGCAAACTTTGGTGCCATTAAAGAAGAGGATACGAGATGGATCCCCCTGGGGTGGTCCATGAGGACTTAGAAAAGTTCATGATGGAGGACTACAACTAATTGGGGTCTAGGATGGATATTGTTTGTCTTGCATCCAGGGGATCTCTGGCTATTTGCCCTTTACAGTTGTGTAATTGATGGGCTGAATTTGTGTTGTAAAAGGGTTCGGGACCTTTCAAAATCCTGTTTTTACCCTAATCAAATAAAAAATATTGCAATATGAATGTAAATGCAACAACTTTATTGAACAAAACATAATCACAATATAAAATTGTTGGCCTCTTCAAGGGGCAACCTCCTGAGATGCAGAGCTTCAATACAATATGAAAAAATAATACATTACATTCATGCCCTTGCCTTTTTAAAGAATCCCACCAAACCTGAGCCTAACGCTCAAGGGTTGGTTTCACATGCAAGTGGGGAATTGATCTAGAATCTTCAACTAAAGAATCAGTTACATATTTTATAATGGTTACATTATATAGGCCCATATATCCAGGTGCCCCAAGTGTCACATATACGTTACAATTAATATATAATAATGTTCAAATGGGGTATGACATAATATTGTTAAGATGGGATCCTAACAATTTTTTTTATGACTTTATTGCTTGTGGTTCTAAAAAAATGTTAAGGGATAATCATGTGGGAGTCTACTTTTAGTTGCATTACCCTTCCAATTGAATTTTCAATTTTATTCATTGAACTTCCACTCGCTTGTATACATTTGGTCAAAAGGGATTTCAGCCATTGACTCCTTATCGCTTGTATACATATTCATTTTTTTCAAACAATAATGAAGAGAGAAAAATTATCCAAAGAACTACTATAGAATACATTAGTTATTCACAAAGACATGGGAAACAAATTATAGCTCACCATCTCTCTTATTTTTAACACTTGCAGATCAAAATATTGCCTTCACTGTTGTAAATGAAAGGAATGATAATCAGATCATTCCAAGCTGCAAGGATCTCAAGTGTTAACAGAAACACCACATTCAACCAAAACAAGAATCTGAAAGCAAATTGACAGCATAAGCTTACAAATAGATATGCAAACAAGAGAGCAACAATATCATATATTAGATCTGAAAATGGAACACTGAGTACAATGAAGGTGCCTTGCTTATATAGGCAAGGATGATCAACCATAGTCGTAGGATCAAGCTAAGGATAAATATCCATCGTACAAAAGGAATATGTGATATGGTCCATAGATATGTAACCGCTATGGGAGAAATAATATCAACCCTCCAAATGTCACCCCTAGGAATAGTCAAACCTAAAAATATCCCCATAATATCTAAGAAATAAATATGTAACATCTCATAATATCTAAATAAGATAAATGAAATATCCACACATAAGTGGGTGGGGAAAATACATGGAATAACTAAATAAAAGGAAATAAATAACCTAGGTGAACATGAGCTAAGGTAAACAACCTACTCTAACACCCCCCTCAAGTGAAGCTAGGGGCCAAAAAGTAAAGTGGCATATCCACAGTATGAGTCCCGACAACAAGGCCTGATCAGGTACTCATGTACAATATATCCATGAAGAAATCTCGAACTAGAAGAAGGAAAAACCACATGGGAAAAAATCATCCTGCTAGAAAGAGAGAGAAAGAAGAAGGAAGATGTCCTCAAGAACACCCCCAAGGACAACTTCTGAAACCCCAAGCATGCCATGCAACTCAAGGTAGCGAGGTGATGCAAAAGGCTTCGTAAAGATGTCGACAACCTCTGAGTTGGAATGTACTCCAAGAAAAGAACTCCATCCTGAATGTGCTGACGAATGAAGTGCATGTGAATCTCAATATGCTTGGTCCGTTGGTGCTCAACAGGATTGCGAGAAATGTGAATTGCACTTTGGTTGTCACACCAAAGTACTGTTGTTGAATCCTGTGGGAAGCCAAACTCTATCAATAACTATCATAGCCAAAGAACCTCCTGACTCACTGTGACTGCTGCCCTGTACTCTACCTCTATAGATGAAAGTGCAATAACCTATTGTTTCTTGCATGCCCAAGCAATCGGAGAAGAGCCAAGACAAAAAATGTAGCCAGAAGTGGAACGCCTATCATCAATAGAACCTGCCCAATCTGAATCAGTATATCCAACCAACTGAGTAGAACCTCGGGTGTAGTGCAATCCAAAGTGTGAAGTGCCCTGTAGATATCTCAAAATCCTCTTGGCAGCCTGCCAGTGACTGCTATGAGGGGCATGTGCAAACCGAGACACAAGTCCAACTGCAAAAGAAATATCGGGGTGAGTATGGGTCAAGTACATCAAACTTCCAACTAACTACCTATACAAGGTAGGATCACAAAGAGGAGTGGTGCATGTGGAAGTAAGAGAGACCCCAGACTAGAAAGGAGAGGGACATGGCTTGCAATCAGCCATACCAAAATGTTGAAGAAGATCATGGGTGTACTTTTGCTGACTCAAATGAATCCCTGAATCTGACTGAGAAATTTGCAAACCAAGGAAAAAGTGCAAAAGACCAAGATCTATCATATCAAACTACATTGAAAGAGCCCTTTGAATAGTCTGAATGTGGGAAGAAGAGCTACCAGTGAGAAGCAAATCATCAACATACAAGACAAGTATAACTATATCCTCTCCAACATGTTGTATATACACTATAGGATCTGAGTGGCAATGAACAAAACCAGTAGATAGAAGAAAAGAGTCCATCTTCTCATACCAAGCTCGAGGGGCTTGTTTGAGACCATAGAGAGACCTTCGTAGTCTACAAACAAGAGAAGAGTCATGAACAAACCCAACAGGTTGCTCCATGTAGATTTCCTCCTACAAATATCCATGCAAGAAGGCACTCTTCACATCCATATGGTACACTGGCCAACCCTATGATGCAACAATAGAAAGTACAAGGTGCACAGAATCCATCTTGGCAATGGGTGCAAAAGTCTCAGAGTAATCAATACCTTCGACTTGCGAGAAACCCTTCGCTACAAGATGAGCCTTATACTTATCAATGGACCCATCAGCTGCATATTTGGTTTGGTATACCCACTTACACCTAACCAAATTTCTTCCCTTAGGAAGAGAGACCAAATCCCAAGCATGATTCTTCATCAAAGAAGAATACTCATCTATCATCGCATCATCCCACTCCTGTATCCCATGAGCCTATGAGAAAGACTATGGATCCCTAGAAACTGCCTGACATAAAAGTCTAGAACCTGTAGAATGTGCATGATGATGTCTAGTGGGTGGAAGATCTTGTATGAAAGGTGTTGCCTCAAAAATTGTGGTACGAGCCCACCTAGGCATAGTGACAACATTAGGAGGAACAAGATTCTCATCTGAATCTATATCCATGACCTCCTCAACTACCTCCTGAACTTGCTCCTCAAAGAAGGGATCCTCAAGATGAAGTGAAGAATCATCAATGGATGGAAGTAAAGAAGAAGAATCATGAGAAGAGAAGTGCTCATCAAACTGAACATGAGTTCTGAAAAGAACTTCATGAGTATCAGGATCCAAAAGTCGATAAGCTCTCATGTCCTCGCAATACCCAACAAAGATCAAGGGTTTGCTCTTCTTATCCAAGGCTTTCCTTTGCTTCTTTGGCACAAAGGCCCAAGCATGGCTTCCAAAAACTTTGAAAAATGAGACATCGGGCTTAGTCCCAGACCAAGCCTCCTCTAGAGTCAAATGCTCAAGTGCTCTATGTGGTGTGCGATTCTGAATGTAGTTCGCACAATTAACTGCTTCTACCCAATATATAGGAGGTAAATCCCTAGAATGCATCATGCAGTTAGCCATCTCCTTCAAATTTTGGTTCTTCCTTTCTGCTAAGCCATTTTTTTGTGGAGTATGAGGAACATAATGTTGGTGAACAATGCCATGAGCTACCAAAAAATTAGAAAACTCTCTGTTGAAGTACTCCCCCCATTATCAGTGTGAAGCTTCTTTATGCAACTAGAAGATTGATTCTCAACAAAAGCCTTAAACACCTTGAAGTGTGAAAAGACATCACTCTTGTACTTGAGAAAATAAACCCAAGTACGCCTTGAGAAATCATCAATAAATGTAAGTGCATACTTAGCTCCTTTGAAAGAAGGAGTAGAAAAAACCATCAAGTCACTATGCACAAGCTCAAGTGGTGAAGAAGCTCTTTTTGACTTACCCTTAGGAAATGGATCTTGGTGTTGTTTCCCTAATGCACATCCAGGGCAAACTCCATCAAGACAAGAAACTCTAGGTAAACCATCAACCATACCATGAGTGCTCAACTCCTTCAAATATCTGTAATTAAGATGTCCAAATCTCTCATGCCAAAGCTTACTCTCAGAATCTGCATGAGCAACCAAGCATGTCCCTACAGAAGAAGTGTCATCAAAACCCTCAAAGTGATATAGTCTAGAACTATGATCAACAACACCTTGTGCAACAAGTGAATGAGGCTCCAACAAGGTTCTAACTTCAGCTCCTTGTGGTGTGAAAGTCACTATTTTGCCCTGACCAGAATGACAAATTTGATAAACAAAAAGTAAATTTGTAGTAATGTCAGGAACATATAGTGCATCATTGATGCATCCACCATCAAGTTGTATGTCACCTTTTCCCTTAACAAAAATAAAGGAAGAATCTCCAACCTCAATGTTGGAAGTAGAACTCAAACCAAGAGATACAAATGACTCCTTAGAAGAAGTCATATGGTGAGAAGCACCAGAATCTATAACCCAACTATCTGTAGCAACTGACTGAGATCTCCCAACAACATTAAGTGCTTTGCCATGCTCACTAGAAGGAGGTGGAGTGGAGATAGAGATCTTGTGTTTTCTGACTGCATCCTCTAAGGCTTGCATTCTCTTCCAACACCTAGTTTCTACATGATTATTCCCCCCACAAAAGGAGCATGAAAGGCTAGACTTATTCTTGGATTTAGAAGACTCTTTGGGTTTAGAGTTAGATTCTTTGGGTTTAGGGGCACTTTGAGATGGAGAAGGAGAAGACTTAGGTTTACCTTTGAATTTTCCCTTACCCTTAGGACTAGATGCTACTAATGCCTTTTGAGAGGTGGAAGACTCAAGGTTAGACAATTTGGATTCTTCCCTAGTAAGTCTTTCACAAAACAACTCCAAATCAGGCATTATGAATGTGTCACCTAAGGCATCCATGCTAGAGAAAAAGGTAGAAGCAAATATTTGGAATGGACCTTTCAACTTGGATAGAATCAGGTAAACACACTCTTCATCTTTCTTGTCTCTCCCACTCCCCTTTAACTGTGTCAACAAGTGCTTGAACTTAGTAAGATAGTCTACAATAGATGGAAAATATTCAGGATTGAGAGAAGTGATCTCAACTTCAAGTTGCATGGCTCTTATGTGATCCACCTTACCAAATAATCCTTTTAATTTTTCCCAAATTTTGAAAGGAGAGTCACATCCTTCCAAATGAAATAAAAGACTATCACTTACATAAGTTCCTATCAAACCCATACATTCATGTAATTTGCATTGGTGCTGAAATTTTTCATATTCTCTAGTGAACTCTGGTTGTTCTTCAAGCATTAAAGCCCATAATCCTTTGCGTTTAATGATTGTTTCCATTCTTGGTCTCCATGTGTGGTAATTATGTGTTGTTAATGGCTCACATTGATCTAATGCAAAAGAAGATGAAGAAGCCATTCTACAAAAATCACCAAAGAGCAAAATAATGTAGATAGGGTGCACAAATCAGCACCGAGACAACCCCCCAAAATATTATTTTATTAGCTTCACAAGAATGCAGAAGATGGGACTTTATAACAATAGTCCATATACAAGGTTCAAGTGCAAAAACCTTTTTCACAATGCAATATTGAGAGTGCAGTCATAAAATCATTATAAATATCTAAATACAGATCCAAAAAATCTGAAATTTTATAGACATATCAGAAAAATGATTTTACAGGCCTGGTAAAAATTTCGCTGAGCAACTCCCAATATTTCTCCTGCAAGGATGATTTTA
Source organism: Wollemia nobilis (assembly GCA_028583015.1). Lineage (NCBI taxonomy): Eukaryota > Viridiplantae > Streptophyta > Pinopsida > Araucariales > Araucariaceae > Wollemia > Wollemia nobilis. Next base: position 6,819,382 of record JAQPPZ010002512.1, read on the forward strand.
CTAAAAATAGTAAAATCATTGTAACTATCAGAATACAGCTCCAAATTCTCTAAAATTTTATGGGATGGTCTATAATATGATTTTACACATTCTGTAAAAAAATCTGCAAAAAATCAGAAGTTTTGATGAAGATATATGCAGATTACTAAAAAATTGTAGGTTTTCGTAAAATCAAGATATCTTGAAGAATACTGATCCAAATGAGCTGAAATTTTGGGCACAACTCAAATGAATGCATCTACAGACCTCCAAAAAATTTCGTGGAAAAATGGCATTTCTATCAGGAGATACATGCAAAATATAAAAATGGGTTGGGTTGGTGACCCTGCCAAAAAGGGAAATGCTCAAGAAAAAAATGCTTAGGACAGATCCAAGGGAATGAGGCTATTGCAGTATGGGAAGAAGATATTTTAGGAGGCTGGTGATGATATTACAATGGAAGGAGTGACACAAACTGGCCAAAAGACTCCACCAAGGACCCGATCACAAAAATTGAAGCTTCCACACCATTCTTCGAACCTGCAAGAGAAACAACTGCACAACACTCACAAATGGATGACTGCAACACCTATCGCTCTGATGCCATGAAAGGAATGATAATCAGATCATTCCAAGCTGCAAGGATCTCAAGTGTTAACAGAAACACCACATTCAACCAAAACAAGAATCTGAAAGCAAATTGACAGCATAAGCTTACAAATAGATATGCAAACAAGAGAGCAACAATATCATATATTAGATCTGAAAATGGAGCACTGAGTACAATGAAGGTGCCTTGCTTATATAGGCAAGGATGATCAACCATAGCCGTAGGATCAAGCTAAGGACAAATATCCACCGTACAAAAGGAATATGTGATATGGTCCATAGATATGTAACCGCTATGGGAGAAAGAATATCAACCCTCCAAATGTCACCCCTAGGAATAGTCAAACCTAAAAATATCCCCATAATATCTAAGAAATAAATATGTAACATCTCATAATATCTAAATAAGATAAATGAAATATCCACACATAAGTGGGTGGGGAAAATACATGGAATAACTAAATAAAAAGTGTCAAATTTGGACCAGGAGGTAAAACATTAAATTAACTAAATAATTTAATATTAATAAAATTGCAGCAGAGCTATTACAATGACAATCGATCCTCTAACATTGCAAATTATAACGAATATATATGTAGGCGATAGGGAGGAAGTCGGCGAAGGGGATAGGAGAGGAAATGAAGGGAAGTTGGAGGAATAAGGGGAAAGGGAGTTGGAGGGATAAGGAGGAAGAAGGAATAACGGAGGAAATGGAGGGATAAGGAGAAAGGAATAGAGGGAATATAGGAGGAGGGTAGGGAGAATAGAAAATAGGAAAAAATTAAAAATTGATGCCGACAAATCTTGCCGACAAAACCTAGGAGTGTTTACACTTAGGACTAGAAAAAACTAGATTTTTCTAAGTCCTATTCACATTTGCAACATTCTCCCCCTTAAAGTTGAGAGAACTAACTACACAATCTCTCAGCTTTATAAATTGAGCTTTAGCCGGCGCCTTGGTGAAGATGTCCGCAACATTCTCCAAAGTGGGGCAATAGTGAAGCTCAACAGTTTCAGTTTCCACCATATCTCTGATGAAGTGGTACTTCATATCAAAATGCTTGGATCTACTATGGTGGACAGGATTGTATGCCAACTGAATGGCACTAATGTTGTCACAAAATAACTTTGTTGGACCACTTTGCTGCTCTCCAAGTTCTTCTAATACCTTTCGTAGCCATAGAGCTTGAGTACTAGCATGAGTGACCGCTATATACTCAACTTCTGTTGAAGATAGTGCTACTACTGTCTACTTCTTGGAACTCCAAGTTATTAGTCCTGATCCCAGACTAAAACAGTTCCCTGAGGTAGATTTTCTGTCATCAATGTTACTACCCCAATCACTATCACTGAAGCCTACAAGCTTGATAGTGTTACATTTCTGGTAATGGATTCCAAAATCCCAAGTACCCTTTACATATCTAAGAATTCTCTTAGCTGCCTGCAAATGCAACTCAGAAGGGTTAGACATAAATCGAGAAACAAGAGAAACAACATACTGTATATCAGGTCTGGTGTTGGTGAGAAACATCAAACTCCCAACCATGCTTCGAAAGTGGTCACGTCAACTTTTGATGCTCCATAATATTTGCTTAATTGGATCCCATGTCCAACTGGAGTTGCAAGCTGGTTTGCAATGCTCCATAGCAAACTTCTTAAGCATGTCCCGAACATACTTATGTTGACAGATGAAGATCCTCGTATCTGATTGATGAACCTCCATTCCAAGGAAGTAGTGCATTAAGCCAAGATCCTTCATCTCAAACTGCTCCATCATGGAGTGTTTGAACTTCATATTCAATTTTTCATTACTACCCATGAATATGAGATCATCCACATACAAGAAAACTATGAGGATGTCATTTCCTTGCTGTAGGTAGTAAAGAGTGGGTTCATTTCTACTTCTGGTGAACCCAAATTCTTTGAAGTACCCATCAATGCGTGAGTACCAAGCTCTTGGTGCCTGCTTGAGACCATAGAGTGCCTTTTTCAATCTGTAAACAAGGTGCTCCTTACCTTGCTCTTCAAATCCCTGTGGTTGCTCAACATACACTTCTTCTGTCAAGTAACCATTTAGAAATGCACTTTTCACATCCATGTGTTGAACTTTCCATCCCTTATTTGCAGCTAAGGCAAGAACTATTCTGATAGTCTCCTGTCTGGCTACAGGAGCAAAAGTCTCTTCATAATCAATTCCATATTTCTGAGTAAAACCCTTTGCTACTAATCTTGCCTTATGCCTCTCAATGCTTCCATCAGCATTAAACTTGGTCTTGAAGACCCATTTACAGCCAACACATTTCTTTCCTTTAGGAAGCTTCACGAGCTCCCAAGTGTCATTTTTTATAGAGGTTATCTCCTCTTTCATGGCATCTTGCCAAATCTTTTGAGTACAAGCCTTCTCATAACTAGAAGGTTCAAGTTGTGCACTAGTTAACAAAGCATAGTTAACTTGATCTCCCCTAGGTTCCTGCTGGGAGTCATCATCACCATACAAGTGCATACTTTCTAATCTATGTAAAACAGATTCCATTTCACTAGCTTGACTCCTAGTGTATCTTCTTGAAAAAATTTTATCCAACATCTGAGATGATGGATGATACTGTAGAGTTCTCTTACCTTTGGATGGAGAATCAATGTCCATTGGTGAGGAACGTACAGATCACTGTGGAGAAGGACTTGGTGAAGAAGAAGAATCAGAAGATGAACTTGGATCTGGATCTGGAGGAGACTGCTTTCCTTTCTGTGGTGGTTGTTGCTTTCCTTTCTGTGGTGTCTGTGGTTGCACCTGCTGAGAAATTACATCAGTGGCCTCAACATCACTGAATATTTGGGGCTTACCCCATTCTCCTCCTTCATCAAAAATCACATCCCTTGAAATCACTATCTTTCGAGTCGTAGGATTGTAGAGTCTATAACCTTTTGTGTTTTCACAGTATCCTACAAAAATGCATGCCTGACTCTTTGGATCAAGCTTCTTTCTCAGCTCATCAGGAATGTGAGCATATGCCAATGAACCAAATACTCTGAAATACTTCACATTTGGTTTCTTACCATACCAGGCTTGGTAAGGTGTCTTCCCTTTCAAACTTGAAGTAGGACTTCTGTTCAAGATGTGAACACTAGTCCTTGTTGCATCTCCCCAATATGAATTACTCAAATGCTTTGTCTGAAGCATTGATCTTGCCATCTCCACAATGGTGCGATTCTTCCTTTCTGCTACACCATTTTGTTGTGGAGTGTAGGCAGTTGTGAACTGCCTCTTGATGCCATGATGTTTACAAAAATTCAAAAGCTGATTAGAGGAGTATTCTCCTCCTTTATCCGATCTAAGACATTTTATTGAATATCCACTCTCACTTTCAACTTTTGCTTTAAAATCAACAAAGCATGCAAATGCTTCATCCTTATGCTTCAAAAAATATATCCAACACATTCTTGTGCAATCATCAATAAAAAGTAGGAAGTAAGAGTGGTTACCTAGACTCTTGGTCTGCATCGGACCACAGATATCTGAATGCACTAACTGGAGTGGATAGCTGGCCCGCCATGCTTGTCCATGAGGAAATTTTGATCTGGCATGCTTGCCCAAGGCACACCCTTCACAGACTTCCTTACTATCTTGAATTTTGGGAAGTCCAGTTACCATTGCTTGTGAAGTTAGCATTTTCAAACTTGCTGAATTCAAATGACCATATCTCAAGTGCCATAGGACACTTGGATTGGTAATAGCAACATTTACTAACTTATCTCCCCCTGGCTGGCCAAACTTTAAAGGGAATAATCTATTCTTTGACATTGGCACTTGTGTAATGATTCTATTACTATTGTTCTTGTCAAAAATGGTGCATTTACCCTCATCAAAAATCAACTTGTAATTCTTTTCTAGCATTTGACCAACACTTAAAAGATTGTGTTGAAGATGGGGTGTGTAATAGATATCACTTACTTGCTTGACGCCTTCTTTCGTTGGAACCTCCATGGCTCCAATGCCTTCAATTGCCAATGATTTGTCATCTCCCAATCGGATGCTGGATTTGTATGAGGAGTCTAAAGTAGCAAAGAGTTCTTCTTTGCCACTCATGTGATTTGAACACCCAGTGTCCAAAATCCATGTATCATTCATATTTTGCTCTGTCTGGCCATAAGAAAGAAAGAGATTTGTGGACTCTTCCTCTTCTCCAAAATTTCCAAACTAACTGCTCTGGTTGCTCTTTGCTTCCTTGCGAAGACTTTGACCAACAATCTCGAGCATAATGGCCGGGTTTGCCACAATTGTAGCAAACTTGTTTTGATTTATCTCCTCCTTTTCCTTTGCTCGATTGTTTCCCTCTATTTTGTTGCTGTCCTCCTCTATTCCGATTTCCTCCTCTCGTTGGATGATCCTCCTCTGTTAGGAGTTCCTCCTCTTTGATTATTCCCTGCCTCTGCCTCTGTGTTGTCCTCTGCCATGGCCTCTACCTCTTCCTTCATGTGAGGCAAAAGCTTTATCATCTCCTCCATAACTGGTGGTAGGAGTTTCCTGTAACCTCTCTTCATGTGAGAGAAGTGAACCAGTTAGGGCATCAAAAGACAACGAGGTTAAGTCTTTGGATTCTTCAATAATTATTGCAACTGAATTCCACTTAGGAAGAAGTGTTCTCAACACTTTCTTCACCATAACCTCTGGCTTAATATCTTCCCCTAGTGTGACCATTTTATCAACTACGACTTTCACTCGCACGCAGTAATCTCCCACTTTTTCATTTTCTTGCATCTTGAGATTTTCAAAATCTCGTTTCAATGTTTGCAGCTTTACCTGCTTTACTTGGTCACTACCTCTATAACTTTCTTTCAGGGCATTCCAGGCATCTTGTGCAATTACATAAGAGGCAATCCTAGGGAAAATACTTTTATCTAGGGCAGCATGTATGTGATAAAGGGCAAAAGAATTATTTTTTTGAGCTTCCTTTTTAGCCTTTTTATCAGCATTAGTGAAAGCTGCCCATTCAGCAGCAGTAGGTTCAGTGTAGCCCTCTTCGACTACATCCCATAAACCTTTTCCTATCAAAAGAGTTTTCATTTTAATTGACCAATACTCATAGTCTCCTCCATTGAATTCAGGAATCGGTAGACTAGTATTAGACGTCATTTCAGAAAACAAACTTTATTTGGAGCACACAAGAAATACAAAGCAGTACAAAGAGATTAATGATTCAAATCAAATCTCGCATTTTTAGAACATTCAGGTTCTGCTTCAGAACTGCTGCTGATGACTATGACCTCAGGTTCTTCAGGATCCACTTCCTCTGGATCTTCTTCTTCTTCTTCTTCTTCTTGTTCAGGAGAGCGTGGTGTATAGCTCTCACTTGATTCTGCTACCAGTACACCAGGTGTATGACTGGCACTTGCTTGGTCCTCTGGTACAACTTCCACGGTCTCGGACTCTTCAATCCTTTGTCCGAAGATGTTGTCTTCAGAATCTCCCTCGTACCCTGAATCCGGTTTCCTCAGATGAGCAATCACCTGATTTTCCAGCTGACAAAAGACTGTATGGAGACCTGATCGTTGAACCCTTTCATCAAAGGATTCCGGTGTCTCTCTTCTCAAAATCGAGAGAAGTGCATTATAGCACCCCACTGACCGGATCATCTAACATTTCAAGGGCACATTATTTCTCCTTTTTCAAATGCTCATCAAACAAGGTTTTTAAAATTTTTATAAAGTCTTTAAAAAAAATTTAATAAATTTTTATATATTTTTTAAATTACCTTTTAAATAAATTATTAAAAAAGATAATTTAAAAAAAATATAATTTAAAATTATTAAATAATTTTAAAAACTTTTAAAAATTTTAAAACCTTTAAAATTTAAAAAAAAATTTTTACCTTTCACGCGGGCGAATTCGAACCCGCGACCTCCCAAACACCGGCGGGCGGTCTTAGCCGCTGCACCACTCGGCTCCGCTGGAAACAAAGGGGATGTCCTCCGTATTAAACCCCCGTTGTCCGAACTTAAAAAATAAAAAATAAAAAACAATTTTTTTTTTTCTCCTTGGTGGGAATCGACCCCGGGACCTCCTCTCCGCTAGCGGACCGCCCTAGCCAACTCCGCTAGGCGTCTCGATCGTGTATAAAAGGCGAGGCGGGTATATTCAAAGCACGAGCGGCAATTTTTTTTTTAAATAAAGCCTTTGTTTATCCCACATGCACTGCGCGGAGGCGCAGGTGGGATTTTTATACCCGAAGGCGCACAGGGTTATTCGACTGCCTTCGGGCAGTCAGATCCCGCTCTTTTGCCGCAAACGTAGCCAATAAACAACTGCCACGTGGACCAATGCACATCTGCCAAGTGGCACCCTTTTCGACCAACCAATCGTCGCCACGTCACCTCGCCTGCCACGTCAACTGCCGCCACGTCAGCCGTGCCACGTGTCCTCTGTCAGCTCACCAGCCATGCCACGTCAGCCTCTCTGCCTCGATCCATGGGCTGCCACATCAGCTGCGTCAGCCGCCACTTGTCGCCTCGATGTCACCTCGATCTACGTGCCACTGCCACGTGTCGTCACCTCGAGATCCGAGCCACCTCGATCCACATGCCGCTGCCACGTGTCACCTCGATCCACGTGCCGAGCCTGCGCACGATCCGTCTCGAAATCCATGCCCGATCCACCTCGAGATCTATGCCAAAATCTGTTGGCGATGCCTCGACCTCCGTGCCTGACACCTGCCTCGGGATTCGTGCCCGACTGGCCTCACCTCGGGAACCGTGCCCGATCGGCTCTGATACCAAATGTCAAATTTGGACCAGGAGGTAAAACATTAAATTAACTAAATAATTTAATATTAATAAAAATTGCAGCAGCACTATTACAATGACAATCGACACACTAACATTGCAAATTATAACGAATATATATATGTAGGCGATAGGGAGGAAGTCGACAGAGGGGATAGGAGAGGAAATGAAGGGAAGTTGGAGGAATAAGGGGAAAGGGAGTTGGAGGGATAAGGAGGAAGAAGGAATAACGGAGGAAATGGAGGGATAAGGAGAAAGGAATAGAGGGAATATAGGAGGAGGGTAGGGAGAATAGAAAATAGGAAAAAATTAAAAATTGATGCCGACAAATCTTGCCGACAAAACCTAGGAGTGTTTACACTTAGGACTAGAAAAAACTGGATTTTTCTAAGTCCTATTCACATTTGCAACAAAAAGGAAATAAATAACCTAGGTGAACATGAGCTAAGGTAAATAACCTACTCTAACAAGTAAAGATGGCCTTCACATCGTAGGAGTCTTTCGTCTCCAAGATAGCTTCTAATTATGCACTATTTAACAAAGTACATTCAGCTTTAGTTGTAAGTTATACTTTATATATGCATTAGTAGCAGCATCTACTTTATACATGATAACAAATACCAAAGCAAAATTGGCCTTACCAAACGTGTCGCCTTCATCTAGCATTATCTTTCAAGAGCTATTAGTTACAATTAACTCAACTGCAATTTCAATAGTACTTTGTGTTTGCGGATGTAGAGGCAAACATAAAGTATAATGGAGTAGCTGGGATGGGCTTTTAATGGCAAACATTAAGTCATAGTATGACTTAGATGGATTTTGCATAGTGTAACAACCCTCTTAAATACACCAGTTAGTTTACATGTTTTATTCGCAAGAATATGGTACTGCTGACGGTTCGGTGGATGCAGGTCCAAGTAGAATCTATTGAGGGATCTAGCTAGCAAGAAATACAAGATGGATATCTAATCCCGACAGAGACGAGAGATAGAGGAAAATAAGGATTGTATCATCAGGAGGATGTGTCCATCTTCTGTACTAACAAGGTGATATCAAGTGACTAGACAAGGCATTATCTAGTGGATCAAGTACCCCTCCTTCAGGTGGCAGATGAGGAGGCGACCGTGAGAGGTAAGGAGGGATATGATGTAGGTGTGTAAAACACCACGGTATGAGAGTACATGGAAGCTCTCACAGGGAGTATTCATATAGCTGCATCCATATGATTGCATTTTATAAATGAATAGAATCTTATATATAGGTTTTGCTTATTTTAAAATAAATAAAGAATTTCAAATCTCCAAGTGTTGAGAGCACAAGAGCTACTCTCTTTTGGTAGATAATAACATCAATTGCCAGAGGAGAGAAGAATTGGAGAAAATGTAAAGTGGTGATCCGATTTGTTGTTTGATGTTATGTATAATAACAATAATATATATAATAAATAAATAAATAAAATAAAAAAAACAATAATATATATATATATATATATATATATATATATATATATATATATATATTATAAGATAATAATGCTAATAATAATGTTTGAAGGTTTTGTTTTGGGGTTGTTTTATTTTTTTTCACGACTTTGTAAAAGATAATATTGTGTGTGAAATTTTCATCTTCATCATTCCATGATCTATTTATAAACTTGTATATTTTTTTATATATATCATTTTGTTTGGATATAATAATAATAAAAAAGAATACAAATGTAGATATGAAAAACATAAGTTTTCTTTTAAATGCACATTGGATTATGTTTGCATGTTATAATTGCTTCAAAATTGGAGTGGGTGTACCACTTGGCTATTGCTTGACGGCTACCACTTGGCTATTGCTCGATAAAGGAAATTGCATGAAGGTCCCACTTGTCAATAAAAAAATATGTAAATACTCTTAATATTTATACATACGGGAAAGAACAAGAGACTTTGGGGGGGTGCTTTTTGGGTCATGGTGTCTGATATGCGTGAACAATATCAGTGGATTTTGAAGCCCGTACTCTGCACTTCTTTTAACCAGGTCAAAATCTTTGACCGTTTTCGTTGTTTTAATTAATTTGATGTCTATGTTAGTTTTTGTTATCCTGGAAGAAAGAAACTCTTCTAAACTGTAAAAATGGTTGATTTTCTTCAATAAAAACTTGTACTTGTGTACTTATATAAAAATAATGTTATATGTTGAGCGAATTCATTGTTGCTTAGTTCAGAAGTGTGAACAAATTTAAGTGCTCTTAGATTATGTATTATCAATATTGTTACTATTTCCAGTAAGAGTGTATCTATATATAGATAAACAATTTGGTGTGAAGCCTTGTGAGAAGGTCTTTCGTAATATGTTTTCTTTTGTATGGTAAATGAAAGGCTGAAGCAATCATGGCATGCCTAGATAGGTAATTTTGTGGGGAATGTTGGTCTGCATAGTAAAACATTTATGAATGAAAAAAAATAGAACATGTTTTAGCTTTTTAAGAAAAAAATACTATGAAGCCCAACTCCACCTGGCGGTAGTTAAAGAATGCCGAATGCATGAGCCATCCACATATCACAAAAACCCTACCCTTGTGTTTCTATAAATAATGTCCGGAGAAACTAGGGACATGGTGGAGAAAGTGGTGAATTGGGGTGGATTGTGAGCTTTGGTGTGGATGAATTTTGTGGATTTTTGGAAGATTACAAGGATTGAACTCAGGTAGGGCTTTTAACTCTCTTGGATGTTTGCTTGTTCAGTAAAAAATCAGAATACATAAGTGCTTTCTTTATTTGAAAATATTCAAGACTATTGAAAAAATTTATTGGTTTTAAAACCGGTTTGGCTAGGTTATACAATGATTAATTCCTGTGTAAAACTACCCAGATAATGTATTGGATTGCACTATAAAAGCTTGTTAACGTAAGTTTAATTTAGGAACAAACTTTATCTTGATTAATGTGGTGTATATTCTGTAAAACCAGTGTTACTGTGTGCACTTGATGTTGAAATCAATGTTTATTGAAGGGTTGAGGTTGTACATGTTTAATTGGGGAAATAATGACCGCATGTTTATATAAATTGTTGGTTGAATATCATATGTTTGTTTGTACATTGTATGCAATAAAAAAAAATAGGTATGCATTGCATTCATTTATGCGCCGATCTGACCCAACATCCTATCCTCTCTCGGTCGCTGCCATCAAGAAAGGTGTCACAGTGAAAATAGGAAGATGCGTTGGTGGTTGCAGGAAGACTCTTGGCTAAGGGGATACTGAAATATTCCTCACATGGGAGCGAGAGAGATTTTTCCTCTTTGAGTCCATCATTGTAATACAAGTAAAGAAAATATTTAGTAAATATTTAGCTTTATATTAAATGTTTTCTACAACCTTAAGTATTTTTGGAAATGATAAAAATTGTGGAGAACGTTGATAACTGTATATAGTCATGGAATGGAAGTATAATTGGAATGGTGAAATTCTTATGGTTCTTAGTTTGGTTGAGTTTCCCTTCGGAGGTTACTGCGTGAGTTATCTAGCAAATGTATCCTCTGCATCATTTTATCTGTAATATTATTAAAATTAGGAGAAATGTAGCTTTATATTAAATATTTTCTACAACCTTAAGTATTTTTGAAAATGATAAAAATTGTGGACGTTGATAACTGTATACAGTCATGGAATGGAAGTATATTTGGAATGGTGAAATTCTAATGGTTCTTAGTTTGGTTGAGTTTGCCTTCGGAGGTTACTGCATGAGCTATCGAGCAAATATATCCTCTGCATCATTTTATCTGTAATATTATTAAAATTAGGAGAAATGTAGCTGCCCAACACCAGGAAATACCTCTTCTGCATGTCACCACCGGTAGGTCATGATGGTTGTAGATATTGTTATATCTCTTACCGGATTTCTTCCTTGCATTATGACACAACTGATTTATGGCCAAGGTATCACTGATAAGTTGAATTTAAATTTAATTTAATTTAGTAGCAAACCTGAGATAGCTTGAACAAAAAAATTAAATGTGAACTAAACCACCACTCCTTTTAAGATAATAATCTTCTACTTATCATTTATTGGATAGTATTGCTATTAAATGGATTCAAGTTATTTTAAATTTAAGATTTGTAAGGTGAGATGGATCTATGTCTAATTTGTTTTAAAAATTCTTTTAGAAAATAATTATATAAATACTTTAGCAAGTAGCAGTTAGGTTTGAACTTCAATTTTGCTAAAATTGAACCTATGAACTCTGGTACTGTGGTAGGAAAGGGAATTTGGTTGGGACTCTTACGTCCACTTTGGTATATACCATTAAATTTTATTAAATCAAATAGCAAAATCAAACACGAGGAAAGAAAAGGATTTATTTTAAAACTTTAAAGAAAACTATATTTTAGCTGGTGAGGTTATTATATTCTAGACATGAAAAATATGAAAGCTTTGGTCAAACAAATACTTGTTGTATTTGACTTATGGGTAGCTTATTCAACCCTTTGTACATATGAAGGGTACATAACACTTATAAAGAATTAGATGATGAGCCATAATCGTTGACTTTTATGATTTGAGGGCTTAACCCTTAACTAATGGTTAGATGAATAATTATAATTTATTTGTTTTATTAGTTTATTTAAACTTAGTTTCCTTTAATAACTTAAAGAATTTAATAGTATAGTAGTAGCTTTAGAAAGGAGTTATGTGTTTCCTTAATGATAGGATGAAAACATACTAAATATTGCATAATATATTTAATCTATCAATGTAACAATATTCACTATATTTATTCTATCAATGTAATAATATTCATTGGTAGTATAGAAAGCCTTTGATTGATAGAATTAGTAGCTTAAAGTATTTGATGGATTTGTTTCTCTTAAAAATCAATATATTGAAAGGTTTATTTTAGGATGTTAAGTTCATAATATATGTAATAGCATAGTGTAACTTAACATAGAGTAATTCTGTTTATATTGTGCATTATGTACGGCTTAATATAATAATAAAGTTAGTAACAGAAAGGCTTTTCTTCAATTTACCTATAAACTCATACAGACATTGAATACTTAGACCAAAAGATTTTAAAATGGTATAAAATTATGAAGAGACAACAAAGAAGTTGTGGGAAGACAACTTTAAAAATTGTGGGTAGACAATCAATATGGAAGGCATTCATGTCTCCAGCCTTTGAATGGGGAGCGGAGCTCTCATTCGACTCTGGTTAAGTCAAAATATGGATATATAAGGAGAATAAAATATTTATGATATGGGCATAAATCTTAGACTAACCCATCTAGAATCCAGACAGAGGTTTTAAGGGAGTCTGCGTAATGATATGGGCTTATGCAGAATTAAGACCTCTGGAGTGTGAGCCAGGTATTGGTAACCTCATGATGCCATTCAAGGAAGTGAATTATCATCAGTCCTAGCATGCACACACTATTACCTCACTACAGGTATAGGGAAAATAAGCGTTCAAGCTCCAGGTGATATGGGTCCTGAATTAGGAGAACCCCTAGCAATACTTGGTTACTCAGATAGGAGTGGAAGTATGACATGGCATTTACAACTGGGATATGGCCAATCTCACCCTCTCGGATATTTTTTCTGTAGTAGAATGGCATCCATTTAGGTTTATGCATGCTTATCTAGATGATAAAATAGTTGGCTGGCATAAAAACAAAGAAAATTTTTCATTTACCTCTTCTTGACCACTGGAAACCAAGTGGGTTGAACTTGGGTTTTTATAGTTGGTATCAGAGCCACATGAATTCTTAGATAATAGGCAATGACATCTGGACTACGAGCTAGTTCCTCAAAATATCGATGGTTGCCACTCAGCGAAAAGGGTTGACCGAGAACCTAAAATGAGTCCTTAGGAAAAGTGTAAGAACAAGTGTTGCTGAAGAAACAACTGAAGGGAAACAGAGTCTATGGCCAAGGAAGATAAAATGACTCGAAAATTTCTTGAAACCTTAAATCAAACAATTAACGTAGCCCTTGATAGGGAAAGTTCAACAAGGAAACCTATGATAATATGAAAATACCGATGGATTAACTAGTTCAACAACATGAATTAATGGCCCAATTTGAATGCAAGTATGGGTTAAATATGAAAAATGGTAGCAAAAGACCACAAATCTAATTAAAGTAAGGATGGTTCCAATCTGATCCTAAATAAGTAATAGAAATTCTTTGAGGAAGTAGGTATTTCAAAGTATAAGTTTACAATAATAAGTCTGGATATGGCTTCAATTTAAAACCCTGTAGGAAAGAAAAAATATACATGACTTCTCTATCATGGGACATACCAACACTGTCGGGTTGATAAAATAGAAAAAAAGATAGAGCTCTCGGAAGCCTTAGATTTTCAAGGAGCCAAGTTATTCGCAAAGAACGTCAAAGGGAAATCTCTATATAATCAGTAATTTTGAAGCTCAATCTCAGACAATGTGCTTGGAATATTTGCTTGATATTTATTTATAAATGTCATAATAACATACGGTTTGAATTAAAAACTGATATGTTTTTCTTTTGTAATCAGGAGACATGGATGAGCTTGTAGCTATAATTAAAACGATCCAGGGACATATGGAACAATTGGTATCAATAATTAAGTTATTAACAGAGCAATTGGAGCAAAAAGAAAGGACAATGGAAGCTTATATTGAACAAGGCAAACAAAACATGGAAAGGAACATCAGGAATCCTAACATAAGTATTGAAAGTAAAACCCCGAGCGTAAATCCTCGAGCACTGAAGTTAAGCTGCTTCACCTATGGAGAACCTTATTATCCACATGAATGCCCTTTTAAGAAAGTCAATGGCAAAGGAAAGTTATCAAAAAGTCATATCACTGAAAATCATGATCATTAAGTAGAATATCCAATATTTTTGCTACCGAATTAAGGAAATGGGAAAAAAGGATAGTAATTCATAAAAGAACCAATGTTATACATGTATATTTTCCTTATTTTGAACTTTAAAAATATGTATATATTTAAGGTTTCTTGGCTTTGTGACTAAAAAGAAATTATAGTAAATATACTATTGCTCGTTTTGATAGATTGCTCTGTTAAGCTCTGCATTTTGATGATTTTTGATATATTTTGGATACTTGATAATATTTGCATACTGGGCATAGGATGCATTGATTAGAGACTGTTCTGAGTTATGGAATTGGTCAAATTCTCAATGAGGATTGCCAAGTTCATGACAGTGGAGCACGACAATATAAATTGGCTAATTGGTTTTGTAGCTCATTACGGAGACAAGCACTAGCGTTTCCATTTATGTTTTAATATTGCAAGTCGAAAAAGAGAAATATTGGTTCCTAGTTCTGTTATGATTCTAATCAAAGTCTACCCAACTATAAAAGTAACAAAAAAATCGCTATGTAAACTATGAACTAACCAAAACGAGAACTATGTTTTATAGTTGTGGGCAGACAACTATAATAACTTATGGGCAAAAAACTATAATAACTTGAATGCGGGAAGGCTTTCATATTATCAAATATTAGGATGAAAAAAAAGGGGGTTTCGCACCCTATTATGAGTCGCCAGTCACCATGGGGTAATGGTGAACAAAGGGAATAGAAATTTTGACTTGTTCAGTGACAGAAGTGCTTATGGAAGATCATGCTTAATGATATGGACTTAAGCATGATAAGGCTTTTGGGTAAAGCTAGTGAGAAGATTTAAAGTCTGGAAATCTAAAAAAAAAAATTACCTGGACTTGTGAAAATTTGGTGTGATTAAAACTATGATTGGAAAAAAATTATATGACATAGTTCTTTTTATGTGCAATAGAAATTGGATGATTTTTGATATAATATGCTGAAAATTATACTACTTGTAATCACTGTTATATGAAAAGGTAAATCGAGGAAAAGAGCCTAAGAAACCAGTACATAGGATTTATGTTGCGACTGATGCCCAACCATCACCGCATTAAGAACCATTCCACCAAACTCTGGACTGGTCAAATTGAAGGAAAAGTGAACTAACAAGAAATATGTTTGGTGAACAAAGATATGATAATGTTTTCGGTTTTGCTATATATAAATAATTTGTATAAATGTATATGCTTAAGAGTTGATTAAATATTTTGGTGTTTTTACATTTGGTTGTCTAACTTTATAGTGTACACTGCAAATACAAGGACTGTGTTTAGTCTTAGGGGGAGAGTATGTAACAACCCTCTCAAATACACCAGTTAGTTTACATGTTTTATTTGTAATAATATGGTACTGCTGACGGTTCGGTGGATGCAGGTCCAGGTAGAATCTTTTGAGAGATCTAGCTAGCAAGACAGACAAGATGGATATCCACTCTCGGTAGATACGGGAGACAAAGGAAAATAAGAATTGTATCATCAGGAGCATGTGTCCATATTATGGACTAACAAGGTGATATCAAGTGACTAGACAAGGCGTTATCTAGTGGATCAAGTACCCCTCCTTCAGGTGGCAAATGAGGAGGCGACCGTGAGAGGTAAGGAGGGATATGATGTAGGTGTGTAAAACACCATGGTCTAAGAGTACATGGAAGCTCTCACAGAGAGTATTCATATAGTTGCATCCATATGATTGCATTTTATGAATGAATAGAATCTTATATATAGGTTTTGCTTATTTTAAAATAAATAAAGAATTTTAAATCTCCAATGGCAAAGAAAGTGCTAAGAGCACAGGAGCTACTCTCTTTTGGTAGATAATAACATCAATTGCCATAAGAGAGAAGAATTGGAGAAAATCTAAAGTGGTTATCTGATTTGTTATTTGATGTTATGTATAATAACAATAATATATAATAAATCGAGACTGATCAAACTTCTATCGACGATAGGGGCCATTTGCCCTAAAATCAACAACAACAAAAATGCTTTTAGGTTTGAAAATCATCGTCTGTTGATTTGGCTTTAATAATCGGCCTGCAGCTTAGATCCGTTTCCTGATACGTTATTCTCTGGTGAGGACCATGTGTCGACGATCGTTTCCTTCCTACAAAGCTTCTAGTCCCGTCATGTTTTTTTCCTTGCATCGCGACCCTTCATTTAAAATGTAATCAAGGACTGGTATCGTTTAACCGTGTCATCTCTTACGATTGGTTAAGATAATCCACCTATCTTACCACGATAGGGGTCCTTGGATGGTCGGTTTTCACTTGGTGCTAATACTACCCACCACCTTGCATGGCAAGGGTGGATTTTACCTGCCACATATTATAATTTTTGGTCACCTGTTGGATAAAAAACATTATTTTAATGGACGGATGGAGCAGCAAGGAGGAGGAGCGAGAGGTCTAGGGGCATCAAACCCTAGGTGTGGGACTTCAAAGGGCAGATCAGCAGACGCGGCAGGTGGGGGCTCTGGCGAGATAGCAGGCCCCCAGGCGGAGGATGTGGACAAGGAAGTTCTATTGGAACCGGTCCAAGGGCGTTGGGCGGATGCGGTTGAAGATTTCTCTGAGGGGGACCAGGACTCTATGCGTCAGGATCAAAGGAAGACCCAAGAAGGAGACAAAGAGAAACCTGGCAACTGGAGACCTTCATATCTTAATGCTCTTCGCGGTAAGCAAAAATTATCCGACTCTTGTTTTAATCTAAAATCTATCAATGGTAGGTTGCACGTCCCGCATTCCTTAGCTCAAGCATGTGGCTATGGAGGGCGTAACATCTTTGGTGGCTAAATTTATGGGGGTGAGGCCGGACATGGAAGTCATAAGGAGATGGGCCATCCAAAAATGGCAGCCAAGGGCCGGTATGATGATTAAGGCTTTACCCAAGAGTTTTCTTTTGGTGACATTTCAATGTGAACAGAACATGGAAAGGACTCTCCAAGGAGGTCCTTGGTTTTTTGGGAAAAGGGGCTTGTATCTCAAGCGTTGGTCCCCCGATTTCAACCCCTGCACTCGAGTGCCGGATTTGGCTCCTATTTGGGTTAAGATGCCAGGATTACCTCTCGCTTTTTTGGAACGAACAAATATTGGTTGGGATAGCTACAGAGATTGGAGAACTAATAGCTATTGATCCTGCAACCTTGAGCAAAACAAGACTCCTGTCTGCTCGCATGTGTGTGTTGGCGGACCTGAGTAAAGAGCTCCCTAAATCCATTATTTTGTCGTCTATGTTTGGCCTTCATACTCGTGTATTTGAATATGAAAATATGTCTTTTAAGTGTAGTGTTTGTGGGAAGGTAGGGCACCAGGGTATCCACTGTATTTCCAAGAACCAGCCCCCACTCCAAAATACTGATCCTCAAACCCGCAATAATATCCCTCCCCCGTGCATCTCCATTCCTACCCAACCCGGGCCTCAAGGACGTGGAGCTCGAAATCCGAATATCGAGACCCCGTTCGCCCTATTGTAAGCAAGAGGCAACGTTTTAACCCACCTCCCAAAAATTCCTATGCCCCAAAAACCTCTCACAGGGGAGCCGGTCCCTTTGATGGGAACCCTCAAGCTCAACTCCGCTCCTAAGATGTTACAACAAGCCTCAGAGCCAAATCACAAAGGAAAGAACCCCATAGATCAACGCCCGGGGGAAAGTAAGTTTGATTGGGTGATACGGGAGGCCTATGGAGGCTCTGTGGAAGTGGTCCCATGTACTGCAGAGGAATTTATGGGAAGAAATTCCAAGGAGATCAACATCCCAATGGAGAATAGTTTTGATGCATTAAATCATTTGAAGGGAGATCAGATGGACATCCAAGAAGTGGAATCTGAGGTAGAGGAGACTCAAGAGAAGGATTTAGAGGAGAAAAATCAGAGGAAGGAGCAGGAAACTAATAATACAGCAAGGATACTCAGGAGGAAGAGGTGAACCACCAAGATCAGTGTAACCCCAAAGCAGGGAAAAAAGAATCTACTAATCAAGAAGCTAAGAGCACGGAATCATCTCCACCGTCAGAAAGACCAGCTTAACCTCGGAAAGCCGATTGTTACCCCAAATACCAAGACCGACCTACCCAAGATGGTTACTAGAAGCCAAGTGAATCCCAAGGAACTTCAACCTAGAGCGGATGTATGGGGATATGGTTCCGTAGGAAGAGGGAAACCTAGCAATGCCGCCTTAAGGCGTAAAGAAGCAGAGCGAGGAGTGGCTGATGGCACTCAAGCAGTATTGCTCTTTGGGGCGAAGGCTCGAGGATCCAAAGCCCATAAATGAAGATCCTTTCATGGAATATTCGTGGGAGTAATCCTACAAAAATAAGAGCTTTGTATGCTCTTAGACAAGAACACAAACCGGATATGATTTTACCGTAAGAAACTAAAATGGAGGAGAGTAGAGTTATTCCTTTTAAGAATAGGACTTGGCGAGAAGTTGAAGTAGTAGGCCAAGAGGCCACCTGGAACAGCAGGAGGGTTACTCGGTTATGTGGAACAAAAATGTGATTGATAGTAGAGTGATTCTCGATGTCTAGTTGGTTTATTTGTCTCTTATGTGTGGATAAAACCACACAGAAGAGTGGATCTTAACGAATGTATATGCTCCAGCTTAGACAGTGGACCGAGAAGGGTTCTTTGGAGTCGCCTAGCTGAATTGAGGGAGACGGTCCCCAACTACCCTTGGATTGTGGCGGGGGATTTCAATTGCTACCTTAATCCCGTAGATAAATTGGGGGGCTCTCAAAGAATAACTCGCCGATATCTACGAGTTTAGAGATTTTGTTGAGCAACATGAGCCGATGGATGTGGACCTCGCGTAGATTCTCCTATACATGGTCTAACAAAAGATTGAAGGAAAACCAAATTCGGATCAGATTAGATAGGTTTCTTCTTTCTCAAGAATGCCTGGAGAGGTTTGGGGACTCTTCATTAACGGCACTCCCAAGAATCGGGTTTGATCACAACCCAATTATGTGGGAAACAAGGGAGGACTCTAAGAAAAGATACATCAGACCCTTTCGATTCGAACTTATGTGGTTCCAACATTAGGATCTCAAGGATCTCGGTTGCCCAATGGTGGGACAAAAAGTATAATGGTTCGAAACCGGCCCAAGTGGCATGTAAACTAAGGAATGTGAAGGCTAACATTAGAGAGTGGAACAAAACTTACTTTGGCAATATTTTTGTTAAAAAGGCAGTACTAAAAGACAAGATCAATGAACTACAGGAGAAGTTGAAGTCGTAGCAACTTACAGAGGATCCGAGAAACCAGGAGAGGGAGTCATTAGCCGAATACCACACGATGCTAGGATTTGAAGAAACCTTTTGGAGGCAGTAATCCAGACTGCGTTGGTTAAAGGAGGGTGACAGAAATACAAAGTTCTTCCATGTCTCTACTCTTCGCCATAGGAGTACTAACAAAATTAAGGAGATCAAGATGGCCGATGGGTCTAACACCAAAGATATGGAAGACATAAGGAGGGAAGCGGTTGAGTACTTTAAATCGTTGCTAGAAGATGTAAATCCGACTATTGAAGAAGAGGACTCTCTAGTTGGCAGCCATTCCACCCCTCAGAATCGATAATCTTAATGGATTCTTACTTAGTCCTTTCACAAAGGAGGAAATCAAGAAGGTCGTTTTTGACATGGATGGTAACAGCCTCCCCAGACCGGATGGCTTCCCTGCAGCCTTTCTTCCGAAGTTTTGGGATATCCTAGGCAATGATGTAGTGGAAGCTATAATTGAGGCTCAAAAGGACATGGAAATCCCGTAAGGAGTTAATGCTACTTTTTTAGTTCTCATCCCTAAACTAGTGGGAGCAATGGAATTTTCCAGCTTTCGCCCTATCGCTTATGTAACACTCGATGAAGATTCTCACAAAAACAATCGCCAATAGGTCGAAGGTTATCCTTCCTTTCATCATTGATATGAACCAAGGTGGCTTTGTGAAAGGGCGACAAATATTGGATGGTATCATCACAATTCATGAGGTTATTCATTCAATGGTGACTAGTAAGGAAGCGGGTATGTTACTAAAGCTTGATATGAATAAAGCCTACGACCGGGTCTCATGGCGGTTCCTCACCAAGATTTTGGGTAAGTTTGGTTTCTCTCCCCAGTGGATTAAGTTGATTTTTAGTTGTATCTCTACTACAAGATTTTCTCTCATGGTGAATGGGTCACCCTCCGGCTACTTTAAGAGTGAAAGGGGGTTGCGACAAGGAGATCCTTTGTCTCCATACTTGTTTATTATTTTAGCGGAAGCATTGGGTAGGAACATTTCAAGCAATGGTGGCGGATGGTCAATTGGAAGGTTTTAAACCAACCTCAACAAGCGAGGCCAGTGTCTCACCAACAGCTTTGTGGATGATACAATCATTGTGTCCAAAGCCTCGTTGCCTCAAGCTAGGAAGTTGAAGAGAATTCTAACCAAGTATGAGACAGAAGCGAGACAAGACATAAACTATAAGAAGAGTAGCATCTATTTCTTTAACACGCCCGGTGGGAGGGAGGAAAGAATAGCTAACCTCTTCGGTTGTGGAAAGGAGCTTCTACCAAGGAACTTATCTAGGTATGCCTATGTTCGAAGGAAGAATGAAGGCTACTTTGTGGAACTCGATCATTGACAGGATCTCCAAAAAGTTAGCAGGGTGGAAGGGCAGACCTTCTCACCTCCGCAGAAAAGCCTTATTAGTTCAAACTACTTTCAGAGCATTCCAATTTACTGCATGTCTCTATTTAGAATGCCTGCAAAGGTCCGAGCTACATTGGAGCTAATTCAACGCAACTTCTTGTGGTCAAGTTCAGAGGAGAGAAAGAGAATTTCGTTGGTAGCATGGAATCATGTGTGTGCAAGCAAGGATCGTGGGGGCCTGGGGTTAAAGAGAATGAAAGAATTGAATCAAGCTCTGATTGGCAAACATGTATGGAGATTTATCAATAATGATCAATTGGGATGGGTAAAACTTCTTAAGGCAAAATATATCGAAATAATCGAGACTTCCCGAAAGCCGATAATCTTCCTAGAGGATCCTATTTTTGGAATTGTTTGCTCGAATGTCGGGAGGTAGTCGGGAAAGGCATCGGATGGAGAATTGGTAATGGAAGACAAGTGGACTTTTGGAAAGACCCGTGGTTGGAAGAGGCCCCTCCGAAAGATAACTTAGACCTTCGTGTCCTCCAACATAAACTTTCGAAGGAAATGGGAGGAAAAGTAGGGGATTTTATTGTCGTAGCACAGAAACTTCTTCTTGGAAGAAAATCACAGCTCATAATCTGTCGAGCAAGAGAAGGTGGCCCTAACCAAACTCAATGATGCTTTAAGGGTGTTCCCGATCATTCCCGGGGGAGGAAGAGACAAGGCAATTTGGGGAAAAACTACAAGTGGGATCTATTCAAGAAAACTCGCCTATAAGTTAATCCACTCGAGATTCAATGGTCGGACTCCGACTTCGTTATTTGGTTAAATAATTTAACCCCAAAAATAGCTTTCTTCTTTTGGTTGGCAGTTCAAAATAAGATCCCGACAACGGATAATCTGCAAAGGAGAGGTTTCCAATTCATCAATCGATGTATCTTGTGTGAGAAAGCAATAGAATCCGTAAGTCATATATTTCTAACTTGTGATTTTTCTTGTACAGCATTCCAAATGATCCTGTCCAAATTTCATATAGATTGGGTCTGTCCAAATAGCATGTCTGACTTCTGCATACAGTGGGCTTCCCCCTTCTGGGCAAAGCTTTTGACTTGGCTCTGAAGCTCGACTTACCCCATTTTTTATGGGGGATATGGAATGAGAGAAATAAGAGAGTATTTAAAGGACGTAAGAAAGATCCCGGGTTATGTGGTAATAAAATAATCGAGCTTTGAAAGAAAACTCGGAAAACTTTCTTCTTCAAAAATGAGACCATGTCTCTAAGGGAAAGGAGGATTTTGCGGAACCGGGGAGAGGAACTTCCGGACCTAGACATTACAACCAACCCACGGGATGGTGTCAAGTGGATACCCCCCACACAAAAGTGGGTTAAGTTTAATTTTGACTGGGCAACTAAAGGAAATCCGGGGGCTGCAGGAGCGAGAGGAGTTCTGAGAAATGAGGAAGGAAAAGTGGTCCTTGCCTTTGCAGAGCCTTTGGGAACTCAAACAAATCATTTTGCAGAAGCCCGAGCTCGCATGCGAGCAATGAGAATTGCCGGACTTGAGGGTTATAAGGAAGTTATCTTTGAAGGGGATTCGCTTAATATAATCAAGGCAATTAAGGAGGATAAAGACCCCACTGGACCATATTGGAGCTTATCCTAGAAGCAAAGATTCATAAATCTCATTTGGTTAATGCCCGAATCCAACACACCTTCGCGAGAAGGGAACCAAAGCGGCGGATCTAATGGCAAATATTGCAGCTTCGTTGGGGAGATGCAAATTTGGAAGGATAACTTCCCTCAAGAACTATTGGTGTTGGTTGCTAGAGAAGAGCTAAGATCAAACCCGTTAGAGCATCGGGAGATCGGAGGGGCTGATGATGAGTAATCCGACGGATGGAATTAGGCCGAAAAGGCATCCCATTTGCTGGGGCCTGGGAGGTGACAAGTGTACAATATAGCAACCTAGTGTTAGTAAGTGCTAGGTGTTGTTTGGTTTTTGTTTTATCCCGAATAGTCAAGCGACAAGTATAGGACTTGTGGACTCTAAGTATGGCTTAATGTGAGTCTTAGAAAGATCCATTTTGTATTTTGATTATACGGGCTTGATGCTAGAACCAGCCCATTTTGACTTTGTAAAAGGTTTGTGGACCTTATAACCACCTCTACCTTATACCAAAAAAATAATATATAATAAATAAATAAATAATATAATAAAAAAACCAAAAAAAAAAAAAATAAATATAATATATATATATATATATATATATTATTATAAGATAATAATGATAATAATAATGTTTGAAGGTTTTGTTTTGGGGTTGTTTTATTTTTTTCACGACCTTAAATAATTTAGCTTCAATTTGTTTCTTTGGTGTTATTTGTAAAAGATGATATTGTGTGTGAAATTTTCATCTTCATCATTCCATGATCTAGTTATAAACTTGTATTTTTTTTTTTATATATCATTTTGTTGGGATATAATAATAATAAAAAAAGAATACAAATGTAGATATGGAAAACATAAGTTTTATTTTAAATGCATATTGGATTATGTTTGCATGTTATATTTGCTTCAAAATTGGAGTGGGTGTACCACTTGGCTATTGCTTGACGACTACCACTTGGCGATTGCTTGACGGCTACCACTTGGCTATTGCTCGATAAAGGAATTTGCATGAAGGTCCCACTTGTCAATAAAAAAAATATGTAAATACTCTTAATCTTTATACATACGGGAAAGAAAGAGAGACTTTGGGGGTGTGATTTTTGGGTCATGGTGTCTAATATGCGTGAACAATATCAAAGTGGATTTTGAAGCCTGTATTCTACACTTCTTTTAACCAGGTCGGACTGTTTGACTGTTTCTATTGTTTTAATTAATTTGATGTCTATGTTAGTTTTTGTTATCCTGGAAGAAAGAAACTCTTATAAACTGTAAAAATGGTTGATTTGCTTCAATTAAAACTTGTACTTGTGTACTTATATAAAAATAATGTTATATGTTGAGCGAATTCATTGTTGCTTAGTTCAAAAGTGTGAACAAATTTAAGTTCTCCTAGATTATGTATTATTAATATTGTTATTGTTTCCAGTAAGAGTGTATTTATATATAGATAAACAATTTGGTGTGAAGCCTTGTGAGAAGGTCTTTTGTAATATGTTTTCTTTTAAATGGTAAATGAGATGCTGAAGCAATCGTGGCATGTCGAGATAGGTAAATTTGTGGAAAATGTTGGTCTGCATAGTAAAACATATATGAATGAAAAAAATAGAACATGTTTTAGCTTTTTAAGAAAAAAATACTATGAAGCCCAAATCCACCTCGTGGTAGTTAAAGAACACAGAATGCATGAACCATCCACATGTCACAAAAAATCCTACCCTTGTGTTTCTATAAATAATGTCCGAAGAAACTAGGGACATGGTGGAGAAAGTGGTGAATTGGGGCAGATTGTGAGCTTTGGTGTGGATGAATTTTGTGGAGTTCTAGAAGATTACAAGGATTGAACTCAGGTAGGGCTTTTAACTCTCTTAGATGTTTGCTTGTTCAGTAAAAAAAAAAGAATACAGAAGTGCTTTCCTTATTTAAAAATATTCAAGACTTTTGAAAGAATTTATTGGTTTTAAAACCGGTTTGGCTAGGTTATACAATGATTAATTCCTGCGTAAAACTACCCGGATAATGTATTGGATTACACTATAAAAGCTCGGTAACGTAAGTTTAATTTAGGAATAAACTTTGTCTTGATTAATGTGGTGGATATTTTGTAAAACCAGTGTTACTGTGTGCACTTGATGTTGAAAACAATGTTTATTGAAGAGTTGAGGTTGTACATGTTTAATTGGGGAAAGATAGACTGCATGTTTATATAAATTGTTGGTTGAATATCATATGTTTGTTTGTACATTGTATGCAATAAAAAAAAATAGGTATGCATTACATTCATTTATGGGCCGATCTGATCCAACATCCTATCCTCTCTCGATCGCTGCCATTAAGAAAGGTGTCACAATGAAAATAGGAAGATGCGTTGGTGGTTGCAGGAAGACTCTTGGCTAAGGGGATACTGAAATTTTTCTCACTTGGGAGCGAGAGAGATTTTTCTTCTTTGAATCCATCATTGTA
Source organism: Wollemia nobilis (assembly GCA_028583015.1). Lineage (NCBI taxonomy): Eukaryota > Viridiplantae > Streptophyta > Pinopsida > Araucariales > Araucariaceae > Wollemia > Wollemia nobilis. Next base: position 6,844,388 of record JAQPPZ010002512.1, read on the forward strand.
ATACAAGTAAAGAAAATATTTAGTAAATATTTAGCTTTATATTAAATGTTTTCTACAACCTTGAGTATTTCTGAAAATGATAAAAATTGTGGAGGACGTTGATAACTTTATATAGTCATGGAATGAAAGTATATTTGGAATGGTGAAATTCTTATGGTTCTTAGTTTGGTTGAGTTTGCCTTCGGAGGTTACTACGTGAGTTATCTAGCAAATGTATCCTCTGCATCATTTTATCTGTAATATTATTAAAATGAGGAGACATGCACCAGGAAATACCTCTTCTGCATGTCACCACTGGTAGGTCATGATGGTTGTAGATATTGTTATATCTCTTACCGGATTTTCTTCCTTGCATTATGACACAACTGATTTTTGGCCAAGGTATCACTGATAAGTTGAATTTAAATTTAATTTAATTTAGTAGCAAACCTGAGATAGCTTGAACAAAAAAAATTAAATGTGAACTAAACCACCACTCCTTTTAAGATAATAATATTCTACTTACCATTTATTGGATAGTATTGCTATTAAATGGATTCAAGTTATTTTAAATTTAATATTTGTAAGGTGAGATGGATCTATGTCTAATTTGTTTTAAAAATGCTTTTAGCAAATAGTTATATAAATGCTTTAGCAAGTAGCAGTCAGGTTTGAACTTCAATTTTGCTAAAATTGACCCTATGAACTCTGGTATTGTGGTAGGAAAGGGAATTTGGCTGGGACTATTCCGTCCACTTTGGTATATACCATTAAATTGTATTTAATCAAATAGCAAAATCAAACACGAGGAAATAAACTTTAAAGAAAACTATATTTTAGCTGGTGAGGTTATTATATTCTGGACATGAAAAACATGAAAGCTTTGGTCAAACAAATACTTGTTGTATTTGACTTATGGGTAGCTTATTCAACCCTTTGTATATATGAAGGGTACATAACACTTATAAAGAATTAGATGTCAAGCCATAATCGTTGACTTTTATGATTTGAGGGCTTATCCCTTAACTAATGGTTAGATGAATAATTATAATTTATTTGTTTTATTAGTTTATTTAAACTTAGTTTCCTTTAATAACTTAAATAATTTAATAGTATAGTAGTATCTTTAGAAAGGAGTTATGCTTTTCCTTAATGATAGGATGAAAACATACTAAATATTGCATAATATATTTAATCTATCAATGTAACAATATTCACTATATTTATTCTATCAAGGTAATAATATTCAATGGTAGTATAGAAAGCCTTTGATTGATAGAGTTAGTAGATTAAAGTATTTGATTAATTTGTTTCTCTTAAAAATTAGTATATTGAAAGGTTTATTTTAGGATTTTAAGTTAATAATATATGTAATAGCATAGTGTAACTTAGCATAGAGTAATTATGTTTATATTGTGCATTATGTACGACTTAATGTAATAATAAAGTTAGTAACGGAAAGGCTTTTCTTCAATTTACCTATAAACTCATACAGGCATTGAATACTTAGACCAAAATATTTTAAAATGGTATCAAAATTATGAAAGGACAGCAAAGAAGTTGTGGGAAGACAAATTTAAATATTGTGGGTAGACAATCAATATGGAAGGCATTCATGTCTCCGGCCTTTGAATGGGGAGCGAAGCTCTCATTCGACTCTGGTTAAGTCATACTCTGAATATATAAGGAGAATAAAAGATTTATGATATGGGCATAAATCTTAGACTAACCCATCTAAAATCCAGACAGAGGTTTTAAGGGAGTCTACGTAATGATATGGGCTTATGCAGAATTAAGACCTTTGGAGTGTGAGCCAGATATTGGTAACCTCATGATGCCATTTAGGGAAGTGAATTGTCATCAATCCTAGCATGCACACGCTATTACCTCACTACAGGTATAGGGGAAAATAAGCGTTCAAGCTCCAGGTGATATGGGCCCTGGAGTAGGAGAACCCCTGCCAATACTTGGTTACTCGGGTAGGAGTGGAAGTATGACATGGCATTTACAACTGGGATATGGCCAATCTCACCCTCTCGGATATTCTGTCTGCAGCAAAATGGCATCCGTTTAGGTTTATGCATGCTTATCTAGATGATAAAACAGTTGGATGGCATAAAAACAAAGAAAAATTTTCCTTTACCTTTTCCTGACCACTGGAAACCAAGTGGGTTGAACTTGGGTTTTTACACAGGTTCTTTAGAAAATGATATTTTTCATTTTAATTATTATCAAACATTCACATAAGTATGAATAATTTCTTATGAATAGTTCAATTCAAAAAATCTAATACTTGCTTCTCTTTTAGGAGGTTGCGCCCTAAGGGGTCTGGCAAATGGTCTAGTGCTTTAACAATCAACAAATCTAAAGGCTAAAGGAGCATGGAAGGCTAAAGGTTGAAGGAGCGTGGAAGGCTAGAGGTTGAAGGAGCGTGGAAGGCTGAATGATGAGTTGATATTTGGAGTGTCAAGGCTAAAGGAGCATGGAAGGTTGGGTTGGCTAAAGGAGTGTGGAAGGTTGGACTAGTTGAAGGAGCTATAGAGAAAGGCTAGTATGTTGGGTGAAAGGCTAATATGGCTTAAGGAACGTGGAAGGATGGGAAGATTCAAGGAGCATGGAAGGTTTCTTACAATGAGAATAACAAAATTACAAAGTGCAAAGGATTAGGGTTTTTCCTAAAAAATGTCTCATCTTTTAGGAGCCATATCTTCGCGAAGAGTTATCCGATTTAGCTGATTCTTGGACCAACTTGTGCAGAATTTGAATAGCTTTAAAATGAATGGTCATATGCAAAAATTTGAGCAATATTGAGGGATATACAACCCTGTGAAGTCAACCATTCGAAACAAGGATAGTGACGATTTTTCAAGTCGCAAAAAACAAAATTGCAAAGTGTGAAGGATTAGGGTTTTTCTTGAAAAATATCTTATCTTTTAGGAGCCATATATTCATGAAGAGTTATCCGATTCAACTAATTCTTAGACCAACTTGTGCAAAATTTGAATAGCTTTAAAATGAGTGGTCATATGCAAAAATCCGAGCAATATTGAGGGAGATATGACCTTGTGAAGTCAACCATTCGAAACAAAGGCAGTGACGATTTTTCAAGTCGCGAAAAAACAAAATTACAAAGTGTGAAGGATTAGGATTTTTTCCTAAAAAACATCTCATATTTTAGGAGCCATATTTTTGCGAAGAGTTATTCAATTCGGTTGATTCTTGGATCAACTTGTGCAAAATGTGAATAGCTTTAAATGAGTGGTCATATGTAAAAATTTGAGCAATATTGAGGGAGATACGACCCTATGAAGTCAACCATTCGAAACAAGAGTAGTGACGATATTTCAAGTCACGAAAAATAAAATTTCAAATATTTGCCAACTAGTGTTCGAACGATGGGAAGAGCAATGAAGGGTTATGACTTTAGTGAGGAAGGAAACTAGCAATTTAGATTTGATAAAGCAGACTATGATAGTGCGATGTTTTGAAAATATTACTCTACTAAGATGCAAGACATAGATAGTAGAGGTGAAGTTTTGGCATTGTGAAGGCTGCTATAAGAAAATGTCAAGAAAGATGCTAAATTCTAGAGTAATTGTATTCATACAAAAATTTGAAAAGATCCAAAAAATAAAAATCAAGAATTCAAACATTTTATGCAAAATGATGTAGGTTTATATGTATTGCATCTCAATTGAGATGAGAAGTATATCTATTTGTAAACTCTCAATCTCTAAAGAAGAGAGATGTAATTTGTCAAGGGTGGGGGACCCGAGTACAACCCCTTATTATCAAGAACAAGGAAAAAGTATGAATTATTTCTTCTATTTGAAACCCAGATTTATTTAGTTCAATCTAAAATAAAATTCAGCTTTATTATAATTTTTGTCTTATACAAGAAATTGTAAAGACCAAACCCTCCCTAACAAAGTTAAGTAATTGTTGGATATCATAATCTAGTGAATTTGTACTACACATAAAAATGTTGATATAAACCAATATTTGTTTTTTAATGAAGATGAACCTAATTGTCCTCACTACTATCAATAGGCATCCTAAGGATGACATCCTCCCATCCCAAAATGGCTCCCAAGTACAATACATTTTGATAGAGAACATCCAACCTTAGCAGATATGATACCAAATAGCAAATTATAATTGACCTTCTCAAATGTATCATCTCTCATGTAATAGATTAAATATATCTTTCAAGAGTTATTATTTCAATAAATAACTGCAATTTCAATGGTACTTTCTGTTTGGGGATGTACAGGCAACATTACTTTAATGGAATGGGTGGAATAAATTTTTGTTGGTAGAGGGGTAAACATCAAGTCAAATAGTATGACTTGGATAGGTTTCAGATAGGGTCCTTAGAATATCAACTTTCTCATTTTAAATTTTTTTAGGAATACATATTTGCTATGATAAACTTTGCATTGATGTGATAGATGTGTATATGTAAACATCAATCAAGAATGGAGAGGTCCCTGGTTACATTTGAATAGTTACTACCTCTAACCACTTCCGAAATTGATAAATGATTACACCATAATGTTACAAAATTCAGAATATTCCTCCCTTTATCAATCATCAATCAATATACATACAAAAACCTCTAAAAGTTTTGAACTTAACATATGCAAGGAACATTGTCAAAATGTTTGCACGTTGCTCCAAAGTTGGAAAAAATTAAAGTTTTATGTTATGTTCATGAATTAATGCAACATTGAATTTCAATGTGTTTCATACCCTCATGAAAAATTGAATTGCAAACAAGTTTGATAAGTCCTTAGTTGTTACAACTCAGGATTGTTAGTTGCTTTTGTGGAATTCCCATTCTTGACAAGATGCGACATTGTTGGAGTATATTACATTATTTGATACATGCTAATGTACCCCCATAGTACCTTCATGGTACATCTTGTAAATATTAGATTAAGAGTGTGTCTTAGTTTAGAGTGTGAGCAATATTTTATGTAATGTTGTAATGTGCAGGAAATGCACAAGTGTCATGTAAGTGTGCAAATGTAATGTGACTTTATGTACACAGGTGTCTTATATGTAAGTGTGCACAAGTGTCCTTAGATTAGAGTATGCTAAGAGAAAAGTCATGTCTAAGTGTGCATACAAGATAGAGTCATGTGTATGCATATGTCAAGTAGAGAAGCCAAGAGTCATGAGACTTGGCATATGGAAATAAATAGTCAAGTATCCAAAGAGTCATTCTACTATGGCTATATAGTACTCCATAGAGAATCAAATCATATCAAATCACATCCCATTACATCTTGATATATCCCAATATCATATCATATTTGTAAGAGGAAGAGGAGTAATAAAGATTGCATACATTTGAGCAATTAATATTGTAAGTCGTGCTACATGCTTTTTACATGTATGATTCAGGCTATTGACATTCATATTGTTGCTTATTAGTGAATGTTATTTGATATATTATAAGCCTAAATTTACATATTAATTTGCTCATATTATTCTACTTACATCATTATCTTGATCTTACTGTATTGTGGCTATATTATATTTGATCCTGTGGAATTTATCTTGTGAGTTTTATGTTAGTATTAAGGCTTAAAAAACCATCAGTGGTATTAGAGCTACTATGAGTAGTTTCTTGCATAGGTTGAATTTATTTAGCTACATACAAAAATTGATTTTATTTAGCTTGATAGAATTGGTATAGAGTCTATCTACTTTAAAGGTAGTTAGACCTGGAATCTATTGTAAGATCAAAGTAATTAGAAAGGCTAGGGTATTTCCACGGTTGAAGGAAAAACTAGTGAAGACTAGGACTCAATTATAGGGTCTTTCCACAATTGCAAAATAACTAGTGAAGACTAAGACTCATCTGTAGGGTCTTTCCACGGTTATAACTAGTGAAGACAAAGACTCATATATTGGAGGGAGAATCAACTTTAAGATAGTTGATCATTTAGGGACATAATCAACCCTTGACATAAAAAGGATTTCAGGGACAAATAATCCTTGACATTGATTTCTATCAACTTAGAAGGAAATTGAAGGATTCAATACAATAAAGTCATCTTGATTTTAATTGAGGCATTAGGGAAATTCAATGTCACCTTGACATTAAAGGTTTGAGTTCTTAGGTGTGACCTAAGACAATTGCAGTAGAGATTGATTGAAAGAAGTGTGAGAAGCTTCCTACAACAGATAGAGAATAATTTCATCTTCTAAGTGTAAGAGAAAGCAAAACAAGAGAAGAATATATCAAGAAGATATATCTATCTTAAAGTAATATTTCATCAAGTTGAGATTAATTAAAGTTGCAATATATTGAAGTTTCAGGTCACAGAGAAATTGACCTTGACATAAGGATTCAAGTCTTGAAGACAAACCTTGACATAAGAGATAGTGGATTCAAGTCTTGAAGACAAATCTTGAAAAAAGAAATAATGGATTCAGGTGTTGAACACAGACCTTGACAAAGCAAAGGACTACAAAAAGTTTCAGGTCATTTGGACCTTGACATAGGCAACAAGAAGGATAAAGATAAAGAAGTAGCAATAAAGATTCAAGAAGCTTTCAGAGAATAAAAGACTCAATATTAAAAGAAAGAGGCAACAAGGTATAAATAAGATTCAGTCCTAAAAAAGGAGTATATAGTGCAGTATTAAAGAGAAAGCTATTAGGCTTAAAGTAAAACAACATTCAACCCTAGTAGATAGAGTTATTCAAAGGTAACATTCGATAGACAAAGTCATTCAACTCTAAAAGGCAACATTCGATTATAGTAGACAGAGGCTTTCAACTCTTGAAGGCAACTTCCTTCGACTCTAGCAAAGCAACACATTTGGCTCAAGTTGTTATTCTGTTCAACACAGAGAAACATCAAGATGTGAACATGGCGAAGAGCTACGTGCAGGAAATAGCAAGAAAGAAAATTAACAATGCAAGGAGGTTAGCATTCAAAGTTTTATAGTGCTTGAAATATAGGATAGCAACATCCTCAAATTGATAGATCTCAAAATATAAGACATCCTTAGTTTGATAGCACAACGCTCTGAGACTGGAGAGCATTCTCAGATTTGGATAGTGCTCAAGCATCTAAAGCACCTACAACAACACTCAAGTTCAAAGCATTCTATGTTGTAGTGGACAACAAGTTGGGTAGCACTCAGGTTCAAAGCATCCTATGTCGTAGCAAACAACTGTAATGTCCCCTCTTTGCACTAGCTTCTAGTGGCAGATGGACTTGCCTATACACAGGTTCCCGTAGGCAATGTCGGATGGTTGGGAACCTCTGCAGTGATGTGATTGAGACCCTTGGGCATCAGTTCTAGTTTGTTCCAGCTTTATTGGTTGTTTCTAGCAGTTTCAGAGGGACTTCCTATTTTTTAGGAGTCGGTTGACCGCAGGACCTTGGGAAACTGACACTCCGGACATGTAATTTGGCTTAATGGGTACTCAAATCCATCATTTATTCATGAGGTCGGCATAGGGAGGCCCTTTATTTTAATACCCGAAGGAATATTAAAATAAATTAAATATTTAAATGTTGGGCATTACAATATTATTTTATATTATTAAGGGGGTGTTGGGGTATAAATTTTGGGATAAAATTTATTAAATAAAGTGTTTATGTGCCTAGGAAAGGTGGACGACCCCTCATGGGTCTTGTTTTATGAAATTAAATAAAATCAAACAAAAATTAAACCCCAAATTAAAAAAAAAAGAGGCCGACCCAACTTGAGAAGAATAAGAAGGGAAAAAAAGAAAACATTGGCATCTTTGGCATTACTTATTTTCGGAGTTGTGAAGAGGGATTCTTGCAGTAGTAATTTGCAGGAGATATCTTGGCTTGTTGGTGACGAAATCCATCAGCAAGAACACCAGTGTCGGGAGTGAAAGATCTCCTCATATTGGTCAGTTGCACTCTCACTTCAGGGAGTGACTTTGAGCTTCAAAGAGAGGAATTTTGAAGGGTTTTTTGGGCACAAATTGAAGAGGGTTTTGGAGGTCTCAGCTGCACATTAACTTCAGACTTCTTTTCATGTCTTGGCTGAACCAAACAGGAGCATATTTCAGTTCGTGGTGAATTATTTGTGTAAGGGTTTTGTAATAGAAGGCCAAGAACTTCAAATTCTAGCCCAACCGATCCATTTTGGAGCATGATAGAGGAAAAACATTGCAGATTTAGAGGGTTTTCAAGGCAGCCGTACCACCATCAGCACTCAGGCCGTACATATTGGAAATTGTGCCCTTCATCCTAGTGCCAAACACCTCATATAAGGGTTGTTTTTGGCTGGGTCTTCATCATTGGAAAAAAGGGTATCTTGAAAGTATAATAGCACCCTGGAGAAGCATGTCTTTGAAGATTTATGAGCAAATAATGAAGATTTTTGTATGCTGACATATTTTCCAGAATTAATCAGATCACCATATTCCGGGTATTTCTTTGAATCTTGCAAATTCCTTATTTGGGTTTGTGTAATTATATGAATAGTAGATTGTGTAAAAATTTCATGGCATTTGGAGTGATGGTGTGAAAGTTAGAGGTAGATTTCATTTCCAGCAGTGTGTTCTCCTTATATGCAAAAATACAAAAAAATCATATATTGCACAAAAAACCAAAACTTGCAAAAACTTCAAAAACCCAAACACATACAATCAATACCGGTGACATAAGGGGGTTGGCCACTACATTGGTATCAGAGCTTGTTTATCCTGCCATCCTGTTGGGGTTGCATTTGATGAGTGGACATCAATATTATACCAGAAGGAACAGGGCTCAGTTTGAAAGACAGGAAGAAGAAATCATGGGGGATAACAGGAATGATAATAGAGAAGCGAACAGGGGTAATGACAGGCAGCTTCCAGATGTCGATAGGCAAATGTTTCAGATGTTCCTACAGGGCCAGCAATAGATTCAGCAGACTATGGCACAGTTATTGGGGCTTATGACTCAACAAATGAACCTTAATGCACAGAACAATGTTGGTCAGAATCAAAGAAATGATGGAAATGGAGATGGTTCAGTTAATGATGGGAGAGCTAACCGAGCTAACAGAGAGAGAGCACAGAACTCCAGACCTTTGATGCCTACGTTCCTTCCTAGAGCAGATCCGCAGGAGGAAAGGGAATCTACCATACAGGAGATGCAGGAAGCATTTACTGATGAATGGAACCAGGCAAGTGAGGAGTTTCGAGCAGGGATGTCTTTTAGGGATTACATTGATATGAGGATGCGGCAGCAGCCTAACAGGAGAGGTAGACCCCAGCATGCACAGGGACATGACTTGCAGAGGAAGGTTGGGAAGATGACAATTCCCAATTTCGATGGTTCTGGTAGGTCTACGACTAGAGCTTGGGTACAAAAAATGGATACGTACTTCCAGCTCAATCCCACGACGGAAGATGAGGCCATCAAATATGTTGCATTACACTTGGATGGAGTCGCTCATGAGTGGTGGCACCATGGGTTAGTTACCCTTGGCCATGATCAGATTCACACATATGAGGAGTTCACCAACAGGTTGATCGATAGATTTGACAAAAAAGATCCAGAACTTGAATTCAAGGAGTTGGCACAGCTTAAGCAGTGGGGATCTGTAGACAGTTACATAGCTGATTTTTAGAAGCTTTCTGTTATGGTTACCGACATTTCAGAAAGGAGGTTGATTGCATTGTTCATTGATGGTTTAGCTGATCCTTTACGTGGACTTGTTAAGGCTTTCTATCCACCCACCTTACATGACGCTATTAAGAAGGCGAGAGACTTGGAAACTACATCTTCTAAGGGTAAGTTTGTGCCCAAAGGAAGTGATTTTAAGAAGTTTAAAGATAAGAAATCCTTTGTTAAAGGGGGTGATCAGCAAAAAGAAAATTTTAAGAAAAGGGACAGCGAGACTACAAATGAATTAAGAAAGAAAAATCTTTGTTTCCGTTGCAAGGAGCCATGGAGTTCAGGACACAAGTGTAGTGACAAGGCGAAGATTAAGCATATGGAGTATTATTCTAGTGAGGAGTCAGAGTATGAGGACGCAGATCAGCAAAGAGCCAGTGATAGTAGTAGTTTCGAAAGTGAAGAAGAATCACCCACCAAGTCAGAACATGATGAGCCGGTAGCACAGTTATACAGTTTCCAAAGAGTGGCATCTTTTAAGGTGCGAGGTGTACTCAATGGACAACACATAACTACTCTTATTGACACTGGGGCTACGCATAATTTCATTGATGAGACCCTTGCGATTAAGCGAGGATTACCTATCGAGACATTTGATGGATTCAGGGTGATGATCGCTAGTGGGACCACTATCAGTTGTACCAAGAGGATTCCTAACTTGCGTATGAGATTGGGAGAGTATGAGCTGCAGGATGATTTCTATTGTGTATGTATTGGTGATACAGATGTTATGTTGGGTATGCACTGGATGAGCTCTTTGGGGGAGTTCACTATGAACTTAAACAACATGGAGATGAAATTTGAGTCTGGTGGCAAGAAGATTGTACTCAGGGGAATCTCAGATGGTAGCCTTAGGATAGTTTCTTGCAGGAGGATGGAGAGATTGTTCAGACATGGGCAGATTGAATGGGCAGCAGAGTGTGTTTTGATGCCTACAGCAGTGGAGCAGCCAGACAAAGCATACCATCCAGATATACAGGTACTCATTGACAAGCACCACAGGGTATTTGAGAGTATTCCGCCTGGGAGGCCACCTGAGAGGGGAACAAAGCACATTATAGAGCTGGAAGAGGGAACAAAACCTGTTATTACTACCCCATACAGGCATCCCAAAAGGATGAAGGATGAGATAGAGAAAACCATCAAAGAATTGTTGGAAATGGGACACATTAGGCCGAGTAAGAGCCCATTTGCATCATCGGTGGTATTGGTTAAGAAAAAATATGGGACCATGCGCATGTGCGTAGATTACAGGGCCTTGAATAAGAAAATCATAAAGAACAAATATCCCATCCCTAGAATTGATGAATTGATTGATGAGCTTCATGGTGCAAAGTTTTTCACTAAGATTGATCTCAGGTCTGGATACCATCAGATTCGGATGCGGGAGAGTGACATAGAGAAGACTGCTTTTAGATGTCACTATGGTCATTTTGAGTATTTGGTTATGCCGTTTGGCCTCACGAATGCACCAGCTACCTTTCAGTCCTTGATGAATCGAGTTTTCAGAGGACAACTCCGTAGATATGTATTGATATTCTTTGATGACATATTGGTCTATAGCAGGACATGGGAGGAGCACCTTCGACATGTAGATGAGGTGTTGGATATCCTTGAGCGGGAGTCACTTTATGCTAAGGAGTCCAAGTGTGATTTCGGCATGACAGAATTACTATATCTTGGGCACATAATTAGTGCAGGTGGAGTTAGGATGGACCCAGATAAGGTGAAAGCAATTATGGATTGGCCTACTCCTACTAATTTATCAGAGCTCAAAGGGTTCTTTGGCTTATGTGGGTTCTACAGAAGATTTGTTAAGGGATTTTCATAGGTAGCAGCACCCCTTACAGATCTCACGAAGAAGGGAGCCTTCAGTTGGTCAGATGCAGCGCAGGAATGTTTTGATAAGTTTAAGCAGTTGGTCTGTTCTAGTCCTGTACTTGCACTACCAGATTTTAGTAGGCCATTTGAGCTTGAGTGTGATGCCTCTGGAGAAGGCATTGGAGCGGTTTTGATGCAGGACAAGCACCCTATTGCGTTTGAGAGCAGGAAGCTTAGGGGAGCAGAGAGAGCCTATCCTATATATGACAAGGAAATGCTTGCTATTATGCATGCCCTTGTCAAATTTTGACAATACCTAGTAGGAGCTAAATTTACTGTCAAAACCGACCACAATAGCTTGAAGTACTTCATGAATCAGAAAGATTTGAACGAGAGACAGCAGAAGTGGGTGAGTAAACTTCAAGCATTTGATTTTGACATTGTGTATGTAAAAGGTAAAAAGAACATAGTTGTTGATGCTCTCTCTAGGAGACCACATTTGTGCTCTTTGGGTGCCATTTCAGAGGATTGGAAAGAGCAAATAATTGCTGATTACGCTAAGGATGAGTGGGCAGCCAGCATCATAGAGGGGACTAGACATGATGACAGATATTCAGTAGTGAATGGTTTGATTGTGCATAAGGACAGAATCTATCTAGTGCCTAATTCACAATTTAGGGGAACAGTTTTGAGAGCTCTCCATGACTCACCATTAGCAGGACATCCAGGATTCTTTAAGACTTACAGGCAGGTCAGGGAGAGGTTCACATGGAAGGGCCTCAAGGATGATGTCTTGAGATATGTTTGGGAGTGTGCAGTATGCCAACAGAATAAAGATGAGCACACTAAACCGGCAGGATTACTTCAGCCCCTACCCATTCCAGATAGGAAATGGGAAAGTATATCCATGGATTTTATCACAGGCTTGCCCACAGTACAGGGGAGAGATTGTATATTTGTAGTGGTTGACAGGTTGACAAAATTTGCTCATTTTTATGTTGTTGCAGCCACTTATACAGCAGTGCAGGTAGCGGAACTATTTTTTAGAGAGGTGTTCAGACTTCATGGGTTGCCTAAGTTCATTGTTAGTGACCGGGACAGCAGGTTCATGAGCCATTTCTGGCAGGAGCTGTTCAGGTTGAGTGGAACTCAGTTGACTCCGAGCACCAAGTTACTGTTGACAATATTGTCACATTCCACCAAGGGGCAGAAAAATCTAAACTTTGTGTGATATTTTGTTGAAAGTTTTCTTTTGTTTGTAAGTTATAGCAATTTTGGCTTTCCCTATCGCCCCCTGGTGGATAAAATGAAAAAGAAAAGAGCTTCGGGCCCGAAGCGCTTCAAATCATCACTTCGGGCAAAAACCTTACCGAAGAAAGTACAAAGGAAACGCTTCGCACCCGAAGCATTCCCAATGGGTACTTTGGGTGAAATTTTTTGCGAAGCGGCATCCAAACAACTTCGTTGAAGAAGAAAAGATAGCCCGAATCAACTAAGGCAAGGAAATTACTTCGGGCTCAAAGTATTTCTAAAATCCACTTCGGCTAGTTTTCACCCGAAGCGATAGAAGTCAAGAAAGTTCTTCGGCCAAAACTCCCCCGAACCGCCGTTTCAAAAGAAGATCGGCCCGAAACGTTTTTTTCGACCCATCAGCGAAGTAGTTTTGCCAGCGAAGCAACGAAGGATAGAGGGAGATCGGCTTCGGCACTCCGCGCCCTCGAAGTAGTTTTGCGAAGCGAAAATCAGCGAGGCGCTTCCCAGGAACGCTTCCCAAGTTGGGCATTTTCCCGAGGCGATCAGAGAGCCTCATAAATGCATATTTTCTTGCCTAGTAAGCCTGCTGCTCATTTTTGGCAATTGGATGTGAAGTATCAGTCCGTAGAGGAGAGTTCGCCAAGCATGGCCGCCACTCGAGCACCGCACCTGTAGTCCAAGGACACCCAGGTGGCTCATTTAATGCGACTTTCCTCGGCTGACTCGGTCACCATTACCAATTTTGGTAGCCTATTTGAGAGATCATTCGTAGCATCAGCGAGGAGCCCATTTCTCAGGGCCCGAGGGTGTACTCCGTCGTTTTTGTAATAATGATTCAGAGGGCCGGGTCCTCTATAAAAACCCAGGCTTCGCAATGTAAAAGGGGGGGAACTTTCTGCTAGAAAGTTGTTGTAACTTGATGTCCTGCGTCTAATACTAAAGATTTTTGTACTCCATTTCTCTCTTTTATGCTGCCTTCTGTGCTTAATTCTTTTGTCTATCTGCACTCGTATACTAAGACTCTGAATCCTGAATCCGGTGTGCGATTGGGGACTGTACCCTAAAATTTGCCCTGAAGGATACATAGGAGAGGAAAAATATCGTATAAGATTTCTTTTATGCTTCTTGGTGGGTCGTGGTTTCTGTTATTCCCTTGTCTTAATCGCTGTTACTCTGAATCCTGAATTCCAGCGAGAGAGAAAGGAGAACCCTGTGAACTCGTCCAAAGGATACATAGGAAAGCGAGAATCGCGTTTCTTTCATCTATTCTTGGTGTTCTTTGCTGCTATTCGAGTTATTAGTGAGTGATCGTGCTTCCTGTTCTTCCCCACCTTGAATCATCAATCTCTAACCCTTATCCTTTTTATTTCTTTCTCTGACCCGAACTCCTTTTATCTCTTTCCTGCACTCTTATCTCAAACCCCAAAAGTAGATTAGTATAGGAGCCGACCTTTCTCTAGAGATCGGCACGAGGGGCATCTCTTCCCTTCGGCATTTCAACGTTGGTCGCAGGTCCAGGGCACGCAAACCCATCGAAAGTCATTTCCTGTGCAAATTTGATGACCAACAGTTTTTGGCACGCCCGATGGGACCCAAGGTCCCATATTTGAGAAAATCTCTAGCCCATATTCACCGGAGCCAGTAGTTCTAACAAGTTCTCGGTGAGATCCGGTCAGTCTCATCTTTTGAGTAGTAGTGAGAATCGATGCTCTCATTACTAAGAGACTCTTAGCATCTGGCGACTCTGTTTTACCCGAGAATCTTCAAGTCGTAAAGACCAGTACTAAAGCCTGTGCCTTCATGCAAACAAGATGGAGAGTTAGGAATAGAGGAGAGGAAACCAAGTTCTTTGAGCTTGATATTGACGCCTTTGGGGAACGCTCTAGGTTAGTCACCCCCAAATATCTCTTACACGAAACATCCTCGCAAGAGGCTGCTGTTGACGAGCAAGGCCTAACTTCTAATAGCACAGCAGCTAGTTTTCCTCCGAATCCTCCCAACTCATCGAAGCATCCTAGTGCCTCCGTTCCCATTAGCCTTCCGACGAGCAACCCAAGAGGGACTTTGGGGACCTCTGCTCCATAGAACCCAGGCACAAATATGGCCCAACAACAACAACAACAACAACAATAGCAAATGCAACAACAACCGCCGCCCAAATTATTTCCAGCATGGAATTCTTCGTCACTGATGAATCTCGCGGGCCAAGGGCAAGTTCCACCCGCTACAATTAAAAAGCTTTTGACGTTCGACAAAACCAGAAAGACTGCTCTAGAGCATATCCAGAACATCATTTCCCTGGCGGCAATCCATGATATCACAGAAGAGCGAGTGATGGTGAAGCTCCTGGTTCTCTCCCTTAGAGGAAAACTCCTCTATTGGTACAGATCTCTGCCACCCGACACTATTACGGGATGGGACCAGTTAGCCGGGGAATTGATGCAAGGTTTCAACGAGTCCGTCGATCCAACTTCTCTTCTGCAGCAATTCACTTCAATCCAAAGACATCCACAAGAAGATATTGCAGACTTCAATGTTAGGTTTGCTTGAACCTGGAAAAGAGTCCCAGTTGGACTTCGCCCAACCGACGAAGCCACGGTGTACTACTTCCTTCGGGCCTTCAACCCTGATATCGGTCTTATGATAAGGTACTCAAATGTCAATACTTTTCCAAAATTGTATGGGTTAGCCAAGAAAGCAAAAACAGACCTCATAGCCGTGGGTAAACTCCCACAAAGAATGCCAATGCCCATACTCCCTGAGTTCCTTCAAGCCCAGTACGCGAGCGTAGTCGCTCCATAGATTTTTGCAATCCCTGCATACTCGATCTCATCTTGGAACCCGAATCCCGTTGTGTCACTGATCACCGCTCCACAGATATATTTCCCCACACTTTCAACTACACCCCCACCATCACTCCAACATTTCCAATGTTGCCAGCACCCCTCCAACATCCTACCCTACCTCCGATATCGACTATGGCTTCTTTACCATCAGTTCCCAAGGCCGATGATATGCAAGCCAAGATACTACAAGAAATGCAATCATTAAATGCCACATTGAGACCTTGTCCAATGACATGACCGTTGTCAAGAAGAAGCAAGATCAACAAGAGTTTCTACCAAGAAGGTCTTATCCAATGCCTGTGCTCACCAGAGATCAAGCGGTCCATCAAGGAAAGGCTTCGGCAAGGAATGTTGCGATAGATGAAGCCCCAAGCACTTTCGATCATGTATATTGGTGCTCTACATGTAATGATCCTCACGAGGAGAATACCTGCATGCTGCATCAACACTACATGCAGACACTAGCAAGCAGTAGTCAAGGCGGTCAAGTCAACGTCATCAGACAATCAGATCAGAACCTATCAATCGGCGAGGAAGAGCCAGTCACAGTCCTTACCAGGGGAGGTAAAATGTCGATAGAGGTGGATGCTACCCAGATGGCTCCCTTGAAGGTACACGCTCGATTTGAAAAGGGACATACGTCCTCTTTGGCCCCGAGCAAAGCTCCTCCGCCAACTCCCATCAAAGAAAAGGCCCAAAAGGCCACTGCCGAACCACCTCAGGTGGAGACCAAAGAACAGGCTAAGGAGAAGCTCAAGTTTCCCTCGCTCACCAAGCGATAAAGGGTTGAAGCGACAGAGTAATATCGCACCAAGTACGAACTGAGAAAGGAACCTAAAGTGCATAGCTCCCCAACCTACAACATTGTAGAAGAGTTGAAGAAGATTCCAGCCAAAATCAGTTTGTATGATGCTCTGCAACTTCCTAGATAAGTGGACCTGTTGCAAGAATCATTGAAGAGGATTAATACAAAGAAGGCAGAACCGCTCGCCCTAGTGCAAACCCTATCCACGTCCATCACGGGAAAAAATAGACCACCACCATTCTACTTATCCTTACAAATGGAAGGGTATATCGTGCATAACTATATGATAGATTATGGAGCCGCGATGACAGTCATGCCGAAGGCAGTATGCGAGGAAATGGGCATGGAATACACACGAAGCAGTCATGGAGTCCTCTAGTTGGACGGTACCCCAGTAAATACTGTAGGTGTCATCAAAGACATTCCTATTCGGCTACATAAGACACCTCAAATCATAGTCATACAAGAGGTGGTAGTCGTGGACCTTGAGCCCTACTTCAGCATGTGCCTGTCGAGGGAATTCACGGCAAAGCTAGGCGGATATCTTTCCATGGAATACACTCATCTAGAGATCCCCTTCAAAGGGAAGAAGGTGAAGATCTATAATGAAAATCCTTCTACGTTCCTAGTTCAGAAGATGTCCGAGGAAGAGAGCAGTGACCCTGTGCATACGATCGTGGAGGAACTAGAACAAGTGGATCTGGTCTAGGAATCCCTCGCACAGTTGTGTTGTGAGGGTGAATTTTCATTGGCAAATTTCAATGCCATGATAGAGACTGAGGTGGGGTGCTACACCATCGTCAAGTCTGAGAAACCAGCCAAAATGGAGGGGAAGGTTTCTGCTCAAGAAGGACTATGGAAATTGTTCTTCGACGGTGCCCGATGCAAAAACGGTGTCGGGGCAGGAATCCTTCTAATTTTGCCATCCGATGAGCAAAAGGAATATTGCTACCGATTGACATGGAGCTGCACCAACAATGCAGCAAAATATGAAGCCTTGTGCTTAGGACTCAAGAAAGCTGACAAGTTAGGCATAAGGCATCTTCAAATCTTCAGAGATTTTGAACTAGTTTGCAACCAGGTCACCAACAGATGCTCTTCAAAGAAGCACTATCTTAAATCATACCGCAACAGGGTATGGGACCTGTTCGACCAGTTTGAATCCCTCAATCTACAACCTATTCCACGAGAAAAGAATCGACATGCAGATGTCTTGGCATCCATCGCGGCTCGATATTCTCTAGTGGATGATATGGTGCATAAGCCGAAGGCCGTAAGGATGATCTATAGACCCTCTGTCTCGGATAGAGATTTACACTGGCAAGTCTTTGACAACGATGAGCAGATTGTCAATTTCATGATCCAAGAAGCCGCTACAGTCGAAGACCGAAGCCCTGATGAGGAAGAATACGAAGGATTGGTCTAGTTGAAGAACAACCACGTTCCCAAGGGATTGATCATGCTTGAGAGCCTTTTCGATCAAAATGATCGATCACTCTCCCACAGGATCCAGATCAGCGCGCAACAATATCAAGATTTAGAACTGGAACCTGGGAAAGTAATAAAGGTTGGGACCGATTGTACTTTAGAAGAAATAGAGCGAATCTGATGTTTGTGTAGAAGGTACCTAGATATCGTGGCTTGGTATTATCACGACCTCAAGGGATATGATCGAAAACTGATCCAACATATAATAGAATTACAAGAAGGGGCCAAACCTTTTCGACAAAAACAAAGGCCAGTTAATCCAAAGATCAAAGTCCTGATGAAGGCTGAACTGCTAAAAATGCTCGAAGCAAAGATCATTTATCCCATCAAGCATTCTTCCTGGGTAGCGAACTTGGTTCCTGTCAAAAAGAAGAACGGAGACATCCGATTATGCGTGGACTTCCGCAACCTGAATCATGCTCCCCTCAAGGACCACTATCCTCTCCCGTAGATCGATCAGATCTTGCATTCGGTGGTTGGAGCTCAACGATTCTCCCTACTTGATGGTTTCTCCGGATATAATAAAATTTGGGTCAGGGACGAAGACCAACATAAGACCGCGTTCACAACCAAGTGGGGCACATTCGCCTACCAACGAATGCCTTTTGGCCTCTCGAACACGGGAGCTACTTTCTAGAGGGCAATGGACCTAGCTTTTGGCGAGCTTCTGAACAAGGTTATCGTTATCTATTTGGATGACATGACCGTATTCTCCTAAAGGAGAGAGAACCACCCAAAACATCTTCAACAAATTTTTGAAAAATGTCGAGAATTTGGCATCTCAATCAATCCAAAAAGTGTATCTTCGCAGTCAGCGAAGGAAAGCTGCTGGGACACACAATTTTGGAAAAGGGTCTCCCCGTGGATCCTGACAGAGCCGAAGCTCTGATGAAGCTCCCAATCCCAGAGGATAAAAAGGGCCTTCAATATTTCTTTGGTCAGATTAACTTCGTAAGGAAGTTTGTCCTAGACTTCACCCAAGTCGTTAAGCCGATGTCTGAGCTTTTAAAGAAGGGCGCAGAATTCGTCTGGACAGAAGAAAGGAGAAAAGCATTCAAAGAAATCAAGGCCCGAATTGTTCAGGCACCGGTCTTGATCAACCCCGACTACAGTCGAGATTTTATCCTGTATGCAATAGGAGAACCTAAAAGCTACGCCGCGGTCTTGATGCAAAAGGGGGAAGATGGAGAGGAACGTCCCATCGCGTTCCTCAGTCATATAATCAATCCCCATGAAGAAAAGTACAATTTCATCGAGCGTCAAGTGCATGCAGTAATGAAGTCTCTCAGGAAATTCAAACAATTCATTTCTCAGAGTCGAACCACAGTCTTCGTCATTCACCCCGATGTGCGTAGTTTCATTATTCAGGGGGAACTAGGAAGCAAGAGAGTTGGTTGGGTAAGCAAAATCCAAGAGTTTGATATTGAGATCAAGCCCACAAAACTGGTTCGTGGTCGCGCATTATGTCAAGAGCTGGCGAAGAGCGCAACGGCCGAAATAACAGACTGTCAGTCGAATGACTCGCCAACAGGAGAATGCCTCGCTAATCAAGAAGAGGCCAAGAAAGATTGGGTCGATGAAATAGTGGAATATTTCAACACCGGCAGATGCCCCTCACATCTGAATGCTTCACAGCGAAGACATTTCAGGATACGGTCCGCCCGATACACTATGCGCCCAGAAGGCCTATTTTTCAGGAACATCGATGGTGTCCTCCTCAGATGCATAAAAGATGATGATAAGAGGAGAGTCCTAGGTGAATTTCATTCAAGACTATCTGGAGGACACTTTGCTGGAAGAGCGACGATGCTGAAGATAATCAAGGTGGGTTACTATTGGCCCACACTCTTTGCCGATGCCTTCTCCATTTGCCATAGGTGCGAGCAATGCCAGAGATTCGTCGGCCGAAGCAGAAATGCTCCAATGCCCCTTCGATCGATATAGGTAGAAATGCCCTTTCAGCAATGGGGGCTGGATTTCGTAGGGGCCATATCGCCAAATTCCTTCGCTGGGCACAAATTCATTCTGACTGCGACGGATTACTTCACCAGGTGGGCCGAAGCAGTCCCCACAAAACACATCGATCAAGATACCGTCGTCACCTTCCTGGAAGGATTGATTACCCGCTTCGGCATTCTCGAAGCAATTATTACAGATAACGGTCCTGGATTCACGGGCGCAAAGATCAACGAGTTCCTATACGGGTATGGGATATACCACAAGGTGTCCTCCAACTATTACCCCCAGGGCAATGGACTGGCAGAATCCACCAACAAAACCTTGTTGAGGATACTAAGAAAGTTGATCGATCAAAACAAAAGAACTTGGCACATCCTTCTGGATCAGGCCTTGTGGGCCGATCGGGTTTCTGTCAAAAGGTCAATCAAGACTTCGCCTTATGCTCTGGTCTACGGCAAGGAAGCCATCCTGCCCACTCACATCGAGATCCCTGCATTACAGTTGCTAGAAGAAGATGAAGTTAACCCGATGGAGGAACGCCTGGTTCAGCTACTACGACTAGAAGAGGAACGTGAAAAGGCCTACCAAAACTTCGCATGGCATGCTGAGGTCACCCGAGAATGGTTCAAAAGGAAATCATCCGATCGCACATTCAAAACAGGAGACCTGGTATGGAGGTGGGATTCATGGAAGGCCAAGCCTGGGAATCATGACAAAATGGATGCGTTCTGGGACGGACCATTTGAAATAGTAAAAGTAAATTCGGCCAATTCCTTCATCCTCAAGGATGCAAATGGCCAAGTGTTACCAATCCCCGTTAATGGTCTCCACCTTAAGACCTTCAATCGCTGAAGTATGTACTCCAAAAAAAATATATATATATATTCTTGTATATATCTTTGTATATAGGGTTTCAGTTCTTTGTCTGTACTCTATTCAAAAGATCGCGAAGAGCAATAGCCACTTCAACCGCAAAAGCTAGATTCCTGGCTTCGGCTTCACAAAGCATGATCGAAATCGCCTTGGGGGTGTTTTGGTCCGAAGTAGCCGACGAAGGGAACTTCGCCGTGAAGCAGTTCATCCTCGTAGAACCAAACCACATGCAAATCAAGGACGTGGAAAATGCTTTGCTAAAAGAAATGTGCCGAAGGCATTGCCCAAAGTAATTTTTGGCGAGGCCCTCCTCGATGAAACGGGTTTCGGTCGACGGTATTCGTGAACCGAAGCAACAGCATGG
Organism: Wollemia nobilis; assembly: GCA_028583015.1. Lineage (NCBI taxonomy): Eukaryota > Viridiplantae > Streptophyta > Pinopsida > Araucariales > Araucariaceae > Wollemia > Wollemia nobilis. Next base: position 6,865,444 of record JAQPPZ010002512.1, read on the forward strand.
CAAAGGGGAACTTCGGGCCCGAAATGAAGGAAATCATCCCAAAGAAGAACTTCACGGTGAAGTATTTTCTACGCCAACTCCATATCACCGAACCCCGCATATGAGGCGAACACATTTAGGATGCGCCTCGGGGAACATGCCGACAGCAGCCTCGAAAGGGGGCCAAAGCAGATAAACTCAATACAAAAGAAACAACACTCATCCCAAGGTAGTTCGTTAACCAAAAAGCCATGCTAAAGTACTAGGTGGCAGCAATTCGTGTTCTCGATACAAAATCAAATCGCTGAATTGCGTGGCCCTGCGTACGATGTCGCCATATGGCCAATCAGATGCCACAGCGATACTTTCAGGTCAGGCCCGCGAAGTAATTACGACGGTTGCCATAAATGCAGGAAGTTGCCCTCCGAAGCCATAAAATGCAGATGCCCATTAGGAACAAACCATTTGCAAGTGGGAGAATTGAGTCTGCATTCTGTCTTCTCGGAGAGCTTTTGCATCTAAGATTCTGCTATTCGTCGCGATTATCCCGTCCCTTGTTTTGAGGTGCTGAACTCTTCTACATCACAAATCATTCTGCTGCGATCGTTCACAATGGGAAAGAAGAACCTCACTCAGAAGGGAAAAGAACCAGATACGACAGTTCCAGAGAGGACGAGAGCCGCAAAAGAAAAGAAACAGAGGCCTAGGAGGGTCAATCCTCCCCCACGCCCAGGAAAACAAGTAATGGAAGAGAGGGAGGAGTCCGATGATGAGCCCAGCATAGAACCACCTGTTGATAAGTGGGCAAAAATCATAGACCCAAAGCTCTCAAGAATCGTGGTCGATATTTGGTATACCGTCGACTTCATGCGAAGCAGGCTCTCAAAAGAAAATAAGAGGGTCGCGGCATTACTCCCACATATACTAGTATCTAGTCCCTCCTACACATAACTGCCCTAAGCTCATATACGCCATCGCTTAGAACTACCAATCAAAAACCAGACACATGTTGGATGCCTTGGGTCAAAAGTTGTTTTCCATTTTGATGGAGGATGTGCAGGCAGCGTTCGCACCACAACAAAAGCCACCAAAAGGCTATACCGTTTGCAATGTCAGCCTGAGCGAACAAATGGAGAAGTTCACCTCCAACCCCTTCATCCTGAGCTTTTTGCGTGAAAACCTCAAGAGCAAACTTTCTTTCGGCAAGTGACCCCAGATGCCCCTACCCTTGGAGGCCTTCAAGAACACAGATATATTCTCTATCATCGCATGGGTGGCAGGCTTGTCAAGCGATACTTTGGTATACCCATGGCAGGTGTCACTAGCCGAATGCATTTCCAGAGGAGAGTTCTATGCCCCTGACCCTTCACGGTAGAACATCAACCCAGTTTTCTTCGATTGGGCAGAATGGGTGGCCCAAAATCTACATATGCGGTTGACATCCATGAAGGATGCTAGCAAGGAACCACACTTCTAGCCTTGTTCCTTCTTGGTTTGGCTCTTCTTTCATGTACATAAAACCCTTCACCATTGTGATGTTTCACCAGTCGGCGAGGATGGGATCCCTTTGCCTGTATATCAGTGGACCCGTCTCCTGCTAAGGTCGGAGTCCTATTACCCTTTCAATCAGCAGTTTTTGGGACCTACGATGCACGTTCTGACAAATTCTAGCCCTCGGGTGCCTCTCTGCCTTAGAGATAAAGTGGTACTGGAGAAAAAGGAGGATTTGTTTCAATTGACACAAGGGCTTATGATCCGCATTTTCAGCTTCACGAGGAAACCCTTCCTACTGCCTTTTTTCCCTTCAGAGTACCAATTTGCCTTGGAAGTTGCTTGGCAAAGCGACGTGACCGATGAAGCCTACGGCCACGGACGAAAGTGGGCACACACCTGCGACTTCCCCTTCAAGATGGGAGTGATCGAAGTCTTTGCCCTAAAGCAGAACACATACCTGGAGGAGAAGCTCGTCGATTTTGGTCTGCTTTAGATACCGCAGAGGTGGCTCTACGACCCATTGGGGGTGATGAGAGATCACTTGAAAAGCAAAAAATTCCATGTCTGTCCATGCCCCAAAATTCTGGAGCAGAGGAATAACCCCAATGGTACAGACCTGGAGTGGCACTTAGAGGAGATGAGGACGTTGCCTCCTTGGCATGACTTCTATCCTATGGAGGTCAAGTTTGACCCAGACCAGTACCCATTCCCAACTCCCGAATCCACTTTCTGGAGGAAAGCAAAGGACGATTTAAAAGAGGAGTTGAAAGACTGGGACGAGGAGCAGTTAAGAGAATGGTGGATCATGAGAGTCCATCGTCGAAAGATGAATTCTTACGGACTTCTAACGATGGACAAGGAATTCGCAATTGTATATCAGACCAATATTGGATCTTGGGACCCCTTGTCCTTCGTCGACTTTGTTCCACCAGCCACCCCAAGTTCGGGCGAAATCCTCAGAAGAACTGATGTCCCTAAGGGAAAAGTATCCAGGGCCGCACCAAAAGCTTTACTACAAAGGCCATCCGAATATATCGAGACAACAATAGAGGAATCAGAGCAACCCCTCGAGATGAGGAAAAGAAAGGAGCGGGAAACTACTCAGGCGCCCCCGAACTTCCCAAAGTGACCTCGGACGGGCACTCCGAGCGCCCCTGCTGAAAGATCAATATCGGGCTCGGCCGAAGCGAACTTCAGAGGAACTTCACCAAGTGCCGAAGCGATCCCAAACATAGATGTCATTAATGCGGAGGAACTCGTGGAAGTCATGGAAGCCGAAAGTACCGAGGCCCAGGAAGAACAAGGGCTAATCACCCAGGAGATCACCATGGCCGCTCTGCCAGGAGGGCACGCAAGTACGTTCTCTTCACCTTATGCTCTGGTTGCTCGTAAGTCTATCCCGGCCCTGGCTGAAAGCTCTCACTTGTCCACCCTACCTCCACAAGGTCAGTCGCCTTCTTACGCCATGTCCCTAACTACTCCCCCCGAGTCTTTCGGCCAGGACAAACCTGTCGAAGTTACTTCGCCCAGCCACATCGCCAATCCTCCAGTCATTAACCAGGGTGAAGCTAATAGTCCAATGCCGAACCCCGAGGCTCATTCTTCCATCGTACATAACGTGCTCCCACTCGCCGAAGCCCCCATCACCCTTGTTGTCGAACCTTCAGGTGAGGCTATCCCCTTCAACTCTTTATATTTGTTCAATCCCTCAGCTGGAGATCCAACCGCATTCGACTCCGAGCTGTCCTCAATACGGGAATCCCCCTTGGCCAAAAAACTCCTCCAAGCCCGATAGAACACAAAGAGAATGTTAAAAGAGGCAAGAAAGAAGAAAGGGCGCTCGCTCGCTCAAGTTGAGAGGTGCACCATCTTCGATTTGGAGGCGAGAAAGTTGCATAAAGTAAAGAAGATACCCAAAGTCCAAAAGCCCCTGGATGAAATGACTCCAACGGACTATGAATATCAGGATAAAGAAAAGGACTTGGAACATCTAAACGTGGACAAGGAGTCTGACTCTATGCACATTGGAATTGAGACCTTCAAAGCACATGCCAACATCGCTAACCAGCGTAGATTTGAAGCCGAGAGTGCTAACATCAAGCTGGAGGAGGAGCTAGCAAGGGCTCGCTCCAAATTGAAAGAGGCTAAGGAATAGCGCAAGTTGATGCAGAAAGAAGGACACGCCTTGAAGCTGCGGATAGCACAGTTGGAGTGCACAGCTGAGAATCAAGCACAAAGGCAGGCCAAAAACGATTTGAGGGCCAAGGAGCTTGAAAGTAAGATCTTGCAAGCTCAGATCTAGCTGCATGAGAAGGAAGGCCTAGGGCTACTTGACAGGAGCAAAATCAAGGAGATTCGCTCACATCTGCTCAAAAATTTCAGGTCTCGGGCTGTCAATGCCCTTTCAGTTTTAGCTTACACCATAGAAGCCCGGGTTGCCACCGTCGAAGGAGGGCCAATCATCGAAGAGGTCATTCAGAATGTCAGAGCCCGACTCAAGCTGGCCCTCAAGGTCCAAAATGCAAGGTATCAAGATTTTAAGCTCACAGCGATGAGTCGGACAGTAAGGGATTGGTCAACAGCCCAGGCCATAGTTCGTGCCTTTTTTTCCATAGCCAAGAAAGCGCAAAAGGCGAAAGCCCTACTGGACGCATTCGAGAGCGAGAGGCGCGCATCAATGGGCTACTTCGAGGACCACTTCTCCTTAGGCTTCCCGAGCTTCACGAATAATGATGGGAAGCCCTTAGCCAAGGAAGAAATCATGCCGAAGTGGCAGCAGTTTGAAGGCAACGTCTCGGAGATAGACGAGTGGGCCGAACCAATAACAGAGAAGTAGGTTGCTGATTACATATTGAAATACTATAGAATCATCGCCTCCCTAAACGATCTATACACTAGGTCCCAGCATGCAAAAATCGGGCAGATCGATAGGTTCCATGCTTTGGTCAAATCCTTGGAAGATCAGGAGCTATTCACAAAAAGCGTCTGGTCTCAGGTTCGTCGGACCTTAAGAGACATCCACGTTCGCCTGGCTCCATCGCCAACTGCTGAAGACATAGCAGAAGCAATGGTGACAGGAGGAGAAGAAGCAGTAGCGGAAGAAGAGGAGAGAGAAGAGGAAGAGGAAGGACATGCTGTGGAAGCGCCCCCAAAAAAGGAACAAAAGGAAGGGTCTGGAGGTAACTTTGGCCCAATGGATAAAAGCTGAGGGTTCTACCACCGAGACGAGGTCGTTGCCCCGTGAGCACCAAGAATGTTGACAATATTGTCACATTCCACCAAGGGGCAGAAAAATCTAAACTTTGTGTGATATTTTGTTGAAAGTTTTCTTTTGTTTGTAAGTTATAGCAATTTTGGCTTTCCCTATTGCCCCCTGGTGGACAAAATGAAAAAGAAAAGAGCTTCGGGCCCGAAGCGCTTCAAATCATCACTTCGAGCGAAAACCTTATCGAAGAAAGTACAAAGGAAATGCTTCGCACCCGAAGCATTCCCAAGGGTACTTCAGGTGAAAAGTTTTGCGAAGCGGCATACAAACAACTTCACCGAAGAAGAAAAGATAGCCCGAATTAGCTAAGGCAAGGAAATTACTTTGGGCCCGAAGTATTTCTAAAATCCACTTTGGCCAGTTTTCACCTAAAGCAGTAGAAGTCAAGAAAGTGCTTCGGTCGAAACTCCCCCGAACCGTCATTTCAAAAGAAGATCGGCCCGAAGCATTTTTTTTGACCCATCAGTGAAGTAGTTTTGCCAGCAAAGCAGCGAAGGATAGAGGGAGATCGGCTTCGGCACTCCGCACCCCCGAAGTAGTTTTGTGAAGCAAAAATTAGCGAGGCGCTTCCCAGGAACGCTTCCCAAGTTGGGCATTTTCCCGAGGTGATCAGAGAGCCTCATAAATGCATATTTTCTTGCCCGGTAAGCCCGTTGCTCATTTTTTGCAATTGGATGCGAAGTATTAGTCCACGGAGGAGAGCCCACCAAGCATGGCCGCCACTCGAGCACCGCACCTACAATCCAAGGACACCCACGTGGCTCATTTAATGCGACTTTCTCTAGCTGACTTGGTCACCATTACCAGTTTTGGTAGCCGATTTGAGAGATCATTCGCAGCATCAACGAGGAGCCGATTTCTCAGGGCCCAAGGGTGTACTCCGTCATTTTTGTAATAATGATTCAGAGGGCCGGGTCCTCTATAAAAACCCAGGCTTCACAATGTAAAAGGGGGGGAACTTTTTGCTAGAAAGTTGCTGTAACTTGATGTCCTGCGTCTAATACTAAAGATTTTTGTACTCCATTTCTCTCTTTTATGCTGCCTTCTGTGCTTAATTCTTTTGTATGTCTGCACTCGTGTACTGAGACTCTGAATCCTGAATCCAGTGTGTGATTGGGGGCTGTACCCTGAAATTCACCTTGAAGGATACATAGGAGAGGAAAAACGTCGTATAAGCTTTCTTTTATGCTGCCTGGTGGGTTATGGTTTCTGTTATTCCCTTGTCTTAATCGCTGTTACTCTGAATCCTGAATTCCAGCGAGAGAGAAAGGAGAACCTTGTGAACTCATCTAGAGGATACATAGGAAAGCGAGTATCACGTTTCTTTCATCTATTCTTGGTGTTCTTTGCTGTTATTCGAGTTATTAGTGAGTGATCGTGCTTCCTGTTCTTCACCACCTTAAATCATAAATCTCTAACCCTTATCCTTTTTATTTCTTTCTCTGACCTGAACTCCTTTTATCTCTTTCCTGCACTCTTATCTCAAACCCCAAAAGTAGATTAGTATAGGAGTCGACCTTTCTTTGGAGATCGGCACGAGGGGCATCTCTTCCCTTTGACCTTTCAACGTTGGTCATAGGTCCAGGGCACACAAACCCACCGAAAGTCCTTTCCTGTGCGGATTTGATGACCAACAGTTACCACCCACAAACAGATGGGCAGACTGAAATTGTTAACAAATGGGTGGAAGGCTACTTGCGCAATTACATATCAGGGCAGCAGAAGGCGTGGATAAAGTGGTTACATTTATGTGAATACTGTTATAACACCACTTATCACATGTCTATCAGAATGACTCCCTTTATGGCTTTATATGGTTATGATGCACCGGATTTTATAGATCTTCTGGTACAGGATTGCAGAGTGCCTAAGGCACAAGAGTTGATACAGGATAGCCAGGATATCTTGAGAACCTTGAAAGATAATATCCAGTAGGCTCAGAACCAGCAGAAATAGTATGCAGATCAACACAGGACTGAGCGCACTTTCGAGGTTGGTGATATGGTGTATCTACGGTTACAGCCATATAGGCAATCCACTCTCAAGAAGAGTGGAAAGGAGAAGCTTAAGCCTCGATATTATGGTCCCTTCAGGATAGTCAGGAAGATTGGTGAGGTAGCATATGAGTTGGAGTTACCAGCTGATAGCAAGGTCCACAATGTGTTTCATGTTTCTAGACTTAAGAAAGCATTGGGACATAATATTACACCTTCAACAGTTCTACCACCATTGGATGAGGAGGGACGATTGATCTTAGTTTCGGAGGCTATACTTGACACCAGGGAGAGAAGACTCAGAAACAGAACAATTAAGGAGTACCTGGTCAAATGGAAAGACCTGCCAGTTGAGGATGCTACATGGGAGGACGAGCAGGTATTGACAATTGCTTGGGGACAAGCAATTTTCAATACCTGCTCATCCTCCCATGTAGCATCCTAAAATTGCTACATGGGAGGACAAGAAATTTTAGGGAGGACGAAAGCAATTTTAGGGAGGACGGACTGTAATGTCCCCTCTTTGCACTAGCTTCTAGTGGCAGATGGACTTGCCTATACACAGGTTCCCATAGGCAATGTCGGATGGTTGGGAACCTCTGCAGTGATGTGATTGAGACCCTTGGGCATCAGTTCTAGTTTGTTCCAGCTTTATTGGTTGTTTCTAGCAGTTTCAGAGGGACTTCCTATTTTTTAGGAGTCGGTTGACCATAGGACCTTGGGAAACTAACACTTCGGACATGTAATTTGGCTTAATGGGTACTCAAATCCATCATTTATTCATGAGGTCGACATAGGGAGGCCCTTTATTTTAATACCCAAAGGAATATTAAAATAAATTAAATATTTAAATGTTGGGCATTACAATATTATTTTATATTATTAAGGGGGTGTTGGGGTATAAAGTTTGGGATAAAATTTATTAAATAAAGTTTTTATGTGCCTAGGAAAGGTGGACGACCCCTCATGGGTCTTGTTTTATGAAATTAAATAAAATCAAACAAAAATTAAACCCCAAATTAAAAAAAAGAGGCCGACCCAACTTGAGAAGAATAAGAAGGGAAAAAAAGAAAAAATTGGCATCTTTGGCATTACTTATTTTCGGAGTTTTGAAGAGGGATTCTTGCAGTAGTAATTTGCAGGAGATATCTTGGGTTGTTGGTGACAATCCATCAGCAAGAACACCAGTGTCAGGAGTGAAAGATCTCCTCATATTGGTCAGTTGCACTCTCATTTCAAGGAGTGACTTTGAGCTTCAAAGAGAGGAATTTTGAAGGGTTTTTTGGGCACAAATTGAAGAGGGTTTTTGGAGGTCTCAGCTGCACATTAACTTCAGACTTCTTTTCATGTCTTGGTTGAACCAATCAGGAGCATATTTTAGTTTGTGGTGAATTATTTGTGTAAGGGTTTTGTAATAGAAGGCCAAGAACTTCAAATTCTAGCCCAGCCGATCCGTTTTGGAGCATGATAGAGGAAAAACATTGCAGATTTAGAGGGTTTTCAAGGCAGTCGTACCACCATCAGCACTCAGGCCGTACATATTGGAAATTGTGCCCTTCATCCTAGTGCCAAACACATCAAATAAGGGTTGTTTTTTGGTTGGGTCTTCATAATTGGAAAAAAGGGTATCTTGAATGTATAATAGCACCCTGGAGAAGCATGTCTTTGAAGATTTATGAGCAAATAATGAAGATTTCTGTATGCTGACATATTTTCTAGAATTAATCAGATCACCATATTCTTGGTATTTCTTTGAATCTTGCAAATTCCTTATTTGGGTTTGTGTAATTATATGAATAGTAGATTGTGTAAAAATTTCATGCCATTTGGAGTGATAGTGTGAAAGTTTAGGTATATTTCATTTCCAGTAGTGTGTTCTCCTTATATGCAAAAATACAAAAAAATCATATATTGCACAAAAACCCAAAACTTGCAAAAAATTCAAAAACCCAAACACATACAATCAATACCGGTGACATAAGGGGGTTGGCCACTACAACAAGAAGTTGGGCAGCACTTAGGATCAAGCACTCTACATCGCAACAAACAACAAGTTGGGTAGCACTCAAAATCGAAACACAATGAGGAAGGTGAAACACTTGTTGCAAAGGGAAAACACTTTGTCAAATGTTGGTTCAAGAATGTGAAACGACAGTGAAATGGATTAGCATCAGGTTTTTACTTGAGTACCAAGCATTATTCAGCATCCTTGGTAATGCTCAAAGCACAATAAAACGACGTAAGAATTAGGTTTATCAATGCTAGGTAATGCCACCTTACAATGTAATGTTATCTTACCAAGTAATACCACCTTTGCATGCATGGAGATGAAACATTCTAACTAGATCGCCCAAAGACACGTGTCAATGATACTAGCTTGTTAAAGGGTCTTCACATGAGTTTGTTTGAAGGCAATATTTGTAGAGCAAAGTCATGGAGATAAGTGCAGAATTAAGAGCATATTTGAGGATACAAGAAGGTAGCATGATAAAAACAAGTCAGAAAAGAATAGACTAAAGAAGCAAAAGAAGATCAAAAAAATTTAAAATAAATCAAAAGAGAGTAGAGCAAGCTCGAGTTCCAAGATCACTTGAATAACAAATACCATGATTGATGACTAAAGTCTAAAATAACCAAATAATGTAATACAGGGGTGTCGGAGTATATTACATTATTTGGTACATGTTAATGTACCCCCATGGTACCTTCATGGTACATCTTATAAATATTAGATTAGGAGTGAGTCTTAGTTTAGAGTGTGAGTAATATTTTATGTAATGTTGTAATGTGTAGGAAATGCACAAGTGTCATGTGAGTAAGTGTGCAAGTGTAATGTGAGTTTATATGCACAAGTGTCTTATATGTAAGTGTGCACAAGTGTCCTTAGATTAGAGTGTGCTAAGTGAAGAGTCATGTCTAGGTGTGCATACAAGATAGATTCATGTGTATGCAAGTGTCAAGTAGAGAAGCCAAGAGTCATGAGACTTGGCATATGGAAATGAATAGTCAAGTATCCAAAGAGTCATTCTACTATGGCTATATAGTAATCCATAGAGATTCAAATCATATCACATCCCATTACATCCCGATATATCCCAATATCATATCATATTTGTAAGAGGAAGAGGAGTAATAAAGATTGCATACATTTGAGCAATTAATATTGTAATTCATGCTACATGCTTTTTACATGTATGATTCATGCTATTGAAATTCATATTATTGCTTACTAGCAAATATTATTTGATATATTGTAAGCCTAGATTTACAAATTAATTTGCTCATTATTCTACTTACATCATTATCTTGATCTTCTTGTATTGTGGCTATATTATATTTGATCCTATGGAATTTATCTTGTGGGTTCTATATTAGTATTAAGGCTTAAAAAGCCATCAAACATAACCTTATTGTCTGATAGACAACTCCTCCTACAGTGTGATATTCAAACCTGATGGAAAATTTAACATCAATGTTGCTTCTTACTTCCCTAGAAATCAGACCAGATCCCAAAAAGAATACAGATCCAGATGTAGATCTTTTATCATAAATGGATCTTGCATAGTCTACATTTGTTAATATTATCAAGAAGAATGCATAATTCTTCTTATACTCTAGACCATACTCAATCGTACCATGGATATACCTAAGTACTCACTTTTTTGTTTCTCAATGACACAACTTTAGTTCTTGCATGAATTGTCAAATATTGTTGATGATATAGTTAATATTAGGTTTGGTGTAAGTCAGATAAATGAGACTCACAATCAATTGGTGATGAAAGCTTCATTTGCCTATGGAGATGGATCATTTTGGGATAGTTGGAGTGGCCAAGGGCTTGTAATCTTCATCAAAAACTTCTTGAGCAATATCCTATAATACTTCATCTATGATATGAATACATTTTTCTCAATTTTCCACACATCCAAGCCAAGTCAATAATGCATAATCCCAAGAACATTCATGTCAAACAACTGCTTCAATGCTCTTGTGGTCTCTTCAATCAATTTCACTGAACTCCTAATGATAACCAAGTAATCGACATACACAATTATGATCGCGGCCTCTCTTGCCTTTTGAAGTAAATGCTTGGATCACAAGGATTGCAACGAAATCCATGTCACATAAGATGTTCATTGATCTTCATATACCAAGCTTTGGGAAGTTACTTCAGCCCATAGAGATATTTGATGAGCTTGACTACCTTCCTCTCCTAACCAAGTATGAAAAATCCCTTTAGCTACAGCATGTAGACTTTTTCATTGAGGTCACCATTGGATGCACTTTTCACATCCATTTGATGCAATGTCTAACCAAATTGCACGGCCATTGTAAAAACCATCCAAATGGTCTTGATATTTTTTGTTGGTGTAAAAGTCTCATCATAATCAGTTCCTCCTTATATGCATAAACCTTTGCAAAAATCCTTGCTTTGTATTTGTCAATACTCCCATCAACTTTGTATTTGGTCTTGAATACCCATACACAACTAATGGATTTCTTTTTTGGTGGAAGATCAACAAGTTGCCACATCTTGTTCTTCATTAGTGCTTGATATTTGACATTCATGGAATTCTTCCACTGTTTTGATGCAAGAGCTTCATGCGCCATCATGCCCATAAGGGTAGGTTGATCTTGTTTAGAACACTACTTCGAGTTCTTGACCTTTTTGTAGATGTGTATGAGACACCATCTAAGTTTGCATCACAAACTATGTTGAGATACCACTTGGGACTACAAGTGGTACTTGAAGTGGATGGTCCTGAATCATTAGATCCAATAGGATCATCTCCATCATATTCATCCAAATCAACATCCTCTCTCTAAGGCATGATCACATTAAACAAAAAATAATAGGTCCTCTACAAATAGCACATGGCTTAGAAAAAGAGGCAAAGGTACATTCGTTCTCATCAAATACATCTTAACTAACATATAACTTTTTTATGTCAAGGTCCATGTCAATATCCCTTCGCCTCACTACTATATCCAATGAAGAACATCGTTTGGATTTCTCGCCCAAATTCATCTACTTTTGTTTCCAAAAGTGTATGAATGTTGTGCATCCAAACACATGGATATATAAAACGATATGTTTAATACCCATTCACGCATCTTTAGGTGTGACACCATTCAATGAAAGTGTAGGTGCATGATTCAATGATAAATCGTAGTATGGACAACTTCCCAAAATGTTGGCTCCAATTTGGCATCACTTAGCATACTTTGCTTTGTCTCTCAAATAGTACAATTATGCCTCACTACAAATCCATTTCATTGATGTGTGTACACACTTGTCAATTGTCGTTTAATGCCATGTTAGTTTAGGAAAGTAGAAAACTCATTGCTATTGTAATCCCCTTTGATCTAATTTGAGTACAAGAATGGAACAACCACTAATAGTTTCCATGCAAGCTTTGAACTCCTAGGAATAATGGAAGGTTCATCTTTGGTATTCAAGTAGTACAACCACATTTTCATGTATGATCATCAAAGGACAAATGAAAATATCGATAGCCACAACTCGTTATACACAAAGTCGAGTGGACCAGTCTCTCTATGATTACTTGATCCAAATGGGGCTCTTGTTGCTTTATGGCCAAACAACTTAGACAACATGTCATGAAGCTTCATCAATGACATCACCATGGCATGACTAATGAGTGACTTCAGGTGGCCAAAATTGAGGTGTCCAAATTACCCATGCCAAAGCATGGCAAATTCATATACCTTGGTTGCCAAAGCTTGTTGCCTTGCATTACAACCACAAGCTAAAACATTTTTCCGATGCCATTTGCACAAGTAGTAATTGCAAAATCTTTGGATTATTTTCAAATGAGACAGAGTTTCTTAGCACCTATTTTGATAAATTCAACTCTCATATTATGATCAAGCAACTAACTCACAAAGAGTAAGTTCTTATTGAGTTCATACACGTAAATAACTTGAGTCAAGCGATGTATGTGATCCAAGATGCAAACAATATCACCCAATGATATATTTTGAGTTACCACCAAGAATAACCTACCCATGATAAGACAAATAGTCAAATATCATGAACCATTCCTTCTATACTGTCATATGTTTGGTAGCTCTTAAGTCGACATACCAAACTAGGGTAGATTTTGAAACAATATCAGGAGATTGAATGGAATAGACAGTCTTGTCCTTTCATTTCAAAATTGGCATCCTCTACTACATTGCCATGTTGGTGTTAAGATGCATTTCTCTTCTACTAGTGATAACCCTTTTGCTTTCCTCTTGATAAATTCTTTGAGTTCTTATTCAAAGAGCCTTATGAGAATGGGTTGTACTTGCACTCCTAAAGTACATGACCAAGTTTCTCACAAATGAAACATGTGATATTGGAACGTGATTAGTTCCTTTGTTGTTGTTGTTTATGCCATTTTCCTTTTTGTTGATATTGGTGCTTGTAGAGGGGTTCACCATCTTTCTTTGACTGCATTGTATTCTTACCTTTTTTATGTGTGACTGAAGCACGTGCATCTTCAGTCTTTGTCTCTCAAATCATTTCCTCCTATAGAAGCAAATTCACAAGAGTCTCAAAAATGGAACTCTTCATTAGTCACATTCATAGTTGTTACCTAAACACTAAATACAAGTGGTAGTGCTCGCAACACTATTGCAACAAGCACATCATCACTGAGAGTTTTACCTAATACTTGAAGCAAAGCTCGCAACTAAACAATTTGATGTAGAAATCCCTCTAACTTTTCATCACTCTTAATCTTCAAGCAATGTAATTGACTTTGTAGGTGTAGAATTTGGTTCTAAATTTTGGATTTGAAAATCATACTGAGTTTGTCACATGCATCCTTGGTGATTATAACATCATAAATGTACAATTGGATCTCATCAATCACGTTAACATTATGATCAATTGGGCTTTTTTATCAGCTTTACCAAACTTTCTTTATTCATGGGGGTTAACAACATATATTTTTATGGTGCCAAATACCACTCCCCATAAATCTTTGAATTCAAGGTGAATCTTCAATTGTCTTCTATGCAAAATAGTTGTCACCTTTCAAAAATTGGGAATTGTGTAATAGCATCATTAGGACGATAACCATGTCTAATATTCACAAGACTAGATATTTTAACTCCACTAGATTTGGCTCAAAAAGTGTTTTCCACCATATATATATAATCCTATACTCGCAAAAAACTCAATGCCTCAAATCATGAAAAATCAATGTCTCATAAGGCAAAAATAAGGTATGAGGTGTTTGAGATAAATTTTCTACCAAACCAGTCAAATCAATAGGGAATATTCTAATAAAAACATTCAATGCTTCTTTCATATTCTTCTATTGAATTACTTGTGGGATTAAACAAAATGTTTGTTTTTCTTTCAACAATGTTGGCTATTTCGATAGATTATCTCACAGGTCCTATCAAGGATCAAATATTAATCACAATATAATGCTATCAACTCAATGGCCAACATTGGGGGGAGTGGTAGGTCTCCCGCTCTATGCGGGAGACCACCTATTCGAATTTCTTGATCCCTCCCTTGCTCCCATCCATAGATTTCCTATAGATTTATCAGTTCTCCTCGTCATGGAGGCCTTCTCCTTTCTTTCTTGGCATTTCCTGGTTTCTCGGGTTCATCTTTGGTCTGTTCTAGGTCTTTCTAGAGGTGATCTAACTTCTATTTTGGGCTTGCTCTAGTCTAATGCTAGTTGTTTGGGTGTGCATGATGTACTAGATCTTTGAAGTCTCCTTGGTGGTAGGTAGGCTTCCTTCTTGCCTGATTTACAGAGGTGGTCGGACATGCATATCTGTAGTTTTCTTTGGTATTTGGGGGGGAGACCATGTGCTTTCTTGTTGTAGAGGTGAGGTTTTTCTACCATATTCCTGGTTAGGTAGTAGGTTGAGGGGGTTTTCTTGTGTGTTTGGCATATGGAGACCTAGGTGGCCCTGCTTTTTGTGGCTCTTTTGGTCTTTGGGGGGACCCTATGCATTTACAATTTCTGCAAAAGTAGACCCATGGAGATGTCTTCTTGGCTAAGCTACCCAGAAAGCCTTGTGCTCGATTGGTTTTGGAGACTCTGATGATGCTCTTCTTATAGACAAGGGTGAGTATACTCCCGATACGAGAGGTGAACTGATAGAACAGATGAGACAAGAAATCAACATGGGGTCTCGAAGGTACAAGGTAACTCAGACGTCAGATGGGTCAGACGTCAGACTAGTCTATCCGTTAGTTGGCTAGAACCAGACATCTAGGTACTAGATGTCTGGGGCTAGGATGCCAAGAGGCTAGACATCTTGGACTAGATGTCAGAGGGTGAGACGTCTGGAAGGAAGACGTTAGGTGGCTAGATGTCTGGGACTAGACATCTAAAAATTGGACGTCTGGGGTGCATATGTCTAGACGTCAGACGATTGTTGTCATGGCTTCTGCTCCCAAATACCTGCAAAAAACCTACCATGAAGAGTCTTCAACCTGCATAACATTAACAACACAACCTGCAATAACACTCAAGCACAATCTGCAATACACAACATAACAACAACATGATCAAGTGTTGTCTTATTATCTCCAGAAGGTTACAGATACAATGCAAAAGCAAGGGGGGTATTTAAAGGCTGTAGGAGCGGTTCCCCAACTACCTGCGCCAACCACCCAACCGTTTGCCCAACCAACCAGTTTGACGTCTAACTAACAGTTTAGACGTTTGACTAGCCAGACGTCTACACTAACTAGACGCCTGGCTTAACTAGCCTTAATCCAAATGGCGGCCATTTTGTCCTTTTGTGCATTTAATCGTTTTCTCTTTCGATTGGATGATTAAACTAAAAAAACACTATGCCTTATACAAAATGGCATTACAAAATAGCATAAATCCACATTTGCTATATACATTCAAAATTGCTTGGGACATTTTCACAGTTAGTTCCTCATTTTTGATGTCTGGAACTGCTATCTACATCTATCCTCTGCTTCAAAGAAGTCGATGTCCTCAACGACTTTCTTCGCTCGATCTGTGGGGTCTCTGTCTCTGCTTCAGGTGGAACTGGGTTCTTAATGTTGACAGCCTCTATAACAGCTTCATACTCCTTCATCTGCATCTTCAACAACTCCCTCTCCTCCTTGAGTTGGTTGGTATAGTTATAAAACTTAGCACATTCTACCCCAAGGTTGTTCGCATGATCTTCTATCTGTTTGAGAGAATCCAAAAAATCAGTCTCTCTCTTCCTGAATATCTCCATCCGCTGTTCAGACATTGATCCAGAAGACGAAGGTTCTCTCTATGCTAAATGTTGTTGTAGAGTTGCCTCCCTTTGGCAGTTCCTCCTTCAAGATTGTCTGCTCTTTTTGCCAAACTTCTTCTTTCTTCTACCATGCAAGATCGAACTGATTTTTCTGTGTTTCTAAGTCCGTTGTGTGCTTAAACAGTAACTCTTTAGCCTTCGTCAACTGGGAATTATCTACCTCCAACTAGGAGATCTGTCGAGTTTTCTCTTCCAGTTGTGTGCCAAGGTACTCCATGGTCTTCTATATCTTATCAAGTTCCCTTCTCATGCCGTCTATCCTATTCATACCTTCATCTAGGAGCGTCTCCTTTCGTTGTATTGTCTCCAGAGCAGTTCGCAGTTCTTCATCAACTGCTTTCTTAGATGCGTGTACATACTTCAAACCTTCCCCCAACCAACATAATAGATGGGCAATGAAATGCATTTGTGCATACACCGGTAATAGTTCAGGAGCTACTTCCACCTGTGCTCCTGGTACTACAGGTTGCTGAGGGTTCCTGTTGCTATGGCCACACTTATACACTCGTGCTGGCTCCAGATAGAGAGTAGGTGTCTTCTCTAGCAATTGTGCAATCCCCTCCATTGTGGTCAAGCCAAAAATGGACAAAGTCCATGGGGTGTCCTGATATATCTCTGAGATGCCCTTTCGCCATGGTCCTTGTGCTGCCCAACTGACCAGTTTCTCCATCTCTCCCTCTATCATTCCTTGTCATTGCTTCCAATGGCCCATGCAAGCTGCTTCAAACTACAAGCCTATATTATCTATAATCTCCGTTAACTGTGAAAAACAGTCAACCGCTTGCTGATCCATGTTGTCTGACGGGTCCATAAAATTTGGTACCCGTACCTGAAACACTTGAGACCATAGGTCCTGTTGTTCCTCCTCCTGCTCTTCCTCTTGTACTGCCTCTTTTCCCTTGGATGCTGCTGACTTATGACTGCTCATCTACGGCTTTGCCTTGTTCTCCGAATCGGTCCTAGGTGGAGGTTGTTCTCCCCCTATCTCAGCCACCTCTCCTTGTGATATTTCTCTTTCCTCCACCTGGATAGGGTCTTCCCGTGAGTGTCCTGCAGTTCTTGCTTCCTTCGAAATTCTGCTTCCCTCCACTGTAGGTGTGGTAATCTCTCCCGGATTACCTAATTATGTTTCCTCATTTGCAAAAAATAGCTTGTCAATTGATACTGCCCCTAATGTTGCCGCAAATGCAGTTGGTCTAACCAGTGAGTCCCCAACTGGCTTTGGTGAGCTGGCACCAACCTGGAATGCCGCTTCTACAAAATACTCTGTGGGTCCGATGTGGACCGCTGTACTGGATCCTGCTGCCGGATTGTGAAGGGCTGAAGGGATGTTGAGATCCATCTTCAACCCCCTGATGAGTTTCTAATTGTCTTGGGATTGAGTGAGATGTCTCTAAATTCCATTGAATGGTTTGTAATGCATCTTTAGAGAGAGCTGGGGGTGGCTCAACAAACCATCCCTTCTTCTTCCTTTGTACTATTTCTGGTGACTAGACAACTGTCTGTTCTGTGGCTGATTGCTTTCCTGACCATTGGGTATCCTCCCCTTTTGAAGCAGTCACCGTCTTCTCCTGCCTTGGTGGTTTATGACATATCTGCTTCACTTTCACCTTCTTCATTGGTGTAGTCCTCTTTGCCAGTGGTTGTGCATCAATCCACCGCAAGACA
Organism: Wollemia nobilis; assembly: GCA_028583015.1. Classification (NCBI taxonomy): domain Eukaryota; kingdom Viridiplantae; phylum Streptophyta; class Pinopsida; order Araucariales; family Araucariaceae; genus Wollemia; species Wollemia nobilis. Next base: position 6,883,147 of record JAQPPZ010002512.1, read on the forward strand.
CTCGGGGCTAATTCCAAAATTTTCTTCTCCGGTCCAAAGTCAGGAATCCATACTCCTGCTCTCGTGGCTGCATCCAAAATCAGCCCAATGGCATGAAATGCCATGGAGAAATTCTTCGTTACTCTTGACAGGAATGCCTGGATGCGGAGCGACAGATGTTGTGCCCAATCATAAGCAACTCCTTTATCTATTCCCTGCAAGTACAAAATCAGCCATATGGGAAAATTTGAACTCCTATGTTCCCCTGATAATCTGGCCATAATAACGTTCATTATCACTTCTAGCCCAGTATGTCTCAACTGCGTCTGTTTGATGCCTCTTCCACCATGGGTGTTAAGAATCGTATCCACTTATGCCCTGGCCAGAGTAGTGACACTCATAATCAATTATTGCATCTTCTTGGGGTCTACCCTTTCATTCACCACTGGCTTACCCTTCTTGGGTAGTCCGAATACATGTTGAAATGACTCGGGAGAGAAGTCCACTATTACCACCTTATCTCCTATGTGCACATAACTCCTGTAGTTGTCCTCATCATAGTTCTCTAGCATTTGAATCAGATAACACTTAAAGAACTCTTTAGCAAAGTTCAAAACTTGTAGTATAAAATGTACTTCTGCCTCCATAAGTCTTCCCTTGACAAGGTTATCATAAGTTGCCTCTGCCCACCATTGCCGACAAAAATCACCCATCGGACAAGTCCATGTAATCTTTGTGGCGAGAATTGGTGCTTTTCCACCTTGTTGGACTTCCTTGCTCCTTTTGCTAGCCAATTTTGCTGCCTCCCTCCGCATTCTCATCTGCCCTGGGTTCTCCACTTGTCCACGCACCTTGTTCTCCAGGTGATGTCGCAGCCTCTTTGTCGACACGGACTTTGTTTCTGATTCTGCCTGACTTGGAGCCTTGCTAGATCTATGGCTCATCTTTCCCGCTCCAACTGCTCGGCTGCCTTCCTAGCTGTCTGCCTTTTCCAGCCAGATGTCTGAAGAATTTGCTAGACGTCTACCTTACCAGGATGCCAGACATCTGTAATTTCAATTTGGACGTCTGCTTCCTGGTCCAGACATCTACTTGGGCATCTACTCTTCCTACCCATACGTCTGCCTGGTTGTCTGCCAGACGTCTGCTCTTCCTGCCCAGATGTCTGCCTGGCTATTTGCCAAATGTCTACTCTTCCTTCCATGTACATCTGTCGTCCACTTGCCTAACTCGTCTGCTCAGATGTCTGCTTGCCTAGCCTGTCTGACGACAGTCCTCCTGGGCTAAACGTTTGTTATGCCCTAGACGTATGTTGTGGTGCGTGATGTCTTCACCACCCCTCTTGGTTGCTTCCTCTCCTACCAATCGTACTCCTTGCCTTCTCCTCTACCTACAACTATTTGGAATGGTGAAAATGGATGTTTAACCTCTTTTTATAGCCTCTCATGCATGCCATAACGGTTTCTCCACCCGCCACCTAGCAACCATTTCCTCTATGCGCGCCACCTAGCTAGACATCTGGAATTTAGACGTCTAGGGGTGTTGTTTTGTCTTTTCCCTATTTTATATATTTTTTTTATCAGTTAATATCTTTGACTAAATTGCACAGCCATGCCAACGCAGATTTCGAACATATCTGGAATCTCATTCCTGCTATGACGGCTTCGACTGTCAAAACTGCTAAAATCGTCATCACCCCCTATTTTTGCTTCATCCGATTCTTCTCGTCTCCGATGATTACTTTTTTTGTGGCGAGTTTCGGGCTGAGGTTGCTTCAGATGTCTCACTTTGTTCCTTGGTACAATTTGCCAGTATGGCTGCTCTACTTCTGGTTGTTGTCTGGCTCCTTGTTCTAGCAACTGGTGCCTACTTCCTTGACGTCTCGTGTTCTGATGACTTCTTTTTTCCACCACCCATATTTGCTCCATCCAATCCTCTACCAGGAAAATTTCTCTTTCGTCTAGACTATCGGTATTTGGATCAAATTCTTCAATTACATCCTCCATGGGTCTACTTACAAGGTTCTGATGTGCCAGTTCTATTGTTGGGGGATTTGGATGTCTTTGCCATGGAATCCGTTATGTGCTTCCGTCATGGCGCCGGATGATTACACAATCATCCAAGTAATGAAACATTTCCCTTCTATATTCTGGTCGATCAAGTATGTTGTGGTCAGGCTATTGGGGTCTTGGCTATCTCCGATTTTGGTTATTTCTTTTGGCTCTTCTGTCTCTTCCTCAAATTTTGCCATTCTACGGTTGCTCAACAGCTCTTACTTGATTTCTTCATTTCGGATTAATATTCCCATTCCAGGTTCCTCTCCTCCCTCGAACCTGGTTCCTATGGCCTCGGCCTCTTTTCGATCGAATCTCCCTATTGTAGGGCTATCGTACTCCCAACTTCCCGAGATTCGGTCGGTCCCTCTATCATTCTTGACGACATCTTCGGTTCCTACGAGCTCGCTGAGGTTGGCCCATAGGACTAACCTCAGGAGCACGTAGTGATGGGTTAACTGTGGCCATACCCACTGCTGGACCTTGCGGTTCAGCAAGTGGTCTGGTCGACCTAGGGGTATCCTGAGTTGAATTTCTCCCACTCTGGTTATCGGGATGGAGGTTAACCACACTCCTCCCTTGGTCAGGTAAGTCTTGGTCACCGAGTGGCTCTGACGAACCCTCCAGATTCTGCAAAATACCTCTATTTTGGCCCTGATTAATGAGTTCGGCCCGAGAACTCCCTTCTTGGCGTTGGTTTTCTGGGGTTACATTATGCATAATTCATAACCTTAGGTCCGCTCTTAGCAATCTCCTTCACCACCTGGCTTCCTCGAAGCACCGTTGAGGTGCACATTGTGCTAAGGCTACCTGATATTGTTCTAAAATTTTTGAGTTAGTACTTGAATTGTTCGCGTTTTCATATGTAGATATGGGCCAATTGGAAGTCTCATGGACTCGACGTTCCAACCTTCTCACTTCCCTCTTGTGTCGCCTAAAGTCCAATTATGCTAACCTATATCGGGCTACTTCTTCACGTTCAGTAAGACGTTGCATGGTTGCGATATATGCAGTTCTAAATCGTCGAGGTACTGACAATTCTGTTGTTTCATCTGTACTTGTGTTAGCAATGTTCAGTAATTCTTCTGAAGAACTTCCACTCCTAATCACCTGTGTTTCATCTACAAACCGTAATCTTGTCTGTTGATCATGAGTCAGGTGTCATGGGCTTCTTTGGGGACTTACTTGGGGAATTTTGGGATCAGGTTGATTTTCATCACTACTTGATTTATCCTGCCAACCTCTTTTTCTTGTTCCCTCTGTTGCTACCTAGACATACTTCCAATTGATTACTGCCATCTCTTCTTTTGTTATTCTATAATTGGCAGTTGAACTTTGTCCTACTTCCCAGACCCTCGGTCTTTCAGGTGATTCCACTTGTTCTTCAGATCTTGCGACTTGTGCATTGTTTGAGTTTGCTGAATCTTTCGAGTTCAGTATTATCCTTAATGTGGTTGAGGATGAACTCATGGACTGGTCGTCTGATGCTACGGCCTTCTCTCTCACCCTCTCCCTTTGGTTTGCATTGGGTAAGGAAAATAGACTGCTTACTAGGGAATTTCTCGATTTAGTCCTCCGTTCTTCATCCTCCTATTTCGCCCATTCATCTCTGCGTACCTCCTGACGTTCTTCAATTCTCTCCATAGTGGTCTCCAACTCTTAGATGACTTGCTCTCGCAACTGGATATTGTATTATCTCAGAGTTTCATACTCGTCGTGCAATCTCTGAGTTTCCAACTGCATTTGTTGCAGAATTCTCGCCCCCTCTTCGTTTTGTCCTTCTCCCATAATTTGTAGGACAACTTCTGCTGGTACCTGAAGTTGTTCCTCTTTGCTATTCAGAGCGGGTTGTTGTAACTGTTGTTGTTCACCTCTTCTAGTTACCGATCCTTCTTCGGTTCCAAATAGCCATTCCAGGTTATGACTTCCCTCCTCCCGAACAACATCACTCTGCTCGTCATTGTCTAGAGTTTGAGTACCTGGATTTAATTCATCTCTCCTGGTTCTAGGATTTCCCTCTGATTGTTCTAAACCGATCATGTTTATCTGAACATGGGGCCTGTATAGTTTCAGTTTAGAACCGTTTATTGCTTCGGGGCAGACTATTCCATCCAGTTTCCTCAGTCTGACTACCCCGTTCTCCAATACCTCTTCCACTTAGAAGGGTCCAAGCCATAAGGCTTTCAATTTCCCATGCTTGATCTCTCTTTTTCCATTATATTTGAGGACCAATTCACCAGCCTTTAGGTCCATCTTCCGAATATGCTTGTCATGCCAGAATTTTCTCCTTTTCTACGATATCTCCGTTGCCCATTGTGCCATGACCCTTTTCTCCCCTAGTCAAACCAATGTTGTCAGCCGCTCCCCGACGCTCTCTTCTTCACTTAGTCGGTTGTTGACTGCTACCCTCAGGCTTGGTACCAAAAACTCTACCGATACCATTGCTTCTTGCTCGTACATTAGCTGAAAGGGTGTATGGTTCGTTGTTGGTTTGAAAGTAGTCTTGTACGCCCACAGTATTGTTGGTAATCGTTCCTCCCAGTCGGCTCCTTCCACGCCGCATGTCTTGTACATGATAGAAACCAATATTTTGTTAGTTGCCTCTGCTTGCCCGTTCACCCTTGGGTAATACGGGCTGGACAAGGAATGAAAAATCTTGAATTCCTTCGTTAAGTTCTAAATAATCTCGTTCACGAAATGGCCTCCTTTGTCACTTGTTAGATGAAGGGGTATCCCAAATCTGGTGATTACTTGTTCATACAAGAAATGAGTCGTGCTTCTTACCAAGTTGTCAGGGAGGGCTCTAGCTTCCACCCATTTCGTGAGGTATTTTGTAGCAACTACATATATCTATATTTTCTTTTGTGAATTGTCCGTAATGGACCTACAAAATCCAACCCCCATCTCTCGAAGAGTTCCTGAGGTTGTGTTGGATGCAAAGGCATGAAGTCCCTCTTCAATGGCTTCCCCGTTCTCTGACACGTATCACATGCCTTAACAAAAGTTGTCGCATCGTGATAGAGGGTGGGCCACCATAGACCTGCCAACAACACTTTCCTTGATGTTGCATCTGATCCGATGTGTCCTCCTACCAATCCCTCATGTGTCTCCTTCAGGGTCTGTTGAACCTCATCCTCCATTATGCATCTTTGCAGAATCTGATCCTCCCCCATCTTGTAAAGCAATCCTGGAATCAAGGTGAAGGGTGCTGACTTTGCAATCACTTTTCTTTGTCAGCTCATTTCTTTTGGCAGCTCTCCTATCGATAGGTATTCCCCTATGTGTTTGTACCATGCCAGTATGGAACTGATCGCAAATAATTGCGCATCGAGGAATTCTTCAAGTATTCCTCCTTTTGTAGATTCATCGGAGTGTATCCTTGATAACTGATCGACTATTACGTGCTTCTTTCCTAGTCTGACGACTATCCGAAACATGAACTCCTACAAGGTGACGAGCCATCGACTTACTCATCCATATATTGTTGGCTTGTTTATCAAGTATAACAGGGCCTGATGATCCACATAGAAAGCAAATGGGTTAGCCAATAAATAGTGTCTAAACTTTTGCACTGCATACACCATTCCCAATGCTTCCCTCTCTGTTGTACTGTAGTTTTTCTTGGCTCTGGACAGTAGTCGACTTGCGAAATATATGGGCTAATCTAACCCAAATTGGCCCTCCTGAGCCAAGGCACATCCTATTGCAAAGTTTGAGGCATCGACATGTACATGAAACTCCCTCTCCCAGTCTGGAAAAACTAGGATTGGTGCCTTCACCAAATGTCCTTTCAACCCCTCAAATGCTTCTTTGTTTTCTTTTGTCATCTAAATGAGACACCCCTCCATGTAAGAGCATCCAGTGGGTGTGACATGAGAGCATAGTTCTGGATGAACCTCCTGTAGTACCCCACTGTTCCCAAAAAGGTCTTTACTAAGCTCACTTCATGTGGCTCCTCCATCAGCAGTACTACCCCAATTTTGTTTGGGTCGAGTTTCAAACCTTGTTGGCACACTATATGTCCTAGCAGTTTTCCATAAGGCACAGTCAAGACGCACTTATCTGGATTTAGCGATATACGAGCGTTCTTGCATAGTCCCATACACTCTTCTAATGCCTTTAAGTTTTATTGCATCCGACCATAGAGTGACCAGTCATCCAAAAAGGCTTTGAAGTTTCTTGTAGCCATCTTGTCGAAGATGTATAATATGATTCTCTGGAAGGTGTCTGGTGCATTGCACAGTCCAAATGACATTCGGTTGTAAGCGTATATCTCATTCTCCACCACAAAGGTTATCTTTAGCTTATCCTCCTTCGCAATGCTAATTTGGTTGTACCCCGAGAATCCATCCAAAAATGAATATATCTCGTGGTATGCTACCTCTTCTAGAATGGAGTCTGTGAATGGTATTGGGAAGGGGTCCTTAATAGTTACAGCGTTCAAACTTCTAAAATCCACGTAGATTCAGATTTTTTTTGCTTCCCATTTGAGCGTGATTACGATGGGAGACACTCATTCACTTGTCGTAACTTTAAAAATTATGCCTGCATCCAGCATCTTCGCAATCTTCATGTTCACCCGAGCTGTGTACTTGGGGTTCATCTTGTATGGTCACCTACTAACAGGTTGAGCTCCATCAATCAATGTAATCTTGTGTACACATAGTTCGGGTGGAACCCCCTTTAGGTCCTTATATGTCCAGGCAAAAACATCTTTATACTTCATAAAGATCTTAATTGTTGTCGCCTTCAGCACTGGATCCCAATCATCTCCACACTTAATCATCTTATTCTCATCTTCCTCTCCTAGGTTTACCTGAATCATTTTTTGTCCTTCGTACTTGATCGATTCAGGGTCTCTCTCGGCTTTTAATACCTCAATGGGGTGGGTTGGCTTAACATCAATAGTTGCTTCCCCCATTGTATACTCTACAGATTTTTTGGGAAACACCCACTTATCTCTCTCTTTATCCTTCTTTGTTGATGTCTGTCTCTTGTTACTGTTTCCCTCTTCAGTTTATCTCTTCTTATATTCCTGCGTTTCACCTTATGTAGTGATGCATAGGCATTGAGGAGTGAATACCTTGTAATCCTCCATCTACCAATGGAGTAGACCCTTATCCTGGTCTTGCTCATCCTCTGTGCATTCCTCCAAGTGCAACACTCCTTCATCCGGTTCATACCCCATTTCGCCTTCGGATAACGAAGATTCTGAGTCATCTGAAGTCGCGATGTCCTGACTCACTGTCTGATTCTTCAGATTGATCACATATTTGTGTTGCCCCTATTTAAAGGATAGATGCTTTTTCTCCCAGTTATGGTTGACTTTCATAGTTCTCAACCATCCGCGTCCTAGCAATGCATCATATGCGGGCTTCTGCATAGCTATAATTACAAAATCAAGGACAAAGTCTTGCTCTGCTATGCATATTTTTTGGTTCATCAGAACGCCAATTGTTTCGATGTTGTATTGATCAGCACCATACAACTTGAAATTCGGAGATCTTAAGGCAGGTTGCCCAATAGTCCGCCATGTCTTTTTCGGCATCACGTTCATGCTAGACCCTTCGTCCACAATTACTTGAATTAGTTTATGGTCTAAAATCTCCATATGGGCCATAGCAGGTCTCCTTCCTGCTTCTATCATTAGAATTGTGGGGTCTATGAATTGCTCTTGTTTGATTGTTGCTACCTGTCGTGGTTCATCCTTCCTCTTGATGACTTCGCCGATCATAGCATACAGCTCAGGTACTATGGTGAACAGGTTCACAACCTTCACCTCTACCGTTGTGTTCAGTACCTGCACTACTAACCCTTTGACCGATGCCTTATTACTCATCTTCGGTCTCTTCAACACTTTCTCTAGAACTAGTCGATTCTGCTTCTCTTTCTCTAGTATTGTTTGAATCAACTCCTGGGCTTCCTGCCACCGCTCCTTCTCTTGGGCAGGATTTGGGTATTGCTCTATCTTTTTGGCCTGTGCCCTTGTCATAGCCAACACCTCCTTTTCCTCCGTTACTGGGCTCACTTCCCCAATGCCAATCAAATTGACATTTTGAGTCCCACTGGAACTTGCTTTGTTCGGGAAATTCACCTCCGTATGGTTTCCTGGCCCACACCACTTACACATTTGTGTGGTGTTACTGGTATTGTTGCTTTTTGCATTCTAGGGTTTTGAACAGTTCTTCGCAAAATATCCCCATTCCTGAAAATTTTGACATTGGATGATAGGTCGATCATCAGAGTCATACTGCAGTCGACTCTGACCTCCTTATCTGCCGCCTCTACAATTATTTCGGTAGCCCCTACTTGTAGGTCCTTGTCCATTCCTTGTTGCATTCGGCTACTCTTCTTGTTGTATGGTCATAGTATGATGTCGTTTACTTTTTAAGTCGAATAGGCAGTATACGATGGAATGTCCTGCAATATCACAGATGTTACAATATGTCATCTTCGGGCAGTTGACGTTTGTATGTCCTTCTGTCTTGCAGTCCAAGCACCAAATTTCTTTTCGGTCTTTGCGAGTATCTCCTTTGACTTCTTTAAAATTTTTATCAAATTCCCTTTTAAATGAGTGGATTGTGCTCTGTACTTTTGTCTTCTTCATCACTGTCGTAATCTTCATTATGCTTCATATGTGCTCCAATCCCCGCAGTCGTCTACTTACTCTCGCTTTCAAAATTCTTTGCTTTCTCCAGTGCTTCTTCATATGTTGAGGAAGTTACTACCTTCATCTTTTTCCTGTATTTTGCCAGTAATCCATTCAGATACCAGCATTGAACCATGCCGTCTAAAGGTGGCATTTCCATTTTATCAGTTAACTGCTTCAATCGTCTATTGTAACTCTTGACATCCTCATTGGGTTTCTGTTTTGTTATGCATAGTTATGTGATGATGTCTGTATCATCTCTTAATGGTCAGAATTCTTCGATGAATGCTTTTCTCAAGTCTTCCCATCACACAAAGGCCTGTGTACTCTGCTTTTTCAAATACCAGTCAATCGTCATGCCATGCAGTGTGGATGGAAACAATTGCAGCCATTTTGTATCCTGCGTGACTCCATTTTCTCCCCAAATGGTTATGCAAGTTCCCATGTGTCTTGACGGGTCTTCTTTTCCCTCACATAAAAAATGCGGGCACTTTTGTTGTACTGTCTTACTACCAATACTTACCATTTGATTTGTGTTTTATCTCGGATTACTCGATGTTGATGGTTGTGTTGTTCTATTTGGTTGTCTATCTACTGTTGATGGTGCAAAGTTATATCCAAATAACGTTCTGCCCAACTCCAATTGGTCTCTATTTCGCGATCTCCTTCATGAATATACCAATCTTGGTTCCGATCGCCCTCCCCATGAACCCTCACGTGGTTGCTCAGATACAAGGTCTTCTCCTTCAGTATCCTCTTGCCAACCGTCTCCCATTGGTTCGGGTGTCACCATCCTTTTCTCAATGATGGCAACTTCTTCCGCTATTTGCTCTTCATCTTCTACAGTCACCAACAGTATTCCTATGTTCATACTCTCTTCCTTAGGATTCCAGACTCTCTCTACGTCTGGGTGGGAGATCTCTATCGCCTCCCATGATCTTAAATTCGCTAGCCGTGCACTTCTTCACACAAGTACCTATGTACTTTCTTGTAACTTGCGATCAGTCATTCACCTATTAGCTTTGTCAGTTATGCCTCTCAGACTCAGAGTTCAATTTTTAGGCAACGACGCCAAATGTAGACAAGGGTGAGTATACTCCCGATACGAGAGGTGAACTGATCGAACAGACGAGACAAGGAATCAGCATGGGGTCTCGAAATTACAAGGTAACTCAGACGTCTGACTAATCTATCTATAATTTGGCTAGAACCATATGTCTGGGGCTAGGATGCCAGGAGGCTAGACGTCAGAGGGTGAGACGTCTGGAAGGAAGACGTCAGGTGGCTAGACGTCTAGGACTAGACATATAGGAACTGGACATTTGGGGTGCAGACGTCTAGACGTTAGACTGCTATCATGGCTTCTGCTCGCGAATACCTGCAAACAACCTGCCAGGAAGAGTCTTCAACCTGCATAACATTAACAATACAACCTGCAATAACACTTAAGCACGATCTGCAATACACAGCATAACACCAATATGATCAAGCGTTGTCTTATTATCTCCAAAAGGTTACAAATACAATGTAAAATTAAGGGGGGTATTTAAAGGTTGCAGAAGCGGTTCCCCAACTACCTGCGCCAACCACACAACCCTTTGCCCAACCAACTAGTTAGACATGTAACTAACAGTTTAGACGTCTGACTAGCCAGACGTCTACACTAACTAGACGTATGGCTTAACTAGCCTTAACCCAAATTCCGGCCATTTTGTCCTTTTGTGCATTTAATACTTTTCTCTTCCGATTGGCTGATTAAACTAAACAAACACTATGCCTTATACAAAATGGCATTACAAAATAGCATAAATCCACATTTGCTATATACATTCAAAATTGCTTGGGACATTTTCACAGTCAGTTCCTCATTTCTGCTGTTTGGAACTGCTGTCTACACTTCTCCATGAGTTATTTTGGTCTTGAGGGGGACCTTGTGCTTTTTGCATTTCACGGGTGAAGACCTCTATTTGGGGTTTCCTGGTCAGCCAGCTTGGCGGGTCTTCTCTGGTTTTTCTGGGGTAGAAGATTATCCGTTGAACCCTTCCTTTTTGTGGGTTTGCTCAGTCTTGGGTGGAGACCATGTTTCTCACAATGGCCGCAAAAGTTGGGTTTTTTGATAGTCTTTTGGTCAGGTTCGGAGGTTTTTGGAGGCTTTAGAGATTTGTTTTTTCCCTGTTGTGCCAGTTCTACAGTTTCAACACCTTTCTCTGGATAAGCTTTCTGTGTTCGGATGGATGGTCATGTAAAGTTATGCTTTTGTTTTGCTCTACAGGCCAGTCTGTCTCCATGGTTGGGTGGTTTCCCCTAGGTGGGAACCTGTTTCAAATTTCAAATTTTATTTGAGCAGGAAGCCTGCTTATGTTTAAAAGCAGGTTGTTTAAAAATTTTGCATGTTTTTTAATATATGTTTTTTTAAAAGAGGTTGTCTAGGGATTTGAGGCGTCTCCTGGGTGGGAAAAGGTTTTTAAATTTTCAACTATTGTTTGCGTGGGAGTTTCTTGGTTAGGCAGAAGACTTGTAAATCTTCTCTATTCCTATCTGGAGATGGTCCTGAGGAGGGCGTCTCCTGGTTCTAGTTGTTTTCTGTGGAGCTCGTTTCCTTGTTCTTGTTGTTTTCAATTTTGTCTCTAGGAGACTGACCCTTTTGTTTCTCCTCTTTGTAAAAGTTTCGAGGAGCCTTTCAAAACCCCTTCCAACTAATAAAAAAAAACTCAATGGCCAATACCAACAAATATCATTCATAGAATAATGACAATATTTTTTAATTATAAAACTCACAATATTATTCATAAATCATCAAATATACATATGAATTCTTTACTGCTTGATTCTCTATCAACTTTGATACAATGCATGGAGCTTTACCCCCATAATATAACCTTAGAATATGACTCTTTAATACTTGACTATTTCTCTCCTCAAACATTCAAGAGATGCATCCTTTCTTGTTCCTCACATATGACAAAACTCTCGTGACTCTTGACTTTACATATTGCCACATATCATGTGACTTCTTCACTTGTATATTTGGCACCTAACTCTATGACTCTTGACTTACATGACACTTTGCACTCTCTCACACTTTGCACACTTGCACACTTTATTACATAACACTTGGACTCTTCTCACACATTGACACATACATTAGACAAAATATAACTCACACTCCCTAATCTAATATTTACAAATGTACCACATGCTACCAAATAATGTAATATCTCTAACAAACAAGACAAGCATGCATCGATTCAAATGAGTCCTGAGGAGGGCGTCTCTTGGTTCTAGTTGTTTTCTATGGAGCTCGTCTCCCTGTTCTTGATGTCAAGTGTGCTCAAACTTTTAATTGCAAAATTGGTCTACATTGTTAAATATCGAGTAGTGCAAAGTGAGATGTAATGGATTAGAGTTTCAAAATATTTTTATTAAATTCAATCAAATCCTAACAACACCCACCTTTAACAACCTCTTCTTATCGGTAACGTCTTGTGTAATGCATGGATTAGAAATTCATAGTTCATCACAAATAATTAATTCATAACATCTTCCAACAGGTAACAATGCCTCTCTAGTTCAGCTCTCCTTTAGCAGTCAAATGTCAAATAGCAAATTTTTGAACCTCAGCACATCATAAACATCATGTTTTGACTTTGAGACAAGTTTAGACGACACCCTTCATAAATAGGTCTCCAAGCAACTCCTTCCACGGTTCTCTCACCAATCATTTGTTCATAAATAGCTCACACAGTCTTCATGGTCTTTAGCCATTGTACGTCTTTGACATTCACCTCAGAACAATGGGCGTCATCTCACAATAGCTTTCCAACAATTTTAGTGGTTTTTTATAATGGTTGGTGCCTCACAATAGTATCTCCATGCGAATAGTAAGTTTGGTTGTGTACTCAATATTTAGCAAGATGTCAACTTCACTTCCTTGTCGACAAATTTGGTGCCTTCAATATTTTTTCATGATGAAAGTCCCAGTATGCAACAATGTCACCTTGCTCTAGACAAGAAAATTGTGCATGATCAAGATAACCTCTTTTCTTGGGACCCACGTTACTATGAGATGGCCTCCATCAAATTCTGACAACCTCAAGCAACGTTTGGATGGCCTTTACGTGGTTTAAATTTTGTTTTGACAACACCTTTACCTCAAATAGCAATTGCAGTATACATGGGTAGTAGATGACCCTCCTTTATCTTAAACAACTCAATATCTCCAAGACAACACAACAATTGCACTTGCACGACCCTTTGAGTTGGCTAGATGACCCAAACACGTATTCAAATCACCCTATGTCCAAATAGATGGCATGTGTTCTTCTAACTCAAACGGCCTTCAACATTGGCTAAACTATTTTATACGTCCATGATGGCCTTTGTTATTCCACACAACTTCCAACACGTCGACTTTTGAACATAGAGGTCTAGGACTGCCTTTGCTTGGTAACCAACATTCAAGTGCTTGTAATCCAAAAAGCATCTTATTTCATTCATTATGCATCTAGATAAATACATTTCAATGACTAAGATTATCCAGCATCAGTTGCAACAACAAACCTAGAATAGGCGTATAGTTACATACAATCAAATCCACGTAAAAATACAATATTATAATCTACATAATATTCCTGCTTCTAGAACCTAAGTAAACTAGTTATAGCTTATTGAAAATAATGTAATAATATGTTATTCCTAACATCCCCCCACTCATTACATTATTTGGTATACAAAGAGAGTTGTGAAACAATTCATAGTTGGCATGTGCAAGTGCCTTTGTGAAAATATCCACAACTTATTTGTTGGTGGGAATGTATTGGAGTTGAATTTGATGATTCTCGAATGAAATGGCATTGAGCTTCAATGTGCTTTGTTCTTTCATGAAACACTAGATTCTTGACCAATTTTAGAACATCTTGATTGTCATAATTCAATAGTGTTGGTGATTTGTTTCATACACCCATATATGAAGTATTTTACTTGACCATATTGCTTTGCACACATCCCCTCGTGTAGCATGATATTCTACCTCTGTCAATGATAATGCTATTGCCTGTTGTTTCTTGATGTGCCAGAAGACAGGTCTAGATCCTAGATGAAATGCATATCCAAACATTGGCTTTATGTCATCTAGAGATCTAGCATAATCAGAGTATGTGTATCCTTGTAAGAACTTATCATTCTTCTTATATTTTAGGCCATATTCCATTGTACCACGGACATAATGCAATATCCTCTTTGCTACCTTCCAATGACTCTCCTTAGGTTTCTACATGAACCTCGAAAGATAACTAACAAAACTAATATCAGACCTGGTATTTGTCAAGTATATGAGATTCCCAATTAGCTGATGATAGAGTACCAGATACCTCAGGTGAGTTGTCATATCAAGACAATTTCAACCCTTGCTCCATTGGTGTTGTCTTAGGTTTACAATCGATTATTTGATATTTTTCCAATAGTGTCTTCACATACTTTGTCTATGAGATCACAATGTGATTCTTTCTTTGCCAAACCTCCAAGCCAAAACAATAGTGCAAAAGTCCCAGATTTGTCATTTCAAAAGACTTTTTCAAGTCATTCTTCACATCATTCACCAATTCGTCTAAACTATCAATGATGATCAGATCATCAACATAGAAGACAAATATCTCTATCTCAGATCCAACTTTCTTGAGATAGAGATTTGCATCAAAGGGACTTTGTGAAACTATGTTGCAATAGATGATCATCGATTTTGATGTACCAGACTCTGGGAACCTACTTCAACCCATGCAAAAACTTGATCAGTCCATAGACCTTTTGTTGTTGCCCATTGACAACAAAGCCTTTGGGTTGTATCATAGACACCTCTTTCCAGAGATCATCATAAATAAGGCACTCTTGACATCCATTTGTTGTAGCTTCCAATCAAATAACACTACCAGTGCACAAAGAACACGAATGATTGTCATCTTTGTTGTGGGTGGAAATGTCTCTTCATAGTCAATTCCTTCCTTCTATGCATAGCCCTTTACAGTGAGTCACATCTTATATTTTTCAATGGATCCATCTGCCTTACTTGATTTTGAAGACCCACTTGTAGCCTATGGGTTTCTTTCCTTTTGGAAAATCAACAAGATCCCATGTTTTTTTTTCATCATAGAATTATACTTTGTATCCATAGACGCCTTCTAGTGTGGCAAGCTAAGTGCATCCTTCATTGAAGCTGGTTTTGAATTCTCCATTACTGAAGACATTAATCCCATATTTACTTCCTGACGTGACATACTATGAGTATGCAATCATTTGGAAGTGAGATCAGGAAGTGCATCAAGTTTAGTATCTCTTATGGTACTTGTGAGATATTTTGGAGTTTGTCGTTGTGAAGGAGCAACTACTTCAAGTTCATCAACAACATCTTGAATTCCTCATTGAACTCTATGTTCACAACTACATATGTGGCATCTTTAGGCTTAGTAGAATCCTCAGTATTTAAATTAGGTTCAAATGCTTCGTCAAATATCATATCTTTGCAACTTCTTGGTGATTGATCTATTAGTCAATAACTTTATGACTCATCACTATACCCACAAAATATGCATGACAAGATTTTCACATTTAGCTTGGTCCTCTTTTTCTTTGGCACATGCATGTATCCTTGTTGTCAAAGACTCTGAGATATGTGTCAGAAGGCTTCCTCATACACCAGGTTTCTTCAGCTGTAACTCCTTGTAGTGCCTTTATGGGCGCTTTGTTTAGAAGATACATTGCAGTGGTGATAGCTTCAGCCCAATACTGTTGCTCCAAATTGGCTTCTGTGAGCATGCAGCGAACCATTTCCATAATGGAATAGTTTCTTCTTTCAACAACCTTATTTTGTTGTGAAATATAGGTTGTAGTGAGTTGTCGCTTGATCCCATTATGTGCAAAAAACCTTGAAATTTTTTTGGATGTATATTCCCCCCATCTAAGCGAATTTTAATGGAATGCCCAGTTTCTTTTTCCACAAGCTGCTTAAAACGTTGGAAATGTTGGAATGCTTCAAACTTCACTTGCAAGGACACCCATATCTTCTTGGAGTAGTTGTCAACAAACAACTAGAAGTATATTTTGCCATCAAAACTAGTTATCATGGGTCCACACAAATCAGTGTGCATCACATCCAATAGTCTTTTGGTTGTGTGAGTGCTTAACTCAAAAGGTACTCAGTGTTGCTTCCTTGTTAAACAACCCAAGCAAATTGGCAACATGGGTTAAAGGTTTGGGCAGGCCTATCGCCATTTGATGCTTACGGAATTGAAATAAGTATCCTGAACTGAGTACCATATATTTGATGCCAGAGGTTGCATCTATAATGGCTGTTGACAATGCTACATTAGGCAAATATATGACATCTAGGGCAAACAAGTCATTTTTGTGGGAACTGGTTGCTACATGCTCACCATTTTGGGTGATAAAACATTTCTTGTGGTCATCAACAACTTTGAATTTGACCACCATATTTCAGTCTAGCACTTGTGGGATAAACAATTTGTTTGGCAGTCCTAGCACATATAGTACCTTTTCAATTTTGCATTGTCCATATGGAAGATTAAGAGGAACATCGCATATTCCCTTGACCTTATAGGTTTTATCATTGACAATAGTCATCAGTTTCCTTTCTTTGGCTTCTAAAGAATCAAACCATACTTTTCCCCAATCATGTGCTTGCTAGCACCTGAATCAATGTACCAAACAATATTTGTTGGGTTGGTCATGGCCTTAGACATTAGCACCTTATGTGTCTATTCAAAATCTAAAGTTGATTCTTCAAGCACAACATGCCCTTGTCGCTTATGTTTAGGATGTGGCTTGTATTGTATCTTCTTTTGAGGTTGAAGGACTCAATCTCCCTAAGTCATTGAGTTATATCAACAATGTTTGCTATCGTGTCCTTTATCATAGATGTGGCAATACCTCTTTTGTTTTTGGTGGCTTATGTGATGATGATGATGGAACCTTTTGTGAAGAACCCTTTTGTGGTATCTTGTTCCCATAAGTGCAATATTTGACAATTGATCCCTTACTTGGTTGATTGCTTCTTCTTGTTGCAGCATATTAACCAACTCATCAAAGGAAAGCTTTCTATTGGAGACTTGTAAGGAGGTTATCAGCACTCTAAAAGGAATCTGGTAGAGCTTGAAGTATGATGGGTACTAAGAGCTTGTCTTCCACATTTTCACCCATGGCATTTAGTCGTGCCTTCGACTCTACAACTGCGCAAAGAAATGCCTCTATACTTTCTCCATCTTGCAATCTCAATATGTGGAGTTGTGACTAAAGGTTGAGAATGGTGGATTCTTTCTTCCCTTCATAGATGGTAGGAAGTATGTCCCATGCTTGCTTTGATGTCTATGCATACAAATATGTGGTTGGATCACATCAGTTGTAGCACAATGCTCTTGCATCTACATCACCATATTCTTTAACATCGTCAAATTCTTGAGGTCATGAACTCTACCAATGACAATGTCCCAGAGTTTTGCAACAACCAAGATGGTTCTTATCTCAGTATTCCATGGTCCAAAGTCTGAAACTCTTAAGAGTTATGAATCTATAAGAAAGACTTTTGGTGTGGCCATGGTGAGGGTTCCTTATATCTCCAAATGGTCGCTCTTTCAATATACCACCAATCCGATATATAGAACCTTTCTATATACCCGCCCTTCTAATATACTCGTCGATACATGGAAGAAGCTAGTCCTCTCAATATACACAATTGTACATGAGAGACTTTTAGGTACATGAAAGAGAACGATGTGTGGTACTTAGGCAATACAGAAAGGGATTCCCCTTATCAATGACACTTGCTTAAAGATGAATCATTTTACATGGGCGTAACTTCCCTAGATACTCAGAATTCCTCAATTCCAGGTTTTACGTCTAGCGATAGTGACGAATAGGGTTTAATAATGAAGTGAAATTTTCAAAAGAATACCTTATTTCTCCCCAACAATTTATGGGGTCAATGCCTAGACAACATTACGGTAGCTATTTCAGGCATTACACACAATAGCTCAAGCATGACAACATCACCTGTAAATGTGAACCAAGGGTGTCATAGATACTGAATGCTACATATGTGCTTACCCACGTTTTGGAAGAGATGTACAAAGCATAAAAACTTCAAGGTGTCGGTCTCCATAGAAAATGCACCTTTTATAAAATAATTTTACTAGCCTCCATTTTAATTTTGCAAAACAATATGTAGTATAGTTTTAAAATTTTACAAAATTAAAATAAATTTGGTTCTAAAGTAGTAAAAATGAATTCAGGGTTGTTGTGGCTGATCCACAACACACCCCAAAATTGGGGACCCACCTTTTTTACGGGCTTTCAGAGAAAATCTCAGTGACCCAGATGCTAAAAATGAAGAAAAGGGGCAAAAAATGCACAAGTGTAGGAAGTGTCGCGAAATCGCGACATGTCGAAATCGCCATCGCTGCCGAAAAGAAAGTGTCGCGAAATCGCGACATGTCGCTCCGTCGCTGGCAAAAATGAAAAGTTGTCGCGATATCGCGACATGTTGCGCCGTCGCTGCCAGAATGAAAAAGTGTCGCGAAATCGCGACATGTTGCTCCGTCGCGGCCCAGGCAGGAGAGAGAAAGGCAAAATGAAAATTGTCGCGATATCGCGACATGTCGCGCCATCGCTGCCAGAAATGGAAGTTGTCGCGATTTCGCGACGTATGGAGCTGCCACTGCTTGGGAATGAAAAGTGTCACGATTTCGCGACGTGTTGCTGCAAAAGTTGTACGGATTGGAAAATGGTCGCGATTTCGCGACAGGTAGAGTTTTCGCGGCTAGACGAAGCGGGATGCCTTAGAAAGAGAAATTGTCGCGATATCGCGACATGTCACATTTTCGCGGCTCCAAGTGAAGGAAATGAGGCTAGCGATTTCTAGATAGGAAGAGGGTGCCAAGTGAGAAAAGCGTCACGATTTCATGACAGAAAGTAGAGAAGAAGAACAAAATGAAAATATGTCGTGATTTCGCGACATGTCGCAAAATCGCGGGTCAAACCAGTCAAACGGGGCACAAAGCAGAAAGGCGTAGCGATATCGCGACAAAAGTCAGCCAAGGGGCACGAAGAGGAAAATGGTCGCGATATCGTGACAGAAAGCAACAAAGCACGTCGAAGCGGAGAAACGTAGCGATTTCGCGACAAGAAGCAGCCATGGCGTACGGAGAAGAGAAACGTCGTGAAATCACGACAGCATTGAGCGAAGAGGCATGAAGTGTGAAAAGCGTCACGAAATCGTGACAAGATCGAGCGAAAGGGTCCAAAGCACAAAACGTCGTGAAATCATGACAGAAACGAGCGAAAGGGCACAGAATGAAAAATCATCGCGATTTCGGGAGGTTGCGGCCCAATTGTACGGAACGGAAAGGGCGTAGCGATATCGTGACAAAAATCAGCAAAGGTGCATGAAGTGAAAATGTTATGGTAAAATGCATAAAAAATAAAAAATGTGAAATCGTGACGAAAAAGCGATCGAAAGAAAAAGCGTCGTTATTTCGTGATGAAAAGCTGGCGAGGGCACGAAGTGAGAAAATGTCATGATTTCATGACAGCATGCAGCGAAGGTGCCCGAAATTGAAAAATGTCATGATTTCGTGACAGGCTGCGGGCAAATGGTACGGAACGAGAAAGGCGTCGCGATTTCGTGACATGTCGCGTTTTCGTTGGGCAAGAAGGCAAAGAGGCTGTTGGTCGAAAAACGTCGCGATATCGTGACATGTCTTATTTTCGCTGCGCAAGAGGAGAAAGAAAGCTGTTGGTCGAAAAACGTCGCGATATCGCGACATGTCGCGTTTTCGCGGTGACAGTAAGGGGCAGCATTGCATGCTATTTTTGGTCACGATTTTCATGGAGCCATTACAGAATGTGCTGGAAACGCAGAACACGTGGCATACAGGTGTCAGAGTTGCAGAAGCGTTACATGCAACGGAATATTTTGCACGTTTCGGCATCGAGCATGAATCAAAAGCAACGAAAAGGCGGGGAATTTGAAAGGTCGCATGCTAGAAGGTGAAACGAAGCGACACAGGGAGAACCGAAGAGCCGTTTCAGTTAGTATAAAATCAAAAGCACGGATTGATAGAAGGGGTTGGAAATTGCTGCTTGTAGAGTTGCAGAGACAAGGGCTTCATGCCATTCTGGGCCTGCACTTGGGCAATTTCCTTCATTTGTTCTAGATTTGTAATACCTGGAACATTCTGTTATTGTAACTGATATACCATTTAATACAGAAATACGAGAGAGTTGACATCTTATTGATAAGAAAGAAGGAGTCATTATGCATGCAAGATTTAATGTTTTATTTTCCCTTTCAGATTTCTAGGCTTTTAGGTGAAGTTTAATGCAAATGTTTTTGGTTGCTTCATGCGAATGCCTAAAATCTGAAATTGCGATAAAAAAACCCTAGAAACCCGCACCTAGCTTATCTGGATTGTGCGAATTTGCAGGTTCAATAGGTTAGGTTGCATGCGAGAAAACCTCATTATCTTCGGTTTTGTCAATTTGAGTTGACAACATTTTGGACGTAGTTTAGTTTTATTCCTCTTTATTTGCATTGCTTTTCATTTCAATCTTTTATTTCATTCCTGTATTTTTTTATAGTCATTTAAATAAATAACTGAAAGCCCATCAAAATCCAAGATTAGAATAGAGTTATTCATTTTGAGTCCACTTTAAATTCAAATTAAAGTAAACTACAGTGCCCCTTGTTAACATCTACTTGCAACCCTAAGGTGTTCCCAGCAATTACATTGAACAACATCATTGGTGTTAAAGAACCAACATAACAGGAACCTTGGAGAAATTACTTTCTTTGCAAGCAGAGGATTTTGGGACTCAGATCCTACCGGAGAGTGTGCTTTCACAATTGGGTGAAAACACCACTCAACAGATTGGCGCTAGAAGGAGGGCCCGAATTGGTTTACTTTATTTTTATTTTCATACGTGATTAATATCTTTTTGCTTTAAATTTTGAAATCATTTCTTAAACCTCACAAACAGCTAAACTGCAGCTTTTGTTTTTCTTTTGTTGCAGGTTTTCTTTGAAATAATCGAGGGTTTCATCGAGCGAGGCTGGACCCACCGCGTCGTATTGCGACCAGGTCCCAAACAACCGGAGAAACCATTTTTCATGACCTTACTTGTACTCCCAAGAATAAAACCAAGCAAGTCGTAAGTTCACCGGTCACAAAAGACCTGTTTTCTCCGAGGAACATCGGGTGGACTTACGCCAGTAATATCAGTTGCCCCTAGTGTGCCTATAGTCAATAATATTTCTACTGCTATTGTAGGGTTGTCTTCATCAATTTTGAGTCAAATGGCTCAAGCTCCAGCAGCTCCTTGGTATGGAGCTAATAATACTCCTTTGAATATTGCTGGGGATATCCATGAAATCCCCAAGAACATTGAAATATTTCTGCCTAAATACAAACCTAGATGGCCCAAGAACAATAGAAGAACATATCCAAGCCTATAGGGATGTTTTAATTAGGCTGCAAGTTCAATATGAAGATGTGGCCTGCAGACTTTTCCCCATGAGCTTAGATCCAATAGCATATGAATGGTATATATGCTTGCCAACTGGTTCAATCACCTCTTGGACACAAATGGAAAATGCCTTTGTTAATCAATTTAGGTCACCCTTGGATCCCGCAACTATTTACAATCGAGTTTATTACATGCAAAAGGGGCCAGGGGGAACCGGTCAGAATGTTTAATCAAAGATTCCAAAAGTGCTATAATAGAGCAATTCGACATTTTGCCATCGATCC
Organism: Wollemia nobilis; assembly: GCA_028583015.1. NCBI lineage: Eukaryota > Viridiplantae > Streptophyta > Pinopsida > Araucariales > Araucariaceae > Wollemia > Wollemia nobilis. The sequence goes on from JAQPPZ010002512.1 coordinate 6,904,641, forward strand.
CGTGAGTGGCTTTACAGATATATTTTGGGGCATTGGACCCCATGACAGCCATGTTTGCAAGACGCAATCCTCAAGTCACCACGTTGGCTTTGGCCTATAATGAAGCCATGACTATCGAGCAACAAATGACACCACAAGGCTACGGGTTTACCCAGATGCCTATGATGGGACAGTATGCTCCATATGGTCAAGCTCCCTTGGCAAATCAAATCATGGCACCTCAAGTGCCAAGCATGAACGCCTTCCCATATCAGCAGTCGTATCCACCAGCACCCGCATATGCACCCATTCCAATCCAACCAATCACATCCATTCCACCTGTCCCTGCATTTTTGCAGAATAGTCAATCAACTATGCAAGGAACTAGCCAAGTCAATCCTCAAGCCATAGTTCCTTTTCCAAATCCAACCCCGATTCAAAGTGTCAATCCATACGGGAATCAAATTCCTCAGAACCCGACCCAAGTTTTGAATCAAGACCCCATCAATTATGCGAATCCAACGGGGGTTAACAACAATATGATTCCACCAATGGAGATTTATTCAGAAGTCGAAGAGCTCAAGAAATTAGTTCATAAAGCGAGCAATGACGGGGTTCAACAGCAGAAGTATGAGTCCCATGCCCCTCACCCAAATCAAAATTTTAACAATAGAGGGAGGCACTTGAACACCAAGCCAAACAATGGGGGAGTTCCCGCTCCCATTGCTAATCAACTAGATACTTCTACGGGACCTAGCCAATCCAATTCTCTTTTGAATCTTTCAGATTTGGCGTGGGAAAGGGGGTGCAGGTTGCACAACACAAAAGAACACAATGAGAGGAATTGTCCTGAGATTGCTAGATACACTCATTGTCTTCAGGCACAAGTTGATGATTTGGAACTGGTATCAAATGAGGGTCCACCGCAACATCATGATGATAATATTATGGTGATGGAAACTGTATACCATCAAGAAGGTGAGAGTGAGGAAGAAGAAGACGAAATTTTGGAACAGGAGGTGCAAGCTTTTCGAGATTTCAGAAAGGGGAATCATGGATACCATTTGAGAAGTAAATCTAAAGCCCCTAAAACCTCATCAACACCTCCAAACAATTCTATTCTTCCTCCAGATACTAAGGCAAATAATAATCCTCCCCCTCCACTCAGAAGAGAAATGTCTAATGACGTGCAGAAGACAGTCAAATTCGAAAAACCAAACTATGACATAGTGGAGGATCTAAAGAAGTCCAAATCTAGCCTTTCATTCTTGGACGCGGCTAGATTGCCTGGCCAAAAGGAGGCGTTGATAAAGGCTCTGAACTCACCTGATCAAACGTGGAAAGGAAAAGGAGTTGAATCCCATCTGATTTTGCGAAAGGAGAGAAGGGATGTCCCGCCATTCTTACTGACTCTGAGAATTGCGGGTAAGAATTTGCATAACTGTTTGGTGGACACAGGTGCCACGAGCAACCTCATGCCTTCGGAGATATGCCAAATGCTGGGTCTGCAACCTGTTTCATCCAAATGCAAAGTCCTGCAACTGGACAGATCAGAGGTAAATGTGGTAGGGACTCTATATGATGTCAAGATTCAATTGAATTCTGAACCCAGGGTCCAGCAGGTTGTAGACATTATGGTGGTTAATATCCCAAGTAGGTATGGAATGTTACTTGCGAGGGATTGGATGAAAACTCTGAATGGCTATTTTTCAACAGACTGCTCACATATGTGGCTACCATGGAAGGGAATTGCAAACCAAATCAGAGTGGAAAATGAACCGAGGCTTAAGGAGATTATAACAGATTTTAACAAGCCGAATGAAGTTCAGTTTTCTGAGCCGGAACTAGGAGTTTATGCACTTGATGTTGAGGAAGGCTGCTGAAGAGCCTAAAGAGGAGGCGTGTCATGGTGGCTCTTCTGAGGAAAATGATTACACGTGGTTGCTCAGGTTCGATGGATCAAAATCTAGACAGGGAGCAGGAGCTGGAGTCGAGCTCACTGGTCCAGGAGGTAAACCATTATTAGCCGCTTACAGACTGCAATTTCCTTGCACGAACAATGTGGCAGAATACGAAGCATTGATCTTTGGTTTACGTCTAGCATTGAGCAAGCATGTTAAATGCTTGAAGGTTTTGGGAGATTCTGAGTTGGTAGTCAAGCAAATCAAAGGACAGTATACATGCCGTGACAGGAGACTAAGCCTTTATAGAACTAGGGTTATGGACCTCATGGAGGAGTTCGATGCGTTCAATATAGCCCTTATTTCTAGAAAAGGAAATCGAATAGCAGACTCTCTTGCGGTCGTCGCGGGCATGTTAAACCCGGTTGATATAAAAAGATGTAAAAAGTTTTCCATTGAACTGGTTCCTTGTCCATCAATACCCGATAATGTAAAGAATTTCCAGGTTTTTGAAAGTGACAGACACATTTTCAAATTTGTCACGAACTCGGGTATTTTTGAAAATCGGGTGATTGATGAGGAGCAAAGGTGGCAGGATGAAACAGAAAATGAAATTGAAACTGCGTATCAATCCAACAAAATTCCTAAAGACGTGGTTTCATTGGAAAAGATGTTCGACATGGGATGCAAGACCAAGAAAGGAAAAAGAGTCCCACTCCCTAAAGATGCATGTGATTCAATTAATCTAGGGAGTGCGGACAATCCAAAGGAGGTGTACATTGCAAAGGCATGTACGAATGAAGAAAGGAGAAACATAATGCGGGCATTGAAGCATTACATAGATTGCATTGCTTGGAATTACAATGAGCTGAAGACATACAACCAAGACATTATCACACATACCATCCCTTTGAAGCCAGACTCCAAGCCTTTTAGGCAAAGACAGCGAGTTGTTAACCCGCTATTGGAGCCTTTGATCGAAAGGGAGGTCAAAATATTATTGGAAGCGAAAATCATTTTTCCTGTTAGGCACTCAACATGGGTTGCTAACCTCGTTCCAATAAGAAAAAAGAGTGGAGAGATTAGGCTGTGCATAGATTTTTGAAATCTTAATAAAGCCTCTCAAAAGGATAATTATCCATTGCCATCAATCGATGAAATTCTACAAATGGTAAATGGATCTGAAATGATGTCCTTTCTTGATGGGTATTCTGGATACAACCAAATTCTTATACATCCAAATGACGGGATGAAAACAGCCTTCACCACCAAGTGGGGGACATTTGCATATAAGAGAATGTCGTTTGGATTTGTTAAATGCTTGGTGCAACTTTTCAACGCGCCATGGATTATGCATTCAAAGGGCTCATAGGCAAATGTATCATCGTGTATGTGGATGATATTCCTAGTTTTCTCGAAGAAGAGAGAGGACCATGTCAAAGATTTAAAGAAAGTGCTTCAAAGATGCGAGAGAACATGGAATTTCCTTAAATCCCAAAAAGTGCATTTTCGGAGTTACGAGAAGGAAAATTGCTTGGTCACATCATTTCAAAAGAGGGCATATCCATCGACCCGGAAAGGATACAAGCTATCCAGAACTTACCTCTCCCGGGTAGTAAAAAAGAATTGAGATCTTTCTTTGGGCAGGTCAATTTTGTGAGGAAGTTTATCTCTAGCTTTTATGAGATAGCCAAACCTCTGAACAAGATGCTTAAGAAATATGTGGATGTAAAATGGAGCGAGGAAAGTAGGGTGGCCTTCCGAACATCAAAGATGCCATTTCCAGAGCCCCTGTCCTTATAAGTCCAGACTACTCCAAGCTTTTCTATATTTATGCTTTTGCATCAGAACACTCCTTTGCGAGTGTCTTAACCCAAAAAGGCGAGGATAGTGCCGAAAAACCCATAGCATTTTTAAGTGCCCCCTAAAAGATGCTCAATTAAGGTATTCAATCCTTGATAAGCAAATGTACGCACTTTTTAAAACGGTGAAAAAATTTAGGCATTACATTGTGCACAGCAGAGTTATTGCCATCGTGCATGACTCTGCTGTTAAGACCATGTTTTTACAAAATGAACTAGGTGAGAAAAGAGGGAAATGGATTTCCACCATCCAAGAATTTGATCTCGAAATCCAACCTATGAAACTAGTTCGAGGACAGGGACTGGCGAAGGCGATCGCAGAAAATAATCCACAGATAACATGCCAATACTCGAATACAGAATACATTGCTAAGGATGACTGGTATGTTGATATTGTGCAATTTTTATTGAATGGTAAGTGTCCTTCTAATTTGAATTCAACCCAGAGAAGAGCTTTAAGGCTTAAGTCTATAAATTATCTGATGAAATCTGGTGTTCTTTACAGGAAGAATCATGAAGGGATCTACCGAGGTGCTCGAACAAAGAAGAAGCTGCCAGGGTGTTGCGGGAATTTCACGGGAAACATGGAGCTGGTCATGGTGCGGCAAATGCTACAGCACATCAAATCTTGAGAGCGAGGATACTATTGGCCACATATTTTCAAAGATGCACATGCCCATGTACGATCTTGTCATATCTATCAAGTGGCTGCCAATAGAGAAAGAAATGCAGCCATGCCGTTACAACCTGTAGTTGAAATGAGACCATTTGCACAGTGGGGACTAGATTTTATTGGGGTTATTAACCCAAATTCGTCTGATTCCCATAAATTCATATTGATAGCTACAGATTATTGTACAAGGTGGACAGAAGCGATTCCTACTAAACATGCCACCACAGACGTTGTAATTAAATTCCTTGAGGACCAAATTATAACAAGATTTGGAATGCCCGATTCTATTGTCAGTGACAATGGTAAAGCTTTTATTTCTACACAATTTGCAGATTGGGCATATGATAACAAAGTGAGCTTAAAGTTTGCATCTAATTATTATCCTCAAGGAAATGGTTTGGCCGAATCTTCAAATAAGAATTTGTTGAATACCATTAAGAAGTTCTTTGGAAAAGAACCCTCGGGAGTGGCACAACCAATTGAAGTTTGCCCTTTGGGCGAGATAGGACCAGTGAAAGAATCCATAGGGAATACTCCCTATCATTTGGTCTATGGGCAAGACCCGATATTTCCTGCAAATTTGAAGTTGCAGACCTTACATTTCATACAAGAGTATTTGGGGACAGATGACCAAGTTGAAGCCAGGTTGAGTCATTTGTTGCATCTTGATGAAAAGAGAGAAGAAGCCATGAATCACATGAATAAACACCAGGAAGTTATCAAAAGGTGGTTTGATAGAAGGGCCAAAGTTAAGTCATTCAGAATTTCAGATTTGGTATTACTATGGGACAAAAGACATGAGGAAAAAGGGAATCATCAAAAGTTTGATTGTCTTTGGTTAGGCCCCTATCAGATTTCAGAGATTCTTGGGAAGAATACCTTCAGGCTAAAAACTTTAGAAGGGAGAGATTTTATGCTACCGGTTAATGGGCAGATTTTAAAGCATTATTTTAGCCCTTAGGTTGTGAGATTTTGATGTTATTCTTTTGGTTTTGGTGGAGATTTTCAGATTTTGTTTTCATTGTTTAGGATTGTTAGTCTAGTTAGGATTTTGGTTGTGGATTTGATTTCAACTGACATGTTTTGTTTATTTTGAAAAAAATAATAAAAAAATAATAATAAAAAATAATTTTTTTTTGAGATGTCAACTTATGCTTAGAATTAGGAGAATATGAAATATTGGAATTGTCTTGTAAAAGCTCCACAAGTCACACAAACATTTTAAGTTGTATCGTTTGATTTTGTGATGCATGAAGTAGTCAGTTTTGCATGACAAACATTTCATTTGCAATTCAAGAAATAATGCATTCATGTTTACATCTCACTTTACATATACATTCCATCTTAGTTGCATATGCATCTTATGTACAAATCATTAAAGTATGTCAATCCCTCTTAGGGTTGTGTTATAACATAAATGTAAGAAAAATCCTAAGGTTGGAAACTGAGTCTTGAGGTATCTAGAACCAAGCACGTCTCATACATTAAAAAGGATCTTGAGCAAAATGATCAAAACCTAACTTGGAAGAAAAGGTTGGGCGAAAGAAGTTTTTCATGTCTATCCTATTATGCAACATGATCCTTAAAACAGTGGTTTTGACCACTTCCATAGAGCTTAAAGCCTAAAATCAGAGTAGTAAGGATAGGGTTAAATCCTCATCGAACTTAGGTTGAGGATCCAATTCCCCAAAGCTTTGATTTGACCTACATGGAGTAGTAAGGATAGGGCATAAATTCTCATCTCGCTTAGGTTGAGAATCTGATTCCCCAAAACTCTTATGTCTCACTTCATAATAAGTCTTGGATTGTAAGGATCGTACTATTTGTCCTCTGCAAAGGATGGGTAGTCATCCCCAAGGTCTAAGTAATAAATTAATATTTTCCATTTTTATCCAAAGCTTGGATTGGAAGGATAGTACTACATGTCCCTAGCAAGGATGGGTAGTCATCCCCAAGGTCCAAGAAGTAAAAAATTAATGTTTCCCATCTCATATTTATTTTGGATTGGAAGGATCGTACTACTTGTCCTCTGCAAAGGATGGGTAGTCATCCCCAAGGTCCAAAGAAATGAAGATAAGTTTTGGATTGTGGGGTTAGATATGCCCATGCATGGCAACATGTCTTGTCTAAAAAACAAGACCATTGATTGTCCAAAGGGTTAGACTAGCATGACCATTTCTTCCATAATTGGTTTAATTATTTTGCTCAAAGTGAGGTAATGAACTCTAAATCAGAATAGTAAGGATAGGGTTAAACTCTCATCTCGGTTGGTTGGGAGTCTGATTCCCCAAAGTTCTGATTTCACATTCACTCGCACATGGGTTCAAGATAGTAGGGACTCATAACCAACTTTGGGATATAATAAGGCAATTAATTAGTGGATCCTAAGAGGGTTTGGCAATCTTGAATGTTTGTACATGATACTAGAAGAAAGACTATGCATTTTATAAAAGCGAGATCTCCTAGCATATTCATTAGGTTACACAAATCATTCACAATCTCATATATGCATTCATGCAAAACTGACAATGGAGTGTGGATCAATTTCAAACGATAGGGAAAGAAATTCATTGCACACACTGAGCTAATACTTGATGATTCTGATGATTCATGTACTTCTGATCTTTGGGCATTTGTTTTTATTGCTTATGTGTTAACACATATTTTTGAGTTTGTATATGTTTCAGGTTGGGTTCTCACTAAAATGCTCAAGAGCATTTGACAGTAGAGTCGCCATTTGTTGTGGCTGATCCACAACACACCCCAAAATTGGGGACCCACCTTTTTACGAGGCTTTCAAAGAAAATCTCAGTCACCCAGATGCTAAAAATGGAAGAAGGAAGAGGCGACATGTATCGCTGTCGGAAAGTAGAAAGTTGTCGCGATATCGCGACATGTCGCTCCGTCGCTGGCAAAAATGAAAAGTTGTCGCGATATCGCGACATGTTGCGCCGTCGCTGCCAGAATGAAAAAGTGTCGCGAAATCGTGACATGTTGCTCCGTCGCGGCCCAGGCAGGAGAGAGAAAGGCAAAATGAAAATTGTCGCGATATCGCGACATGTCGCGCCATCGCTGCCGAAATGAAAGTTGTCGCGATTTCGTGACGTATTGAGCTGCCACTGCTTGGGAATGAAAAGTGTCACGATTTCGCGACGTGTTCTGCAAAAGTTGTATGGATGAAAAGGGGAAAGAAGAGGAAGCGAAAAGAAAGGCATGAAGTGAAAATGGTCGCGATATCCGACGAAAGCAACAAAGCACCAACGGAGAAAAACGTCGCGAAATCGCGACAATGAGCGAAGAGGCATGAAGTGTGAAAAGCGTCGCGAAATCATGACAAGATCGAGCGAAAGGGTCCAAAGCACAAAAACATCATGAAATCACGACAGAAAAGAGCGAAAGGGCACAGAATGAAAAATCGTCGTGATTTCCATGGCAGTTTGCGGCCTAGTTTGTATGGAATGGAAAGGGTTAGCGATATCGCGACAAATATCATCGCAAAGGTGCATGAAGAAAGAAAAAGAAAAAAGCGTCGCGATTTCGCGACGAAAAGCTGGCCGAGGGCACGAAGTGAGAAAATGTCGCGATTTCGCGACAGCATGCAGCGAAGGTGCCCGAAATTGAAAAACGTCACGATTTCGCGACAGGCTGCGGGCAAATGGTACGGAACGAGAAAGGCGTCGCGATTTCGCGACATGTCGCGTTTTCGCTGGGCAAGAAGGCAAAGAAGCTGTTGGCCGAAAAATGTCGCGATATCGTGACATGTCTTATTTTCGCTGCGCAAGAGGAGAAAGAAAGTTGTTGGTCGAAAACGTCGCGATATCGCGACATGTCGCGTTTTCGCGGTGACAGTAAGGGGCAGCATTGCATGCTATTTTTGGTCACGATTTTCATGGAGCCGTTACAGAATGTCTTGGAAACACAGAACACGTGGCATACAGGTGTCAGAGTTGCAGAAGCGTTACATGCAACGGAAGATTTCGCACGTTTCGGCATCGAGCATGAATCAAAAGCAACGAAAAGGCGGGGAATTTGAAAGGTCGCATGTTGGAAGGTGAAACAAAGCGACACGGGGAGAACCGAAGAGCCGTTTCGGTTAGTATAAAATCAAAAGCACGGATTGATAGAAGGGGTTGGAAATTGCTGCTTGCGAGTTGCGAGAGACAAGGGCTTCATGCCATTATGGGCCTGCACTTGGGCAATTTCCTTCATTTGTTCTAGATTTGTAATACCTGGAACATTATGTTATTGTAACTGATATACCATTTAATACAGAAATACAGAGAGTTGACATCTTATTGATAAGAAAGGAGTCATTATGCATGCAAGATTTAATGTTTTATTTTCCCTTTCAGATTTCTAGGCTTTTAGGTGAAGTTTAATGCAAATGTTTTTGGTTGCTTCATGCGAATGCCTAAAATCTGAAATTGCGATAAAAAAACCCCGAAACCCGCACCTAGCTTATCCGGATTGTGCGAATTTGCGGGTTCAATAGGTTAGGTTGCATGCAGAAAACCTCATTATCTTCGGTTTTGTCAATTTGAGATGACAACATTCTGGATGTAGTTTAGTTTTATTTCTCTTTATTTGCATTTCTTTTTATTTCAATCCTTTATTTCATTCCTGTATTTTTTACAGTCATTTAAATAAATAACTGAAAGCCCATCAAAATCCAAGATTAGAATAGAGTTATTCATTTTGAGTCCATTGTAAATTCAAATTAAAGTAAACTACAGTGCCCCTTGTTAACATCTACTTGCAACCCTAAGGTGTTCCCGAGCAATTACATTGAACAACATCATTGGCGTTAAAGAATCAACATAACAAGAACCTTGGAGAAATTACTTTCTTTGCAAGCAGAGGATTTTGGGACTCAGATCCTACCGGAGAGTGTGCTTTCACAATTGGGTGAAAACACCACTCAACAAGGGTCTTGGTGGGATTTGACCTCCGAATATCAGTTCTAAAAGTCTATGCTTTGTATTGCATTCCAACTCTCCTATTTGATGTTATGTGCTTGAAGCTTTAAATAAATATCACTTTCAACCCTTTAAAAAATGCAATGTTGAATGAAAAGCAATTTTTAAGGAGAAAATGAACGTTGAGAATTGAACCTAAGACCTTAGCCTGTAGAAGTATTAAAGCCTTTCGCAATTTCAACTCGGCTACTTCCTCTTATGAGATCACATCTACAGTTCCACCTTGTAAAAGCACCAAAAAGTGGGACACATCACGAGCCCCTAGTTGACACTCTTGGAAGACGTCCTTCCTGACAAGGACTCAAACATGAGAGAGCATGACATTGAAGGAACACATGGAAAGTTTTGACAAACACCACTCAATTTTTTAGGGCAGCCAAAGAGGTCCATGTGGATGGGAGCAACAAACTCCAATGGAGGAGAACGTTTACAGGGACAAACAACCAACCTATTTCTAAGTGGTGCGACATATTTTGGTTGACACTTGTCGTGAAGGGAGATTTGGACCTTGCCATGGCCATGTCACCATAAACTATGAGCCACGTCCCTTAAGGATAATGCTTGCTTTGTTCAGCAGGTGTACTAGTTTGATGGAAGCATGCAACAAGAGTGTCAACTAGGCACTCGAGTGCTCTGTTGGTAGGCCAAAAAGTGGGACCAACATAGCACTCGAGTGCCTAGTTGACACTCTTGTTGCATGCTTCCATCAAACTAGTACACCTGTTGAACAAAGCAAGCATTATCCTTAAGGGACGTGGCTCACAGTTTATGGTGACATGGCCATGGCAAGGTCCAAATCTCCCTTCACGACAAGTGTCAACCAAAATATGTCGCACCACTTAGAAATAGGTTGGTTGTTTGTCCCTGTAAACGTTATCCTCCATTGGAGTTTGTTGCTCCCATCCACATGAACCTCTTTGGCTGCCCTAAAAAATTGAGTGGTGTTTGTCAAAACTTTCCATGTGTTCCTTCAATGTCATGCTCTCTCATGTTTGAGTCCTTGTCAGGAAGGACGTCTTCCATCTCTGCATGTGGGTTCACCCCTACCACTGTTTTGCGCATTAACAAGAGGTCTTTCTGTTCCGAAACCAATCGGCTATAGGAGATGAAGACGGATTCTAGTGCTCCTATGCAACGTTCCTTGACACCATCATGGTGAGGACCAAGTACCGACCCGCCACTAATAGGATCTCAATATTCGACACGTGTTATGACCTTGCTGGCAAGGATTCCATCAACGTTCCAACCATAGCCTTTTGATCTTTAGACTCATGCTCGCCATGTGGATGCGATTGTTCAAGCAAATTTGTACCTCCATTTACAATAGACAAAAGGATTTGTACCTTCGTGAACCCACAAACTCCAAATCAGAAGGTTGCATGTTTGATTCACGTCGTGCGACCGTCAATAACCTGTCAGATGAACAGGTAGTCAGCAAACATAGCTAGAATGTCAAGCATCTAGCAAACCTTGTCAAGGATGTGGCTGATGTATATATGAGAACTCTCGCGAGCGATGAGGAGTCGAAGTATTCCACTGCGTTGATGTTTGTGGTCTCTCAAGACAGGGAACAACAAAATATCACGACTGGTCAAACTTTGCCTAAGAATGTACGTTCTCCAAAAGGAGCACAAAAGCCCAACTTGTCTACAAGTTGTTCTATGATCTATTACTCAATTTCATAGTCGTACACAATTAGATGGCGCTCACCACAGATTGAGCGTCTGCCAATAGGCTTTGACAAGCATCTTCTTCCAGGCAGACGTGATCCCTTCAGTCGAAACCAGTTGAGGTGTTAATCACTCTCAAGACATAGGAGCTCTGATACCAATGTAATCCAAAAAGCATCTTATTTCATTCATCATGTGTCTAGTTTCATTCATCATGTGTCTAGATAAATACATCACTGACTAAGATCATCCAACATCGGTTGTAACAACAAACCTAGAATAGGTGTGTAGTAACATACAATCAGATGTCCTCAAGGCTAGGTGGATTGGCAAAGGCTTGACTAGCCAAGTACTTACCAAGAAGAGACCTAGGTTCAAACCTTGGGGACACGCTACCAGCTTTAGCAAAGGTAGTAATCTATTTTGAATCCTTTGAATGCATGGCAGATCGACGATGACGGTACAAACCCCAAGCGATCGGTGGTCTCCATCTCACGTCGGGTCAACAACAATGAGACGAATAGGCTTGTTGGGAGCAGCCCCTATGGTTTGAACCTTGCGCTTGCCAGTTACTAAAAATAGTGGTTGTAACCAACTCCCCTATACAATCAGAGCCACCTAAAAATACAATATTCTGATCTACGTACTTCTAGAACCAAAGTAAACTAACTATAGCTTACTCAAAATAATGTAATAATATGTTATTCCTAACCATGCTCAGCTTCAACTCGAGCAACGTCTCAAGCAAACTCCTCTCCTTACCCAATCATCATCACGTCTTCTCCGAGTATATTAAAAATGCGTCTAGCTGACCTTGACACTAGACGACAATTCGTCAAACAACACATACTTTGGACAAGACGTCCCATTCTCTTTGATGGATAGCACCCACTCCAAACAATTTTTAAATGCAACTGCACTCAACATCAAACAAACAACAAACAAGAACACAAAATATCTTCTTCTGCAGTCATGTCGACAAGATCTTTCTCCTTGCTCGAACTCAACAATTGTCGTGTCCACAACTTTTGAATTGGCATGTCTCCACTCTGCAGCGCTCGTTCACCTTTGCAATATTGAAACTCCAATACCAAATGTTAAGAACACAGATTTCTAATAGATGTGATAGATGTGTATATACAATCATCAATCAAGAAGTGAGAGATCTCTGGTATTAACTGATGAATGATTATATCATAATGTTATAAATTTCATAACATAATTATTATCAAAGTCATATAAGCATTAACAATTTCTTATTTTTGAAAACCAAAATTTTAGTTCAATCTGAAATAAAATTCAACCTTATTATGTCCCTATGTGGTACAAGAAGTTGTAAAGAGCAAACCCTCCCTGAAGAAATTAATCACTGTTGGATATTTTAATCTAGAAAAGTTGTATTGCACTGTTAAAAGCATTGTTATAAACCAAATTTGTCTTTCAGTGAAATGGTTTTTATTTCTCATAATTAATAATATTTTTTTTTTGATACATAGGGGAATTGGCAACTGCCTTTCCTTTTTGAACAACTGGTCACAGGGTCAAATCACATTGCCTCCGGTCATAGCATCAAATCATGGAGCTACCACTATAACCCCTACCTCGCCTCGGTAAACACGACCCGGAGTGAGGGAGACCCCCGGTGGCTCGAGGTTGGTACCGCCGTCATCAAGCTGGCGCACACTCAGCGGATTCTAGTCAGACTACTACCTTTGCCCTAGAGTGGGCATGCCCGCGAGGTTTGAACCTAGGTCTCCTCCTGGTAAGTGCCCAACATCTTACCAATCCACCTAGCCCTCGCGGATAAGTGCAAGAGCAAGGGCAGGCAAGTGGTAGACGCAATACTGAAGTGAGGTGGGAGGATGATGAGGCCTTAACCCAGAAACTGATAATACAAATGGCAAGAATGCTGGAATGGGGTATGCAAAGGAGTTGATTAGGATGTTCAAGGTCAAAGAAAAGAGAGGGGGTTTGGAAAGTTCATGGGTGACCCAGACACCACATAACATTCACCATGCCATTTTGAGTGTACCTTCCACAACTCAGCTACCATCATGGCTACCTTGTTTATGAAAAACAAAAAACAAAAAAATGTATGGAAAGATGAAACTGCTATCGAATAATATCTTCAAGCACAAGCAAAAAAATATGCTAAGGTTGCAGCATCAAAAGGAGATGATTTGGGCACTAGACAGATTGCCAAACGTTTAGGATCATAGCCCAACTCCCTGGCTGCACCTGCATACAAATCTCCGGAAGAGGAAGTAAATTTTGATAAGTAATGGAGATCCTATGGGACCTGGAGACTCCATTGACTAAAGAACAGAGGCCCTAGAATGGGGCCACGGTAATACGTAACCAGGAACAATGTTCCTGGTTTTTATTTTTTGTTCAAAAGAGACGCGCTATATTCCTGGCCAGAATTTATTGTGTGTGCAGCAGGTGTTTCCACAGCCTGTAAGCAGAGAAGCAGACTATACAGCAATGCAGATATTTCGAGGTCAAAAGGGGCTTCTGCTGTAAAGGAATGTCAGTTTATATTTGCATCACACACACAGATGCCAGGAAATTGAGTTGAAACTCTCGAAGTTGATTTGTGACTTTGTGGATAGCAACGGATATATGGTATTTAGAATAAAACAGAAGGTCAGGAACAGCAGGAACAGCAATAAATGGCCCTCTGGGAATCAGTGGAGAGCTTGTTGGATGATAACAGGATCCTGCAAGCGGTGGTTGAACCTGCTTCAATAGGAACAAATTTACATGGAGCCCTTGCACTTCTCGACAGGAGAAATATCAGACTTACGGATAGACATATATATTGGAATTAGTGGTCTGAGAATACCTTCCGTGAATGCTGATAATGAACTGTACAATTGCTAACTCTTCTTGCAGTTTGCAGATGAAAAAGCAAAATGTAATGCTAGTTATCTGTAAATTTTGATCAAAGGTAAGGGGTACCCTACAGATAACCCTACCATACTGATTAAAATAAATATATTAATAAACATCAAAACTTAAAGGAATTAGTTGCTTTCCCCAAAATATTGATGGTATCTGTTGTCTTAGTAGCACTCCTTAATTAATAAGAAACTGATAATTTCTACATCAACATTTTCTTTCTCAAAATAAACCATACTAAAACGAAGATATTTTTCAATTTTACAATGGTAAATATTCTATTTTTGGTTCTGTATTTCAAAATATTTTTGAAGGATGGATGATGCTCAGCTGCAATAAGACCTTGTTGCAATGCCATATTGATCAAATACAAGGGAAAAAATATTCATTATGAGATAGAACTTCAAAATAAGATCATTGGAGGTGTCTGCAATGGAAGACCAGTAGAAAAACAGTGGTCATCGTAAATTTGTGAATAAAAATTGCAATAGAGCATTTGCTCTTTTAGAAACATTAAAATGAATGAATAAGCATCCCATTGCAAGAGGAGCTTGAAATGATTTTGCACCTGAATTCTTTGGAATTTACCAGCCTTTGGCATCTGGTTGAATAACCTCTGTTCTCAAAATTTCATCATAGCTTTCTCTTTGTGAACAGCAACTGGATCTCAAATTGACCTTTGGACCAGCTCAAAGGGATTGGACATATTTGCTCTTCCTGACAAAAGGTTGTAACTTGATATTCACCACATCTCTCTTTTGAAAACTCAGTAAGGGAACCCATACTCTGCAATAACGGAAAATTCCATAGAAGAATATAGTGGTTACAAGCACTAATGTGGTGCTTTAAATCTTTTCTTTGCTTCACTGTATAAAATCACGCCCATGATTGTTATTACAAAACCTGTCATCCCCATGACAGTCACTGGGTTCTTGAAGATAAGGACTGAAATAACTGCAGCAACAGCTGCCTTAGCATTTCCCAACACTTGTAATGTGAGAGCACTCGTATGTTTTGTAACTAGAAAATTAGTTAAATTCACAAGATAGGCCATTGTCATGTTTCCCAACAGCAGGAATATAATATGAGGATTTTCTCTGGCTTTGACAATAGTAACAGCTGCCACATTGCCCTCCACAAAAAGAGTGACCGGAAGCAGCAGCAATGCAGCTATTGGTGCCATGTACATAAGCAAATTCATAGAGTGAAGTTTCTCTGCCTCTGATGTAAGAATAATTCCTTGAACAACTGATTTCAGTGCTCTTGCAGCGGTTGACCCCAAGCAAACCAGAAAGCCAAAAAGGTGGAATAATGGCTCACTGTTGCTTGCAATTACAATTCCGAACACCACAGGCACCAAAGCCATATACACAACTGACGACTCTCTCTTACAAGTTATTACGAATGCAAAAATTGCCGTGAAGAAAGGAGTTGTAGCTCCTATAGCTTGGTTAAAGGAAACTGGCAAATAGCGCAGAGAAGTATTCCCACAAACAACTGAGAAAGAGAAAATGAAGCTCAGTGCTAAAATCTTCAAAAACTGTCTCCTTGAAACAATGAATTGCATTGGAACTATTTCTAACCAGGAAATTGCCAGAAAGCTATAAACAGCACAGGCACACATGTGCAACATTGTGAGGAATATTGGGTACCTGTACCCAAAGAAACTAAGAAGGTACTTATTCAGCAATAGCACACCAATATTAGAAGAGTACCAAGCTGCAACAATAAGAGCTGTTGTAAGTGTTTGAGACACAGGAAATGTGCCATATTTTCCTTCGCCAGTTGGAGTTGGAGGTATGTCAATTACCTCTTGTTCAAGCTTTGGATTACTGCCCCGCCTTGTCCATGTTTGGGTTTCAGCCATAGCTGTAAATAAAGTGTGTTCTTTAGAATACGCTAATCAAATATATGATTACTGATTTTATGCATATTTACACTCATGAAAAACTGGAGACAACTGAAACCTTTAAATAGTTGTAACTTGTAAGAAAATACACAGAGCTTCATCTCACTTGAGGAACTCTGGTTCCTAACATGTGGGCACACAAAAATGAATGCATTTTTTTAATTGCATTTATTATGAGGATACTCTAAGCTTGTAGAGAATACTCTAAAAATCCATGTCCCATAAAATGTTGCCAGAGTACGTTCGTCGACTAAAAATGAAATGACGAACTAGATGTATTCATTTGATGCAAATTTGGAGTGGAACAATGTAGTAAGTATAGATTTCAGAAGTTCCACCATACCATAATATACGAAAACAACGTAGATTCGAAATGTGTTTACTGTCGATTATGTAGATTAGAAAAGAGGTTTGGGACCATATCATACTAGGTAGATGATTTTAAGTCCACCATGTAAGCAAAAGATGCAGATTCTGAAGAAATATAAATAAAAGGTTAGAAACGGTAATTCCTATAATCACAATCACATGCTGGAAAATCTTTTAAATCACAACAAAGTTCTTCAAGAGTATAACCCGAATAATGTTCCAAAACCAAAGATAAAATGCCCAGATTTTTGTTTCCATGAACCTGAATGATTGTTGCTAACTGAGTCGCTAACATGTTCCAAGGCCGAAACAAACGTATATGATTGCCATGCTTCATTAAGAAAGAGACAGATCCACACAAGTCGAAACATTTTTTGCCCTTTAGCATCCTACAGTTTTAGCATCACCACGGCGCCAATGCATATAATATTTCTAATTGCTAGAACCCACTTTTCATACTCTGCTAATTAATGTGTTCATCCACATATACAAAGCATCAATACAGATAGCCCCACCCAAAACCCCTAAACTAAAAGGAAAAAAAAAAAAAAATCCCAAATCCAAGGACCCATAAACAGAGCTGCTACGAGGCCCAAGTGGAACGATTTAGAAGAAAAACATGATTCAGAGATCTCAAACCCAATGATTTAAAGCATAACCACATTGCGAAAACCTAGACAGTGACCTAAATAAATACACACATATAGGAGATAGATTTGTAAGAATCGAATACTCTAATTTCCATACCTTGAAATGTGGGATCAAATCTGATAGATCGGTCAGCAGAGCACAAAATTAGTTCAGATCAGGTTAGCTACTCGTCTCGTCTTACGCTTTGCAAACTATAATTTCTCGCACCTATTCAAGCATAGAAGCGGAGATCTGGGCCAACAGAGCAGATTTGAGATCCCGATAAACTGAATCCCTAAATCTCATCAAATACGAAGCCAAGTCTCTCGGCGAAGGATTCACAAGGCCTCTAAACGGATGACTAGCCTCTTTCCCCACATATAGCAATTTGTATCTCGTCTTGTTTCCGCAGTGCTTGCCCTCATTTGAGCCACATTTTCTCGGTTTTTGCAAGCTCGAATTGCTAAAGGAAAGAGAAGAAATGTTTGACAAAAGAGTACGATCACAGAAAGCATTGATGAGCTTAGGTCATCTCAGACTTCAACGGGTCCTAAATAGATGCTCAATGGCTCACACTGGTCTATGGTCCCTACTTTCGCTGCACTGCCTCGTTAAACATCGGTTACTTCGCTTGCATCTAACGCTTGCGCTGCCTTCCCTCTCGACCAGCGTGCATCGTCCACTGTTGAAGGAACTTGGAAGTCAATACTTTTCTCAGCGTGATGTAAGAAAAAGTATAAATGTGGAAAATATTGTACGGTACATGTTATTTCGCTAAGAAAAGGATGTAAAGAATGCTGCCGGTAAAAATTCCGAATTAATGCCAATACTTGTCGCCCACTCTGCTTCTCGCCAACGCTAGCTCTCACTGACCATAGAATAGTTAAGCTTTTCCCATCAATATTTTAATTGTGGTCAATTCCCGTACCCAATGCTTTTCATTCTTTACAACAACGTTTCCAATGCGTTTGGTGTTTTGTCTATTTTTGGTAGGTCGTACGTACTTTGGACTTTAAACGCTCCATCTTTAATATTTTGAGTTGTTCGCTTTCCAATTATTTATTTATGTCCTAGGAAGGAGCTTCATTTAATTTTAATTTAAAGAATGTTTGTTTTCTCACCAAATTGGAAAGGTAGGTGTTAATGTAAAAATATAACAAATTTATTAGATTTGAGACAGCGATGGAAAAAATAAATAATATTTATGTCAATGTTGAAGTTTAATTATTTAATGAATAAATTTAAAGAATATTAGTTTAATTTTTTTTATAGCATAGGAATTGGTAACATCTTTTCATCTTTAATAAGTGTACACGGGATCAAACATTCTCCTCGAGGATTTTTTTGCCTCGAACACAGGTCAAATCATTGAAGTCGCCTCAAGTCAAATCATTGAAGCTTCTTCTATAATTCTACCTCTCTTCGATAAACGCAGCTTAGAGTAAGGGAGACTCCAGTGGCTCAGGGTTGGTACCGTCATCCTTAACCGCACACACTCAGACTACTACTTTTGCTTTATTAAGCATACCCTAAGGTTTGAACCTAGGTCTCTTCTTGGTAAGCACCCAAAGTCTTATCAATCCACCTAACCCGTGTGGATTTACTTATTAAATCATTATAATTTAAACAAGTTAAGAATCTAATTTATTGTCAAGTTGGCGCCCACTCAAGTCAGACTACCACTTTATCTTTATAAAGCATGCCCCAAACTCAAGTGAGACTACCTTATGCCCTAAAGTTTGAACCTAGGTCTCCTCCTAGTAAATGCCCAAAGTCTTACCAATACACCTAACCTTGAAAACTAATTTATTAAATCATTATAATTTAAACAAATTAAAAATCTAATTTATTAGAGTTATAATGATTTAATGCGTCACTAATGATATGCTCCCTAAGTAAGGTAAAACATAAATTGACATTTTGATTTTAGAGGTGAGTGAATCTTGATGAGGATTTGAATGCGTCTTTTTAAGTATATAGATTTTTCAACCTACTAACCGAGTTTTTTTATTTGCAGAGAAAAATATTGTAAATTGAAGGTTTTAAGGGGGAAATAATGTAAATTGAGGGTTTTAGGGGGGAACGATGTAAATTGAAGGTTTTACAGTGGTGGAAAATAAGGGTAAAAATTGAGATTAAATACTTTTTAAAAAATAATTATGCAAAGTGTAAGAGAGGAGGGAGTGTAATTCGAGAGCAAGTACGAGCTAAGAAGGGGCGTGAGCTAGGATTTAGTTATGGTAGAAGTATGATGGTTTCATCCAGAGTGCATTATTGCTTCAAACCCTTACTACTTTGTTTTCAAAAATTTGTCAAAGCAAAGGAGCATCAGGAGAAAAGAAGAGATAAGACCTAGGGCAAGCCAAGAGGGAGTGCAAGTCAAGAGGGAGTGTGAGGTGGGAGGGAGTGCAAGCCAAGAGGAAGTGCAAGCTAAGAGTGAGTCCCACTAGCTAGTATGGAAGGAAAGTCGTATTTGAAATCTCTAATAGGAAGTTAGGATGCCCTAGGTAGAAGTATGGAGGCCCCAGTTATAGATAAGTTGAAGAGCAAATATAAGGGAAGTTCAATCCAATTTATAGATATTGCACAAAAAATGAGTATCAAGTATGAGATGATTGAGCATGATATAATGATTCTTAAAAGGATGAGATATTACAAAGATTGAAGAAGAGGTCAAGTTTATTCTAGATAAATCATCTTAATTTTCCCCATGTAGTATAGAATCTTCTCTTGGTAATAAAAGTGAAAGTCATGTAGATGTTATCCTTTGCACTTTAAGGTTTCAAGAGCAACATAATAAAGAAATGAGGATGGAGGAAATATGTAACAATTTAGGGTTTTTAAGCAAAATAAGAAGGTAATTGCTATGGAAGAGCATCTTTGCACTTTAGGGTTTCTAGGGCAACATAAAGGAGAATTTGATTTTGAGGTTATTCATTGCATTTCAAATCCTTAAGAGCAATACAAACCTAAAGATGATAAGTGTTTCAATGAGCAATGTGAGAAGTTTGAAGAGATAAAAGAAAATAGGAAGACCTAAAAAGCAAAAACAAAGAGAAAAAGAAACCCATAGGGATATTAATATGGAAAAACCAAAGCAAATATCACGAGTGTTAAGAAGTGGGGCTAAACCCACTGTAACAACCCTCCTTGGTAGGACTTATTCTTGATAATAAATTATGTATTGATGTATGGATGTCCAATGCATAGTCTTATTTCATACTATCAATGAGTAGTTGCACTTTAAGCTTTGATTCTATTCTTGGAATATGGTACTACTGATGTATTTGTGGTTGTAGGACCAAGTGCTCTCACTAGTGGATTGATTTGGATAACCACCTAAGTTGAGAGATATTTTAGAAAATGATGATAATGACTTGTTCATCAACAATTCAGGGTAATAAAAGACCCTTCATATAGATACATTGCATTTGTGCTTGTTGTATGTTCGCACCATTGGACTGGGAACTTGTTTGTGTAATGAGTCTCCTTAATAGGTTGGTGATAGCAATAGACTATCTTAAAAGAGCCACCTACTTAGGGATAAAATAATGGTGTGTAATATTGTTGGTTTTGGCATATATGCTTGTGTGTGGTAAGCATAGATTGATGGATAAAAACCATTAAAGTATTAAATTGTTGATAACTTTAATACTTGAGGATATTAGTATCAATGCTAGTAATTAATATTAGCAATTGATACTAATAAATGAGTTATTAGATTAATTCATGAGGATGCTTCAATTATTGCATTGTTTCCTAATGTTAAAACATTAAGGAATATAATTTTAAGGTTTTGAAAATCATTAAAGAAAATTAATATTCCATGCTTTATAATCTTCATAAGCATTTTAATAATGACAACGTTCATAAAAGAATGTTACGAGTTGGAGATAACCAGCTCGAGCATAATTCATCTTGGGATGAAGGTAAAGATATTGGAGAGTTGCCTCAAGGTATTTGTAGAGATATTTGGATGCATTTTGGGGCATCTATTGGGGGGGGGGGAAGAGATGATTGGGAGCTAGAAGGAAGGCATGCTTCAGAGGAGTTCACCAGGTTTAGCGTAGAGAGGTAAGTTTCAACAGCGTTGAAGCTTTGCCCCTATTGAACGTCTCTTATTTGCCTTGCTCTTTGATCACTCTCTGGTTGTATGCTTTATGCTCTCTTTATTGATTTGTTAAGACCTATTTGTAAGTTTTCTTTTGAGTCTTCTCTAGTGAGATCGTTTTTATTTGTGTTTTGTCCTTGAGATGGTAGGCACAACCTCTAGTTCGCCCAGTATGCCTCTTGCAATATTTTTCAAGTAGTGTATACCATCCTTTGTGCTCAATTTTAGCATGCTTTCGAGCGTAGGGATTGTTGGATTGTTGGTTGTAACTCAAGTGTCTCTATTGGTTCTTCTTTATTCTTGGGGTCATATGTTAGGGTGGTGGTCAAATAGAACCTGGTCAGCTTGTATCTACCTGTTTTGCGATCCTTGTCTTTATTTATGCTTTGGGTATTGCATGTGACATTGATCTCAAACACCTTAAATATTTATCTTGTTTTTATTGGGCTCTGGTTTGGTCTTCTTCCCTAAATGTTTAGCCAAGTTTAGTAATTGCTTGATGGTTTGAAATAGTGATTATCTTTGTAAGTCACGCTGGAAATTAGGTTTGGGAAGTCGCTTGAGGCTTGCTTCATAGTTGAAGTTTCATTATCTTGCTATAATCTTCGAATGCCTTAAATATTCTAGTGTATGAAGATGTAGACTATGATACATTTAGTAAATGGAAATGAAGACTTAAATGCATGGAAATATAGACCTTTTTAGGGGAAGGAATACTTTATTTTTAAATGCCTTTAAGGAAAGTTCTTTTGGTAAATAGGATAAGAAATATAATGTTGTCTTCTCTAGTTTTAAAAGAAGAGATAAAGTTGTTTTAAATGAAATTATAGTAGAGAAAAAAAATTACTTCTACTTGTTGATGGTTTTAAATGAAATGTTAGAAGGGAAAAGATTGTACATTTACTTAATGTTTCTTTATGAAAGGCTAGCAGAGAAAAGTTTGTATTTCATTGTTGGTGTTTTCTTTATGGAAAATTAGTAGAGAAAAGTTATGTTTATCTGCTTGTGTTCTAGTTTTGGGAAAGGTTCTTTCTAGTTTAGAAGTAAGATAATTATAATGGTTTCCTAAGACTTGAGTAGGTAAGGAAACCATTATAGAGAGAAGTATGGGATTCTCTCATTGAATATTGTTATTTCGAAAAAGTATTGTGCATGGTTTCTTGTGAATACATAGAGCAAGTTAAGTTGCATTGCATTATGAGTTGTCCTGATCCCTAAGTGTTCCTCATGATCGTGGGTAAATCCTTGCATGAGGAGGATTATGGAAAGAATATGGTTCAAAGATCACTTAGGTGGAATGGATTTGATATGCTTGGAATGAAAAGTGGATATGTACCCAGGTGTTGTAGGTGAGTTGGAGAGGAGAGGGCAATCCTCCAAGGGAGGTCCCAGGTTCAAATATCCACCCTACCAAAAAACTGAATTGGGTATCCAAAATCCAATTGATAATGTTGGTGCGGGCAGGGTCGGGTGCGACTCCCGGGTGAATTTGACGGTGTAGAACCCCCTGTTCGTGGTCTCTCAGACCAAGGCGGCCCCACAAGGGGTTTTTTGCTTAAAAAAAAAGTGGATATGTAAATGAGAACTTGTTTTGTATGGCTTAGTTGAAAATTTCCAATGTTCTTTAAGGAAATGGCAGTTTTGTAAAAATAAAGATAGTTTATTTTTGAAGTAATAAGCAAAGGAGATTTGGAATATGGTAGCTATCATACCATAGTGTTCTTAATGTTTTTAGTAATCAAATGATCTTGTGGCATATTTTATATGGTCTCAAAATATAAATTGTCAGTTTGTATGAGTATTTGATTTGTATTCCATTGAAATACCTTTTTTTGCATAGCTTTATAATAGCACTTAGTTCAATTTAACTTTAGGTTGGTAATTTATATTGAAGCTTATGTTCATTGATAATGTGATGTATCAATCTATTTCTTCCCAAGTTTTGATATGGTACTATACTATAAGTGGTTATTATTTTATTAAAACATTTGATCTTTGAGAAAGTTATTATATTGTGTTAATTGCTAGTATAGGTTATAAAAAAGGGGGTTCTTGGGTTGGATATAGAACTTATTTTAGGATTTATGTCTAAGTATTTACCCAATCTTGGGAGGAGTTGTGATGTTGCAATAACCAGGTAGAAATAAGCCCTAGAAGGAGTTGTGATAATGCAATAGCTAGGTACTTACAAATATGGAAGGAGTTGTGATAATGCAATAACCAGATTCTTGTAATTAGATACACCTGAACGATGAGGATTAGATGTTCCATAACTAAAGAGTTATCAAAATATTTTGCAATACGGTAATGGTGGTCCCATGTGCAGGTTTAGGTGACCATGTTCATTTCCAAATGAGAGGTAATGACCTTAGTTATCCTGCGAAGGTATGGTAATTAAGCACCAAGGCTTTATGTTTGATTAACCTACCTAGATGGACTTAAGTTAAGGTTAGGGAATAGGCATCCCCCTTTAAGTATTATGGGCCTTAAAGGATAATCCCTATGTTGTGGTCATATTGCCCTATACCGATGAGGATATAGGAAAGTTAGGGGAACCACTTTGGTATCCTTATAAAATATGAGTTTTAGTAAGGTGAACCCCAAAAAACTATGGGATGTTGGCCACTTTTATCCATTGAGTGTCGTCTGTAGTGAAATTGAACTCAAATGTGGTGAAGCCTTGAATGCTGAAGAAAATATATTGGGATTCTTTAGAACCATACCTATGTTAAAAAAAATATCTCTCCTTGGGTTAAGTTTTTGGGTTGCTACAATTAGTGTCAGAGCTCTAGGTCATAGGGCTAGAAGCTTCCATGGATATATTGTTAGAAGAAGCCAAGAGGTAAAATCCTAGGTAGAGTTTGAGCTAGATAAAGAACTTAAGAATGTTAAAGTAGTCAAATTTAATGGGAAATAAGGAGAAGATAAGGCAGAGTCATGGCTAAATGAGTTAGAAACCTTCTTTTCCATGAAAAGTTACTCCTCTAAAAATCAGACTGTGTGGGCTATCTTTCATATTTAGGATGCAGTCCTAGAATAGTGGAACACATTTAGAACAAGCAAAAATATTCAAGCCACTGATCTTAGGTGGGATGGTTTTGTTGGGTCTTTTAAGAAAATGTTTTTTTTAATCAGTTTTATATAGATAAGTTTGAGTAATTCTCTACACTTCAACAAGGTTCACTATCGATAGAGGTATATTTTTAGAGATATGTGAAACTTTTGAAGTATGTTTTGGAGTACAAGAACAATGAGCAACTAAAGGTGCATAAGTTCATTTTAGGGGTAGACCCTAAGATTAGGATAGTAATTAATCTACTCAAACCTAAAAAATTTCAAGAGGCTTATGATTTGGCTAGACAAGAAAAAACTAATCTTTATACTAAATATTCCTTCAACTATTTAGGGTTGACAGAGACAAAGAGGCAGGAACTTAAGAAAAGAAAGAGTGTGGTATTTATGAAATAAGATAAGTAATAAAACAAGAGGAGCAAATGGAACCTAAAGTTCAGTAACGGGAACAATGGGAATCAAGGATAGAATAAGAATTTTTTTTAGAAAATGGACAATTCTAATACTCATCCATCAAAGCAAACTGAGTCAACACATAAACAAGAAAAAGGGAAAAAAAAGGTAGAAGAGATCTTAGGCACCCAAGACAAGTTGATATGAGGGCCCTTATTATTCCAAGAAGTATCCCCAATAGACAAAGTCAAGTAATTGAGGAGAGGATCAAACACACCGAATATATACTGCTATTGGGAATTAGAACCTGGATGGACAAGCAACACCAATGCTACTAAATGATAATTTGTTTGCCAATGATGTTAAAGTTTTAATATATAATGGAGCTATAGATATTTTTATTTCCACTAGTATTATTGGGGATATGCTAGAAAGACTCTAATATTTGGCACAAGGGTGGAAAGTCAAGTATGGTTTAGGATAGACCTACTCAGTGGATTAGCGTTTACCTACAACTGAGAAAATCTTAACCAAAGGATCTACAACTTGGCCCTTATATGTAGCACCACTCCATGCTTTTGATATTATCCTAGGTATAGACTGGTTAAAGGCTCATGGAGCCTTAATCAATTTCCAAGAAAGGTGGATGGATTACACCGATAAGGATAATAGGAGGGTAAGAGTTCAAAGTAGGCAAGGGTCTTTTCAACCTCACTTATTATCAACTATGCAATTAAAGAAATCCATTAAAAGATGTGGTATGTTGTATGTAGTCAAGATTAATGGAAAGACCAGAGAAAGGGCAATGAGAAAGTGTTTAAGAAACATCTAATTTTGCACAAATTTAGATGTACTTCCAGAAGATCTACCAGGTCTACCACGTTGATGAGAATTTAACTTCACTATAGAGTTAATACCAGGTTTTGAACCTATTACAAAGATACCTTATAGAATGACCCCAATTGAGTTGCAAGAATTGAAGGTGCAACTTGAAGATTTATTGGAAAAGAGTCTGATCAAACCTAGTGTGTCACCTTGGGGTGCTTTGGTATTATTTGTAAAAAATAAGGATGGTTCCTTGAGGTTATGCATAGATTATAGGATGTTAAATAAGGTAACCATTAAAAATAAGTATCCTTTACCAAGGATTGACAACCTCTTTTGATCAACTAAAGGATGCTACTATATTTTCAAAAATACACCTGATATCGAGGTATCATCAGTTAAGAATTCAAGAAGAGGATACCCATAAGACAACCTTTACGACTAGATATGAGCACTATGAGTTCATAGTATTGCAATTTGGGTTGACAAATGCACCAACTTTTATGAATCTAATGAATAGTGTGTTCAAAAAATATCTAGATCATTTGTCTTGGTATTATTAGATGATATCTTGATATATTCTTGCACCAAAGAAGAGCATGACCATCATTTGAGATTAGTTTTAGAGGTGCTGACAAAAAATCAACTATATGGAAATTTGTCCAAGTGTGAGTTGTATACCTTACAGGTACAATATTTGGGACACATCATCTCGATAGAAGGAATTATCGTAGATCCAAAGAAAATTAAGGCTATATCGAGTTGGCCAACACTAACAAATGTGTCTGAAGTTAGGAGTTTCATGGGACTCATTGGGTATTATTTTGTGAAGGATTATTCAAAGATTGCTTATTATATCATCAACCTTAAAAAAAGGGAAAGGACTTCAAATGGACAGACAAGTGTGAGGTTACCTTTAAGGCTTTGGAAAATAATCTATGGTATCGATTCTTAGGATACCAGATCCTCTTGGAAATTTTATAGTGTGTACAAATGCTTCCCTAGAAATATTAGTCATGGTATTATCCCAGGAATCCTAGGAAGAGGCTATAGTAGCATATGAGTCTAGAAAGCTCAAGAAGCATAAGGTAAATTATGTTATGTATGACCTAGAATTGGCAATAGTGGTGCATGCACTAAAGATATGAAGGCATTATTTATTGGGCAAACCCTTTGAGCTAAGGATAAACCATCAAAGTCTAAGGTATATTTTTATCGAACCTATGTTGAATGTAAGGCAAATAAGATGGATAGAATTATTAGCAGAATATGACTTTGGTATTGAGTATATAAAAGGGAAAGAAAATAGAGTTGTAGATGCCTTTAGTAGGAGAAGGCATATAGCAGCACTGACATGGATTCATATATACTTAATAAATAGTCAGAGAAATGCAACTACAGGACCCGTATTGCATAGAAATCTAGGATAAAAGTAAGAGAAATCATACGAAGAGTAAGGATTTCAACACAAAACATGGACTTTTATGCTTCAAGGATAGGGTGGTTATACCCAAAACTAGTTATCTAAGGAGATTGATTATATAGGAGGCACATAATTTTCCCTATTCTGCTCATCCGGGAGGGTCAGAAATGAGAGAAAACATGAAAAATACCTTATATTGGGTAAGGATGAAACACGATATCACTAGTTTCATTGCAAGATGTTTGGAATGCCAGCAATTTAAAGAAGAACATCGACATGTAGCAGGGAAATTATACCCACATGATATAACTACAAAGAAATGATATAAAATATTTATGGATTTTATTATGGGTTTACCTAAGACTAGGTACCAACATGATGCAATATTGATAGTGGTTGATAAGTTGATCAAGGTAGCACACTTCATACCAGGGAACATCAAGGATGATGCACTAGTGGTAGCAAATAAGTTTGCCAAAGAAATTTTTAGGCTACATGGATTTCTTTAGGTGATCATATCAGACAGGGATTCTAGGTTCACATCAAAGTTCTGGTATGCTCTACTCCATGTAGTGGGTACTAAGCTAAATATAAATTATGCATATCATCCAAAAATAGATGGTCAAATAGAGAGGGTAAAACAAGTTTTAGAAGACATGCTTCACATGTACTACATGGACCAAAAGTCTAAATGGGAAGACTTTTTGCATCTCGTTGAATTTACATATAATAAGGGGTACCATGCATCTTTTGGTATGGCCTCATTTGAAGCCTTGTATGGCAGAAGACGCAAAAATATTCTATCATGGGATAATCCAAAGGATCAGGTGGTGATCGAATCAAATATTGTCTGAGAGGGAGGAACAACTTAGAGACCTATTGTTTGTCTTGCTTTTTCCTGATCTTCTTCTTTTGCAAGTATATGCTTGCATATAGTCATTGGAAAGCTATTTTCAAGTCGATTCCAATAAGACTATCATTTTTTTGTTTTGTAAGCTCAAAACCATTTGTAATATTTTGTCCTCATGGATTTTTAATATAGATTGCATGATCGGTGGTACCTGAAACTCAATGTAAGTGAACCTCAAAGTAGTAATCTCCTCTATAACACTTGGTGGTTGCAAAAATTGGTTATCCATGCAATCCGATAAGATGGAAATATTACCATAAGGACACTTGGAGGATTTGTGCCTTTGTTATTTTATTCTCTTGTTGCATTGAGCATCATTATGAAGCTCCTGAGGTGACAGGCCCTACATCGAATATCCTTGAGCATCATTGTGAAGCTCTTGAGGTGACCAGGTGTGAATATGACCCCTGCATTGAATATATTTGAGCATCATTGTGAAGCTCCTAAGGTGACAGGCACCTACACCGAATATTTTTGAGCTTCACTTTGGGGTTTCCATATCACCATGTTTTTAGAAGCATGATTGATGTGAGGAGCAGGCAACATTTTGAGAAAGAATAAAATAGCCCATGGAGCATAGTTTCCTTGGGTACTCCCTTTGTAGGAGTGGTATTGATTCCTTGGTGGCAATGGTTACTCTTTGTAATAGAGCAGAGCCTTCCAAAGGGTCTTCATTTTCTTCAGCAGTTCAAGTACTGTATTTTGGGCACTTGTATACTCACTTGTTCGCTCCCACCTTGTAAAAGCTTTAGATTCCAATGCTTCTATGGTTTGGAGGAATGATGAGGATATCCAAACATAATGCATCTTATTGTTCATGTGAGACTTCATATTAAGCTCACGTTATATTTATTGTTAAGTTGTTAGCCAAGTTATTAGATAAAGTTAGCTAATTGTTGGATTATTGTTATGTAATTTGTATTATTTAAGCACTCATGAATAATATGAAACCAAGTTCGATGTGATCCACATCAGAGATGGTAGGTACAACCTCTAGTTTTTTGATATACTTATTGCATTATCTTTTGAGTAGTGTATAAGATCCTTTTTGCTAGGTTTTAGGGTACTTTCGAGTGCAGGGATAATTGGATCGTTGGTTGTAACTTAGGCATCTTTGTTGGTTCTTCTTTCTTCATGGGGTCATATGTTAGGGTGGTGGTCAAACCTGGTCAACTCATATATACCTTCTACATAACCCTTGTCTTTACTTATAATTTGGGTGATGCATGTGACATTGGTCTTGATCACCTTAAAAATTTATTTTGTTTTTATTAGGCTCTGGTTTGGTCTTCTTCCTTGAATGTTTAGTCAAGTTCAGTAAATTCTTGATTGTTTGATAAAGTGTTTACCTTTGTATGTCATGCTTGGAAATTATGTTTGGGAAGTTGCTTGAGGCTTGCTTCATTGTTGATGTTTTTTTATCCTGCTGTAATCTTTGAATGCCTTAAATATTCTAGTGTATGGAGATGTAGGCTATAACACAATTAGTAAATAGAAATGAAGACTTAAATGCATGGAAACATAGACCTTTTTAGGTAAAGGAATAATTTGTTTTTATATGGCTTTAAGGAATGTTATTTTTGTAAATAGGATAGGAAAGATAGTGTTCTCTCTAGTTTTCAAAAGAAGAGATAAAGTTGTTTTAAATGAAATGCTAGTAGAGAAAAGATTTTACTTCTACTTGTTGATGGTTTTAAATGAAATGTTAGAAGGAAAAAGATTGTACTTTTACTTGTTAATGTTTCTTTATGAAAGGTTAGTACAAAAAAATTTATCTTTCACTATTGTTGTTTTCATTATGGAAAATTAGTAAAGAAAAATTATGTTTATCTTCTTGTGTTCTAGTTTTGGGAAAAGGTTATGTTTAGTTTAGAAGGAAGATAATTATAATGGTTTCTTGAGACTTGAGTAGGTAGTGAAACCATTATAGTGAGAAGTATGGTATTCTCTCATTGGTTGTTGTTATTTTGAAAAAGTATTGTGCATGGTTGCTTGCAAATACATAGAGTATGTTAGGTTGCATTGCATTGTGAGTTGTCCTTATCCCTAAGTGTTTCTCAAGATCGTGGGTAAATCCTTTCATAAGGAGTATTGTGGAAAGAAGATGGTGCAAAGATCACTTAGGCGGAATGGCTTTGATATACCTTGGAATGAAAAGTGGATATGTAAATGAGAACTTGTTTTGTATGGCTTAGTTGAAAACTTCCAATGTTATTTAAGAAATGGTAGTTTTAAATAAAGATAGTTTGTTTTTATATTAATAAGCAAAGGAGTTTTGGAATATGATAGCTATCATACCATAGTTTTCTTAATGCTCTTCATAATCAAATGATCTTGTGGGATATTTTATATGGTCTCAAAATGGAAATTGTTAGCTTGTATGAGTATTTGATTTGTATTCCATTGAAATACCTCTTTTGCATAGCTTTACAATAGCACTTAGTTCAGTTTAACTTTGGGTTGGTAATTTATGTTGAAGCTTACGTTCATTGATAATGTGATGTATCAATCTATTTCTTCCCAAGTTTTGAGATGGTGCTATAGTAAAAGCTATTATTATTTTATTAAAGCATTTGATCTTTGAGAGAGTTATTATATTGTGTTAATTGCTAGCATGGGTTATAAAAGGGGGTTCTTGGGTTGGATCTAGAATTTCTTTTAGGGCCTATTATAGGCATGGAAAATTGACCCATCAAAATGAGTCATTTTTACCTTAGAATATCTAAGAAGATCCTCAAAATACTAAGTGCAAGATTTAATACTTCTTTCCCCCTTGTTCTTACTTTTTTCCTTGGTCTTGCCAAATTTTTGATTGTCTAGGACGGGGTACGAATTTGGTAAATTTGGATTTTTCTCCTAGAGAAGTCCAGATTTGGGCTGACATCTTCTATGTCGGTCGTAGACCAAGGTTGTTTTTTATTTTCCTTCCTTTTCCCCTCCAAAACTCTTATAAATAAGAGTATTGGATTCCCTTTTTCTCCTAGCAAGTTTTTGACAGCATCAAGTTCTAGCAAGTTATCTCCTAGTTATAAAATTCTTCCAAGTGTGGTTTGACAAGTGCTCTTGTGCTTTGGATTATTTTTTTGTTGCTTTTGCTTTGTGATTTTACTGCTTTGGTGATCAAGTGTGGGAGCCTTAAAGAGGGGTCTACCATTTTGGTTGTTGCCTACATCCTTTTGTTGCTCTTTTGCTTCCACCAGGTTTTTCTTGCATTAATTATTTTCTTAAATCATAAATTTTCCATATTGTATTGCATTTTGGCATTATTAGATATTTTAAGGTCTTTATCATGAATTTGTGCCCCATCCTTATAGGGAGTGAATTCAGCAGGACTGAATTTGGTAGGACTGAATTCGTGGCCTCCCCTTACGGGGTATGAATTCAGTTATCTAAGGCCTAGGGGTATGAATTCGGTTCTCTAGGGCTTAGGGGTAGGATTTTGCTCCCAAAATCCTAGGTTGCTCTTGCATGCTATATTTAGATCATAATCTCTCTATCTACATTTTGTTTTTTGCATTATTTCATATTATTGCATTTTGTCTTGTTCACTTCCAAAGGTAAACAATTGCTTTTGTTTTCAAATGGTCAACTAAAAGGACTAAGGGGGCTTGATTGTTGCGCCTCCAAGCTTAGTCAGGACTAAGCAGGCTCACCCCCAAATACTGATCAATTTTTCCAAGGATTTTGAAGTTGTTTTGTATGTTTTGAAGCTATTGAATATATTGAGATGAAAGTTAAAATCTAAGATCAACCATCAGATCAAGTAAGTGATCTAAATAGACTTATTAGGCTATTTGTTGTTTGATTTTTGCTCATTATTGCACGAGATTTAAATTATAAGTGAATACAAGCATTCAATTCCATTTTAAAAATTTAAAAAGAGATAAAGCATATAGTTTGCATCTAGATTAATCTGTTTGTGCATTATCTTAAACCTTTGCTAAAAAGGAAAATATCTGATTTCTTGTAAATTAGGGTTAGTTCTCATCAAATAAAGAATCATTCTAGGATAATATCTTCTTTGCTTACATCATTGTTTGTCTTGCATTATTATTTAATTTCATATAGCTTAGCTTTTACAAAGACCAAGCATAGGTGCTTGTTCCAAATAAACACATCAAACATTTCTACCCCAGACTTGGAATGAGTTCCTTAAACTATTCCTGGTGAACCCTTTGATCCATTGAGCCTCCAAGTGTAGAGGAAACAACATACCCCCGTGGTCACTTAAGCTCCTAGTGGATCCAACTGAGAATCGTATGTGGTAGGACAATTTTCGTCCCTTTACATCTTTTATGAACCCGACATGAAACATATCCTTAGTGTCTATCTAGGAAGTATTTCATTTTTGCTCTTCTTTGTTTTATTTTAAACCATAAATAAGACTATTAAAACATGTTTTCTTAGATTAGAAAAACATTAAAAAAATCATAGAAAAATATTTTGTGTGCCTTTTGGTAGTTCTAGATCTCCCCTCATCTCCCCTATCCTTTCCCTTAATCCCAATGGCTCCCAACCTTAGGAGTCAGTGAAAGCTTTTAGAATTTGATGAGAATACTCAAGGGGATGATCAAATTGATAGGGAGAATCCCAATATAGATGCGTAAGAGGACATAGAGACTGGTAATGACATTTATCTTACTAAGGGGTCTAATGAAAACCTCACCTTTAAATCATTTGACCATATCTAGAATTTCTTTAAGCATCATATGAACACTTTGAATAAGGCTATGGATGAAAAATTCCAACTTGAAGAGACAAGGACATCTCATCATCAAACCATTTCTCCTCAAAATATTTGTATCAATCTATCATTTGAATCTTCTCATAATATTAATCCATTTCATAAAACTACATATTCCACTACTACAACCACCAACGTTGAGGAAATTCTATAAGTTCTTCTAACTAGTAGTGCATCTCAAAATTATGTTCAATTACCTCCTCATTCTATCCCTCCTTATAATGTTTCTTTCATTTATCCAAATGTGAGTTATCCTCCATAGAAATATAAAACATCCCATATCATAACAATGTTAATGTTTCTAATATTAACCAAACTCCTTTTCAACAATCCACCTATAACCCTCTAGGGAACCTAGAGGTATTGCACAACAACAATCCCAATATGCAAAGCTTAACAAGTGTAGTGAAACAATTGGCATTAAGAATGGATATGCTTCAACCTCCAAGTTTCACTTATGACTATAAGGAAATGTGCAATCAACCTCTAGACCCTATGGTCATTGCTAGGCCCTACCCTAAGCATTTCTTAATGCTGGTCTTACCTATTTATAAGGGAACAAAGGACCCAATTGAATATTTAAGGATGTTTAGAACAACATGCCATGATATTATATATGATGATTTATTGTTGCTAAAATGTTCTCTAAGAGACTTATGGTATGGCATTAGAATGGTATTATCAACTACCTCATCATTATTTAAGGAAATTTGAAGAGATATCTAGGTTATTCATTCAATAATTTGGAGCTTGTATTGAGAAATATTTGATATGTAAGATTTATATATTTTAAATCCACGTGTTGTAGGTGAGTTGGAGAGGGTAGGGAAATCCTCCAAGGGAGGTTGTTGGTTGGAATATCCACCCTACCATACGCACAATGGGTCCCTAAAATCTAGTTGTTAACCTATTAAAAAAAATTCATATATTTTAAAGTAAGGTAAAGATGAAAGTTTCTCAAAGTTTTTGGCCTAATGGAGAAATTTAGTTGGACGATTAAGATATACCTTACCTCATCAAGAAATATTAGAGATCTTTATTGGAAATTTGCAAGAACGGATATTATATGAGTTGGAAACAATAACCGTTACCTATTTTGAACAAGCAATGGATTTGGAAAGAAGAGCAGAGAAGGCTTTTATTTGAAGAGGTCAACTTAAATCAAGAAAAGAAGAGGATATGACCACAAAAATCAATACAATAATAAGCATGTAGTTGGTGATGGGGTAACAGATAATCGATAAACCAATAATGTTAATGTTGCTAGTACCTTGCAGAAGATGGTACTTAGTAGACCTCAAAAATCCTCACCAAGGAATTTTACTAGACTCAACATGCCTATGATGGTGGTCCTTAAGCAACTCTTGGAAGCTAACATGATTGAGTTACCTCCCATAAGGTAACCTAATACCACAACAACTTGGTATAAGCTTGATTAGCATTGTGAGTATCATAGAGTGGATGGACACATGACACATTCATGTAAGAGGTTGAAACATGTGGTTTAGGACTTGATAAATAAAGGTCATCTTGTTATAGAGGACTTCCAAGCTTCTCCTAACCACAAAATTCCAATAAATAAACCTCCTACTCAATAGGAACCTATGACTAATCAAGATATGGGAATCTTACAAAATTCCCTACCTAATCACCAAACAAACAACCAACCAGGTGTCTTACAATAATATGCCACCTTCCTATAACAACATGGTTGGAATGATATTAGTTACAACAAGACAACAAGATTAAGCTCAATTGACTCAACAATCTCAACAAGAGATGAGTTATACATGCAACCAACATTCTAGACCATCTTTAGTTTTGAAGAGTACCCAAAAAAGTAGCACAAGTGTATAAAAACCAACCTTAGTGTTGAAGCCACAACCAAAAGTCTCCTTCGATATCCAACAATATTTAAGTAACACACCTACCAATATATCCTTCTTAGAACTTTTATAAACTTCTCCTATTCATAGGGAAGCCTTGTTAAAGCTTCTAAGACAACAATCTATCCCACCAAATCTTCCCCCTAGCAACCTAGCCAATGTTGTAAGTTCTCTTAGGATTAATCATATATATTTTATGATGACAATATTCCTTCCTCAAATATTCAAGGGGATTCCCCCCTTTACATCATTACATACATTGGAAAAAAATTTATCAAGAGAATTTTGGTAGATAATGGTTCCTCCCTCGATTTATGCACTTATAAATTTTTTCAAAATCTTGGATTAAAGGAGGAATATTTAACCAAATCTGATGTCATCATAAAGGCTTTCAATAATGAATCCCAAGAAGCCTTTGACATTTAATCCCTTCCCCTTAGGGTAGGACCCAAGATCTTAGATACTTTATTTTATGTGGCATATTGCCTAGCATCTTTCATTATTCTTCTTGGACACCCTTGGATTCATTTTGAAAG
Organism: Wollemia nobilis; assembly: GCA_028583015.1. NCBI lineage: Eukaryota > Viridiplantae > Streptophyta > Pinopsida > Araucariales > Araucariaceae > Wollemia > Wollemia nobilis. The sequence continues at coordinate 6,939,411 of JAQPPZ010002512.1, forward strand.
TGTGAAAACATGCACCATAAATAGATAAAATAAATGAAACAAGATATATGTAATCATGATGCAAAAAGAGACCAAATGGCAACAAATATGGCTAAATTAAATTGCATTGATTTCCTTTTAAAATGTGTTATAATAAATCTCTCTTAGGTATTTTATTGATGATACAACATTATAGAAAGGATCATGATATCATTTTTCATCAAACAAAATTTTCTCAAGTGCACTTTGAAATGTTCTTGTACTAGAAACAATGTCTGAAGAGCGAGTTTTAGCAACCATAATGTGAGAGTTGAATATGAGGGCCATTCACAATACCTGATCCTGTAACCTGCATGCAATGAAATAAAAGATAGATTAGTAGCATCTATGGGGCCCATCCAAGTTAGACCTATCTTGATCAAGGGATAAAAATAAATATCTATGCTAATGCATCAAAATGACATGTGCAAATGAGATGATCTAGTGATAAAATGAACATGCAAAGTGTAATATAAACTATCATGTAGAAAAACTATAAAAATTGATCACCTGAATGGGACTGTCTCAAGAGAGAGAATCTCTATCTGCGAACTGTCTTGAGGTGAGATAGTTGCTATCGTTGACCTACAAATTTTGAAAACCAGGTTCGATGGTGTTGGGGGTGGTCCAAGGATTGGTTTTATCAACAAATTTCTTGTGAATGGAGATACAAGCTTACTGATCCAAATTGTCTGGAGTAGTGGGGTTAATCAAGCGATATGATGGAAGGTAACTTAGAAGCTTGTGTAACAATTTGATAGCATGGTGACAATGAGGAAGTTTGGCAAGCAATTTGGGTAGCACTTCATTACAAGAGTTCAAAATTTGGGGATCTTATAAATGGAGGGGGAAACCTCCATTTTATAGCCTTATTGGCATGTAGCCAAAGAGGTAGCAGGAAATCCATTGTTACAGGTGGTAGGGGTAGCCTAATTACCACTTTACAGGTGGTAGGGGTGACTGTAGGTCATTAGGGGCAGCAGGAAATCCACTGTTACTTTGACAAGCAGTCTCATTGCATGATTATTTCTTTTTAAATTAGCACACATGCGATCTTCTTGTGTTGAGATGGTCCCAACTTGGAGACCATCTCAGGAAAGATGATCTTGCTTCCCATGGAGGAAATATGTATTTTTGATGGGGAAAGACACTAAATAGCCCTGAGGCTGCCCTAGGTGGGTTAGATGGGTTAGAAGGAGGTATTTTGGAGAGTCTCCTTGTGATTACGTATTTTAGGTGTCTACAAATGCCCCTTTTTGGAATGCTTTGTGCCTAAGCACAATGCAAAGCAAAAATAAATGACCTAAAATGGTTGAGTTGATGATGGATGATGTTAAGTTGAAAAAGTCAACATGAGATGCCCCAATAATAAAAAGGATGCACATCTTTGAATCATTGCTTCCAACACATTGATGAATTTTATTTTATCTTGGTAACCCTTTAGCTATGGGTAGACAAGCTTTAGTCTACTCTTCAGGTTTTAGGTATACCAAGTATTTGTTTGATTTAAATTTTGCTTGTTGTTTGCCCCAACAAAAAGGGCTTATGATAGTATTTGGTAATGATTCTTGAACAATCATAAATTTCATTCTTGAGTATTTGATTTGTTGAATTGATTTTGAAATGTAAATTTTTCTATTATTCACTATCCCCTCGAGTGATGAGTCAATGGAGGAGATGAAAAATTGATGGTAGCGACAAGGCGCTCAACGAGAACGACACTGTCAACATGGCTATCTTTGAAAAAGTGCCATTTGGCTAGTTTTTCTTTTTGTAAAACTAAGATCATCTCAGACGACCGCGTGGCACCACGTGATTGTCTCAGATGACTATGGTTGTGGAAAAATATAAATAACATAAATCGTAGAAAAATGGATCATTTTCATCGTGTGAGATGAGAAACAAGTGAGGCAAGGAGGAGGAGAGCTCATTTTATGAAGCGAAATGCTATCAAAACTCCTATCAATCACTGCAATGGACCCATATAATGCCTCAATGAGCAATGGAGCCAGTGCAAGAAAGGTAAGGACAAGAATCCAAAATTTTCTATTAAAAAATAAAATGAACCAAACTAAATTAAACAAAAATGAACAGGGCAAAGTGGACGAAATGGGTAGTTAGGCAAAATAAAAAAATGGGTGGGTGATGGGTATTTAGCATGTTAATGCATTTTTCCATTTGTGTATATTTTTGTGTTTTTTTATTTTTTTTTTGAATTTTTTCTTTATATGAGTGTATTATTTTGTGGCTGCCTCGCTTGAGATGACCTTGTTTGGGGATTGTCTCGTAACAAGATGATATTTTGTCATGATCATCTTGTGTTGAGATGATCATATCTGGGGGCTGTCTCAACGTGAGACAATCTTGTGTGGTGTTTTATTTATTTATTTTTTGAATTTTGATTTTTGATTGTGTTTATTTTATCAATTTTTTAGAGCTTGACACCACTTCTTGAACCATTATAACGAGGCTCATGATGTAGTGTTGAACAGTGATGACGATTGGACCTGGTTGAAGGACTTGAAGCTTTAGTACATTACTTGATTGGAGTATGTACACATTGATCAAGCCTACCTGATGACATTGATAGATATATGGGACATGTGGACCAACACTTTTGACATGTCAACTAGTGAGATTACCATCACATTAGAGGATATCTATCGAATCTTGTAGTGCCCAATCGAGGGAGCACCTATCTATACTACAATGACTGCTCAAACGGAGGCAATATTGTGAAATTATATGAAGAGCAATGGAGATGAGTTGACTGTGATATTTACAGTGGTGGTGTTTGCATTGAGGTTGATTATTGCACCAACCTATTGATAGCTAGGCATGTTGTATTTATGACACTCATATCTGACTTTATTTTGCGTAACTGCTCTAGCAATAGGTTCCCCTGGAACCTACTGGACCTTGTTTAGGACTTTGTGGAGCAACCACAAATCATGGCATGCGGTTCCACTTTATTAGTACAACTCTATAGAGAGCTATACAATATTCGAGAGAGACATTGATAGGGCTTAGGGTGCAATTTTTTGCTTCAAGTTTGGGGTTGAAAGTACTTTAGCATTGATTAACTGCAAGGATTATCATGGGCTACGTGGAGGGAAATGGTAGATAGTTATTTATGCCATGTGATGGATACACAAGTAGGAGCGGGGTGGGAGCTATCCCTAGTAGGGGACTTAGAGCACTACATGAACTCCTAGACTAGATTATAGTTAGGCTAGGTGACACAAAGACCATGGAGGGGAGCACCTACCTAGCCTGAGGTAGATAGCATTTGAGGTAGGTAAGATGGGTTAGGTGGTTGACAAGAAGGAACATGATAGAGCATGAGTACTTTTAGTATTCATGAGAGACCTGCTAGCCGGGAGTGAGGTAGGATGTGCTTGAGGAGCCAATGGTCTACATGTGATGGACGATAAAGACTTATTGTGTCCATGAGTAGAGCCCTTGGTATAGGAGGTCGATGAGACCTTGAAAAACCTAGAGATAGAGGACCCAAGCACCACACTTGAGTATGATGCTTGGTTGATAACCCAACAGGCTCAAAGAGATATCGATGCTAGAGGAGAGGCTGAGGCAATCAAGGAGGGAGCAATAGGTAGAAAGGGTACAACTTGTAGGGACATTGATATGATAGGATATTAGTCATAATGATGAGTGTGTCATCGCTTGAATGAGGGTAGATATCAAGTATAGACTAAATAGGCTCCTATGAGAAATGAGGAGGGGGATGGGGGGTCAATTGAGGATGACCCACAGGAGTAGATTGATGCTATGAGAGAGTAGGTGTGTATTCTCCAAGGGTAGCTATCAGATTGAGACATAGTTAATACCACAATGTAGAGCCAGTGGGATATAAATTGATAGGGATGGTAAGGATGGTCAAAGGAGAGGGACACCCTACAGGCATAGGTTTTGAGCCTATAGGATGATCTGTGCAGAATGATGATAGAGTGAGATGCTTTGCATACTCAAGGTAGTGGAGGAACAACTAGATAGGGGATAGAGGTGGCCCAATTGAGGGTGAAACTGAGTGTAGAGCAGGCTTAGTATCAGGTTGAACAAGCCTACATCTATAGGTTAGAGGATGAATCAAACAAAATCGATGGGCAACTACTCTCACAATGATCAGGGTCATCTCAATCTTAGTTGTAGTAAAGCTTTCAGATCAAGGCCTTAGGGGAGCCATCTATGAGACCTCTAGTGCTATTGTTTACAACACCAAGGACCTCAAAGACATCAGGGGACAACAAATATAGATAGACTCATCGAGATAAGGCTAAGGGCAGTGGAGAGAGCGATGGCAACGATGGTGCAGGACTAGCTTGAGGATGGGATATTTCTATACTAGCTTTATTTTTTGGATGTGAGGTCTGAGGACCCATTACCATTGTAGTCTACATGTTTTTTGTATCATGATGTACTTATTATCTATATATATATATATATATATTTGCTTGATAAAAATGGGTTGTACTCGAGTCCCCCACCCTTAACAAATTACATCTCTCTTCTTTAGAGCTTGATATTTTACAAATAGATACACTTCTTATCTCAATTGAGATGTTATAGTTAAAAACCTACATCAATTTACATAAAATGTCTAAATTCTTGATTTTCATTTTTTGGATCTTTTCAAATCTTTGTATGAATACAATTAATACAAAATTTAGCATCTTTCTTGATATTTTCTATAGCATCCTTCACAATGCTAGAACTTCACCTCTACTATCTATGCCTTGCATCTTAGTAGAGTAGTATTTCCAAAACATCGAACTAACATAGTCCACTTTACCAAATCTGGATTGCTATTTTCCTTCTTGAAACACAAGTGAAACCACAAAAATTATAATAAATAGTCTAAATGAACACACATTAGTGTTACAAAATAAAATAGATATTACCAATGGAAAAAATTAAAGTAAATCTTAATCATTAATTGATTTAGGCAATCAACAATTTTTGTCAGCTTCAACTAAACTTTCTACTTTCTCTATCCATGTATAGGAGATGTTAACTTCATGATCCTCAACCAAAACCCCTCTATTGGCTAGCTTATCTACACATTTTTTTCCTTCCCTTAATACATGTGTAAACCTGATTTCTTCAAACTCTTTATCAAGATATTGAATTTCCACAATTATCTCTTGTATGTTCCATGGAGCCTTTGAATTCCTCAAAATTGCATTTATTACTACGAGAGAATCACCTTCCATCCAAACTCTATTTCATTTCATTTTTATATATATTTTTAACCCTTCTAAAGTTTCCCAAGCTTCAACTTCATTATTTATCTTAAATCCACAATTGAAAGCACAATGAGACAAAATTTATCCTCTATTATTTCTAATTATTCCTCCTCCTGTTGGTCCTGGGTTTCCTTTAGATGCTCCATCAAAATTCAACCTAACCCGCTCCACATATGTTGGTTTCCACTTTATATTATTTACATTATTTTTGCTTCTCTTGTACCCAACATCATAATTCCATTCAATGACTTGAATCCATCTATCAAGACTATTTGCTTCTAAATTAGGAAGCAGGTGAGTTGATAGGGTTGGTTTAGACTCCTCTATGGCTAAACATATATTCTTTTTCATTACCTTTAAACTACTTTCCTTTCCTTTAAATATTCTTCTATTCCTTTCTAGCCATATAGTACAAAGTATTGCATCTTTTGATATATCCCATATTGTCTATAAAACCTCACTTTTATAAGTGCTCTCCCATTTATTTAACCAATCTTCAATTCTACTATTCATCACCATGCATTTACCACACATATTAAGAATCCATTGCCATATATTCTAGACAATTGAGCAATGTACCAAGAGATGGTCAATAATATCCTCCTCCTTATTACAAAAAACACATTTAGAGGGCCCATGAAAATCCCTTTTCATAAGGTTATCCCAGGATAAAGTTTTTCTATGACCTACTAGCAAAACAAACATTTTGACTTTAGGAATGCTTGGGACATCCCAAATATCTCTCCAAATTCTATTGATATTATAATTATGTTGGTGTTGAATATTATATCCACTTATTGTTGTGTATTCTCTTGAGCTATTCAACTCCCAAATCAATTTATCCTTGGCACCCCTCAGAATAATTATAGTTGTTATCTTTCTACTCAATTGCCTCCTAGCATCAATGTCTTGTATACTTGTAAAAAAATCTTCTTTCCATTTGTATCTTCCTTCTTGATCATTGTACAAAATGTTTGAAACCCTATCACCATATTTGTCTTGAAGCAATCTCATCCAAGGTTTCAAAACTGGATCTAAATTGAGTGGTTTTTTATCACACCAAGTATCCATCCAAATAGATTTTTTTCTCCAATTCCCACCACCCATCTTAAACCTTTAATCATAAGATCAATATATTTTTTAAACCATTCCAAAGAGCAAAACCATTTGGAAGAGAGAATGCAGTAAATATTAAACTTGGGTCATTGGGATCAACATACTTAGAAGAATTCTTGCCCATTTTCTTTTATTTTTCTAGATCTATTTTTGGAAGTTGAAAATAATATTTATCCATAACCATTTGTAAATTTCTCTAACGATTTTCTACAAATGATTATGTTGGGCTCTTCTTAGAGCATGATCTCTCAATATGTACCACCTCATGACATATTCTACATATAAAAGATAAGTTTTCATAATCTATAGTTTGGGTCCACATCTTATCCCCATACTTAAGAATTATTGATTCTGGTAAAGCTTTACTTATATCAATCATGACCAATATTTGAGCATAAATAACCAAAATCCATCTTTTGTTGTATCTGAAATCTCAAGGAATTATCCTAGAGTGTTACCTATTGTCTTGAAGGTATCTATTTCCTAAAATTCAATGGGCAATCCAAACATCCTAACCCAGACTAATACTAAGGATAGATTTACATTTTTAGGTGAAAAGCCTTCATACCAGTAGGTAAGGAAGAGCCTTACTCTTCCTATAAACCAAGGACCCCCTTTTATAATTCTTTCTCTCTCTTCCCTAGAAAAAAAAATGGCTAGGAAGAAAACTTTGGGAAGAAATAATAGAATCACTCATGGAGACTTCCAACTCCTATCAATCCATTTTCTCAATATTGAAGCCCCTGGTAAATACCCATTAAATTTACCAAAACTACCCTATCTTGGAGCAATGAGGATCTCTCTAAGGTGCTCTCACTAACCTCTACCACTAGGGATGATTCTAAGGATTTAAATATAAATCAATCCATGTAAAGGAAACTAAAACTCAAAATCTAATGAAATTTATATGAAAGTTCTATAACAAATATAATATTTGATAAAAACTTTATAAAATTTTCATTCACAATTTCTAAGATAAAGAAAGGGAAAAAAGAACTTAGTTGAAAACTTCTTTGTCCAGATAGAATGTCTTGCGTCACTTAAGTCCTAGCCCTTCATTGCTCTTCCCATCGTTCGAACCCTAGTTGGCAAATAATTGCAATTTCATTTTTCACAACTTGAAAAATCGTCACTGCCCTTGTTTCGAATGGTTGACTTCACAGGGTCATATCTCCCTCAATATTGCTTAGATTTTTGCATATAGCCACTCATTTTAAAGCTATTCAAATTTTGCACAAATTGGTCCAAGAATTAGCTGAATCAAATAACTCTTTGTGAAGATATATCTCCTAAAATATAAGACATTGTTTAGGAAAAAACCCTAATACTTCGCACTTTGCAATTTTGTTTTTCATAATTTGAAAAAATCGTCATTATCCTTATTTTGAATGGTTGAATTAATAGGGTTGTATCTCCCTCAATATTTATTAGATTGTTGCATATGACCACTCATTTTAAAGCTATTCAAATTCTGCACAAGTTGTTCAAGAATCAGCTGAATCGAATAACTCTTCGCGAAGATATGGCTCCTACAAGATGAGATGTTTTCAGGAAAAAACCCTAATCCTTCACACTTTGCAATTTCAATTTTCACAATTTTAACATTAATATGTTTTCATATAAACTATTTATTATAATTTTTGTATATATATATATGAGATGATGCTTATTTATGCATGTTTTATGTTTATTGCATATGCTATTATGGGATGATGATTATGAAATGATGTATGCTTATACTTGTAGATATGATGATGCATATATGTTAGAAGGATGCCTAGATATACATGATTTATTTGTGCATAGACTTAGATATGTAGGTCCTACACTAATGAAATGTGATATTCTAAATGATATGAAATGTGAATATATATTTAAATTATAAAATGAATTAATTTAATATGCAATAACCAACTAAGTATAAGCACCACATAATGTATAAAATTCATGAGTCAAGGTTGAAATAATTTCATCTAAGACATACACTAAAACACCAAATGAAAATAAAATATGTATTGACAATGTGTGAATGTAATGGATGGTGATCAATGAGAAGTCACAAGATAACAATAGGACTTTCATGAGACTCAACCACCCTAGTTGACCAACCAACAGTTGTATACCGACCATGCAAGAACCTGAAAGATAAGAATCTATGAAGAAGACCAAGTGTGTGCATAGTGAAGTTCATTACTCTAAGACTTGGTTGGACTCAACTACTTGGTAATGCAAACTACCAAAAGCTAGCTCATCCACAAGCTAACATTGGTATGTACAAAAGAAGGTCACTAATGTGACAGACGTGTCACCACGTGTAAGGCTACTCCATTGCCAGGTCGACATCTATAGCCCATTGCTGGCAATGGAGATTACCCCATGGTTTTTGAAAAACTAAGAATTCGAGGGATTCAAGTTCTTTTCCCTCTTTTTTTTTGAGATACTTGCTCGTTTGAAGGAGAGCAAGGAATTTTTATTGTCTTTTTTTTAGGGTTTTGCTCATTTTAGATGAGAGAAAAAGGGATTTTATTGCTTTGGTTTTTGGTAACTTGTTCATTTTGGAGAGGAGCAAGGGGATTTTTTTTATGGGAGGGTAGGGAGAGCTTGTCCTTTTGTCAATTCTAATCTTTCTAGACCATGCGCCTGATAGGAGAGCAAGGAAATTTTTTTACTTTTAAGGCAATAATGACTTTATAGTTTTCATCTTTCCTTATTTAGAAATCGTATTTAAGAGTTTAAAAATGTGTTGGGATTTTGAGATAAGCAAGGTACAATCAAAGCAAGACCCTACCATTAGAAATAAATATGGATTTCCACAAAATCTGAAAATAAAACTAGGAATTATTGAATTATCGAAAGACCTTATTAGCCACCATGTGACAACTTGGAAAAAATACAAATACCAAAAAAAGGAGATGTGGATGAGAATAAATAGTGTGATGGTGTACTTTTCATGTGGAATTTAAAAAATAAAGAGGTGCGTGTAAAATATTTAGTGGCCATATGAACACCATTGCTGATGGTCATACGATATCTATTCTATCTTACACATATCGCTTAATAATCAAAAGACCATAAAGAAAGGGGTGTAAATGATGATAAGTAAAAATGGGTGCTTTCCTTATGAACTTTCAAATGTTAAGAATTCTGTGTAAAATAGTCAGTGGTCATAGGAACACCATTGCTGATGGTCATACTGTATCTATCCTATCTTACGTAGACCGCTTAATGATAAAAAAATCACAAGAAAAGGTGTAAGTGATGACAAGAGAAAAAGTTTGATCAAAGACAAATGATAATCATACAAACATGGTGCTATTCTTAGTGCTTACAAGAAAAGACTAATGCAAGTGCAATGATACAAATGCCTAATGCAATATGATGACAAATGTAGCTAAACAATGTGAAATGCCAAAATGAAGACATCAAAATGCATGGTGCAATAAATGATGATATGCAATGCAGTGGTAATGTGCAATGAGATGTGATGCATGGTGAAATGAGAAGATGCTATGTTTTTATGTTTTTTTTTTGTTTTTAATGTTTTTTTTAATGCATAAAATTCTCGTAGGTGGAGAATATTGAGGGGTTCAAGCTCCTCAACACCTTCAAGTGAAGCTAATCGATATGTTCCTGGTCCCACCTTTTGTGTTATTATGAATGTACCTAACCAGTTTTTGGTGAATTTGCCTCGCAAATGGCTAGGCAGGTTGGAGTTTTGCTAATTTTATTTGAGCACAATATCACCAATATGGAACTCCCTTAGATGAAATTTTGTATCATAGGCTCGTTTAATATGATCTTGATAAACACAAAGGTACTCAAGAGCATTAATGTGTCTTTCATCAAGAAGCGTAAGTTAATCAAGTTGAGCCTATCACACATCATCATCAGTAATGAAATCTTGTAGTGAGATGCACAATGAAGGGATTTCAAGTTTTAAGGGCATAATGGCCTCAGTGTCATATACTAGCAAGAATGGAGTTGTCCTTATTGGTGTTCGAATGCTCATCATGTAAGCCCAAAGCGCTAGAGGTAGTTGAATATGATAATCCTTGTGATGATTATTAACAGTTTTATTTAGTATGGTGATAACTATTTTATTCAATGCCTCAGCTTGCCTATTAGTCTATGGATAATATAAGGTCAAAAATCTATGTTGGATAAGATACTTTTGCACAAAGATCGAACATTCTTATTCTTGAACGATGGCCTATTATCCAAGATTATCTTAGACATGATACCGAAACAATAGATGATATTATGGAGTAAGAACTTTTTGATGTGTGCACATATCATAGTGGTAAGCAAGATAACTTCAACCCACTTTGTGAAGTACTCAGTGGCCGTTCATAATGAACATGTATTGGCCCAAATATGGGGGTGATATTTTTCCAATTAGATCAAAATCCCATTGAGAAAAAGGCCACAATGAGTGAATTGGTTGCAACACTTGTGAAGGTATGTGTGATAGATTAGCATGATGCTGAAACTTGATGCACATTTTGACATAAGCACAACAATATCGCTCTATCGTAGGCCAGTAGTAGCCCATTCAAATAATATGATTTGCGATGGCCATGCTGCTAAAATAGCCACCACATGTAGGGTACATGATCTTGAGAAATGACCCAAGTAGATTCTTGGGGCTCTAAGAATTGAAGAAGGATTCCATCATAACTTTGATGGTACAATATATCTCCTAGAAAAACATATTTACTCACTTTTTGTTTGAATGTTCATTTGGTAGCATGTGATATGCTTGTAGGAGGGCTACTGATCTTAAAAAAATATTTTATTTGGGAGAACCAGTCTTGATATTGCTCAGTTTGAACTAAATAAACAACTTGCTCCTCTCTAAAAGCATCTTGTGAGAATGTTGATTGGGAGAGGACCTTAAGATAAATGGTTATGACATTATCATAAGAGCCCTACAGGATTAAGGATCCCTAAGAATCAAGTTTCAAGAAGTTTTGAATTTGTGAGAACTAATCTTAGTATGGTTCAATTTGTACCATGTGGATGGTTTGCTCTTCTATAGCTGCATCTCTTGAGATTGTAGACTGCAAGAGGGTTTTGACATGAATAGTAGTGACATCATATGATGGGTTTTGTAGAATTAGGTACCCCAAGGAAGCCATTGTATCTGCAAAATTATTGGAGGATTGGGAGATGGTCTCAATGTCATACCATTCAAAATTTACAAGCAACTTGTTCATGATGGTCTTGTATGATTTCAAGACTGAGAATTTATATTGATAAACTTCTTTTACTTGATTAACTATGAGCAAGGAGTCATTAAATATTTTGAGTCTCTTGACATTTATGGTGAGAGTTGTTTGAAGATCAAAAAGGAGGGCTTCGTATTCAACATTATTGTTGGTGCATGGGAAATTGAGTTTGCATGAAAGGGAAATGGGAGCCCCTTACGGTGTGAAAAACATGATTCCTACACCACCCATTGCTTGCATTTTGAACCATCAAAGAACAATGTGAGATATTTTTTGTGCTCTGGTTCTTCTGGTTCTTTCAAGTTGGTTAATGCAAAGATTGCATCATTGGGTAGCTCAATTATGATGGGCTTATCATCCTAAATCGACGCTTCTACTAGCTGATATGTGATGACCTGAACTTTAATAAACTTTTATCCAATGAATTCTATGTCAAAATCCATCAAGAGCATGATCCACTTTATGGTGCGACTATTATGATTAGTACAACTCATCATGTACCGCAAAGGGTTCTCTTTACATATGATATACGTTGTTTGATTTATCATGTAATGATGGATATTTTTGGTGGTAAAGACCACTACTAAGCAAAGCTTCTTGACATAAGCATACTTTATATCATACAAAACCATGGTGTGACTAATATAATATATAACTTGTTCCTTATTTACCTCGTTCTTTTGGGCCAACATGGTCCCTAAGGCAAAGTCAGTGGTCAAGATGTATAATAAAAAAGGTACACTAGGTCTTGAAGGAGTCAATATCGATGTGGAATCCAAGTATTATTTGATATATTAGAAGGCTACTTGGAAATATTCATTCCAATGAAAGGTCACCCCCTTTTAGAGAAGATGATTGAATGGCCGACACTTGTTTGATAGTTGCACAATGAACCATCAGATGACTTGTATCTTCCCCTGCAAGTTGTGCAACTACTTGAGGTTAGTGGAGGGAGGTATGCTTGTGATTGCTTCAACCTTCTTTAGGTCAACCTCGATGCATTTATTAGACATAATGAAACCTAAAATTTTCTTGAATATCACATCGAGAACACATATTTTAGGATTCAAGCATACATTATGTTCTAGGAGGCAATCGAAGATCTTTTATAAGACATCAATGTGATCCTTATGTAATAAATATTTAGACAAAATATTATTGATATAAAATTCGACAATATTGTGCATGTAGTCATTAAAAATATATATTATTTCTCGCTGATAGGTAGTGCTTGCATTCTTTAAGCCAAAGGGCATGACCTTATAGCAAAAGGTCCTCCATGATGTAGTAAATGCTATTTTGGCCTGATCTTCATGATTGAATTAAATTTAATTGTATCCTAAGAATCCATCCATGAGAGAGAGCATTTCATGGCCCGCGGCTGCATCTACCAATGTGTCAATGTTCAAGAGTAGAAATTTGTCCTTAGGGATTGCCTTTATTAAGATCATGAAAATCAGTGCATATGCACACCCCCCATTCGATTTCTAAATATGAACCATATTGGACACCCAGTCGGGGTAGTCGATAGGTTGGATGAATCCTGCATCCAAAAATTTTTGTAATTCATATTTTATCATAATAGCAATTTTTGGATGTAACTTTCAAAGTTTTTGCTTTACTAGTTTAATTGCTGGATTTAGTGTCAAGTTGTGGATAACTAAGTTGGGATCCAAACAAGGCATATCCTTGTATGACCACACAATTTTTTTCTATACTTCTTTAGAAAAGCAAAGAATGGAGCTCGTTCTTGGGTTGAAAGACCCTTCTCCAACTTAAGAATCTAGGATGTTCAAGATCATCACTAATGTCGATATCAACCATCTCTTCTATAAGCATATGGGATACCATCTCCAATTGGTAAGGAATAGGGATTAAATATATATCATTGACTAGATTGAATGAGTTAGATACATCGTTAGACTCAATATCAGCTTGTAAGACATCTAAATGAGGATGCAACAAAAAATGGAATGGTTGCACATATCCTTGGAAGGTATAAATATTTGCACGATCAAAATCGATAGCCTCGATATTGAGAGGCAATGATTGGGAAGTGTTGATTGGGTAATGAAACAGAGTGGTAAGGTCGATGGAGATCATATTGATGGATGGTGGATGATACCCATTCGTGGGTGGGAAAAGGTGATAAAAAATGGGTGGACATAAATGTACAAGGGGTGGTTGAGGTGGAATGGGAATGATAGAGTGTGCCATATGGGGAACATGGAAAATTGGGTCTTTAGGCAAGATAAGCTAGTGCTAGATGGTTATTGGTAATCTTAGGAAGAGATGAAGATAGAATTCATCTAGATCTACAAGAGGCTCAATTGGAGTAAAATTTTCTTATAAGCTAAACGAGATGATGGATAAGCTCTCCCAATCGTCTTCTGACTCCCAGTCATATTTTGACTCTTGATCATCTTCTAACTCCTCTTTTAATGAGGTATCATCACCAATATATAAGGTAGCAATATATAGATGATCGTTAAGAAAATGAGTATTACTAGGATTGACATACTCATTGCCATCTATACCTACCCCCAAGTCTAAGTTAAGGCATTGTAAGAAATTGACAAGAAGTTTGTCAGGCATATGCATATTGTACCATAAGCCTAATTTATTTGTTGGTAGTTGGTAGTGTGGTTCTAGAGGAGTTTGGGAGCCTTGCTCGTATCATACCAAGCCATTTCCATGTCAATGATGGCAATGGAAATACCGCATCGTAAAGGATGAATTTGAAAGATAATTGATATTTATCGAAAATGAATATTCATCCTCTGGCACAGGCGATGCATCTGTGGTGGTATCAATACTACCATAGACAAAATTGGTTTAGCTTAGGTAAGACCCAAGAGGGACTATGGTACCTACGGACAATGATGTGTTGCACAAGTGACCAAAATATTTGATTGACTCAAATAGCGGGGTGAATGTGACATCTTGCACTCGATATTCACCTATACTCAAATTTGTCATGCTAATGGTGACTTGTGGTGACTCTATTGGGGAATATGATGAAGAAGATGTGGGTTGTGATGAAAGCAGTGTGATGATGGGCGATTCCTCCTCTACTAGAAAATCTTGGATGAAAGTGGTAGAAATAGTCAATATCAAAGGTGCGGTAGGTGCAGGGTTATGCACAATAGTGAATATTCGTCAATAGGGTGATTATTTGCATTTTCAAAAATTTAAAATGGCAAGTTTGGGAACCCAAGACATCGATCCTTTCACCCAAAATTTTCAATTTTTTTTAGGTGTCGGTTCACCATTCGTGATAATAGTATTACATTTTTTTAAAACTCGCCAACACTCCCGCCTAAATTGTGGATCATTTTCGCCTTAAATTTCTAAAATTTTTAATTTATCCCGCCCAACTCGCCAACTATAACACTATAAATAACTAACACACCAGTGATAATTTTTCACTTAACGGTTAACCGATCCGAAGAGTATATTCGATTTGTTGTAAAATTCCATCAAATTTTAGTCAGGTCTATAAACTTGTTGATCTGGGATAAAACTCTACTCGGACTGAAATGGAAGCCATATTTGCACCCAAAACAATAGACATGCACATAATAGATAGACCTAACAAAGTTTTGAATCCAGACCGAAATCCATACTCTAATATGTACCTGAAAACTGTTATTCAACCGGGCTGACTATTGATATTTTTTCCAATCGCATCTACCTCCGGATCTTTTCTACACCTACACCAGGTACTCTATTTCTTAAAACATTGTGAATCTGTGATGCTATTTTTTTTTGTTTTTTAGAGATTAAATCCCTATTTCTTGTCCATTTTGTACTAGAATCGCATACTAAACAAGTTGAAAATATTTTTATCAGGTACTAATTTGTGATTTTTTAGTCATACTTAACCCAGATCTTATTTACACCCGGTCCGTTAACCAGTTTTCATTTTCCACCTGGTATGTTTGCCATTGTTGATATACACCCAATCCATAGGTCGGACCTATTTTCCATTCGATCCATTTGTCGTCAATGTTTTCCACACGGGCCATTATCCGGCTTCTAATTTTCGTCAGTAGGTTCTAACTTTCCACTCGAGTCGTCACCCGACCTTATTTTACGATCATCCCGTTAGCTGGTCCTTTTTCCACCTAGGCTATCACCCGAACTTATTTTACAATCGTCCCGTTATCCGATCCATTTTATACCCGATCCGTTAATCTTACCCTTCATTCCAATAGATCGGTATATTGGACCATGTTTTACCCCCAGGCTGTAATCTTGTAGAAATTAAAAAAATTAGAAATAAAAATAACAATAATTTAAGTTATGCATAAAGTTGAAATACATAATAACTATAGACATTCTACAATTCAAAATAAAATTACAATTTTATTATTAACCTCAAACATTTCACATATCGTGAATGAACAATACATTTGAGATAGAACCTGATAGCTTATTTTGAAAATATCTTTCCTAATTTTCTATATTTTGAAAATATTTTGGAACCACTCTACACAAGGGGCAACTACGGTTACCCATATCCATCCACTTGAAAATACAATTAGTATGGAAAATGTGTGTTCGGTGGCAAGGCATGCCTGTTACTAATGCTCCATTTTTGAATTCATCCAAGCAAATAGAGCAACACATCTTCCCTACTTATTTTAATTCTTTTAAAGAATTCCCTACTTCCAATTCTTTCAAAGATTTCCTTGCTTCTTCCATGAAATCCCCTAGAAATCTGGAAACAAAACGTTAACAGAAATCCCATGAAATCCCCTGGAAATATGGAAACAAAACATTAACAAAAATCCCCCAAAATTTGGAAATCTGGAAACCCTAGCACAAAGTTTTGCTCTTGAACAACAAATTTACCTTTTTTTCAATGATTTACAGAAGATCAATCAATGGCCGCACCTCCCCCTTTTCCTAAAATAATCTACCAAGTCGTCCATGCTCGTAGGTCATCCACACTCACAAGTCCTTAACGCTTCCAACTTCTCTATTTTTTTTTTTGTTTTTTGAAATATCTGTTCATGTTTTCATTATTATTTTATTTGCGAAGTGTTTCAGATTCTCTTTATTTGCTTGTAAAATACGAACCTATTTTTCACATGGTCCGTCTGCCTATGTTGTGTTCCACTCAGTTCATCTTTCAATGTTTTTTTCCACCAGGTCCGGCTTCCTTCATTTTTTTCCACTCGATCCGTCTTTCGACTTCTTTTTCCACCTAGACCATCTTTTGACCTCTTGTTCCACCCGATTTGTCTTTTGATGTTTTTCCCACTCGACCTGACTTCCATATTTTTGTTCCACTTGGTCCGTCCTTCGACCTATTGTTCTACCCGATCCATTTTTGATGTGGTCCATTTTCTACGTGGTCCATTTTCCACCCAATCCATTTTCCATGCGATCCATTTTCGATGCGATTCATTTTCGATGTGGTCCGTTTTTGATGCGATTTGTTTTATGATGCGGTCTATTGTCGGATCATTTTTTCCATGCGAACTATATTTTCCATGCGGTCTATTTTTGATGGTTCGCCACTGAACCGTGTTTTGCATGTGGTCCATTTTTGATGCGGTCTATCACAGACCGTGTTTTCCATGTGGACCATATTCTCCACGTAGTTCGTAATTTTTCTCATGGTTTTCTTGCGGTTTGTGATTAAACGCGGATCGTGTTTTTCATGCGGTCCATGATTAAATGTGGACCATATTTTTCATGTGGTCCATGATTAAACATGAACCATTTTTTTGATCATATTTTTCTTGCGTTCTGTGGCCAGTATGTGTTTTACAACCGGTCCATTTCCTAACATGATTTTACACCCGATCCGTAACCGGTCCATGTTTTTCAAATTCATCAATTTTTTCCAATTTCTTTCAAAAATTAGGGTAATTCACCATTGCCTTCGATGTGAGGTTGGCCAGGATTCGCCATGGTTTCGAAATGGATTCGCCAATTTTATACAAGTACATTTTGTGTCTGACCCCTTATGCATAACCCTGGGGAGGTGTGTTAGATGGTTGAGATGTGAATGTGTGTGTTGGCAGAGGTGGAGATGTAGGTAATGTTATAGGTGCCTTCTTTAGGTTTTGAGATGGAGTATCTGATGATAATTATGGTATATCTGATGAAATTGATGGTGAGGGTTGAGATGGAGGTGGTGGTGGTGAAGTATTGGATGATCATGGTGTAAAACTTGTGGTTTGTTTGAGGTTGTTGGGCCGAATGTCCAAATGTATTGAAGGTAAGGTGGACTCCTGGGGATGCACAACCATATTATAATATTTGAAGGGCTCTAGGTCTGTAGAGATGTAGTAAACTTGGCCTTCATGTATATACTCTATGCACTGATGCAATATAGAAGGTACACATTTCATATCTCAAATCTAGGGCCTTCCAAGCAATATGTTGTATTGCATGGCACCTTCCAAGATGTGACATAGTACATGAATAGTATTTTGTCCAACTTGAATAGGAAGGGCTACTATGCCAGTAGTGGAACATAGGGCATCATTGAAAGCTCAACGGGTGAAAGTATATGACGTGATGGATGACGATGGAAGATTAATATGTTAGAGGGTGATGGAGGTGATGATGTTAATTGATGATCCTATGCCAATCAAGACATGTTTAAAGGAGACCCTATCCACACTAGTGATGATATGCAATGGTAGATCCAGTACTTCAAAAGGTATCATCTAAATTTCATTATCCTAAAATATAATTGTAGGATATTGATATGTTTGAACATGCCCCACAAAATTGATGAAAGAATTTGGGTCTTATGATTGTAGTTCAATAGATATTAAGATCTCCATTAGAGCCTTTCGATGTGGCTTCAATTTTTGAATAAAATAAAAAATGGAAAGCCTTGTTGATGACATTCTTAGACTTTGAGTAAGTTTATTCCTTAGTGTGAGCACTGGACGAGGCAAAGTAGGCATAATCTAATTTGATATCGATGATGCCTGTGATGTTGACAAAATATTGGTAGGGTCCACAAATTATGTAGGTTGCATTGGATACCATCTATATCTCATCAATCATTCCCATGAAAACCTTGGTTAGGTGGGGTGGTATGCACTTGATTCACCTACTTAGATTACTTTATTTTGATAGCAGGTATTATTTTTGCTCTACATTATGTAAGGGGTCTTAGAAGACGACTATATTTTGGTTGTTGGAGGTAAAAGAATTATTGATCTAAATATCTTGCCTCTCGATCATATCCTACACTATATTCTTGAATTAGTAGCATGACTGAATGCCATGTCCCTTTTATCGATGATAGTTTTAGTATTGATCCTCCCCATAAGATTTAGATTTAGGATGATTTAGATCCAATTATTAGATATCAAGGAGCATAATTGCTTGTGCCTTGCATAATCGATTGAATATTGATGCCAAAGACTCTGAAAATGGTGTATATTGATGAGGCAACCAATGAGGCTGAGTTTGAAGTTGTTGTTGTTATTATGGTAGATTGGTTGCTTGAGTGTTATACTATGTTGGTGGAGGTTGAACCTGATAGTTAGGTAGTGATGCTAGAGCCCGATTTGAGGGTCCAAGTGCACTTAAGACAACCTAGTTTACCGAAGCTGCCTTAGGTTGATTTTGGCTATATTTTACATTTTTATTGGGCTACTCCTTTTTTGGAGTTTAATTTCTCCTTCCTGGACCTTGATGTCCTTGATTACATTTGCTTGGGCCAAGGCCTCCTCAAAATTACTATACTACTAAAGTTGCAATAATAATAAAATTTGTTTGGTGCAACTCCTAGTAAACATTCGAGTGAGCTCTACGATGGGTAGAGTGAAGGATATTTTTGTTATTACTGCTCTCCATATATTTCCATAGTCCATGACTGGTTCATCCTTGAATTGACAAATATTACATATATTAGTCATGGTGGCATTTTTATTGACACTGAAGTCAAAGTGTTTTAAGAAAGCATCTACCAATTGTTGAAAAGTGAAAATGCTATGGAATGGAAAATGGTTATACCACTCCAAATCACCCCCTATGAGCATTATAAGAAATATTCATAGAATAAGGGGGTCACTATCCTAAATATGGAAACAGTTGTTTATGAAGCTTGTTACATGCTCTTGTGCATATTCATCACCTTTGAACTTGTCCAACTTTGGCATTTCAAAGTGCTTAGGATAGGGCAGTGACAAAATTGATGGGTACAAAGGTTAATTGGTGAGATGCCATAGGATAGGTTTTTGGTAACCCAAACCTGAGGCTTGCTTTTATAAAGAGTTGAGGTACTCTTTCAATCGTTTATGGACCTCTAGCGATATGATGGTGTTCGCTTGCTTATGAGAACCATAAATGTTTATTTTTATGCATGTTTAAACAGGGTATTATGTGGCATTACTAACACTATAATTATATTTTTATATAATTATTATATAATTTTAATGGAAATTGATGTATTATGCATGTCAGGTGTTTTTAGTGGAAAATATGTGTAGATGTAGTTTTTCATTACTTTTTTGCACCTTTTAGTCGAGGTCCCACATGGACCTGACATTATACAACACTTGTAATGCATTTGAGGAACAATGTACACCTTGAAGGAGACAATGAAACCATAAGTGGGCATTTAATTTTGTTAAGGGATGGTGCCTATAGCTGGTTCCTATCTTCAAGTGATAGAACAAGCGCCTATATTTCGACAAAAGGAAAAATGACTAACTCTTGGTGACAGAAAAGTGACTATATTTTAGTAGTTGAAAGTGCCTATATCCTAGTGACAAGCCAAGAGGGTGCCTATATCCTACTGACAAGTCGAAAGGCACCTATATCCAGTGCCTATATCCCAGTGACAGGCCAGAAGGTGCCTATATCCCGATGACAGGTTGATAGGCACCTATATCCAATAAAAATAAAGTTTTTCTTTTGTGCATTGACCATTTGATATAAATACTTTGCAAAGTTTAGAAATATATTGTTGTATAAACTTAGGGAGCATCATCGTTATCTTAAAACGATTAATTTTAGATATGGATACTCTTTTATTAGATGTTGATTACAACTGTGCATGAATCGACCGTAGTGAATCACATTGTATGATGAAATTAGAAAAGTCTATTTTTGTAACAAGGGATGATCGCATTTTGTATAAAACATAGACCACCCCTAAAGAAAGGATCCCAAATTTCTAATATGAAAAATATTGTTATTCTGTACAGCATAATTATTAATAAAATTTGAGTGTTTTCCATTTGCACGTATTCAGAAGAGTGAGTGTTTTATAGCCAGTTGGGTGGCCCGTCTATGGGAGGTTGGACCCACTCCAGGCAGTAATCCTTCCCTGTTATTTTTTCTGCTTTCTTTACTTTTGTAGTGTGTTAAGTTTTTTTGCTTTATTTAATTCTCTTGCATGTTTATTTTCTGCAATTTTATTTCAAGTTGTGTATTTGATTTCACCAATTTGCCTTTCAGTCATGTATTTGATAATAATATTTTAATTTCAGAAATTTACTTTTTATAGTTTCTTTTAGTTGTGTGCTTTATTTTTATGCATTTAGTTTTTATTGGTTTGGATAAACTAAACTACATGAACAAACTCAACACACCCCCCAAACCAAATGGTAGATAGGACTCATCTCCCAAATACTACATGCATATACTGTGCATAGGTACTTAGCAAGTTTACGAACTCCTAGATTGATAAATTAAATGGAAGGAAAATAACTATTTTTAGGAACACCATTTTATGCTCACCATTTTGGCACCGTTGTCAAGGAGTGATAATTGTAGTATTTTAGGATTTGTAGGTTAGTTAGCCTGAAAATAATCGTTCAGACTACCTTATCCATAGATACCTTACCTAATAATGTATGATTCCACCAAGACGAAGAGGACTAAATATATATTTTATTAGAAAAGAATAAATTACTTTGGAAATACCTGAAAAACCTTCTGAAATACCCTTTGAAGAATCTGAAATACTTCCTGAAGCTACACCATCATGTCCACCTGAGACACCTTGGCATTTTAATCCAATATTTGGACAATGTTATAAATAACCAAGGTGGAAAATATCTAAAGATTTATTGAATACCCAATGGTGGAAAGAAGTTGAAGAGGAAACTATTTCAAATTTGAATTTAGGAATATTATTGGAAGATAAGCGAAACAAGTGTAACACTTTGCTAGAAGCTTTGAAAGTAGCTAGTGTAGAACCAACATTATTTGAAAATATGGCTAAAAATGAAGAGGCTTCCACCAGTTTTGAATTTCCACTTAAAGAATCAAGAAGAGATACCAAAATAAAACATATATCTCTTGTACACCTTCCTACTTTTAGAGGACTACCAACTGAGGATCCTAATCTATTTCTTTTCAAATTTGATGTGCTTTGTAGATCAGTGGACTATAAAACTGATGCTCAAAAACTAAAACTATTTTCCTCTATGTTAGATGATTCAACATTATGCTGGTATATCAGTATAGGGAACAAACACATTACCACCTAGGAAGATATGAAGAAAATATTCCTAGAACAATACCAATATTTTGGTAGGGCACGAGATGCTAGGGAAGAGGTCCTAGATATGTCATAAAGCGAGGAAGAATCATTGGAAGTTTACTAGGGTAGGTTTCATTTTAGTCTTCAACGTTCACCCCATGCATAATAAATCCTTGAGAAGTATATTTTTAAGGGGTCTCACGAATGAGTCATTAGAAGCCTTAAAATTGTTAGCAAAAGGTGACATTTACCAAATCCAAATGTCAAATATTTGATAGTTCTATCAAAATTATTCTAGAAGGAAGGGTAAACCCATCAACCGAGGAACAAAAACCATAGCCTCTATAACCAAGGTAGAAAAAGACAATTTAAGACAATTTACTGGAAGACATGACGAGTGATATTCTATCATATCTTGCAATTCAATTAGACACATTTCAACTTTAGAAAAAGAAGCACAAAATTGAAGCAACACTAGACTTTTTATACCCAAGATGTAGAAGAAAACACCCAAGAATGAGTATCCAAAAAATAATATCAGAGTGTGTGCTATTTTTTAAATGGATCACAAAATAAAATTGTGCTTGAAGTTAGAAAACATGAAAGAGGAGCCAAAAGTAGCAAAAACTTACCTCATGGGAAATAGGAGAAATTGGTAGCAGTTTCCTATGGGAGGCAAAATGCCAAGAGTAGGACCACAATGTGGGGGATCCAATTTTGTGAACCAAGGACAAGATCAACCACCCAATATGGGATGGTAGGGTCAACCACCTTGGATGAATGCCACCCAAGGGTCTACTCCCTACACACCTTATCCATGGATGCCATACCAGTAAGCTAAAACATAGTGGTAAAATTATAATTTGTGGACTTTGCCTCCAAAAACCGCAACACAAACATCACTACTACCTAGTTTACCAAACCCACTTAGTTCCAGGCCACAATAGCTACCAACAACCAACACAACCAACCTCATATCCAAATAATTAGACAAATTAGCCCACATATCAGGTAGACATAGGAATGTACCCTATGTACCATATTAACATAGAATAGGTAGCTTGTAATTCTATATATCTTAGATTAAGTAGACAATTAGGAGTAGCTCCCACACCTCAAATAATTAAGGAAGAGGAAATAGAAGTAGAAGTAGAAGAAAAAACACCTCTGGTAGAGGGGGTGGAAGAAAATGTAATTATTGAACAAACCAATAATGAAGGGATTCTACCCTTCCTCAAAATGTTACAAGAACCTAGAAAAA
This sequence comes from Wollemia nobilis, assembly GCA_028583015.1. NCBI lineage: Eukaryota > Viridiplantae > Streptophyta > Pinopsida > Araucariales > Araucariaceae > Wollemia > Wollemia nobilis. The sequence goes on from JAQPPZ010002512.1 coordinate 6,962,772, forward strand.
ACTACAACCAAAATTTGACATAATAGAAGGGTTGAAAACTTGATTGCCACAATTTCCCTCTATCAGGCCATAAGAGACATGCCAATTTACACAAAGGCCATTAGAGAATTATGTTTTAAGAAATGTGGATAGAAGAAATCATCCAAAGTAGTACATGTGGTAGGTTAGTTAAATGACTTAATATTAGGAAACACCTACCACCCAAAGTACTTTGATCTAGGAAGCTCAATATTAATAGTTCAAGTTGCAGGCTTGAGGTTACCCAACACTTTGGTAGATCTAGGAGAAACTATAAATGTCATGCCTAAAGAAACCATGGAAAAACTACAACTAATAGATATGAATCCAACCATTTTTTTTTACAATTGGTTGATTGGTCTACAATACTCCCAAAAAAAATTGTGGAATATGTGATTGTAACTGTAGATGCATAGAAACATCCAACATAATTTCTAGTTCTATAGTATAGATCAGGATTCATTGGTTATCCACTCATATTAGGATGTATTTAGCTGGAAATAGTTGATGCCTACATAAGTTGCAGGACTAGACAAATGATAATTTTGAATGGATAAAAAATTAAAAACCTAGTCATTTATCCTCCTACACAATCCATCGATGAATTGGGAGAACCAAATTTTGAAGTTCTAAATGTTGATGCCTTGCCAATGCTACAACAAGTGATGGCCCTAGATGAGGTAGAATATGAAACCGATGAATATGTAGTCATAACAAAATTATTTCAAGGGAATCTTCACATCCTCCTATAGAATCCCCATTTGTAGGCAATAAGGAAAATCATGTTAAACAAATAGAGATCGAATATGGCTGAACACTAAACATTGACAATGCATTATCCACTATTCAAAAGGGCAAGTTGAAAGAAATACTATTCAACCATAAAATTGCTTTTGCACGGGACTATAAATATATGAGGGGTATTGCACCTAAAGTTTGTACGCACAAAATTTATTTGGAAGATAATGCAAGATCAATAAGACAACCTCAAAGGAGGATGACTCCAACAATGAAAGAAATAGTGAAAGTTGAACTACAAAAGCTTTTATCATCTAGATTCATATATTCCATTTTGAATAGTCAATGGGTTTCACCTTTGGTGGTAGTGCTCAAGAAAGATAGCAAGTGGCAGATTTATATGGATTACAGAAACAAAGCCACTAGAAAAGACCATTTTCCCTACCTTTTATAGACCAGGTCCTCGATACTTTGAAAAGATGATAATATTTTTTTGTTCCTTGATGGGTATAGTGGATATAATCAAATTCAAATAGGGGATGGGGATCAGGAAAAGACCACATTTACTTATCCTTGGGGTACCTTTGCCTACCGAGTCTTACCATTCGGGTTATGTAACGCACCTACCAATTTCTAGAGGATAGTTCTTAGTATTTTTTTAGATATGGTAGGAGAGACTGTATAAGTCTATATGGATGTGTACGACCTCGAGAAGAAGTCACCTAGTCTACTTGCAACATAATATCAAAAGAAAAGACCATGAATGCGTAAATAACATGAAAGTAACAAAATCAAGAGATATATTTTATTAATTTTTTTGAAACTTTGATTACATATTGGTCCCTCTTAGGGATACCCCATTTGATACAATGAATACAAGTAGATATGGGCCCCTCACAAGGGGATGGTGCACTCTGCAGGCCTCTCAAATTTGTACATGAACTTGTATAAGGGCTTACTGATGCCTTCTTCTCCTTCGCTTACCTGGAGGGATCTAACACTTTGAATGCTTTGACTTGGTTTTGGAACATGTAACCTATGTATGCAAAACAAAAATATACAATAATTAGCACCTGCTACCTCTCAAGATGAGGTGTTATTAGTAGATCTGGAAAGAATGATGTAAAAGCATAGTAAAAGCATAATAAAGTGAAACTAATTAAGAATGCATTAATAACTTAGAAATCACTATGGAAATTTATTTAAAAAAATAGATCTATGTTAAGATTAACTAATGAAGAAAAAAAATGAAAGATCTATGCTAAAACTCAGGAAATAGTGTCTAAAACCCTAGGAAGTACCTACAAGACGCTGTTAAGGACAACAACCGCTAAATGAAACCTTCTTCCTCACGGACCAGGGGTTGTGGCACTAGATTCCTCATCTAAAGTGATGTCTATGGGTCACCTTTGTGTCCATACATTGATTGGTAGTGAAGAAAATATTGATCTGAATGCTTGGATGGCTCATAGTCGTATCTTAACCGAATAGTGCTTCGCTACTCCTCAAAGGGGTGTGGAATAACTCTCCAATTTGCTAGGGCTTCATTGCACAAAAAATATGATATTTTGGATTCTTTCTTTTTCTTGGGAGGAGGCATATGTAGACCTCCCAGATTCAGATCTAGATCCAGATATTGGCTTCCTAGAGAAGCCAAGATCCATATCTACATGCAACTGACCGTCAAAGGGGGAAGGATCAGTCATAAATCTGCATTAAAAGAGCAATCAAGAGGAACTTTGGGATATCCACATCAAAAAACTACTCGTAAAAAATACAACTACCATCATTGTTCATTATTTGGTCCCTCCCTCATGGCCAAACTATGTTTTGGTGCTAGTCACTGTCCAGAGCAGCGGCTAGATCTAGCCGCTCTCAGCTTTAGCGAGTAGTGTTGGCAGTCGCCCTGATTGATATCGATCAAGCCTGAATGGGTTAGAACTACCCCTTGTGAGTGGTTAGGACCACTGTTGGCTTTTGGAAAGGTCTAATATTATTCATATGGACTTTAGATGTGCCCATATGAGTAGTCTCCTAAACATGATGCATTTTAGGTGTCTATAGATATCCATTTTTGGGATGCATTGTGGGAAAACATAGCGCTAAGAAAAAAATAGACCACCTAGGGCCACATTGTAGGGTGTGTGATGATCATTGATCTGATCAATATTAGATGCCCCAGTTATGAGAAAAGGCACAAATCCTGGAATCATTACTTCCAACAGGATGGAAGGCTTAAATTTGCAAAAGCTTGTCCATGTCTATTAGGCGATCGAGTAGCTTCAGTGCTACTATAGGTCCGAAAGGAGGAGAGCTACAAGCTTAACTATCATATTTGCTTTTTGCCCTAGCAAAGGGTAAGCTTATGATAGTTTTTGAAAATGATTCATAAGAAAAATGTAATTTGACATGATCGAGTGATCCTTTGTTGATTTTGATTATGATTGTTGATATTATGACTACCCCCTCAAACGACGAGTCGATGAGGGAAGGAAAATGAATAAAGCGATGAGTCGCTTTGACCAAGATGAATAATTTAGATTTTTTTAAAGAGTTTTGCATTTTTTCTATATGGCAAGTCCCATTACAAGTGTGACTTCAACCATTTATAGTAATTGTTTATCTCTATCCCACGGAGCGGTCCAACCACAATGGCATTTTTAGGAAATTAATATGATAGCAATTCTATTTAAGCCTATGTTGAATCACTTCATTCGATGATTTTATAAAAATATCATAGAAGAATTGAGATATATCCTTGTTCTCGTGGGGCAGTTCGGCCGTCATGGTCTTCTTCGAGATTGAAGTTTTAATGCTAGAAATTACGATGTTAAAGAGAGAATTGTTGGTTCTCCACCATGTCATACGACGTCCTTTCAACGCCTTTTAGCATCTCAATTCGAGCGATGACTAATTTATCCCAAATGTCCTTATGGTCATTTACTCATCTTGTCGGATTACATGGAGCGTCAGTCGCTGCAATCACCAATTGTATAGAGAAAATAACTGAATACGAGGCACATTTGAGATTTTATAGTTATTTGATTTTTTTGTTATTTCTAGATTTTAATTTGTTTTTGAATTTTTATTTATGCAATTTTTGATGATTTTGGACCGATAGATATGCTTATTTGTCCATTTTGATATTCTTTATGGTGAGAAATTGAGTGTTTGTACTTTTTCTTTGAAGCCTCTGTCAGCAGGAGTGACCCCCAATTGCAATTTTATGGCTGCTATCAGTGTCAGCGGAAAAAGTATGGGCCTCTAACACTAGTAGTGATCGAGGCAAAAATTGAAAATATAAATGAAATTTTTAGTGTTTTGACTTTCATTATTTACCATATGTCAGTTCGCCTTTTAAGCTTTGAGAGAGAAAGGGAGAAAGTGACCCAAGACACTATGTGACTATCAGACGCCATGGCGGACCAGGGTGAGGCATCTACAAGCGGAGGATCCAGAGCTTCATGGGTATTTCTCTAAACCCTAGCTTATTATTTGTTTTATTAACGATAAAATGAACCACACTAATTAATTAGAAAATAAACCAAATTAAACCTATTGGAAATGAACCGAATCCATAGATAGGCTTAGTTTAGGGTTAATTTAGGTGGGTGTTTTCCAGTTTTAGCTTTTTGTCAATTTTTTTGGTATTTTTGGATGAGGGCGGATTCCGTTGGTGTGCCGCCTCGTGCCCGCTAATGAGGAGAGCGGCCCCCAATTGGCAAAGAGGGGCCGCTGCTACCGTAAGCGACCAATTTGAATTTCAACAATTAAATTTTTGACCATTGGTAGCTGGCCCTTGTTGGCTTTAGCGCTCGCTTTGCGATTGTTGCTGGCATGAGTGGCCAAGAAGCTTTAGGCCATTTATTTAATTTTTTGTTTTTTAAGTGATTTAATTGATTTTTTAAAGTTTTTATAAGTGTAGATTTTGATTTTTTTGTATGTTTAGGTGCATTTAGCCATTGTGTTTGTAGCCTTAGCTATTTTTGGGTTACTTTTACATCATTTTGCATTTTAGTGCTCTTTCTAGCTTTTAAGTGCATTTAATTTAGACATTTACTTTACACTTTTAGCTGTTATCTGCTCGGGCTCGGGACCCCAGTTTGCTTGCGCAACTTCTACCTCAAATGGATGATGTAGATTAGGATTGGCTTGATGCCTGGGGATTGATGTACATCACAAGGCTACCGATGATCATGTCAGAACATGCCTACCTTATGGCCTTGGCACATAGGTGGGATTCCTAGATGAACACCTTTTATATCCCTACTGGTGAGATGACTATCACTCTAGAGGACATGTACAACATCTTTAGGATCCCTTTCGATGGAGTGGATATCATATCTTCTCCCATTTATGCTAGAGATATTGTGTTCACGAGGGTGTTTGGAGATCATGCAGCTATAACATTTTTGATTGCCATCATGGCGAGATCTCCATAGCTCGATGGTACTGGGAGGATATTTTCTCATGAAGATAGGCCTTCCTTATGCATGTTATATGTAACATGCTCTTACCTGATTGTTCTGGAGTGAGGTTCCCATGGAACCTCTTAGTTATGGTTCAGGACCCAATCGACAGTGAGGCACCCATTATTATGGCATAGGGGAGCACGCTACTAGCTTAGTGCTATGATGAGATTTATAGGATTTAGCAATGGGGATGAGCTAGCATTGCTTGCAGCATGCTTATTCATATTTAGGGCTGGGAGCACATCATAGTGGACCACTTAGGAGGATTATCTATTAAGATTATTGCCATTATAGAGGTGGCCTAGTGCTACAGATGTAGGTGGCCTCGGGAGCGAGAGGAGAACTGGAGCAAACATCACACAGGGGACTTGACACATTATGTAGCTACCCTGAATGGCTTGCGAGCGAGGGACATCATATGGAGGTCTTAGTTTGAGTGTCCTAATTTGCCAGAGGTAAATAAATTCATGGCTTAGACTAGGCATGACCAATGGGTGATTGGTCACAAGGGAGACATTAGAGAGTTCTTTCATTACTAGTAGGTGCTCTGATAGTTTTGTGTACAATAAGATGTACCTTTCAAGCCAGTTTTGTACAGGTGGGTCACTATAAAGAGGGATCTTCCATCTCCATGAGTTGTAGCAGTTTTAGAGGAGGAGGACCCTCCTGTAGTGGATCCCAGCATAGCAGATGCTGAGGTTACTGAGTCGTATACCCAGTGGTAGATTATACAACTATAGCAAGGCAATGATAGCTTAGGTCGAGGTAGGGATGAGGTAGTTTCTGGGAAGGATCCTAGTGCACATCGAGTGTGAACTAAGGACTAAGGAGTGGGGCCAAGCCATGGAGTAGCAGGAAGTAGAGGAGTAGGTTCCAAATTAGGAGTTAGCTCCATAGGATTAGGAGTCTCATCTCCAAGCTCAGTTGCATAATGTAGAGGCTGAGCTTCAGGTAGCTTGCATTCATATTTTGTAGCGAGACTCCACTATTGCTGCCCTTTAGACATAGGTTAGGAGATTTGAGGGGAGAGGACCACCTTATAGGTACATATTGACTTAGTGCATCTCAGGATAGATTGACTTATTATCGAGAGGGATGCTGCTCGAGGACAGGTTGCTCCCCTTATGCCAACACATCGAAGATCGAGGGTGCTAGATGTAGATGCAAAGATCAAACATCTGCATGGACTCCTATCAAATGACTTGGTTGAGCACACATGAGATAATGCTTACATCCTTGCACTGGAGCATGAGGTTAGGATTTGAGATGGTCATTTATTAGCCAGGTCTACAGTAGGGGGGTCGTAGAGGAGTCGAAGTGAGACCAATATTTCCTTAGTTCGACCAAGCCATAGGGAAGGGATCCACTCAGAGAGATCTACAAGGACCAGCTCCAGAAAAACTTGTAGAGATAGAGCTAAGGGTGAAAGCGAGCTTGGGGGCACAGGCCCAGTCTGATGATTATGATGGCTCTTGTATTATTTTTGAGTGTAAGGTCTGAGGACCTACACTATTGTAGCTTACGGATATTTTTATACCTCCATGTACTTATTTGACACATTATACACTCATATATATGATTTTATCTATTTTAGAGTCATTATGTGTATCATGTGATTGGTTTTATTGTTATGTGATGTTTATGAGATGCATATGGATGCAATGTCTATGATCTTATGCTATATGATGTGATGTATTGATGACATGCTCTAGCTAGATGATGGATGGATGCTTAGATGCTATGATCTAGATATGTGAATGCACTACTATGGATGTACTGATGGATGGTAAATGCATGTTTAATTTGTGTTAATTTTTTATGCATTTAGTCTATGTGCTATGATATGATGGATGATGTATGCAAAATGTGATGCATTCATTATATGGGGATAATCTAATGTAAATGAACCTATATTCTTTAATCACTTAATACATAAGGAATGAATTTTAATGTGTTTTCAAACTAATGTTTGACACGAGAGAATGTAAATGGTAACTCTCATCATAAGAACTAATTATTTAAGCATCCAGATATGAGATGAGATGATGTGATATGAATGTGCTTTCTTCATAAGCTTATGTAATTAAATGATATACACAAAATAGTCAGTGGTCATATAAATACATTGCTGATATTTATCCGGTATCTATCCTATTCATGAACACAATTTAATGAACAAAACCCTATAAATAAAGTTGATGATTTGATTGATGAAATGATTTATCGCTATGAGGGGATTTTTGGGGTTTTCCATGAGACTCAAACATCCTAGTTACTTCATCAAAAGGTGTATACTGACCATACATGACTCCTGAAAGAGTTCTTGTTATAAAGACTTAGATATTCATTATCCCTTTATGTGCAAATAAATATATTAGATGAAACATAAGCATACCCCAATGCCAGGCGGGATTCATTCAACCCATTGTTGTATTGGATATCCTCAAATGCCCATCATGATCCTAAGTTGGAATCAGTTGGATTAGACCATTAGGTGATACACGACACCTAAAGCTAGCTCTTTTTGCAAATTGCTTAGAACTACCCTAATGCCAGGCAGGATTCATTCAGCCCATTACTGTATTAGGGATCACTCAATGGCTTATGGAGATTGACCGTTCCAGGGATTCAAGCTCTTCACTCCCTTATTTTCTTCACATTTATTTGGGATACTTGCTCATGCTTTAGTGATGAAAATAATTGTTTATTTTAAATTTTATTTTCTTTCGAGCAAGGGATTTATGTAGTGATGATAATCACTATTTATTTTGCTTTTAAATTTTGCTTTGTTTCAAGATTTTTTCCTGTTTTGATGAAAGCAAGGGATTTATTTGGGTAGGGGGGAACTTGTCATTTTGCCAATGATCAAAATCCTAGACCATGTGCATCACAAAATGAGTAGGTGATGACCTTTCGCTTAGGATACCTAGTACCACTTTGTAGCGTTCATATTTCCCTTGTTCCAACTAAGATTTTAGTGTTTTCATTAGTGATAAGATTTTGATATATGCTAGGTACTATCATAACTAGACCTCATATTTTTCTAGTGAAGATAGCTTTCTACAAAATCTAATAAAATCACTAGGTATGGCTGAGTGACTGGCAAACCCTATTATATCCCTTATAGCAATAAGAGGTGTTGTGTTGAAAAATATAGTTACTAGCACGGGTTGTGGATGATGGTGGATATTGATGATGCATGATTGATGTACAAACGTGGTGCCGTTTGTAAGATTGCAAACATAAATTTATCTAATGCAAATACAGTGGATGCAAGGTGCCTAATGCAATGCAACTAATGGATGCACATGCCAAATGTAAATGCTTTTTTATTTTTAATATTTTCAATTATTTTTGAGTTTTGATTATTCTGGGTGTTTTTTGAACCTTTTGACTCTAAACTGTTTTTGTGTTGTTGTGTTTTGTTTTTGACCAAAGGGCTTTAAGATGCCTTTGGGGCTTTTTGTGAAGTGACCAAAGGGCTTTAAAATGCCTTTGGGGTGTTTATGTAGTGACCAAAGGGCTTTAATATGCCTTTGGGGCCTTTTGTGATGTGACCAAAGGGCTTTAAAATGCCTTTGGGGTCTTTTGTGATGTGACCAAAGGGCTTTAATATGCCTTTGGGTCCTTTTGTGATGTGACCAAAGGGATTTAAGATGCCTTTGGGGTCTTTTGTGATGTTACCAAAGGGCTTCAAGATGCCTTTGGGGCCTTTTGTGATTTTGACCAAAGGGCTTCAAGATGCCTTTGGAGCCTTTGTGTTTTGACCAAAGAGCTTATGATGCCTTTGGAGCCTTTGTGTTTTTACCAAAGAGCTTATGATTCCTTTGGAGCATTTTGATTTTGAAGTTTTCTATTGTTTTTGTAATTTTGAAATTTTGAATGTTTTTGATATTTTTGACATTTATTTGAATATTTTTGTATTTTGTTGTGCTTATGTATAAAATGCCTTCAGATGAATAATGTTGAGAGATTCTGGCTCGTTAACACCCTCTAATGATGTTAGGCAATATGTCCCAAGTCCAATATTTTTAGAGATGATATAAGGACCTATCCAATTGGCCATAAATTTATCTCGTAGATGCGGTAGTAGGTTTGAATTCGGTTGGTTTTCTTTGAGCACAAGATCCCCAACTTTAAAGTCTCTCAGGTGGACTTTATTGTTATAAGCTCATGTTAGACGATCTTGGTAAATGCAAATATGCTCAAGAGCATTGATGCAACGTTCATCAAGAAGGGTCAATTGATCAAGGTGAGCTTATCGTGTAGTGTCGTCATTGATAAATTCTTTCAATGTAATGCTTAATGTTGGAATTTCCAAATCTAAGGGCATAATGGCTTCAGTGCCATACACAAGCGAAAACGATGTTGCCCTAGTGGGCATCCGCATGCTAGTCCTATAATCCCATAATGCAAGGGGTAATTGTAGATGCCAATCCTTATGATTTTATTTCATCATCTTCTTTAAGATGGTTACTATTGTCTTGTTTGAGGCCTCTACTTGACCATTTACTTATGAATAATATGGTGTCGCAAAACTATAATGAATGTTGTACTTGGACGTTAAAGCTCGCACATTTTTGTTCTTGAATGATGGACCATTATCCGAGATTATCTTGAAGGGGATCCCAAAGTGATAAATGATACTGTGAAGTATAAACTCCACAATTCGAGGTCCTATTGTTGATGTTAAGGGGATCGCTTCCACCCACTTGGTGAAGTACTCAGTGGTCGTTAAGATAAACATGTGATGACCCAAATATGGGGGAGAGATCTTTCCAATCAGATCAAAACTCCACTGAGAAAATGGCCAAGCTGCCTAAATGGGCTGTAAGGCCTATGATGATAGGTGTATCATATTTGCATGATGTTGATATTTAATGCACTTCCTAACATACTCACAACAATCCTTCTCCATGGTGGTCTAGTAATAACCCATTCGAAGGATGCGCTTGACGATGGCCATGCCGCTAAAATGGCCACCATAGTGATGAGGCTTAGATTTTAGGAGCCTTAGACTTTAGGTTTTTATTTAATTTTATTCCCTAAATTTGTTTTGCCGACAAGCTTTGCCGACATTCTTTGTCGATAAGCTTTTTCGACATGACTCGACACATTATCTGCTTGTATTTCTGCATATTTAAGTGTATATACATAAAGGAATAATAAGCTTTATTTTATACCACATCATTTGGTATCAGAGCATAGGAATTTGTTGAAGTTTTGGGTTCAATCCGACTTCGTGCTGGTTGATTTGGTTTATTTGATCAACATCATCTTGCCTTCAAAGCTCGTGGAACAATTGCCACCTTGTTGCAATTGTTAACAAGTTTTCACACAATTTTATTGTCGAACAATTTACTTATAAGCTACAAAAGTTGCAGAGAAATTTTTTTCTTGTCTCTCCATTGTTGTTTGTCTTGATTTCGATATTAAGAATTGGCTACCACATGCTCTTGAATATTACGCTGTGATTACTGCGCATTTTGATGGTGTTCGGCCTACCGACGAAGATCACGACTGATGAAAGATTGATTGTTGCTGGTTGTTGAAGCATATTGTTGTTGCCTTCAAACTTTTCTTTCCAAGCACTTATTGCCATTGGTGATAGGATTGGACACCATACTATGAATCATGCTGCTACGATTTGTGATCGTTTGATATTGAGGCCTTACAAGATTTTATTCGTAGCACATGCTAAAATTCCTATCCAATGTTGTGAAGAGGCTCCTAATTAACTCTTGCCAGTTGCCAACATCCTATTTTAGCTAAAATTATTCATTGAATCCTGACGCAGCTCAAAATTCTATGTTGATTCTAGATTTGGTTCCATTTTGGTGAGTCGAGACTGGATCTGTACGACGGTCATCGGTTGGCACTATCACTATTGTCAATCTGTTAATTTGTCCTAATAAATGGTTGCTCTTGGTAATTGATATTTATACCAATCTTACATGTCTTTCTATAGTAGTCATTTACTATCATCCATATTGCATTTTTATTTTGACACGAGTTCGAGCAATTCCTCCTATGGTAGCACATTGTGACATTGTTTACAGAATTTTATCGGTGATCCCATTTGCTGAGATATTTTCCTACCTGATCTATCACATTTTTGTAGTTCTAGTCCAAATATTTTTTCCTACCTATGATAAATGCTATCCGATGCAATCACATGTTGCAAGGGAGATGCAAGTGCTACTGTGCGTTTGCTATTTTGGAAGCATGTTGATCACAAGCTTATAGATAACATTCTTTCTTTCAGACCTATCAACCCACTTAGCCTAGATTTGGTACATGATATTTCAACTCCATTTGATCGTGTCTTCAGGATCTCCAGATGAGCGAAGACTACGTCATGCTGGTGGTTGCATTTTCAATCAGGTGGAAGCGACACATTCCATTGTGAAGACAGGGTTGTGGAATTTATCCCACATTAAGTGGGATACAACCTCTATAGGTTTTATAAGGGCCACATCACCCTTATTAAAATAACCAGCACACACTGGCTAGCATGCACCAACTCACCATTTGTTGCCGTGTAGGCCACCTCTAAATTTACTGGTAACCTTGCTAGTTATCACCCATCGCCGGTTGACTTGCGGTTGGTGGTAAGTTGTGGTTAATTTTTTTGTTATTTACATTTTTCCACACTACCTCACTTTTTTGTCGATGTTTTTATTACATAAAAAGGAGATTTTATTAGTGAAATTGAAATATGCCATTCCATTTGTTTTTGTAAAATTACAATATCTTTTTGGCAATTATTTTGGCATAGCACTTTTTGTAAATCCCTTTTTAATTCTTGTTGGCGCGTACTCGGGATCAAATGGCTACCGAATTGGCCAAAAAAATGGCCCAACTCACACAACTTGTGAGTACTTTGGCTGACAAAGTCACATCCCAAGATATTCAGCCACAATGTGATGTTCCACTTTACAATGGCTCCCGGGATCCTGAAGTGCTTAACAGCTGGATTCTTGACATGAGTAGTTGGTTCGATTACACAAAATTGGCGAAGGATCAACAAGTTGCTTTTGCAAAGCTCAAATTGATTGGCATTGCTAAGATTCTCATCACTGATCGCCAACGGACACAAAATCCTATTGACTCATGGGATGAATTGCAACGTGTTTTGAAGAGTAGTTTTTACCCTTCAAACTATGTCGAAGACCTTGAGATAAGATGGCTTCGTCTTCATCAAACTTCTAATATGAGTGTTCATGATTATGTGTTGCAATTTAACAAATTGAGAATTTTGAATTCAGTGCAGGATTCCGCCACTCAACTTGTGACCAAATTCAAAAGTGGGTTGCAAGAACCCATTTTCAAGAAATTGAAATACAAAATCATTGTGAGCATTGATATGGCTTTCAATCAAGCCATTCTTGTAGAGGAGGAATTGCGAGAGTCATCGCGAGGGTCTCACTCTTCAACATCGGGAGGAAATCTGAAGGCTTCTCATTATCAATCCAAGGCACCTAAGTCTTCTTCCTCTTCTTCTACCCCCTCTCCATATTCCTCTTCTCCTTCTTCTCAAAAAGCTTCTTCTAAAACTCCTGTGGAATGTAGCTATTGTAAAAAGAAGGGTCATCAAAAGCATCAATGTTTTAAATTGAAAAATTTGAAGAAAAAGTCCCTCGTTGTAAAGCCTTCCAATGAGGAATCCCAAGAGGGTCCTATTGAGGCTACAGGAGAACGAAAAGCATACAAGGAATTAGCAGGGTTGAACAAAGTGACCCTTATGAATACTTCTCAAGGTAATCGTGAGAACTTGTTTGTGACCACGGTTCACCTAAGTGACACCTTCATGGTTGATTGTATAATCGATAGCGACTCGTAGAAAAATCTAATTGCGAGGTCCGTTGTTGACAAACTGAAGCTGCCAATGAATCCCCATCCTCATCTATATCCTTTAGGGTGGAAGGATAATGGGATTTCATCCGACATCACACACACTTGCACAGTGAATTTTGCTTTCAGTCCTACATTTGTGGACACAGTGGTGTGCGATGTAACTCCAATGGATTGTTGTGGCTTGTTTCTTGGTAGACCCTATAAATATGATAGGAGGTCTATACATGATGGGTATAACAACACATTCACTTTGCACAAAGATAATAAGGCTTACATAATCAGAAGTACACAACAAACACCACAAAATCTGATGTTAAGTTGCAGACAAGCACGAAAAGTCATTAATCAAGCAAAGGAACTAGCACTCATCTTCCTCAGACCACTTAATGAAGGGAATCAAGCACCTAAGCATTCACATAACAGGTATTCTTCAGTTGATTCATTGCTTCAATCATATTCTAGTGTTTTCAAAGAACCATCAAGCCTTCCACCTAAAAGACAGATTAATCATAACATTGAGATTGTTCCTGCTGCCCCTCTTCCAAATACTTCAATGTATAGACAATCAATAGTGCAAATGGAAGAAATTAAAAGACAAATTCATGATTTGTTGGCAAAAGGTTTCATAAAACCAAGCACTTCTCCTTGTGCTTCACCTATTTTGCTTGTGTTGAAGAAATATGGTACATGGAGGCTATGCATTGATTTCAGGGCACTTAACAAAATAACAATAAAAAATAGATACCCACTTCCATGAATTGATGATCTCTTGGATCAGCTTCAAGGAGCTAAGTTTTTCTCCAAGATCGATCTCAAAAGTGGTTATCATCAGGTCAGGATTCAGGCTGAGGACACTTGGAAAACAACATTCAAGACCAAAATGGGGCTCTTTGAGTGGCTTGTCATGCCCTTTGGTCTCACGAATGCTCCTGCCACATTCATGCGGCTAATGAATGAAGTATTCAAAGATTGTTTAGATAAATTTGTAATCATCTATCTTGATGACATCCTTGTATTCTCTCCTACATGGAGAAGTCATTTAGAGCACTTAGAATATGTTCTTCAAACTCTTCAGAAGAACCAATTGTATGCCAATCTTCCTAAGTGTTCTTTTGGGTAAACTTCCATTGCCTATCTTGGTTTTGTAATCAGTGAGAAAGGCGTTCAAGTGGATCCTGCTAAGATTGAAGTCATTCTCCATTGGCCTACTCCTACTTCTATCACAGAGTTAAGAAGTTTTCTTGGACTTGCCAACTTCTATCGCAAGTTCATAGCAGGATATTCCACTATTGCCACTCCTTTGCATCATTTGACAAAGATCAAAATTCAGTTTTAGTGGACAAAGGATCAACAAAAGGCCTTTGACACATTGAAACACAAATTGTGTACTGCACCTATTCTTTTTTTGCTAGATCTTGCTCAACCATTTGATATTGAAACAGATGCATCATAATTTGCACTTGGAGTCGTGCTCAAACAGAATGGCCATCCAGTGGCCTATCATTCCGAAACATTTTTAGAGGCAAAGAAGAATTATTCTACATATGATAAAGAGTTATATGCTTTGGTTTAGGCCATCAAGTATTGGAGGCACTATCTTCTGGTAAAGGAAACAATAGTTCACACAGATCATATGCCACTTAAGTTTCTTCAATCTCAAACAAAAATTGAAGAGGCTCGACACATGAAATGGGCATCATACTTGCAACAATTCCATTTGGTAATCAAGTACAAGAAAGGACAAAATAATGTAGTAGTAGATTGTTTGAGTCATCCACCATCAACCCTTGCCTTGACTATTGTGACCACATCCCATATTGGCTTCCAAACTTGGCCCACACAGTATCCTTTGGATCCTGATTTTGGCACAGTTTTTCAACAACTTTCACATCCTTCTACTTCCAATTTGAGAGCTCTTCAAGAATTTCACCTCAAGGATGGCATGTTGTACAAACTGGACAAACTTTGTGTACCTCATGAGCACAGGGAGTCTCTTTTGAAAGAGGCTCATTCTACTCTCTATGGAGGTCATTTTGGCAAGCAAAAAACTCTTCATCACCTTCAACGATTCTTCTTCTGGCCTCACATGCAGTGAGATGTTCTTCAATTCCTGTGATAATGTGTTGTATGTAACCATTCCAAATCCACTAACAGGAAATTGGGTATGAGCATGCCTTTACCCATTCCTTCTCATCCTTGGGAGAGCATTTCCATGGACCTCTTGAGCGGTTTTCCGATGATAGTCAGACAACACGATTGTGTCTTCGTGATTGTGGATAGATTCAGTAAGATGGCCAAATTCATTCCATGTCACAAGATAAGTTTTGCACAGGATTTGGCCCAGCTCTTCTTTGAGATAGTGTGGCACTCATTTGGTCTTCCAACTAGCATTGTTTCTGATCATGACTCACATTTTGTGGGTCACTTTTGGAGATCTCTTTGGAAGATCTTGGGAGTATCCCTTAACTTCTCTACTACTTATCACCCTTAGTTCGATGGGTAGATAGAGGTAGTTAATCATACTCTTGTTTAGATTTTGAGGATCTACCATCACTCCACTCCTGCCAGGTGGGATTTGAGCCTCACTCACATCGAGCACGCCTACAATAGAGCTATTCATAGTTCGATAGGACACTCTCCCTTTGAGGTATATTTTGGATTTTAGCCATTGGCTCCATACGAGTTGCCTTTGTCTTTGCCCTCTCTAGCTACCTTGCACATTCAGAAGGAGCAAGACAAGGCCAACTCTTTTGTACAACATTTGCAGAGCCTTCAGTCCAAAGTGGTTTAGATTCTTCAGAAGACTCAACAAAAATAGAGACAACAGATGGATAGACATCACACTCCTCATCACTTTCAGGTTGGTGACAAAGTATGGTTTTATCTGGATAAATGATATTTTATGGACAAGACTCATAGCAAGATCAAACCTCTTCATTATGGGCCTTACACCATTGTTCAATAGATTTTTGAGAATGCCTTTCACCTAGATCTTTCGGCTCATCTTGGCATTCATGACATCGTTAATGTGGATCTCCTAAAGCCATACTATGATTCTACCTTGGAATCTTCTCCAGCTATCAGTCATCCTATTGATGTGGTTCCAGATGCACAACTTCCACTCCACGTTGATACACTTTTTGATATGAAGACTCGGTAGACACACCAGGGTACTTCTACTTCATATCTGGTGGCCCATCGTGGCCAATTTCCGCATCAAGCTCATTGGATCTTTGCTCACCATATGTCCCAGGATTTTCCCTCTTTGTTAAAAGCATTGGAGTCCAATGCTTCTTTTGTTGGGATGAATGATGAGGCTTAGATTTTAGGAGGCTTATTTACTTTTATTTCCTAAAGTTGATGACATTTTTTGCTAACAAGCTTTACCGACATTCTTTGCTGACAAGCTTTACCGATATGACTTGATACATTATTTTCTTATATTTTTGCATATTTAAGTGCATGTACATAAAGGAATAATCAACTTTATTTTATACCATATCACATAGGTGCCATCCTAACCTTGTGAAATAACCCAAGCTAATTCTTGGGGCTCAAGACATTGAAGGAGGACTCCATCGAAGCTTCAACGGTACAATATGCCTCCTAACAAGACATATTTGGTCACTTTTTGCTTGAATGCTCATTTTTGGCTTGCGACAATCCTTATGAGATGATTCCAATATTGACGAAATATTATAATTGGGATAGCCAATCCTGATAAGCTAAAACCTCAATAGATAAGATAACTTGTTCCTCCTGCGATTCGATGTGCACAAATACAGATTGAGAAACAACCTTATGGTGAATGATGGTACCATTCTATGTAGGACCCTATGAGATCAAGGACCCCCAAGGCACCTTCTTTAGAAAGTATTTGGATTTATAGAACCATTCATGGTTTGGTTCTATATGAATCATGTTGATCGATTATTTGTTGTCAAAAGACTCATGCTACATCGTTGATTGTGAGAGCATTTTCACATGAATGGTAGTGAAATCAGTAGATGGATTATGAGGGATCAAGGATCCCAAATATGCCATAGTGTCTACAAATATTTTTGATGTGCAAGGGATTACCTCGATGTCATACCATTCTAGTTGGGCTAGATAAGTGTCAAAAAGCTCTTTGTAAGCTTTCAGGATTGGATCCCTGCATTGAAATAGTCCCTTCACTTGGTTGACTATGAGAAGGGAGTCATCAAAGATATTTAGCCTTTTGGGTTTCATAGCGGTGGTTGTTTGGAGACCCAATATTAGGGCCTTGTATTTGATGTTTTTATTTGTGCAAGGGAAGTCTACCTTAATTGACAAGGACATCGAAGAACCTTGTGGTATGAAAAACACAATCCCTGCACCACCCCCTTGCTCACACTTCGAACCATCAAAGAAAAAAGTCATGTCAGCTTTATTTTTAGGTTCTTCGAGTTTGGGTGCCTCCTATAATGCAAAGACTACATTATAGAGAAGTTCTATGGTGAGATGCATACTATTCTAAAGAGGCACCTCTGCCAGTTGATCAACTATGACTTTACCCTTGATGGACTTTTGGATTACAAATTCTAAGTCAAATTCTATCAATAACATGATCAACTTTGCAGTATGTGTATTCTGATATGTCTTGCTCATCATATACTGCAAAGGATTTAGTTTTGATATCACATACATTGTATGGCTCAGCATGTAGTGGCATAATTTCTTGGTCATAAAGACCACTACTAAGCACAACTTTTCTACGTATACGTATCCTAGCTCATAACTCACCAAGGTGTGGTTGATGTAATATATCGCTTGTTCTTTATCTTGCATGTTATTTTGAGCCAACATGGTGTCCAAAGCAAAATTGATAGTGGATATATATAGCAGGAATGACATGTCTGGTCTTGGTGGAGCTAGCATTGGCAACGTTGCTAGGTACTTTTTGATTTTAGCAAAGGCTTACTAACATTATTTGTCCCAATGGAATGAGACCCCCTTATGTAGAAATCGATTCATGGGTTGAAATTTATCTGATATTTGTGTGATAAATCACTTTATGGATGCCTCTTTTCCCTGTAAGCTTCTCAAATCTTTGATGTTAGTGGGCAGGATCATTTCCAGTATAGCCTTTACCTTTGTTGGGCCTACTTCAATGCATCATTTAAAAATTATGAATTCCAAGAGTTTTCCAAAAGTTACGCCAAAGATGCATTTCTTGGGATTCAACCTGACATTATGCTCAATCAGGTGATCGAAGACCTTTTTGAGGATCTCACCATGCTCTTACCATAGCAATGACTTGGTCAGTAAGTCATCAATATAGTCTTCTAAGATCTTGTGCATGTAGTCATGGAAAATGTATGTCATGGCCTGCTAATACATGGTACCAATGTTTTTAAGACCAAATGGTATTACTTTGTAGCAACATGTCCCCCATGGAGTGGTGAACGTGGTTTTATGCTGGTCTTTGGGTTTAATCTAAATTTTATTATAACCAAAAAACCGTCCATGAGGAAGAGCATCTCATGACCTGAAGTTGTTTCTACAAGAGCATCTATGTTAGGCAACGAGAATGAATCCTTGGTTATTACCTTATGGAGATCCCTAAAATCTTTGCAAATACGAATTCTTGCATCAGGTTTTCCTATAGGCACCATGTTTGATACCCATTCTGGATAGTCTATGGGGATAATAAAGACTACATCCAACAATTTTTGTAGCTCATTCTTTACCATCAAGGTGACAATTGGATGCATCTTTCTAAGATTTTTCTTGACCAGTTTATTTGCGGGGTCTAGTGAAAGGTTATGGACAACCAATTTTAGATCTAGTCCTGACATATATTTGTAGGTCCAAGCAAAGAGACTAGGT
The DNA here is from genome assembly GCA_028583015.1 of Wollemia nobilis. Lineage (NCBI taxonomy): Eukaryota > Viridiplantae > Streptophyta > Pinopsida > Araucariales > Araucariaceae > Wollemia > Wollemia nobilis. Next base: position 6,981,707 of record JAQPPZ010002512.1, read on the forward strand.
CTCTCTTTTAATAGAGGAATAATGATGGCATGTTCTTCTAGAGATAAAATTTCTCCAAACGTGACTTTCTTTGGATTAGAAGGATCATCATTAATGTCCACTTAAAAAGTCTCCTCTATTGCAATATGTGGCCCTTCCTCAAGTTGGTGAGGAGTGGGGATTAAATGGATGTCATCTACTGGGTTTAAAGGTTCAATTGAATCATGGTCGAAATCAGTGTGATAAACATCATGTGCATAGCCTAGTAAAAAATGAAATAGTTGTAAAATTTATTCATTAGGGAAGAAATATTTAGGCTCCAAGGGTGAATCGACATGATCCCAATCAATAACATCTAAATTAAGACAATGGTTTAGGTGGATTGGTTGGGTTATGGAGTGGAGTGGTCAAATCAATGGAGATTGTAGACACCTAAAACATGTCATGTTTAGAAGACTATCCATATGAGCACATCCATAGACCATATGACCATTATTGGACATTTACAAGAGCAAGCAGTGGTCCTAACCACTCAAAAAGGGTAGTTCTAGTCCATCCAGACTTAGCCGCTCTCAAGCAGAGTGGCTACCACACCTGGCCATTGAAGCTTACAACGACCACACCTAGCCACTAGGCCTAATAATGAAAAGCATCATGCATAGTCTAGCCATGAATACAAGACCAGATCATACAGTCAAACTGCACCTTGCATTGCTTGTAGATAGATTTTGGTGAGGAACTCCTAGAATTTCTCTTAAATTCCCCTTCTATGCCAATTTGTGATTGATGCTTTCCCCCCGAGATGGTCAATTGCATGCAATTTGGATTGAGGCTTCTCCAGGAAGCCAATATTTAGATCTAAAATAGGGATGGGCTACATATGGGCCCTCCTAAGAAGCAAAATAGATCATGAATATTCAAATCTTGTTTAGTGAAACTCTAGCCAAATAAAGAGTGAATCAACACCCCTTGGAGGAGCAACGAAGTGTTGTTTGGATGATCTACGTCTATGCATATGCTATCAGATCCATTTATTCTTCACCACCCATTAGTGTAACAGACACAATAGGTGATCCTTGAACATCAATTGAAGATAAGAATATAGTGCTACAACCCCTGGTTCACGAGGAGAGAAGCTACATTTCATGGTCGCTATCTTGGACAGTGGCCCGCAGGCATACTTTAGGGCATTAGACATTATTTTATTTTGTTCTAGCTTAGATCCATTATTGCTTGATTTATTAATTAGTTATAGCTCATATTTAATTTTATTAACTCATTTACTTTGTATTTCTAAGCTTTCTATGCATTTATTATTCGGTTTATGCCTGTATTTCAATATTATCATGACCATTTATCTTATTTATCAGATTTGCTAATAAGAAGCCTCCTGTAGAGAGATGACCCATACTACTGATTATGATCTATTGTTTCCATACCCATAGATATAGGTTCACAGGATCAGTCCAAAGTATCTAGAGCATGAGATCCCTCCAGGATGAGATCAAGATAAGGAGGCATATGTATGCCCTCGAACAATTTGGTGTACAATATTGAGAGGCCTACGAAGGTGTATCGTCCCCTTATGGGGGATATATTCACCATTAACCCATTTGTAATCCATTTTATCAAAAAGAGTATCCCTCAGAGGGACGTACATGTAACCGAGATCTAGAAGCATAAATAAAAGTATATTTCTTTGCTTGTTATTTTTGTGTTATATGTTCTTGTGTATTTCTTTATTTATTTCATTTGATATAATAAAAATACTACAAGTAGGGTAAGTGTGGTGTACGCATCCTAGGATTGCACAAATGGTGATCACGGTGGGACCCCACTAGATTTTTATTTTTTGTTGATTTACTGATATTTATGGATTTTCTATGTGTAGGTTTGACTGCTCTGGTCGATAGTGACCAGTAGGTTTTGGCCGCTCTGGACAATATTGACCAGAAGATCTTAGTCTCTCCTAAAATTAGAAGCTAGAATTAGCCACTCTGGTCGACAATGACCATAAGAGAAGTGTAGTAGAGGGTAGCCATTACTTCATTAGACAAAGATTTGAGGTTGGTAGCATTCTCTATTTCTCTGTATTTTTCTGTCAGCAACTTTTTTTTCCTAAAAACAACATAAATCATTTTTTTTAAGGAAAATATAAGGAAATATGGAAAAATAAAATGCATTAGATGTTTCTTAGAGTTTTCTTTAGTTTCTTCTAGGCACTGCTAGGAATAGCAAGCCTTTGCTTTTAAGGTTTGCCCTAGTATCTAGCGTGCTAGGCTTCTATGTGTTTAGTTTGCTTGCATGCAACCCAACCAATGGCCATTAATTCATGAAGTAGAATGCATTCTCTAAAGTTCATATAAGTTGAATACATGCATCTTTCTAAAATGAAATATCTTTTATCTTAGGCATATAGAAAAGATCATGTTTGCTTGGTGATGCATTTTATTTACATGCAAGGTTAAAAAGAACCCCACACACACCACGTACCACTTAAATGCTAGTGACTTGGAAGTCATGACCAACCACTAGTAGATCCAGTGATGTGGCTTTCATCTCCATCCGCTACCTCAAATCCCATGTACCCTCTATTTTTGGTAAATATTGGATCCAAGAACCATCATTACCCATGGAAAATCTACACGTATCTCTCTTCGAAGAGGTATATCACTGATTGTGGGTGAACTGAGTGAGGATCAAGAGGACCTGTGCTCCTTGACCATGTGTGGAAGTCATTACCACACATTATAGGTTGGATTATGCAGCCTAGATTTCATCACCAGGTTGTCGAGCTGTGAGTGTACAAGTGAAATCCCTTAAACAATTTGAGTATACCATCCAAAAAAAGTGCAAAACACAATGAGATTTAGCTTATATATTCAACAAATCAAAACACACCAAACAGTTTAGGGAACACACATAAATCCTTAAACAAGATAAACATTTGCTTGCTTTGTTTGTGTGGTTTAGAATTTACTTAAGAAGATAAATCATAAGTCACCATGGTATACACACGGAGCAACTACCCTCAGTCCAATATCAAGGTGGGAACTAACACTCCCCATAGTTATGGTCACACTAATGTTGAGCTGCCCACCCATAACATCATCGAACGAGGTTCTACGAGTCTTAGGGGTGACAAATCAACCCTTGGAGGGACTCCTTGAGAAATCCCATTAAGAGAGCCACACCCTGGTTCCTCATCATAGAGACATGAGGAGGCCTCAAGGCCTCATTAATAATACATACATAAGGAGATCTCATGGTATCTCTCATCACTTAGACATGTAGAGGCATTGTGACCTACTTCATAATATAGATATGAGGAGACCTCAAGGCCTTCCTCATCGCATAGACATGCGAAGGTATCATGACCTCCCTCATCACATTAGCATGTGGAGGCATCATGACCTCCCTCATAACACAAACATGCAATGGCCTCAAGGCCTCCATCATCATGCAGATATGAGAAGGCATTTAGCCCTCCATCATCACATAGGCATGTAGGGGTTGTAAGACCCCAAGCTTCATATGATACACATAGGACATATCAACCCATTGAGGGGTAAGACATTAGGGCTATACCTAGTTGTAGACCCAAGACATCCTATAGCTTCCCTACATATGGGAGGGTACCCCTAGACTATGAGCTCATTGGTGCCAATGGGACTCCACAGGATTAGTCGTGGATAACCAGATAGCTTGATGAGTTGGATCAATTTCCCTTGAGACCAGCTCTACTAAGAATTACTATCGAACATTCTACTTTAGGAAGTTTGTGTAGCATAACTACTAGAGACACCAATGAACCAGGGGAAGCTTCAAAGTGACCCCATAACACATACACTACTTTTGACCATGGGGGTATGCAACACATAATACTAAACACAAATCAAGTCACCTTGGTGGACAAGGGTAAGAACATAGTAGGAGCCTCCCTGAGGGGCCTAAACATTAGAACTTCTTGCATGGAGTTAGAAAGACATGAACCTTCAATAGCAGGTTAGTTCAACTACATACATAGGTTAGAGGAAGCACTATGCATTGAGCGAGAGTGTGCAAAAACTCTTGAGCAAGAAGAGCGAAGGAAGAGGCACCTATGCCTACATAAGCAATGCTCAAGAGAATAAAGGGTTGAGCACAACGAGCTAGCAGAGAGGCTAGCTCGAGTGGACATCCACATAAGTGGTGAGAAATACCAACATGAGAGATGTGTCAATTATTAGTAGGAGAGAAGCACTAGATAAAGAAATGAATGTACTCACCACGCTTCACAGTACCAACAACACCTGGACCTCGAACAACACAATTCGATGAGGAATAGGTAGGGATGGAATATTAGGAATGAATATATCCAAAACCTCCATCTGTGGTTATGGGGGATGAGTACAGATGCCCAAATCAAGAAAAAATAGAATTACCTCCCTTACCACCGTGAGTGAACCTTTAATAACAAGAGATTATTTCTTCAAAGGCATATCGAATACTCATTGACAGAGTCAAATATATTGAAAAACAAGACATTAGTGGGTAGAAGCTGACATTGAGCAAGATACACAACCAGACTCCGTGCCCCTCAGTCCTGAGTCCTGCATATCCTAGGCACTTTGAGATGCCTAGGCTATACAATTTTAATTGAGGAATATGTGCAAGAGCACATTACCAACTTCATGAACACATGCTTCTAGCTTGAGAAAAATTATGCCCTGATACTAAGAACATTCATTATGACATTATCAGGTGCAACGACTCAACGGTTCAACCAACTGCCCAAGCATAGCATCATTAACTTTGAGAAACTGATGAATGCATTCCTTGAATGCTTCTCCTTTGATGCTAAAAAGAAGGTGAATCTGTCCAATCTGGCCAACTTAAAGCAATATGACGATGAGCCAGTTATGGATCATGGAAATAGATGGAGGAAAATTATGGTGAAACTATCATTCTCCATTCCCACTAAAGAACTCATCTGAATATTCATGAAAAGTTGCTCAAAACACATCTTGTTGTTATTACAAATGTAGTAGTATGAATCATTCAAAGAAGCCTTGGCTCAAGCTAAGCTTATTGAGGACATAAATTTTGATAAAGGAGACCTCAAGCTCCAAAATAAGGAGTGGAATAATACCAACCATAATAAAAATCAACAGAATCAAACCAAGCCTGCTCAAGTCAACCAGGTCGTTTTAAGTACTCCAAAGGGAGGCAATGGCCAGCAACCACAAAAATATCAAGCTCATCCTCCGCTAGCTAATTACAACCCAAATAAAAACCAGGGCTGAAAGAAGGAGTGTCAATTGCCTCACTTTTTCACACCTCTAAATGAATTGATGCAATCAATATTTAATCAGTTGAGTGAGGCACAAAGGATTAGATTTCTTGATGTACAACTTCTTGACCCTAATCATACCAAGCCTAAGGGATATATTGAATATCAATACTACCCATATCATAGAAGACAAGGGCATGACATCGAGACATGTATCAGATTCAAGAATATTGTGTAAAACATGATTGAGAAGGGTGAGCTAAAAGTTGACAACCCCTTAGCACTTGATAATAGAGCTATGGGTATATTCAGGAACCCATTGCCAAACCATGAGGCATCTAGAGATCAAGGTGCCCAAGTCAACCAGATTTGTGTCAAGCCACCCATTCAAGGGTGCATTGGAATGGTTGATATAGTCAACGTGTCAACTAGGATTCAGTAATATTGTCAACCACAGCCTTCGGCAGTGTCTATTCATATCCCAGTTGCACCTCGATAGAGGTACGTGTAAAAAAATCCTCTAGGTCCACCAAAATGACCTATGGTAACTTTTTGGAGTAGAATAGAACAAAACCTACAAATAACTCTAGCCAAGTTGTTAATTTATGAGCTCATACAACAATCTCCTAGGCATAGGGAGACTTTGATGGAGATTTTGAGATCAATCGAGCTCCAACCCCAGAACCTAGATGTGTTCACATATTTTATGGGGCATGTGCAACATTGCTAAGATCTCGTGATCTATTTTTATGATCATGAAATTAAGGTAGTTCCTACTACCTTAGTAGACCCGCATTTACATATCATTGCATCAATCAAAGATATACCATTCAAGCGGGTTCTAATCGATACGGGCTCATCGATCAATATTATCACTACAAAGGCTATAGGGCACCTAAAGATCCCTAAGTCCAACATTGTCTCGAACTCATACAATTTAAAGGATTTCAATGATGCGCTATGTTCCATAGTGGGTACAATCATTTTACCTATAAATATAGTATATAAGACTATCCCCGTGATGTGTCATGTATTGGAAGGGGTGATGCAATACAACATTCTTCTAGGGTATCCTTAGATAAGGGATATGTAGTGTGTGCCCTCAATCTTGCACCAATGCATCAAGTATGTGTATGAGGGACAAGTTCATGTGGTTCCATCTGATGAAGAGCCGTTTAAATACATGCATCAGGTTGAATTACCAGGGAAATTTGTCCTTCCATCAACACATATGTACATAAGGCCTTCATCCTCAAACATACAACCAAAAAATAAGAGCAAATCAGTGTGAGGTGACCCATCCACATCGAAACCACCTCCTACACCTAAGACTATTGGTGCTTCTAAAAGGCCTTCAACATCTAAAGCAAAAGATAATAAGAAGCTGAAAGCACCCCTAGTGAAGGAAGGACATAAGGAGCTTCCAACTATAACAACTATAGAAATTTTGAATCCCATGGAGGAGGAATATTCCTAAGACATAGCCAAGGAGGTACCTCAACCTGCCTCGCCTACTTCATCAACAACATCATCTACATTGCAAGTGATAGTCCACGTAGCCAACATAGGGTTAGGTGAATATCTTGTGCAGAACATGACTTTCATGCCTATCATTAAGTCTATGCAAGACATGGGATAGCCAAGGGTCCCAAATTTTCTAGTAGGTATAGTAGTTCCATTAGGGGTTCCCCCTAACCAAACCAACTTCATCTATGCTAGTTTGGACTATGCCCATACTGCTTCTGATGTTGAAGAGGATGAGGATGAACCATTCACCATGAATGTTCATTACTTTTCAAATCTTGAGTTTGCTCTAAGGTTCTTTGAGCAGTATCACTAGCATGACTATGGCCTAGGTCTGTATGAGCAAGGGCGTCAGATTCCATTCTAGCCGTAGTACCAATTGCCTAATGATAGGTGTGATCTAGTGTATTAATTACAGAGCCACGATGATTATTTGGCAGTCGCCCTAGATAGGCTAAGCTTAGGGTTCAAGGATGATGTTGAATGGAATCACTATCAATCCCCTAGCAAAAACTACTTGGGTGACAGATGGATGTCTATGGTCAATATCGCACCACCTGATGAGTATCACCCTAAATCCTCTCTTAAAGCACACCCATCAGGAGCCATCCTATGGGAGGAAGAGCTAATCCATGGATATGAATGAGAGGATTATGTTTATGTCTCAATAGAAGACAAAGATGAAGTTGGCCTGGCCTACCATGGGCCTCGGTATGTTCAAAATATCACTTGGTTTGGCCATGCAGAGAGTGGATACATCTTGGATGAGAGTGAATACATCTCACATGAGAGTAGATACATGTCGGATGAGAGTGACTATGAGTCAGAGGACTCAACTGAGAGGGCCTACCTAGGGCCTAGATATGAACACCATATCATAGGGCCAAAAGTAAATGCTAATGGATTCTTCATAAGTGATGATTACTATAAAGATGAGACTGAGATGACTTATCTTAGGCATCAGTAGGCAAGTCACCGCCCATCCTAGGGACAGAAACAAATGCCAATGGTTTCTTCATAAGTGATAATGACTTTGAGAATGAGACTAAGATGGCTTATATCGAGCCTTGTCACTTGTGTCTAGTTGATCTACTTGTTGAAAGAGAGATGATGCTTTGCACCATAGATCCTGACCTTTGCTTCCTAGGAAGACCACTAAATCCAGACGTCATCTATCACATGGTCTTCCTAGATCCACCAACATTTAGAGAGCTACTATAGCCTAATGATCCCATAGTATTTTCTATCTATAGACCAGATCCGAAGATTCCCATACCCTAGAGCCACATATTGGGTATGGAAGGTAGATTATTAGTGAAGAGTTTCACCCACATGGTCCTAGAGATTTCATTCCATCCATCAACATGATCCCCATTGATTTTACCATTCCACTTCACAACCTAGCAGATCCTTAAAAACCATTGTGTCTCAAATTAGATGCAATTGATTGGGATCATGCTGATTTACCCCTAGAGCCTAAATATTTCTTTTCTAATGAAGAGATGCTACAACTGTTCCATTTTACACCTAGCTGTGCACATGATGTCTATCACACTGGTCTTGATTCTGATTTAGTTGGATTTATAAATCCAGTAGATGAAATCCACTTAATCCCCACTCCTCACCATCTTAATGAGGGGTCACATATGGCAATAGAGGAGACTTTCGAGGTGGACATCAGTGATGATCCTTCTCAACTAAAGAAAGTCAAGTTTAGAGGAAGCATATATTCAAAAGAACATGCCATCATTATTCCTCTATTAAAAGAGAGACCAAATCTCTTTGCTTGGACCTACAAAGACATGCCGAGACTCGATCCAAAATTGGTTGTCCACAACCTTTCGCTAGTCCCCACAAAGAAACTTGTCAAGTAGAAGCTTAGAAATATGCATCCAACCATCGCTTTGATGGTTAAGAATGAGTTGCAAAAATTGTTGGATGTAGTCTTTATTGTTCCCATCGACTATCCAGAATGGGTATCAAACATGGTGCTCATAGGAAAACATGATGGAAGAATCTGCATTTGCACAGATTTTAAGGATCTCAATAAGGCAACACCAAAGGATTTATTCTTGTTGCCCAACATAGATGCTCTTGTAGATGCAACTATAGGTCATGAGATGCTCTCCCTAATGGATGGTTTTTCTGGTTACAATCAAATTTAGATTAAATGCAAAGACCAACATAAAAATGCATTCACCACTCTATGGGGAATATTATGCTACAAAGTAATGCCATTTGGTATTAAAAATGCTAGTGCCACATATCAACGGGCTATGACATACATTTTCCATGACTACATGCACAAGATCTTAGAAGACTACATCGATGACTTATTGGCTAAGTCATTGCTACATGAAGAGCATGCTGAGACACTTAGAAATGTCTTTGATCGCCTGATTGAGGACAATTTTAGCTTGAATCCCAAGAAATGCTTCTTTGGTGTGACTTCTAGAAAACTCTTAGGATTCATTGTTTCCAAATGAGGCATCAAAATAGACCCAACAAAGGTAAAGGCTATCCTAGAAATGGCCCCGCCCACAAATATCAAAGAGTAGAGAAGCCTACAGGGTAAATTAGCATCCATAAAGTGTTTCATCACACAACTATCAGACAAATATTGACCCATGAATCGACTACTACACAAGGGGATCCAATTCTAGTGGGATGAAGAATGTTAGAAAGCCTTTGCTGAAATCAAGAAGTACCTATTAATGTTGCTAGTTTTAGCTCCCCAAAGGCTAGACGTGTTGTTCCTACTATATATATCCGCTATCGATTTTGATTTGGGTACCATGTTGGCTCAAAAGAATGCGCAAGATAAAGAACAAGCGATATATTATATCAACCACACCTTGGTGAGCTACGAGATAGGATATGCATACATAAAAAAGTTGTGCTTAGCAGTGGTCTTTACAACCAAGAAATTGTGCCACTACATGCTAAGCCATACAACATATGTAATATCCAAACAAAATCCTTTGCAATATATTATGAGCAAGACAATTCATACTACGTGTACTGCAAAGTGGATCATGCTATTGACAGAATTTGACTTGGAATTCATAAGCCAAAAGTCCATAAACAGACAAGTCATAGTTGATTAGCTGGCTAAGGCACCTCTTAATAAAAGTAGGCCCATCACCATAGAACTTCTTGATGCTGTAGTCTTTGCATTATCAAAAGCACCTAAACTCGAAGAACCTAAAAATAAAGCTGACATGACTTTGTTCTTCGATGGTTTGAAGTGTGAGCAAGGAGGCAATGGAGGGATTGTCTTTTTCATTCCACAAGGTGCTCCAATACCTTTGTCATTTAAGCTAGACTTCCATTGCATGAATAAAAACACCGAATATGAGGCCCTAATATTGGGTCTCCAAACAACCATCACTATGAAAATCAAGAGGCTAAATATCTTCAGTGACTCCCTCATCATAGTCAACCAAGTCAAGGGACTATTTCAATATAGGGATCCAATCTTGAAAGCTTACAAATATCTTGTTGACACATATCTAGCCCAACTAGAATGGTACGACATCGAGGTAATCCCTCGATCATCAAATAGATTTGTAGACACCATGGCATATTTGGGATCCTTGATCCCTTAAAATCCATCTGTTGATTTCACTACCATTCATGTGAAAATGCTCTTGCACTTAGCAATGAAACGCGAGGCTTTTGATAACAAAGAATCAATCAATATGATTCATATAGAGCTAGACCATGACTAGTTATGTAAAGACAAAGACTTTCTAAATAAGGCATCTTGGGGGTCCTTGATCTCACAGGATCCTACGAAGAATGGTACCACTATTTGCCACAAGGTTGTTACTCAATATGTATTTATGAAAACCAAATGGTAGGAGGAACAAGTCATATTATCTGTTGAGGCTGTAGCCTATCAGGATTGATTATCCCAGTTACAAGATTTATTGAGGCTTGGAATATTCCCATAGGGATTATCGCATGCTAAAATATGAGTATTCAAGAAAAAAGCGATGAGATATGTCTTTCTAGGAGGTATATTGTATCGTCAAAGCTATGATGAAGTCCTCCTTCATTGCTTGGAGCCCCAAGAATTAGCTTGGATTATTTTGTAAGCTCACGATGATACATATGGTGGCCACTTCAGCGACATGGCCATTATCAAGCACATCCTTAAAATGGGCTATTACTGACCCACCATGCAAAAGGATTGCTACAAGTATGTCAAGAAATATGTTAAGTATCAACATCATGTAAATCTGATGTACCTACCATTTCAAGCCTTATAGCCCATTCAGGCGGCTTGGCCATTTTCTTAGTGGAGTTTCGATTTGATAAAAAATATTTCTCCCCCATATTCAGACCAACATACGTTTATCATAATAGCTATTGAGTACTTCACCAAATGGTTGGAAGCGGTCCCCTTAACCTTGAAAATTGATCCACGGATTGCGGAGTTCATACTTCATAATATCATCTATCATTTTGGGGTACCCTTCAAGATAATCTCGGATAATGGTCCATCATTCAAAAACAAAATTGTGTGAGCTTTAACAACCAAATACAAAATTCAAAACATTTTTGTGACACCATACTATCCGTAGGTAAATGGGAAAGTAGAGGCCTCTAACAAGACAATAATGTCCATATTAAATAATATGGTGAAAGAAAATCATAAGGATTGGCACTTGCAATTGCCCTTGGTATTATGGGCTTACAAGGCTAGCATACAGATGCCCATTGGGGTAACACCATTTTTGCTTATATATGGTGTTGAGGCTATTATATCCTTAGAGTTGGAAATTCCAACATTGTGTGTCACATTGAAAGAGTTCATCAATGACGACATTACATGACAAACTCACTTGGATCAGCTGACCCTTATGGATGAACATCACATCAATGCTCTTGAGAATATTTGCATTTACCAGGATCGTCTAACATGAGCTTACAATAATAAGGTCAATTTGAGAGAATTTAAGGTTGGGGATCTTGTGCTTAAAGAAAACCAACAGAACTCAAGTCTGCCCCACACCTACAAGACAAGTTTGCGGCCAACTAGATAGGTCCCTATATCATCTTCGAGAAGATTGGACCTAGGGCATATCACCTAACATTTCTAGAGGGTGTTGAGGAGCCATAGCCCCTCAAAATTATTCATTTAAGGGCATTTCACACATAAGCACAACAAAACACAAAAACATTCAAATAAACCAACAAAATATAAAAAACAATCATAAATTTCAAAATCACAAAACAAGAGAAAACCATAAAAACAAAAATCTCCAAAGGTATTTTAAAGCCCTTTGGTCACTTCACAAAAAGCTCCAAAGGTATCTTAAAGCCCTTTGGTCAGATCACAAAAGGCCCCAAAGGCATCTTAAATCCCTTTGGTCAAATCACAAAAATCCCCAAAGGCATATTAAAGCCCTTTGGTCAACTCACAAAAGGCTCCAAAGGCATCTCCAAGCAGTTTGGTCAAATCACAAAAAGCCCCAAAGGTATCTTAGAGCCCTTTGGTCAAATTGCAAAAGGCTCCAAAGGCATCATAAGCCCTTTGGTAAACTCCCAAAAATCTCCAAAGGCACCATAAGCCCTTTGGTCAAAAGCAAAACATAAAAGCACAAAAACAATTTAAAGTAAAAAATTTCAAAAACATTTAGAATAATCAAAACTCAAAAACAAATGAAAGCATCAAAAATACAAAAACATGTGCATTTTGCATTCATCTAAATTCCATTGCATTTAGGCATGACCACCCATTACAGTTGCACTAGGATAGGTTGTGTTTACAATCTAACAAATGACACCATGTTTGTACCTCAATCATGCATCTTCAAAATCCATCATTATCCATAACCCAGGTGAGTAACTGTGTTTTTCAACACAACCCCTCCATGTTGGTATAAGGAATATACTAGGGTTTTCCAGTCACTCAACCATACCTAATGGTTTTATCAAACTATGTAGAAAGTTATATTTGCTTTTAATATATGAGGTTTGGTTTTGATAGCACCTGGTATATTTCAAAATCCTATAATTAATAAAAAAACTAAAATATTAGTTGGAACAAGGGAAAGATGAACGCTGTGAACCCGTATTAGGTATCCTGAGGTGAAAAGTTTATCTTGCTCACCCCCCTATGCGATCGATTCGAAAAGGCTGAGAATTGGCAAAAGGACAAGTTCCCCCTACCCAAACAAATCCCTTGCTTTAATCAAAACAAGCAAAAATTCTAAACAAAGAAAAATTCAAATTGAAATTAAACAGTGATTATCATCACTACATAAGTCCCTTGCTCAAAATAAAAAAAAAAATTCAAAATAAACAGTGATTTTCATCACTAAGTATGAGCAAGTATCCCAAATAAATATGAATAAAAAAAGGGAGTATTAAACTTGAATCCTTAGAATTCTCAACATAGATGAACTATAAGGTATACTTACGCACGATGATATGTCTGTCACATTAGCATCTTGCTTTTGTACAAACCAATGTTTGCATGTGGAAGGGCTAGCTTTAGGTGTCCTGTATCACCTAGTGGTCTAATCCAACTGAGTCCAACTTAGGATCAAGATAAAAATTTGAGGATCCCCAATACAACAATGTGTTGAATGAATCCTGCCTGGCACTGGGGTATGCTTATGTTTTATCTAATATATTCATTTACACACATAGGGATATTGAGTATCTAGGTCTTCATAACAAAACTTTATCCTTCAAAAGATCTGTATGGACAATATACAACTTTTGATGGAGCAACTAGGGTGTTTTAGTCTCATGGAAAATATAAAAAATTCTCTAATAGCAACAATTCATATCATCAATCGCATCATCAACTTTCTTCACGAGGTATTGTTCGTTAAATGGTGTGCATGAAATAGGATAGATACCAGATTAAAATCAGCAATGATATTTAGACGACCATTGACTAGTTTGGGTATATCTTTTAACTTACAAAAGCTTATAAAGAAAGTACATACATATCACATCATATCATCTCACACTTAGATGTTAAAAGATTAATTCCTATGGTAAGAGTTATTATTTATTCATGATTGCTATACATTATGTGGTGTCGTCCATTAGATTGTTAAACTCATATCACATGCATACCTTATGTTTTAAGTGATTAAAGCATATAGGTCCATTTAAATTAGATCATCATCATAATGCATTACACACATTTCATCTATCATATCATAACAACCCAAGTTAGATGTATACAATAGAATCAAAATTAAACATGCATTTAACAATAAGCATTGCATCCATATATACATCCATCAACATAATGCACCCATACATATAGATCACACCGTCTAAAACATACATCTATTATTTAGCTAAATGCATTTCAATACATCACATCATGTAACATAAAATTATAAGTATTGCATCACATAAATATAAAAATAAAAACCATATAAGTAGACATAATGAGTCTCAAAGTGTAGATATCATATTTATATGTGTCCAATGAGTACAAGGAGATACAAAATCACCATAAGGCTACAACTGTGTTGGTCATATGACCTTACACTAAAAATGAAGCCAGTACAACCAAAGCCATCAAGCTGTGCCGACACCTCCTACCTTGCCTCTGCCCTCGAATCTATCCCTCTAAGAACAATGGAAGCTAGTCTCCACAGTCCTCTATGTGTGGGTCCGGGTCCTCTGGCTAGGTTGGACTGAAGACTACCCTGATGTACTCCACGTGCTCTGTTGTGACCCTTCTACTATAGGCCTCTCTTGAGGAATGACCCCTAGCATCCTGATCTGCATTTGTAGAGTAGTTGTAACACCCTAAATTTGACCCATAATAATTTGCATTAAAGACAAAAATATTCAAAAATTAATTCAAACAACTTTTTAACTTGTTGCCTCGATTTTTGTGCTTTCTTGGTGAGATCGGGTTAAACTGACGAGATCGTACGTACGATCTTTGAGATCATGCGTATGATCTCTGCGATCGTACGTACGATCTTGCCCAAAATAGAAAAACTCAAATTGGCAAAATGACAAACCAGTTACAACATTTTTTATCTTTACCTGTGCAACCGTATGACAGTTATGGGATCGGATCCACCGATCAGTCCCAGCTTGGAAGGAGTTGCAACCTATTCTATTTTTAGCCTATTTTTCCCTATTGGTTCAACCTATTTAATCAGGCATCCCTCCCCTCAAATCTCTCCTAACTCCACGACATAATTTTTGCATTCGAATCACTATAATTTTTGCATTAGTCCTAGTTATTTTCTATTTTCTGTAGGATCGGAGGATACGATCAGGGATCGGATGATACGATCCATGATCGAAGGATACGATCTTGCTACTATTGTATGATCTTGTTGTTGTTGTATGATCTTGCTTGTAGATCACTTGGGGGCAACTCCAAGTGTTGGTTTGCATTTCTTAACCTCTCATTTGCATATTTATCATCTGATTTATCATTTCCCATTGCATATAATATTAGATTTAATCATTTTCATCCTTGGAGTTCACCAAATTGCATTCACTTGCATATTTCATATAGCTTAAGGCATATACATGTTAGATATTTGTATTAAGGCATTCAATAGATCATTCATAGTTTGATTTCTATCTAGTAAAGTCTGTAGCATATCCTAGTTTTCTATTTTTGCACTCTATTCATGAAACTGTAGGTTTCTATTAAGATCGGATCTTTCGATCACTGATCGGATGGTACGATCACAGATCGTACGTATGATCTTGACCAGAATCGTATGATCTTGCCCTACTGCATACGATCTTGTCTACAACAAAAATTAGAATCTTCATCAGACTTTTGGATATAGGTCAGAGTTTCAAATTACTTTTTAAGCATTGCATTATTCATTAAAGCTCTATTTTCTATTGTTTGCTGTTTGCATATGAATCAAAATTGCATATAGGTTAGCATAGTTGCATATTGGCCAAAACTAGGTGATTGTGAGAATTTAAAAGGAACACATCAAACAAACTCCAAAACCTAGGCATGGAAACTACCAAAAAATATTTCCTAGTGAACCCTAAACAATTCATCAAAAAATCACCAAAGAAGACACGAACTCAAGTGTCTCTCTTCGAGGTGTAGACCTATCATTCTCCCATTCCCCTTCGAGGTGTGGATCCATTAGCCTGAAGGAAAGGAGTGCGAGAATTTTAGAGCTACATTCTTTGGTGAACCCGACATGAAAAACATAGACATATTTCTGATTTATAAAACATAAAAAAACATAAAAATTACAAAACATAAAAACAAAACAAAACCAAAAATCAAACAAGGTCATTAGTCAAATTTGCACATTTTAAGTGAATTTCATAGATGTTAGATTACAACATTAGAAGAGTTGTACTCATAAATGTTAGGGCATTATTATCAACACAAGAAATTTCTCAAATAGTTGAAAACTCAAGTATCCCATCCGAAGAACAGTGGACTGAACTTTGGAGAAGATTAGAAATCATAAAATCCAAAGAGCCTATGCTTAGACAAATCATAAGATTTGACTTATCTAAAATCCTGGATCCCGATAGCACCTCTCACTACTTTGATATTCAAAGGGCATGTGATAGGTGGCTAGAAGATAAGAGAGCCAGTATCTCCTCAGGTATTTACACCTTTGATGATTACCTTGAAAATGTTGTAACAGTACATAAGTTTCTAGCACACGTAGAAGATCAAGAAATTGTTCTAGAAAATAGGAGAAGATTTCATAAAGCTCCTAGGGCTGTTCATTACCATGAATATTGTCATGAGCTATACTTTTGTATGCCAGATTATGAAGTTGATTGTATCACTATAGCCCATTTTATCAAATTTTTGAAAGCCAACTTTCAGTTTGAGGAAGAACACTATATGTCACCAGAGGAACTTGAACCCATTAATGATATCTATAGACTCTTTTAGGAAGACTAAGATATAATATTTAGGATATTATAATTTCTATTTTCTGCTTTGTTTCAAAAACATAAAAAAACCAAAAATATAATATATATTTACATATTTGCATATTTATTTAGGTATATATATAACATATATACCCCAAAAATTTAAGCATATATATATACAATATATATATTTGCAAGATAAAAATCTTAAAACCAAAATGCCTAAAGTTTTGAGAAATGGTAAACAAATAGAGACTGATGAACAAGACCAAGAAAACATTGATGATAGGGTACTCATTGAAGATTATGTACCTTCAGAAGATGAAGGTGATAATGGAGAAGATGAAATAGAAGATCCTGATAAACCTACATTAGATGAAAAAGGAAATGTTAAATTTGAGTCTCTTAGCCAATTTACCCAATTTATAAAAAACCACATAGAAGAGTTTAATCAAGCAGTACAAATTGATAATTCAAGAGAAGGTGATATGGAATCAGCCTTAGCAACTGCTTTTCGGATACATACGAATCCATTATCATACATGAATTCAACAGACCAAGATAATGATCAAGCAGGACCATCTAATCAAAACATGATACCTTTAAATCAAAATGTTCAAAAACCAATGGCACAATCATCCAAAATTGTTGTTAGTAACACCAAAACAAATCCTAAACAACAAAAACAACCATTCACGTCCATCTTCTCTCAAGATCTTAATCAACAAATGTCAAACCAACAAAAAGCTAAACAAGTGCAAAATACCAATCATCAACAGAAAGTTCAACTTCATAATACGCTTCATAACACTTTGCACAATAGTATTTCAATTGGAAATCCTTACACAACAACATCAACTTATCAAAGATACAACAACATGGTGCAACAAAATCAATTTGGTGGACAATCATAGGGCCTTGAAGACATAGTTAAACAATTAGCTTCAAGACTAGATCAAATAGATCCCTACCATCCCTCATATAGTTATAGAGAGATGTGTAGCCAACCCTTGGATCCTATTGTGGTTGCCCAACCATACCCAAAATATTTCCCTATGCCTGTCCTCCCGATATATAAAGGAACCAAAGATCCTATTGAGCATCTTCGCATGTTTAGGACAACATGTCATGATATTTCTCATGATGACTTGTTGTTGCTAAAAATATTTCCTAAAAGTCTTGGAGGTATGGCTCTAGAATGGTATTATCAACTACCTACAAATTCTTTAAGGAACTTTGAAGAGACAACAGAGATGTTTGTCCACCAATTTAGTGCCTATATAGAGAGGCATGTGACCATTAAGGATTTATACAATTTGAAACAAGGTAAAGATGAGAGTTTTGCTGAATTCTTGACTAAGTGGAGACAACTCTTAGGCAAACTACATTTTGCATTACCTCATCATGAAATGTTGGACATATTTATTGGTAATTTGCAAGAACAACTATCTTATGAGCTTTCTACTACTACAGTAACCTCCTTTGATCAAGCCATTGATCTAGCTAGGAGGGTAGAATATGCCCTCATTAGAAGAGGATAATTTAAGAAGAAATATGAGGACAAAACTTCTAAGAACCAATATAAGAATAAGCAAGTAGTGGGTGATGGAGTTACTGATAGCAGAAACAACTCAAATGTTAACCTTGCTAAAACTGTAAAGAAATTTGTATTGAAAATCCCTGATAAGCCACCAAGAGAATTCACAAGATTAAATCAACCCTTAACTATGATTTTACCTCAATTATTGGAACAAGGCTTGATACGGTTACCTGAGGTAAGACAACCAGATACCACTATAGCTGGATATAGGGCTGATTTACATTGTAATTTTCACCAAGTAGATGGACATTCTACAAATTCTTGTAAAAGGTTAAAGCATATGATACAAGATTTGATTGATAAAGGTAATATGGAAGTACAACAATTTCCTACAAACAATAATACCCAAAATAATACCCAAAAACAAACAAATCAAAATGCAAATCAAAACCTAGATATTTTTCAACATCCCTTACCCAAGCATGGTAAAGAAGTAAATCAAGTAGATCATCACAATGTTCCTCATCCAACTCGGTATGTAGGAACCATTAGTAAATTTTTACCACAACAAGATTTGCAAACCTCCTATGTACCTACTTTATCTGTAGTCACAACTAGACCAATACAATATTTTCAATCTTCATCTTCAGAAGATACTAAAAGTGACACAGAAAGTGAAACAGGAAGTGAACTAGAGATTGCCTCAAATAGTTCTGAATATGAATCAGATCGAGTTACTCCCATTACAGATTCATCAGTTCCAGAAGAACCATTCCCTAGGAGAATGACTATTCGACCATCATCTCAACAAATGCTTACAAATGAACAAGCAAAAAATGCTAGACCTCATTTTGGTTATTTACGAAATAATAATGTTGTGGGTACTATTGGAGCCATTACTAGACAGCAAATCCAAAATCAAAATTCTCAACCACAAACTCAAACTCAAAATGAGAAAACAACTCCATTTGTATTAAAGGCACCAACAAAAGGGAATAATATATCAAGTTCACAACAGAAACCTCCTTATGATATTAATGAACAACTAGCAAATATCACATCTAGAATCTCTCTTTTGGATCTTTTGAGAACTTCATCTATCCATAGAGAAGAACTAATGAGTACCTTAAGTAAAATGATGGTACCACAAAATATAGAACCTGATGTTGTGGTTAATGTTGTAAGCTCTCAAGGAACAAATTACATAGATTTTTCAGATAAGGATATTCCTCCTCAAAGCATGTATAGAGATAATCCTCTATACATCACAACATTAATTGGGGATGTAGGTGTCAAAAGAGTTTTAATTGATAATGGATCATCATTAAACATATGCACATATGAATTTTTCCAAATATTTGGATTTAGAAATGAAGATCTAAAAAGGACTGAAATGATTATTAAAGCATTTAATGATGAAACTCAAGAAACATGTGGAGTGTTATCGATTCCATTGCAAGTTGGTCCAAGGATTTTGGATACGACCGTGTTTGTTGTACATTGTCCTGCATCGTATAACATACTTTTGGGTCGACCTTGGATCAACGCAATGCGAGCGGTACCCTCTACATTACATCAGTGTGTTAAGTTTGAATTTAAAAATCAACTAGTTACTATACATGGTGATCCTAGACCATTTGATATGTGTGCCATGGTAGAACCAATAGGAGTTCCATTTTGTCCTGCTATGTCATCAACACATCCTAATCCACCTTCATCATCTAAAACTACACCATCTAAATCTACAACTAAAGAAGATAGTCCCTCTACTTCATATCCTACTTCGGATGAAGTATTTCCAGATTTATCTTCGATACTCACAACTTCAGAATAAAATAATAATTTTACCACTCAAGACTCCCTAGTGTTAGCTAAGTTACCACCATCTCCCCGAACGATGGGCTTGCCATGAAAGTTGGGAAGTATCTATCATGTTGGGAGTTGTGCCTTTATCTATGTAGGGTATGATTATGGAAAAATTAATATTGTGAGTGTCACAATTGATCAAAATGGTTTTGCTAAATGTTACTTTTCTAATGGATATATAAAATCAAAACAAATGATGTGTGATATGGGTTATAGAGGTAAAGGTTTAGGACCTCTTGAAAATGGAATACAAGAGCCTTTAGAAGTTGAAGAATGGCCTGCCCGATGTGGTATTGGCTACATTCCTACAAAAACCCAACCATTCCCATTTGAGGATGATGATCACCTTATAACATATCAAGAATATTTAGCACAAAAATAATTTTTTAAACCAAGTAGAAGGATATATTCTTGTAATATGTTATCAATAGCATACCCAGACATGATTGTTGAACCAGATGAATATTTAGAGGGAGATATATTTCATGATATTTCTCTTGATGAAGTTTTAAAGAATAAATTCTTCTTTGATGGGTCTATACCATCTATAGCCCATGTAGAAGCAACTACCCCTCAAGAAGAGTTAGCAAAATTAACCTTAGAGGAATTACAAGAAATGGGGTGTCACCAGCACCACCCAAATTTGAAAGAGAATCAAATATTATGGTAGAAAATATTTTACAAGTTAACATTGGGATAGAGGAAAACCCTCGCATGGTCAAAATTGGAGCAGAATTAAGTGAAGAAAGATAGAAATAATATATAGCATTTCTCATAGAGTATGTTGATGTTTTTTCTTGGACATATGCAGATATGCTAGGCCTAGATCCTTTTGTGGTCATGCACCATCTAGTAGTGCACCCTGATGCAAAACTTATAAAACAAAAACTTAGGAAAATGCATCCCAAAGTAGCACTACTAGTTAAAAATGAGTTAGAAAAACTTTTGAATGTAATTTTTATCCAAGCTATTGATTATGCTGAGTGGATATCAAATGTTGTTCTAGTAGCCAAAAAAGAAGCCACTAAAGTTAGGGTTTGTATTGATTTTAGAGACATTAATGATGCATGCCCTAAGGATGATTTCCCTCTCCCTAATATGGATCAAATCATAGATTTTACAGTCAGGAGTGGGATGTTATCCCTCATGGATGGTTTTTCAGGATACAACCAAATTAGAATAGCTCCTGAAGACCAACCCAAAATAGCTTTTATTACACCTTGGGGTACCTTTTGTTGGAAAGTAATACCTTTTGGTTTAAATAATGCAGGAGCAACATATCAAAGAGCTATGACATACATCTTTCATGATATGATGTATGATATTCTACATGATTATGTAGATGATATTATAGCTCATTCAGCTAAAGAAGAAGAGCATATCAATGATTTAAGAAAAGTGTTTGATAGATTAAGAGAATATTTGATTCGATTAAATCCTGACAAATGTGTATTTGGAGTTAAATCAAGAAAATTGTTAGGGGTTATTGTTTCTATGCATGGTATAGAAATAGATCCTCTCAAAATTAAAGCTATCCTTGATATGCCACCACCTAAAAATATATCAGAATTAAGAAGTTTACAAGGTAAATTATAGTCTATCCATCGTTTCATTGATAAATTGGTGGATAAAACAGGACCTTTTCTTAAATTACTTAAGAAAAACATCCCATTCCAATGGGATAAGGAATGTCAGGAAGCTTTTGAGAGTCTTAAATAATATCTTCTTACTCCTCCAGTGCTTGTTCCTCCTAGACCTGATTGTCCATTTATTTTATATATTTTTGCTTTGAAACTTGCACTTGGAGCTATGTTGGCTCAAATTGATGATGAAAAGAAAGAACGAGCCACATATTATATAAGAAAAACATTAATAAGTTATGAAACCCGTTATACTCCATTAGAAAAACTTTGTTTGGCAGTTGTGTTTTCTACGCAAAAGTTGCGTCATTATATGCTTAGTCAGAAAACATTTGTTATAGCTAAATCTGATCCATTAAGGTACTTGATGAGTAGACCTTACTTGTTAGGGCACACAACTAAGTGGGTTCTTGCTCTAAGTGAGTTTGACCTTACATTTATCGGCCAAAAATATATTAAAGGCCAAGTTATAGCTGATCAGTTAGTTGTTGCACCTTTAGAGTCTACTCACCCTATAACTATAGAATTTCCTGATGAGTGCCTTAACTTAGAAGAAGATCTATCTGAGTCATGGTCTTTGTATTTTTATGGAGCTAGATGCATGAGTGGTGCAGGTGCCGGTATTATATTAATATCTCCACAAAAGCACCTTATCCCTTTGTCTTTCAAATTACAATTTGCTTGTACTAATAATACTACAGAGTATGAGGCTCTAATCCTTGGGTTACGAGCCGCTTTAGCCTTAAAAATTAAAATATTATTAGTCTTTGGAGATTCTCAACTTGTGATAAATCAAATCAATGAATTTTATCAGACACGAGATGAGAAGCTCCACCCTTATAAGGAGTATGTTCTTAAGCTTATTTCATTGTTTGAGAAAGTAACTTTAGAAGCCATCCCTCGCACTAGCAACCATGTCACTGATGCCATGGTTGTAGCTGCTTCTTTGTTACCTTTGGAGTTGGATGATGAGTATGCTACTATCATTATTCACCAACTCCAAGAGCCCACTTCCTCTAAGTCATGTCTAGAACCATTAGATGTGTTTCTGATTAATGAAACAACCCCAGAACCTTGGTATATAGATGTCTTTAATTTTCTCCAAAATGGAACCTTCCCAGAAGGATTAGATAGAAACCAACGTAGGTTATTACGTAAGCGAGTTGTTCACTTTGTAATTGTTGGTAATACCCTATACAAAATATCCTTTGAAGGTATCCTATTAAGATGTCTTAATTTAGAAGAGTCTAAGAAAGCCTTAAGTGAAGCCCATGATGGATCCTATGGAGGACACTTTAGTGGAAGTGCCATTGCTAAGAAACTCCTTCGAATGGGGTATTTTTGGCCTTCCATGGAAAAGGATGCTAATGATTATGTGCATCATTGTGACAAGTGTCAAAGACATGCAGACCTTGTTCACGCTTCTACTCAGGAACTTCAAGCTATTTCATCTCCTTGGCCCTTCTCTAAATGGGGTTTAGATATTATTGGTAAAATTAATCCTATTTCATCTGATGGTCATAAATTTATAATAATAGCAAAATAATATTTCACAAAGTGGGTAGAAGCTATGCCATTAGCTTCTTGCACAGGAGTCCAAGTTTCTAAATTTATCTTTAATCAAATCATATGTAGATTTGGAATTCCATCAACTCTCATCTCAGATAATGGAACATGTTTTAAGAACAAAGATGTTAAGAAATTATGTCAAAAATATAAAATTCAACATCGATGGTCTACTCCTTATTATCCACAAGGAAATGGCCAGGCTGAAGCTTCAAATAAAACCTTAATCAAAATCCTAAAAATATTGGTTAATAAATCAGGCCATGACTGGCACATGCAATTATATCCTGCCTTGTGGGCCTATCGAACTAGTGTTCGTACTCCTACAGGTGCCTCACCTTTTGTCTTGGTTTATGGTGCTGAAGCAGTTTTTCCATTTGAGTTAGAAGTTCCTTCTCTAGCTCTCTTACTTCAGGATGTTGAAGTAGGGGATGAATATCATGTTGGCAGACTAAGTCAGTTAGAACTTCTAGATGAAAAGTGTATTCATGCCCTAGAGCATCTTCACTCTTACCAAGACAAACTCAAAAGGTCATATGCCAAGAAAGTCCATAGTCGATCTTTTGAAATTGGTGATTGGTAAGACCCCAAGGTCTTACTATAAAATTATTAACAAATTAATGTAAATGTAATCGCAAGCCACTCAAAGGGGGATCCCTTGTAATCGCTTTGCCACTATAGGGGGATCCCTCCTTAGAATCTATGCTTATTATTCTTCTTCTTGGATGATTTGATATGGATGGCCAACCTAATATATATATCTACCCTAAAGCTACGTTGGTGAAGAGACATGATGGTTCACGTTATGAAGGGTTGTGATGGTTCAATTTATAAGTTAATAATATAATAATTAAATGATTAATAATACTAACTAATACTAACTAATAATGTTAGGATTGAGGATCCTAAAATGCCACCCTCATTAAAAAAAGCTTTGTCCTCAAAGCTCAAAGTGAGAAGCTTTATCCTTTATTTTTCAAGAAGAATTTGTGTAAGTTCTTGGACTCTTTTAATGGCATCCTTTCGTAGGCAGGGATATCGAGAAGGATGAAGCATTAGCAGGGGGTTGCCAAGAACAATAGTAGAATCTCCCTTAGGAAAATCATGATGACGATGGGAGGGCAACCCTTGGGGTTCCTCAAATACTTCAGAATGATGCATCAAAAGTGATGGTAATGATTTCATATCCTTTTTTGGTTCCTTGGTAGAGCCAACGGAGGAGTGTGTAGTCACTCTGCGTTGGTTCCGAATAGGTTTGGTCATACAGCAAGAACACATGTTTGGTGAGAAAGGTATCTGCAGGTGTTGTAGAGTGCATGTTTGGCTAGCATTGATAACTTTGGGTATGTTTACCTCATCTGGTGGAGAACAGATCTTACATAATACAGAAAAACTAGAGAAACAAGAGAGAAGCCCAAAGAACAAGAGCCCAAGATTTTGTATACAATACTTTGGAAGAATTTTACAATATGCAGCCAAACTGCCGTTTGCCAACCCCCTCTCATTACAATCCATGGGTTTTTATCGAGGTCCCAATCCTCTGTGTTTTCAAACTTCCCATGATCTATAATTGCCACCTAGAAAAATTCTGGAAAGTTGCATTGATGAGACTCTAGGTGAGGTGCGCGACTGGCTGTCATACCCAACGAGTTCTTCTTCTTGATCTGCTACTTGCTGTTAGTTGCATTAAATGCATCTTCCAGATACCTTGCGTGAGTGGCCAACATTCCCATTGGAATCCTTCTTTGGAATAGCTGCTTAACTACCTCTATCTTGCCGCGCACGAAGGGATGTCTTTATGAAAGCTGGAGTGCGTATTTTTTTGTTTGGTCACGATATCGCGACATGTTGTGATATCGCGAGCATTTCCCTCCTATAATTTCTCTCTCTAGATTTTGTTGCGATATCATGACATTTCCTCTGTCAAGCCCTTTCCCTCCGTTTTGGTTGCGATATCACGACATGTCGCGATATCGCGCCATTTTTTCTATCGGCCTCTATTTTGCTGTTTCGGTCGTGAAATCGCGACATGTCATGATTTCATGATCTCTAGTCTCTGTGCCTTCGTTTCTCCTTCGGTGGTCATGATTTCGTGACCTTTGGTCTCCATGCCTTCGTTTCTCCTTCGATGGTCACGATTTCGTGACCTTTGGTCTCCATGCCTTCATTTCTCCTTCGGCGGTCATGATTTCATGACCTTTGGTCTCCATGCCTTCGTTTCTCCTTCGACGGTCACGATTTCATGACATGTCACAAAATCGTGACATGTCATGATTTCACGACCCCTGGTCTCTGCGCCTCTGGTTTCCTGCCTTGGGTCACGATTTTGCAACATGTCGTGATTTTGCGACATGTCGTGAAATCGTGACATTTTGTCTGCTGCTCCCCTACCTTCAGTTTACTTGCAACACTTAGAAAAAAATAACAACAAAAAAAGTTTGGTTGATGCTCAATTGCTTTGCTGCCCTCGGATGCTCCTGCATCAGACACCCAGGGTGGATCGAGAAGTGATCCTCACTTTTGATCTTTGGGAGGAAGACCTAGGCGGTCAACCTCTATTTTTGATAACCAAGTTGCATCTTCAACAGGTCTGCCCTTCCACTTGATCAAATATTCAGAATACTGTCTGTTCCTTGTGCTTCTGCCTTCACGCGTATCTAATATTTCTTCGATCTCTTCTATGGTCGGGGTAGACTTTGGAATGCTCCACAATTCTGTCCTTGGTTCCTCTGTATTGTTTCCCTCATGGTATTCTACCAAATCTGATATGTTAAAAATAGGTGAAATGTCAAGCCCACTTGGCAATTCCACTTCATATGCATTGCCTGAATCTCATTTTTCCAGTATTCTGCATGGCCCGAACTTCTTCATTTTCAACTTGTTATAATTTTTGGCTAGAAATATTTCTTTTCTGAGATGGACCATGATTTCATCTCCCACTTCAAACTCTTTGAACTGTCGCTTTTGGTCTGCTCTTGCTTTATACTGAGTATTCATTTTTGTAATCTGTTTCTTCACTTCTTCATGCAGGTTTTTCATCTGTTTTGCAAATTCCTCAGCCTCTGCACTGCATTTTTCTCCTTTATCCAATTTTCTCAGCTCAGAAACGTTTCTTGGATTGTTTCCATATATTATTTGGAATGGAGATTTGTTTGTACTCTTGTTGACAGAATTGTTGTATGCAAATTCTTCCTGCGGCAAAACCAAATCCCATCCCTTGGGTTTATCTTCTATCAAGCATCTTAGCAAATTACCTAGAATTCTATTTACCACCTCTGTCTGTCCATCAGTTTGCGGGTGGTATGCAAAAATGAACTTCAGATCTGTCTTTAGCTTCTTCCACAATGTTCTCTAGAAATACCCAACAAACTTTGTATCTCTGTTAGAAACTATGCTTCTTGGTAAACCGTGAAGTCGTACCACTTCCTTGAAAAATAACCTTGCAATGTGAACTGCATCACTTGTCTTCTGGCAGGGAATAAAATGTGCTATTTTGGAGAATCGGTCAACCACCACAAATACAGAGTCATTTCCCCTCTATGTTCTCGGCAATCCAAGAATAAAATCCATGCTTATGTTCTCCCATGGCCTCTCAAGTACAGGTAACGAGTGGTATAATCCTGTGTTTTGTCTTAGGGTAAAGACCCTTCAGTTCATCGAATCCAACCACCTCAACTATCATTTTAGTCAGCAGATTTTGCCTTCTACTCAAAGCATCTGCAACTCTATTTTATTTCCTGCTCCTGTGCTTTAACACAAAGGTATAGCTTTGGAGAAACTCAACCCATTTCATGTGCCGCTGATTCAGTTTTGTCTGGCTGTTGATGTACTGCAATGCCTGATGATCAGTAAATAGAACAAACTCTTTTGGCAACAAGTAATGCCTCCACTTCTTTAGAGCCTGAACTATAGCATAAAATTCCTGGTCATAAACTGAATGCTTTTTCTGAGCATCATTGATATTTTCACTAAAATAAGCTACAGGTCTGCCTTCTTAGCTTAGTACAACCCCTATTGCACTGCCACTAGCATCACAGTCGACCTGAAATACCTTGTTAAAGTCTGGAAGTGCCAAAAAAAGCTGTTCTGTGACCTTTTTCTTCAATGCATCAAAGCTCGTTTCAGCCCCTAAGGTCCACTTGAACTCTTTCTTACCCCCTCTCATTGTTTCTGTGAGGGGTGCACAAATGCTACTGAAGTTTCTTATAAACTTCCTGTAAAAGCTGGCTATACCATGAAATGATCTTACCTCTATTGTGCTTCTTGGCATAGGCCATTTGATGATAGCTCTCACCTTCTCTGGGTCCATTTTCAGACCTTCTGCTGAGATTACAAATCCCAGGTATACTAACTCTTTCTTGACAAAATTACACTTTTTTAGATTTATTAATAACTGCTCCTCCCATAGCTTTTCAAAAACCCTCCTAATGTGCATCAGGTGTTCCTCCAAGGTTCTTCTGAATATTAGTATATCATCTAAATAAACAATGACAAAAATTCCCAGAAACTCCTTCAGTACCTCATTCATCAGCTGCATGAAGGTACTTGGTGCATTGGACAGCCCAAATGGCATGACCAACCACTCATACAAGCCCTCTCTTGTCTTGAAGGCTATCTTCCACTCATCTCCTTCCCTGACATGGATCTGGTGGTAACCACTCTTGAGGTCAATTTTGGTGAAGTACTTGGCTCCACTCAAACAGTCCATTATGTCATCCATTCTTGGCAGTGGAAATTTGTATTTTATTGTAATCTTGTTGATGGCTCGAGAGTCTGTGCACATTCTCCACTCTCCATCCTTCTTGGGTGCTAGTACTACAGGTACTGCACATGAGCTAAGACTCTCTCTAATCAATCCCTTCTCCAGCAACTCCTGGACCTGCCTATTTAGTTCTTCAGTTTCTACAGGTGTCATTCTATGTGTAGCCTTATTTGGCAAGCTTGACCCTGGCACCAAATCAATATGGTGACTGATTTTTCTTATTGGGGGTAAACCCTCAGGCACATTGTCAGATATGATATCTGGAAATTCTTTTATCAGTTCTTGGACTTCTGTTGATGCATCTTTGCATTCTGTATCCCTGACTCTAGGAACTAATGCATAACACATATGGTCATGCTTCAAATCATCTAAAAATTTTCTTTCGTCAACCAAGCAAATTCTTGCACTGCCACATACCTTTTCTTCCACCTCCTTCAGGGGATTCAACTTATGGCGCATTCCATTCTTGGTCACGAAATAAGTGTTGGCTCGACCATCATGAACCGCACACCTGTCAAACTGCCATGGTCTTCCTAGCAGCAAATGGCATGCATCCATGGGCAGAATGTCGCACAAAACCTCAGCATGGTAATGTTCATTGACCAAAACCTTATGGTCTTTCTACAACCACGTGATCCGATATGGATGCGGGTGTTTCTTTCTCTCTAGCTGTAGCTTTGTAACCATTCCCTCTGAAACCAGGTTATTTGTGCTACTGTTGTCAATGATGATGTTGCAAACCTTACCCGTGCACTTACACCTTGTGCGAAATAAGCTTTTTTTTTGATCTATAGCTCCCTCTTCATTCAGCAAGACTCTCCTTGCAATCATTACTTCTCCTCTCTTAGCTTCTTCTGAATGCTCAGACCTAGCATCTTCATCAATGACTGCTACTCTGGCATTTCCTTCCGGCCTACGATTATTTCTTTCTCACTGTTGTGGGCACTCATACTGGTGATGTCCCTCTTCACCACACTGGAAGCAAGTCCCTCAAAACCTTCCTCTTCCTTTTCCACATCCAGCTCGGCCTCTTCCCCCTCGGTAACCATTATTCTAATTATGGAAGCGATCTGTATTTTCTCTCCTTTGTTCTTGATTACTGTTGCTTTCTCCATTTTTCTGAGATTCTTCATTTCTTCTTCCACTGTTTCTTCCGTCGGTCCTTTTGCCATGACATCTTCCTCTTTGCTTGTTTTCAAACCTCCTATTGAGCTTCTCTTCAAAATTTAAAGCAAATTGGTAAGTGTCCTCTATGGTGGTCATCCGGACTAGGCTTAGTTCCTCCTGAATGCTTGCTCATAACCCATTAATGTAATGGGATACCTTCTCCTTGTTTGCCTCTGAGTGGCCTATTCTAATCATTATTTTATGAAACTCTTCTATGTATTCTTTCACAGAATTGCTTGATTGCCTCAATCCTTGCATTTTCTTCAGCAGGTCTAACTCATAATCACCAGGGATGAACTACCTCTTTAGCTTTTCTGCCATCCGTTCCCACTTAGTTATTCTCTCTTTCCCTCTTTTATTTCGCTCCAGCTGCACTCCCTTCCACCAAATGCTAACATGACCTTTTAGTTTGGTCTTTGCAAATTTGACCCTATCAGGGTCCTCAACCTCTTCGTACTCAAAGTACTCTTCCAGATCGTTGATCCAGTTGATCAATTCTTCTGGCTCAAGGTTCCTGAAATATGTGGAAACCTCCATATTCGACCTCTTCCCAATCTAGGATATGGCCTTGTATAGTCTGGCCTGAGCTGGATCTACTACTTCTTCTTCCTCCTCGGGTTGGTCTTCTTCTTCATCATATTACTCTTCACTACCTTCGTCTCTTATTTTATCCAATATTCTATGCATCTCTTCTTGCAGAGGTTGCATTTGCCGCTGTAAAGCTTGAACATCTTCCACCGCTGCCATGCCTCTCCCACCAACAGGATTTCTCCTAGAAGGCATTCTGTTCACCTGATTTCAAGCCCGTCCATAGGTCCTGGTGTAACTACCTCCCCTTCGACGATTTGCTACACGCTAAGGAACTACTGGCTTTGAAACCAATTGGTGGAGAATAGATCTTACATAATAATGAAAAACCAGAGAAACAAGAGAGAAGCCCAAAGAACAAGAGCCCAAGATTTTGTATACAATACTTTGAAAGAATTTTACAATATGTAGCCAAAATGCCTTTTGCCAACCCCCTCTCATTACAATCCATGGGTTTTTATTGAGGTCCCAATCCTATGTGTTTTCAAACTTCCCACGATCTACAATTGCCACCTGGAAAAATTCTAGAAAGTTGCATTGATGAGACTCTAGGTGAGGTGCGCAACTGGCTGTCATACCCAACAGGTTCTTCTTCTTGATCTGCTGCTTGTTGTTAGTTGCATTAAATGTGTCTTCTAGATACCCTGCGTGAGTGGCCAACATGCCCATTGGAATCCTTCTTTGGAATAGCTGCTTCACTGCCTCTAACTTGTCGCGCATGAAGGGATGTCTTTATGAAAGCTGGAGTGCATGTTTTTCTGTTTGGTCATGATATCGCGACATGTCGTGATATCATGACCATTTCCCTCCTGTGCTTTCTCTCTCCAGCTTTCGTCGCGATATCACGACATGTCGCGATATCGTGACATTTCCTCCATCAAGCCCTTTCCCTCTGTTTTGGTCGTGATATCGCGACATGTCGCGATATCATGCCATTTTTTCTATCGGCCTCTGTTTTCTTGTTTCGATCGCAAAATCATGACATGTCATGATTTCATGACCTTTGGTCTTCGTGCCTTCGTTTCTCCTTCGGTGGTCATGATTTCGTGACCTTTGGTCTCCATGCCTTTGTTTCTCCTTCGATGGTCACGATTTCATGACATGTCGCGAAATCATGACATGTGATTTCACGACCTTTGGTCTCCATGCCTTCATTTCTCCTTCGAAGATCACGGTTTCATGACCTTTGGTCTCCATGCCTTCGTTTCTCCTTCGACGGTCACGATTTCATGACATGTCACGAAATTGTGACATGTCACGATTTCGTGACCCTTGGTCTCTGCGCCTTCGGTTTCCTACCTTGGGTCACGATTTCGCGACATGTCACGAAATCAGGATATTTTGTCTGCTGCTCCCCTACCTTTAGTTTTGGTTGTGATATCATGACACTTTCTGTGTCGTGATATCGTGACACATATTTTACTTGCAACACTTAGAAAAAAATAACAAAATTTTTTTTGTTGATGCTCGATTGCTTTGCTGCCCTCGGATGCTCCTATATCATCATCCTTGCTTAGTACATCAATCAATTCTTGCACATCGACCTCATTGTCTTCATTGCGATGAGTAGGTGCATTGGTTGCTTTGGACACAACTACCTCATCTGCTTGCTCTATGGAGATACAGGGATCAACTTATTTCAATAAATACAATGTTAGTGTAGCACATTTATGGTGGGGTTCAAATTGTTCATCACAATTATCACAGAGTCCTTTTGCTCATCGTTCTTTCATATCCTCAAAGCTAAGATGTTTAATTCGTAAAGTTAATAATGGTTCACATTATGAAGAGGCTCTCCTCTCCTACCTAGACATCCCCTCTATCATCAACTGACTTTGATATCCACCCTTGGTACGAGGACCCTATCTCATTGAAGGTATCTTTTATTAGACTATTGCTGGCTGGATACATGATGCTGCCTAAAAAAATGTTTAGCTACCCATTGCACTGCATTCCTTCATAGTATTAATCAAGTAGATCTAATGCTAGTGTACCACTGTAGATACCTATCCATAACCCCAACATCATATTCATATGCTATCTACACTTGCTCATCGTTTGACTATGAATCCAAAAACTATGCCATATTAGGAGTTCTACTAAGAGTAGTAGGGTCCCGAGTAGATCTAGAAAAAGTTATATTCCTATACCGAGGAATATCCTACTGTAGCCCAAACTATCATTACAACC
This sequence comes from Wollemia nobilis, assembly GCA_028583015.1. Classification (NCBI taxonomy): domain Eukaryota; kingdom Viridiplantae; phylum Streptophyta; class Pinopsida; order Araucariales; family Araucariaceae; genus Wollemia; species Wollemia nobilis. The sequence goes on from JAQPPZ010002512.1 coordinate 7,013,680, forward strand.
AGTCCACGTGATGCAACTCCACCTCTCCTTGGTCCATCCATAACCAAATGGTTCACCTAATGTGAGCCATATCAAAAGCATTCCCACCCCACTATGGTAGCTCTCTCTAGGGCCTCCACCTAGTATTCTTTTCTAGTAGCTCATCAAATATTTGCCTTGCTACATCGAGGCCAACATGTCCTCGATGCCCCCTCTGTAGAGGCCACTAGAGGATCCTTGGTCTATCCTCCTCTACTATGATCTTGCCATCTCCCACCTGAGCTAGAGGAAGTCCTATAGGTTGTATGATAGCTAGGTGCTCTTAGAACCACACCTATAGAAAATATGTCAAAACCAGTCCCTTCCCCCTCTTGTAGACCACTCTATGAAAAAAATTGTACAACCTAAAGAGAAAGAATGGAGTCTAGGAAAATCGTATGCTCTGATCATGCATATCGTAGATCACCTCTACTAAAGTCCATGGTGGATGGCATTCACTAAGGTGGCATAGTATAAGACCTCCGATGATGCCACTCAATAAAACTGTCAAATAGGAGACTCTCTCTATCTCTCCGAGCCTATCAATTCCAATCCCACCCTTCTTCTAAGAAGTTGAGGTCTCCTATCAATCTCCTTAGTGCCTGGCCTTGGTTACCAGATGCAACTATGTGAGTAGCCATCACTGGTATCCTTAGAATAATCCAAACATCCTTTAGTGTGGGAGTCATCTCCCCTATCGGTAATCTAAAGCATGATGACTCTAGATACAATCTCTTTGTCAAAGCCGTCAACATTCTCATATTCACTAGGATTTAGGGCATCTCTACCACATGCCTCAGCCCCATTGTCTCTAAACATGCCCTCTCATCAGTTGAGAGAGCAGGCAAATATGCCTGGAGCATAGCATGTCTCCACTTCTGGTTCTTTAGTTCAACCATCTGTCAATAAAAACAAAATAATAAAAGTTTAATCAATAATTGGATAAAAAATATGAGATCATATCGAGCAGGCAATATCGTATTGATTTTTGTGATATCGTACTCTATGATATCACCAAAATCAATCTGATATCGACCTTAAGTGAATCAATTTTGTATATATCATATGATACGATATCACGAAATCGGGTCGATTTTGTTGATATCGTATCATATGATATCGCAAAATCATTATGATCTTGCGAAATCATTATGATTTCGTAATTAGGGCTATGTAATAGCAGCCTTGCCCTAAAAATCCAAAATTAAATCAAATTAAAAACAAAAACATGAAAAATCTAAGCTAAAAGAAAGAAAAATACTTACCCTAAGAGCTCCGTCTCCTGCTTGGACCAAATCGGCGCGATGGGGAGCATTCACCATGTTTTCTCCAAAGCTCCATATCAACAAAGACAAATAACAAATGAAGTGAGTTTTAAACCCCTTTTTCTATTTTTATTTATTTACCCTTAATGCAAAAAAATTCAAGTTTTTCTTCAAACAAATTATTTGACGTAAAAACTCGAAGGGGGTATCACACTTGATGCAGTTCACAAGAAAACTTCGAATTGTAAACTTTTTGCAATAATTTTTTTCTTTCTTGTAAAGCGTGCCATTACTTTATTTAACATTTTTTTTTCAAAAATGCGCTAAAGAGGGGGTAAAATGTAACACCCTAAATTTGACACATAATAATTTGCATTAAAGACAAAAATATCCAAAAATTAACTCAAACAACTTTGTAGCTTGTTACCTCGATTTTCATACCTCTAGACAAGATCAAGTAAAATTGATGAGATTATACATATGATCTCTGATATCGTATGTACGATCTTACCCAAAATAGAAAAACTCAAAGTAGTAAAACGACAAATCAAGTTGTCACCATTTTTGTCTTTACCTATTCAACTGTACGACAGTTACAGGATCGAATCTGCCGATCAGTCCCAACTTGGAAGGAGTTGAAACCTATTCTATTTTCACCCTATTTTTCCCTGCTGGTTCATCCTATTTATTCAGGCATCCCTTCCCTCAAATATATCCTGAATTTACAACATAATTTTTGCATTCGAATCACTGTAATTTTTGCATTAGTCCTAGTTTTTTTTGTTTTCTATAGGATGAGAGAGTACGATCAGAGGATCAGATGATACGATCCAGTATCAGAGCGTATGATCTTGTTGCTACTGTATGATCTTGCTACTACTGTATGATCTTGCTCATAGAGCACTTGGGGGAAACTTTGAGTGTTGGTTTGCATTTCTTAATCATCTCATTTGAATGTATATCATCTACTTTATCATTTCCCATTGCATATCATATTAGATTCAATCATTTTCATTCCTGGAGTTCACCAAAATGCATTCACTTGCATGTTTCACATAGTTTAAAGCATATACATATTAGATATTTGTATTAAGGCATTCAATAAACCATTCCTAGTTTGATTTCTATCTAGTAAAGTCTATAGCATATCATGGTTCTTTGTTTTTTGAACTCTATCCATGAAAATATAGGTTTCTATAAAGATCAGATCATTCGATCACTAATTGAACGATATGATAACATATTGTACATACGATCTTGACCAGAATCATACAATCTTGCTCTGCTGCATACGATATTTTTAGCTACAAAAAATCATAATCTTCATTAGACTTTCAGATACAAGTCAGAGTTTCAAATTGCTCTTTAAGCATTGAATTGTTCATTAAAGCTCTGTTTCTACTATTTGTTGTTTGCATATGAATCAAAATTGCATATAGTTTAGCATAGTTGCATATTGGCCAAAAAATAGGTGATTGTGAGAATTTAAAAGGAACACATCAAAAAAACTTCAAAAACCTAGGCGTGGAAACTACCATAAAATATTTCCTGGTGAACCCTAAATAATTCATTAAAAAATCACCAAAGAAGACACAAAATCAAGTGTCTCTCTCTAAGGTATAGACCTACTATTATCCCATTCCCCTTCAAGGCATGAATCCATTATCCTAGGGGAAAGGAGTGCAAGAATTTTAGAGCTACAGTAGCAATGTAATTAGCATATCTAGTAATCTGATCATCACACTCTCCTAGGAGACCCCATAGGTGCCTGACCTATGTACCTAGATACAAGTCTATAGGCCCCTGTACAGTAGAAGGTAGCTACCATAATCTGACTTCGGGTAGCATCTCTCTCAGTTGTAAGCTCGACTATCTTAGTCTGGGCTAAGTCTATTTGTGTCTGCATAGTGGTCCTCTCCACATAGAAGCCCTGAACCTTTGCTTGAAGCCTAGTGATGGTAGAGTCCCTCTATCGTATCTGGATCTGAGCTACCTACAACTTGGCATCCACCTAGTGCAACTAAGCCCAGGGAGGAGAATCTCGCTCATCTAGAGCCAACTCCTCCTCCTCCTTAGGATCAACCTGCTCCTCTGCCACCTACTGCTCTACCTTTTGCCAGTCATCAGTCCAGACCCACCCTCAATGCCCATCAGGATCCTCCCCTATAGTGGTCTCATCTTTGTCCTTGCCCAAGCTACCACTACCATGCCAAAGCCGTGTAATCCACCACTGGGTGTATACCTCTTTAACCCCACCATCTGCAATACCAACATCCATTGCTGGAGGATCATAATCCTTCGTAACTACTATCACCTAGGGTAGTGGAAGATCCTACTCTATGACAATACACCTATATAGAATGGGCTCCATGGGTACATCCTATTGTAATCCATACTATCATAGCACCCAAGAATAATGGAAGAACTCCCTGATGCTATCCTTGCAACCGATAACCCATCGATCATATCTAGTCCAAACTATGAATTTGTCTACCTTATCCTAGGTGGGGCAATTATGATAAGGCCTCCAAATTATGTCCTTAGCCTCGAGGACAATCAAAGATGTATATTGAGATAGCTCTCTAATGAACCACCGACTCTTACGCTCCTCACACTATCGGGGCCAGTATCTACCATAGCACTGAGCCACATATGCTATCTTAGTAAACTCAATAGATAGACCTCCTGGATGGTCTACCTTGATATGCTTCCAATCCCAAATCTATAGAAGTAAGCTAAAAGCAATACTAGCTCATCCTCATTGTCAGATCATATAGAGCTCATCATAGCATTGATCTAACAAGGCACTACCCCAAGCCATGATGATAGACATCTCACTATCAATCAAGTCCCAAACCATCGCCAAGAGGTTCCATGGGAACCTTGCTCAAGAGTAGTCAGGTAGGAGGATGTTGAAAATGACCATTAGCAAGACAACATGTCTTTGAGAAAAGACATCCTCCTGGTACCATCGAACAACAAAAATCCCACCAGACCGGGTATATTGGAATGCAACAGTCGCATGTACCCCAAAGACCCTCGAGAAGACTACCTCCCTAGAATCAGTAGGAGAAGAAACAATGGGTACTCCATCAAAGGAAATTTGGAAGATCTTGTAAATATACTCTAGTGTGATGGTCATATCACTTGTAGGGATATGAAAGGTATTAGTCCTATAGTCCCACCTGTGGGTTAAAGCAATGAGATAGGCCTGATCCAACATGATCATCAGAATCTTAGTGATGTACTAGAGCCCACGAGCATTGAGCCAACCCCAGTCCATGTCATCCATGTGGGGCAAAATATCCAAAAGCAATTTTGGGTCCCGAGCCCACGTAGAAAAAATCTAGAAGTGCAAAATAAATGTCTAAATCAAATGCACTCAGAAACTATTAAAACAAAAATGATGCAATATAATCTAATATGAGCTTAAGGCTATGAAAATAGTAACTAAATGCACCTAAAAATCAAATTCTACACTCCAAAATACCAAAAAAATTAGTTAAATACTTTAAATTTCTAAAAAGTTCAAAATAAATCCTAAAGTCGCCTGGCTGCTCATGCCAGGAGTGGCCACGCAGTGGCCATTGAAGCCAACAGTGGCTAGCCACCAATAGTCAAAAATTTGACCATTGGAATTCGAGCTGGTCGCTGATGGTGACAGTGGCCCCTCTTTGGAATTTAGAGGCCGCCCTGAGCATCAATGACCATGGGGCGGTATGTGAAAAATGTCCCCCCTTAGCCATAAATCACAAGAAATTGAAAAATTGTAAAAATTGGGCTAGACCCACTAAAATTAACCTAAAACTAAGCCTACCTATGATTTCAGTTTGTTGCCAATAGGTTTAGTTTTGTTCATTTATCGGTTATTTAGTGAGGTTCATTTTACCCATTAAAAATAAATAAGAGGCTAGGGTTTGCGAGTTACCCATGAGTCATCCGCTCCTCCACTAGTTGAAGCCTCACCTTGCTCAACCATGATGTCCACTAGGCAGAGTTTCAGGTTGCAATCAGTCACTCTCAACTCAGAGCTCAAAAAGTGTAATTAATAGCTGGAAAATGAAAAGTCAAAACCCTAAAAATTCTTTTATATTTTCCTTTTGCACCTTGGCCATTGTTGGCGTTAGCAGCTCATACTTCCTAGCTGTTGGACATAACAACGACCATAAAGAGGCAATTAGGGGTTGTTGGATCTGATAGCGGCTAGAAAATAGAGAATAATTGACTCAATTTATCTTCATAAAAACTTCAAAATGGACCATTAAGCACACCTAGTGGACCATGAAAGTAAAAAATTGCATAAATAACAAAAAAAATCAGGTAAAAAAAATCCTAATTGAACCTCGTATTAAGTTATTTACTCTAGGCACTTGGAGGTTGCAGCGATTTGCGCTCCATGCATTCCGACAAGATGACTAAATTACCATAGGGCCACTTGGGGTAAAACAGTTATGGTAGAATTGAGACACTTCACTTCAATCCCGAAGAAGGCCATGACAACTGGATTCCCCCATGGGAGCGAGGATTCATCTCACTTCTATGAAAAACTGTGATGCAACACAAGATAAAAAGAATTGCTATCACCCTTGACTCCCTAAAAAGGCCATTGTGGTCGGACCGCCCCATGGGATAGGGATATGCAATTATATAAATGATTGAAATCACACCTGGATGAAACCTACCTTATAAAAACAAAGCAAACCTCTAAAAAGGACCAAAAATGTTAGCATGGTCAAGCGACTCATCGCTTTATTCATTGTCTTCCCCTCATCGATTCATCATTTGAGGGGGTAGTCATAACATCAAAAATCATAATATAAATCAATAAAATATCACTCGATCATGTCTAAATCGCATTCATCTTATGAATCATTGCCAACAACTATCATAAGCTCACCCTTTGCCAGGGAAAAATGCAAACATGATAGTTAAGTTTGTAGCTCTCCTCCTTTTGAACCTATAGTAGTACTAAATCTATTCGATCGTCGTTGGACGTGTGCAAAATTTCACAAATTTAAGCCTTCAACCTGATTGGAAGTAATGATTCTAGGATGCACACCCTTTCTCATGATTGGGGTATCTAATGTTGATCAGATCAATGATCATCACACAACCTACAATGTGACCCTAGGTGGTCTATTTTTGCTCCGCATTGTGTTTTCCCGTAATGCATCCCAAAAAGGGGCATCTATAGACACCTAAAATTCATCATGTTTAGGAGACTACCCATATGAGCACATTCATAGACCATATGACTAGTCTTGGATCTTTCCAAGAGAAAGTAGTGGTCCTAATCACTCAAAAAGGGTAGTTATAGCCCATCCAAACTTAGCCGCTCTCAAGCAGAGCAGATGCCACACTTGGTCGTTGAAGCTTACAATGGTCACACCTAGCCACTGGACCTGATAGTGGTTAGCACCATGCACAGTATGGCCATGAATACAGGCCCAAATCACATAGTTTTACTACACCTTGTATTGCTTACGAAGGGATTTTGGTGAGATACTCCTAGAATTCCTCCTAACTGCCCCTTCAATGCCAGTTTATGACTAATGCTTTCTCCCTCAGGATGGTCAGTTGCATGCAATTTGGATTGAGGATTCTACAGGAATCCAAGATTCAGATCTAAAATGGGGATGGGCTACATATGGGCCCTCCTAAGAAGAAAAAGGGACCGTGAATATTCAAATCTTGTGCAGTGAAGCCCTGGATGAATAGAGTGAATCAATGTCCCATGAATGAGTAGAAAAGTGTTGTCTGGCTAAGCTACGTCTATGCATCTACTGTCAGATCCATTTATTCTTCACCACCCATTAGTGTAATAGAAACAACAAGCGACCCTTGAACATCAATTAAAGTAAAGAAGATAGTGCTACAACCCCTGGTTCAGGAGGAGAGAAGCTACATTTCACAGCCGCTATCTTGGACAGTGGTCTGCAAGTATACTTTAGGGCATTAAACATCATTTTATTTTGTTCTAGCTTAGATACATTACTGATTGATTTCTTAATTAGTTGTAGCTCAAATCTAATTTTATTAACACATTTATATCATATTTCTAAGCTTTCTATGCATTTATTATTTTATTTATGCCTGTATTTTAATATTATCATGATCATTTATATTATTTGTTAGATTTTCTAATAAGAAGCCTCCTATGAAGATGTGGCCCCTACTATTGATTGTGCTATGTTGTTTCCATGCCCGTAGATACAGGTTCACAGGATCAGTCCAAAGTATCCAAAGCACGAGATCCCTCCAGGATGAGATCAGGAGAAGGAGGCATTTGTAAGCCCTCAAAAAATTTGGTGTCTGATATCGAGAGGCCTGCGAAGGTGCACCGTCCCCTTGCAGGTGATATATTCACCATTATCCCATTTGTAATCCATTGTATCAAAAAAAGTATACCTCATAGGGACGTACATGTAACCGAGATCTGGAAGCATCAATAAAAGAATATTTCTTTGCTTGTTATTTTTGCATTATATGTGCTTGTGTGCTTCTTTATTTATTTTATTTGATATAATAAAAATACTACAAGTAGGTAAGTGTGGTGCGTGTATCCTGGGGTTGCCCAAAGATCATGTTGATGGATGGGATGAAATCTCTAGGACCACACAGGTGAAACTCTGTATTAATGATTTACCTTCCGTACCCAAGATGCGGCTTTGGGGTATGGAGATTTTAGGATCTAGTCTATGAATAGAAGTGACGATGGGATAATTAGACTAGAGCAGCTCTCTAAATGTGGGTAGATTAGGGAAAACCATGTGATAGATCATATATGAATTGAGTGGTCTTCCCATAAAGTGACGGCAAGGATATATTGTGCAGAGTATCTTGTCTATTTCCACAAGCTAATTGACTTGACGTAAGTGACAAGGCCCAAGATAAGCCATCTTGGTATCTTCCTCATAGTCACTATCATCTATGAAGAACCCCTCATTCCTACCTACTAGAATTGGATGTTGAACTAAATTTTGAGGCCCAAGATAGGCCATTTCGATCTCATCTTCATAGTCATTGTCATCTATGAAGAATATATTATATACTTCCACTAGCCCTATGATGTAGCGTGCATGTCTAGGCCCAAGGTAGGCTCTCTCAGTTGTGTCATATAAATCATAACCACTCTCATATGTGATGTATCTGCCTTTTGTGTTACCTGACCAGGCAAGGGACTACAAATACCAAGGCCCATGGTATGCCAATCCGGCTTCATCCTCGGACTCACTTATGACATTCATTCTCTTCTCACTCATAACCATGGCTTGGTTCATCCTCCCATAGGATTATTCTTGATGGGCTTGCTTCGAGAGAGAAATTTGGATGATACTCATCGGGTGATCCTATATTAACCATAGCCACCCATCTATCGCTCAAGAAACCTCTATTCGGGGATTCATAGGGATTACATTCGATGTCTTCCTCGAATCTTAATATTAGTCTATCCAGAGCTGCTACCAATGAATCATTGTGGTTTTGGATGTGATATCCTAGACCAAACCTATCAATAGGCAACTGGTACTACGATTGGTAAGGAAGCCGATGCCCTTGCTTGTACAAACCTAAACCATGGCCATGCCAATGGCATCATTCAAAGTACCTTAGAGAAAACTCAAGATTGGACAAGTAATGAAAATTCAGGGTGAATGGCTCATCCTCATCTTCTTCAATATCAGAAGCATCATGGGTATAGTACAAACCAGCATAGATGAAGTTGTTTTGGTTAGGGGGGATCCCTAATAGAATCACTATTCCTGTTGGTAAGTTTGGGACTCTTGGTTATCTCATGTCTTGTGTAGAATAGATAATGGGTGTGAAAGTCACATTCTGTACAAGATATTCACCTAACCTTGTGTTGGCTAAGTGAACTATCACCTATGATGTAGATGACACCGTTGATGAAGCAAGTGAAGTAGGTTGAGGTACCTCCCCAACTATGCCTTGGGAATTTTCCTCCTCCATGGGATTTGGAATTTCCACTACTGTTATGGTTGGAAGGTCCTTAGGTTCATCCTCCACAAAGGGTGTCTTTAGCTTTTGAGAGTCTTTTAATTTGGACATTGTGGGTTTCTTAGAAGTGCCAGTAGCTTTAGATGTAGGAGGTGGTACCAATGTGGATGGGTCACCTCACACTAATTTAAAATTGCTTTCTAGTTGTGCGGTAGGGGATGAAGGCCTTATGTATACGTGGGTTGATGGCAGGAAGAAATCCCCTGATAAGTCGACCTGATGCACGTATTTAAATGGCTCTTCATATGAAAAAACCACATGTACTTATCCCTTGTGCACATACTTGATGCATTGGTGTAAGATTAAGGGGATGCACTGTATATCCCTTATTTAGGGATGCCCTAGGAGGATGTTGTATTGCATTGCCCCCTCCAATACGTGACACATCATGGGGATGGTATTATGCCCTACCTTTACGGACAAGATGATTGTACCCACTATGGAGAAAAGTGCATCATTGAAAGCTCTCAGTGTGTAGGAGGTTGGGATGATGTTTGACCTAGGGATTTTCAAGTTCCCCATAGCTTTTGTTGTGATTATATTAATCAATAAGCGTATGTCAATTAAAACCCACTTGAAGGGTATGTCATTGATGGATGTGATGATATGTAAAGGTGGGTCTACCATGGTAGTAGGGACTACCTTGATTTTATGATTGTAAAAATGGATCACAAGCTCTTGATACCGCTAGACCTATCCCACAAAGTTTGTGAATGCATCATGGTTTTGGAGCTATAGCTCAATCTAAAGTCTCCCTGTGTTTTGGGGACTACTGAATGAGCTTATAGATTGATAACTTGATTGGTTTCATTTGGAGATTTTGCACAAGTCTACTCTGGATAGTTACCATAGGTTGTGCTAGTGGATCTAGAGGATTATTCTGCACTTGCCTCTATCGAGGTGTAGTCAGGATACGAATGGAAGCCATTGGAGGCTTTGGTTGGTTATATCGCTGGCTTCTTATCGCCATGTTGACTATTTTAACCATTCTAATGAATCCTTGAGTAGGTGGTTCAACTTGGAATTGTTTCACTTGAGTTCCCTAATCTTTGGGGACCTCATGATTAGGTAACAGGTTTCTAAATATGCCCATGTCTCTATTATCGAGTGTTAATGGATTTTCAACTTTCAACTCACCCTTCTTGATCATGTTTTACACAAAATTCTTGAATCCAATACATGTTTTGATATCATGCCCCTATATTCTATGATATTAGAAATATTGATCTTCCCTATATCCCTTGGGCTTGGGATAGTTAGGGTCAAGAAGTTGCATCTCTGGTAGCCTAAGTATTTGTGTCTTGCTTAGATGGTTGAATATTGATTGCATCAACTCTGATAAAGGCATGAAATAGTGAGGCAACTAGTGTTCTTTATTTTGACCTTAGTTGTTCTTGGGGTTGTAATTGGTCGGTGGGGGCTGAGCCTGATAGTTCTTTGGTTTTTGGTGATTCCTTCCTTTTGGCGTGCTTAACACAACTTGATTTACTTGAGAAGGCTTAGGCTACTTTTTTTTATTCTTGTTGTGGTTGTTATTGTTCCAGTCCTTTTTGTTTTGGAGCTTAAGGTCTCCTTCAACCTTGATGTCTTCTATTAGCTTGGCTTGAGACAAGGCTTCCTCGAATGTTTCATATTGTTGTAGTTGCAATAGCAATGAGATATGATTTATCCAAATCTTGGTAAGTGAGCTCTACAGTGGGAATAGAGAATGGTAGTTTTGCCAACACCTTTCTTCATATGTTCCCATAGTCTATTACTAGATCGTCATAATATTGCTTTAGGTTTTCTAGATCGAACAAGTTTGCTTTCTTCTTGATGCCAAAATAAAAGTGTTCAAGGAATGCATTCACCAGTTGCTCCAAGTTAATGATGTTGTGCTTAGGTAGTTGGTTGAACCATTCAATTTCTACACCTGATAACATCATGATGAACGTTATTTGTATTAGGGCATAATTATGTTCAAGTTGGAAGCATGCATTCATAAAATTTGTGACATGTTCTTGCACATATTCCTCTCCTTTGAATTTTTCTAGCCTAGGCATCTCAAAGTGCCTAGGATATGCAAGAATCGATATTGAAGGACATAACGGTTGGTTGTGTATTTTACTTAGGATTGGCTTCTACCCAACCACATCCTATTTCTTGAGATATTTGACTCTCTTAGTGAGTATTTTGTATGCCTTTGAAGAAATGATCTCCTATTATCGAAGGTTTATGCACGATGGTCAGTGAGGTAATCCTGTGTTTGCCCAATTTGGATGTCTGTATTCATCTCCCGCAACCACGGATGAAGATTCAGGATATATCTGCTCCTAATCTTCCATATCTGCCTGTTCTTGATTAAGATGTGTATGTTCTAGATCCAGGTGTTGTTGATGCTTTGAGGCATGGTGAGTGTACTCATATATTTATCTAGTGTGTCTCTTATGTTGAGAATTGACATATCTATCATGTTGGTGTTGCTTACCACCTATGTGTAAGTCAGATTGAGCCAGCCTATTTGCTTGCTCTTTGTGCTCTATTTGTTCCTCTCTAAAACGTTGTTCCTCAAGGTGCAAATGCCATTTTTTCCATTCTTCCTCTTGCTCGAGGGCTTCTAAATGCTCATGCAGTGCTTCCTCCTTATATTGGAGTAGCTTTTTCTGATATTGCGCATCCTCATATAGCCTACACACATGGTCAAACTAATCTACCACTAAAGGTCTATGGATTTGTAACTTTGTGCAAGGAGTCCTGATGGATAGACCTCTTGTAGATGCTCCTGCTATGTTTTTGACCTTATCTATTAGGTTGACCTACTCTGTGTAGAGTGATCTATGTTCTGTACCCCCATGGTCAAAGGTAGTGCACATGCTGTGGGGATACTTTACAACTTCCCCTGGCTCATTGGTGTGCCTTGTAGTTTGATGGCTATGTGAACTTCCTGAAATAGAATGTGCAATAGCAATACTTATTTGAGTTGGTCTCGAGAGAACTCAATTCAACTCATCAAGCTATCTAGACTTCAACGGTTGATCCCATGGAGTCCTATTAGCCCCAATAAGCTCATGATCTATGGGTATCCTCCCATGTTTAGGGAGGCTAGGAGGTGCTCTGGATCTGCGATTGGGCGTAGCCCTTGTGTTCTGCCCTTCAGTGGGCTAATCTAACCTAAGTGTGTCATGTGAATATTGGGGCCTTGTAGTACCCTCATGTCTATGTGAATATTGGGGCCTTGAAATCCCATCATGCCTATGTGAGTATTGGGGCCTTAAAGCTTCCTCACGTCTATGTGAATATTAGGGCATTTATGCCCCATCATGTCTGCTTGAGGATTGGGGTCTTGAAGTTTCTTCACATCTATGTGAAGATTGAGGTATTGAAGCCTCTTGATGTCTATGTGAATATTGAGGTATTGAAGCCCCATCATGCCTACCGTGAGAGGAATATGAATATGAATCTAGTTGGTGTTTCTCGAGGAGTACCCCATGGATTGAGTTATCGCCCCTAGGGCTCATTGAAATTCGTCCAGCATTATTGTGTGTGGGTATCTCAACATTAGTGTGACTGTGATTGTGATTTTGTAGAGCATCAATTTTTGCCTCAGTGTTAGACCGAGGGTGGTTGCACCACGTGTAGACCATGACAATTGTGAATTATATTTTTATGTATATTTCAAAACACACAAACAAAGTAAACAAGTGTTTATCTCTTTTAAGTTTTCTTGGTATTTCTAGACTAGTTTGGTGTATTTTCAAATTTATTGATAGATACAATCTAACTCTCATTATGTTTTATATTTTGTTGATGATATACTCAGATTGTTAAAGTGGATTTTACATGTATGCTCGTAGCTCAACAACTAACAATGAAAGTCACGATCACATTATCCCACAAAAGTGTGGTGATGAAGTCCACACCTGATCAGGGAGCACAGGTCCTGCTAGTCCTCACCTAGTACTCACTTGGTCAACGTCATACCCTCTGAAGAGGAGTATATGCAAATTTCCCAAGCTACATCGGATCTTGGAGCTAGCAACAAAAAAATAGGGTACATGGGCTTTGAGCCAATGGATGGAGATGAATGCCACAATTTTTGAACTCTACTAGTGGATGGTGATGAAGTCCACCTCACTAGTGTTTAAATGAATTGTGGTGTGTGCAGGTTATTTTTAGATTTTTGTATAAGGAAAAACAATGCATCAAGAAGCACTCATGCTCTTTCCTATATGCCTAAAAAGAAACATTTTATTTTCAAAAAAATGCATTAACTAATTCCATGACTTTCAGAGAATGTATTTCTACTTTATGAAACAATGGCCTCTAGCTGAACCCCATGCAAGCAATCTATTCAAAGAAAACCTAGACCATTGGAGACTAGGGTGGATCTAAAACCAAAGGTCCACTATTCCTAGCTACGATTAGAAGAAAACTAAGAAGCTTTATGCATTTTTCTTTTAAAAATTTCTAATATTTTCCTACTTAAATTATATTTTCCCTACTGTATTCTGATAGAAAAACACAGACAGAGAAAGAAAAATAGCAGAGAGTTACCCTAACCTAAAATCCACATCTGATGGCATCTTGGATATCCTCTGTTTCACTTTTTCTACTAGCCGTTGTTGACCATAGCGACTGTTGTTGACCACTATCTTCAAAAGCGACCTCTGTCTGCTAGCCGTAGTCAGCCAGAGCGACTACACCCGCACACAAAAAACACAAAATATTAGTAAATCAATCAGGAAAAAAATAAAACCGGGTGGGAGTCCCACTATGATCACCATATGTGTGACCCCGAGAAGCAGTCACCTAGTCTACTTGCAGCATAATATCAAAAGAAAAGACCATAAATACATAAATAACATGAAAGTAAAAAAATCAAGAGATATATTTATTAAATTTTTTGAAACTTTGGTTACATATTGCTCCCTCTTAGGGATACCCCATTTGATATAATGAATACAAGCAGATATGGGCCCCTCGCAAGGGGATGGTGCACTCCGCAGGCCTCTTGAATCCATACACAAAATTGTACAAGGGCTTACTGATGCCTTGTTCTCCTTCACTTTCCTAGAGAGATATGACACTTTGAATGCATTGACTTGGTCCTAGAACTTGTAACCTACGTACGAGAAACAATAAAAAATGATCAGTAGCACCTACTACCTTTCAAGATGAGGAGTTATTAGTAGATATGGAAAGAATGATGTATAAACATAGTAAAACAATAATAAAGTGAAACTAATTAAGAATGCATTAATAACTCAGAAATCACTATGGAAATGTATTAAAAAAAATAGATCTATGCTAAGATTAACTGATGAAGCAAAAACAATGAAATATCTATGCTAAAACTTGGGAAATAGTGTCTAAAAATTTAGATGGTGTCTGTAGGCCACTGTTAAGGATAGCGACCGCTAAATGAAACCTTATTAATCATGGACCAGGGGTTGTGACACTATATTCCTCATCTAAATTTATGTTCAAGGGTCACCTTTGTGTCTGTACACTGATTGGTGGTGAAGAACGTCTTGATCTAAATGCTTGGATGGATCATAGTCATCACTTAACTGGATAGCACTTCGCTACTTCTCAAAGGGGTGTGGAATCACTCTCCAATTTGCTAGGGCTCCATTGCACAAAAATTATGATATTCCAAATTCTTTATTTTTCTTGGGAGGAGGCATATGTAGACCTCCCATATTCAGATCTAGATCCAGATATTGGCTTCTTGGAGAATCCAAGATCTATATTTGCATGCAACTGACCATCAGAGGGGAAGTATCAGTCAAAGATCTGCATTGAAGAAGCATTTAGGAGGAAATCTAAGAGATCCATGCCAAAAAACAACTCGTAAACAATGCAACTACCATAATTGTCTATGATTTAGGCCCTCCCTCATGGCCAGACTGTGTTTTGGTGCTAGTCGATATCCAGAGTAGCAGATAGATCTGGCCGCTCTCAACTTCAATGACTAGTGTTGGTGGCTACTTTTATTGATAGCGACTGAGCCTAAATGGGTTAGAACTACCCCTTGTGAGTGGTTAGGACCACTGTTGGCTCTTAGAAAGGTCCAAGATCAGTCATATGGCCTTTATATTTGCCCATATGAGTAGTCTCCTAAACATGATGCGTTTTAGGTGTCTACAGGATGATTTCACCGTATATGGTAAAACCTTTGAAGAAGCTACAACTAATTTGGAGAAAGTAATCCAATGTTGTCAAGAAACAAACTTGTCCCTCAGTAATGAAAAATATTTCATGTTAATGCAGAAGGGATAGTTTTAGGACACTATATCTTTGTCGAGGGGATCAAGGTAGATAAAAGAAAAATTGAAGTGATTAAAAACTTACCTACTCCCCAAACATAGAGAGATATTCATAGCTTCTTAGGCTATGTTGGATACTACTGATGATTTAATCAAGATTTTAGCAAAATGGCCAAAACACTACACACATTATTAACAAAATATGCTGAGTTTGTCTGGACTAGTGAGTGTGAACAAGCGTTCTAGACCATGAAAGAAAAACTGACAACTGATCCCATGCTGAGAGGTCCAAATTGGAACCTCCCCTTCCACATTTATGCATATGCATCCAATAATGCTATAGGGGTAGTGCTATGGCATAAGGATAAAAATTAATTTTATGTCATTTATTATATTAGTAAAAATATTATGAACGTTGAGTTCAACTACACTATCATGGAGAAATAATTCTTGGGAGTTGTACATGACATTAATAAATTTTTCCATTATATCATAGGCTATAAAATATTTGTATACACTAATCATACAACCATTAGATATCTGATGAACAAGCCTGCAGTAGGTGGTTGAATTATTAGATGGCTTTTAATTTTATAGGAATTTGATGTAACCATTATTGACAAACCTGGCAGGGATAATGTTGTTGTAGATTTTCTCTCGAGGTTAATCTCTCAAGACAACATTGCCATTGAAGACCAATTTCTAAATGAGCATATCTTTTCTCTTGATGGATAAATACCTTCGTCAGTCGATATGGCCACTTACCTAGCAGCCAGATATTTTCCAATTATCTAGAAACTAAAAAAATATCACCTGCATTCACACCTTGAGAAGCTCAAATATTAATTGAAAAGAGTGTAACCTTCTCATGGATTGATGGTTTCCTATTTAAAACTAGGCCTGATCAAAACATGCGTAGATGTGTTGCAAAAAATGAAATCACAAAAAATTTAAAATCCTGTCATGACGAACCATGTGGTGGATATTTTATAAGACAAAGAACTACATTTAAAATTTTGCAAATAGGGTATTATTGGCCCTTATTATTTAAACATGCAATAAAATATGTTAGCGATTGTGATCAATGTCAGAGAATGGGTAGACCAACTCCATAAGACAAAATACCTCTTTAGCCCAATGTGCATATTGAACCATTTGATAAATGGGGGATGGATTTTGTTGGAACAATAAATCCACTGTATAATGACAAAAGATATATTTTAGTATGTATAGACTATGTGAATAAGTGGGTTGAAGTGCAACCACTACAGAACACAAAAGAAGATAATATAGCATAGTTCCTATATGAATTCATTTTCATCAAATTTAGTATTCCCAAGAAGATTACCAATAACCAGGAAATTTAGTTTACCTCAAAGATGATTTAGGAACTAATGCAATAGTTACAGATCCAACATAACAAAACCACCCCCTATCATCCACAAGCAAATGGGTAGGTGAAGGTTATATACTGAGAGTTGTAGAACATTCTCACCAAAATAATGCAATAACACAAGAAGGACTGGGAAAAAGACCTATAAAAAATAGTATGGGCATATCAGATTGGTATTTACACCATTTCAATTGGTGTATGGGAAGAATGCAATGATGCTAATTAAATTTAAAATAAAATTCTATGAACTGTAGCAGAACTAAACTTAAACTTAGATGCTGTACAATAGGAACGTATTCACCAACTAAATTAGTTGGATGAGTACAAGCAAGATTCACTGTAGTGCACAAAAATCATGCAGAAGCAAAGGGACTTATGGCATGATCACCACATACATCTAAAACAATTTAAAGAAGGAGACTGGACATTACTATATGATTCTCAGTTTTAGGAGCGTAAGGGAAAACTCATGTAGAGGTGGATGGGCTTGTATGAGGTGGTTGAAGTAATTAATAATGGTATTGTCCATGTTAAAACCATTGATGACAATAACATCATTTTAATAGTTAATTACCACTACTTATGACCATACCATATGCCTATAGTCCACGTGATCAACTCAAACACAAGCATGGGGGAGACCCCATTTGATGAAAAATATTCAACAGTTTGACAAACGCTTATGCGTTCACAAAAAAAAATTACATATAAATTTTCTAACACATTTTTTAGAATAAAATTTTGATTTTTTAGTGTGTTTATTTTGTAGAGACACATGGAATTAGATGCAATTTGCAGGCATCTAACCAATTGGGCCTATCAAACACGAAGCTATGACCCCTATTTTTTTGTGTTTATTTTTACAGGACCACATGGACTCAAATGAGATCTATAGAAAGTCGGGTCAAACTAGGCCTATCAGGCATGAAGCTACATTTACCTACATTTTTTCTACTTTCTAAGAATGTAGCAATGTGGAAAAGGTTCCTATATCCCAGTTTCATTAGGCACCTATATTCGGGCCAAGCAACATGCACCTATTTTCCACTAGGAGGATGATGCGTATATTAGGGTTTTAAAAAAAGAAAATGGGCACCTAATTTCTACTAGAAGGGTGACACCTATAGTTAGACAACCATAGAGGTGCCTACATTCCATTCGAAGGGAAGTGCCTATATCCAAACCAAGACAAGGGTGCCTATATTCGATGCCTATCTTTAGAGGTAGAACATAGACACCTATATCCAAGATAGAGATGCCTATATTCAAAGTAACAAAGTAACCTATCTTTAGAAATAGCACAATGAAGGCACCTATCTTTAGAAGCATAACATAAGCACCTATATACAATACATAGATACCTATATTCAGAGTAACAAGGATACCTATGTTCAGTATTAGCACAACGAAGGCACATATCTTTAGAAGTAGAGCATGGGTGCTTTTATTTAGAACCAAAATAGTGAAGGCATCTATATACAAATGAAGTAGAAGTGCCTACCTTCCATATAAATGGAAGCACCAATATCTAAAGTAGAAGCGACACTTATATCTAGAAGTGGTGCCTATATCCATCCAAAAATGACAAAGTCAACTTTTCGATGATGAAGTATGCTTTATTTTTGGTCACTGATGCTAGAGTATGCTTACTCCTAAGACATTGACAAAGGGATACACTAATTTAAAATTCCAATAAGAGGGTGTGCTATCCCATGCTAAATAGCTATAAGTTTTATTATCAACATGAGATCTCGAAACTAATAAAAATGTAGTACCCAATAACATTACTTTGATGATATTGAACTGCATGAAGACATACAAGCCACTGATTCACCTTGGTACACTATAATCAATGTTCTAATAAATAAAGTTGCACCACCATATGCCTACACATCATGATTCATGAAAAATCACCCAGGTATGTACTAATTTTTCTTTTCTTTATGTGCATAGTTATCATAAAAAACATTTCTTTGTAATTTGCCAACACATGCCCCATGATTTTATTATCCAATCATACAACCCTAAGTCTATAATTCATCATGTGACACCAATAAGACATGAGAGATATTGGAAATATATCAAAGTATATCTTGGCACACAATTTAAGATTAATTACACAGATTCCATAATTATTGTTGATTATAAGAAGATAGATGCCTCATACACATGAATATAGTCGTATGCCTCAGCATGTTTAAAATGGATATAGGTGCTTGTTTTACAACTAGAAAAATAAGAAACCAAATAAGATGCCATGGGAGGCCCTTCGTGAAATCATGCACAAAAATGATATGAGACCACAAATCTCTTAGGTATTACAGGATTTTTCTAGGATCAATTCGAGGCTTCTAGATGGATGGATTATTATTGCTTGGTCAACCAAGATCAAGATCTTGCGATAGCACAAGAATTTGTAGCTTCAATGAATGATGATGTTGTATGAATGCAGGGGCTAGTGATATTGATGATAGAGGAATATGTAGTAGAGGTCACCGGTCTCCCATGCATAGGGTATCAAACTTACAAAGAGGATAATATTGAGTGGTGTGCTCAATGTTTATTTGGGTAACCCATGATGCAGTTGATACGATTAAGGTTGCCAAAATAGTATGTTCCAGATATATGGTGGTAGGTGTTTGAACAAGTGGCCATGTTCTTCACCTGCACTAGATGATATTCATGGTTTAATATCAATCACCTTTGGTTTTTGAATCATTTGATATATGGGAATCACATTAACATCCCCTATTATTTAATGAATGCCCTATGAGATGAGGCCAATAGATACCAGGTGGGCACAATAGTAGTGTTAGCACATCATGGTATGATTTCAGCCTTAATTTAGCATGCTGAAGCATAGAGGGCTACACTACTACCACTAACCATTACAGTATAAGAATCTACAACTAAATCATCCAGTGAGTGATATGAGGATAATGGGAATGAAGAAATAAAGGTGCTTGCCTCCCAACATAGTCATGCAGAAGGGGAGTTAAAGCAGCCTAAATTAAGCCCATTTTGAGAAAAATCACCACCCACAACCAAGGGTGGGGTAACAAAAACTTTGGTCAACTATAGTTCATTGAAGGATAATGTAGATCATACTATGGAGGATAAAAAAACCACCCAAGTGTTACATGGCTTACCTTTTTTCAAAATACCCTACAATGACTCTTCGAAGGAAGACCTCCACGATTAGGTACATGAATTCAAAGCATAAGCCCCCAATTGGGAGGAGAAATTCAATGCAGGACAAGCAGAGTTCTAAGATTTTTAATGGGTTGCAGTAGTAGAGTAGCAAGAATCTAAAAATATTGTGCAATAATTGCAAGACATAATACAATAGCTAGAGAATACGGTGCAACAATTGTAGCAATTGCTCATTGTAAAAGTAGATCGAGTTGATGCTACTATATAGATGAACTAGGCCATGGACCTAGTAATTTCCTTCATTGATTTAGAGGAGAATATATCATCCATGGGGGTATACCATTCTGATGCCAAGGGAGCATCAACAACTAGATGTTTGATGCAGGGACCCATCAGAAGCCCTTGTGGTAGACATTTACTAGGAATAGGAGAGCCCTATTTTGCAGAGTGGTTCCATTTTTGTTGAAATATTAGATAGTGAGGAGTATGAGACTGCCTGGTTGGCTAATGAGTAAACCAAAAACTTCAAGGCTACCCCATTAATTGGTTAGCCCAAAATTGACCACTGAGAAAATGCCTAGTTAGCTAGGGAATTAAAGGCACACATGGATGTTACCCAATTAGTTGGGGAGTCACCTGAATGTGATAATGCTACCCAATTAGAAAGGGAATTAGCTAAATAGGGTTATGTGGCACAATTAGCAAAGGAATTTATAGAGCCTTCATAGATTGCCTAGTCAGTTGGTCAACCAATGTTTGACCAAACCATGGCTAGCTTGTGTGACAATAAACTAGGAGCTAAACCCCTTGATGTTGCACCAATGGATCAATGCACAAAAGAGATAGAGCCACTAGATGTTCAAGATGTATCACCTACTAGGAGAGAAGTGGTTCTTGCTCTCATGGTACCACCAACAAATATAGAGGCTCCAAAACCCATAAAGAAACAAAGACATAAGGCTAAGACAAAGTGGCCACCACAAAGAAGGAAGAAAACACAACATGATCCCAAATCTGATGAAGAGTGGGCTAAGTCACTTAACACCTTTGCAAGTCATTTACAGTAGGTGGAATATCTCAAGGAGAGTCTAAATAAGAGTAGGAAAGAATGGTGAGCCCACAAGCAGATGGCCATGGATCCAAGCATTGGTGTCAGGTCTACATGCCCAAAACAATTTTAGGACCTGTATGGTTCTGTTGGTAGACATCCATCATAAATGATGGAATATTTTTAGTAGATGGGGTTGTTTGACAAAGAACCCATGGTGCCACCACAAATCCAAACACCTCAACCTATTTAGTTTGAATATGACAAGGATGTTGAAGATAGAGAAGCAATCATAGGGGATCCATAGGTGACACTTTTGTCAAAAGCACAAGTGGCTGATACATCATAATTTTAGTTGTGGGATACTCCAACAATCAAAATAATAGTGCGATTACCTACACATCATTTCCTATGGTAGCAAGCCGAACTGACCCTTAAACATGATGTATTTACATTCACTGGTTTGACAATGGAGGACATAAGGAAGAGTGGTCAGCGTAAGAGGAAGGCAATACAATGGAGGACATAAGGAAGAGTGGTCAGCATAAGAGGAAGGCAATAGTAGAGGTAGATCCCAATTAACCCAAAAAACGTGGCCAACACAAAAAAAACAAAGAACAAGACAAGGCCATGACTCGAGAATGAAGACTTCAAAACATGACATACTAGAAAATAGTTGCAAAAACAAGGAATTATCGATATAGAGTGCCATGAGAACGTGTCAATACTTAGGCATGGGGGGATGATTAGCACCAAAAATGCTTATTTTTATGCATGTTTAGACAGGGTATTGTGTTGCATTACTAACACTAGAATTTTATTTTTTTGTAATTATTGCATATATTTACTGGAAATTGATGTATTATTCTTAATTGGTGTTTTTAGTAGAAAATGTGTGTAGATGCAAATTTTCATTATTTTTTTGCACCTTTTAGTTGAGGTCCCAAATGGACTTGTCATTGTACAACACTTGTAATGTGTTTGAGGAACTACGTACACCTTGAAGGAGATAGTGGAACCAAAAATGGGTGTTTAATTTTGCTAAAGGATGGTACCTATATTCGGTACCTATGTTTTGATGATAGAGCAAGCGTCTATCTTCCAACAAAAGGAAAAGTTACTAACTCTCGATGATGGAAAATTGACTATCTTCAGGCAACTAGAAGGTGCCTATATTCTAGCGATAGGTTAGGAAGGTGCCTATATTCTAGAGATAGGTTAGGAAGGTGCCTATATCTCAGTGATAGACCTAAAGGTGCCTATATCTCGGTGATAGACTGATAGGCATATATATCCAGCAGAAATAAAGTGTTTCTTTTATGCATTTATTATTTGATGTAAAGACCATGTGAAGTTTAGAATTATATTGTTGCATAAAATTAGGGAGCACCATCGTTATCTTAAAATGATTAATTTTAGACATGGTCACTCTTTTAGTAGATACTGATTACAACTGTGTACAAACCGATCATAGCGAATTGTATTGTATGAAGAAATTAGAAAAGTCTATTTTTGTAAAAGGGGATGACCGTGTTCTGTATAAAATGCAGACCACCCTTGAAGCAAGGATACTGAATTTCCAATCTAAAAATTATTGTTATTTTGTATTGCATAATTATTAATGAACTTTGAGTGTGCTCCATTTGCATGTATTTGAAAGAGTGAGTGTTTTATAACTAGATGGGCGGACCATCTGCGGGA
The DNA here is from genome assembly GCA_028583015.1 of Wollemia nobilis. Lineage (NCBI taxonomy): Eukaryota > Viridiplantae > Streptophyta > Pinopsida > Araucariales > Araucariaceae > Wollemia > Wollemia nobilis. Next base: position 7,036,522 of record JAQPPZ010002512.1, read on the forward strand.
GCTTGGGCCCACTCTAGGCAGTAATCCTCCCTTGTTATTTTTTCTACTTTCTTTATTTCTATAGTGTGTTAATTTTTCCTGCTTTATTTAATTTTTTTGTGGGTTTTTATTTTTTGCAATTTTATTTCAAGTTGTGTATTTGATTTCAACAATTTCCTTTTCAATCATGTGTTTGATAATAGTATTTTAATTTCAACAATTTACTTCCTACAGTTTCTTTTAGTTGTGTGCTTTATTTTTTTGTATTTTATTTTTATTGGTTTGGATAAACTAAACTACACGAACAAACTCAACACACCCCCCAAACCAAATGGTAGATAGGAATCATCTCCCAAATACTACAGGCATATATTGTGCATAGGTACTCAACAAGTTTACAAACTTCTAGATTGATAAATTAAATGGAAGGAAAAATAACTATTTTAAGGAACACCATTTTTTGCTCACCATTCACCTTCGGCCTTGATTAGCTTTAAGGTTTTGTTGTGGATGAGGTGGTTGGTGAGTGGTATAAATGGGCATATAACCATATGTTACCTCGGGGTACGTATCAAGTGGTTCTTGATACTTAGGTTTTTCCTCATAGAATTCATTATCCTATTGATAGAGGTACACTTAATAGTATTCTAGTGAAAGGGGTTGATGATGATGAATGGGTGGTGGTCTAGGAAACTGATGATGAGTTGATTTGGGCATGGGTGAGGTGGAAGATTCTAGTTTCAGTGTGGTGGAATGTTGTGATGTGTTTGGCACCTTGGGTGCTATTATGTTAGTTGCCTTTGTTGCGTAGGCATGGGTAGTATTTGATGCATAACCCATTGCATTTAATGGTCTAGGGTTATCTTGGTCACCTGGTTTTGGTTTTCCAAGTCAATTATAGGAGGCCTATTCACATGTGTGAGTGAGACGAATAGGCATGTGTTGCACTTCATCCCTAGAGAGATCGATGATTTGTTTTCTAGGGTCGCAAGAGGTCGTAGTGACTTGGTAATCTTATCGAAAGGTGGGTTTTGTATAATCAAAAGGTGCCAAAGCACACTATCCTTGACCATACTACATGTCATAAGGTGTAGCAGGAGTATTAAGCTCACCATCCCTGGGTCCATAGGCCATAATTAAAAACACTTGAGTTGTATAGTAGAATTGTTTTTACCTTAAGCGATGTATATGTTCTAATGACCATACTTATAGTTGGGGTTGCTTGAATGTCCCTGTCTGGTTATTGGATGCACTTTTATTCTTTATCTAAGGGAGTCATAGGTTGAGTTGGATACGAATGCATGGTAGGGGTATCCTAGATATTTTAGCGTAGTTGTAGTTATCCCTATAAAGTGTGTGTAAGGTATCCTAATCAGGATAATCCATATCCTAATCATATTCAGTAGTCATGAATGAGTTGTGAGTGTGGACACTCGGTGTGTCAGGGTCTATGGTGTGATGGATGATATTCAGGTCAGGATGATCATGTCCCCTCTCAAGGATGACAAGGCCCTATGGATCAATTCAAAAATGATCCATAGCTCTAGGTGATGGATCAACAATGTAAGATCTTGAATGAGCCTAACTACGTGTTACAACCATCTGCTAGGCAAATGGTGCATAAAGAGCCATGACAATGCTCTTAAGCACTTTCTAAACTATGCAAACAAAAAAAACAAACAAACAAGAAAGCACTCTTTTTGTTTTGATTTTGATGATTTTTTTTTTTGGATTTTTTTTTAAATTTTGTGTGTTTTTGTTTTGCAAATCTATTATTAGAAAACTGAGGAAAGATTAAATAATCACTATAGAAAGGTAGTTTTTGTGCAACCTCTATCAAGGAATGTGACACAAATGACAAAAAATAGCTTCCTATAGGTAATAGATGGGTGATAGATGATACTATAGGAATAATACCCCCTAGGAGGGGCCACATTGTCTAAATCCTACTACTTTCCTAGTCGAGCTTTTGATTCACGCTTGGACGTGCTTGTATATAAACGATAATTGTGTTCCATATATTATTAAGCCCTATGGTTAAGGGGTGTCTAAACCTAACCTACCTTGGGATGCACCCAAAAGTAGGGGGTATCTCAATTATGAAGTCCAAGAAATCGCTCGTGGGGGCTACTATGGTGTTTAGAGGGGTGAGCTAATAAAAGGAGGTGAAATCCAATGTCGCTAGTCTCGATTGGGGGTTGGTGATGAAGATCAATCTTACCAATGTTTAAATGATATGTGGTGTGTGGATTATTTTATTGCTGAAAGGAAAAACAAAGAGCACATAATAGTTCTATATAATGAAAAATATAAAGCAAAATGCATCTAATTTTTCTACATGAGGATTCACTTTTTTATCAGACAAAAAATGTAATAGAAAATAGGGAAAACACAAAGATTGTCTCGATAGATATGACTCCAAAATAGGGACCATATTTCCCTGAGATGGTCATAGACCAGAGACCATGTTGACCTGAGATGATCATTGTTTGATAATTTTAAAACTAAAAATAAAGAACATGCATGCAACTAGATGATGTATATATATATATATATATATATATGAAATAAAATATACTAAAGAGTGAAAATGAAACCTGGATTTCTTTCACTTAATGTCGGTCCTTGCAGATCTACCACTATTTTATCTTTGGTTGGAGATCATCTTGTCTGAGATGGTTGCAAAAAAAAGGCTATATGAGATGGTTAAGACATAGAGAGGTCGTCTCATATGGTTGTGATTGTGTACTTGCAAATCACCAAAAGAAGAAGCAAAAATCAATCATTTTGATTTATCAAAACAACAAATGATTATAAAGGGAGACCCACAAGGGGTCCCACTATGATCGACATTTGAAAGTGAGAAAATATGCACCATAAACATATAGAATATATGAAACAAGATATATATAATCATGATGAAAAAAGAGACCAAATGGTAACAAATATAGCTAAATTAAATTGCATTGATTTCCTTTTAAAATGTGTTACAATGAATCCCTCTTAGGGATTTTATTGATGATACAACATTACAGAAAGGATCATGATATCATTTTTTATTGGATGAAAGTACTCTGAAATGTTCTTGTGCTAGCAACAATGTCTAGAGAGCAGGTTTTAACAACCACCACATGAGATTTGAATTTGAGGGCCTTTCGCAATACCTGATCCTGTAACCTCCATGCAATGAAAAAAGAGAGATTAGTAGCATCTATAGGGCCCAACCAAGTTAGAACCATCTTGATCAATAGATAAAAATGAAGATCTATGCTAATGCAAAAAATAACATGTGCAAATGAGATATTCTAGTGATAAAATAAACATGCAAAGTGTAATCTGTACCGACCTCGGGGCGCATGCACCGCTCTTACTCTACTTGCAATGTGTTAAACCCAAAATTAAATGAAAAACCATGGAAAATCATATAATGAAGAAGTAACAAAGATAGATGTATTTATTCGTATTGAAACTCGGTTACATGTCGGTCCCTCTTAGGGATACCCATTTTGATACAATAAGGTTACAAGTGGGTAAAATTTCCCCTCGTAAAGGGGTGGTGCACTATCACAAGCTTCCTGGTTCCACACACAGAAATGTATGAGGGCTTACATATGTCTCCTTCTATAGGTCTATTTCCTAGAGGGATCCCTTTTGCTCTCATGTGTTGCAGATTTCGTTCGATGAACCTGTGACCCTGTAAGCAATGAAACAACAACACACACTTAGATGTCCAAGATTGCCTCCCTGGATGAGGTTGTTAGTAATGAATATACTCAAATGAAAGCAAGTGCAAATTAAATTGATGCTATGAATGTGAATGAATGAAATGATGCTATGCTAATGATATGCTAAACAGAATAATGAAAATAATGTCTAAAACCCTAAGCTAGGCTTGCAGGCCACTGTCCAATGACAATGGTCGCCAAAGTGAATCTCGTTCTCTTTGCTCTAAATCTATGGATCAAAGCTCGTATTTGATGTTTCAAAATGGTGTTTTCTTTGATCTCCAGTTTGTTAGGGCTTCACCAGAAATGTGATCTCCAATGGAAGCGCTCCAAGTCTCAAAAGCTCTCCTCAATGATCTAATGTGTTCCTATAATAATTATGATCTTCATGTACCATTCTCCTCAAATTTGGACTCATTCGGATGCTTTGGTGCTCCAGGATTGCACCTTTTAAAGTGTGTGAAACCCTAAAGTCTATGCTCAAAATCCTAGGATTGAATCCCTCATGCGTAGTGAATGTTAGCATGAAAATATTTTTGTATTTTCTATGTTTAAAGACTAGTTAATTGAAGTCTAAATGCAAAATCAAGTCTCCTATGTGAACTGACCATGAAAGGGAATGCAAAGTTACTCCCATTCACCTTTATTGCATGCAGACTGCCACTTCCACCCATGATTGGGCATATCTATCAAAAAAATGCTTTTTATGGCTTAGCCGCTGTCGTCTGCAGTGGCTAAGATCTGGCCGCTATCATCTGCAGTGGCTAAGGTCTGGCCGTTCTAGGCTTGAGCGGCTAAGGTCTGGCTGCTCTGGTCTTGAGCGGCTAAGCTTGGATGGGCTAAAAATGCCCCAGATGAGTGGTGAGAACCACTTTTGATGCTTGGAAAGTCCAATATTATGTTATATGATCTTTTGAATGTGCCTATGTGAGTATCTCCCCCTAACATGACATGTTTTAGGCGTCTACAAATACCTCTTTTTGTGATACATTATGTGAAAAACACAACGCTGAGCAAAAACGTAGACTGATATGTTTGTAGGGTGTATGGTGATTAGTGGTCTAATCAACACCAGATGGCCCAATCATGCAAGATGATATGCACCCCTTGAATCATTGCCTTAACATTCAAAGGACTTAGCTCAGTGGCTTGGACATGTTAAATTGCACTCATTCCTCAAACTCAATCGGGTAGCTTCAGCTGCTACAATAGTTCTGACCAGTAGGAGAGCTACAATTGAAGATGTTATGTCTGCTTACATTCCCAAAAAACAAGGAAAATTATGTGATTGTTGTATGCATCTTTTTTTAGATAAGATACTATAGCATTAGTACCGAGTTTTACAGGTTGACCCAAAACCTTTTACAAAAATCAGCCCAGGGCTGTTGATGAACATGTCCTTACTAAGGATCCTATATATGTAAAATCTACATGCCGCCAAAGCCATTACATCCGGTAAGGCACATAGCCTATTATCAAAAAGAAACTTCCCATACAACATTTTGGGTATACCCACGAAAACACACCTGCATCATAATTACAAAAAAAGAAACAGACATAGATCCCTTCCTTGAAATAGTGGAGAAACAAAAAGTTATAGACACACATAGCAGAGTACTAAAAAAAACTCCCACAAGCTCTGTATTGATAGTTACTCTTAATAATTCTTTGGTAATTGCTTTCTTCCGTATATGACATGCTTTGGGACCACATCCTGTCTTGGCAAATAAGCCTTGGAGAAGTGAACTTGCTGGCTAGATTTATGGCGATGGCTATCTGGTGGTCCATGTGGCTCTGGTTTGAAGTCTTATATTGCCATTTCTTTCCTGCCCAATGATTATCAACCAAACTCAAATTACTAAGATGACTAGGAGCCATGTTATGTGACATGTGACTATCCCCATTAGTCTTTGTGGTATTTCCAAGCAACATCCACCAAGACTGACAACTCAGATAATTTTTATTGTGAGTCCATTTCAAAAAAGAGACAGGAATACTCATAGCCTTCGAACTTACAGTGCCTTCCATGTTGGTAAATTTGACTATCATTCTTGGCATTCTTGTTGAATAAGCTCCTCTACTTTGCTCGGGACACCGTGTTCCCATTTGAAAATTCCATCACCATCGACACCCAAATTGGCCAGCTTATCAGCAACTTTGTTAGCTTCCCGAAAGACATGTTGGGATTTTCTGTCTTGTCTTCCCTGGAAAAGGATCCTAACCTCTTCAACAATTGTTTTAATCCTCCAAGGAGGTGTTTTCCAATTATTGAGGAGATTTATAACATGCATAGAGTCTCCTTCTATGATAAAATTTCCTTCTAAGTATTGAGTCATTTGAAGGCCTCTCCACATAGCTCTAGCTTCAGCTTCATTGTTTGTCCTTATTCCCAAATATTCAGAAAATACAAGCATCATATTCCCATTATGATCTCACACAATTCCGCCAGCGCCTACTCTGCCAGAATTGTCCTTAGCCACTCCATAAAAATTAAGCTTAAACCAACCCATAGGAGGTGGAGACCACTTAACATTTGATTTGGGGTTGACCACCCTAGGTACAGACTCATCTAACAAGGTTAAGCTTAAATATTGAGCAATAGTGGTCTCATGGTTTACGGCTATCAAAAGGGATAAGGTTCACATTTTCGTTAGCAAAGGATAGGATCTTGGAAATGATAGTTTGATGATCATGGATAGACTCATTAAAGACTTTATGGTTCCTTTCTAACCACAAGGATGAACACGATTTTGTTATGATTGAGTGATATTTTGTTGATTTTGATTATGATTATTTTGAATATTTGAACTACCTCTTCACTCAACGAATTGGTGAAGAAATGACAATGAATGAAGCGACAAGTCACTTGACAAATATGACTAATATTGTTCCTTTCTAGCATGTGTTCCTTCAATGGGCGAACCCACATGCAAGTGTGATTCCAATTGTTTATGATAATCATCCATCCCTATCTCGAGGAGTAGTCCAACCATTAATAGCCTTCTTAGGGAGTTAGGATGAGTTATTCTATTTATGCTCATATTGCATCACTTTGGCTTAGTGTTTTTGATTTCATAAGGGAATGAAGATGATTTTATTGCACCCGTAGAGCAGTCCGACCATCTTGGTCTTTTTAGGGTTTAAAATGATGCATTGTGATTCTAAAATGAATGTTTTTGCCCCAAGTAGCCTTATGGTGACTTACTCGTCTTACCAATTACATGGAGTGCAAGTCACTGCAATCGCTAAGTTGATAGAGTAAGTGGTTGGATACGAGGCTAACTTGAGAATTTGTTTTTATGTGATTTTTATGTTATTTTGGTCATTATGATGACTAGAAGTCTTCAAAATGTGTTTATTTGGATGTTTTTGTTCCTTCTCATGGAGGGGCTATGGTTATTTTTGTCTAGGATCTCGACCGCTATCAGGTCTAGCGACCACCAAAGGCTTGGACCTGGCTACTCTAGTCCTACGCGGCCAAGCGATGCGGGCCGCTGAAATTAGTAGCAACCAAGGCAATATAAAAGTCAACCTAGGGTTTTGTATTTTCACTTTTCCAGTTGTCAATTTGCTTTCTTGAGCTTTGAAGTGAAGATGACTTTTGTGATTTAGAGCATTTTTACGACTTGGAAGATCATGGCCGCACGAGGCGAAGCATCTTTGGTTGGAGGAATCAGAGCTTCTCGAGTACTCCCTCAAACCTTAACCATGCTTATTTATTTTGTTTTGGGTAAAACTGAACCACATTAAGTAATCGATAATTGAACCTCATTAAACTTGCTAGCAATGAATCAAAACTCATAGCTAGGATTAGTTTAGGTTTTTATGTGGTGGGTTTGTCCCCATTTTGTCTTTTTGTCTTTGTTATATTTTTTTTTGGTATTTTATGGCCTAGGGTCGATGCATCTACCTCGCTACACGTTTGTCGCTATCGATCATAGCGTCCAGGAAGGCCTACAACTTGGCCGCTATCGTTGGTAGTGGCCGATTTGAATCCCAACGATAAAAAAATTGACCATTGGGGCTTGGACACTATCAGCTTCAGCGACTGATTTTTTGCCACTGTAGGTGATAGTGACCAAGAACACTTAGTGAAATTTTTGATTTTTTTTTAAATTTTTTGGGTTTATTTATTGATTTTTTTTTAAATTTTGACTTGTTTGATTAGGTGCAACTTTGTTCCTTTGCCTAGACTTAGGATATCCCATCATTATTTGCACTGTTTTCATGTTTATTGTGAGTTATGCCTTAGACACATTGTAGTTATGATTAATTTTATTTTCTTTTGCTTAGGTTCTTACTATTCGATCTTGGGACCTGAAGCTCATGAATACACTTCTACCCCTCTTGGATGATGATGATTGGGCTTATATTAAAGCCCGTGGCCTATAATATATCACCAAACTACCCACCATTATGGCAGATCATGCCTACATTATAGCTTTAGTCCATCGATGGGACCCTCGGACCAGTACCTTCCACTTTCCTATCGACAAGATGACCATCACGTCAGAAGGTATGTATAGGATCTTATGGCTCCTCTTTTATGGAGTGGCCATGGTCTCTTCAACCACTAATAATTAGGTTGTTGTTTTCACTCGGGTGTTCGGAGGGAGCTCTGCGGAGGCTCTCAAGGACACCAAATATGGGGGAGTGTCTATCTCGTAGTGGTATGAGGTGTTACCTAATGTTGACTTGTTTCTTTTCTTTAGTTAGGATAGTGCACTTTAAGGGGGAATGTTAGAGTTAAAGTGCACTATGCCTCTGTTTTGACACTTGTCAGTTTATCATATAGGCCTTCTGCCTATATATGTAACCCATTTTTATCAATAATAAATCCCCTTAGTTTTCCCTCCTAACATTTGGTATCAGAGCTCTAGGCTTTCTCTGCCTTGTGAGCTTGAGGGGGGTTTCCCTCATGGAAATCCCCCTCTCATCCTTTCCTTTTTTGATGCAAAATATGAGTATGCTCTAAACTTGCCGGTGTAAACCGATCTGGTTTATCAGAAAGGATCCTTGCATTTTAATGAAGATTTTTTTAATGAAGAATTTTTTTTTTATTATTTTAGATTGGGTTCTTGGTGTAGTTTTGCTGGTTCTCTGTTCAGACCCTGGTTGAGTTGGCAGAGATTTTTTAATCAGTTTCAAAGCTGGATGAAGTTTTGCTATGGCGTGCATTGCTGGAGGGAAGGTTGTCCCATCAAAATCTGTAAGAGGAGCGTAGATTGTGTTGTTATGGATGGCAAAACCTTTTGCATGGTGGAGGAGTTTTTATGGTGACTGTGCAAACACAATCGACGTGCCACGACTACAGTTGACAGTTGGAGGAGTGTGCTCCAAACTGAACCGTCCTGGTTTTTTGGCCTACACGAATATATTCAAACTGAACAGTGCTCGTTTTTATCCGAAAGTTATTTGTTTTTCAAACTAAGTGATAATTTTTTTTACGTCCGGTATTTTGTAATTGCCTGCCCTGATGAAGACTGGAGAAGAGATGTAGAAATCGTTGGTGGGATATCTGTTCTTCAGCCTATGTCGGCAGCACCGTTGCTGTGAGCGTCGGTGCTCTGCACCTTCAAACTGCTTCCGTTGGATATTCTCTAAAGGGATATTGTCAGTCAATGATGGTTGAGGCTGTGTTGTGCCTGTTGCTTATAAGAGATGATGCCCTAAATCTCTGATGAAGGTGTTCCCTTGCCTGCATAACTGCTCCACGTAAGCTATTATTTTCAGCAGCCTGCTCAAAAAAAAAAGGTACCCATAAGCCTGTTATGCGCAGTGACCTGTGACAGTAGTAGTAATGGTAGTAATTGGGATCATAATGATTGTTGGGATGAAAATTATTAGAATGAGCACTGGAGCTGCTGGACCTCTTTGCGTCTGAGAGCTGTGCCGAGTGGGAACTGACGAAAATCCGTAATGTAAAGTGGCTTGGCAGCACAGCATTGGATCCGAAATATTTAAAGTTACAAACTGGAACACAGACTGGTGTTAATGCAGCTGACGAAGAATCAAATTCGTAATCTAAGCAACTGTTTTTCAAACTGGAAGTAGATAGCGGTGCTGTGAAAATTTGACAAAAAAAACAGGCGGCTGCTGGAGGATGTGAAGGGGAAATGAAAACTGCATTCCATTGCCGTTGCTTGGACTTGTGAAGACCGCTGCCACGGTTGCCCTAAATTGGGGGATCACCGATTCACGACAGTCCGATTCCGTAAAGGATGGCAGCGGATTTGCAGCAGCCGCAAAAATGGCACAGAAACAGAAACCCTCGTTGTTGGGGACGTGAAATTCTTCAAGCCCAAGGACTCTAAATGGAAGCAATCAGTGTTAATTTCATTCGACGATGGTGGTGGGCGCCTTGTCGTGATGGTGGGCAGATCCCGTCAGCTTCAGGAACAAGCGATGATTTACCTAAAAATTTTAGACCGAATTTGAGAGATTGAGACGGTGGCCATGAAGTTGAAGAGTGCACTCCGTTAAACTGGGATATCATGGACCTTGCCACCGTGGCAGAGAGATACGGGTGAAGGTGGTACTGTTTCATGGAAGGTACCAGATTTTGTCTATGTTCGGCACGTTTTTGCCCTCCTTCGTCGCCACCGCCTCTGCCTCGACCACATGGACGTCATGCACCAACAAAGTCCGAAGCTCATGATAGCTCTGTGGCCATTCTGCAAGTTGAAGTAATTTCTCTGTGAGGGGAGCCGTTACAGAGGAGACGGCGAGATTAACTTGAAGAGATGGGGTGTTAATTATTTCCCTATTTTTGTTCCACATGACAAGTGGCGTGGAAAATGCCCACATGGCTAAATTTTTTTTCAAACTTTGAAGTTTTCCAAGGGGGGAAATTTTATTTTTATTTTTTTAAAACCATGGTGGAGAAATTGTTTATTGGCCGACAAGATGGCCTGTTTATAGTATTCTTGGACATTGTTTAAAGTTTTTTTTCCAAATAGCCATGGAGATGGAAGGCCTAGATAATTCCCCTGCGAGGGAAATTTTAAGACTATTTTTATTCCGCCTGAGAGCGATGCCGCCATTGAGCGATGTTGTCTTTTTTCTGCCTTAGATAGGCATGATGTTTTTTCCAAAAGATGAAGGCCCCTTTGATGGTGGAATATAGGGGTATTTATAGTTGTTGGAAATGTTTTTCCGTGACGGACACAATGGTGGTGTCAAATTGTAATTTTGAGGCTATTTCAATTCAGTTTTTTAGCCTCAAATTTTTTTTACCTTGGAGTGCACTCTCGGTTGTACCCGACACTCCCAAGGTAATTTTATATGTGATCCTTGTACCTAGTGATCTTTTCTATACACTTGGCGAATGCAGTGGCTGGTTACCCATGCATTTTGGTGGGATGACATGGTCACCATAAGGACACTTATACTAGGGACTATAGACAAAGACACCCTAGACTCTATCCGAGGTTTTTTCCGGATCTACTTTTGAAGACTATAGACGAAGACACTTTAGAAGATTCTCTTATTTTCTTCTTCTCTCCTCCTATTTTGATCTATGGCTCATTTTATTGTATTGAGTGCATTTTCGATAGAGACCGACACTCTTATATGGCTCGTTTTTCCTTTAATTAGGTGCATTTTCGGTAGGGACCAACACCTTCTAGATTGAGTTCACCATGAGGAGGGATTTCATACTCATGGTGAATCTAGTCAGTGACCTACGAGAGGCAACATCCTCTGAGGATGACCTATAGAGGCAACAAACCCAGAAGTGGCTGACCCTGAGGCACCCATGATGACCTTGAGGCACTTAGATGGCTGACCCAGTGGCAACAGACCCGTGGAAGTGGCTGACCCTGAGGCAACAGACCGAGATGTATACATAGTGAATCTAGCATTATTCATAGTTGGAGAGCCAAGAGCACAAAGCACGAGCCTAGACCAAATCAGCAATAAAAGAGGATGATAGGTTGTTTTAGAGAAGTCAACATTAAGGGAGAATGTTACCTAATGTTAACTTATTTCTTTTCTTTAGTTAGGATAGTGCACTTTAAGGGGGAATGTTAGAGTTAAAGTGCACTATGCCTCTGTTTTGACACTTGTCAGTTTATACTGACACTTGTCAGTTTATCATATAGGACTTCTGCCTATATATGTAACCCATTTTTATGAATAATAAATCCCCTTCAGTTTCCCTCCTAACATGAGGAGGGTGTCTTCTCTGTGAGGCATGCAATGTTGTTGATTGTCATCAACAATATCTTGATTCTAGATTGCTTAGGTTTGAGGTTCTCATGGAACCTCTTAGTGATGGTTCAGGACTTATTGGATAGTGAGGAGCTTATCATCTATGCATGGGGCAGATATTTGCTGGCTCAGTGCTATGATGAGCTGTACCACATCTATCGGTGAGGTCACATCAACATTGCTTGCAGCTTGCTTCTACAGGTTTGGGGATGGGAGCACATCAAGGTAGATAATCCCAGAGGGCTTCCTCTTATGATCACAACTATGGAGGAGTGAATGTAGTGCTATAATGCTAGATGGGATCGAGAGCATGAGCTGCACAAGAGTCATCCTCATGCAGGGGAGCTTCCCTATTATACTGCTACTTTCATTGGGCTGTAGGCTAGGGATGTTATGTGGTGCCCATATCATGAGTGCCTGATGTGGGATGATCCAACCAATTTTACTGCTAAGACGCGATGTGAGCGATGTTTTCTTGATCAAAATGTTGGCATCCGAGAGAATTTCTTCTACTATCAAGTTCTTTGTCAGTACAAGATACAATAGGATGTGCCTCTTGTTCCATTTTTGTACAAGTGCCTCATAGTAGATAAGGACCTACCCCCGGAGTACATTAAAAAGCTCTCAAATGAGGAGAATGCCACAATAGTTGATCCAAGAGTCACTAGGGGTGTAACATAGGCATACACTCAGTGGTGGGGGGATCGAATGTGGCATGGCACCGATAGCCTAGGTCACAAGGATGATGGTAGGGGTGATGACACAAATCTGACAGGGTGTAGAGTCTGAGCCAAAATCGAGGTATGGGGCCAGCCAACAAAGTAGGTGGCAAAAAAGGAGTAGGATGCTCCTAAGGAGGATGAGGAGGAGCTGGATCTTGAGGAGAGATTCTACTCTAAGAGCACAATTGCATGAGATCTAGGCTGAGCTCTAGTTGACCAAGATCTAGGTGCAGCAAAGAGATGCTAGCATAGCACAACGATATACCACCATAGAGTAGCTCATGGTGCATATATAGGCTCTATAGGCTACTATCAAGTGCGGTACTACTAGGATGCAGTTTGTTATCCCTCCTTCTACACCATAGGGGGATCTAGAGATAGATTTAGGTGTAGATTTTCTATGCCTTTAGTTACTATTGGATTTTTATGAGGGGTAGATTCAGGAGCATGTTGGTCACATTACCGCTCTCCAGATGTAGATAAGGAGGCATGGGATTGTTCCTAAGGAGGCACCCGGTGCAGGTGGTTCATAGGTCAGTGGGTACTCTACCTCAGGGTATTCTTTTGTCCATCCTATCCAGAGGACCTATACTCAGACAGAGAGACCAGTAGGTTCACACCATTTGACTCATGACACCGCCATAGGGGGAGGTGGCACTAGGGGAGGTGATGCTGGGGGCTCAGCCCCTGTATTTGATTGATGGTATTCTTTCAATTCATTTTTAAGGTCGGCTTGACATACCTGTCTATAGCCCATGGGCATTTTTGTACCTTTATGGACCTGATACACACATTTATATGATATATTTTCTTTATGACTCATTATGTGTATCGTTTATTGCTTATGTTTTTGTTTTATTTTGTTTTATGATGCGATGGATGATGATGAATTGATATATGTATGTGTTAGGTGATAGATGATATTTATGATGATGTGGATTTGAAATAGATGCTAATGTGTGTATATATTATGATATGATGTGATGTATTATTAGTTGATCTAATGATGGATTTATGGTTATATGCAAATTGATATTGCTTATATGTTTTATGATGTGCTTTATGATGTAATGATGGATGATTGATGACTTCTATATTTATGGATGCAATATTATTGTTAAATGCATGTTTAATTTTGCTTTAATTGTATGCATATAGCTTATGTGATGGTATGGTATGAATGAACCTGTATGCTTTAATCACTTAAAACATAAGGAATGCATATGATATTAACAATCTTAATGGGTGATACCACAAAAAGTAAAAAAATAATCATGAATTTAAATAATCACTCATATCATAAGAATTGATTAAGTATTCATATGTGAGATGTAATGGTGTGAAATGTATGTATTTTATTGATAAGTTTTTGTAAATTAAAAGATATAAAGTAGTCAATGGCTGTCTATATATTATTTCTAATATATATGCGGTATCTATCCTACTATGTTGATACCCCCTAATTTATAGAATCTTATAAATAAAATGTTGGTATGATTGATGATATGATTAGTTGCTATATAAGAATTTATGGAGCTTTGCATGAGATTCAAACATTCTAGTTACCCTATCAATAGCTATGTACTGACCATACTAGACTTTTGAATAAGCAAGGCTTTCATCATGGACCTATGGATTCATTGTCCCTGTGTGTGCAAATGAATATATTTAGATAGAACTCAATATTTTCCTTTGATGTCAGGCGAGATTCTTTCAGCCCATTGCTAAGATTGGGGATCCTCAATTGTTCATCTTATCCTATGTTGGACTTAGTTGGACTATACCACTAGGTGACCTTGGGTTACCTAAAGCTAGCTCATCCACATTTAAACACTGGTCTACACAAATGCATAATACCTTTGTATTAGAAATATCGTCACGCGTTTGGTTCGGTTGTGCTGAGAATTCCAAGGATTCAAGTTCCATTCCCTTCTTTTCTTCATTTTGACTCGGGATACTTGTTCATGTCTAGTTATGAAAATCACTGTTTATTTTACTAATTTTTTTTTTGAACAAGGGATTCTTATAGTGATGATTATCACTGTTTATTTTGATTTTATTCTTTTGATATTTTGAACTATGAATTTGGGTGTTGATGTTCGACTTTAGAAGATTTTGAACTTTCGATTTTGAGATTTGAATTTGGCTTTGTTATGGGGTTTTGCTTATTTCTATGAAAGTAAGGGATATATGCAGTGATGAAAATCACTCATTTCTGTGTAGGGTAGAACTTGTCCTTTTGCCAATTCTCAGCACCTTTAAACAGGTTGCATAGGGGGATAAGCAAGGATGACCCTTTTCACTTAAGGTAACTTAGAACCCTATATGCAATTTTCATCTTCCCTTGTCCAGCTAGGATTTTAGTTTTTATAATTAGTGATGGGATTCTGAATATTTGAGGTTTTCATGACTATTCCTTATTATCTACTAATCAATATGGCTTTTCACAAAAATTGATAAGACCACTAGATATGGTTTAATAACCAAAAAATATTATCCCATTCCTTATAGCAAATTTGATATGGTTGTGTTGAGAAACACAATTACACACATGTATGAATGGATGATGGTGGATTTTATTTTGATTTATGATACAAATTATGACATTACTTGTAAGACTGTGATCATACCATATGCGAATGTAATGGAAATGACAATGCAATACAACTATGTGGATGCAATATGTGAGATGCAATTATTTTTGTGTTTTTGATTTTATGTTGTTTTTGTATTTTGGATTAATGTGACAAAAGGGCTTATTGTGCCTTTGGGGCTTTTGATTTTTGACCAAGTAGCATGAAATACTTGGAGCATTTTCATTGGAATTTGATCAAGCGGCTTGGGTACCCTTGGAGCATTTTGGTTTGAATTTGACCAAGCAACTTGGATACCCTTGGAGAATTTTGATTGGAATTTGACCAAGTGGCTTGGATACCCTTGGAGCATTTTGATTGGATTGAGTTTTTTTTTTTTTTTTTTTTTGATTTGTTTGTATTTTTGATTCTTTACAATGTTTTTGTGTTTTTGACATATTTGAATATTTTTTGTGTTTTTTTTTTTGTTTTTATGTATAAAATGCCTTCAAGTGAATGGTATTGAGAGGTTCAGGCTCTTCAAAACCATCTAATAATATAAGGTGATAAGCTCCATGCCCAACTTTTTCAGAAACAATATAAGGGCCTATCCAATTTACCACGAATTTGTCTTGTAGGTGCAGTGGTAAATTAGAATTATATTGGTTCTATTTGAGCACAAGATCCCAAATTTTGAAATATCTTAAGTGAACTTTACTATTGTAAGCTCATGTAAGACGATCTTGGTAAACACGAAGATGCTCTAAAGCATTGACTCGTCGTTCATCAAGAAGCATCAACTGATCAAGGTGGCCTTGCCACACAGTATCATCATATATGAAGTCCTTCAATGCTATGCAGAGTTGGAATTTCCAACTCTAGTGGCATGATGGCCTCAACGCCATATATAAGTGAAAATGGTGTTGCACCAGTGGGTATCCATACACTAGTCCTGTATGCCCATAGTGCCAAAGGTAATTGCATGTGAAAATCCTTGTGATTTTTTTGCATCATCTTCCTCAAGATGGAGACTATTTTTTTGGTTGAGGCTTCTGCTTGCCCATTTGCTTGCGGATAATAAAGCATTGAAAAACTATGCTAAATATGGTATTTGTTCATTAAAGCATGCATATTTTTGTTCTTGAAATATGACCCATTATCCGATATTATCTTCGAAGGGACCCCAAAACAACTTATGATATTGTGGAGTATAAACTTTACAATCCTTGGTCCAGTTGTCGATGTTAGGGGGATCGCTTCAACCCATTTTATGAAGTACTCAGTAGCCATTATGATGAATATGTGTCGGCCTGAGGATGGGGGTGAGATATTCCTAATCAATTCTAGTCCCCCACTACGAGAATGGCCATGCTGCCTAGATGGGTCGCAAGGCTTGTGATGGCAAGTGCATGATATTTGCAGATGCTAACACTTAATATATTTCTTGACATATTCACAGTAGTCCTTTTCCATTGTGGGCCAATATTAACCCATTCTAAAGATGCGCTTAATGATGGCCATGCCACTAAAATATCCTCCACATGTACCATCATGAGCTTGTGAAATTGCCCAGGAAGATTCCTAGGGCTCAAGACAATGGAGTAGTACTCCATCATATCCTCGTATGTAGAATATTTCTCCTAGAAAGATGAATCTTGTCACTTTATATTTGAATGTTCACCTTTCGATATGCAACAAACCTTGAGGTATTATTCCAAGCTTCAGGAAGTCCCATAATTGGGAAAGCCAATATTGATAAGATGTTGCTTCTATGGATAAAATGTCATGCTCTTCTTGTGATCCAGCATTTACGAACACTAATTGGGAAGCAACCTTGTGATGGATGGTTGTTCCACATTCCATAGGACCTTGAGAGATCAAAGATTCCCAAAGGGGCTATTTGCAAGAAAGCTCTAATTTTGAATGACCAATCCTGATTTGTCTCGGTTTGTATTATGTTGATTGACTCTAGGTTGTCAATAACCTCACGCTGTATTGCAAAAAATATGAGCACTTTCACATGAACGGTTGTGAAATTAGTAGACAAATTCTTAGGGATTAAGGATCCCAAATATGCCATGGTGTTTGCAAATATATTTGATGTACGAGAGATTGCCTCGATGTCATACCATTCCAACTAGGCTAGGTAAGTGTCAACAAGCTCCTTGTAAGATTTTAGGAGTGGGCACCTTCATTGGAACAATCCTTTGACTTGGTTTACTATGAGCAAGGAGTCACCAAAGATATTAAATCTTTTAATTCCCATTGCTATGGCTGCTTGGAGTCCCAAGATCAATGCCTTGTATTCCATGTTGTTGTTTGTGTAAGGGAAGTCTAGCTTGAATGATAAGTATAATGGAGCGCCCTGTAGTGTGATAAAGATAATCCCTACTCTGCCCCCTTGTTCACACTTTGAACCATCAAAGAACAATGACATGTCCCTTTCCTTCTTAGATTCTTTGAGTTTTGGTGGATCTGATAGTGCAAAGACCGCATCGTTAGGAAAATCTATGGTGAAAGGCTTACTATCCTGAAGAGGCACCTCTGCCAATTGATCTTCTATGACTTGTCCCTTGATGGACATTTGGCTTATGAAATCTAGATCAAATTTTATCAATAGCATGATCCACTTCACGGTACGCGTATTGTGATATGTCTTGCTCATCATGTACTGCAAAGGATTTTGCTTTGATATAACATAGGTCGTATGGCTCAACATGTAGTGTCGCAACTTTCGAGTTGCAAAGACCACTGCTAAACACAATTTTTTGACATACGCATACCCTAGCTCATAACTCACCAATGTGTGACTAATGTAATATATGGCTTGCTCTTTGTTTTGCATGTTCTTTTGGGTCAACATGGTGCCCAAAGTGAAATCAGTAGCCGATATATAATAAGAATGGTATGTCTGGCCTTGGTGGAGCCAACACTAGCAACATCGCTAGATAAGTTTTGATCTCTACAAAGGCTCATTGGCACTTTCCATCCCAATGAAACGGGATATCCTTGCATAGCAACTGGTTCATGGGCTGACACTTATCTAACAATTATGCAATGAACCTTTTTATGGATGCTATTTTGCCTTGTAGGCTTCTTTATTCCGTAATGTTGGTAGGGGTGGCCATTTCCATTACAGCTTTTACCTTTGTAGGATCAACTTAAATGCCTCTCTTAGAAACTATGAATCCTAAAAGCTTACTAGAAGTTATGCTAAAAATGCATTTCTTATAATTCAATCTGACATTGTGCTCAATGAGGTGATTAAAGATTTTTCTAAGGACTTCAGCATGCTCTTGCCGTAATAGGGACTTGGAAAGTAAGTCATCCATGTAATATTATAAGATCTTATGCATGTAGTCATGGAATATGTATGTCATAGCGTGGCACCCGCATTCTTCAGACTGAATGGCATAACTTTGTAACAAAATGTTCCCCATGGAGTACTAAAAGCGGTTTTATGTTGATCCTTGGGTTTAATACAGGTCTGGTTGTATCCAGAAAAACCATCCATTAGGGAGAGCATTTCATGACCTGCAATTGCATCCACAAGAGCATATATGTTTGGAAATGGGAACAAATCCTTTGGTGTTGCCCTATTTAAGTCTCCAAAGTCTGTGCAGATGCATACTCTTCCATCAGGTTTTCCCATGGGTATCATGTTCGATACCCACTTAGGGTAGTCGATAGGAACTATGAAAAATGCATCCAATAGTTTTTGCAATTCATTCTTTACCATCAAAGCAATGGTGGGATGCATTTTTCTCAACTTCTGTTTGATTGGTTTCTTCATGGGGTCTAATGAAAGGTTGTGAATAACTAACTTTGGATCTATCCCAGACATATCCATGTTAGTCCAAGAAAATAGATTTGGCCTCTATTTCAGGAGAGTAATTATGATGGCTTGTTCTTCTAGAGATAGAATTTCTCTAAACTTGACTCTCTTTGGTTGAGTAGGATCATCGCTAATGTCCACTTCTAAAGTCACTTATATAGCCATATGTGACCCATACTCCAACTGGTGAGGTGTGGGTATCAAGTGAATGTCATCGATGGGATTTACAGGTCCTACTGACTCAGAATCCAAACCAGCATGGAATACGTCATGGGCATAGCCTAGTGAAAAATGGAATGGTTGTAACATCTCTTAATTAGAGAAAAGATCTTCAGGATCTATTGGTGAATCAACACGATCCCAATCAATTGTCTCTGTGTCAAGACATAAAGGTTTATTCGGGTTGGATGGGTTATGAAGTGGAGTGGTCAAATAAATGGAGATTGTATTGATGGATGGGATGAAATATCCAAGGCCACATGGGTGAAATATTATCTATGAGGTTTTCCTTCCATGCTCACGATGAGGCTCTAGAGGAATGGGAATCTCTAGATCTGGCCCATGAGCCAGGCTGACAATATGATCATTGGGTTCAAATAATTCCTTGAATGTTGGTGGAGGGGGATTGACCATGCAATGAATGACAGCTAAGTCAATAGGTCTCCCCAAAAATCACAAGCCAAAATCTATGGTGTAAAGTGTCGCTTCTCTTTCCACCAACATATTGACTTGTCGTAAATGATGAGGCCCAAGATAGGTCATCTCTATCTCATCCTCAAAATTGTCATCACTTATCTAGAAGCCATTAGCATTAGTGTGTGGCCCTAAGATGAGGGGCTCATGTATTGGCTCTAAGTAAGCCATATTTGTTTCATCCTCATATTTTGTCACTTATGATGAATCCATTTGCATTAGTATGCTACCCCAAGTCATGAGGCCATTGCATTACCCTTAAGTAGGCTCTCTCTATTGAGTCCTATGAATCATAGTCACTTTCATTCGATATGTATCCACTCTCATTATGGATGGACCAAGTAAGTCTTCGTAAGTAGCAAGGCCCATGATAGGCCAAGCCCTCTTGTGCTTCATCATCACTGGGCACATATCCATTTTATTCTTGTTCTTCATCCCATGAGTTGTACCCTTTTGGGATGGCCTCAATTGCGAGTCTTGGATAATAAGTCTTAGGTGGCGGTATTCTTACTGCATCCACTTGTCTATTGCACATAAGTCTTGAACTCAATGGGTGATAAGGAATAAAATCAATGTCTTCTCCTAACCCCAAGCTCAATCTATCCAATGCTATTGCTAGAGATTCATCCTGACATCTGATGTGATAGCCTACCCCAAATATATCAGTGGGAAGCTGGTACTATGACTTGAGTGGCCAAATTTTCCCCTGCTCACATATACCAAGACCGTAACCATGCTAATGACAGCATTCAAAGTAGCTTAAAGTGAACTCAAGATTGGATAGGTAATGGACATTAACAGTGAACAATTCATCATTGTCCTCTTATTCTTTCGTAGACTTATGGGCACAGTATAGTCCAATGTAGACAAAATTTGTCTGGTTGGGAGGGATTCCAAGCAGAATTACCTTTCCTAATAGCGGCCTTAGATCCTTTAGACATCCCATATCTTGCGTAGACTCTATGATAGGTGTAAAGGTTATGTTTTGCACAAGATACTCTCCTATCCCTGTGCTTTCCAAGTGTATAGTCATATGTGAGGTGGATGACCCCACGGATGACACTGGAAAAGCGGGGTGGTAGTCATCGTCTTTGACTTGGTCTTGGTGATATTATTCATCCATGGGACTTGGACCCTCTTAAATAGCTATGGTTAGAATTTTCTTGAGTTTATTTTCCTCAACCATAGGTGCCTTTAGCTTCTGATTTTTTTAGTTTAGGCATTGATGTTTGATTAGAAGCATTTGCCGCTTTGTGCACAAGATGAGATGTTTATGTAGACGGGTCTTTTCGTACCCTTTTGTATTTGTTATCTAGTTGCACGGTTGGAGATGAAGGTCCTACAGATAAGTGAGCAGAAGGAATCAAAAATTCTCCTGGACAATTGACTTGATGAACATACTTGAATGGCTCCTCATCTGCCAACACCATGTAGAATTTGTTATCATGCACATACTTGACACATTGGTGTATAATCGAAGGAACACATTTTCCATTATCCAAGGTCTCCCTAGGAGGATGTTGTATTGCATGGCCCCTTCCAAGACATGACACATCATGGGGATGATTTTATGCCCCACATTGATAGGTAGGACTATCGTTCCCATAGTATTACATAAAGCATCATTGAAAGCTCTTAATGTATAGGCTCCCAAAATGATATTGGACTTGGGGATCTTAAGGTGTTCTATTGTCATTGTTGTGATGATGTTGATTGATGAACATGTATTGATCAAGAATCGCTTAAAATGTAAATCATTGATTGATGCCACAATGTTCAACGGTGGGTCTGTTAAGGCAGTAGGTATTGTCTTAATATCATAATCATAGAATCGAATTATAGGTTCTTGGCATTCTTGTACTTGTCCCACAAAATGGGTGAATGCATTTGGATATTGTGGTTGGATCTCAAATGACCTTAAATCTCCATAAAGATTTTCTTGTGCTTTGGGGATTTTTATATGAGCTCATAAATGGATAGCTTAGCTGGAGTCGTTTGTAAGTTTTTCTCAAGTCTACTTCGGATAGTTAGCACAGGTCGAGTTGGTGGACCTAAAAGGTTGTTTTTGCCCTACCTCTACCTAGGTGCAACAAGGACATTTATGGGAGCTTATGAAGGTTGCGGTTGACCATATCATCTACTCTTGGTTGCTATAATTACAATTTCAACCATCCCAACACACTTGTGGGTAGGCATATCAATTCAGACCTGATTGACTTGAGCACATTGCCCTCTAGGGGCCTCATGGTTTGGTAGCAGGTTTTTGTAGATGCCCATATCTCTGTTGTTAGGGGTCAGTGGGTTGTCCACGTTTAGTTCTCCTGCCTCAATCATGTTTTGCACCTAATGTTTGAAACCAACACAAACGTCAATGTTATGCCCCGGTATCCTGTGATAAGGGCAGAATTGATCTTCCCTATATCCTTTTGGCTTAGGATGGTTGGGATATATAAGAGGTATATAAGGGAATATGATATTTTCCACCTTGCTCAATTGATTGAAGTTTGATTGCATTTATTCTGTCCATGGTGTGAAATAACGAAGGGGTTTGCATTCTTTGTTTTATCCCTGATTGTTCTTTTGATCATAGTTGACTGGTGGGGGTTGTGCTTGATAATTTTGGGGTTGTTGCATAGCCCCATCCTTAGGCGCAACCAACACCACTTGATTAACTCGGGTAGTGTTTGCTTGCTTCTGCTTATATTTGCCATTCTTGTCATTTTTGCTCCACTCCTTATTGGTTCAGAGTTTTATGGTTCCCTCATTTACTTTGATGGCCTCAATGAGTTTGGATTGTACCAAAGATTCCTCAAATGAGGGATATTGTTGTAGTTGTAGCAAGAGGGAAATGTTTTTGGAATAACTCTTGGTGAACATCCGAACAATTTCTTTTGTGGGAACAAAGAATAATAATTTTACCATGACTTTTCTCCATCTATTCCCGTAATCCATTACTGGCTCATCATCATAATATCTTAAATTGGCCAGGTTCAAGAGATTTAATTTCCTCTTAGCACCAAAGGAGAAATGCTTCAGAAAAGCATTTACCTGTTGTTCAAAGTTGGATATGCTATGCTTGGGAAATTGGTTAAACCATTGGGTGGCTTCACCTGAGAATGTAATGATTAATGTCCTTAGCATAAGAGCATCATTGTCTTCAATATGAAAACATGCATTGATGAAATTGGTGACATGCTCTTGTGCATATTATTCACCTTTAAAGTTCTCTAGCCTAGGCATCTCAAAGTGCTTAGGATAGAGAGGGTTAGAAACTAATGGACATAATGGTTGGTTGTGTATTTTTCTCAATGTTGGTTGGCTCCCAGTGGCCTCTTGTTTCGCAAAGGCTTTTATATTTTTAGTAAGCTCTTGAAATACCTTTGAAGCAAGGAGTTCTTCCTCTTTCAAATATCTCCCCCCCATGGTGATGGTGGAGGTAGCACTCTATCCATTTTATTTGCTCTATTGTATTCCCTCCTTCTAGGGGATCCAGGATACGCCTGATCCTGATTTATTAAATCTACCATTTCTCCCCTAGTTGGATTCCACTCATGATTTGGAGGGTGATTTTTATGTGGGTCACTTTCTTGTCTAGTGCACCCATTCTGTTGAGAGTCAGCGTGTTGATATCTATTTGATTATTGGTTGCTACGAGATAGCTCCTCGACTTTCTCTCTTAAGCATTGCTCATGTTTGCATAACAACCATTATCTTTGTTTATCATGTTCAAGAGCTTATACAAGCTCTCACTCCTTATCTAAGGCATTTTATAACCGTTGCATGTGGTTTATTTGTGTGTTCATAGAAGACTCGTGCTTATCTAAATCTGTTCTTGTAGTTCTGATTTGTAGATTCCTCAAAGAGGTTTTTGCTATCTCTTTGCTTTGGCTAGCTAGTGTGACTTGTTCAATATATTATTGGGCATCTCTATGGTCAGACTCTATATGTTTACTTTGGGATCACCCTGAGACACCACCAGTTTGAGAAGTGGGCTTAGAAGTCATAGTTCATGAAATTTCGAATGTAGAGTTCTTTGTGGCTACAGTTTCAAGTGATGGCCTCAGGTGCAACCAATCCAACTCATCCAACTATATTGTTTTCCATGGCTGATCCCGCAGGGTGCCATTCATTCCAATGAGGTCATAGTATAATGGAATCCTTCCTATTTTTTAAAGGATATCTTATGTTTGATGTCTATGACTGGATGTGTTTCTAGTTTCATGCCCCTCAGCGGGCTAATCTGTTCTAAGTGTTGCATGTGAACGTTGAGATGTTTTGAATCTTGTGTGTCTTTGTGGTGATGAGGGTTTTGTAGCCCTCTCTACCCTCCATGAGTATGGATATGGGAAAACCTCATCATATCTGTGTGAAGAACGGGGTCTAGAACCCTCTTTATGTCTATGTGAGGAGGAAGCTCTTAAAGCTTCCTCATATCTTTGAGAAGTTTCTGTGCATTTAGAGGAAGCCTTCGAGGTTTCCTCATGTATCCTTGATGATGATGGCCATGAGGTCTCTTTGTGTTTATGTTATGTAGTTTCATGTTGTGTTTATATATTTGGGGTTTCTCGAGGAGATCCCTCAAGGGTTGAATTATCACCTCTTAGACTCTTAGAATTGCGTCTCACGGTCTTTCGAGTAGGTCTTTCAATGTTACTACGGCTTCACCCAAGGGCATGAGTTGCCTCAGATTCCCATTCGATGACAGAACAAGGTGTTTACTTCTTGTTTTGACCATTTTTTTTGGAAGCTTTAGCTTTTGTGTTGCACAAACAATATCAAGCAAATGTTTATCTTGCTTACGATTTTAAGTGTGCCCTAAACTGTTTGTTGTATTTTGATGTTTTGTTGTTTCTTTTTTCTTGTTCTTGCTTTGGATTTGGAATGAGGAGACTCATCCATAGTGATAATCAAGAGTACTCATCCCAAACATGATTTACCAAAAGTGACTAGGGTACACCACTAAAATCCTAGTGGGGGGTTCACCTAGCTCTTCCACTCTAAACCAATGAATGTTACAATAGTGGGAGACAGTTTGAACACAAGTAACTTAGTACCACTATGAATAAGTTCTTCAATACATTTATAGGAGAATATAGGGGGAAAACCGATGGAAGGAGATGAATTCCAACATCACCGGACTGAATTGAGGGTTGGTGATGAAATCCAACTCCCCAATGTTTAAATGATATGTGCATGTGTGGTGTTCATTTTAAGATTGCATGAAGTAAAGTGCATAATATAGCAAAAATGACTCTTTCCTATATGCCTAAGTGCAAAATACATTTCAATATTTAGAAATATGCATGAACTACTATGATTTGTATGGGTGCACTTTATTTCGTACAAATATGGCCTCTTGCAAGGCCTCAAAGCAAGCAAACAACATACAATGTCTAGCACGTTGGATCCTAGGGCAAACTTTTCAAGCATAAGCCGATGTTCCTAGAAATGCCTAGTGGAAATCTAAAAGAAGATATAAGATATACAAAATACCTCTTATTTTATTCTTTCAATTCCCAAACAGAATTGTACTTTAAGTTCACTACTTTGGACACATAAAAGTAGACAAAAAGCTATAAAATATCAGAGAAACTATACCAACCTCTAATCCAGCTCAGAGAACCAAGGTTTTGTCCTCTACTAAACTCCAGTGTTGGACACTATCGACGAGAGAAAATGGTTTTTTGCCGCTATTAGCAAGAGTGACTAAGGCTATGTTGGCTACTATGGCTTAGAGCAACTGATTTATAGCCATTGTAGACCAGAGCGGCTAAGCCTACACACAAAACTAAGTCAGTATCTAGGAAAAAAAATGAAAAATCAATGGATGTCCCACCATGATCTGGCCACTATCGTCTGTAGTGGCTAAGTTTTGGCCACTCTAGGCTTGAGCGACTAAGGTCTGGCCACTCTGGTCTTGAGCGGCTAAGCTTGGATGGGCTCAGAATGCCTCAAATGAGTGGTGAGAACCACTTTTGATGCTTGGAAAGTCCAATATTATGTCATATGATCTTATGAATGTGCCTATGTGAGTAGCTCCCCCAAACATGAAATGTTTTAGGTGTCTACATAATCTAAAATATTATATAGAAAAACTATAAAAATCGATCACCTGAACAAGACCCTCTTTGTTTACGGATCATCTTAGGATGAGACGATCATTATCGTAGACCTACAACTTTTGAAAACTAGGTCTGATGGCATTGGGGGTGATCCAAGGATTGATTTTGTCGATGAGTTTCTCATGAATGGAGATGCAAGCTTATTTATTCAGACTATTTGGAGAAATGAGGTTAATCAAGTGATATGATAGAAGGTGGATTCAAAGCTTGTGTAGCAATCTAGAAGCATGGTGACAACAAGGAAGCTTAACAAGAAATTTGGGTAGCACTTCATTGTAAGAGTTCAAAAATTGAGGATCTTCTAAACAAAGGGGGGAAGCCTCCATTTTATAGACTCCTTAGAACACAACCAAAGAGGTAAGTGGTAATCATAGATAGCCTAATTATCACTTTTCATGTGGTAGGGGTGACTGCAGGTCATCAAGGGCAGTGGGAAATTTGCTACCACACTGACAGGATGTCCCATAGATGGTCTTGAATTTATTCCTATGGGAAATGTGTCCTTTGGCTAGGTAAAGGCACTAAATAGCCCTAAGGCTACCCTAGGTGGGTTAGATGGGTTAGAAGGAGATATTTTAGAGAGTATCCTTGTGATTATTCATTTTAGGTGTCTACACATGCAATACATGTTGTTCCTTCTACTCTTAATAAATTTTTAAAATATGAATTCAAAGATCAACTTGTTACCATTCATGGCAACCCTCATCCATTTCAATATTGTTCAATGGTTGAGCAAGATAAATTCAATATTAATTTTTTTCCATCTATTTATCTCTACAAATTTTTTTTTAATTATTTTTCTACTTCTTCTAACATCATCTAGGAGTTAAAAAAATTCAAAATAAATGAGGAACCATTAGCCATAATATCATCACGGGATCAAATCAACATGCTCGATGAAATTCATCTTCTAGATTTAGTAAAATTGCCAACTTAACTCTAAACTATAGGTTTTCCCCGTAAAAATGATGAAGTTGTACACATTGACATGTGTACCTTTATCTAAATAGGTACATTCCTCAAAGAGAAGACCCATGGTAGCAATTCCTTTCCTATCGAGTAAGCCTTTTCCTATTGTTATCTATCCAATGATTACCCACTTTCTAAGAAAATCCTATCTAGCATGGGATATGTAGGTAAGGGTTTGGGGCCATAATATAAAGGCATTAAAGAGCCTTTAGAGGTTGAGCTTTGGCCCAAGAGGTGTGGCATAGGCTACATATCCAACAAAAACCAACCCTTACCAATGGATGATGATAAATTTGTTACTTATGATGAATTCATTGATCATAGCTTAGAGTGGAATAATGAGGATGAGAGACCGCATTCTCCCTCAAACATTTTGTTTTACAATGTGATAACTTTTGTGCACCCTGAGTTAGTTGCAATCCTAGGGGATTATGTTGAAGGGGATACTCTTTGTGATATGCACCATGAGTATATCCTTTGAAATAACTTCTTCTTTGATGTATTAGTCCCCTGTGTCACCCATGTTGAGTCTTCTAGTTCTCAAGTGGACCCTATTCATATGTCTCTTGTAGACCTTGAGAAATTAGGAGTCATTGTTCTTGTCACTAAGAAGGAAGGCACATTTAGGGTATGTGCAATTTTTTTTTTTGAAATTCCAAGACTATTTGTGATATGGCTCATGAATATTTCCTCCATCATAGCCTTTTATTTAAGGAGTTAGTCCCTCATGTCATCATTTTGATAGCTAAGAAATATGGTACCATGAGAGTGTGAGCTAACTTTTATTTAGATCATTTGCATCAACTAGAGTTGTTGGATGAGAAGCGCATCCATGTATTAGAGCATATTCGATCCTATCAAAATAGAGTCAAGTGATATTACTCTAAGAAAGTTTGTAATCATTCTTTTGAGGTTGGGGATCTTGTCCTCAAGGAAAATCAAAAGAACACGAATGCTCGATTAGATTTTAAAGGCAAGTTTTAGCCAATTGGGTAGGACCCTTTGTAATTATAGTGAGTTTTGGCTCAAGAGCCTATAATTTAGTGTCATTAGATGGTAAAGAACTTAAATAACCAATGAGCATAATGTACCTAAAAATAAATTATGAAAAAATTCATTCTCATCATCTTATTTTCTGTTCTTCCTCTTTTTATTGATCATATATCTTCTTCTACTGGTTTCTCTTTGCTTTGTTTGCATTAGTTTGCCTGCTAATTTTGCATGATTGCTTGTCATATTGCATGGATCACTTGACATACTTCTCTTTTGCATATTTTTCTTATCATATAGTTAGCTCTTTGTTTTTTGATCATACTTGCATGACTACTTGATCATATAGTTTTTGGGAACTTTTCCATGAGGTAGGTGATGAAACCTAGTTAGGTTTTAGCTCATATGCATTGCACTCATACTAGGTAACTAATGCTTAGCAAGTCCCCAACCTAGGGAATATTCCTTGACCTTGAAAGTATTAATAATTATAAAATTTTCTCCAAGTCAAGGGATATTGTTCTTCATTTCTTGTATATCCTTGTCCTTTGCATGTTTTTTCATTCTTATTTTTTCCAATACAACGAATATATGTTCCTTATTTTATATATGCATATTTGTTTTTCTTACACTTATCCTTGTTTGATATTTTTATTGTTAAAGGGTCCTCATGGAATAGGATAGATACCACATGAATATCATTTATGGTGTTCATACAACCATTAACTATTCTATGCACATCTCTTAGCTCTTTGAATTTCAAACAAGGCATATACACACTACTTGTTCAATATTATTCTCTGGAGCTAATGTCCATAGTGGGTTGCACTCCTTATAACCATATGCACACACCACACCCCTATTGGTTTACTGTTTCTTTTCATTTTAGCTCAACGAGCTTGACACCCATTACAAGGATAGCTTCAACCTCCACTTAGACCATTTATGAGCACAAATCCTAGTGAGTATCTCTCCATATTAATCACTAGTGAGTACACACCCATAGTGGGTAACACTCCTGTATGATTTGTTCTTTTCAATGAGTATGACACCCTCACAAGATAGCTTCATGGCCACTCATGAGCACTACATCCCTAGTAGGTTCTACTCCATCACGTCCATTTGTGAGCATACATCCTCATAGTGTTTCGCTCATTTTTTTGATTAGTTTATGATCATTTAATCACACTCACTCCTTGCGATCTAAGCTAATCCAAATGCTATACTCTAAGCATCATTTTTTTGTTCCTTTTTTTGACCTATGTTCACTTTGTTGTTGTTGTTCTTCTTCATTTTTCTTCTTCTTCTTCATTTTTCCTTCTTCTTTCTTTTCTTATTTCTCTTATTGTCTTCTTATTTATTTTTGAATTTGTAACTTGTCCTTATGGGGTGAAAATTTTCTTTGGTTTGAATTCATGGTCCCTTCTTACAAGGTGTTGATTCAGCTAGTGTGTTATATTTCTCTCATTTTCTTCCTTCTCTTCTTTCTTCCATCATTCTTTTGTGCCTCCAATCATCTAGTCATGCATTTCATTTTATTTTTGCATTAGTTTAGTTCATTAGCATTCATGCATTTGCATTTAGTTAGTCCATCATGCATTTAGTTAGTTCCTCATGCATTTACTTAGTTTTCATTTATGCACTCAATTATTTAGATTATTTTACATATTAAAAATAATCATACACCCATATTTTCTAAAGAATAAATAAATAATATATAAAAACTAGATGTAGTACTCATGAATAATAGAGTGTGTGTTGGTTGGTGTGCCATAATGTAAGATTGACACACTCAACCACCCCCCTAAGCCTAAGGATGCATGCCACACAAAAAATTAGCATGTCACCCTGATCCTCATTATAGGTCTACGAGCCCGTCTCCCTTGCTTTGCCTATCGAAGGTGATCTTAGTGGGGGAATGTTCATGGATCATGAAAAAATCTATGATCTAGACTACAACTAACTTTGTGTCTAAAGGGAGGATGGTGGATGCACCCTCTTATCTGTTAGAATTACTTGGAAATATAGGGTCTAGTAGAAGGTCTCCCTCTCTATAGACACCTCTAGCCTCTCCCCTATCCTTTGTGGCTCTACCTGTAGTAGCAAAATCCCATTGCTCTACTAACTATTGATAATGATAACCATCCCCTTAGCTCAAGACTACTTCCACTCTTACTCCAATAAACTCATCTCCCCTTAGAGGAAGTTTGCCTTAGCCCTTGCCATGTATTGCTCTATGAGTGTCATGCTCAAGGTACTCTGCAATCCCTCTATTCTCTTCACCCTATCCTCTTAGAGCAGGTTCATATCCCTATACATGGTCATTATCTAGGCCTATAAAAACTTTGTCTCCCTCCCTAGGTCTCCTTGATCCACGGTCCTACTAGGTCCCATCATAATTGATGTAGAGGCACCCCCTACCATCCAACTCAGCTTGACCTCTATCACTGTGGGTGTAACCCCTATTGCCCCCTTCCCTTGAGCCTAATAGGATTATGGTCATCCTTGTGGCCATCACCATATATATACTAGCCTATACCCTCACTGTTTGAATGGATCTAGAGCCCTCTATCATCCCTTAGTGGTGCATCAGGTAACCTCTCTTAAGGCTAGATGCACTTTTTGGGTCATGACCTAGAGTCTCTACACTAGCATAACTAGGCAGATCCTTGGGGGTAAAATGTTCCTATACCATATCCTAAATACAGGGGCCACACCATCATTATCCACTCTTGCATCAACATTTAGTGGGTCATCCAGGTCCTCCTCCATGAACCTCCCCACATCAGAGTCCCCTTTAACACCTAATGGGTCCCTCTAAACATGCTTGAACTAGTAGTCACCTAAGTTTGGTATCTCTTGTAAGATATCAAACTACCTCTATATCTAAGCGAAAGAGATCCAGCTCATCCTGATTTATGACCACCCATCGAATCATCCTAAACTTCACCAAATCCTCCCCATCTTCTTTCTAGCTAGGGTGTCAATTCCATGGCCACCAAATGGTCTAATGATCTCATAGCTCATCAGTCATCCACCTCCCTAGTGGTAGAA
Source organism: Wollemia nobilis (assembly GCA_028583015.1). Classification (NCBI taxonomy): domain Eukaryota; kingdom Viridiplantae; phylum Streptophyta; class Pinopsida; order Araucariales; family Araucariaceae; genus Wollemia; species Wollemia nobilis. The sequence continues at coordinate 7,067,395 of JAQPPZ010002512.1, forward strand.
TCCCTATGTATGTTATCTAGACCCACTCAAAGTGATGGGCCCATTTTTATGTTGTAGGTTTCTTTGTATCGGGTTGTGGTCTTAGAAATGCATGCGATCTTTGGAATACCATGTGTTTCCAACATCACACCTACAAAAAATTCATGCATACCAACCATGTATGTCACTTATACAAGACATTTTATGATGTCATATATAAGTGGGCCAACACATACGACCCCCATAAAAACCTAACTTGTTGGTCTTGCATGTCTACCACTACCCCTACCAGTGCCTACAAAAAGTGTTGCCTACTAGTGTGGCATACCAAAAGCCCCACCACTACCCCATAGAACACAGTCATCAGTGCCCTAACTCCATATCACATAGGTATATCATCCACATATAGTCCACTCTACTAGACCTCATGTGTTAGATCCCCTGATAGTCTCAGTAATGTTACTTATGGCACCTATGCCCTATAACTTCCCTATCCTTGATGGGAATGTGTAAGATGTGCCACACATCCTCTAGTGTGATTACCATCTCCCATATCAATAACCAAAATATTGATGACTTTGGATACCATCTCTCTATCAACGTTGTCAGTAGTGCTCTATCCACCTCCACCCAAGGTACCTCTACTAGATGCAATAGCCCCACTGCCTATAAGATATCTCTGTCTACTATGGTAGGATACTCTAGAGATCCCTTTAGTGTGTTTTGCTATCACTCTATACTCTCAAGAACATCTAGATGCAAAACCACATTAAATAAAAATCAATCATGTCCAAAAAAATATACATATATAAATAAAACAAAATCCTAATCAAAATCATCAAGAGCATTTTCTTATAATTTCTCACACCTTTATTTCTTCTCTCTTATTTTTCTTTTTCTCTTATCTCTTGGTATGTCTCTCTTGTTCTCTCTTTTTCTTCCCTGAATACGCACCCCTTATTTTTAGGGTACAAATTCACAATTTCATGCCCCGTACGGTTAGGGTGAAAAATCAAATTCATGATTGATCTCTCTAAGCTATGAATTCTATGCCACACTAGGCTAGACCAAATTTATGATTACCCCTCGAAATTGCATTGTGACCTGCATCAATGATTTCTTCCAAAATTAATAAAAAACACTTTAATGCTTCATTTATAGTCTAGCCTAGTCTAGAGGTTAGTTTTTATCTCTTACTCATGCTCGCTCTATTGTTGTGCTAGCCTCGCCCCTCACAATGGTTGAATGGTACATCGAAAGAGCCATATTTTTTTTTCTAGAGCTCTTCTCTTCTTCACATGGTGAAAATGAATTCATTTTTACCCCATTTTTCTTTTTATGTCTCCTATTTCTTATTTTCTTCCTCTCTATCTCTTTTGTTTGCCACTCTCTTTTATTTTACATTTTTCTTTTTCAAGTTTCCTCAGAAATATTGCATTCCCTCTGAAACTCTAAGGGTCACCCTAGCCTGAGAGGAATTACAATCATTAATGCCTTATTTTGTATGCAAAAGTTTCAAAGTGTCTATAATGACACCATTTTTGCACCATCCCTTCTTCTAAACTAGCCACCCCTTTTTGTGTTTGTTGTTCTTCATCCATAGGTGTCTACATCTTTATTTGATGCATTTATTAGGCCATAAATACATCAAAGAAGGGGAAAAATTTAGACATGGAAAATTGACCCATCAAAATGAGTTATTTTTTCCTTAGAATCCTTAAGAAGCTCCTCAAAATACTAAGTGCAATATTTGAGCCTTCTTTCCCCCTTGTTCTTGTTTTTTTCCTTCTCCCTACCGAATTTGTGGTTGTCCAAGACAAGGTAAAAATTTAGCAAATTTGGATATTTCTCCTAAAAAACTCTAAATTTGGGTTGACCTCTTCTATGTCAGCCCTAAACCAAGGTTGTTTTTCATTTTTCCATATTTTCCCCTTCTAAGAGGATTGGATTCCCTTTTTCTCTTGGCAAGTTTTTGATAGCAAAAAATTCTAGCAAGTTTGCTCAGTTAGAAAATAGAATACTGGATATTATTGAATGAAAGGAGCATTGCTTAAATATAAAAGGCATACAATTTGATCCATTGGATCATAACTAACTGAGCTAATCTCAGCCACACAAATTATCTTAGTAACAACTTAGGATATAATATTATTCTAACATCCCCCCTTAAGTGGTACTAGGATATACTAACACCCCCCTTAAGTGATACTAGGAGGTAGTGAAAAACAACAAAACCAAATAGGATTGGCATATCCACAAGTAGGAGTCTCAGTAACAAGGCCTGATAAGGTACTCATGTACAATATATGCATAAGTAAACTCTGCTGGAGAGATGAAGAAAAAACCACAAGTGAGAAAACCACCTGCCAAAAGTAGAAATAATAAGAAGGAAGATATGCATGGAGGATGGAGAGGAATGATGATGCCTCTTCAACCCCCCTTAGGACAACTTCCATAAAGAATCCTACAAAGGATCCATGAGATGCCTCAAAAAAGTAGAGAAGCCTCATCGCTGAATTGAATGAATTCTTACTCCTAGACTGGTGCATGTGATAAAGATCAAGGGTGTGAACCATGAGAAAAGGTCAGTAAAGAAAACCCCTGAAACCAAAGTGTATCCAAGAAAAGTGTGAAGATAGTGTGGAAAGAACCACAAAAATCACAAGGGATGTCGAAATTGACTCCACAAGCATAAGTAGTGGTTTCCACCTATATGAACACAATGGGCTGATAACAAGGTCCAAAACTTGTGGACAAACAACAAAAAACAAGGCGATAAAATTGAAGCACCAAGGTAGCTATTGAACATGTCCTTATGGTGACCTCCTCATCCTATCGGATTGCATTGGTAAACAACCACTACAACCACTACAACCACTAGGTGATGTAGAGGATATGACTAGATACTAGGATCACTTACAAAGCTTTGGGAGTGTTGGGTTCAATTGAGATTTCACTCCTTGATACAATATTTTTGAGGCTTAAAAAATATAGGATAAAGTGTCTCATAATGGAAAATAGACACCACCAATGTGTCCGTATCGGAAAAATATTTCTGATGACTATAAATACCCCTATATTTGAGTTTGAATGTGACCTCCATCTAGCAGGAAAACAATAGTATCCTCTTTTCTCTCACAAAGGAATATTATGGAAAATTGGAATAAGGAATGGTTTAAAAAATTTCTCTCCAAGAGAATATATCATAAAAATAACCTAAAAAAAATAAACGGCCATAGATTTAATAAAAAACCCCTCTATGTAAATAAAGGCTATCTCCATTTTCAAGAAAACATGTATATGGGCCCATCCTTTTATTTTATAAAATTACTACCCTTATTTAGAAAATGAATTAGATGGGCCATATAAAAAAATAGCCCCACTATGTTGTAAAAGTGACCCCACCCAATTAAAAGGGCATTTAAAAATTAATGCATGGTGGTTTTTTTATTTTGAAAAAACTTTTGTCAGCAAAACGGGATTTCTAGCAGTGCCACTCGTCCTCCATGCATGATAGCCACCATGTGGTGACTGAAGTCAGGTAGCCTCCATGAGCACGTGGCACAACCAGTATACCACATTGTGTCCTATATGGTAGAAAAGAATAAAAAATACCCGCTTAAATACAATTTGGCCATCCAAATTGGCATGTATTGATGACCCATTAACATTTTTGCCTTCACTACCATGGGTGTTGCTGCAAATTGTGTGATTCTGATCATCGCAGTGAACTTGAAAGCCACGTGGGTTGCAACCTCAACTATATTGAACACAAGCCAAATGTTATGCAAAGAAAATAAAAATATTTTGCCAATTAGATGCTGCCACTTTTCAAAGGCAGATAGGAGGATGCCTAGGGTTTTATGCATGTGATTTGATTTGGCCAAAAATTAACTTAGGAGATATTTTGATTTTTTTCTCCTCGGTTATTAACGGTGTTTGTGAATTTGCCTATGCATGCTGGTTTTACTCCTCTTTTTTTGTTCCTCCCCATCCACCATAACAATCATATGCACCCTTTGCATGTTGCCATTAAAGACACCACACAATGCCTTGGCACAAATTTCCGATTTGCTGCTCCTGCTATACAACACACGTTAAAAATATGCTTCATCAGTGGCTTGTCTTGTGGTCATGGGTCTTGTGCACTCTGAGTACCAATAAAAAACTATGTGGCATCCATAACGGGTAGGTTGGGTGAGAAAACAATCAGATGCATATAACCATCGTCAAAATGGCTATCAAGCTCTCTGATTTCCATGTAAAGAAAAAAATACACGTCTGGAGCCACCATAAAAGCAGAAGAAAATCAAATAGCATCCTATTATATAAAGGGATTCTAGCTTACCTAAGGATTACTAGATGGATCTTGTAGTGCCCCAAAAAAATAGTTCGATCAAGCAGAAAAAACCGCTCCAATAAAGGGCAGATCCTGCAATATAAATTTTGCTGGACATCGTGGTCCCTCCATGTGAGCTCCGTTTGCACCTTCACCATTATGAACTCCTAATCCACCATAAAACTCATGGAAAAAAAATACCAAAGTACGTAAAGTCTTCAAAAGTTTTCTAATAATCTCACAGATAAGAAAATTTTAGATGTAGAGACATCCACCATACCACGCTAATCTCATCTAGGAACAGGGCTTTTGTTGCAATATTTAGATGGTATAAAATTTGCATAAATTATTCTATCTTGAGATTCCAAAATTTGAAATGTATCCCATAGATAGTACCATCCTTAACAATACTATACCACCAGATGTCTTATACGGTAGTAGCAAGACCACCAATACCAACCAAGGCCTAGATCGCTTTTGGTATTTAAAAAAAAATCAGCAAGACAAAAACTGTCTTTGTCGAAACTACGAGACTGAGAAAAATGGGCCCCAAGCTCAAAATTACTAGCGTGTAGACAATCATCATAGGCCCTTCTGCACTATTGTGAGATCTATTGTCCAATGGCAACAAGTTTAAAATCGGTGTACTTGAACACATTGTCACCTTTCATAACTTTTCAATCACAGGGTCGGCTGCTGTCAAACAACTTTCTTATGGTTTAGTTATTCAAGGTATGGATAACATCAATCAAGACCAGCATACTCCCCTTCGTTTTGAACAACAACAATGGTGGAAAACAAATTACAATGAAAGATCCATGCTCCACATGATTTACGAAGGCTAGTTTGTGGCAAAGCCCTAAGACACACTTCGCAGCCTCAGATCAGATCATCCACCATATAATAAAACATAGTGTTGTGGGGATCCAATGGTGCTGTAGTTGTACATGTAGTAAAAAAGGACTGCCTCTTAGCCGAACACCATGAGGTTTTGGAAGGCGATGAATATCCAGATCCACTATCGAGGGTGCCAAAAATTTATCGTCGAAAAGATGCACAGAAGAACTAAAAAAATAGTGGTGCTATGTGCTACCAATGGAGCCTTGGGCTGCAACTAGAATCCAACCTGAGTGCAATACAAAATAGTCACAAACCAAGATATATGCTACCTATAAAATGACCTCCCAAACTACAAATATTTTTTCATTTTTATCCATATGGTTTTTGATCCATCAAAATATGGAGAGCATACTCCCTCGATAAAAAAAATTGAAAAAAATGGAGAGAAAAAAGAGGGGGATTTCCATGAGGGAAATCCCCCATGAGGAAAAGCTCCTTAGGCTCACAGGGCAGGGAAGGCCTGCTCTAATACCATGTTAGAAAATAAAATACTTGATATTATTGAATGAAAGGAGCCTTGCTTAAATAGCAAAGACATACAATATGATCCATTGGATCATAACTAACTGAGCTAATCTCAGCCACACAAATTATCCTAGTAACAAATTAGGATATAATATTATTCTAACACGCTCCTAGTTATCAAATTCTTCAAAATGTGGTCCAATAAGTGCTCTTGTGCTTTAGATTCTATTTTTGCTTTGGCTTTGTGATTTTGCTACTTTGGTTATCAAGTGTAGGACACTTGAGGAGAGTTCTACCATTTTAGTTGCTACCTACATCCTTCTATTGCAATTTTCCTTCCACCAGGTTTTGCTTGTATTAATAGTCTTCTTAAATCATAAAATTTCCATATTGTATTTTATTTTTGGCATTATTAGATCATTTAAGATATTTTTCATGAATTCATACCCCATACTTACAGGGTGCAAATTCAACAAGACCAAATTTAGAGCCTCCCCTTACAAGATACAAATTTGGTTCTCTAGGACTTGGGGGTAGGATTTTTCTCCTAAAATCCTAGGTTGCTCTTGCATGCTGCATCTAGGTCATAATCTCTATATTCACATTTTTTTTGCATCATTTCATGTTATTGCATTTTTTCTTGTTCACTTCCAAAGGTCAACAATTACTTTTGTTTTGAAATGGTTAACTAAAAGGACTAAGGGGGCTTGACTACTATGCCTATAAGCTCAGTCACACAATGGATTAAGTAGGTCCACAAAATTTGATAAAATTTTCCAAGGTTTTTCAAGTTGTTTTACAATATTTGAAACTGTTGAACATATCAGGATGAAAGTTAAAATCTAGGATCAACTATCAGAGCAAGTGAGTGATCTAAATAGGTTTCTTAGGCTATTTATTTTTTGCTCATTATTGCATCATATTTTAAATCATAAGTGAATAAAAGTATTCAGTTCCATTTTTAGGCATTTAAAAAGAGAAAAAGCATATAGTTTACATCTAGGTTAATTTGTTTGTGCATTCTCTTGAACCCTTGCTAAAAAGAAAAATATCTTATTTATTGCAAATTAGGGTTAGTTCTCATCAAATAAATAATTATTATAGGATAATCCCTTACTTTATTGCATCATTGTTTGTATTGCATTTTTATTTAATTTCTTATGCCTTAGCTTTTAGAAATACCAAAAATAGGTGCTTGTTAAAAAAAAACACATCCAATATTTCCACGTCAAAATTGGAATGAGTCCTTAAACCATTCATGGTGAACCCTTCGATTCCTTGATCTCCTAAGGGCAAAGAAAACAACATACCACCATGGTCACCTTGGATCCCAATAGATCCAACCAAGAATCATACATGGTAGGGAAAGTTTACCCTCTTTACACCTATGTCTAAGTATTTACCCAATCCTAGGAGGAGTTGCAGTGTTGCAATGACTAGGTAGAAGGAAGTCCTAGAAGGAGTTTTAAGATTGCAATAGTGATGTAATTATAAATATTGAAGGAGTTGTGATGATGCAATATCTAGATTCTTGTGATTAGATACACCTTGAATGATGAGGATCAAATGTTCCATAACTAAGGAGTTATCATAATCGTTTTCAAGACAACAATGGTGGGCCCATGAACATGTAGGATTAGGTGATCATGTTCATTTCCAAATGAGAGGTAATGACCTTATTTAGCTTGTGGAGGTGTGGTAACTAAGAACCAATGATTTATGCCTAATTAACCTACCTAAATGGACTTAGATTAAGGTTAGGGAATAGGCATTTTACTTTAAGTGGTATGGGACTTAAAGGATAATCCCTATGCTATGGTCATATTATCCTATATTGATGAGGGTATAGGAAAGGTAGTGGGGCTACTTTGGTGTCCTTCTAAATGATGAGGTTTAGCAAGGTGAACCCCAAAAAACTATAGGATGTTGGCCACTCCTGTCCATTGAGTGTCATTTGCTGCAACATTGAACTCAAATGTGGTGAAGCCTTGAATGCTAGAGAAAATATATTGGGATTCTTGAGAACCTTACCTATGTTAAAAAAAAAATCTCTCCTTGGGTTGAGTTTGTGGGTTGTTACACCCATAAATAAAAATAAAAAATAACAATAAAAATAATATCTTAGAATATTAGTGGCATGAATAAGAAAACTAAAAAAAGGTATTAATAAATTATCCGATTGTTATAGATAAGATATTTATAGATATAGAAACCAGACAATAAATATTTTAGCCATTTGTGGTGTTGACTTTTATCTTGAAAAAATTTAAATTTCAAAAGGCATATGACATAAAGAATTTGATTGTGAAAGCTTGGTAGTTTGAGGAATATGGAGAATATATTTGATAGAAAGGCAAATGAAGAATATCTTTGATAGAAAGGCAAGTTGGATATGATTCAATTAATTGTTATAAATGAAATGTGAGCAATATAATGTTTTGTTTTTGTAATGGGAGTGGACCCTAATAGAATCCACACATAGCTTTAAAAAAATTGGTGTCAAACGAGGGTTTTATAAACAAAAATAGTGCAAAACCATGAAATTATCAAGATAAGATATGTTATGAATTTTAAATCAAGGCTTTTTAAGTTTCTTGAGATCCTGCTATATCATGTGGTTCCCTATTGTTTTCATGGCTTCAATCTACTACACCATGTGGGTCCCTACTACCACAAAAATGGAGATGAGGTAGATCCCTTATCCTTATTGGGGGAAATTCTTGCACCCTTAAAAGATTTGTCACACTGCAAGACTTCCCTGATCCAATCAACATTGTGGATTCTTGTGGATACACCTATTTAACTCAAGAAAATATTACCAAAAAACTTTAGATAGATTGAGTAGGGTACGAAACCCTGAAGGTGAGCCTAAAATATTTCTTATATGCTCATGCTCATTCAGATTTTCAAAAATGAAATAAAACTATAATATAAAATTTTACCAAGTTTGAAGTAACTCCTAGCTAGTGCTCCAATATGTAGATCGGTGCCTTATCCATTGGGGAGTTGTAGCCACACTTTAAATATGATGAATATAGAAGGGGGGGAAGATAAAACTAATCTAATCACATCCATTCAAATAATGTAACAAAAATGATTTAACATGCCAAAAAAATAAGATGCCATTTACACATTCAAATGATGTAACATTAAATGGGAGAACACATAAAATTACACATAGAACTACTAAAAGGAGGAAATAGGAGTGCATTAAATAATAGATCATTACAATGGGAGTTTGATCAGAATAACCAGATCTCACTAAACCAGTAAAAATAAATTCTCCATTCAAATGATGCAATAGAGAATTGCAACTCTTTGTTCAAATGATGTAACAAAGAGCCTCCTAGATTTTAGCCTCAACCACTGGAAATAATCTCTATAAACTGGGCACATCCTTAGAAAAACTTGCACAATAATGAGGAAGAAAAATGGGTGACTAGACAATACACACAAAGGAAAATACAATCGACAAGGATGGGCACACTGGTATATCTCTTGCAAAATTACTGTGCGAAAACTTGATGATGTTCCTATTGCAAAAAATCTCTTAAATAGCTTGATCACTTGGCCCATAATTGCAAATATTTTAACTACCTCGATGATGGCCCATAATTGAAAATGATCCATAGTAGCCACTATCTTCATCGCCTTCCGATTTTTATTTTATTTTATTTATTTTTTTAGAGTTTAGGGTTTAGGGTTTAGGGTTTTTAGTTTTTTTTTTTTTTTTAAGCGAAAAACCCCTTGCGGGGCCTCCTTGGTCTAAGAGACCATGAACAGGGGGTTCTACACCATCAAAGTCATCCGAGGGTCGCACCCAACCTTGCCCGCACCAACATTATCAATTGGATTTTGGGTACCCAATTCAACTTTTTGGTAGGGTGGAGATTCAAACCTGGGACCTCCCTTGGAGGATTGCCTTCTCCTCTCCAACTCACCTACAACATCTGGGTTAGGGTTTTTAGTTTTGGGGTTTAGGTTTTTACTCCTCTTTTTACAATGCGAGAAACCCTAAAACAGAACCCCACATCTTAAATCCCTAAAGATAAGAAATTACTATTTTTTGAAAATTTACCATTTTCATCAAAAATAGCCCTATTTTTAGTAAGTCATAAAAAATCTCGAATGGCCCTAAAAATTATAACCCATCACCGTATCACCCATATTAATCCTTCTATAAAATATCAACACCTACCCATGTCTAGAAGTAAATTTTTTTGAATTTTCTAAAAAACCACTAAAATCCATTTTTGGGGCACTAGATGAAGGAATTAAGGCTCAAAACAATCTTAAACAAACCTAAAAATGGTAATATAGGCCCATTTTTAGCCTATCCACATAATTTTCCTCCTCATTATCTAGCTTCCTGTAAAATTTCAAGCCGATCCAACAGTCGAATTAAAAGTTATGCTTTGGAAGATAGGCTCCTGCATCAACCGTAGTTAGGCCAAACATTTACTGAGAAAAAGATCTTAGGAAAGCCAAAACAAAGACCTGAAAATGGTGACATAAAAAATTTCATTGCTCTTGGAGGGTGAAACACGACTTCAAAAGGACAAAAAATTTACAATAATTGGAAAGGACTCAAGTGGATATTGCAAATTTAAAAAGACCATAGGACACCAAAAATTCAAAAATTTGGGGCAAAATCAAGTTGGATTTTGAGGATCCAACACCCCCCTAAAAATTTCATTTCAACATGTAGTTAGAATGGGACAAGGAGAAAATGGGGGTAGTAATGCTGACAAGTTTCAAAGAAGAGCTTTGAGAATGCCTTAAGGAGATCCTAGGAAAATAGAGAAGGGTTGCATGGAGGCTATAAATGGATCAATAATAGTGATATTTGAGAGGGAAGATATTCAAGATGGTATTGATGCTGTAAACAAAAAAATGATTGATATATAGATTTATCGGCTTCAGACCCCAATTATCAACTTTTAAAATATGAGAATCTAAGTAATGGTGAACGAAAGGGGAATGCCAAATAGTAGTTTACCCTAATGGATATTTTTTGATCATCGAGGGTCATGATTTTTTGGAAGATCAAGGTTCTTCATGAAACCATGACACACAAAATTGAAAGCAAAAAAGGAAATATCATCAATATGACCAATATAGGTCAAGTTGTTTAGGTTACTTATAAAATTTTAGAATCTTGATGTTATAGCTATCAAAAATACATTAAATACCTTTATGATGGTGGTAAATAACACATAAATTTGATCAAAGTATTTATACCCACACATGTGTTTTAATGGACTTTGAAAAACTATTGATAAAGAAATCCACACTACAAGTGGGGGAGGAGGAGACATGGTAACAAGAAGTAGGTTGTGAAAACATTCCTTTCTAATATAGAATATTTCATGAGTATTATCACCTGATAAGAGAACACCATAATAAAATTATGGAACAAATAAATGATGAGGTTAGTTCAGAAAGCTTCCAAGAGCCTAAAAGATATCAACTCAAAGAAAAAAGATGACTAAGGAGAATACCATGACAACAAATAATATTGTTTTTAATCTTCCTATAGAATACATGGTTGATGAGGGGGATGACTAAATGGAAATAGAAATATTGAAGACACAAATTCCAAAAAGAATAGTTGGTTCAAGTAAGGAGGAAATAGTAAAATCCACCTTGGCCATGGTGAAAAAATAGAGTATTAAGCAAGCAAAAACCAGTCAAAAACATAAAGGTCACCCAAAATATAAAGAGAGGGAATAGTAAAAGATAAGAGTTAGTCAATTGAAGCAAGTCAACAAAATCTAGAGAAGGGTGGAGAACCTTTGGTTCCTACCAAAAATATATTGGTATTTTATTCACACACCCCAGGGTTGGATTCCATCCAGAGTTAATTTGGGATAAGATAGGAAAAAAGTAAAAGAATGAAACTGGATACTAATCAGAAGGTAGGATGAAAATCAAACTGTAGCACCCTAAAATTGGTGCAGTAAAATTGTAATAATCACATTCACCTTAGTAAATAATTTAAAATTCAAATTTAACCTCCCAAACCGCCCGTTAACCGTCGGGTAATCCGTTTCCCCCTTTTTCGCACCATTTTTAGAGGTTGTTTTGACCGTTTGACGATATCATCGCCGATCAGACGATATCGCCCAAGATTTGACGATTTCGTCTGGACTAGGACGTCCAGACGATCTTGTCGCAAAACTGATTTTGCAAAATTAGCTTCTGTTCCAACGGGTCTCCAATCCGGGCAGAAGTGTGTCTGCGTCGTTGGGACCCTCCCCCGTTGGAGATCTCCCAAATTGGGATGATCTCCAACCTCCTAACTACTCCCCTAAGCCTATTTAATCCTAAGCTATCCCCTTAGCACCCCCCTGGCTGAAATTATCTGCAATTTAACTCCATCTATGTTGAACCATCCCAATTTTTCATTTGCACTGGTCCCATACCAATTTTGTTGCAGGTATATCACTGTTTTTCAGTCGGAGCCAGCACACATCGTCGTCGACGAACCTGTTCAGATCGGAGACGAACTTGTCCAATTCGAGGTGATTTCGTACTGATGCGAGATGATCTCGACTGCAGTCCATATTGAGGCAATCAGTGCCTGGAGTTTGCATTTCTCAAACATTTCTCTACTATTTTATTCTGCAAATTAGATAATTTATTCAGTGTTTATGTTATTTTGCATTTGGAGTTCACCCATTTAGCTTAGATTGCATACTAAGATCATGATTTGTCATTAGAATATCGTAATTTGTTTGAATTTTTGTTCATAACTGTTATTCAGTATTCATACAGTCGTTTGGTGTTTTTTCCCTCTGTTAGCACAATAGTATTCGTTGTATTTTGTATCTGTTTTTCTGCTTGCAGGTCTCTAACGAATTCATCTGACGAGTTCATCAGATCTCAGACAATTCTATCAGATCTCAGATGATTCTGTCAGATATCAGACGATTCTATCAAATTATAGACGATCCTGACTGCTTCAAACATCAGAATCATCACCAGACATCCAGATCAGGTATTCCTCATTTGTATTCTGTAAATTCTCTATTTTATGTCTTTAAATCTATTTTTTGTACTCATTGAATTTGCATTTTCATGTAGATTAATCTAGATTCATTTGGCCAAACCTAGGATATGAATGCTTAAAGTTAAAAACGAACACATTAAAACACATTCCAAACCTAGGCGTGGAAGCGCCATTAAATGTTTCCTGGTGAACCCACCATCCATCGAAAAATCATCAAAATACACCTCCCTTGAGAGGCGGGACCTTCGCAAAGTCCTCTCAGTCCGAGGTACCGCACCATCCTTTTCCCATCCTCCTTTCGGGCACGGATCCAATAGCTCGAAGGTAAGGATGCGAAAAATTTGGAGCGATACATTTTGGTGAACCCGACGTGAATGCATCATAACCTTTTGAAAACAAAAACAAAAACAAAACAAAAAATATATAGAACAACTAAAACTTAGATGCATTTTAAAACATTTAAAGTTTAAAATCATGTTTAGATGGTAGCTCCTAAGAAAAGGTTAGCAGTTACTATAAACGTAGAAAACCAATTGGCGGCCATAGAAGTCAATTCTGTCCTTAGTGTGCTTGAAACAAGTAGAAATCAATTCCTGTGGAACGAACTTGATAGAAGACTTAGTCTCATCTCATCTAGGTCCACACAACTTAAGCAAATCAAGAGGCTAGTCCTAGATAGAATCCTGGATCCTCACCAACTAGTTTTTTATCATGAACTTCAGAGAGCCTGCCATAGATGGTTAGCTTATAGGAGAGCTCTAGTATCTTCAGAATTATTCACCTTCGAGGAATACCTCGAGAACGCAGCCATTGTGCACCAGTTCCTAGGTTGTGTAGAAGACCAAGAGGTTGTTCTTACAGATAGGGAAATATGGAATAGAGTTCCGCGAGCTGTGCTATATCGAGAGTATTGCCATGAGCTTTACTTTTATCAACCAGCATCTGAAACAGACAATATCACTATAGCTCTTTTCATCAAATTTTTAAAAGAAAACTTTCAATTTGAAGAAGAACACTTCATGACTCCGGAACAACTCGAACCTATTAATGATATTCATAAGTTGTTTATAGAAAACTAGATTATTACTTCAGTATTATTTCTTGCATTTATTGTGTTATTTGCTGTCTTTATTATATTATTTCAAAAAAAAAAAGAAAAACTAAAAAACCAAAAACTTAGCAAAAACTTAAAAATTTCTATTTCAAATATTGTAGTAGGTATATAGTAAACATATACCTCTTAATTTGTTGAATATATATATATATATATATATATATATATATATATTTGCTGAAATCAAAACTTAGCACCATGCCTAAACTTAGGAATGGTAAAGAAACTTTAGGAGAAGGAGAAGATTGGTTACAAGATACAACTAAAGACCCAAATGTCCTTCTTGGAGATACAAATCTGGAAGGAGAAACTCTAGGTCAATCAGACGAAGACTTAGGTGAAGATAAGGAACAAGAAGGAAGTGTTAAAGAGGATGGATCCTCATCCCCTAGAGTAGCTCCAAATGGAACTATTGCTTTTGACAATGCAGAGCATTTTTGGAAATTTCTCATTGATAACATTGATGACCTTAATGTGGCAATTCGTATTGATAAAGGGAAAATTAGTAACACTCAAGCAGCCATGGAATATATGTGTAATATGCACACTAACCCCTTGTCTTTCATTGATCAAGAAAGTGACAAGGCTGGGCCATCCAATACGGATATGGTCACTATGGCTCAAAACATGTCAAAACAACAGGTTATCCAACCTCCTAAGGAACTTGTTATTCAACCTAAAATCACTCCCACACAAAAGAAACCTTCCTTCACTACTTTATTCCGCCAAACTATTGAGCAATATGCTTCAAGTAAACAAAAACCTAAAACAAAGCCAAATACAAATTTTCAACAATCCGGAATACAACATAATCCAACTTCAAAATTCCTCCATAATACTTTTCCTACCAATACTTTACACAATAGTAACATGGCATCTAATCTGCATGTTCCTCCATCCTATGCCCATAAAACCCATGTCAATGCCCTACCAAACCAATATGGGGGGCAAACTAGTAATCTGGAAGCCATGGTGAAACAATTAGCTTCACGTATGGACCGGATAGATCCCTACCGTCCCTCGTATAATTATCGAGAGATCTGTAGTCAACCTTTGGATCCCATAGTTGTAGCTCAACCATACCCTAAGCATTTTCCCATGCCCGTCCTGCCTATATATAAAGGAACCGAAGATCCCATAGAGCATCTTCGCATGTTTAGGATAGCATGTCATGATATATCGCATGATGACTTGCTATTATTAAAAATGTTCCCAAAAAGTTTAGGTGGAATGGCATTAGAGTGGTACTATCAATTGCCCACTCATTCTTTGAGAAACTTTGAAGAAACAGCTGAATCATTTGTCCATCAATTTAGTGCCTACATCGAGAGGCATGTAACTATTAAAGACCTATACAATTTAAAACAAGACAAAGATGAATGTTTTGCCGATTTCTTAGCTAGATGGAGGCAATTGACAGGAAAACTGCACTTTGTGCTGCCTTATAGGGAAATGTTGGACATTTTCATCAACAATTTACAAGAACAAATATCTTATGAGCTATCAACTGCTACCTTAACTACCTTCGATCAAGCTATAGATTTAGCTCGAAGAGTAGAAGATGCCCTCATTAGGAGAGGCCAACTTAGGAAGAAGGATGATGAGAAAACATCCAGGAATCAATACAAAAACAAACAAGTTGTCGGTGATGGAGTCACAGACAGCCGAAATATTGCTAATGTCAATACAACGAAGACAACAAAAAAATTCATATTGAAACCTCCTGATAAGCCTCCTCGAGAATTCACTAGATTAAACCAACCCTTATCAACTATTTTACCTCAATTGCTCGAAAGAGGTTTGATCCAATTACCAGCCATCCAGGAACCTGATCCAACTATACCCGGATATAGAGCTGACTTACACTGTGATTTCCATAGAGGACCTGGACATTCTACCAACGCTTGTAAAAGGTTGAAACATAAAATACAAGATTTGATTGACAATAATGAAATGGAAGTGCAAGCCTTCCAACCTAAACAAAACCCTCCTAATAATACTCAAAAGACCATTCCCCAAAATCAAAATCAAAATGCCAATCAAACTCTAGACATATTTCAACACCCTTTACCACGACATGGTAAAGAGGTAGCCAATCAAATCGAACATCATAATGTTCCCCCTCCTACCCGATATGTAGGAACCATTAGCGGACAATTACCTATTCGAGATCCTCAAATATTTGACACAACCTTATCCCTGGTTACGACCAGGCCCTTACATAATTTTCAAACTTCTGATTCTAGTGATATAGAATCAGATAGTGAAAGTGAACTAGACATTACTTCAAACCAATCGAATAGTTCTGAAAATGAATCAGATCCTATTCAACCTGTCACAGATGCTATGGTTCCAGAAGAACCATTTCCTAGAAGAGTCACTACTCGACCTTCTTCTAATATATTCCTTTCTAATGAACAAGCCATTAATGCTCAACCGAGACCAGTTCAGCGTCTTCACTATAACATTGTAGGTACCATTGGAGTCGTTACTCGACAACAAGCTCAAAATTCCCAACAAGAACCAAACCAAAATGATGGATCGGCTCCATTTGTTTTGAAAAACCCCAATAAAGGGAATCATGCTCCTACTATTCAACCTAAACCCCCTTACAACATTAATGAGCAATTGTCTAATACTACGGCCAGAATTTCCCTCTTAGATTTATTAAGATCCTCTCCCACTCATAGGGATGAGTTGATGCTTACATTGAGCCAAATGATGGTACCTCAAAACATTCAACTTGAAGCTATGGCCAATACTATCATCACTCGAGAGATTGATTGTATTGACTTTCGGGATAAAGATATCCCACAACACAGTTTACATAAGGACAATCCCTTATACATTATTGCTCTAATTGGAGATGTAGTTGTCAAAAGAGTTTTGATTGATAATGGCTCATCTCTAAACATTTGCACTTTTGACTTCTACCAACGATTTGGCTTTAGAAGTGATGAAATGAAGAAAGCTGATATGATTATCAAAGCTTTTAATGACGAAACACAAGAAACGTGTGGAGTTATTACCCTCCCATTGCAAGTTGGTCCTAGAACCCTAGAAACAACCGTGTTTATTGTACATTGCCCGACATCGTACAATATACTTTTGGGTCACCCTTGGATCAATGCCATGCGAGCGGTCCCATCAACTTTACACCAATGTGTTAAATTCGAGTTTAAAAATCAGTTGGTCACTATTCATGGTGACCCTAGACCTTTTGATATGTGTGCTTTGGCAGAACCCGTTGGAGTGCAATTTTTCCCTGCTCTGTCATCCACACATCCTAGTTCTTATTTTTCATCTAAAACTATGAAACATACACCCATAACTTCACCTATTTCCCCTCCATTAATTTCATCCTCCTATATAGACCAACAACCCTCTAAACAAATCATTTTAGAACCTCAAAAAGATCTTAAATCTACAACCAATCCTTCAAGTTCTATCCCTATAAATTCAAAACCTATAGACACATCTATCATACCTTCCACATCTAAAGACATAGGTAATAAGCCTTCTACATCTTATGCCCTTTACGATGAACTCTTACCAGATTTATCTACAACCTTAATATCAAAAAAAAATGAATGCTTTCATGCGAGATTCAAACCTTTTAAATAACTTGCCGCCATCTCCTCGTACTTTGGGCCTCCCACAACCTATGGGAAGTACTTACCAAGTCGGGAGTTGTGCCTTCATTTATAAAGGATATGAGTAGGGAAGAATCCCTCGGAACATCAAAACTCATCATGAGGGATACGCTCGGTGTTATTTTACCAATGATTATATTAAAGCTAAACCCATGATGCTTAAAATGGGATATGAAGGGAAAGGCTTGGGACCTTTCCAAAATGGCATGAAAGAACCTTTCGAGGTAGAACCGTGGCCTGCCCGTTGTGGTGTGGGCCTATTTCCTAGTAAGGGTCAACCCTTTCCTTTTGAGGATGATGATCATCTCATATGCTATCAAGATTATTTGGATAGGCATGTTGATTTGCCTCTTAAAAATCAGTCATTTTCATGCAACATGCTATCCATAGCTTACCCTGAAATGATTGCTGACCCCGATGAAGAGTTGGAAGGAGATATCTTCCATGATGTCTCTGTTGAAGAGATGTTACACAATGGATTTTATTTTGATGGTTCTATACCAACTATAGCCCAACTTGAGGCCACTAATCCTCAAGATGAATTATCTAAATTAACCTTACAAGAATTACAAGAATTGGGCGTTTCACCCGCCCCACCTAATTTTGAAAGAGATCTACACATGGAGGTAGAAAACGTCATTAAAATTAATATTGGAACTGAGGACAATCCTCACATAATCAATATCGGATCAGAATTAAGTCAAGAAAAACAAGAACAATACATTACATTCCTTAAAGAGTATGAAGATGTCTTCGCTTGGACATACGAAGATATGCCAGGTCTAGACCCTTCCGTAGTCATGCATCATCTAGTGGTCCATCCGGATGCTAAACTTGTTAAACAAAAACTTAGAAAAATGCATCCCAAAGTGGCTCTGCTAGTCAAAGGGGAGTTAGAAAAACTCCTGAATGTTATCTTTATACAAGCTATTGATTATGCTTGAATGGATCTCAAATGTAGTTCCAGTCACCAAGAAAGAAGCTACCAAAGTTAGGGTTTGCACTGATTTTAGAGATATTAACGTTGCATGCCCTAAAGATGACTTTCCTCTTCCAAACATGGATCAAATCATTGACTTCACTGCCGGAAGTGGGATGATGTCCTTAATGGATGGATTCTCCGGTTATAATCAAATTCGGATAGCTCCTGAAGACCAGGCTAAAACAACCTTTATTACCCCACAGGGTACCTTTTTTTGGAAAGTGATGCCATTTGGCTTAAAGAACGCCGGTGCAACTTATCAACGAGCTATGACCTACATTTTTCATGATATGATGCATGATATCCTACATGATTATGTGGATGATATTATAGCTCGCTCTATTATTGAAAATAATCATTTAGATGATTTGAGGAAAGTCTTTAATCGATTACGAGAATATCTCATTCGATTAAATCCAGAAAAATGCATATTCGGAGTTAAATCCGGCAAACTATTAGGGGTTTTAGTTTCTTTACGTGGTATTGAAATCGACCCTCTCAAGATTGCGGCCATCATTGATATGCCCGCACCTACTAATATCTACGAGTTACGAAGTTTACAAGGTAAACTTCAAGCCATCCGTCGCTTCATCGATAAGCTGGCGGACAAAACTGGTCCCTTTCTTAAACTCCTTAAGAAGGATGTCCCTTTTAATTGGGACACAGAATGTAGAGAAGCTTTTGAACTTCTCAAACAATACCTCCTTAATCCACCTGTGCTTTCACCACCTAAATCTGATCGCCCATTTCTCCTATATATTTTAGCTTCAGATTCTGCCTTAGGGGCTATGTTAGCTCAACTTGATGATGAAAAGAGAGAACGTGCTAATTATTATATTAGCCGAACCTTCATCAATTATGAAACCCGCTATACAGCGTTGGAAAAACTATGTCTAGCAGTCGTGTTTGCTATGCAAAAATTATGACATTATATGCTTAGTCAAAAAACTTATGTCATTGCTAAATATGATCCCTTAAGGTATCTCATGAGTCGACCTTATTTATCGGGTCGCACAACCAAGTGGGTTCTTGCTCTAAGCGAGTTTGATCTCACATTCATAGGATAGAAGTCCGTTAAGGGTCAAATCATAGCGAGATCAATTAGTTGCTGCACCCTTAGAGTCTACCCATCCCCTCATCATCGAGTTTCCGGATGAATGCCTTCAATTCGAAGCAGACCATACTGAACAATGGTCCTTATACTTTGATGGAGCCCGATGCATGAGTGGGGATGGTGCGGGTATTATTTTAATATCTCCACAAAAACATCTTATTCCTCTGTCCTTCAAATTGACCTTTGCTTGCACCAACAATACTGCTGAGTATGAAGCTCTAATCCTTGGATTACGAGCTGCCCTAGCGCTAAAAATTAAACATCTTTTAGTTTTTGGTGATTCCCAACTGGTTATAAACCAAATTAATGAAGTTTATCAAACCCGAGATGATAAACTGTGCCCATATAAGGCCTATGTTTTACAATTAATGTCTTTATTTGATCAAGTTACCTTGGAAGCTATTCCTCGAACTAGCAACCGTGCGGTGATGCTATGGCCGTAGCTGCATCTCTCATGCCCTTGGAGTTAGATGACGAATATGCCACTATCATTATTCGTCGACTCCAAGAACCCGCTTCAAATAAGTCATGCTTAGAGCCTTTGGATGTGTTTCTAATCAATGAAACCACTCCTGAACCTTGGTATACAGACATATTTGATTTTCTTCAAAATGGGACTTTCCTTGCCAATTCTAATAGAAACCAGCATCGGTTATTACGTCGACGAGCAAGTCGATTTGTAATAATTGGCAATACTTTATATAGGAGATCTTTTGAAGGTATCCTATTAAGATGTTTAAACTTAGAAGAGTCTAAATCAGCCTTGAGTGAAGCCCACGATGGATCTTGTGGAGGACACTTTAGTGGTAGTGTTATTGCTAAAAAGCTCCTTCGAATAGGATACTTTTGGCCTACCATGGAAATGGATGCACATGAGTATGTGCGCCATTGCGACAAGTGCCAAAAACATGCTGACCTTGTCCATGCGCCTGCACAAGAGCTACAGGCTATTTCATCTCCTTGGCCCTTTTCTAAATGGGGCTTGGATATTATTGGCAAAATCAATCCTGTGTCATCTGATGGACACAAGTTCATCATAACCGCCACTGAGTATTTCACGAAGTGGGTCGAAGCTATGCCTTTAGCTTCCTGCATTGGCACACAAGTTTCTAAATTTATTTTTAATCAAATTATTTGTAGGTTCGGAATTCTTGCAAATCTCATCTCTGACAATGGAACTTGCTTCAAAAATAAAGATGTTAAAAAATTATGTCAAAAATATAAGATTCAACATCGTTGGTCCACTCCCTATTATCCTCAGGGTAATGGTCAAGCAGAAGCATCTAACAAAACCTTAATCAAAATTCTCAAAATATTAGTCAATAAAGCTGGCCGTGACTGGCACATTCAATTATATCCAGCCTTGTGGGCCTATCGAACTAGTGTTCGAACCCCCACAGGAACTTCACCATTTGTTTTGGTTTATGGTGTTGAAGCAGTTTTTCCATTTGAATTGGAAGTTCCTTCTTTGGCTCTGCTACTTCAAGATACCGAAGTAGGAGATGAATATCATCTTTGTGCAGACTCAGTCAGTGGAACTCCTAGATGAAAAATGCATCAATGCTTTGGAGCATCTCCGTGCTTACCAAAACAAGCTTAAAAGATCATATGCTAAAAAAGTTCGTCATCGATCCTTTGAGATTGGCGACCTTGTTTTAAAAGAAAATCAAAAAAATACAAATGCAACTAAGGACCTTAAAGGTAAATTTGAGCCCAACTGGCTTGGACCATACATTATTACTTGTAAATTTGAATCAGGAGCATATAAATTATCTACCTTAGATGGTAAAGAACTTAAAGAACCCATGAATATTTTGCATCTTAAACGTTACTATGCATAAATTTCGTCATTTCATCCATGTATATATTTGTTCAAAATTACTATCTTGTATTTCTTTCAATTTATTCAAAAACACCAAAAACATTCATAAATCTCCAAAAATCTTCAAAACTATTTGTTGCATTTATTTATGCCACTTGTTAAATTTTTGCTCAAAAACAAAAATAAAACCAAAAAACAAAATAATGATAAAAATCTAAAAACAGCAATATGCTTGACTCTTTCGAAACCAAAACAATATAAAGAAGAAAGAGAGAGTCAACATTCTCAAAACTTCTCAAAAGTGTTTATATATATTTTCTTACAATTATTGCAGTTATATGTTTCAAATTATTTTGGATAAATTAGCATTTATTTGGAATCCCTCACTTGCACACTCACAAAAATAAATATCTTGATTTTATATGGCATGATTACTAATCTCTCTTATATCAAAGTCCACAAAATTCAATTAAATAAAGTTTGAGCATAGAGAATTGATCTTGTTATTTACTTAAACCAAGCACATCTTTTCACAATAAAATGATTATATTTGTAATTTCCATGTTTTGCTACATAGTAGAAGTGATTTCTTGAGCGAAAAGTTTCCCCTGCTATCCTATCATGCACATGGTCTAGAATATTTGAGAATTGGCAAAAGGACAAGCTCACCCCTACCCAGAATAAAAATCCCTTGCTCTACAGCTAATCCGAGCAAGTATCCCTAGCAAAGAAAAAGAAAAGAAAAGTTCAAGAAAAAAAAAAAGAGAAAAGAAAAATGTTATTTTATATCATTACAGCAATGTTCCAAGCATTATCAAGCAAAAAAATACAAAAAGAAAAAAAAAGCAAAAGCAAGAAAGCAATAAAATCCCTTTCCCTACCCTTTGAAAAGAAAAGAAGGGTTGATGAGCTTGAATCCCTGGAATTCTCAATTATTCGAAAACTGTGAGGTAAGCCCCATAACAGGTGGTTTGTGCCCAACCTTGCTTGGCCTTGGGTAACTCCTAGCGTGGTGATATGTCTGTCACATTAGCGACCTTCTTTTGTATGGACCTATGTCCGCTTATGGATTAGCTAGCTCTTGATAATCCGACCTACATAGTAGCCTAGTATGGTTATATGCATCTACATCATGGTTAATGAACACTTATTTGGTTTCTTCAAATCACTTGTATCATATTATCTTGCTCAAAACTGGTAAATGAACAATGCAATTGCACACACATTTGTATTTGAGAGATTTTGTGTATCATTATGATAAGTCAAGATTGGAAATGAATTCACATATGCACATGGGATTCCTTATAAATCTAAATTTTGTCTTCAAAATACTTTGAAATATTATTTTTGCAACTTGTTTGGAATAAATCAAGTACAGTTGTTTACCACAAAGACAACTATATAATAGAAAAATAAAAAATTTCTTTCAAACTATACAATCAAAACATATACATATATATCTGGTTGACTTTCGCGACGATGGTATAGTTTCAAAACCAAAATTGGAATTTTATGCCTAGCGCAAGTCCTCATTTTCATATTTTCTGTTCATCAAAAATCAACCATGCAATAAAACTATCTTTTTTGGATTTTCGCGATGATGGTATAAGTCTATACCTACATATTCTATGCCTAGCGCAAACCATTGTAACAATTTTTATTCCCCATTTATTAAAAATCATGAAAACCATATGACTTAATTCATTATGTTACACAAATTATGCTTTTAAAAAAAGCAAACCCATTTTTACTATTATTTCATGTCATTATGTCAACCTTCAATTTTGCAATGATGGTATAATTCCTAAAGAATTATCCAAAAATTTTATCACACTTAGGAATTTATGCCTAGCAAAAATCATTTTTAAACATTATTTCATGCATACTATTTTTATGAAAATCTGAAAACAAACCATCATCATCATCATCATTTGCACTATTGCACCAAAGTCTTAAGGCAGTTTCTTAAGCACTCTTTTACTTTTAACAATATTTCTATAAATGGGACTAGCTTGACGACCGAGTGAGCGACGACTCCATGAAATGGTCTATAATAGCGACAATGTCCTTTGAAATTATTGTTAGAAGTCTCTTTTTATTTTTTATCACATTTCATTACAAACAACCAATTTGTTACATCAGATTATTTCATTTAAAATATTACAAGCATGACATTCAAATTATAATATTTCCAACGACATAATTACATGAATTATCAAATCAATCAATCAAACATAAAAGCATCATAAGCGTACACATTATACAAGTCATGTGATCAAAAACATATCTCATATCATATATATATCAACAACCGTATATGTACATCATCAAAAATGGATTGGTATGCCACAATCTGTACCTCGGCATACTCAATCCTCTATCAAAAAAATAATCATATAATACAATGTCAATCCTGCCCTCTAGCCTCGAGAGCCCCTCGAGCTCTCTGCCTCATCTCCTCCCCCGCCCTGAGGTGGACGAGGTGGCCCCATCGCAGTCTGTGTAGTCCTAGTCCTCGACCGGGACGTGGTCCTCGACGATCCGATCCCGATCGGATCTGCAATGTTGGGCGGCGGGGGTAGTCTATCTCTGGCACTAGCTGGTAGTACAATGTCTGATAGAATGTCAGCTGGGTGATAGCCCGTGTCAGCTCTCCAGAGCTCGCCCCTCCACCCCATGCCCTGAGGTGTGCAATCTCATCCCGCAGCTATGACACCTCAGCTCGGTGGCATGCAACCTCATCCTATAGAGTCTGCACTGGGCCTTGGAGACGATCTCTCTCCGCTCGGAGAGTAGCCATCTCGCTACTCTCTCCTGTGTCGACACCCTTGCCCTTATCGGGCGATGGTGGCCTCTCCCTCTATGGAGATGGGGGTCTCGCCTCCCTCCTCTCCCTCTGTCGTGGCCTCTCCTATGCCTGTGGCCTCCTCGCCTCTCTCCCATCGTGACCCTGGGCTGCCTCCATCGCCGCTTGGCACCGCCTCCCTATCCGACGCACAACCGCGTGAATCGGACCCTATGCCCTCGTCATCCGAGGAGGGCGGATGCCTACGTACCAGGCATCATAGCCATCGGCTACTCCTGCGTCGTCCCCATCCACTGGCTGGATGGGGGCATCGTCCATGTCCTGGCTCCAGAATCACTGCATGTCGGGAGCCCCGCTAACCGTGGTGTTATCCTAGATAGTCCGAGAAAACTCATAGTCCCTCAGAGATGGGATCCCCTGCTACAGACAAAACTGTCTCAAAACTCGGTCATAGCGGTGGAGCTCCACCTCTCCTCTCTCCATCCATAGCCAGCAGACTCGCCTAATGCGAGCCAACTCCTGTCCATCCTCTGCCCACCTTGGATGCTCCCTCCATGGTCTCCAGGTGATCTAGTCTGGGACTAAGTCATCTAGTAGCCTACGGGACATAGGCAGATCTATCCGTCGTTGTGCCCCTCTCCGGAGCCACCAGTAGAAGACTCGGGGCCTCTCCCCGTCAACCCCTATCAGAGGAAGCCCTACCGGCCTCCGCACTGCAATGTGCTCCCAGCACCAAACCTGTAAGAGCGATGTCATGACCAGACATCGGCCGCCCTTGTACACGACCCCATATAGGATCCTGTACAGTCGGCATAGCACAAAGCTGCCCCAAGAGAATCTATAGCCGTGATCCCGCATATCGCAGATCACATCTGCGAGCATCCACGACACCCTGCACCCGCTCTGGTGGCACAGCAGAAGTCCACCAACTACTCCAGCTAGTACCCGTGTGAGTCTAGATGCCCCAGGCATCTGGCGTAGTGCCTCGATATTAACTCTGCCCTTCTCCAGGGTGAAGCTCGGGTCACCGCACAGTCGTCCCATAGCGTGGCCCTGATTGGCCATAGGAGTAATCAGTCGTCCTTGTATGGGGATTCTCAGAATCCTCCATACATCCTCTAGTGTGGGAGTCATCTCCCCTGTCGGTAGCCAAAAATAGGAAGAACCCGGATACCACCTCTCTGCTAGGGCCGTCAGTAGCCCCATATCTGTGGATACTTGTGGCATTTCTGCCACATGCAGTAAGCCGGCCTGTGCCAGCTGATCTCGCTCTGCCTGTGTGAGAGCGGCCAAGTCATCTCTCAACCCTCCATACTTCCATTCCCTGCTCTTTAGTAATCCTCTCTGCAAACATAAACAACAAAACAATAAACAATCATTAATATCACATTTAAGTAATTAATAATGCAAGTTAAAAATTCAATTTTGTGCAATTGATGATATCGCCCACTATTGGACGATATCGTCCCAAATTTGAGCAGAATCGTCTCCGATTTCGCAAGCCGAAATCGTCTCTAATTTGACGAAATCGTCCCCCTTTCGACGATTTCGCCCTTAGGCAAAATTGCCGAAATTGAGACGATTTCGTCGAAATCGGGACGATTTCGTCTCGACGATGTCAATGGCCCAAAAATGGCCGTGATGCTCAAAAATCACCTAAAAATTACCTACAAAGCATGTAAATTCAAATTAAAGCATCCTAGTTAAGTCTAGACTCTTACCCGTAGACCGCGTCGGACCTCTGTCGATCTGTGCGTCGTCTCCACCATTTTTGCTTCAGAGCTCTAAAAACCAGAAAATGAATAGTAAAAATGAATTAGGGTTTTACCCTATATTTATTTTTTTATTTTTTTTTTATTTTATTCAAAAATAATTTTTTGCTTTTTCGCGTTTTTACCTCAAACGTTCGATTTGGGTAAAAACACGGAGGGGGCACCATAGTAAGCTGTTGTACGATTCGACCAAGAATCGTCGCCTAAAAATGGGAATAATTTTTGCTTTCTCGTAGATCGAGAAGAACTCATCTTTAACGCATTTTCTTCGAAAAATTCGCTAAAGAGGGGGCAAAATGTAGCACCCTAAAATTGGCGCAGTAAAATTGTAATAATCACATTCACCTTAGTAAATAATTTAAAATTCAAATTTAACCTCCCAAACCGCTCGTTAACCGTCGGGTAATCCGTTTCCCCCTTTTTCGCGCCATTTTTAGAGGTTGTTTTGACCGTTTGACGATATCGTCGCCGATCAGACGATATCGCCCCAGATTTGATGATTTCATCTGGACTAGGACGTCCAGACGATCTTGTCGCAAAACTGATTTTGCAAAATTAGCTTCTGTTCCAACGGGTCTCCAATCCGGGCAGAAGCGTGTATGCACCGTTGGGACCCTCCTCCATTGGAGATCTCCCAAATTGGGATGATCTCCAACCTCCTAACTACTCCCCTAAGCCTATTTAATCCTAAGCTATCCCCTTAGCACCCCCCTGGCTGAAATTATCTGCAATTTAACTCCATCTATGCTTGAACCATCCCAATTTTTCATTTGCACTGGTCCCATACCAATTTTGTTGTAGGTATATCACTATTTTTCAGCCGGAGCCAGCACACATCGTCGTCGACGAACCTGTTCAGATCGGAGACGAACTTGTCGAATTCGAGGTGATTTCGTATTGATGCGAGACGATCTCGACTACAGTCCATATTGAGGCAATCAGTGCCTAGAGTTTGCATTTCTCAAACATTTCTCTGCTATTTTATTCTGCAAATTAGATAATTTATTTAGTGTTTATGTTATTTTGCATTTGGAGTTCACCCATTTAGCTTAGATTGCATACTAAGATCATGATTTGTCATTAGAATATCGTAATTTGTTTGAATTTCTGTTCATAACTGTTATTCAGTATTCATACAGTCATTTGGTGTTGTTTCCCTCTGTTAGCACAGTAGTATTCGTTGTATTTTGTATCTATTTTTCTGCTTACAGGTCTATGACGAATTTTTCTGATGAGTTCGTCAGATCTCAGATGATTCTGTCAGATATCAGATGATTCTGTCAAATTCCAGATGATCCTGACTGCTTCAAACATCGGAATCATCACCAGACATCCGGATCGGGTATTCCTCATTTGTACTCTGTAAATTCTCTGTTTTATGTCTTTAAATCTATTTTCTGTACTCATTGAATTTGCATTTTCATGTAGATTAATCTAGATTCATTTGGCCAAACCTAGGATATGAATGCTTAAAGTTAAAAACGAACACATTAAAACACATTCCAAACCTAGGCATGGAAACTGCCATTAAATGTTTCTTGGTGAACCCACCATCCATCAAAAAATCATCAAAATACACCTCCCTTGAGAGGCGGGACCTTCGCAAAGTCCTCTCAGTCCGAGGTACCGCACCATCCTTTTCCCATCCTCCTTTCGGGCACGGATCCAATAGCTTGAAGGTAAGGATGCGAAAAATTTGGAGCGATACACAAACCATTACTACATTACTAAGGAAGGGTAAAAATTGATTGCTAAAGATAATGTCATTAGCCCTATGAATCTCTTCAATCTCCATTATTAATGAGAATCATTTCATGGAATGTTAAAGGGATTAAAGGAATCCCCTCCAAACACAACAAAATTAAAATAATGATTCAATTAAAGAAACCATAATTAGTCTTTCTTTAAGAGATTAAAGTGTTGATGGAAGAAATAGAGTTATTGAAAAATAAAATACGACCTACAGGGAAGGTGAAATCTCTTAGTTCCCAAGGTGCATTGGGAGGCCTCTCTTATTTATGGGATCTAAAGGAGTTTGTAGTTCACTTAGTTGTGGGAAGCTAGGGAATTATTTCTTTTCTAGGTCAAGGAAGACAATCAGATCAAATTATTGTGTATTAATATTTATAAAACCATATCTATAGAGGAAAAAAGAAAGTAATGGAACCATATACACCACCTTGTTGCCCAACTCCCTATAACACAACTTATACTAGGAGGAGACTTCAACACCATTATTTCCCTAGAAGAGAAAGTGGGAGGGACTAGAACATTAGATGTTGGATTAGACCTAATGCATAAATATATGAGGCACCTCCATTTAATTGATTTCAAACCATAAAATGGTATGATGACTTGGTCAAATAGGAGGCATGGATAAACGTACATATTGGAGAGACTAGATAGGTTCATGATCTTAGATGCACTCCTCTTGCATGGAACCATCCTAGAAGGATCAACTATCAACAATGTTGGTTTGTATCATTGCCCCATATTGATAGAACTTTGGAACCCTATATGCAACTACACTCCATTTACGTTCTAACTTATGTGTATTTGGGATAACACTTTTAGACCTCTAGTCCAAAAGTGGTGGATGGAAGTTAAGCCAACATTTGGTAGTAAAATGTATTGTTTTGAAAAGAGACTAAAATATTTAAAAATCAAAATCAAGGCATGGAATTGACAAGAGTTTTGTGATGTAAAGAAAAATAGGTGGAGTTTTCTCTTTAACTTGAATAGTTGAATGAGTAAATTTGCATTACGGGTCTCGAGAATATGAGTAAGATAGAAATAAAATTAATGATTAATTTGGAGGAATGGAGAAATGGGAGGAGTTATTACAAAAGAAAAAATCTAGGATTTGATGGCTATAAGAAGTTGATAGAAATGCAACTTTCTTCCATAAATATCTTCTTTCAAGAAGGGCTTATAATTTCATATCATCCTTAAAAATAGATATGGGTGAATCAATGTACTTATGGGATGGTATGAAGACTATTGTTGTTGATTACTTTGTAAAACTTTTCTTAGCAACTTATTTGAATCTAAGAGCTCAAAAAGAAGTCCTACAAGAAATTCCTTCACTTATCATAGAAGATAATTTAGTTTTGATAGGCGATGTTACCATTAAGGAGCTACAGGAAGTCATGTTCAAATTGAAAAAGGGAAACTCCTGTATCAGATGGATTTCCCATTGAATTCTTTCAAGAATTCCAGAATTTACTAAAGGAGGATCTACTTGAGGTGGTAGAGGAAACAAAGAAGGCCAAAACTATGCTCAATAAAATTAGTAACATGTACATAGTGCTCATCCCTAAGTCTCAATATGTGTAATATATTGCTAGTATCATATCAATAGAACTATGTAATGTACTTAAAATTATTACAAAGACATTGGAATATAGATTGAAACCTCTACTCGATAAGATAATTTTACTAGAGTATGAAGGTTTTATAGGAGGAAGGAAAATTATAAATAAAATAGTCCTGGATCAAGAGGCTTTACATTCTATGTAGACACAAATATCTCATCCATATTTTTTTTGGTTGGACCTATCCCAGGCATATGATAGAGTAGATTGGAACTTGCTTCTCAAGTTGTTGGACCAGTTTAGTTTTTTACAAGATTGGATAGAGTGGATTAGAGGTTGTATTTCTATAGTATCCTACCTAGTGCTTATCAATGGAAGCCCATCTCCTTTACTTACAACTTCTAGAGGCATTAGGTAGGGTGATCCTATCTGGCCTTACCTATTTATTATATTGGTAGAATATTTGGTACAAATTATTTCCAATGGGAGAGCAAATAGATCTCTCTAAATCACAATAGTGTCTAGATTTACATCGATATCCCATCTATAGTTTGTAGATGTCTCCATGTTGTTGGGATATGCATATGTGAGAGAGGCTTGTAGACCTAGATTCTAAATATTTTATCCATAGCCACAGGAGAATTAATTAATAAATAGAAATCAAAGATTAAATTTTTCCATTGCTCAACACATTAGAAAACCATGATTTTGGATGTCCTTCATTTCAGAGAATACTCTCTTCTAATTACCTATTTAGGAGTTCTTCTCAAAACCATAAGGCAAAAGGAGTGGTTGTGGTTGATAGATAGAATACAAATAAAATTATATAATTAGACTAATAGATAGATTGTTTTGGGAGGTAGAATCACCTTGGTCAAATTGATGCTTCAACCCATCCCTATATATATCTCCTTGATCCTTGATATACCTAAAGCAATTTTGAGGAAGCTAAATAAAATAAACTATATATTCTTATGGAGTGGAGAAAAAGAAAAGAGGAAGTGGGCACTGGTGAGACAAGATCAATCACACCTCCCAAAAATAGGAGGATTGGGGTTTAGATAATCTATTTAAAATAACAAATAATTGATAACCTAACTGTAATGGAGGTTACTCAAGTATCCTAATGCACTTTGGACCCAAAAATTGAGAGCCAAGTATGTTGAAAACAGGATGTCAACAAATTTTTTTAGATATTAACTACCCAAAAAAGGTTCTCTGATCAATGCAGTGTTTAGAATAGGAGAAGAGATGATAAAGAAAACATCCATTGACTCAATAGTTTTTAGAGTGGAAAACACTCATGGAACAATTACACAAAGAGGAATGGGTAAAAGTATATGGGTATTACAAGAATAATATGGGTAAATTTAAATTGGGAAGAAAGTGGATTCAACCATAGAGTGGCCTATGGTATCTTTGGAGGTAAAAATAAAAGACAATAAAAAATTCTTCCAAATGAGGGCACTTTCATGGTCTCAGGCAGAGGATTTGCTTCGATGGGGCACAAAATCCATGGGGGATTATATAGTGGCATTAGGATATTATTCTTTATGTCAGACCATTGTTAATATTATCCATGATATTTTTATCTAGTTATGGAAACAAATGATTTGGTCCAAATTAAAATTTTTCATATGGCTTCTCCGTTAGAGAGCCTCCATTGGTCATCAATTTATGAAAAGAGGCTTTTGTGATCCATACAAATGTGAAGTGTATTATTGGAAATAAAGGACTATGAATCACTTTGTAGATAACTAAAATTTGATCACCTATTTTACATTGATATTCAAAGCAAACTAACAAATTGGTCAAGTTAATCATAACAATTAACCCAATCCCAAAATTTGTAGATAAAACCCAACAAAGGTAAATTAGCCAACTCAGAGTGAATTTACCCTGAAGAGATTCTACTTTTAGCCTGACATATTCATGAAAATTCAAATTTCTCTCACTCCCACAAGAATTGACCTCTAATGGTCAATAACATGAATACTTTAGGTTGCAAATACACCTAGCAACACATTCGTTTAGGTGGCATATTTGCATCCAAAATTTGCAAATCTAAAATGCACCTATAGAAGCCTGCCAGGGCATAAATTTTATTTTGTTAATAGCTTGCAAGCATAGAATATTTTCAAGAAGGGAATAAAGGGGAGGGATTCCCTTCCACTTTCCAACTTGCCCTAATGAGCTTCAATTAGGAGACATTGTCAAAAATTTGATCCAATCAACCAAACAAACCATCTAGCATACCATCCACCTCATCTCTCCCATTTGGGAAACTCCAAGAGGGTAGAATCCTATAAATTGAACCCTTGGAGGAGCATTGGACATAAATCTCTCTTGCAATGAAGTTCTATCAAATTCACATTCAAACCAAAAAAGTAACAAAGTGTTGTCAAAATTCCTTCATGAAGTCACCAACAATTTCACTACAAACCATGGAAAGGAGGCATCTTGTACTTGAAATCTCGATGATACCCTTCTATCATGAATTTAGTTTTATTTATCAATCATCATTATAATTTTTATTTCCATGATTCAAATTTATAACATGTATTTTTATATTCCCTATTTTCAGGTCTAACCATAGTTTTGTTAAAAGTTTTATCTTGTTTCAACCCATAGGCATCTTAGGAAGCTATTATAGAACAAGAATAGTCACCAAAATCTCTATTGTCCCAAAAAAGAACATCCTTTGTGATCCTACAATGAGGTTTGTTGTTTTGTCGATGGGTTGAGCGAATATATAGACTAAATCTATTTCAAGCGATGTATTCACATAAAGCCATCATACCATCATTTTGATAGATCAATAACCATTTTATGTTTCTAGTACCTAGAGAAAGTCCATTGACTAAACTTGTTTTAGGCGATGTATTTTCCATAGCTCATAAGTTTTAGATCCCTTGTATCCCTAGAATCCATTCCAAAAAAACTTGTCCTTGTGCATCCTTTGATAGTATAGAAGATGTATGTTCTTCAATGTACCCTACCATCAATCTAGCTTAGTGATAATAGTGAATCCATCGACTACAACCTTCCTACCTAGAATATTCACTACAAATATCTTTGCATCCATATCCAAGGTAAGGTCACCTCTATTTATTCATAAATAGAGGGCCTAACTATGCAAACCAAGAAGAAATGATCTTTTTGATGTTTGGTAGGCCCCCTAATTATAACATCCACCTTTTTTTATTTGTTTTGTAGGAACTCATGAATATACCATCTGAAAGAGTTTTAGTCGACATATTCACACAATAAGCATATTTGACTCCAGATGACATATTCACTTTACACTAAACTATGTAAGTTTTTTTTATCCTCTAGTTTTTTATATAGCAAAATATTTTTTGTCTACTTTGTTTTGCTGTTTTCCCTTTATCATAATAAAATAAAATAAAAATTAAAAGAATCCTTTGTCTAGATAATGCATTTTCTTGCTTTCCTAGGTATTTAAAAGTATATCACATGTAGCTTTGAATTAGGATAATTTGCATGATTTCCTCCTTCTTGCACCATTGTCTTCATCAAATTTTTTTTTTTTTCCTTTCGTAACATAGACAGTAAAATCATTGAAAAGAAAAATTGCATATAGGATAATACATTGTCTTTTGCATTACTATTTTCATATTGCATTGCATTGAACTCTCATCATGCACATTAGATCCTAGGATAGATTTCCAAAACCTAAGTGCTTATCAAAATTAATTACATCAAATAAGATTAGGGAATCTATAAATTCCTTGGTGAACCCAAATATCTCCCACCAAAGATAGCACTGCACACAAAACACAATCGTCACAAAAATGATGGGTTAGCAACAATGCTTTCCTGCCTAAGTGTGGATGAAGCCAAGAAAGAGAAAATGCATTACTCAGGGCTAGAACTCCAAGATGGATATGAATTTTTTAGCATCCAAATATTTGGTGAACGTGATGTGAACATATCACTAGGGTCTTTTATCCAAAAACCTTGCTGTATAACATCTTATCCTTAACCAAGATAAAATTTATTACACTTTAATCAAGATCATTTAATATTATATGCTTAGATAAATCAAATTAAATTAAGTTAACAAGAACATATCAAATTATTAGTCCTACTATGGGAAGGTTAATGACTTCTTGAGCAAATCAATGTACAAACCTTAGGGAGAAATACTTCTTAGCTAGTATATTATGATGAACTAGTGGGAGTTACAAGGAGGGTTTTTCAAGGTGACATAAAGATATCAAACATATTCTTATTATTTATTATAAGTAATTTCAAAACAAAACTTAATAAATTTAACTCCTTTGCCATGTCTGAACATCCCTATATCACTCAAAATATTGCATGACAAATAGCACTGAGTCAAAGCACTTCATCTAAACTTTTAAAGAAACAACCTTTAATTGAAAACCCCACCTATGAGGAAGAAGATAAAGAAGCTCCTTTTAGGACTCTTTATCCTATTCAAAATGAACAAGGAGAGGTAGTCTTTAAATCCATGGATCATCTTGTTGCTTTCCTATGAGGAAACAAAGAAACCATGGAATCCACCTTTAAAGTAGAAGAAAGGCTTCATCCTATTGTGGAGGAACCTCTTCTATAAATTTCACACCAACCTAGATCAAACTATTGGACATTTTGAGTAGATAAGTTGTCATTGATGTCAAGAGTGAGTGGTCATTGATGTCAAGCTTTCAGCACCAGTCAGTGGCAGTTTCAGTGGGCAACATCAGTTTCAGGTTCTCCAGTTTCAGTTGATCAAGACCTGATCATATGAGGTCTAAAGTGCAAAAAGCCCAAGTGAATAATATTATAATATTTTTTATAATATTATAAAGGGAAGTTTTAAATTAATTATAAATTAATTAATATAATTTTTATTATAAATTAATTTATAATTTAATTTACTTAAGTTATTTAAATTAATTATTAATTAATTTTGATATTAGTTATAAGATTAATTTATATTAATTTTTAACTAACCCTAAGGAGGGTTATTAAAATTAATTCGAAATTCGAATTCGAATTTCTAGCACCGACGTGGGAAGAACATTTATCATGTGTATAAAAGGGGGATTACCCACCTTACCAAAATCCCCCAATGCTTTCGGATAATATCATATGCTATGCGAATTTCATGCGAATCGTGTGTGCAACAAAGAGTTTTTAATTTTTAAAAAGTGCTAAGAGGAGGTGAGATCATATCATTCACCAAGGAGGGAGCCTTGGTCACCAACCACTGGTAGCATAGTTGGCAACCGCGGTAGTGGCAAGGCGTTAGGGCAGCGATAGGCGCAGGTTCGAATCCCCATGGAAGATCATTTTGTTTTTGCTGGAAAACATGGTGGAGTAAGGTTGAAAGGGAAGGAAGGTTGACTTCCTTCACGTGGGCGCCTCTAGCCCACGCGGTGGGCTCCAAAGCGCTAAGGTGCTTGGCGCTTGGGGAGACGGTGGATCGAATCACGCCGAAACCCTTTTTGGGGAATAATAAGGTATGCATTAAAGTTTGAGCACCAGAATTTTTGGAGAAGGTTGTTGAGGTTTTGAAAATTAATTTTTGCATATTTTATTTGGTATATGAGGTTTTTGGGGAGTTATAAGGTTATTGCAAAATAAATTTTTGGTATTATTTGCTTTAGGGTTTGAAAAGGAAATAAAGGTGTTTTAGAAAGATTGGTTGTGGTTTTTGTGGTGTTGGATATTATTTTAAGTTGGAGATTATAAGGTGTATCCAAGTAATTATTTTTGTGCATGATTTGATGAATGTTAATTACAAGTAGGAGCAATAAGGTGTATTTGAGCTTTGAGTATTTTTGTGTCTAAGGAATATTTTGAGAAAGTGTTGGAGTGATATTTTGTCATCTAACCATTGAAATTGGAAAGAAGGAAATTGTGATTTAGACAGGTTTTCCAAGGGCACTTCTACATAAAACAAAAGGTATGGGCATATTCTTCCTAGTGAGTGATTGTTGAATGTTGTGAATGCTAAGTTGGAGTGAAAAGGATTTGGTTAAGGTTTTCCTTGTTGAGTGTGTTGAATTAATGCTTCAAGGTTTCTTGGAATAAAGAGTTGTTGATAAAACCTTGTTTTATAAGCATTGTTGTTGAAGTGAGTGAAGAACTTGAACTAGGGTTTGAAAAGATCATGAGTATCATTGTTATGTGAAGATTGTTTTATAAGCATTATTGTTGAAGTGAATGGTTGAGTGAAGAACTTGAACTAGGGTTTGAAAAGAACATGAGTATCATTGTTATGTGAGATTGGTTGATAAGCATTGTTGGAAATATTTGAGTGAGTGTTCATATGCTTGGACTAGGGTTTGTGAACAAGGATTATTTCATTGAGTGATTGGTTGAGTAGAGTTGGTTGAGCCTAGTCAAGTGAATGTGTTAAAGTGATTGTTCAAGTTCTATGAAACAAATTGTTCTATTTTCTAAATTGAGTTGAGAAAGTGATTGAGAGTTAGTGAGTGTGAAGCATATTGAGTCTCTAACAATTATCTATATTTTTATGGTAAAAGGAGTGATTGAAAGTGATTGAGCATTGTGGTGAATGTGAAGCATATTGAGTCTCTAACAATTCTCTATATGTTTCCAAAATATTGATTGAAAGTAATTGAGCATTGAAATAAGTGTGAAGCATATTGAGTCTCTAACAATTCTCTTTATGTTTCTATGAGTTTGGATAAGTCCTAGTGAGGACTTATTGAGAAAATTTGGACAAGTTCTAGTGAGGACTTGTTGAGCAGATTTGGACAAGTTCTAGTGAGGACTTGTTGAGCAGATTTGGACAAGTTCTAGTGAGGACTTGTTGAGAAGATTTGGACAAGTTCTAGTGAGGACTTGTTGAGCAGATTTGAGATAAGTTCTAGAGAGGACTTGTGGATAGGTTAGTGTGAGATTTTATGGAAGCTTACAAGGCAGATTTGAGGTAAGTCTTTGAGAAGACTTGAGAGCAGAGTTGATTGATTGATTTGTTCAAACCTTGAGTTAAGGTTTGGGGTAGATCTAGTAGAGTTGATTTGAGATTGAGTCAAGATTTGTGTTAAGGATTGAGGATAGATTTGTGCTAGATCGAAGGACTATGTTTAGTACAGATTTGAGGATAGATTTTGGTGCAGATTTGAGGATAGGTTTGTGCCAAACTAGAGATAGAGATTGAGTAGATTTGTGCTAGATCGAAGGACTATGTTTAGTACATATTTGAGATAGATCTTTGAAGGTGATAGAGTATAGAGGATGATAGTCTCTAGTGGATAGAGATCCATTAGCTAGGGTAGTGAGGATAAGTGTCTTCAGTGGATAGAGATCCATTAGCCAGAGTAGTGGGGGCAATAGTTCTTCTAGAAGATCACTAGTTAGAGCTAAGGAGAAAGGAGTTCTCCTATGGATAGAGATCCATGAACTTGATTAGGGGATTGGTGTCTCCTTTGGATAGAGGTCCATAAACATTGTAATAGGGAAAGGATTCCCAAGAGATTGATTGAGAAAATTTTAGTGAAATATTTTCTTCGTGGAGTAGCCCACATTGGGTGAACCATGTAAAATTGGTGTCTCTATTGTGTGTGGTGATTTGTGCATTGCTTTGATTACTATTGTTGATATTTCTATCTATACATTGCATAATATTTATTGGAAAGAAAAGTAAAAAGTGGTCTTATACTATTCACCCCCCTCTCAGTATAAGCTTGTGTTCTTCAATTGGTATTAGAGCGGGTTCCTTCGGAAGAGTTTAACAACTTGAAGGAAAAGCTTACAAGAACACAATGGAATCTAAGAATGGGTCCTCAGATAATTCTACTCCAATATTTTATGGAAGTGATTATATATTTTGGAGTATGAGAATGAAGATTCACTTAAAGGCACTTGGCAATGAAATATGGGAAGCAGTTGAAAATGGATACATACCACCAGTTGATCCACCTACAGATAAGGAAGGTAAGCTTCTACAACATTACAATTCAAAAGCAATGAATGCAATCTTGAGAGGTTTGCATAGAATAGAATTCATAAAAGTTATGCATTGTGAAGATGCAAAAGGAATTTGGGATAAGTTGCAAAGCATATATGAAGGAGATAAAAGTGTCAAAAAGGCAAAGATTCAAAATCTCAAAGCACAATTTGAAGAATTAAGAATGAAGGATGAGGAAAACATTAGTACTTATCTACTTCGGGTTGATGAGGTTGTTAATGCTATGCAAGGACTTGGACTTAAGGTTGAAGAATCAGATGTTTGTGATAAGGTCCTAAGATCTCTTCCAAAGAGATTTAGTGAAAATATTTTTGCTATAGAAGAATCAAAATATGGTGATACTTTGACAAGAGACATGTTGCTTGGTACTCTTACAACTTTTGAGATAAGAACAAAAGAGGAACCTAATATCAAAAAGGAAGCAACCTTCAAAGCTACTAAGAAGACAAAGGGCAAGAAGTTAGATTCAAGCAATGAGTCATCCAGTGATGAAGAAGCTAATTATGGTAGAAAGAATAAGGATTCAAGAAGGTTCAAAGATGCAAAATTCATTAGATGCTTCAATTGTGGAAAGTATGGTCACTATGCAACTGATTGTCAAGAAGCTAGAAATGGTAATGATGAAGAAAAATAGGATCATAAGAACAGGGAATCAGAAAGATACAGGTACCAAAAGAAAGGCAAGGATGGACAAGACAGACAAGGAAAGAAGTTCTTTCAAAGACAAAAGAGGAGCTACTATGCAGACAAGGCAAGTAAGTACTCAAGTGATAGTGATGCTAGTTCTTCAAGTAATGATAAAGATGAAGTCCTATTTTTGATTGAAGAAAAAGAAGTTAAGAAAAGGTCACCAATAATTCTCAAGTGTTTTAGATGTGGTAATTTTGGACATCTTGAAGATAGTTGTACAAGGAATGGTTTCAGTTTCAGTGATGATGAATATGAGGATGCACTTGAAGGACCAGAAGAGAATATTCTAATGGCACTAGAAGAAGAAGAAGGTGATCCTATAGAAGACAAGTTAAAATAAAATGAAGATGTTGACAAAGGCAAACAAATAGAGGAAGAATCAGAGAAAGGAGGAGTTGATCTTGAGGGAGAGCTTATTTATGCTCTTAAAACTTTAAAGAAGGTAAGAAAGCAAAACTCCCAACTTGAGATTCAATTTCAAGAATGTGATGAAGAAAGAGGAAAGCTTATAGAGGATCTAAACAAGTCAATGGCTAAGACAAAGAAGTTCAAGGATAAGCTAGAAGCAAAGGTCTTAGAATGTGAAAAGTTAGAACAAGAAGTAGCTCTACTAAGGGAAGAGTTAGAAAAATCCAAGGATAAGCTACACAAGTTTGGAAAGAGTTCAAAGAATTTGGATAAGATGATCAAGGTACAAAGAAGGTCAACAAACAAAATAGGTCTTGGTTTTGAACAAGCTCAAAAGAAACAAGAAGAAGAGTCAACCTCAAGTTCTGAAGAAGAAGAAACTTCAGAAGAAGAAATGTGTAAGAGAAAGTGAGACTTCTGAGGATGAGTTGGACAATAGAAAGTTCAACAAGGAAAGGAACAATGCACAAAGAAGAAACAGATGGAATAGGAACCAACATAAAGAAAAAGAGACTAAGAGACCTATGAGGTCAAGGCAAGGAAATTTCAATGGATGATGTTTCTCATGTCACAAGTTTGGGCACATGGCTTCATAGTGCAGGACACATGAAAGATAGGAAAATGGGAATTTTAGAAGTAGGCAACTTTTCCATGGGTATTGCTACTCATGTAATCAGTTTGGTCATAAGGCAATGAATTGCAGGGTTCATGATAGGAACAGATACGGCTTCACCAAGAGAAATCCCAAGACATTTGCACCACCAAGGAATAACAACATTAAGTGTTATAAGTGCAATAATTATGGACATACAACAAAGTGGTGTAGAGCAGACATTCCAGAATAAAAATGAATAGGAACAGGAACAGGAACAGGAACATGAACAAGAATAGGAATATGGACATGGATAGGAACAATAATAGGAATAGTAATAGGAACAAGAATAGGAACATGGACATGAACATGAATAGGAATATGGACATGGACAGGAACAAAACAGGAACAAGAACAGGAACATGGACATGAACATGAATAGTCAAAGGAACTAGAAGGATCATATGAGAAGGAAATATGACAAAGGTAAAGACTAGTGCTTGTTGGGAGTAGAAATACTCCCACCCCAGAATTAACCACCTCAAGAGGAGGTGGGGGAGGGGCTAAGCTAAGAGACTCATTCTTAGCCCCGAGCCCCAAAGGTGACCCTTTGCCATTGATGTCAAAGGGGGAGATATTTGAGTAAGGGGGAGAGATTTGGTTTAAAGAGAGAGCATTGAGTCAGGGGGAGCAATGTCCCAGGGGGAGCAGAACAAGAAAAAGGTCAAGTGTTTGGTAAAAATAATTTGGGTTGCCATCAATGACAAAGGGGGATATTGTTGGACATTTTGAGTAGATAAGTTGTCATTGATGTCAAGAGTGAGTGGTCATTGATGTCAAGCTTTCAACACCAATCAGTGGCAGTT
The DNA here is from genome assembly GCA_028583015.1 of Wollemia nobilis. Classification (NCBI taxonomy): domain Eukaryota; kingdom Viridiplantae; phylum Streptophyta; class Pinopsida; order Araucariales; family Araucariaceae; genus Wollemia; species Wollemia nobilis. Next base: position 7,107,195 of record JAQPPZ010002512.1, read on the forward strand.
TTAGTGGGCAACATCAGTTTTAGGTTCTCTAGTTTCAGTTGATCAAGACCCGGTTTCAGGAAGTCAGATGAGGTCTAAAGTGCAAAAAGCCCAAGTGAATAATATTATAATATTTTTTATAATATTATAAAGGGAAGTTTTAAATTAATTATAAATTAATTAATATAATTTTTATTATAAATTAATTTATAATTTAATTTACTTAAGTTATTTAAATTAATTATTAATTAATTTTGATATTAGTTATAAGATTAATTTATATTAATTTTTAACTAACCCTAAGGAGGGTTATTAAAATTAATTCAAAATTTGAATTTAAATTTCTAGCGCCGACATGGGAAGAACATTTATCATGTGTATAAAAGGGGGATTACCCACCTTACCAAAATCCCCCAATGCTTTCGAATAATATCATATGCTATGCGAATTTCATGTGAATCGTGTGTGCAACAAAGAGTTTTTAATTTTTAAAAAGTGCTAAGAGGAGGCGAGATCATATCATTCACCAAGGAGGGAGCCTTGGTCACCAACCACTAGTAGCACAGTTGGCAACCGCGGTAGTGGCAAGGCATTAGGGCAGTGACAGGTGCAGGTTCAAATCCCCATGGAAGATCATTTTGTTTTTGTTGGAAAACGTGACGGAGTAAGGTTGAAAGGGAAGGAAGGTTGACTTCCTTCATGTGGGTGCCTCTAGCCCATGCGGTGGGCTCCAAAGCACTAAGGCGCTTGGTGCTTGGGGAGATGGTGGATCGAATCACATCGAAACCCTTTTTGGGGAATAATAAGGTATGCATTAAAGTTTGAGTGCCAGAATTTTTGGAGAAGGTTGTTGAGGTTTTGAAAATTAATTTTTGCATATTTTATTTGGTATATGAGGTTTTTGGGGAGTTATAAGGTTATTGCAAAATAAATTTTTGGTATTATTTTCTTTAGGGTTTGAAAAGGAAATAAAGGTGTTTTAGAAAGATTGGTTGTGGTTTTTGTGGTGTTGGATATTATTTTAAGTTGGAGATTATAAGGTGTATCCAAGTAATTATTTTTGTGCATGATTTGATGAATGTTAATTACAAGTAGGAGCAATAAGGTGTATTTGAGATTTGAGTATTTTTGTGTCTAAGGAATATTTTGAGAAAGTGTTGGAGTGATATTTTGTCATCTAACCATTGAAATTGGAAAGAAGGAAATTGTGATTTAGACAGGTTTTCCAAGGGCACTTCTACATCAAACAAAAGGTATGGGCATATTCTTCCTAGTGAGTGATTGTTGAATGTTGTGAATGCTAAGTTGGAGTGAAAAGGATTTGGTTAAGGTTTTCCTTGTTGAGTGTGTTGAATTAATGCTTCAAGGTTTTTTGGAATAAAGAGTTGTTGATAAAACCTTGTTTTATAAGCATTGTTGTTGAAGTGAGTGAAGAACTTGAACTAGGGTTTGAAAAGATCATGAGTATCATTGTTATGTGAAGATTATTTTATAAGCATTGTTGTTGAAGTGAATGGTTGAGTGAAGAACTTGAACTAGGGTTTGAAAAGAACATGAGTATCATTGTTATGTGAGATTGGTTGATAAGCATTGTTGGAAATATTTGAGTGAGTGTTCATATGCTTGGACTAGGGTTTGTGAACAAGGATTATTTCATTGAGTGATTGGTTGAGTAGAGTTGGTTGAGCCTAGTCAAGTGAATGTGTTAAAGTGATTGTTCAAGTTCTATGAAATAAATTGTTCTATTTTATAAATTGAGTTGAGAAAGTGATTGAGAGTTAGTGAGTGTGAAGCATATTGAGTCTCTAAAAATTCTCTATATGTTTCTATGGTAAAAGGAGTGATTGAAAGTGATTGAGCATTATGGTGAATGTGAAGCATATTGAGTCTCTAACAATTCTCTATATGTTTCCAAAAGATTGATTGAAAGTAATTGAGCATTGAAATAAGTGTGAAGCATATTGAGTCTCTAACAATTCTCTTTATGTTTCTATGAGTTTGGATAAGTTCTAGTGAGGACTTATTGAGCATATTTGGACAAGTTCTAGTGAGGACTTGTTGAGAAGATTTGGACAAGTTCTAGTGAGGACTTGTTGAGCAGATTTGGACAAGTTATAGTGAGGACTTGTTGAGAAGATTTGGACAAGTTCTAGTGAGGACTTGTTGAGTAGATTTGAGACAAGTTCTAGAGAGGACTTGTGGATAGGTTAGTGTGAGCTTTTGTGGAAGATTACAAGGCATATTTGAGGTAAGTCTTTGAGAAGACTTGAGAGCAGAGTTGATTGATTTGTTCAAACCTTGAGTTAAGGTTTGGGGTAGATCTAGTAGAGTTGATTTGAGATTGAGTCAAGCTTTGTGTTAAGGCTTGAGGATAGATATTGAGGATAGATTTGTGCTAGACCGAAGGACTATGTTTAGTACAAATTTGAGGATAGATTTTGGTGCAGATTTGAGGATAGGTTTGTGCCAGACCAGAGATAGAGATTGAGCAGATTTGTGCTAGACCGAAGGACTGTGTTTAGTGTAGATTTGAGATAGATCTTTGAAGGTGACAGAGTATAGAGGATGATAGTATCCAGTGGATAGAGATCCATTAGCCAGGGTAGTGAGGATAGGTGTCTTCAGTGGATAGAGATCCATTAGCTAGAGTAGTGGGGGCAACAGTTCTTCTAGAAGATCACCAGTCAGAGCTAAGGAGAAAGGAGTTCTCCTATGGATAGATATCCATGAACTTGATTAGGGGATTGGTGTCTCCTTTGGATAGAGGTCCATAAACATTGTAATAGGGAAAGGATTCCCAAGATATTGATTGAGAAAATTTTAGTGAAATATTTTCTCCGTGGAGTAGCCCACATTGGGTGAACCACGTAAAATTGGTGTCTCTATTGTGTGTGGTGATTTGTGCATTGCTTTGATTATTGTTGTTGATATTGCTATCTATACATTGCATAATATTGATTGGATTATTTTATTTGATGGTGTAAGATGAATTAAAGGAGTAGGAGTAGGAATCATCCTAGTGTTGCCACATCAAATCATAATTCATGTATCTTTTAAGCTTCAATTCTCGTGTACTAATAACACCATTGAATGTGAAGCTCTTATCCTAGGGCTATGAGAAACTTTGACCCTGAAAGTCACTAGCCTCTCCATTTTTGGATATTTACAATTAATAGTTAACCAAATAAATGGAATTAATCAAAATAAATATGATAAACTAAAACTATACAAAGGAATTAAGGATAACTTGATGGATTTATTTGAGAAGGTAACCATCGATACGATTCCACATTTTTGTAACTGCCAAGTGGATGCCATGGCCATCATTGTATCACTTATGCCTCTAGATTTGGAGGATGAATAAGCAAAAATTATCATCCATAAAATTAGACAACCAACCACATTGTAATCCAGTCAAGAACTGTTGGTTATTTTTGTCATTGAACAAGCATTGAACCTTGACTCTTGGTATAAGGAAATATATGATTTTATTAAGAGTAATATTTTACTTGAGGGGCTAAACTAAAATGAGCAAAATAATCTTAGGCAACAAATTTTTTTATTTGTCATAATTGGAGACATCCTCTATCAGATAATCTTTGATGGCATTCTCTTAATATGCCTTAATGTAGATGAAGCCAAAATAGTCGTTCAAGATGCCCATGAGGGGGCATGTGGTGGGCACTTCAATGGAAGTGCCATTTCTAAGAATCTTGTTCATATGAGCTATTACCAGTCGACTATGAAATGAAATGCTCATAACCATGTATGAAAATGTGATAAATATCAGAAGCATGATAAATTAATCCATGCACCATCTTAAGAGTTTCAGTTGGTCACATCACCCTAGACCTTCTCTACTTAGGGGTTACATACTATCAATAAAATAAATATATTTTTGTTTTATGGGCATAATTTCACTATCACAACAACTAAATACTTTACCAAGTGGGTAGAATATATGCCTTTAGCCTCTTGCATTGGTGTTCAAGTCTCCAAATTTATCTTGAATAAGATCTTGTCATGATACAATATTTCTAAATTCAAAATTTAGCATGAGCGAAAAATTCCATATTACCTACAAGGTAATTGGTAAGCTGGAGCTTCTAACAAGACACTAATCAAAATACTAATGAATCTCATGAGCAAAATTGGTAGGTATTGGTATTTATAGATATATCCTGTCTTATGGGCATATCATATTAGTGTTTGAAATTTGACTGGTGCTACGCCCTATGCATTGGTTTATGTTATAGAGTCCATATTTCCCTTTGAATCAGAAGTTCCATCCCTTATAATCCTTCTAAATGTTGCAATAGTTGGTGATGAGTATCACCATGTAAGACTTTATCAACTAGATTTGCTTGACAAGAAGTAAAATCATACCTTAGAACACTTATGTGTGTATCACCAAAGACTCAAGAAAGTCTAAGAGAAGTGAGTTTGACCTCATTCCTTTGAAGTAGGATATATTATCCTTAAAGAAAACCAGAAAAATACTAATGCTAAAGAAGACCTTAAGGGTAAATTTGAACCCAACTGGTTGGGTCCCTTCATTGTAACATCCAAATATGGATCAGACACTTATTTCTTGGTCATCCTAGATGGATGCAAACACAAAAAACCTATAAACATAATGCATTTAAAAAGGTATTATGCTTGAGTTTGCATGTTTGCCTAGTCCTGTGCATGATTGCATGATTTATTGTATGCATGCTTATCTTCTAATACATCTTTTGCTTACCTTCATATGCATGAATTACATGTTTGCTTATGTTTTTATTTTCATCCCATAAAGTGATGAGGGAGCATCCTACAATGAAGTAATGGTGATCCTATCTAGAACATAGTGCCACTTGTATTGCACTTGTAGTAGGTCACTAAGCTAGTGGACTCCATCAATGATTTTCCAAAAATCCCACCATATTTTTTGATCTTTTGGGACTTTGGAAAAGAAATTGAGGCTTTGAAAACATATACCGATCATTGATTATGACCCGATGATGAATAGATACTTGGATTATTTGTTTAAAAATCCAAAATTTCTAAAAAGAACTCACATGCATCATATGTTTACTTTATGCATAATTGAATGACAATTTCACTAACCTATGTTCATATGCTTCCTCTAGACTTGTTAGAACTTTATGATGACATTCATACTACAATGTCAACTTAAGAGTGGCATAAATAGGTGCAAGTCTGAGCTAACAAGTCACACCCTAAGCAAAAATTCTTCCCCTCTCTTCTATAATATCTTTTTATCAGCACATCTTCTGATTCATCTTTCCACTTGAAAACTGCTACGCCATGATTCATTTTTGCTTATTAGAAAATATTTAACAACATGGGATAATTTTGTGAAATGTTTTTTCTCTTTGAAAAAGTATATAAGAAATCTCAATCTCATCAATATTTCAAAATTCTTTTCTCAATACATCATTTGTATTGAATTATGGTTCATACTTATAGCTAAATAGAAAGTTTGGTAGAATCATTCACCACTTGGTAAGAATTAGCAATTCCTATATGTCCAACAAGCGAGGAACAATTCTATCAAATATTCTTCTTTGATATAAGGGTATATCATACATCATAATTGATAACAAACATAACGATACTGAAAATATGATCAATTTGTGATTCATTCTTGTATCTAGATAGAAGGCTAGATAGAATTATTCTTCACTTGACAAGTGTTAGAGTTCCTATACACCCAACAAGCGAGGAATAATTCTATCAAAAAAAATTCCTTGATATAGGGGTGAGTCACAAACTTAATTTTATCAATTAACACATTTTATTGTTATACCTAACATGGATGAATGACATGCAATTACCCAACACTAGATAAAATAATTCAAAACACCGAATGATATTGGATATTTAAATAAAAATCCTATCTTGGTATAAATCTCTATTACAATTATCATATAACCACCTACTCTTTCTAAATCAAGGTAATATGATGAAGTGCGATCACTGAAAACCCCATATCATCAACCTTCCTAACATGAATCTAATGCAAATCACATTCAAACCTTTTAGATCATCAATTAATTTCATACACATGATGCGTTATTTGTTTGAATTTGCTTAATTGTGTGATTGCATGTAGGCATAAATCGCATGTCTTAAATCATTGTTTACTTTACTCCATCAATATGTAACGATTACCCTCTTAGTACTATATTGGGATTTTTTGTTAACATATTCTAATTATCCTACATAACATAGTCTTTTCGAGGAAGAAGTGGTAAAGGTGAATGTATGATCAAGAGAGCTTCGACAAATAATTACCTTCTTGTAATTTTCCTTCCTCGAAAAGGCATGTGCTCATAGCTTCTTAGGGAGAGGATAACAAGAATTATTTCTCTTTTAAATAATTTTCATGGATTCAAAAATATTCTACAAGAAATAATTTTTAATTTCTCGTCCTTCACTAAGAAGCATTGAGGCATGTCATCCATTATTTTCACCATTGTATGCATGTATTTATGCAATTAATTTGTACACTTATAGAATATTAGGGAATTTTGTGATGAGCTGATGCTACCCACTAATTAGGATAGCATTTGCATGCATTGCATTCACACTAGGTCTCTCATGCTAGAAAATTTCCACTCTTAGGACCACTATATATTTTACATATTTTTATTGCTTTTATCTAGCATGATATGCTTTTTGCATTTAGCACATATTAACATTACACATCAATTTATTTAAGTGGATTTTTCCCCTATAACACCTTTAACAAAAACTTAGTACATAGAGGGTGTTATTTGTTAGGTTGTTGTGGGTGAACAAAATCCTAATTTAAATTACCCAATCTTCTCCATGCACTTTATTTGTCATGATAACATGCTTCCCAAGATGGCACAACCTTGTTATGATCACAAAAGGAGCCGCCATGGTAAAACATTGGACACACAACCATTGAGATGCAATAAAGAGTTCAAGCCATACAAAGTATTATAGACTTTTGGATCCTAAATGCTAGCAATAAATAAACAAAATACACAATGCTTCTCATATTTTCTTACTTACAATAGTTGTTTGTTTCATGCTTTGATTCATGTATGCATAGCACAAAAAAAAACACCAAAAATTATTTCAAATCAAAACATCTCTCTAGTTGCCAAATGATGTCATACCCTAAGTCACAAGGGTGTATAGCTATAATATTTTATAAAATATTCATTTATTCCAACAATTCTCCTCATTTTGAGCCCTTTTATTAACGCTTGCTATAGAACAAATAGGGTAACATTTTGTCTCCAAACATGCCCTAATAAGGGTTTCAAATGACCAATCTTCTTACAAATAAACCTTATCATATTTAACAATGTTTTTTCAAGGATGGAATATTTTATAAGTATGCTAAATGACAAAAGTTCTACAACATCAATATTACTGATGGAGATATCCCTAATCATAAAAATAAACCACAAAGTTGGGGGTATTAAAAGGTTTAGCAATAGGGACATAAATTATCCTAATATAGGAAAATAAAGGTACCATATCATGTGGAAATTGACTATCCTTAACACTGTATCATAATGGACATAGCCTATCCAAGAAAGTATAAGTACCATAATAGATATGTACATCAACTGTCCACTAATATTATATCATATTAGGACATCAGTTGTCCACTACTATTATATCATATTAGGACATCAATTGTCCATTAGCATTGTACCATTTTAGAACATTAATTATCTACAAACATTATACTATATTAGGACATTGACTATCCATCTATCAAAAAGAGGTATTAACTGCCTACTAAAACAACAAGTTATTTAAGTGTTTGTCTATTAATCAGGCTAAGAGAGTCATATTTTAGTAGTAAAATATTTTTTAGGACATAAACAGTTCTATCTCATGGATTGCCTAACAATACCATCAGTCATAGTCGTCTCAACACTTGTCATTTATTAGGTTAATAAGCCATCACTTAGGATTATTGATTAAATAAATAAATCAATTTGTAAAGAGCTAGTAGGTTAGCCTTCCAAATTGGTATATATATCTATATATATATATATATATATATATATATATATATATATATATATATATATATATATATATATATAATATATATAAAAATTTATGATTGGATGCTAGATTTGACCATTCTTTTTCACAAATGAAACAAATTTGTAAAAAAATATTTTTTCCCTACTAACTTATGACAAAACACATCGTTAGCATTTGTTAATACCATTTAACATGAATAACATCTCAAACTTCAAAAATCATGATATTTCAAAATTTTAATGAATTTATTGTAAACACTAATCATAGTGATAACATGATCATTTTAACATTTTCAACATTCAATTTTACACATCCACTATCCTTAAAACCAAATAAAATTCACCATGTCACATCTATCTATCACATTATTATTTAATGTTTATTTGTTTGTGAAATTTTGTCAAATATCCATCAAAACTTTTTAATACGATAAATTTTTCAAGATCAAATTAATTTGGTAAAAATATCAAAACAATTTAGAAACCATATTTCTACTCATCAAGCCATACAATGGCATTCATAAAACATAATCATATTATCATACTATTAATTCTTCTTGTTGGACATTTTGAGTCAAAGTTGTCATTGGAACGAAGTTGTCATTGATGTCAGGGAATAAGCTACCATTGATGTCAAAAGGTCAAGAGGAACAATGCAAAGCTTAATGGCAAAAGATCTTCATAATATTTATTTTTAATATTATGTGAAGCTTAGGTAGAAGAGTTTTTATTAAAACCATGGATGAGCAAAAATAAAAGGTTTTTCATAAAAACCCAAGGAGGCTTTTAAATTCATATTAGAAAGCCCAAGGAAGTTTTAATATTTATTTTATAAAATATTTAAATTCAAATTAAATTTAAATTTTATAAATAAATATTATTTATACAAAGTGGTAAAACCTAAGAAGGCTTTAATCCTTAATAAAGCCAAAAAGATTTAAATATTAATTTATAATATTTTTATTCTAAAGAATTTAAATAATTTATAAATTAAATATTTAAAAGTTAAAGCGTCGACGTTTAATTTCAAGGTGGCATATTGGTATAAAAACCATATGCCTAAGTGGCAAAAGAATTATCCCTTGTTCGATTTACCAAAGGCCTGCGAGTTGTGTGTTTCATGTGATTTCATGCAAGGAAGAAGACAAAGTTTTTTCTTAAGTGCGACGACAAAGAAATAATGCGAAAGAAGCCTTAAAACTCATAACCATCCAACGTGGTGCTCTGGTGGCAATTTGAAGTGAGCTAAGGTGCTTGTGAGTGGGAGGACCCGCGTTCAAGTCTCGGAAGGCAACATTTTGAGTGGACTTGGTCAGCATTATGGGTGGACTTAATTAGGCGCCAAAGGAAGCAACGCAAATACCTTTTTGGGTGAGGTTCCAAGAGGGAGAATATAGAGCACATGGTGCTCTTCCCTCCCAAGGTGAGTGCCTAGCTCACGTGACGGTTGGAGCCATGACTAGGGTGCTAGTAGAGGCGATGTCATGATTTAGAGTCCCACTGAGGCAAAGGTAATAAATTTTTAATATATTTTGTGATGGCTAAGGTTTTGATATAAGGTCCTAGGGAGTTAAAAGGGGTAGATAGAAAGTATTTTAATTGGTCATTATTTTGGAATAAGGAGTTAAACTTTATTTTTAATAAAGTCTTTTTGAAATATTGGTTGATTGGAGAAATAAGTGGATTAAAGTGTTGGTTAAATTTTGAGAGGACTTATTGCCATTGAGTTGTTTTGAGAAGGTGATTTTATTGACATTATTTTGGTATTGGATATTATTTTAACTGGGAGATTATAAGGTGTATTTGGTCAATTATTTTTGTATATGTTGATGGATGCTTTCTTCAAGATGGAGTGACAAGGTGTATGTATGTTTTGATATTTGCATTGTACTTTTGAGAGAGTTTATCATCTTCTAACCTCCTTGATATTGGCAAAGAAGTGTTTGTGGTTGTGGTATATTTTTGAGGTTTCTTCATCATCAAGAAAAAGATATGGTCACATTCTTCCATAGTTGAGTTGATTGGTTGGTTTTTTGGAAAACAACTTCGGAGTGAAAAGGACTTAACTAGGTTTCCCTTTTGAGTGTGTTGAGTTAATGCTTCAATATTTTCTAGAATAAAGAGTTGTTGTTAAAACCTTGTTTGATAAGCATTGTTGTTGAAGACATTGGTTAAGTGAAGAACTTGAACTAGGGTTTGAAAAGAACATGAGTATCATTGTTATGTGATATTGGTTGATAAGCATTGTTGGAAACATTTTGAGTGAGTGTTCATATGCTTGGACTAGGGTTTGTGAGCAAGGATTGTTTCATTGAGTGATTGGTTGAGTAGATTTGGTTAAGCCTAGTCAAGTGTATGTGTGAAGTGATTGTTCAGATTCTATGAAATAAATTATTCTATATTCTAAATTGATTTGAGAAAGAGGTTGAGTATTGATGAGTGTGAAACATATTGAATCTAACAATTCTTTGTATGCTTCCAAAAGAGTGATTGAAATTAATGGAGCATTGAGGTGAATGTGAAGCATACTGAGTTTAACAATTCTTTGTATGTTTTTGAAAGAGTGATTGAAAGTGATTGAGCATTGAGGTGAATGTGAAGCATATTGAGTCTCTAAAAATTCTCTGTATGTTTCTAAAAGAGTGATTAAAAGTGATTGAGCATTGTGATGAGTATAGAGCATATTGAGTCTCTAACAATTCTCTTTATATTTCTATGAGATTGGATAAGTTCTAGTGAGGACTTATTGAGAAAATTTGGACAAGTTATAGAGAGGACTTGTGGAAAAATTAGTGTGAGATTTTATGGAAGCTTGCAAGGAATATTTGAGATAATTATTTGAGAAGACTTGAGAGTAGAATTGATTGATTTGTTCAAACCTTGAGTTAAGGTTTGGGGCAAATCCAATAGAGTTGATTTGAGATTGAGTCAAGATTTGAGTTAAGGCTTGAGGACAGAGATTGAGGATAGATTTGTGCTAGACCGAAGGACTGTATTTAGTATAGATTAGAGGATAGAGTTTGGTGTAGATTTGAGGATAGGTTTGTGCCAGAATAGAGATATATATTGAGGACATATTTGTGCTAGACTAAAGGATTGTGTTTAGTACAAATTTGAGACAAAGCTTTGGAGGTGATAGAGTTTTTGAAAAAGGTCTCTAGCTAGATTAGGGAGGACAGATGTCTTCTATGGATAGAATTCCATTTTCTAAGGGTAGTGGAGGTAGAGGTCTTCTAGAGGATCACCAACTAGAGCAGATTTAGGAGATTGGTGTCTCCTGTAGATAGATATCCAAAAACTTCATTAGGGGATTGGTGTCTCCTTTGGATAGAGATCCATAAACATTGTAATAGGGAAAGAATTCCCAAGATATTGATTGATAAAGTTTTTAGTAAAATATTTTCTCCATGGAGTAGCCCACATTGGGTGAACCACGCAAATTTGGTGTCTCTATTGTGTGTGGTGATTTATGTATTATTTTGATTATTGCTATTGATATTGCTATCTATAAATTGCATTATATTTATTGGGAAAGAAAATTAAAAAGCTATCTTATACTGTTCACCCCCCTCTTAGTATAAGATTGTGTTCTTCAATTGGTATCAGAGCGGGTTCCTTCGAAAGAGTTAAGAATGAAGGATGAGGAAAATATTAGTACTTATCTACTTTGAGTCGATGAAGTTGTTAATGCTATGCAAGAACTTGGACTTAAGGTTGAAGAATCATATGTTTGTGATAAGGTCTTAAGATCTCTTCCAAAAATATTTAGTGAAAATATTTCTGCTATAGAAGAATCAAAGGATGGTGATTATTTGACAAGATATATGTTGCTTGGTATTCTTACAACTTTTGAGTTTAGAACAAAAGAACCTAATCCCCTAAAGGAAGTAGCCTTCAAAGCAATTAAAAATACAAATGGTAAGAAGTTAGAATCAAGCAACGAGTCATATAGTCATGAAGAAGTTAATTATGGCAGAAGGAATAAGGATTCAATAAGATCTAGAGATGCAAAATCTATTAGATGTTTCAATTGTGGAAAGCATGATCATTATGTAACTGATTGTCAAGAAGCTAAAAATAACAATGATGAAGAAAAATAGGATCACAGGAATAGGGAATCAGAAAGATAAAGGCACCAAAAGAAAGGGAAGGATGGAAAAAATAGATAAGGTAAGACGTTTTTCCAAAGACAAAAGAGAAGCTACTATGTAGACAAGGCAAATACACTTGAAGTACCAGAAGAGAATATTCTAATGGCTCTAGAGGAAGAAGAAAGTGATCCTATAGAAGACAAGTCAAAAGAAAATCAAGATGTTGACAAAGGTAGAAAAAATAGAGGAAGAATCAAATAAATAAGGATATGATCTTAAGGCATACATTAATTATGCTCTTGACATAGTAAAGAAGGTAAGAAAGAAAAAATCTAAACTTGAGTTTCAGTTTCAAGAATGTGATGAAGAGAGAAGAAAGGTTATAGAGGATCTAGACAAGTCAATGACTAAGACAAATAAGTTTAGGGATAAATTAGAAGTAAAGGTCTTAGAATGTGAAAGGTTAGAAAAAAAAAGTAGCCCTACTAAGGGAAGATTTAGAAAATTCCAAGAGTAAGCTACAAAAGTTTGGAAAGTGCTCAAAGATTGTGGATAAGATGATCAAGGTACAAAATAGATCTTGGTTTTGAAAAGGCTCAAAAGAAATAAGAAGAGAAGTCAACCTCAAGTTTTGAAGGAGAAGAAACTTTAGAAGAAGAAAATTTAGAAGAAGATAGTGTAAGAGAAAGTGAGACATCTGAGGATGAGTTGGACAACAAAAATTTCAACAAGAACAAGAACAATGCACAAAGAAGAAACAGATGGAACAATAATCATAATAGGTTAAGAGAGACTAAGATACCAATGAGGTCAAGAAAAATAAATTTCAATGGAATATGTTTCTCATATCACAGGTTTTGACACATGGCTTCACAGTTTAGGACACATGAAAGACATGAAAATGGGAATTTTAGAAATAGGCAGCTTTTCCATGTGTATTTTTACTCATGTAATCAGTTTGGTCACAAGGCAATGAATTGCAGGGTTCATGATATAAAATGATATGGCTTTACAAGGAGAAATCCCAAGACATTTGCACCTCCAAGGAATAATAACATTAAGTGTTATAAGTGCAATAATGATGGGCACACAACAAAGTGTAGAGCAGACATTCCAGAATCAAGTATGAACAAGAACAAGAATAGGAATAGAAAAAGGGATATGGATATGAACATGAATAAGAATAGGAATATGGATATGAACATGAACAAGAACAAGAATATGGACACGTATAGGAATAGGAACATGGACATGGAAAGGAAAAGTTAAAGGAATTAGAAGGATCAGATAAGAAGAAAAGAGGATAAAGGTAAAGACCAATGCTTGCTGGGAGTAGAAATAATCCCATCCTAGAATTAACCACCTCAAGAGGAGGTGGGGGAGGGGCTAAGCTAAGAGACTCATTCTTAACCTCGAGCCCCAAAGGTGAACCTTTGCAATTAATGTCAAAGGGGGAGAGATTTGAGTAAGGAGGAGAGATTTAGTATTTGAGTAAAGAGGAGATTTAAAGAGAGCATTGACCTAGGGGGAGCAATGTCCCAGGGGGAGAAAAACAAAGAAAAGGTTAAGTTTTTGGTGAAAATAATTTGGGTTACCATCAATGACAAATGGGGAGATTTTTGGACATTTTGATTCAAAGTTGTCATTGATGTCAAGGAACGAAGTTGTCATTGATGTCAGGGAATAACCTACCATTGATTTCAAAAGGTCAAAAGGAACAATGCAAAGTTTAATGGCAAAAGAGCTTCATAATATTTATTTTTAATATTATGTGAAGCATAAGTAGAAGGGTTTTTATTAAAACCATGGATGAGAAAAAATAAAAGGTTTTTCTTAAAAACCCAAGGAGGCTTTTAAATTCATATTAGAAAGCCCGAGGAAGTTTTAATATTTTTTTTATAAAATATTTAAATTCAAATTGAATTTAAATTTTATAAATAAATATTATTTATACAAAGTGGTAAAACCTAAGAAGGCTTTAATCCTTAATAAAGCCAAAAATATTTAAATATTAATTTATAATATTTAAATTCTAAAGAATTTAAATAATTTATAAATTAAATATTTAAAAGTTAAAGCATCGATGTTTAATTTCAAGGTGGCATATTGGTATAAAAACCATATGCCTAAGTGGCAAAATAATTATCCCTTGTTCGATTTACCAAAGGCCTGCGAGTTGTGTGTTTCAAGTGATTTTGTGCAAGGAAGAAGACAAAGTTTTGTCTTAAGTGAGCCAACAAAGAAATAACACGAAAGAAGCCCTAAACCTCATAACCATCCAATGTGGTAGTCTGGTGGTAATTTGAAGTGATCTAGGGTGCTTGTGAGTAGGAGGACCCATGTTCGAATCTCGGCAAGAAGCATTTTGAGTAGACTTGGTCAACGTTATGAGTGGACTTGGTTAGGCGCCAAAGGAAGCAGTGCAAATCCCTTTTTGGGTGAGGCGCCAAGAGGGAGAAGATAGAGCACGTGGTGCTCTTCCCTCCCAAGGTGAGCACCTAGCTCACGCGATGGTTGGAGCCATGGCTAGGGCGCTGGTAGAGGCAACATCGTGAGTTCGAGTCCCACCAAGGCAAAGGTAATAAATTTTTAATATATTTTATGATGCCTAAGGTTTTGACATAAGGTCCTAGGGAGTTAAAAGGGGTAGATAAAAAGTATTTTAATTGGTCATTATTTTGGAATAAGGAGTTAAGATTTATTTTTAATAAAGTATTTTTGACATATTGGCTGATTGGAGAAATAAGTGGATTAAATGTTGGTTAAATTTTGAGAGGACTTATTGTCATTGAGTTATTTTGATAAAGTGATTTTATTGACATTATTTTTGGTATTGGATATTATTTTAACTGGGAGATTATAAGGTGTATTTGGTCAATTATTTTTGTATATGTTGATGGATGCTTTCTTCAAGATGGGGTGACAAGGTGTATGTATGTTTTGATATTTGCATTGTACTTTTGAGAGAGTATCATCTTCTAACCTCCTTGATATTGGCAAAGAAGTGTTTGTGGTTATGGTAGATTTTTGAGGTTTCTTCATCATCAAGAAAAATATATGGGCACATTCTTCCATAGTTGAGTTGATTGGTTGGTTTTTTGGAAAACAACTTTGGAGTGAAAAACATATTGAGTATTGATGAGTGTAAAACATATTGAGTCTAACAATTCTTTGTATGTTTCCAAAAGAGTGATTGAAAGTAATTGAGCATTGAGGTGAATGTCAAGCATACTAAGTTTAACAATTCTCTGTATGTTTTTGAAATAGTGATTGAAAGTGATTGAGCATTGAGGTGAATTTGAAGCATATTGAGTCTCTAACAATTCTCTGTATGTTTCTAAAAGAGTGATTAAAAGTGATTGAGCATTGTGATGAGTATAGAGCATATTGAGTCTCTAACAATTCTCTTTATGTTTCTATGATATTGGATAAGTTCTAGTGAGGACTTATTGAGCAAATTTGGACAAGTTATAGAGAGGAATTGTGGAGAAATTAGTGTGAGATTTTATGGAAGCTTGCAAGGCAGATTTGATATAATTATTTGCAAATACTTGAGAGCATAATTGATTAATTTGTTCAAACCTTGAGTTAAGGTTTGGGGCAAATCCAATAGAGTTGATTTGAGATTGAGTCAATATTTGAGTTATAGCTTGAGGATAGATTTGTGCTAGACCAAAGGACTATGTTTAGTATAGATTAGAGGATAGATTTTGGTGCAAATTTGAGGACAGGTTTATGCCAAACTAGAGACAAATATTGAGGACATATTTGTGCTAGACTAAAGGACTATGTTTAGTGCAAAATTGAGATAGATATTTTGAGGTGACAGAGTTGAGGACAAAGGTCTCTAGCCAAAGTAGGGGGGATAGGTGTCTTATGTGGATATAATTCCATTTGCTAAGGGTAGTGGAGGTAGAGGTCTTCTAGAGGATCACTAGCTAGATCAGAGTTAGGAGATTGGTGTCTCCTGTGGATAGATATCCACAAACTTCATTAGGGGATTGGTGTCTCCTTTAGATAGAGATCCATAAACATTATAATAGGGAAAGGATTCCCATTATATTGATTGATAAATTTTTTAGTAAAATATGTTTTTCGTGGAGTAGCCCACATTGGGTGAACCACGTAAATTTGGTGTCTCTATTATGTGTGGTGATTTGTGCATTGCTTTAATTACTACTATTGATATTGCTATTTAGACATTGTATAATATTGATTGGGAAATAAAAGTAAAAAGTGGTCTTATACTATTCACCCCCCTCTCAATATAATCTTGTGTTCTTCACTTCTATCCATGCAATTTTAAGCAAATTTATCATATCCATTAATCATTTAAACAAACCCATAAAAAATGAATAATCAATATATCTATTCATCATAATCAATCTGGTGTACCACAATCTACCAAAATTGGTACACTTTGATAATGTCAATGGATTTGAGGTTCTCATACAAAATTGATGCTCTTACGTTACTCAAAAATACAAAAAACTCAAAATACGTGGAGCTATGCATGCCTATGTATTTTAACCACACTCAACTGGATGGGAAGGAAACTGAATTGATTGCTATGATGGTCGAGTCAATGATATTTTCCTAGAATATAAATAATATTGGGTCATCGAGGGTGAAGGCTACCTCTACTTTTATGAGAAAAATGCATAATACATAGCTCTATATTGGGTGCTCCTCTCTACCTCTGCTATGTATTAAGCCTATAAAGTAGATATCTGGTCAAAGAGAGCCATGATAGCCAAGTCACTACTCCTAGTCTTGACTTGATTACTTTGGATAGAGTGTCATCCCACTTGATATACATCTGATCTCTCTCTACACGAGCTTCGTTTTCTCTCCAAAATGGCATGGTCCCTCTTTGCCAATGCTTGTGTTAGTTGCTTATACAACAACTCAATATTCCTTACCATGTCCTTAGTCTTCTATTGAGATGCCTCCTTAGTAGTCCTATTGGTACTTACCTCAACATCATGAGTAGTGGCTAATGGGGGTATGATCAAAGATTGATAAACCACTGATCCATCCCATGATCTACATCTTAAATGCTCTTATGTCAATTGGACATGATAATGATCCATCGTACTCAATCAAGGGCCAATTTGTGGTTGGTTGATAACCAATGTAGCCTAAGTAGGGTAAATCTAGTAGTACCATTGAAGGTACCCTAGGAAAACCATTACATTGTCTAAACTAAGATCCTCAATTGGAGGATTGTTTGCATACTCCTCAATAAAGCCCTCAAGATTAGGAAGGTCTCAAAAGCCTCGTTGTCTCTCATGGATCACCCATTGGAATAATTGCTCTCCTATTACATGGATTATATGAACTAGACTAAACTATTATTGAACCCTATTTGTATTATAGAGTTCAAAATATCCCTAAGGTCCCCTCAACCATCTAATCCTCTAAATTTATGCTAACTTAAACCCATCCTATTTCCACCCTACATGATCCCTCTAGGGGTGCCATACTATTTTATTGGTTTGGAGGTCATAAATCACCCTCTGAGTAGGCATCATCACTCCCCTAAAGGTTCTCCCACATATCTGATAGGATATATCCCACTTGAAACCTACAGACAAATATGGATCTATAGTTATATGCTCCCATTCCTAGACTTGTAGTAGTAGACAACAAAAAAGGCTCTTTTCCTTCTTGTAAGCCATAATATGGAGAGTTTAATAGATCCTATATAATATGAAGGGCTCCAAAAATAATCACACATGATTATACCTCATATAGGTGATGATATCAAATATCCACCGATGCAACAACCTCTTGCTGGTATCTCCAACCAATAAGCCTACCATAATAGTGCATATCAATACTATCAATCAATCCAATAAACCTACCTAAAATGTTGCAATTATGTCAATGCCATAGTGCATCAACTAAAAATGGTTTCCATGAGTCAACCTTAAGATGGCTTGATCCTAGTTACGACTCATTCGTATGTCAGTGTAACAACCCAATACTAATCAACCCAAGAGAGATTTTTTTTGTAGGAGAAATATTGACAAGGTTATCTAAGATGTTTCTATTATAGGATTTATAATCATAAGGTATAACCATATTTTAAGATATCAATGATGCAGATGTTTCTTGAGTGGATAGGAGAGGTCAAGCTCTCATAATATCTCTAGGGTTTACCTTGTACACCTTCATGGCTTAAAGGATACTTTCATATGGTCTCCCTATTTCCTTACACTCTCCATAAATGCAAGACATCTTGACCATAGCATTGGATTAACCCCATCTCAGTATTTAGAGAAAAGGGATGCCATATTACCATAACCCATCATAAGCCAGTCTATGATGGTTCCTTGGGTATAATGTCTTTTTGCCTAGTTAGTTGCACCTCCATGGTGAACTACTAGCCCTTTGTGCTTGGTTATTCCATCTCCTTATGGGTTAACCAAGGTGATCACCATTCCACGTAGTTGATTCACATGGGATATATGAGCCTACCTTCTTAAATTACCATCACCAAATCCTTCTTGCTAATGGGTCCCAAATATCTACGGTTGAAAGAAACATTCAAGCTACACCACTTAAATATTTATAAAGACTCCCCATATTTGGGTTCACTTCAAAGATACTTTATCAAAAGTGCCCATTAAAAGGACCTCAAGTGTTTCTCCCCACACTTACCTTAGGTTTGGTTCCATATTTTAGGTTATTCTAGACTTAGCTAACTAAAAGTGTCCCCATAGAAAGAAATCTAATCTCATAGAAGGAACATAGAACCATTAAATCTTTTGCTCTCACTCATTATATCCTATTATAGCATTAAGTATTCTTCCACTTACTATCTTAATGCCATTTATATGCATAAAATCAAATGTATCATCTACCTTTTTTTTAAAATATGTACTTAAACTTTAAAGCATACAATTTATAATGAGAGAAATATAAACCATACTAAAGCTTTAATCAATGAAAGCAAAATAACAACTTCCTTTTAACCTTTTTTAACATTTCATTTTGCACAAGGAACTAGAATCTTATTTCCAAATTGAATTGTAAACAAATAAATTTAATTTACAAAGTCTATCTCCATACATGAGTCAATTTATTTTACAAGCTTCTCATGTAAGACTTTGCCAAAAAATTCCTTTCTTTCTTTAAAAAATGATCACAAATAAAATGCATCTCAAACCCATAGAGTAACACTCCATGATATTTTTAAATAAATGGATATGATAAGGGATTAGGACAACCACTTTTGATGACAAATGCATACCTATATGCTCTTTTCAAAATGCATCCCATAAAATTCACACATTCATCTAATTTTCATATCATTAAAAATTAGAAATGCAAGGAAACCCCATAATTTCCTTTTGGATATGGACTCTACACCCATTCCAAAACATATATGAAATATCCCATACTATTTCATTATTATTGGACTCTACGTCCAATAACCTTAATATTCAATTTAAAGATCAAACATCATCTACTATTCCCATATATAAATAAAAATAAAAATTTTTCTTTTCTTTTCAAAGCATAACAAGGAAACCCCATAATTTCCTTGATTAAATGGATTCCACATCCATTTAATATTCAATTGTTTTCTATAAAACAACACAAGTAAGAAACACCCCATAATGTTCCTTCACTAATGAACTCCACATTCATTTAATAATTTAGAAAGTATCAATATTAACATGCAGTTCCTACTTCATGTTTTCAAAACTTTCACCAATCATTTTTAAAGACAGTTAAATAAATCAAATCACCACAAAAAATTCATTATTCCAATACAATCATACTTTATAATTCCCAATAAAGTGTCATAGATTTTCTAAAGAATAATAAACAAATATTTCCCTCTTTAATACTAAAGTATAAGCTTCCTTTTCCATTTCACATAAAGCATACACATTTCTTTTATACTATATAGTAAGGAAAGAATTCATAAAAGCATTCATTTACTTGAGATGTCAATGTAAATAAATCAAAAGATATTATTTATTTATTTATTTAGCTAACATTCCAATTCACATATTAGTTAATATTATTTCATATTTCAAAACCCAATGTTTGTTTCCTTTATTCAAACCATATAAGGAAAATCTAAGACCCCATTTATTTTTCTTTTGATTACCAACCAATAAAAAGTGTGGACTACTCATTTGACCTTATTTATTCAAACTCGACTAAAAAGAAAAACAATAAATGTCCACCTACCATGTAAAGGTACTCATATCCAAAAATTAAAGTTTGGTCCAATCTACTCCAGGTGCATGGTCAACATCTACGTGGTCCCACCAGGAAAGGTCCATGTTCGACTTTCTAGCATAAAAGGACTGCTCAAGGTATTTTAATATTTTTATAAAAAAATAAGGTTTGATTAATTTAAACAAAACCTTAGGCAAGTAGATATGAGTGTTGCACACTCTCAACCAGCTAGTGCTCATGCATAACAATGATCACCCAGGATGTAGAGGCTTTTGGGTGCACCCATGAACGACTTGAAAACCCAAACATAAGAGAAGAATGGTCCTATGGTGCATAATTTGGGGGCGATAAAACCAATCCATTTTTAAAGGTTTTTGAAAAAGTTTTCTATGGTTTTGCTTTTCATAGGCATTCTACAATACATTTATGAAAATTGAAGAGAATATCATATTCAACTAAATGTAGGAGTTTTAATTAATAAGGTAATGGATTACCTTTAATTTTTAAAAGTTGTTGGATGTAGAAGATGCAAGTTCTCATGATGTAAATCTCTTGTTATTGCCCAACACAGTGTCTCCAAGATTTTTGTCCTCTATCCTCATGATAAGTATCCTCTTTCCAATTGGGTTCTTAAGGTGCAAGGAGATGGTCCGCCCATATTCACAAAATGAACTTTTCAACCACCTAAAAAACAACTCATTTTATTTTAATCAATGCACTTTCTTTCACAATATTGTCAATATATTTCTTATTTTTTAATGTTTTGTTTTTCTAATTTTAATAAAGTATTATAATAAATATTAATGTAGACACCCAAAAGTCACACATTTCTATTTCTATGTATCCATAGGTGATTCTAGACATCCGTAGGCTATTGTAGACTATCGTAGTCATGTGTAGTCATACATAGATGGTCATAGTTTGCCATAGCAGTGTGTAGACTCCCATATATAGCTTTCAGGTCCAAAACCTAGAAAAGCCTTCAAAATCACATCCCAAGCATTGGGACATCCCTCAACAACCTATTTGCACTCAATTGAGGCCCCCACGGGGCATTTATTGACCAAAATAATTAACAAGTCAATTTCAAAAATCTAATTTAATGTTGACTTCACTTAAGTCACCTCCTTAGGGCAAAATTGATTAAAAAACTCTTAATTCTTGATTAACACTAATTACATCCTCCCACATGTGTGTAATTAGGGTTTGTTGAGATATTTTCCTAAGAAACCCTAATCATGTCCTAAACTGACTTAAGACCTCCTAATCAAGATTAGCCCTAATCCATCCTCACACATGTGTGAGGATGGGATATTTCCCATAAGGAATGTGATGTTGCCACATTGCATTTTATAACCTAACCCTAGTCATAATCAAACCTAGGTTTAGTCTATCTAACTCCCCCCTACACCTTGCCATTGCCTATAAATAATGGGTCCTAAACCCCTAATTATATCTCTCTCAAAAAGTTAACAAAGCATAAAAACTCTACAGAAATGGAAAGTGAACATTGAACTGTTTGTTCTTGGCGTACACAATCGAACATCAACAGCAAATAGAGGCACACCAGCTACCTAGGAATAGTTCCACTCAAGGAAATTGGCAAAAGGGACCTCATGGCTCAAATCATCCCTTGCCCTAGGAATTTGGCCTCAATTCGCCCCCCGGGTGGCGAAGTGGGTCTACAGTGTTTAAATTGACCCAGATTTGGTAGGTAAGCTCCATTTTATTATTTTATGTCCATTATTATAGTTTATTTTAGTTTTTTACATATATTATAAGTCAATTTGTCTTCATAAATATGGGTCCTGACTAAGGCAAGCCCCTCTACACAGTAACACCCTTTTACAGGTTATCTAGTAGATCTGAAGAGGAAGAACAGTAGCAAACAAGCAAACCATGTGGTGGCCCATATACAAAGAAGCCTACCTTCATTGAGGGAATATTGAAGAAGGCATAGAATTGATTGTAAAATTTTTAGAAAAAGAAATGGATAAAGGGCATAATGTCCCTCTTGTAACACGTATCTTTTAATATCAATGAAATACGGTTTCTCCGTTTGATGCATCATTTGCTTATGTGTTGAATTATCAAATGTCGTTTTCTACCCGTTTCATTTTGGCATGCCCGGTGGGACCCCCACAATGGATAGTGCTAGATTAATTATTTTATAAATTTGACATTGCACTCTATTTTTGTGTCTTGTAGATACCAAATCTATCTACCATAGAGATCTCCAAAATCCTAGGAACCACCCTAGGTCATCAGAGCCCTGATTTGAAGCCTCTGTAGCTAATTAACCCCCTGCACTACGAACTTGCTACCAATTCAACCCCTGGGTGGTGCAGTGCATTTTAGAGCCCCAAAATCTAAATATATTGGTATCTAAGACCTCATTGTAACCTAAAAAGGCCCTCTGGACTGTCATATATCAGATACGAGCCTTCAAAACTGAATTTCCCACCCAAGTGGTGATTTGAGCATAGAAGCCTCAAAAACCCCCAAATCAACTAGGGTGATCCCTTTAGGGGCCAAGAAAACCCCCCTTAGCATCAGAATGTAGGTATTTTCATATTTTATGCCTGTGTTGCAAGTTTTGTAAGCAAAAAAATCCGTTACCTAGTTAAATAGCCATTTCTAGGTGTAGTTTTGTTTTCATTACAAGTTTGTAAAATCATTAGGGTTTTTTGAAATTTCAGAACCTGCAACTTTCCAAAAACTTTCCTAAATTTATTTTTCAAATAAATTTGCATTCGTATTTTATTTTTGTATGTAGCACAAGCCTATGTTGTTTCCTCCTTCATTGATAGCTTTCATTGCTAAAAAAGAACTTTGCATTCTAAAGTTAAATTAGGGTTTCCTAATCCCTTTTATTCCACACATTTGGATTGCATGTTTCCATGTTTAATAAAGTAGA
Source organism: Wollemia nobilis (assembly GCA_028583015.1). NCBI lineage: Eukaryota > Viridiplantae > Streptophyta > Pinopsida > Araucariales > Araucariaceae > Wollemia > Wollemia nobilis. The sequence continues at coordinate 7,130,429 of JAQPPZ010002512.1, forward strand.
TTAGTTTTCTTTGAAAAGGTATTTAGGTCTAGACTATTTCTTCGCAAAGAACTCTTTATCTAATAATTTTCTTTGAAAAAGCATTAGGACTAGTTTTATTTTGAAAAGGCAATTAGTTAGTTTTTACCTTGCATACACCGTTAGAAAAACACAAACCCACACACACTCACATGGTATTTAAACAAGTGGTGATATTGGACTTCATCCCTAATCAATAGATCGATACTGGTGTGGATCGAGTTTCACTCTCCATCAACTCACCCCCTAGACACCTAGCAGCCCCACAGGAGTGGTTTTTTGGATTTCATCACCGAAAAATCCCCCACTTTTGTGATTGGGCCCTGGATTTCATCACCAACGGTTACCTATAGAGTGGGATAGGATTAGATGCCTTCATCCATAAGGCTCATATAATTCATGGACATGGTAACTATCATTCTTGACCAAGCCCGTCCGAGGGTGAAGTGAACTCACATCAGCATAGTGGGTTCTCCCCCTTTACGATATCATTTTATTATACCTTCCATACAGGTCACCATTTGCACGTTGTGAGACCATTCTATTTTGTGCATATTTGGGTGTTGCATGAGGTTTTATATCGATGAAATTCCCGGTTTGCTAGAGTATCCAATCCATTACCCTTGATTCTACATAGGGAGTACCAACATTACAACACATAAAATGAATAAAAACACATTTATTTCTAGCAGTTAGAATTGATTCCGGTCTACCATTTTTTGAATGATCATGGACTACTCTCAACACATTACACTATATTTTTTTTTTCCACATACAACATGTCACTTGCTTAAAATTTACATTAGACACAATCCAGTCTGTATTACACAAGATTTACTTCTAAAACTCTGGTACACATACCTTAATGCCTGTGGTCACTCGTAGTAGAGCACACACAAAAGCATGCTTCATAGAGGAGATTCATGTCACTTCCTCTAGTCAATCCACTCTTACTCCTTCAAAATTGAAGGGGAAGATCATAGATACATCCAATTCACGCATGGAATCTGATGTAAATTTTACACACATGATGCCCCTAGATGAGACACCAACCTTGAGTGAAGTCCTTGCTACTTCACTCGTAGAGGATTACCTACTCCTTTCAGCCCCATCCTCACCTAATCCACTGACCACATTCTATGACCATGTGATCTATACATGGCTATGACAACCTCATTCATTATTCATCGTAGATGAGGAGGTCATACCTACTTCTCCCACCTTTACACATCATTTCTTCCAAAATCTATCTTAATCCCTTTTGAAAGTGACTCACCACTCCTAAACTGTACCCATCCAAAGGTCACATCATTCACCCCTACTGTAGGAATGGTGTTTGATCCATCATCCTCTACTATAGGAAACCATAAGCCATCCTTCCAAATTGTACAACAACTTCCTCCCCAATAGGAATCATAAGCATCTCATCAAACCTCACACCCATACCCTTCACAAGAGTCTCAGCCATCACCTTCCCAAGAGCTATTTTTCACCATATTTGAAGGTATATACCAACCACCCATTCAGGAGCAAGGTGTGCAAACCCAAGAGAGAGTGTACACATACAATTTCCCCTTGATCCAAGCTCCTACCTCGATAGCTTATCCCATATTTTTGGTAGCTTTCCCTCCAATATCCCAAGTATCTATACTGTATGATACCCAAAATTTAGAGCCACCTTTATCTACAACAACCTTTAGAATACCGCCACCTCCTCCTTTTTATGCTCCTCCTACCAATCTCCATCCTACCTATGGACATATATTGGTAGCTTACCCACCCACTCAGCTAGGCTATTCTATGAAGTTAAGCTTCCCTACTACCTACCCTCTAGGAAAAATATAGATCCCATCCTTTGATACCTTGTATCGTCCACCCATAGTACTGGTAGCTCTGACACCTATATCGTTACCAGTTACACCTAGTTTATTTATGCCTCCTCTAGCTTAGTCATAATCACCTATGACCCAACCATTTTAGTAGACTCCAATCCAAAAAGTACCTATGCCGTAACTACATGTTTCCCAATCATAGTACTATTATCCTCAATAGACATCTATCCCACACCCTTGTGTTCCAGTAGATATGGTAGAACATGTTGCTCAGTACCCACCTTACCAAGATTAGGCACAACCATACTCTTCATAATACTAGGAAGAGCAACAATATCAATATCTACCACATCCATAGGGGTAGCCTACCATAGCTTAGTCCCCAACTTCTATGACACCCGAACTTCAACTCTTACGAGATGAAGTCAAAATGTTGAACCTGTGCACCTCTAGCTATGGGCCACAAAAGCCTTGTTATGATGAACTATGCAACGAGCCAGTCCACCCATCAGTTCCCATTCCCCCCTACCCCTATCACTTTGAAATACCAAAATTTGACAAGTATAGAGGTAAGTAAGACCCTAGAGAGCATGTGAGCAATTCTGCTCATCCTTCTACCAACTTCACAATAGTAACCCCCTCATGTTACGTACCTTCTCCCTGTCCCTAGTTGGGCAAACATTGGATTGGTACAACATGCTCCCATAACATAGCCTGTATACCTTTGAGCAACTGACCAAATACTTCCTAGAGCACTTTTTCATCAACATCAAGAAAAAGGCCACATTCTCTGATGTGTATGCCTTACAACACGCAGATGATGAAACCATTACTGAGTTCATTTCTATATGGAGATTGATTATCCATGACCTCACCCATAGCCTCCCTACTTTGAATCTTGTGACACTCTTTTCCAAGAGTTACCACAAACACATTTCCACATCCCTCCAACTTCACCAAAGTCATACCTTTGAAGATGCTATTTCACAAGAAAAAGTGATTGAAAATATTAAGGTTCAATCTGAAAAGATTAAGTTGAGAGCCAAATCCAACTATAACTCCAACTTCCACTTCAATAGACCCGCATCAAATCAACCTTACCCTAGGCCACCGCAAGCCAACCAAATTGTAGCTGCTACTCTAGTGCTAGCATCGGCTCCTCAACCCTATACATCGCAGCCATAAGCACTCCAAGCTAATGCTCCTACCCCACCTTGACTGCAACAATATCGAGGCATGCACCCACAACTTCCATCATGCAAATTCACATCATTATCCAAACCATTACCATCCTTGTTTCACAGATTGTATGAGGGCAACCATCTCCTTCTACTTGAGATTTTCCCATTGGATCCAAATTCATCCAAGCTTCATGACTATAATGAGCAACTCTTTTATCCTTTCCATAGGCAGTGTGGCCATAATATCGATTTGTATCACTCCTTCCATAGGTAAGTTCAAGACCTAATAGATAGGGGCACCATTCAGGTAGAAAACCCTCTAGCCCCATAGAATCAAAACTTATGGATATTTCAAAACCCTCTACTGGATCACAGAGGACCAAATCCTCTTAGACCCCTAAATAATCCTCTAGCTCCACCTCATCAAGTGAACAGTATACAACATGATTTGCTATCATGCGGTGTAGTAGGTATGATCAACCTCACTACAAGAAACCAATGGTACCTATCATGCAAAACAACACCTATTGTTTCTCCCCCTGTCTAGTTCACATCACCATAAATATCTCAAATATCTAATATTGTACCTCCACCACCTCAAAACGTGATTACCATCCTGTTGGTCACGAATCTGCCACAGGAAAGGATTTGTATAGAAAATGCACCCTAGACCCGGCCAACATTGAAAGGCTGGGAGAAAGAAATGTCTCCTAGACCAATCTCCAGAGTGGGCTAGTTCCCTTACTATTCTAAATTTGTTTTTAGATCAAAGTTATAGGAAAGAAATTGTAAAGCTATAGAAAGAAACGAGAAATATGGTCGTAGGCAAAATTTATCTGATCGAGAAAGAACAATAGCAGATAAATCTAAGTACAGCAACAACAAATAATAGAAGACAATGACGTGATCCACTCACAACCTTGTGTAGAAGACCTCCAAAATAACATTCCAGAACTCACTCCCTTACTAGCAAATGTTAAAACTCAATACAGAATTAAAACTGAGCAGCAAATAAGAAATGCGAGCTCAAATTAGGAATGCAAAATACAGAAGGGACAACACATAGAAAATCGCTTGCAAAACCAGAGAGCCGAATGTCTTATATTCATGGAAAGTACTTAAAAAGCTTTCAGCAAAAGTATCTCTCACTTTCGATACTTGCTCTTGAAATTTACATTGATTTATATAGAGGTCTAGCCTCTTTGCAGCATTTAAAACTTACGACGGACCTCCTCGAGATCTACAAATTGTGCAATGGAAACAAGGAGATGATATCCTTTAAAACAGCCTCGGAGAAACCAAAAATTAAATGCCATAAGAAAGAGTCGGTCGTCTTCATTAAATGGTTGTTCTTGGAAATGTGCATGAAACCATTAGAAAAATCGTGAACAGAGCTTTGAATCCTAGAAATATTCAATTATGGTAGCTTGGGCGCGTTCTTCTATCTTGAATGCATCAAAAAGTAGTAACACATTTAATTCTAGAGTGCTTTGAATCATAAGAACTCACAAAACTACATCGGACCGTTTGAACTGCTTCCTGGCACAAAACTGCAACAGGTCATGAAAACGTGATAGGTCACGAAATCGCGACGTCTTTCTACTCCGTACGCTTCTGCTGCTTTGAACCTGCGAAAACCAACCATGTCACAAAATCACTACATATTCAGCTTCTATATCTCCTTCGCTACCTTTCACCGCAAAAATCCGACATGTCACGATTTCGCTACCACTTTTTCACAAGCTATACTGTCCTGCTTCTAAGCCGTGAAAATGAGATGTTTTTGCCTCTATCTCTTCAACTTCACCATGTCGCGATTTCACTGTAGTTCTCCGCGCTTAGTCTCTTTTCAATAATGTGTCACGATAACGAAACACGTAGTGATTTCGCTACATCTTTTGCTTTGTTTGGCTTCATTCTCTAACTAACGCGAAATCGTGACCATTTTACACCTTGAGCCTTTCTGTCCACACACATCGTGAAAACGTGATGCATCATGATTTCGTGACGTCTTTTGCCTTATGTGCCTTGTGTCATATTGTGTCATGATTTTGCTACAACTTTGAGTCTCATCGCCCTTGGCTTGGTTTTGTCGTGATTTCGCAACAACTTTGTCGCTCTGCCCTCCGTTGACCATTTTGACCACAAAAATCTAACACGTCGCGATATCGTGACGGTTTTTCCCACCTGCTACCATTGACTATGTTGACCATGATTTTGTGACACGTCACGAAATCACGAAAATTTGGCATTTTTTTTCTCTCTCCTCATTTGACCCGTGATTTTGTGACATGTCGCGATATCACGACGGTTTTTTGACTTGGCTCTCCATGCTGTTTTTTGTCGCGATTTCGTGACAACTTTCGGACTTAGTCATTTTTTGCATCAAAACCTGTAGAGGAGTTAGAATTTCAATAGCTTAAGCATGAATAATCAGCAATCAAAATAAATGTGGCAAAAATGCCAACATTCTTGGTGGCTCACGGGGTATACAGTTCTGCTATATGCAAGAATCCCAGGCCTGAATCCATTGGGCAATAGAGTCATAAAACTTAGAACATAAAGCTAACTGCTGGGATACATCTCGGGGAACTGCTACAACATATTTTGTTGAATGACTGAAACTTAAAGAATCTGCATTTGGCTCAACTGATCAGGTGCTGTAAAATAATTTCCATGAAAGCACCAAAGATACAAAAATGAAAATGAATGGAATGAGATCCTACGGATGCGTAGGTGGTGAAATGCAAATGGAATCGTGATATGATGGGATGGGGGAGTGATGCAGATAGATATAGTAACAGAATGCTTCTGTGCTACTAGCTGCAATGGAGGGGGAATGGAAGTGAATGGAATAATGGAATGAGAATGAACTGGGGAAATGAACTGTAAATAAATGCGTAAAACAAAAATGCAATTAGAGGAAAAGGAAAAGAAGAAGCATGAATAATAGGAAAGGGGAAAAAGAAACAACAGTAGTGGCTTTTTTTACTATAGAAGAAAAAGAAGGAGAAGAAGGAGGAAAATGAAGAAGGGAAGGGAAGAAAAAGGAAGGGGAAGGAAGAAATTGATAGAAAGCCACCAACTACTGGGAAGGGAGAAGAAAAAAAAAAAAATAGGCACCTACGGCTCGCATGCAAAAAGAGCCAAAGTGGACAAATAAAAACAATACTTTTTTTTTCTCTTTTTCTGTTTTTTTTTTGTGTTTTTTGTTTTTTTTTTTTTTATGTACAAGGTAACTCCCGAATTAGATGTGAAATTTTGGGAAAGACACAAACCCAAACACGGTTCTGTCTCCTGGATCCCAGACTCTTGACGGATGCTCAGTAAACTCATGGTTAATGATCAACTCAGAGTTACCAAAGTTCTGAAACTGCTGCACTCCAAGTGTCCCAGCCGTCTTGAGACCTAGGCATGATCGCTCTGTCCCAGTATTAGCACCATTTATGTATTGTGATCCATCAAAATAAAGCTGATATGACAGAGAATCTTGTTCAACTTGATCAGTAGGCAACTTGACTGCAACTTCTTCAGACTGCATAATGGAATAACAACCAATTTTAGTCTAGATCATAGCATTAAAGTTGAGCATTGAAAAATCCTCCTCCAAATCTTCAGTTAGCATATGAACAGCATCTTTGGACTTTCCTGCTTCTTCTATCTTCTCAATATGAAAAGTAGAAGGTTTCTGATTATAGATTCGGACTCGTCTTCCTTTGAACGAAATATCCAAGTGAGAATAATCAAGTGCAAGATAACCGCCCAACTTTGCAGTAAACTCTCTGGATAAGCACATATTGAAATACGGTTCTAAATCGACCACAAAAATCTCCTGAATGACTGTAATCTATGGAATATTATGCAAAACAATTAGGACATCCTTGATTACACCCACTATTTTCATAGGAGTGCCATCTAGCTACAAAACTCTAGGGCTACTTTATGTGAATTCCATTCCCATTGCTTCACAAACTGCCTTAGGCATGATAGTTGTAGCGACACCAGAATCGATCAGGCAATTATGTATGATCCAACCCTCCATTTGTAGTGACAAATAAAATGGGGGTGGTCTATTCCTACCAGTAGCTGCAGAAGTTAACATTTGAGCCATAACCACCTAGGCTGGAGCTTTCCCCTTACTTTGTATGGTCTTCAGGGATTCTTGTAAGAGATTTACCTGTCCAGGCAACTGTAAGGTGTCATATAGACTTACCTTAGCTGGTATCCGTTTGAGTTCTTCAACAGTGTTGTACTGCATGGAGATCTGTTCTTTCCCACCACTAGCAGATTCAAATGTGCTCTTATATTGCTGGGTGGCCTCCACTCGTTACCATTTGGTCAATGATGGATACCGTAATGTTTCTTTGGATTGCTCCCTTGTTTCTATTTGCGACTGGGAAGAAGAAGCTTGTTCCTTGTCTTTTGCTGGTGATGGAAGTGGATCCTTCGATAAAACAGGTTATTGTCATTGTGCTGGGGAATCATGAGCCTTTGTTGTCATTTGCAGGCAGCACTTTCAATGGCTCCATCTTAGCCGGATCTACCAACATTGGTTTCTTGCCACTACGTGTCAGTATTGCTATATGTTCTTCCAAAGACTCCACGGAAGTAAGATCCACATCTCGAATCATGTTTACATGGTTTCCTATAAGAACTTGTAAATAATTTTGATGGACCATGCAAGTGGACTCATCATGTGGGTCATTGTAGGAAGAACACCAATAAGATGGCTCATGTGAAACTTCAGAAGGGCCAACCTCTTCATTTACCAGAACTTTTGTGTTTCTTTCAGGTGCTTTCTCCATAGTCTTGCCAGGAGCAGGTTGTTCTCTGGTTACTGTCGGCATAAATATTCGTGGCTGATAGCTCCTTTTTGCCTCTCTCCATTCCATAGATGTCACCTTGTCAGTGAGAGATCTCATAGTCGATTGAATTTCTTATAACATAACCAATTAAGGATCTGGGCTTGAGGACATAGGTGGTGCTGGTAAAGGTAATGGAAACTATGGGGAAGGTAATTCAAGAGTTGGAAGTGGAGGGACTAACCATGGAATGCTCGGTGTAGGCAACTAGGGAACAGTTGGAGCAGGAAGCTGGGGAACTGGGATGGGTGCAATTTGAGGTGCATTGGAACTCCATGATGGGGTAGGATACATAGATGGCATGGGCTATGGAAGTGAACCAGAATATAAATACTTAGGCATATCAGGGATAATAGGCATAGTTATTTTTGGAGGAAGTCTACCTATAGCGATCAGATCAGCTTCTGCCTTTAATGCTTGTTCAAACAACTCTAGAAAGGTCGTTACGTTGGACTGCCGGACTGCCCAACCGATATCTATGTTGAACTCTCTGAGGTAGTAAAAAGCAGCTAACTCATCGGCAGGCCGAAGACCATCTGGAATTCTCTGCCAGGTTCTGGTGAATCAAACATTAAAATTAGCTATCTCTTCCTACGGGTGCCTCTAGATTGCTTAAACTGATGCAACAATGAAAATGGATCAGCCTGTTCATGAAAATTCTTAACTAGCAGTTCCCCTAGATGATCCCATGATGTTATGGTGCCTAGTTGCAACATTTGATACCAGTACAACAATTTACCTCTCAGTGATAATACCAACAACTTCACCATCACATCTTCGTCAGTTATATCATGAATGGTTGCCAGAGAGGCTACATCATTAATATGTTCATATGTAGTCTTACCCGTACCATCATAGGTCGGAAAAACCTTCAAAGCGGCCTGAGGAACTAGATTCTGAGCCTACAAATTCAAGGCTCCCGAACTGTTCCATGCCAAGAACTTCCTAGGTGGAGGATACTGGGCCATTGGAACTAGTGTATGTAACTGAGAAGATGGAAAATTAGTAACAATACCAGGGGTTTGTGTGGATATGGCAGGGGAAACCAACCTAGAATGCTCACCACTTCTTGTGCTGTCAAGTTCAAAAAACTCAACAAGATCTTCAACTTTTTTAGACTGTGATCTCGTGATCATGAAGTACAACTTTCACTACATCCACATTCAAAGATTTCTGAGTATTGCAAAGTCACAAAATGCTCTAATCTTACGGTATGAAGGTGAACATTAAACCTTCAATACTATGGGATATTTCTAAGATAGAAAAAGTCTGTCCCACCGGGCGTGCCAAAAACTGTTGGTCACGAATCTGCCATAGGAAAGGATTTGTATAGAAAATGCACCCTAGACCCGGCCAACATTGAAAGGCTGGGAGAAAGAAATTTCTCCCAGACCAATATCTAGAGTGGGCTAGTTCCCTTACTATTCTAAATTTGTTTTTAGATCAAAGTTACAGGAAAGAAATTGTAAAGCTACAGAAAGAAATGGGAAATATGGCCGTAGGTCGAATTTATTTGATCAGGAAAGAACAACAGTAGATAACTCTAAGTACAAAAACAACAAATAACAGAAGACAATGACGTGATCCACTTGCAACCTTGTGTAGATGACCTCCAAAATAACATTCCAGAACTCACTCCCTTACTAGCAAATGTTAAAACTCAATACAGAATTAAAACTGAGCAGCAAATAAGAAATGCGAGCACAAATTAGGAATGCAGAATACAGAAGGGACAACACACAGAAAATTGCTTGTAAAACCAGAGAGTTGAATGTCTTATATTCATGCAAATTACTTAAAAAGCTTTCAGCAAAAGTATCTCTCACTTCCGATACTTGCTCTTGAAATTTACATTGATTTATATAGAGGTCTGGCCTCTTTGTAGCATTTAAAACTTACAATGGACCTCATCGAGATCTACAAATTGTGCAACGAAAACAAGGAGATGATATCCTTTAAAACAGCCTCAGAGAAACCAAAAATTAAATGCCATAAGAAAGAGTCGGCCGTCTTCATTAAATGGTTGTTCTTGGAAATGTGCATGAAACCATTAGAAAAATCATGAACAGCAGCTTTGAATCCTAGAAATCTTCAATTTTGGTAGCTTGGGCACGTTCTTCTATATTGACTGCATCGAAAAGTAGCAACACATTTAATTTTGGAGTGCTTTGAATCATTGGAACTCACAAAACTGCATTGGACCGTTTGAACCGCTTCCTTGCGCAAAACTGCAATAGGTCGCGAAAACATGACAGGTCATGAAATCGCGATGACTTTATGCTCTGTACGCTTCTATTTATTTGAACCCATGAAAACCAACCATGTCGCAAAATCGCTACATATTCGGCTTCTATATCTCCTTCGCTACCTTGCACCACAAAAATCTGACATGTCGCAATTTTGCTACCACTTTTCCGCAAGCTGTACGGTCCTACTTCTAAGCTGCAAAAATGTGACGTTTTTTCCTCTGTGTCTCTTCAACTTCACCATGTTGTGATTTCGTTGCAGTTCTCCACACTTAGTCTCTTTTCAATAATGTGTCACAATAACGAAACATGTAGCAATTTCGCTACATCTTTTGCTTTGTTTGGCTTCATTCTCTAACTGACACGAAATCATGACCATTTTACACCTTGAGCCGTTTTGTCCACCCATGCCACGAAAACATGATGCATCGTAATTTCACGACGTCTTTTGCCTTATGTGCCTTGTGTCATATTGTGTCACGATTTCGTGACAACTTTGTCGCTCTGCCCTCCGTTGACCATTTTGACCATGAAAATCTAACACGTCGCAATATCACGACGGTTTTGCCCACCTGCTACCATTGACTACGTTGATCGCGATTTTGTGACACGTCACAAAATCACAAAAATTTGGCATTTGTTTTCTCTCTCCTCATCTGACCCACGATTTTTTGACATGTCGTGATATTGCAACGGTTTTTCGACTTGGATCTCCATGCTATTTTTTGTCACGATTTTGCGACAAATTTCGGACTTAGTCATTTTTTGCATCAAAACCTGTAGAGGAGTTAGAATTTCAACAGCTTAAGCATGAATAATCAGCAATCAAAATAAATGTGGCAAAAATGCCAACACATCCATGGTAGCCTAACCCACCAGTTATGTAATACCCCCGCACGGCTATCCATATTTGACCTCCTACAATAGTCTCAACCCCATCGCGAGGCGTTGAATGACATCCTACATTCCATTGACCTAGAGACACATGACACAAATGCCTTTGTCAACTTTGTAGGAAATATCCCATGCTGCCTCCAACCTTCAATCAATTTCCATGACCATGAGATAACAGAACTCGTAGGAGAAGGAGCAGATCCCCCTCTCCACATACAAGCCATGATCAACGATATCACCTACAAGCGGGTACTCATTGATACGGGCTCATCCATTAGTATCATATCCACAACAGCTCTACATCACCTGCACATCCCTCAAGCCCATTTTGCCATGCCTTCCCTTGACCTACGTGCTTTCGATGGCTCCATGAGACCTACCATAGGATCCATAGTCTTACCAATCCACGTAGGCATCCGTACCATCCCCATCCTCTTTCACATCATCCAAGGAGAAATGCAATACAATATTCTCCTAGGTCACCCATGGATTAGAGACATGTAGTGTGTCCCATCCACATTACACCATTGCCTTAAGTACATCCACAATGGACTAGTTCACTATGTCCCAACCGATGGAGACCCATTTAAGTTTTGCAATGTGGTAGACCTTCTGCCTGCACCATCATTCTCATCATCCCAATTATTCCTCGTGTCTTCACATCAATCGGTAGGAGCATCGATATCCTCCCCAACTTCCACCTCAATATCCCAGTGTTCATCAAGAGCGCAAGCCTCGATGTCTGCACCATTAGCACCATCTTTAGTGGGACCCAAAACCTCTACCATGCCTTTCTCATCACCATCCTTATGGCCTCCATAATCATCCCAACCTCTACCATTCCAATTTCCACCCGTGGTGCCGCAACCACCATCACCACCCATTATACAACCTATTACCTTACCTCCTCCATCCTTGCCTATGGAAGCCCCTATCCTTCCTACACCACAAACACCTCCCCTTCCCTTTTGACCTAAGCCTAGGACATTTACGTCTCCACGTAGCCCAGTGCCTAAGCAGATACCTTCCCCTTCACAAGATACACAGAACAAACAACCTGTTCAAGACACAACAACCAAACACCATGAACAGGAACAACCGACACTCAGTCCAGATGAACAACTTCCACATCCTTTGATCACCACAATTAGGGAATCCCAATTTTCACCCTCCTCATCTGATTCTGATATGCCACCCCAGTCGCCAGATCGTGCCACACCATGCATATCCATCTTCATGACAAATAGTGGCCCAGGAGACTATAATATACGTGATGCTCGCATGTATGTGACCCCCTATCCAATCTACCTGAGACTTTGGCCATCCCTCAGCCTCGGTGTTGACTATTGGAACCGTTGTCCAACTAGGAAGTCCTAAAAACCATACCAACTTTGTGTACGCGGGAGTCGACTCTTCGATCCCCCCACCAACTTCTCCACCACCACAATCTAGCTCCGATGATGCACTTACTCACCTAGCCAACCCTCATTTTGCCTTACGCTACCTCAAGCATTTCCATTGGCATGGATTCGGGCTTGGCCGCTATGAGCAAGGGTTACATACACCCATTAACCCTCGTGTTCGATCACCTACCGACAAAACTGGTCTAGGTTATCGCCCAACCACCATCTATACATTAGAAGATGAGATCCAAGATTTATCCCTACATCCTCCTCCACGTCCAACACACACCTTGGAAGAATATATCGATATGGATATATTAGAAGACACGCCTTCACCCACTTCCACCATCATAGTCCCCTACGACTTCTTCCAAGAATCTCCTACAGTCGATACCTCTTTATTCTGTGATGTTGAGAGATTGGAAGAACACTTTGCTACCTTATCCCTAGCTGCCCCACCAATAGAGCCTGATCCAATCCCACCTGATCCACCACCAATGTAGATAGTCATGTTCCTACCTATACATAGGCAACTCCAGAGAGCAGCCTCTCATCCGCGTTCACCGCCAGTTGTCCTACGACCTCCCTTGAGCCTCTTAGGATGTGCACAAATCATTGAACCTCCCTCACTAGAGTCTTCCCCACCTACTTCACCTACAACATCGATCAACATGGTTGAAGTAGACTTACGCTCTCCCCTCCACTATAGCCACCAACGAATTTGAGATGATACCCCAAACCCAAACTTTATCGATCTAGCACATATCTCACACATACTAGTACCTAGAGACTTCCTTCTTTCTCCTCATGTCTTATAGGTGGTAAATACCCCTTCCTCATCCACGTCATCCCAAGCCCCTCAGGTCCATCACACGGGCATTTACATAGATGATGAATACGAGTTCAACGAGGCCATTGATGACTTCAACCTCATTCCTATCCCCAAACAATTACGTGATGGATCTCGCATGCTCATCGAGGACACAATCGATGTCGACATCGATGATGATCCAAAAAATCCACACATCCTCAAATTAGTCGCTAGCCTCTCACCCGAGGAGTGCATCACCTTCATGAACTTCCTATGCAAGTACATAAAAGTTTTTGCATGGTCATACAAAGACATGTCAGGACTCGACCCTATTGTAGTGGTTCATAATCTTATACTAGATCCCAATGCCAAACCGGTAAGACAAAAGTTGTGATGCATGCATCCAACTATCACATTGATAGTAAAGTCTGAGCTCCAAAAGCTCCTAGACATCGACTTCATTGTACCCATCGACTATCCCGAGTGGGTATCCAGCATGGTCCCTGTACCTAAGCCATCCGGTGAAGTTCGTGTTTGCACAGATTTTCATGACCTAAACAAAGATTGTCCCAAAGACAACTTCCCTCTACCCAACATTGACTCCCTCATTGACTCCATCATAGGTCACGAAATGATTTCCCTCATGGATGGATTTTTAGGATACAATCAAATCAGGATCAACCCAGCTGATCAACACAAAACCTCCTTTACAACACCTTGGGGGACCTTTTGCTACAAGGTCATGCCCTTTGGCCTCAAAAATGTTGGGGCAACCTATCAACGAGCCATGACCTACATATTTCATGATTTAATGCACAAAAACATTGAGGACTATGTGGACGATCTTATCACTAAGTCCAAGAAATGTGCTGACCATCTCGAAGATCTCTGTCAGATTTTTGATCGATTATTAGAACACAACGTGCGCCTCAACCCTAAGAAGTGCGTGTTTGGTGTTACATCAGGAAAAATACTAGGGTTCATTGTCTCCCAATGAGGCATTGAGGTAGATCCTAGTAAGGTGAAAGCCATCATCGAGATGCCTCCTCCTACCACACTAAAGCAATTGCGTAGCCTCCAGGGCAAGATTACTTCTATCCATAGATTTATAGCATAATTATCAGACAAATGCCAACCATTCAATCATCTCCTACAAAAAGGAGTACACTTCAAATGGGATGATAACTATCAAGGAGCATTTGATGCTATCAAAACCTACCTTACATCACCATCGATCATGTCACCACCGCACCCAAAATTACCACTGACTCTATACATCTCAGCCATAGAACTTGCGCTAGGTACACTCCTAGCTCAAAAGAATGCTCTCGACAAAGAGCAGGCTATCTACTACATCAACCGTACACTAGTTAGTTATGAAATGAGATACGGATACATGGAAAAGCTATGCCTAGAAGTAGTATTCGCTACTCAGAAGTTAAGACACTACATGTTAAACCACACAACTTTTGTCATCGCCCGAGATAATCCCCTTCGGTACATGATGAAAAAGAGTTATCACAATTCATGCACAACCAAATGGATCATGCTCCTAACTGAATTTGACCTAGAATTCATCTCCCAAAAATCCATCAAAGGGCAAGTCATCACCGACCAACTGGCCGAAGCCCCTCTAACTGAAAATCAACCCCTCCTCATCCAACTTCCAGATGATTCCATATTCCACATAACCGAAGTTGAAGAATATGTAGAACCTGAATTTGTAGCCGACCTCACCCTATTCTTCGATGGTTCCAGATGTCTCCATGCTGGGGGTGCAAGCATTGTCTTCTTTACACCTGAAGGAGAGCCACTCCCATTTTCATTCAAACTTGACTTCCCTTGTACCAACAACAACGTAGAATATGAAGCCCTAATCCTAGGACTGAAACAAGCACACTCTATGCATATCAAATGCCTCCACATCATAGGTGATTCACTCCTCATAGTCAATCAAGTGTAGGAACTCTGGCTATGCAACTGCCTAGTCCTCCAATAGTACAAGAAGATCGCACAACTCCTATCCCAATTTGAGTGGTATGACCTCGAAGCCGCTCCATGATCATCAAACCATTTTGTAGACACTATGGCCTCCTTAGGATCCCTCATTCCACAAAATCCAACATCTGACACAACATCTATATCCATTCATACGCTTACGCAATCTGCTATATCACCCACACCTCCCACAGACGATGGTGGTGTGTATGTGGTAAACATTGAACCTCACGACCCATGGTTCTCACAGATCAAAGAGTATATCAAACTAGGATTCCTACCATGTGATTTACCCCATGCTCAATGTCGAACCTTTAAACAAAGAGTGATCCGCTACACCTTGTTGGGGGACATCCTTTACCACCGTAGCTATGACGACATGCTCTTGCATTGCCTAGAACCACAAGAATCACAATGGGTTGTACAAGAAACCCATGATGGTACTTGTGGTGGCCATTTTAGTGGCATGGCAATCACCAAATGCATCCTCCGTATGGGCTACTACTGGCCCAAAATGGAGCAAGACTACTATGAGTATGTCAAACGTTGCATCAAATGCCAACAACATGCCAACCTAACGCATTTACCTTCCCAAGCACTTCAACCAATCCAGTCCATGTGGCCCTTCTCCCAATGGGGCCTAGATCTAATTGGACAGATTACACCAGCTTCCTCAAGCAATCACAAGTTCATCATCACTGCCATAGAATATTTTACCAAGTGGGTCGAAGCCATCCCACTAGTCCAAACCATAGGAGCCAAAATAGTAACATTCATCATAGAGCATATCATATGCCGCTTTGGAATTCCCTCCCAAATCATTTTGGATAATGGGAAATCCTTTAAAAACAAGACTGTTCGAGCCCTGTGTGATAGATTTCACATACACCATAGCTTTTCTACCCCATATTACCCTCAAGGAAATGGCCAGGCAGAAGCCATGAACAAAACCATCTGCTCCATTCTCCATAAAACTATAGCAGAGTCTCACCGAGATTGGCATAATCAAATACCCCTAGCATTGTGGGCATATCGTACGAGCATCCGTACTCCTACTAGGGCAACACCTTTTTCACTTGTATATGGGGCAGAAGCTATCATGCCCCTTGAGCTTGAGATACCCTCCTTAAGGATATCTATGAAGGATTTCATTGATGATGACACTGCTCGCCAAGCTCGCTTAGATCAATTAACACTTCTCGATGAGCATCGCATTCATGCAATCGAGCACACATGAGTCTATCAAGATCACCTTCATCATGCCTACAATAGTAAGGTACATCAACACGAGTTCACAATCGATGACCTGGTTCTCAAAGAGAACCAACAAATCACAAGTCAACCTCACCAACAACGTGACAAATTTACCCCAAACTGGTTAGGGCCATTCATTATCACACACAAATACGGTTCAAGAGCATATCGTCTAGCCAATATTGAAGGCCTTAACGAACTTGAACCCATCAACATCTTGCACCTTCATGCATTCAATGCATGATGCACAAACACATGCACCATCACGAGTGCCACACATCATTAGCATAAATCACTAAACACATCATCATGTAGATATGTTATCTTGTTTTATTATTTCACTATACATGTACTTTCACCTTTCTACCATTTTTATGCTCTGGGTATTTGTTTTTCCTTTTGTAGGACCTACACCATCAGTAGGAGAGTACTACAATGTCCTCACTCACCACCATGCAAGACCATCCACAGCCACAACAGACACCCATTACACCGACTGATCTAGCCCGACCACCAACCGCCCTTCATACCAGGTGCTCTCCACATTCATCCCATTCAAGTCATCATACCTCACCTCGATGCCATTCCCCTCACCAGTGAGGTTCATCCTATTCACCCCACTCTAGAGACAACCAGGTCACCCTATCCTCTTTTGATGAAAAAGAGGAATCCACCCAACCCCAAGAACAAGGGTCACCCTCCCATCCGTCTGATGATCTTAGACATCGCTATTCACCCACAAATCATCCCCATCACCCCATAGGAGCCTATCACCCTCCTAATAGAGGATACACCCATCACCCATCTTGCCCTGCATCACTACCCACTCTGCTTCCCAATGGTGAGTCCACCTACTCCTAGGCTTTGCAAGCCCGTGCAGCCCAAGCTGCTCAAGCTAGTCACACAAACATGCCCCCTTCCCATTCGCATCATCGCTTAGAGCCATCACCTATGCCACCGGTCCTCAAGATGCCACCTTCCCCCTATGAGGCTTGTCTTTTGGAAAGCTCTCCAATCCCCGAGACCTTTTCATTCCTCCCCCTCATCATCGAGACCTCATCCATCTTCTCATGCCTACCAAGCCACACCACACACATCAAGGCCTCGATCACCACCATCACCAACACCATTGCTCCCACACCATGAGATACAACATCTCTTCTCCCATGTCGAGGCTCTAGAGCTGCAGATGAGCCACTACCATTGCCATGTTCACTCGCACTAGTCTCCCATGACCCATACACCTTCGCCCTCATGTAGATCCACACTTTGATCTCATGCCCAACCTACACTGGACCCTCGACCTACACGACCATAGGTAGACCGACCTTCGTCACCTCCAGTGGAGCCCTACATTTACCCCATGCCAGTCCCATTCACACCATTGTTCAAAATGTTCTACCATCTCGTGCATCAGGGCATCATTGATTTACCCGAGATTCGACCCATGGATCCCTCGCATCCTAAACCGCATAACTATCATGAGAACCAATACTACATTTACCATCGCCAACCAGGCCATGACATTGAAGAGTGCAGAACATTCAAAAACCTGGTGAACAACATGCTACATGGTGATCGGACCCCATCACCAGAATGTCTCACCCCGCTAAGCCGACTTGTCAGTCCTCCACATCGCACCACTCCCAGGACCTTGCCACCTCGTAGCACCCTGATAGCGCCCACCCGCTACATTCATAACATTTCCAACTATAGCTCCAACCACAATCCTAGCCGCATCAGCACTTCACCATCCCACTCTCGACCTGACCCACGCCACTTCGCCCGATAGTAGTCCTAGTAGTGCTTCCTTCTTCTTTCCTGCTTCTTCTACTTCTTACATCAGCTGAATCACTTCTTCTCTTATTTCTCTTGGCTTTAGGTAATCCCCTTTTCTTGTTGGTTACCAAAGTCTATTTCTTCTCACTTCTTCCATCTGTACATTCTACGCTTACATCCTTCCTAGCTTGATGACTATTACACACATTTTTGTAGCTCACAACTTATACACCCATTACACACACACACCCCACACGTTGGGGCAACCATGATCATAGCATCATGCTTTTTGTCATCATAACACACTCTACTCATCTGTAGATAAATTCACCACAAACTCCTTCATCTTCATGTCACAAACTTCTTCTTGTAGATATTGCATTCCCCCACTTGCATCATTTACATTTACATCCATTGCACATATTCATATGCTTTACATTTAAACTTTTAATTCATGTTTGTACATTCTTTCCCAAAATGTGCCTTAGCAGGAGTAACAAACGCACTTGTTAGCATCACCACCTGGATGTCCATTCCTCCTTTTCAGGGTCAAGGTATACATAGGTGTCGTGTTCAACTTTGACTACTCTTTAGTTCAGTCAATCCAGTGTCACCCATAGCTACCGAGGCTTGTACATTCTTCTTATGGATCTTTAGGCTGGTTCAACTTCTCTCATGGACCATACACAAACAGGTTATACATTAAACAATTTTGAGTCTAGGGAAGAAAACATCTGGAGTAGATATCGCCATCTAGCGAACGGTATCCCCTGCTCATCCTATCGCTTGCATGGTCAACATACGACCTGGGGATAAACAAAGGGATCAAGCATAAGCAAAAATAAAATATTGGGTAGAAAACAAACGTCATCGCCCATACAAAAAGAGCACCACGAAAAAACAAAAAGAGCACCACCAAAAAAAAAAAAAAAAAAAGAGCACCACAATCATTAGGTCAACACTAGAAGAGGGGCAGAAAACAAAAGGAAATGCCTCTTGATATCACCCATGTTATGCTTATCGCCTTTGGTCCTTAGGTTCAACATAACACCATGGGATGATTTCCATCACTAGCAATAGGCTCCAAGAGCCTGCCTACCAGTGGAATAGTCTTACAGGTGGCAACATATCTATAACATTAGCATCTCGCTTTTATATAGATCACTATTGTGGATGGATGAGCTAGCTAGTCCGGTAGCATCTACAATGGGTTAATCCTACCTCCCTAAAAATGGATAAATGAACCTTACACATGCACACACATAGGTCCATGATAGATTTTGAACCAGCCCGATTAATTATAAGTTGCCACAATACTTGTATAGCTAAGGGTCTAAGATTTGATTGTCACAACTATGTTGGTCAAAGCCATTACACATGCCTTACATTATCCAAATTCCCTGAAATCATGGGATGGATAGCATCCATACAGGTAAATGTCATGATACAAGTGCTTCCTTGGCGCATTTCAGTACGTCCATACATGCATCCATGCATCTATGTCATATATATTTAGTACACATTACAACTATGCATTCATCCTACATACATTCAAATAGCAAATCACATCATTGCATTCATACTACATGCATTCACTACAAAATCACATTTGATATGACATCATACCGCATTCAAAATACAATCATGCATACTATTCTACAAGTTCATTCATACCACAGAACGATAATAGATCTAAACCATGTCACACATGTATATCTATTTATCATACATACCTACAAACTATGTTACGCTAATCTATGCAAACATAAACAAGAACACATTTCAAACCATCAAAATGACACATGTATATAAATAACCAAAATTATATATATATATATATCATCAATACAAAATGCTTAAAGGCTACAATCTAGGACCATGCCCATCATCATCTAGCATCAAAAATACCATAGGCTACAATACATAGAAATCCTAACTACCACCAGGAGTCTCCCCACGGCCCTCATGGCTCACTCACCTCTCCGTAGCCCTGAACTCCAAAACTAGATCCACAATAGGCTGATCCTGCACCTCAGCCCTAGCACCCACCTAGCCCACTATAGCAGCACTACACTAGCTATGATGTGAGGAGGCCCTCACCCATGATCGAGTCTCTGACTGTGACACCACCTGATCATAATCAAGAAGAGGAATCCCATGCATCGATAGAGTAGTCTCACATAATATCTTCCTAGCAGTCTCCACAACCAACTAACTAGACAACCCCACAATAGTCTGAGCCTGCCTCACCATCATGGCCCTCATCTAATCCATCTCAACCACTACCCCAAAATACCTACTCCTACCTATGGAGCTCAGCCTCCAACTATCGAACCCTATCCTGTAGCTCCCATACCTCCTCCTCAACATCCCACCTCTCTAAGATATCAACAAGAATCTATAGGGCCATACCAACAAAAACACCAATATCAATGGTATCATCCATACCACCTATATCAGGAGCCTCACCCCTCTCCTCCTATACTCCAATGGCCTACTCCATCATCACATCAACACCCACCACTACCTCCTCCACTCTCACTCCTTGGGTGCTCGCTACCTCACCCAAGCGTCATCATGACCACCATAGAGGAACCTCCTCCTCATCCCCACTACACCCTCTACCCTAGCTCGAGCCTCCCTAACTCCCTCTCTAGTGGAGGTGCCCCAACATCAAGTGCCACCCATCGATCAACCACACCTCTGCCAAGCTCCCAACTCTACCATGCCCACCAGGCATCAAACGTCATAGTCATCCCAGCATCCCCGACATCCGAGATATCCATAGGAGGGTCCCTCTCCCCAACCCAAGGCAACACCATAGGATGCTCTCCTTTATCTCCTTATCACCTAAAGTAAATCATAGGAGCCCCGAGAACATCCTATCATAAACCAAACTATCGCCTAACTCGATCAAACTAAAAATACTCGATCTATCGAGTATATCTCCCTACTATCCATCTACCCTATCGGATGGCTCATAGCTACTCATCATCCTCATCCCAACTCACCCCACCCAACCAAGGCCTCCATCTAATATCACCAGGAGTCAAGCCTCCAAACTTATCCCTCCACAATAATGAGTCACCCTCATGTGGCCTCTTAATACCCTACTCAACATCACAAAGCATAGGGCAAATACTCCTTGCCCTCCACATGTACAGGGTGAGGCAATAAATATGGCCTCTCGATAGCTATGTGCTCCCATGCCCATACCTACAACAAGGGGATCACGCTCAATCCTATCCTCCTACCACAAACAACATCATGCAACTCTCGATAAACTTGGGCCAATAGTGCAGGTGCCCATGCAAATACAACCCTCCGCTCCACCATATCACTCACCACATCTAACATATTCCAGGTGAACAATACCCCAAAACTATCAGGTAAAGCATATGTCGAGATCATCATCATCGCCACACATTATCGATCAGATATCTTATCCTCTAACCACAACCACTCATAATCAATCTTAGAGACATCAATATCTCTCCAATCCACCCCAAAGAATCTCTCCAACATAACATCCTTACTCTCATCACTACTCTCACAGGAACACCCTCAATCGATAATCTATAAATCCGATAAACATCCTCTAAAGTGATGGT
The DNA here is from genome assembly GCA_028583015.1 of Wollemia nobilis. Lineage (NCBI taxonomy): Eukaryota > Viridiplantae > Streptophyta > Pinopsida > Araucariales > Araucariaceae > Wollemia > Wollemia nobilis. The sequence goes on from JAQPPZ010002512.1 coordinate 7,152,318, forward strand.
CATTTCCCTAGTAGGAAAATGAAAGGTGTTCCTATCAGCATCCCACCGCTCACACAACGTAGAAACATAGGCTCTATTAGTGTGGATACTCTTACACTCCCACACACCTCTGAAACCGTATGTCATCCAACCAATCTAACTCATCCTCCGTCTTCATCAGCTCCTCAAAACCTTCCTTCATTTTTCTCACTCGATGACGAGGCTCAAGCATCTTCACCTGTTCATCCACAACAAAACACAACAAAACATACATCAATAATCCAATCACAAACCATCAATCACAATTTACAAATTAAAACTATTTAATTTGACATGCACTTCAAGACAAAATAATGCACTAATCACATGACAAAACATATCAACAAAATAATCACATATTTGGATACCCATTTTGTCATTTTATGGCAAAAGTTCAAACAAATGCGACAAATAATACATATTTGGCTCCCAACAGTCAAATATAACATCCACCCATTATGGCACGAAATTCAAAATAACATCAATTCAGCTGACATACAAAAACAAAATGCATTTTTGAATACCCATTTGCCAATTTAGCGGTAAAATTTTCAACAAAATTCGAAAACAATGCACAAATCAACACGAAATTCAAAGTCAACTTTACCATAAATACACCAAAATTGAAAACACATCAGAAGACACAATTCAAAAATAATAGTCACATTTTTGAATACCCATTTGCCCACTTAGCGGTAAAAGTTCAAACAGATGTTGAATACAGTCTAAATCGGGCTCCCTACAGCTCATTTTCAGTTTAACATTACCTACACTTTGGCACGCAAATCAAAGGTAGGCCAAATGAAGTCATCCACAAAAACAAACAATATTTTTGGATACCCATTTTGCCCTTCTACGATGAAAGTTTCATCGATTTCCAAAAATACTACCTCTAACATGGCAAATCTAACAGTCCAAGTTTAATAACTTACACCTACAAGCAACAAATTTCGAAATCATACCAAACAAAACAAAAAAATAAAATAGTCGCATAATGGGATACCCATTTCCCACTTTAGCGGACAAAATGCAATAATATGTCAATGTCAGTACACCGTTACTTCAAAAACTGACGGTCAAACCTCACACCTACTCTACCCATTACCCGATCAAATTGGCGATAAAACAAGTCCAATTCAGAAACCGATCACGTTTTTGGGTACCCATTTGGCTTGTTTAACACTATGTGTTCAAATTTTAATTAAAAATTACTAAAATTTTTAAAACGGGATGAAAACCTCCCCCCTCATTCACATTTCTCAAGAAAAACAAAACAAAATTAAAACAAGGACAAAGGACACTTACCGGTGGATCCCCGCACCTGCTGCTAACCGCTCTACATCCCCTCATCATCATCACCTCCGAAGTCATCAACCGCATTTTCCTCGCATCGTCAAATGCTCCCACGAGTCACTTTCCCATGCTTTGCACCATCAAAATGAACCCATCACAAGCAAATTAGGGCTTAAATAGACCTTAATCACCGATTCACCCCTCGAGGGGTGAACCCAGATCCAATTCACCCCTTGGGTGGTGATTTAGGTCAAAATCACCCCTCGGGTGGCGAATTCACTCAAAACACCCCAAAATCAACCAAATTGCCCCCAAAACCCTAGGAAAGTAGGCAAACTTCTTACAAAACCCTAGGAACCCCACAAAACTTTCTTCTAATTTGTTTTTCTTTATCATATTCATCATGCATTGGTATCTTATCAATCGTTGCATCATCAACTCACCACACTTCATTCACCTCATTGTTGATTCCTCGTTTGAGGGGTATTCATATCCAAAGTCAGCTTTGCATGCAACCACAAAATCGAAAATCCAAAAGTGTGATTAGCACATTTGTCTACAAATTTTTTTGCTGAAGATTATCATACGAAATAATCTCAATTACAACCAGACATGGGTTATATCACGAGAGTTATGCGTAACAATGGAAAGGTCACCTTGGCATTCATGGAGCACAATGAATGACACGGGTGACTAATCCAGTGCAACATTTGAAGGACTTCACTCTGGCATTCATGGAGCACAATGAATGACACGTTTGAATAATTCAAATGTTAACTAACTCAAATGGTTTGACACTTGTCGCCATGTTCTCATCAATCAATCAACAACAAAAATTTAGATAGGCTTTTGTCCTATTCATACTTTTGGACCATGCTGATCTGGTCGCAAAAGCAAAGCAATCAAAAGTTGTCATTCTCAAGCAACTGGTATGGCATCGTAAATGTCATATGGAACTCAACAAAATCACATCATTGCATTCATAATCATTCATTTTCATTTTTCAGCATTGTTTTTATTTCTTTCCTCTTCTCCTTCTTTCCTTCTTCTCTTCTCTCCCTTGGACATCCAATTAATTTGTATGGTCACACTTCGAGTGGCTACATACCCTTTGATTGGATTCCATTCCCCTTCTATCCCTTTTCCTTCTGCACAAACCCTTCACATTTTTGTATTAAACTATGTTCTACACAGTATAGTACAAAAAGGGGCAAATGTAGACACCCAAAAGTCACACATTGTTATTTCTACATATCCATAGGTGATTCCAGACATCCCTAGGCTATTGTAGGCTATCGTAGTCATGCGTAGTCATACGTAGATTGCCATAGTTTGCCATAGCAGTGTGTAGACTTCCATATATAGCTTTTAGGTCCAAAACCCTAATAAGCCTTCAAAATCACATCCCGAGCATTGGGATATCCCTCAACAACCTATTTGCACTCAATTAAGGCCCCCACGAGGCTATTAATTGACCAAAACAATTAACAAGTCAATTCCAAAAATCTAATTTAATGTTGACTTCACTTAAGTCACCTTCTTAGGGCAAAATTGATTAAAAGAACTCTTAATTCTTAATTAACACTAATTACATCCTCCCACATGTGTGAAATTAGGGTTTGTTAGGATATTTCTTTTAATCATGTCCTAAATTGACTTAAGACCTCCTAATCAAGATTAGCCCTAATCCATCCTCACACATGTGTGAGGATGAGATATTTCTCATAAGGAATGTGATGTTGCCACATTGCATTTTCTAACCTAACCCTAGTCAGAATCAAACCTAGGTTTAGTCTATCTAACTCCCCCTGCACCTTGCCATTGCCTATAAATAGTGGGTCCTAAACCCCTAATTATATCTCTCTCAAAAAGTTAACAAAGCATAGAAACTCTGCAGAAATGGAAAGTGAACATTGAACAATCTGTTCTTGGCACACACAGTCAGACTTCAACAACAAATAGAGGCACACCAGCTGCCTAGGAATCGATCCACCGAAGGAAATTTGCAAAAGGGACCTCATAGCTCAAATCGCCCCTTGCCCCATGAATCTGGCCCTAATTCGCCCCCCGGGTGGCGAAGTGGGTCTACAGTGTCCAGATCGACCCAGATCTGGCAGGTAAGCTCCATTTTAGTGTTTTATGCCCATTCTTATAGTTTATTTCAGTTTTCTGCATATATTATCAGTCGATTTGTCTTCATAAATATGGGGCCTGACTAAGGCAAGCCCCTCTATGCACTAACACCCTTTTGCAGGTTATCTAGTAGATCTGAAGAGGAAGAACACCATCAAACAAGCAAACCATGTGGTGGCCCACATACAAAGAAGCCCACCTTCATTGAGGGACGATTGAAGAAGGCATCAGATTGATTGTAACATTGTTAGAAAAAGAAATGGATAAAGGGCATCATGTCCCTCTTGTAACACATATCTTTTAATATCAATGAAATACGGTTTCTCCGTTTGATGCATCATTTTCTTATGTGTTGAATTATCAAATGTCGTTTTTTGCCCATTTCAATTAATAATTTCACCTTACTAATATGCAATACAACATTAGAAATATTAATAATTATAAATATTATTAAGTCCACCTTATTAATATGCAATACAACATTAGAAAATATTAATAATTAGAAATATTAATAAGTCCACCTTATTAATATTAATACAACATTAAAAATCTAATGTTCATTAAAAATACAACCTTAAATATTAATAAGTCCACCTTATTAATATAATTTCAACATTAGAAATCATGAAGTGTTTTAATCAACTTATTTCCATCAATGGAACTTTATCATACGAAGCAACCAATCACAAGTGCAAGGAAGGTAAACACACACACAAATAAAAATAATAATTTATCATAGATGATTTTATGATAACTTTCGAGTTATCACCGTTTGGTTTAAGGTGACTCCATTTCCTTATGGCAACTTCCTTGATGATGCAATGATTTTAAACAAGCAAATTATGAGATACAATTATATGCGATAACCACTTATTACACTAGGTATATCTTACCCTGGAGTCGTTGTCACATAATTTTTCTTTTTTTGTATCTCATTCTCAGTGGTCGACTTCCTTGCCCACCCATGAGAGCACCTAGTCCTACATCCAAGCACAACACAAACAATACCATATATATATATATATATTATATAATGAAAACAACAAATGCATAAAATCATCCAAATGCATCAAAACTAAGTATTAAATCATTATTTATCAATACATAGTTTATCTCATAAATGATTCCTACCAATGTGGGTCATGATAGTCAACACCTTGGATAGGTACTCTTAAGATTTTCCAAATGTCCTCTAAGGCAATTTTCATATCTCCTATTGATAAAAAAATATGCCACACTCTAAATACCACCATTCTACTAGGGTAGTCAAAAGAATATGGTCAAGCTCAATAGTTGGCATAGTCACCAAGTGCACTAGATCCACTACATCTAGTACATCATAGTATGTAGATTTCATGGTAGCAACCATAGATTAAATAGTGTAAGGGTGTCAATATCTACACTCTAGAACATCCAACACCTACAACCAAGGAATAATAACAATTAAAATTAGTCAAAATTTTATATAAACTAGTTTAAATTTTTGGTAAATACTCTAGCTAAGGCTGAATACATTAAAATAATGTGAATTTGTTGATATACAAAAATCATAAATGCAGCACCTTCCTAGTGTATTGGAGTCGGTATATTCACACCCATGGGATGAATACGTCGACCATGACATCCCAAACCTAAAAAGACAAAAAAATAAAAATAAAAACAATTGGAAAATACCTCTAATGAGGCCCCACCTAGGCTTACTTCTCTCTATACTTTGTCCAATATATGAATTGGTTGTCTCTGCTATGCCATTTGCAAACCCTATATTTTCTCCAAAACCTTTTCTCTCTCTCATGCACAGTAAAAATGAAATTTCCCATTGCCCTTTACCCTATTTTTACTCTAAATTTTGTCAAACTTGTCTTCCAACAAATCACTAGTCTATCCTATTTGAGTTCCTTTATGACTACAATTTGTCCCTCAAAAACTTGAGGGGGCACCCAAGTTGGAGGTAATAACTAGTTTTAAAACCCTCTATTAGAAATAACAAGAAAATTCTCCAATAAAATCTTAGTTTCCACTAAAGGTAATCTTTTGATATATTTTGCCTTGTATTTATCAATAAAAATCCAGTCACCATGATTTTCTCAAAATTGCAAGTATATCTAGCTATTTTTTTATGCATTTATCAAAATTTAAAATGCATAAAAAAGGGAGTAGATGTAGATACCTAAAATTGGATCACATATTTTACATCTATATTTGAAGCAAACTAACAAAATGGTTAAGTTAATCATAACAATTAATCCAACCCCAAAATTTATAGACTAAACCCAGTAGAGGTAAATCAACTCAGAGCAAATCTACCATAAAATGAATCCCATTTTAGCTTGGTATATTCATGAAAATTCAATTTTCCCTCACTCCCACTAAAATTGACCTCTAACGGTTAGTATCATGAATAAAATAGGTTGCAAATATGCCTAGCAACATATTTGTTTAGGTGGCGTATTAGCACCCAAAAGTTAAAAACATAAATTGCACTTGTAGAAGCCTACCAAAGTGTGAGTTTCACTCAAAAAACATACAAGTGTAGAATATTTTTAATAAGGAAAGGAAGGAGAGGGATTCCCTTCCACTTATAAACTTTTCCTAATCAAATTTAATCAAGAGATATAGTTAGCAAGTCAATCCAGCCAACCACCTAACTAGACTGGCTAGCATGCTAGTCACCTTATCTCTCCTATTTGAGAAAATCTAGGAGGGTATAATACTATAAATTGACCCCTTTATAGGAGCATTAGACACATATCTCTCTTGGAATTAAGTTTTATTGAATTGATGAGAAAACCAAACAAGCAATGAAATGTTACCAAAATTCCTTTATGAAATCATCGATGATTTCACTACAAACCAAGGAAACGAGGCATCTTGTGCTTGAAATCTTAATGATGCCCTTCTATCATGAATTTAGTTTTATTTATCAATCATCATTATTATTTTTGGTTCCATGATTTAAATCTATAACATAAATTCATCGACTAAATCTAGTTTAGGTAGCATATTCGCACAATGCCATCATACTATCATTTGATAGATCAATAACTTATTTTGATTTCTAGTACCTAGAGTGAATCTATTGCTTAAAATTGTTTTAAGTGACATATTTTCCATAACTCTCATAAGTTTTAAATCACTCATATCCCCAGCATCCAGTCCAATAAAACTTATCCCTATGCATCCTTTGATAGTATAAATGATCCTTGTTCTTCAATGAACCTTTCCATCAATCCATCTTCGTCATAATAGTGAATCCATTGATTATAACCTTCCTAGCTGACGTATTTGCTATAGATATATTTGCATCCATATCCAAGATAATTTCACCTTGATTTCTTCATAAATAGAGGGTTTGACTATGTAAATAGGAAGAAACAATCTTCTTGTTGTTTGGTATACCTCTAAATTATAAAAGAAAAATCAAAAGAATCCTTACTCTATATAGCACATTTTCTTGCTTTTCTAGGCATTTAAAAGTATATCACATGTAGATTTGAATTAGGATAATTTGTGTGATTTACTTCTTCTTACACCATTGTCTTTATTAGAAAAGAAAATAAAAATATATATATTTCCTTTCATAATGTAGACAATAAAATTATTAGAAAGTAAAATTCTATATAGGATAATACATTTTCTTTTGCATTGTTGTTTTCATATTGCATTGCATTGCACTCTCATTTGGCACATAATATCCTAGGATAGACTACCAAAATTAAGTGTTGGTCAAAATTGAACACATCAAATAATATTAGGGAATTTATAAATCCCTTGATGAACCTGAATCTCTCCCATCAAAGATAGCACTACATACAAAACATAGTCATCATAAAAATGATGGGTCAACAATAATTCTCTTCCGCCTGAGTATGGACAAAGACAAGAAAGAGAAAACACATCACACCAGGGACCAATGCCCCAAGATGGGTGTGATATTTTTGGCATCCCACACACTTCTTCCTTTCATGTCCCATAACTATTAGACTATGGAAGATGTTGGTTGCCTTCCGTGGTCTCAAATTCTATAGTTTCACCTCATTTTGAGCAAATTTGACATACCTAGCCTTGAATGAATGGAATGGATAAATCCATGTTTGGTATAACACTTCTATTGTTGAATTTGTGAAAAGAAATAAATAGCAGGATATTCAAACACTCTCATTAAGATGCTCATTACATATGGTAAAGTACCCTAGCTAATCTTAGAGAAATAATACAATATGTAATGAGAACTCCTCCAAATCCAAATCAAGGCTAGGACCATATTTTGTGTAATATGGGAATTACGTCAAATGATTGTAGGAAAAAAAATACTCAGGAAAATAAATGTCAAGTTCAAAGGGATGGTCATTGGCAAGCCCCTCAATATAGTACTGGAAAAATTATTATAGATGGGACATAGAGAGGAAATATAGGGAGAGATAGCATAGGGGGTATAAGGATACTTTTAGCTAATCACCTTATATTCATATTTATGGATACTGTGGGCATCCTCTCAATTAACTTAGTTGAGGCTTATGATAATATTTGAGGTCTACAAGAGGTAAAAAAATTGGGTGGAATGGGATACAGGTGGAATCAAATTCTTAAATGACTATCAACCAATTGAAGGATCCCACAAGAACTACATCCCCAAATTGGAGATTACAAATAGTACTGGAGAGGATAAATAGTCTATAAATTAGATTTACAATAGTTAAATATATCTATGCCCTACGTGAGCAAAACAAGATTATGGATGCAATGGAAAATTGGATGTTGTACCAAGGAAATCTGACCTTTATGGAAACCCACCCAGATGGTGGGTGTAACAAATCAAGGAAGATATTTTCTCTATTTTACATGTTAATATCGATAACAATGATGAGTGTACCTAATATTTTAAAAGAAATTAGTAGACATAATTCTAAATATAATTGCTTAATACAAAAATAATATTACTATAAATCATCTATAAAATGTTGGCTAAAAGTCGTGTATGCGTGGAGGGGTAGGGGATGTAAAATAGTGGCTAGAAGTCATGTGTTCTTGGAGGGATAGGAGATGTAAATTAAATTATTTCTATTAAATAACATAAATTCCTTTTACTAAAATAAAATAAAAGAGGATACCATTTGAATCTTGCCAAACTGTACATGTATAATAACTAAGTTGATGTAATACCACTATGTGGTGATGATGTAATAAGGGTGGGACCATTTAAATCCCATATAATAAATTAAAAATATTTATAAAGAATCTACTAGAATTTAATCTCTATGGGTATTATCATAAAATAATTTGATATATTATAATGTGTTTCATTTAAACATCATGATAACATGATAATAATAAGATATAGGTAGAATTATTTTTATTCTAAATAAGGTTAAAAATGATGGAGATAAGTATGGTAACTTTAGATGAACCCATGTATTTTTATTGAGCTAGACTTGACCTAATCATTATTGAATATCATTTGTCTTAAACATACTAAGTTTGAGTATATTTAAAATATTATTTACACAAAAAACCTTATGTTTATTTTTTTAATACAAGAAAAAAGTCATTTGATTGAGGATTGCTCCGAAAAAAGAGATCATGAGTATCTGTTTGTCAATAAATTCCAACGCCCTCTTAACTCAAGCATATAGTTTAATTATCATAGGGATTATTCTACAACTAAGCATGAAACTACAAACACTCTATTCATGACTAGCCCCTTAGTTCAAGTTACTAATTGATGATCAAGGGCTAACAAATTGGAGTTTATTCTCGACCATGTTTCCTAATTACAAATGTTGTTTAATATCTTATTTGATCCAAAATGCAAGGCCTATGATACAGTGGCACAAAGGACAACTTATAGAATGATGTGGATAAAAAAAAACTAACATTGCACTACAAACTTGTGCTTAAATACGGATAAATGAAAGAGATTACATACCATAATATCTTTTATATTGTAATGAAGGTATAAATTGGAAGATATAAGATAAAATAGCTACTCGAAAATAGGCTATTCTTAGGAGATGCTAACATAAGTTTACTATAGAAGATTTTCTAACAACCTACATCTAGAAATTCAACATGAGATTTGTGGAGTCTCATGTTTTACAGATAAGACCAATAATAATAATCCTAAGCCTAAAAATAAAATAAGCCTAGCTATTACATCATATCTTGTTCCTCATCATGCCTCCTCACAATTAAAGCATTGGACTCTAATGCTTTCAAGAGAATGAAAATTGCAAGACATCTAGTAATAAGTTATCCAATAAGCTTGATGTGGAAGTTGACCTTGTCAGTCAACAAGATAAGGAGTTGAGAAACCCTATTCTAGCAATCCTTCATGTTGAATGTATGATAAAAATAATAAAAAATCTAAATATTAAGTACCACTATGGTAGGATGCCTGATGATAGTGTAGAAACCTAAAAAGTGTCATATTGGCCTTTTGGTTGAATGTTAATATTTAATAAAATTTTCAATTATTTTAATTCATAGATTGCAATCTTATAAATATTAACGTTGAATATCCTAGACCCTTTTACCATCCTAAGAACCTTCCTATACCTAACCCACAGTCATCATGAGATCATCCCTCTATTTTAACCCAGGTCCACCTCACTCTAGTTGGCATTTACTCCCTTCTCTCCTCCACATTCCAAGCTCATTAATGCACATGGATGAGGATTCCCTCCACCCAAGCACATTGATGAAGCATGTAATTTTGGTGGGTGAGGAATATATCCACTTAATAGCATTAATGAGGTATGTCATAGCACATCATAGTGTATCATAGCCCAAATAGAAAATATTTCACACTTGTCCATCCAAGCAGTCAAGTGGGGAAACTTGTTCGTCATCCTATTACCCTTTCATCATTATCCTCATCCTTGGAAATATTATAAATATATTCCCATTTAATTTTTTTTAAGAGAGAGCACATAAAAAACTACTAAAAATCTTCCCTAGGTGGCCACATAGAGCCATATAATCTTCCACTATGGCTACATAGGAGCCAGGACTTCTTGACTTGCCTTGGCTATAACTCACTCATTCATACTTTGACCGTTGCAAAATTTTAAGGGTAGGTTCTTGATAATCCATAGAATATATCCACCAAATTTCATAGCATTTAGAGCAATAAATTTTTACCCATCCTAGGTGGCCACATAGAGCTAGACAATCGCTCATTATGGCCACATAGGAGCCATAACTTCCTAACTTGTTTTGGCCATAACTCACTCATCCAAACTTTGATCAATGCCAAATTTTGTGGGTAGGTTTCTAAAAATCCATAGAATATCTCCAATAGATTTCATATTATTTTGAGAAACAAAAATCTAACCACCCTAGGAAACCACACAGAGCTACATGGCCACCCACTATGACCACATAGGAGCCAAAGAGAGACCCAATATCGACAACAAGAAGGTAATAAGGTAAGGCAAGTATTTTAACATGGTTTTATAACTTTTTAAACTAATTTGTGAGTTTTGCAACTCACTTTTCATGATTTAATGCCTTATCTCCAAATACCTCATAGATGTTGTTGATGACCTATTATAGACTTGTATGCAGATATTTGGAGCAACGTTAGGTATAAGGTGGTTAAGAAACCAAACCACAAATCCATATAAGGCTCTTGAGCATGATTGAGATCATTTGAGGCACCATTTGTAACACCCCTATTTGGATATAACTCTTTTTGTGCATTGAACTATATATTAATGTGAAGGTTTAATGATATAGTCTCCTTTGTTTATATATGTTTGAATGATGTATTCTTTTGGAAACTTGGAATATGGTATTTCTGATGTATTTGATGATGAAATACCAAGTGCTTTCCTTGGTGGGACCATATGGGTAAACCACCTACAACAGAGAGATACTTACGGAAATTATTATGATGACTTATTCATCAAAAACTTATGGTAACATGGATAATTACCCTTCATGTAGATGCATAACATGTTTGCTTAATTTCATATTTTGCAACATTGGAATGGGAAGCTACTTGCAATGAATATCCTTAAAAATAGGATGATGATAACTTTGTCTATCTTAATATAGGTCACTTAAGGATAAAACAATGGTGTAGAACATGGTGAGAGTGTATTAATACTTGTTTATGGTATATTAATTAACAAAATAAATTACTTTAGATTCAGGAAGTATTTATTTTTAATCTAATTCTAATGTTTAGATTATTTTAAAATAACCACTAAGCTCTTGCTTTAATAAGCTTAATTAAATATCCACCTTGCTATGTAAGAGAGAGTGGATCTTGATGAGAATCAAGTTGGTTCTTGGAAGAACATGTTCTTGAGCATTTCTTTGGAACACCCATGCTTCAAGGTATGTTTTTTCTCATTGCTCCATAAGATAGTGGATCGATGGGGCAAGGTGTTTGGTTGGTAGATCAAAGGAAGGAGTATTAGCCCAATGATGTGTGGAACAGATCGAGTGTTATGTAGGACTAGAGAGAGCTTTTACCAAGTGGCTTTGCTTTCACTTTATTATTGCTTTGTTGTGACCTAGTTAATACTTTTCTTGTATGCTTTTACACGCTTGTTTTCTCCTTTCTTCCCTGGTTGTAATGTGTATAGACTCATTCTTGTATATTGGGTTATGTTGGTGGATGCTCTATTGTTTATGCCTTCTTTTTTCCTTGCTCAGTATAGCATGTCTTGCTTGTTATCTTGCTTGTGGAATTCACCTCATTGGAGAGCCCTTCGATCATTGAGTGGCTAGTGCACATCCCTTATATTAGAGTATATTACATCATTTGGGTCATGTAAATGTACCACCTTTGGTACATAACTAGAGTAGGAGTTTACTTTAGAGTAAAGTTAGTTAGTTACTTCAAGTATTGTAATAAATGCACAAGTGTCAATGTGCAATTTTTAAATGTGCATATAGTCCACATGTACATGATTATTAGGTACAGTAAGAGATAAGGAATCTATCTTCCTATATAAAGGCCTCATAGTGAGTGTTTTCAGTGTAGTAGAAAATATAGACTATGTAGTAGGAAGTATAGAGAGTGTGTGGTATAGTTTAGTAGTGTGGTACAATGTAGTCCTTTCATATCCTTTCATGGAGTTTTTATGTCCTCCATTATGTAGCATTGTACTATTTTAACAACTCTCATTGATGATATATTTTTGAGTTATTTACAGATGTTCATCTCATAATTTTCCTACATATTATTGTATAGTTATTTTATAGTTATCTCATATTAGTTATCTTACATCTTGTGGTTGTACTACCTCCAATCAAAAGCTAACAGTGGTATTAGAGCACATGGTAGATTAGATAGGAAATAGGGAGAGCCACAAGTGATATTGAGAGAATATAAAAAGCTCATTTACAGAATTATTGAGATTACATTTGGCTAGAGTCTTTCCACAAAGTTATAGGAAAACTCGTGAAGACTAGGACTCATCTTGGATTCCACTAGATTGATAAATCAAATAGTGAAGATTCATCATCTCTATATTTAAGAGTTTATTCCATTACAATCCTAATACTTTGTTGCAGGGAAATAAAATTTGAAGTAAGTTGGGAAGCTTCCTACATAGAGCTAGGAATAATATCTTCCTTGTAATCAATCTAGCACCAAAAGCAACAAACAGGAGAATGGAGTTTGGAGGCCTGAAGAAAAGGTCCAATTACTAGATATTGCATACCTATAGAGTGTAGAAGAAGAAAATTCCATAGTAGCCTTACTAGTGATTCAAGAGACTCCTAAGAATAGTCTAGAAGAATATTGGATGTTGGTGATATCCATTAAAGGCTATAGATAACAAATTGAAGAAATCGGCCTGAAGAAGCTGAAGAGACCCTTAGAAGGTCTAGTTACAAAATCATAGTTCTATAATTTTGGAGGTTGGTGATCTCCATTAAATCCTATAGATTATAGAAGTAAATAAGGACCAACAAAGATCCTATTCCATATTATAGTAGTAGTAGTTTTTTAGAGATTTGAGAAGAATATCTCATTACCAACACTTTCTTAGTAGAAGGTTGAAGGAAAGGTCTCATTTGAAAGACCATAAGAGGTACAATATTGAAGACCTTTGTGAGATCTCACGGAGAAACAAGAAGAAGGATTGGAGAGCCTTATTTCATAATTCAAAGAAGGCCATTAAAGGAGTTCCTAGGAGAACTCATTGGAGAAATTTACCACCAAAGGAAGAAATATTTAGCAAGAAGTTTATCAAATTTTGGAGGATATTGGTGAAGACCTCAAGAATTTCAAATTCTCGAGAGGAAGGCCTATATTAAAGTCAGTCTTTGATAAGGATGTTGAAGGATAAAGGATCCTAACATTACTACCAAACCTAAAATGTTTGAATATTGCCTTTGAAGGCTAGAAGGTTCATTCAAAGATAGGGGTTTGTTGAATCTACAATAAAATACTGAAGGGTTGTTGAAGGAAAAATTAGCTGAAATTTTTGGGAATTCCCTACCATTTTTTTTGAGTTTCAAAAACAACATTTTAGTGTAAATACTTATTGTCAAATAGGCAACAATCAGGGCAACATTACTAGCTGTAAAAACTTCAAAATTTATAGAGTCTTTCCTAAAGGTTAATCAAGTCACCTACTACAATTTAAGGGTAGCAAGTTAGAAGGTTCATTGGAGCTACAAAAAGGAGAGTTAAAGAGCTATTTAGGACAGCCAAGAATAGCTACAAGCTCATCCAGTTAAGGACAAACATTTGGTGAATAAAATCACCGAGATATCCACCATATTTAGATATATTAAAGGTAAGCAACTTGGGTGCAAAAGGTTCATTAGTTGAACTTTAGTTTTTTATTTTAGGTTTATTAAAGTGTACCATATTAGTTTAAAAGTTGCAAGAAGTGGATTCATTTTAGAAGTCTTCAAGAGAGTGCAAAATGGAGTTTCTTTTAAGGTTATTACTTGCACATTAAAATAGGAGTTAGATATTCCTATTAATTATTTAAAACAAAGAAGACTATATTAAGCTACAAAGATCAATAGTGCATGATTTAAGGTTCATTAGAAGGAGTGATAAGATGAGATTATTACACTATTCTAATTCTTGAGTAGATTAAAATTGGGGTTATTATCTATGCTTTATATTGTTTACCATTTAAGTTTCCTAATGTGCATTAAGAGTTTATCAAAGAAGGAGAATTTAGTGCACAAAACATGGTTAGAATTTAATGTCTAGAGACATCATTGAGCTCACTAAACCAGTAGAATTTTGTGGCAATGTGAAGCCATAAGAAAAACAATAGTACCTCCATAGATTAGAGAAGAAAATATGCTCATCATAAAAATAAGAAGATCTTTAAAAATAGATCTTAGAAGTCTCAAACTTTGGTACATTTCAAGGTGACTTATCTACAACATTGCACCTTATTCTACGTAGCAATGAAGTGCAAGAACCAAAGTGTCTAAGGACACTATTATAATGAGCCTATTATAGTCTACAAGGGGCCACACCATCAAGGAAAAGAATCACTATAGAGGAGACTGCATTGCCCATATTTTTACCATCATAGTGGTTAGTTTACACAATCCAACAAAGGATATCCAACAACAAAGAATAGAGCCATCCTAGGGCTCAATAACCCTCCATCGAAGGTATCCATAGACATACAACATAGTGTCAACCCAAATAACTCAACATCTATAAAAGTGCACAACAACAAACATGCATTGGTTCAAAACGTCTACGTAAGACAAAAAAATTACAAGCGATAACAAGAAGGAAGGATAGTACTAAGGTTACCTTGCATATGTGGAAAATTGAAGTGCAAAGAGAAATATTACCATTGGAAGTTACCCAAGCCTACGTAGGAAAATATTGGAAGAAGTAAGCAATCATCAAACATAGCAAGCTCCATTGCCACTGAGGTAGAGCCATCACCATGGGAGAGACACCTTATGTTGGAAACAAGTTGGATGTATATTGTAAAAGCCTAGACACACCTTACAAAGGCATCAAAATAATAGGTGAAATGTTTGATAGTGTGAGTGCATGTAAAGGAGCACTTCCACTTGTCCTAAAAACATCAAGAATCTTGTGCCACTTGGAACAAAAGAAGGTAAAGACAAAAACATTAACTAACACGTGTAAGAGTCTTCATGAGCTCTCAAAGGAGTAATGCTTATCATCATTGCCTCAATGCTCAATAAGAGAACATCTTCAATGCTTGGCCAACATTCAAGACTTATAACCACATGGAGTAACAACTTGTAGATATGTTGACGATGTTACCTAAGTAAAGGATATAAGGCATTGAGCAACATCGAGTGCCACTTGCACCCATTCCAAGATCATGCGTTTATTAATAGCCACCATAGGAAGACTAGTAGTGAAGAAAAGTACATTGTGAAGTAAAAGCACTAAGTGAAGTGAAGCATCATAGTCAGGGTCAAAGTGTAGCAATATTGTCATCAACACTACTCGAGGAGTGAAAACTGGTGATGAAATAAAGTTTTGAATGCTCAAGAAGAAACCAAAACCATTCGAGGAGTGAATACCAACAACAAAATAGAGAATTAAATTCTTAGTGAAGACCACCACCGTTCTAGAGTAGAATACAAGCATCAATTTAGAATCTCACTCATCATACATTGAAGGGAGGTAAAATTTCTATATCATTTAATATTTACTTTCCTCCAATAAGGAGTTATAAGGTGTTATGTATAAGGTTTATTATTATTTCATTAAAAAAAAAACCTTAAGAAGCAAGGAAACAATTTTAGAAGATATTATAAAAAAAATTATATTCAAACATTGAGACATTTGCAAATAACCAAGTAGGAGATATAAGGTTGTCAACCTTGGTAAATTGGAATATTAATTTACAAATACTATTATTATTTTCTAACATTCCAAATTAGGGAGTTATAAGGTATAATACATCAAACATATATTATAGGAATTTAGAAATATTAATCTATTGGATATTAAGGGCTATAAAAGTAATTTCATCATTTACTTAAAGGAGTTGGAATTATTTAATTACACTTGTATCATACTCATCCTAGAGGTACAAAAGAAATCCAACCATAGAGAACTTCAAATTATAAGTGCATAGTTCATTAGAAGAGATAAGATTAAATACGAGTTGATTATTGTTATTTACAAAACATTCCAAAATCAATCTAAAAGGTGAACTATTACTTACTAAGCACTTTATTAAGCTTATAACTTATTATAAACCACTAAGGAGACATAAGGAATCCTACAAAATCTAATTCTATAAAGTTTTTATCAAATTGGTTCACATACTCTAAAATAGGGAGTCATAAGGTAGTCTACTATAGAGGATCTGTAAAAAGTGTTCTTAAAACATAAAGAGCTAAAAATTAGAAATATGTCTACCTCAAAGAATACAATGGACAAATATATGAACAACACTATTACAAAGGAAAGGGCAATTTCCATAAAAATTGGAATCATGAACCTACTTATGAAATCTGAAGTATATTTAGACCTTACTTTAAAAGTGATTTATAGTGAAACTTTGAAAGATAACTTTGATACCATGGAATATTATCTACATACTCGACTCACTGAAGTAATTAATAATGGAAAGAGTGATATTCTACTTCCTTTAGACTTTGGTAGCATATTGTATATGGTATTACTTACATACAAATGTTACAAGGAAGATAATATAGAACAAAAAGGATTAAAGAAAACAAAGTTGAATGAATCATACCTAGAAAAGATATTTCAATCCTCATGTAGTATTGGTACATCAAGTTCTACTAACTCAAGATCTTATCATGATGTCTTAAGTGTTTTTTCATAAGCCTCTATACACAACATGAATAATAATAAAGAAGACAAAGGCAAAGAGAAAATACTTCTACAAGAATGTATGAAAGGGCATAAATAGGATCCAAAATATGAGAATCAAGAAGAAGAAGAGGAACCAAATCAATGAGGTATACAATGTAATGTGAATTAAAGATAATACAAAGGAATCAAGCTGAAGAACATCTTAAGACTAAAGATCCATATTGAAGACTGAAGTCTTCAATACCCAAATAATGTAATACAGGGGGTGTTAGAGTATATTACATCATTTGGTTCATGTAAATGTACCACCTTAGGTACATAACTAGAGTAGGAGTTTACTTTAGAGTAAAGTTATTTTGTTACTTCAAGTATCGTAATAAATGCACAAGTTTCAATGTGCAAGTTGTAAATGTGCATGTAGTCCCCAAGTACATGAGTCTTAGGTACAGTAAGGGACAAGGAATCTATCTTCCCATATAAATGCTTCATTGTGAGTGTTTTCAGTGTAGTATAAAATATAGACTATATAGTAGGAAGTATAGAGAGTGTGTGGTACAATGTATTCCTTTCATATCCTTTCATGGAGTATTCATGTCCTCCATTATGTAGCATTGTACTATTTTTTCCACTCTCATTAATGGTATATTTATGAGTTATTTGTAGATGTTCATGTCATTATTTTCTTGCATATTATTGTACCATTAGTTTATAGTTATCTAAGATTATTTATCTTACATCTTATGGCTGTACTACCTCCCATAAAAAGCTAACACCTTCTCCCTTGATTTAGCTAGAGCATAGGTCAGACAGATGATGTTCCCTCTTGCCTATGCATCATATTGGCAAAGCAAGTTTTAGGAATGTAGACTAGGATTTTGCACGTGCCACATTTTATTCTTGGAAGTTGGCTATGGTTTATCTTTTTGGTTAAATTTATTAATGCTTTATTTAATCAAGTATCTTACCTTTGGCTTGCAATGTGTTGTGATTGGTTTCCGTGCAATCTTTGCTACGTTGGTTGATATTTATTAACCCAACACCACCTTAGATTTGATTAATTATTTAATTACGTGCTTGCCTAATGCTTATTTTATTATGCAATCAACTTCTTATTTGGTCCTAATACATGGTTTGAATGTTGGCTTATTTGTTGTTTTAAGCACCTTTGGCTTGCATGAAATGTGGACCCTTTTTAAAAGTTGTTTGTGCACCTTGTTTTTGGATTTTTTTTTCTTGGTTTCCTTATGTTTAATAAGCACTTAAATGCCAACTTTAGAGTATCTTGGTTGATGCAATATTTGATTATTGTTGTGTGAAAAATTGTTGGTTATACTTTTTTTTTTTTTAATATTAGGATATTTATTTAAGTTTCTCATGCTTAACAAAAGGGAAACTATTATTATGTTGATTATTAAGAATTGTGATAGTAAAAGAATCATCTTAAGAGAAGTATGGGATTCTCTTTGTTAATGCTTTATGTGATGAAAAAAAAACTTTTATGTTGATTCTTGAGACTTGTGATAGTAAAAGAATCATCTTAAGAGAAGTATGGGTTTCTCTTTGTTTAATGCTTTATGTGATGAAAGGAAAGCTTCTACTTTGATTCTTGAGACTGGTGATAGTTAAGAAATCATTGAAAGAGAAGTAGGGTTCTCTTCTTAGAGATTTCTTATGTTATGATGCATGGTTGCTTAAATTTTTTATTATGGCATGTTGTAAGTTGCATTGCATGAGAGAGTTGTACTGATACTTAAGTATACCTCATAAATATTGGTGGTTTTTCCCATCATGAAGAGGTTTTCTAACTTGTAGTTGGATCGAGGATCTGTGGATATGACTTCTAAAGGTTTAAGGTTTTGGTGTTGTGGAAACTCAAGATTTTGTAATGATTAAGTTAAACATTTATATTGGTTATTGTAAAATGTAAGATTATGTTGTCTAATGGCAACTTGGGGTTGCACTTTATGCTTTCTAAATAATATCTTGAGATAGTTGCTAATGTGTTCCATTAACTATTTGTAATGCATTCTTATGTTAGAGATATAAGTTATATTGCTAGTGCATAAATATTGATGGAAAGCATTTGAGATTTAAGCTTTGATAAGTGCATAGTTTGGTTTATGGTTAAGAGGAATTTATTTTATGCTTTTAATTTGAGATGAATATTGCAATGCACTTTTATGCTTAATGCTTTGGTTTATCTTTATGGTAAATGATGTTGTTTTCTATCCTTGGGGTGGGTAGAATTTCCTCTTGTAAACCATGAAATCCAATCTTAGAAGGAGTTGCATGGGTGCAATAGCTAGGTAGATGAGAGTCCTAGAAGGAGTTGTGAGAATGCAATAGCTAGGATCTCATGAAACTAGAAGGAGTTGTGTGTATACAATAGCTAGGGTACTTATGAGTAGTTGCACCTTGAATGAGTAGGATCAGGTGTGTAGAAAAATCTATTCACAAGATATTAGTGGTGACTCCTTGATCATGTAGGATTTGAATATCACGTTAGTTATCATCAAAGTGGCAATGAACTTAGTTATCCCATGGAGGTATGATAACTAATAACCAAGGCTCTATATCAAATAACCTATCTAGGAGGGGATAGATTCAGGTTAGAGATTTGGTGTTCCCATTTAAGTGTTATGGGATTTAAAGGATAATCCTTATGCCATGGTCACATGGTCCTATACCGAGGAGGTTGTAGGAAATGTGGGGGTGGGGGGCACTTATGATGTACTTATAAACATGTATGTTTAGTAAGGTGAATCCAAACAGTTATGGGAGTTGACCTCTCTTGTCCACTGACTGTCGTCTGTAGTGACTTAGAACTCAAATGTGGTGAAGCCTTGTATGTTGAAATAAATATATTAAGGGTGTCTCCGTTGAGAGAATTTGTTTTGTAAATGTTCTTCAAAAATATTTGGGTTGGTGGATTTTGGGTTGTTACACCATTGAACTTAATTTACAAAGAAAACCCTCCTACTTGGGAGTTTTATTGTAATCCAATGTGATATTTTGTAATCAAAATAAAACTCATATTGTAATATCAATATCAAATATTTATTTTGTTTTTTTTTTGTTTTTTTTTTTTTGTATTTACATGGTGGAATTAGTAGCCGCCACGAATCCGAGCAGGCTATCTAGATTTTATGGCCGCCATAGTATTCTGCGTTGTCCACCTTGGAAGCCTCCACACAGATCTTTGTGCAGTCCTCCCCTATAACCACCATGCCACAATAATTTTAAACCTTTTACACCGATGAAAGCACCAAGAAAGGGACAAGCGTTCAATATGGTGAGGCCCAAGATTTGAACCTTGGACCTCTGCACCCCTTATGGGGTTTGGATGAACCAATTGGTCTACACCTCGGACCTAAAAGCTTTCTTTTGTTTCTTTCACTTTATTTATATTTTTATGGTGCATATTTCTTGGGTCACATATATGGCTATCATGGTGGGACCTATTTGCCCTTAATGCACTTGGCATTTATTATTTTACTCAAGTTACAGGACTTGCATCTAACATAGTATGTCCTGTATATTTTGCTTAGGGTTCCTCATGATTTCTTGCTTATTTTTCTTACTTTATTAATTTTCTATTTTTCATTTTTTTCATATGTACTTAGGAGAAAAAAGGACACAATCACCTCATTCAAACCAGGGCTTAATCTTGCAAGATCTAACCATCCAAACTCAGACACAACTATCCAAGGTGGCTACACAAATACAAAAAACCACCCAAGGTGGCCATATAGACATATATAACTACCCAAGGTGACTAAATAGACACAAATAACCACCCAAGCCAACTATATAGATATATGAAACTTCTCAAAGTAGCCACACAAACATAGAAAACCACACAAACACAAACATAGAGGTACAACATGCTCAATTCCTTTTATTTCTAGGATAGGCTCACATGTTAATAACTTATATTCCTTAGTTTACATAGAGACTCATGTCATAGTCTATTTCTTTGTCATTTCTTGTTTGAACCACAAATTGCTTTTAGTTATTCCTTAGTTTTCCATAGGTATTCCTCTCCTTAGCATAGTTCCTTAGTCTTCTTTAGTACCCCCATAAGATTTTCTTCTTTAGATTAATTTCTCAACAAAGTTTCTTTAGTCTAGAAGATCTTCTTCTTCATAGTCTAAGCCTTTCCTCCTTATTTATATTCCCAATAGCCTAGCATAATGGATTTATAATTTTTGACACAAATAATCAAGGCTCATTGGCCCAATCATTGTTGTTTTATGACTCATTATATTAAATCAAAGACTCAAGGCTCATTAGTTTAGTTGTCATTTGATTTCAAGGCTCATTAGCTTAGTTGTCATTTGCTTTCAAGGCTCATTAAATTAGTTGTTATTACTTTCATGGCTCATTAGATCAAGTTTTTTTTTCATAGCTATTTAATATAAATATTATTGTTTTTGTTGGCTCCTTAGGGTTAGCTTTAGATCTACATGGTAAATAGGCATTTTTAGCATCAAACAACAAAACCAAAACAAAACAAAAAAAAAAATGAAAAAAATATAAAATAAAAAAATATAAAATCAAATCAAAATAATAATACACTTGCACTTTACATTCCAAAAATATTTTTCAAGAAAAACCAATCGATAACATTGGATTTTACCATCAACCCTCAATTGATTTAAGACATCATAGCTAGTATGCATAGTTTCCTAGATTTTATCAGTGAGATATTAGTTAACCTTGGAACTAGCCCAGGGTAATATTGAGGTTAGACACCCTTCAATTGCAAGGCTTAATAATTAGTGAGCACACAACTATTATATTTATTTGAGCTTGAATAAGGGTGAAGTGAAATACCCGATAGAAAATCTGCAGGACTTAGACAACCTAGCCTCTATCAAGAGGTTTATTTTTTCTCCTTAGGATACCCAAAGTCGACCCACCATCCAAGGAAGCCACATTAGATGTATGTGTCTCATTACTCATAAGGTGAGTAGGCATGGATACACCCTTATATATCTCATTACCTCCACCCCATTTGTAGTCCCTAGGTTTTGGGTACATCAAACACACAAAACCAAAAAAATAAACAAAAAATTCAAAACCAACATTATCTATTTGCTTGGTTGTTTGCATTATTATTTCTTTAGATAACACCCATCATCCATAAAAACCACCCAAAACCTCACCAAAATCATTTAAATCACCACCAAAATCCTTGACCACCTCTCCCAAACCCATTTATTCTCATCCTATTCCACTCCCTTTAGCCTATGGTATGTACTTGAATTCAAGCTAAAGCACAAGCCTATCCTCCCATGGACCACTCTAAGTTGGTTCCCAATCCTTTGGTAACTCCTCCAACCATTTTTGGGAAGATGTATCCCATGCTACCTAATCCCTCCCTCATTATCCATACTATTCCTTTTCCACCTACCAAGGCCCATTCTCAATCATCACATTCTACCCAAGGCCTAGTTTCACATGCCACTCTAACCCAAACCTCTCTTAATTCAACCTCTTCATCCTCCTTGCATCCATTAACCTCATGTCTTCCACCCATTCTTCTAACCCCACATATTCCACCTCTACTTGCAATCCCATATCTACCTCCTCTCCTCCCAACTCCATACCCTTTACCTTGTGCCCCTCATGTACCCCAACCCTTGCATCCTAGCCACTCACCTTATCCTTTTGCCATCCACACAAATCAACCTCTACAAACTTACCACTCATCACATTATTTACTTCATACCCCTCCTCTAGCCCAATCCTTGAGATCTTTCCACTCACCCTATTCTCTTCAGCACCCTTTGCATTCTCTATTTCTCATCCCAAAAAACTAAACCATCACCATATTTTCAAATCACTCACACCTATCTTTCCCACTCCAACTCCATCTTGAGGTGATCTATAACAAATCATGACCCAAATCACAAACCTTGCACTCAAATTAAGCCATAACGGATCCTCCAGATCACCCTTCCAACCTTCCTCCATCCAATATTCCTTCACTCCTCCATTTGACCCTCCAATTATCCTCAACCTCATTATCACCCACCTCATCCTCAAACACCCCTATCGAAGCCAATGTTGATAATATTTCAAAAGTTGCAGGACACAAAATTAATGTTTTTACCTGTCATCCATTTGGATAACCCTAATTAGCCTAAGCCCAAGGGGTATAAAGAACATGTTAGAATAATATTCCATTATTTGGCATATTTTCCCTTTTTACTCTGATAGGTAAAATAGGTAGTATATTGCATTATACTACATAGATTATTACATTTACTTTTTACTACTTACCAAGAAGATATTTATTGTTCTAAATATCTATTGGTAAACCTAGGTTAGTATCTAAAATATCCTAGGTTAGATATTTTAGATTAGTAGTTAGTTCATACTTATCTACCTAGGTTAGTTGTTAGCACACTACTCTCCTAATGTGTTGTGTAAGCGTTATTTGTGCTAATTAGGTTATATTGTAACCTAAATATTGCTTAGACCTTTCTAATATGATGTTCAATGCATGATTAATTATAAAATATATTATATTATCTTTACATTAGGTTACATTAGAATCAGATCCAGGGGAGGAAGCACTCGTTCCAAGTGGAGAAGATGAGAGCATTCCAAGTGGAGAAGACGAGAGCAGATATCGTTCCACTGGAGAAGGTGATGTGTAGGGTTTGGTTTGAATTTTATGCATTTCATTACTTAATCATTTCCTATAGTTGGTTGTGATTTTTTTTGCCTCACCTTACTCGGGCCCACAGACTCTGAGCTGGCAGGAAATCAGGCAGCTCAACCACATTAGGCAAGCCCGCCCATCGGAGGCCACCAGAGATAAGAGCCTTCGATGACCAGCCAGATCGGCCGACCGTGGAACGAGGGTAGGAGCACCCTTGGACAACCGACCGAGGCCACAGGAGGGCCGACATAGGTGACCGACCAGCTCCTACAGAAGAGGAGCTCCCTCCCACCATATTTCTAATGACAAGGACCCTACCAACAATCAAGATCATCGATGATTGAGATCCGTGAGGGTAGGAGTGCCCTTTGATCTTCGATGACTGGCCCGATGATCATCAACCAGATACAGGGTAGGAGCACCCTGATATTTGGTGGCCGATGAATAGAGATAGGGATCATCGATGACCGAGATCCCTGAGGGCAGGAGCACCCTTCGATCTCTGGTGACTGGCCCTGACAATAATGACACGACTCCCTAAGATAGAAACTGACATGTTTTTCTACGTAGACTGATAGGACAACCTAACACTAATGTAGACACATGGATCGATGTGACACGACTACCAAGGATAATCGTGGTGACACCTAGATGGATTGACATGGGCATAGAATTTGAGACATATAGACTGATATGTGGTGAGCACAGAACCAGAGGCACTGATGTGGCAGGCACACGTGGCAGGAGGGGTTTGCTAATGTGGCAATCCAACAAGTGGCGAGCTCCTATTGGTGGTGATGTGTGATTGGTTTTCATCTTGCCTACATGGAAAGTTCTGGTTGGCTTCCTTGAGAAAAAAAAAGGGTGATCATTGGATTGATTTCCCAAAGACAATCAAATACCTTCTGGCGACATGGTGTATTTAAACACCATAAGGATTTTTACCTTATCAATATGGGACTAAATAGTCCCACATTATTTTTTTTCCTGAATGTCAGAGACAATTAATAATAAATGCACATTGTTGCCTAGTCTATACTGTCCGGCTATCTAGCCGAGATGGTTGGGCGGTCGGAGCTAGCATGCTCCATCCTGCGAGGTTGCGGGTTCAATTCCCCGCAGGTACCCCATGACTAGAATTTTGGTCAAATAAATAAAATGCCTTTACTAAAAGCAGACAAAACCACACGTCCAAGGTAATATTTGAAATATTTTTTTAATTTGTTTTGTTTTTAAGTTTAAAGTTTATTTTTGCATTAATTTTTTTTATAATTCAAATATAACTTATATTTAAAAAATATATATATATATATTTTTTTAAATGATTTTTTTTATAAAATGTTAGTTTATTTTTATTATTGATTAAATTTAAATGATTAAATATTTTTCTTTAAAAACTTTGTAAATTAAAATTAAAATAAAATGAAGGAATTTATCTTTTGCAAATTCTAAATCAAAGAGTGCTTTTGTTTTCTCCAAAACTGGGGGATATAAGACATAAAATTGCACATTTTTTTGCAACATTGAGAAGAATTTGAAGCCTTGGTCCATAAAAACCAAGTCGTGTGTCGACTAGTTCTGGAAGCCTTCCAAACGCGGGTCGTGTGTCGACTTGTCTTGGAAGGAGTGCTCGATTTGTAAATTTTACAAAATTAAGGGGGGAAGACAACATTGTACTTCTTTTGCAAAATTGTAAACAAGGAGGAGACATAAAATATCATTTTTTTTTGCACAACACAAATACACATTTTGTTGCAAAAATTAAAAGGTGCATTTTCGATTTTACTCGACACCTTCATTGGCAAATTAGGTGCATTTTCGGTTGCATCCGACACCTAGGTGATAAGAATTTTGAGGTCATTCTTGTTTGATTGTTGCATCATTTCTTTGTGCAACTATAATTCATAGAATCAAGAACACTCCATACCTCAAAATTTCACAAATTTGTGTAAATCCTTGCATAAATTTAAAGCCAATATTCACTTGATATTCTCTCCTACAAACAAAAACCCCTAATTCACTCTATTTGTTTGGATTAATTTCCTCAAACTGATTATCCCTATTCAAGAGGATTTTCAGGTAGGTGCCATTAAATATATTTTTGAGTGAATTATCTTTCATCTCTTATTTGTTTGGATTAATTTCCTCCAACTGATTATCTCTCTTCAAGAGAATTTTCAGGCAGGTGCCATTAAATATCACTTAAAGAGTGAAAGAAAGATCATCTTAGTTCAAATTGTAGGACCTTCATCATGGCAACTATCAATAAATACTTAAGTGATACACAATTGCTAAAGGGTCCTAACTATTCAACATGGAAAACTAAGATGAAAACCATCTTGAGTGTAGAGGACATGTGGGATTTAGTTGATGGCACTGAAACAAGACCCGCATCACTAGGAGTAGATCAAAAAGTATGGGACAAAAAGAACAATTGTCTTCTCATGTTGATACTCCTTACAACTACTAATGAGATCCAACCTCACATAAGTGAAGCTAAAACTGGTAAAGATGCATGGGATGCACTTAGTACCATTTTTGAAGGCAAGAATAAATCAATTGTTCTAAACCTTCAAACACAACTTCATACACTCCTTATGAAGTCAAGTGAATCAGTAGAACTATTCCTCTGTAGAGTGGCAGATCTGAAGTCTAAGCTTAATGCTTTAGGGTCCAAAGTAGAAGACACCATTTTGACTTCAGTAATTTTGAGATCTCTTCCTGAATCCTACAAAATTTTTATTACATCCCTTAATTTTTCACAAAGAGTTGTCACCTTTGTGGAGTTAGTCAATTTGCTTCAAACTGAGGAAGCAAACCAACTCCAAAATGATGAAGTGTTGAACAATGCAATTTATTCAAACTATAAGGGTGATAAGAAGAAAGAAAACTTTCAAAAGGGGGGATCATATTCAAAATGTAAGGGAAAGAAATCTCAAAAGAGGTTTTGCTCGTATTGTAAAAAGGATAACCATGACACCAATCGGTGTTGGTTCAAAAACAAGCAAAACAAGAAAGATAAAGGCACAACACAAAAGCAAAACAAAGGCAATATTGCTAGTGAAGTGTCTAGTTTCGATTCTGATTCTGGTTTAGAAAAAGCACACAGAGTGCTCATTGCTAAAATCGTATTGTAGAGGGACAACACATTTGTCACCTT
This sequence comes from Wollemia nobilis, assembly GCA_028583015.1. NCBI lineage: Eukaryota > Viridiplantae > Streptophyta > Pinopsida > Araucariales > Araucariaceae > Wollemia > Wollemia nobilis. The sequence continues at coordinate 7,179,375 of JAQPPZ010002512.1, forward strand.
GAGTAAGCACCATTTTCTCTCTCTTTTTTAGGCTTCATAAATAACATAAGTTTTTGTTTGAAGTACTTGTAATAAAGGGGTGTTTCTACCTCTTTTAAGGATTCATAAATAGCAAACTCTCATTGTTTGAAGTTCTTGTAACAAAAGGAGGGAATTTTTTTGTGTAAAATTTCCTAGGAGGCAATATTTGTACAATCCTTCACAAAGCTTCTTAAGTTGCACATATTTTGCAATTAAGGGGGGATATTCATTTTTTTTTTTTTGTAAAAAGAGAATAAGACTTATAAGGGTGCATTTTCGGCAGTGATAGACACCTTAGTCATACTTATTTTAGAAATTAATTACAACATGTTTTGCAACAATAAGGGGGGAATTAGGTCTGAGGTGTAGACCAATTGGTTCATCCAAACCCCATAAGTGGGGTGGAGGTCCAAGGTTCAAATCTCGAGCCTCGTCAAACTGAATTCTTGTCACTTTTGTGGTGCTTTTAGCAGCATAAAAGGTTTAAAATGATTGTGGGATGGTGGTTATAGGGGTGGACTGCGCAAAGATCTGTGTGGCGGCTTATGGGGTGAACAACGCAGAATACTGTGGTGGCCATAAAAGCTGGACAGCCTACCCAAATTCGTGGTGGCTACTGATTTCACCATGTAAATTAAAAAAAAAAAAAAAAAACAATAAGGGGGGAATTTATAAGGGTGCATTTTCGGCAGTGACCAAAACCTTAGCTACATTATCTTTTGCAAACTCATACTATAAGCGAATGAACCTCGTATGAAGTGATATACTCTACTACACCTAGCGATTGTAGTAGATGGTTACCCATGCAATTCGGTTGGATGACAAGATTACAATAAGGACATTCATTGGTGTGAAGACAAAGTGAGGAATGACCCACTTTTTGCTTAGGAGCAGCCAGAGCACTGTGACAGAGCAAGAACTAGCAGATTGACAGTTTCTTCCACTGTATTGGGGCAGTTATATACTTTACCCAAATATTGTTGTATAGGAGGATAGGTATACATTACCCAAATAATGTAATAAGGGGGGATGTTAGAATAATATTCCATTATTTGACATATTTTCCCTTTTTACTCTGATAGGTAAAATAGGTAGTATATTGCATTATACTACATAGATTATTACATTTACTTTTTACTACTTACCAAGGAGATATTTACTATTCTAAATATCTACTGGTAAACCTAGGTTAGTATCTAAAATATCCTAGGTTAGATATTTTAGATTAGTAGTTAGTTCATACTTCTCTACCTAGGTTAGCTGTTAGCACACTACTCTCCTAACGCGTTGTGTTAGCATTATTTGTGCTAATTAGGTTAAATTGTAACCTATATATTGCTTAGAAATTTCTAAGCTAATGTTCAATGCATGATTAATTATCAAATCTATGATCTTATCTTTACATTAGGTTACAGAACATCACTATTTTTTTTCCATCATCTAAAGAGCCACAAAATTAAATATTATTGATAATTTTGATGTCTAGTACAAGATCTTCTTGATCAAGGAGAATTAACCATATCATTACCAAGATCCTCTTACAAAAATCTCACTTACCTTCCATATTTTTCTCTTCATCTATTTGCCTCTTTTTTCCATCTGCATATCACACATTATCAACAACTGATTTTATACACCTAAACTATAGTGTGCCACAACTCATATCACCATTCGAGTTAGATGAAATTACCTTATCAATGCTATCATGAATATTTATCATTATCCAAAAAAATATTTTAAAAATTAATATCTATCAAAGAACCTTACCTAATACCATCATGAACCCTACTTTGTTGGGTCAAAATGCAAAATTTCTCTTCTTAACACACACTCTAATCAAATTCTACTTGCTACATGTCATGCCTATGTTGTATGATGTTTTCATGCCTATACTACATTGAATTGGCAAGTGTAATACCACTTATAATTGATTGCAGCATCATGAGAACATCTACTATATGGTTGGCTCATTTGCCAACTCCAAAGTGCTCAACAATATGTCAATGATAAGGTTTAAATATATTCACCCCTTTCATCATTGGGGTATCCGAAATTGATCATGATTTAAGACAATATTATGCCTCCCTCTCAACTGTCACTTCAATCCTATTGCATCCACCCTTAACCATCATCATCACCCTATTACTCACCAATTCCACCCTATCCACTTCTTCCTCCTCACCCCTTCAATTTATTTTCCATATATTTCTCCTGTAGAATCTAGGCTATTTTTGTATGGTCATGCTTTGAGCAAGTACATACCCATAGCTAGTTCCTCTATTTTCTTAATCATTATTCATTTTCATCTAGCTATTATTCAATTTATATTAGATCTTCCATTTTTATCCAACCATTCCTCAACATATTTCAATGGCTTCATCGCATATTTTCTTTGTCATTCTTCATTTTCATCCCACCATTCCTCAATCTTCTCTCATCCAACCTCGATTCATTCTGAAAACCCTATGCATAACCATACCTTCTTGATTAGGGAGATTCACCCTTCCTTCCACCCAATTTTAAGCCTAAGGGAGCTTACTCCCTCCATGCTATCAATATTTTCACCTTGCATCCATTCATCACATTGATCCATCTCACTCATCCATTATAATACTGCATATGGCTTCTAGCATGCTAATTTGCTCTTCTTTTGGGTTTCATGTATATTTGTATCCAAATTTTGATTGGTATAATTAATCAATGACATAAAATAGTTGTACATAAAATATCCATTTCTACATCTCATGTTACTTTTCCTGTATCTATCCATTATGTCTTGTTTAGTCATATGTACTATCATTTTATCCTTCGTTTGGTACAACTATTATGTCTCTTTTGTCTATTTGTCACACACACTACTTGTTTCCATTTTCCCAAGGTATTAGGTCTCTCATACATGGATATCATTTTAGTTATTCAACCATACCTAGTGTTCCAATCAACCTTCATTGAATATCATTAGGTCTTAAAGTGTTGTAGGTCTCTCCTAGTTATCTCGGGTTCACTTTAGAACCAAGCACATATATCACATCTTAATTACATTTTGAGTCTAGGTAAGATGAAGCCATGCAAAATTCTTATCATAAACTAAATAGTTTTCCCTAATAATCCTATCGTTCACATAATTTGAACATGAGTATCCAAATAGCATATATGTCAAAAAAAATAAAAATAAAAATTAGTAATGATATTTTATCATGGATCCTTAGGCATTTTAAACATCTCCACCGAGGTTATAGATGCCTGACTTGAAGTGGAGCAACATCAAAGTATTATGGGGCTAACTCCATTGGGGCTATAGATGCTTGAATGGTAGTGGAGTATGCCTTCTATGAGGTGACATGTCTATCATATTAACGACCTTTTATATAGACCTACGACTACTCATGGATGATCTAGCTTATAATGGTTTAAGTTGCAATTGGTTAGTCCAACCTTGCTAAAAATAAAAAATGAACATTACTACACACACTTTGGTACTTGAGAGACTTGACTCCCTAGTATGGTCTAAGCATCTTAAAGCACCTAATTAGCTAGTAGATGAGTTTGATTAGTAACACTAGGGTGTATGAGTTTTTTGAAACCCTTCTAGGATCTAAAAACTCTAAGATGTTTGGGATAATATAACATGTTATGTCCACATCATTCATCACAAAAATGTCTTAATGTCTCTATTTATCACATGTACCATACATTATTCATCATCATTTCTTAAGTTCACATATCACCATCCATGTCTTACATATTCTCCATATTGTCATTATCATGTCTCATGTCCTCTTAATGTATCATTGTGATCACTAATTTGTCCTTGGTTTATTAAACCTAATTTTAATTAGAAAATGCATATGCGCCTATCCAAAATATGATCAGACACACAATTATAAGTCACTGCACATAATCATCCATCAAATTTGCATCTCACATCCAAGTCATCTTATCTATTCAACCACATGCATCCATCAAGTAACATAATCTAAGAACCCTAAACACATGCCTCATACCATCCATACACCTCAACCATCACCTCATCATAGTTTCCCTCCTATGAATGAATAAATTTAGTCCATCACATATCCATATACATACATCGTATTCATATAATTTAAAAAACTCTCATTTTGAAAGTTTTACTCATCATCATCTCCTCTTTCTTTTACTAGGATAAAAGCATTATTAAATAAATCAAATTAAATTCAATATATCAATCAATCAATCAAGTAAAAGGATCAATAAATTAATCAAAAGGCTCCATAAAGCAAGAAAAAGTATCAATGATTCAATTAAAAGGCTCAATAACTCATTCAATCATCAGATCAAATCCAATAAATTGATAAATAAAATCATGCATTAGATTAGATTTACTTTTTTGCATTAGAATAGCTTTATTTTCCTACATTAGATTATATTTTCCTTACCTAGGCATTAGATTAGCTTTAATTTATTACATTGGACGATATTTCTTTGTCTATGAATTAGAAGTGCTTTACTTTCCTACATTAGATTATATTTCCTTTCCAGTGCATTAGTTTAGCTTTACTTTCCAACATTAGATTAGATTTCCTTGCCTGCATATTATATTAGCTTTAATTTATTGCCTTATATTAGGTTTATGTTTCTATGTAAATATGAGATTTAATTTCCTATTGCCTACACATAGATCATATTTAATTTTATGTTGCAAGCACATAGATTAGATTTCATTTCTCATTTTCTGCACATAGATTAGATTTAATTTATTTTTGCCTACGCCTAGATTAGATTTAATTTCCTATTGCATGTACATAGATTAGATTTTATTTCATGTTGGTAGCATATAATTGAGTGCCTACACATAGAGTAGATTTAATTTCTTTTTGGTGGCTATAGACATAGATAAAAACATAGACAACTGCCCTTGGCAGTCACAAAGACATAGACACAAACATAAACAACCATAGAATAGATTTAATTTTAGGTTCATAAAATATATTTAATTTCATGTTGGTAGCATAGACTTAATTGCCTATGCATATATGATATTTACTTTCATTTCATTACCTGCTTTCCTAAAATATATTTACCTTCATTAAATTTCTTATATTCATAGACTAGATTTATCATTTTCATAGATTAGAGTTTATCACTTTCATAGAATAGTTTTACATTCATGTTCACCTAGCCTAGGTTTATGAGTGAACCTCATACCCAATAATCTACTCTAGTACACTTGGTGATTGCAACAACTATTTATCCATATAATCTGGTAGGATGGGTAGATTACCATAAGGACACTCCTATAAAAAAAAATACACATCATAACAAACCAAACCCAATTATTTTCCTTCACACATGCCATGTCTCACTCTTGAACCATCCCATATCCATTCTCCTATTACCTATTCCATATTTTTTCAAGTATTTTATCGCTATCATATGTTCCTTCCTCCATCAAATCATTACTTGAGGGGGTAGACAATACTCACAAAATTATGTCTCTAATCAGCTCAAAACCCTAAAAACATAATCTTAGAGTCACTTAAGTCCAAGAATATTTTCTCAAGGCTATCATTAACCCCCCTCTACTAGGGAAAATAGAAAAACTCATCTTCTTCTCTCAAAATTCTAATCAAAACTTTGATTCAAAGACTCAAAATTCTAATCAAAGTGATCTCATCAATCTATCAAAGGTAAATATTCAAGGGCATTCATCCATTCCATGACTAGGGCATCCTACATTGTTCTTCATTTGAGATAATCCTACATCACTTACCTCAAGACAAAGGTCATTCTATGTCATTCACAAATCATTTTCACTACCCATCATGAAGTTAGTAATTTATGTCATATGTTTTCACACCATATTATGTTTGCACACAATATAGTACAAAAAGGGGCATATGTAGACACCTAAAAAGTGTCATATGGGCATTGGTTGAATGTTAATAATTAATAATTTTTTTGCAATTATTTTAATTAATATATTACAACCTTATAAATATTATTGACTATCCTAGCCCCTTTGACCATCCTAAGAACCTTCCTATGCCTAACCCATGGTCATCATGAGACCATCCCTCTATTTTAACCTAGGTCCACCTCACTCTAGTTGGCATTTACTCCCTTCTCTCCTCCACATTCCAAGATCATTAATGCACATGGGTGAGGATTCCCTCCACCAAAGCACATTGATGAAGCATGTAATTTTGGTGGGTGAGAAATCTCTCCACTTAAGAGAATTAATGAGGTATATCATAGCACATCATAGTGTGTCATAGCCCAAATAGAGAATATTGCACACTTGTCCATCCAAGCATCCAAGTGGGGAAACTTAAGATTCCTCCCTTCTCTCACCCATACCACTTTTTCAATCATATCACCCCTTCATAATTATCCTCACCCTTAGGAAATATTATAAATATACTCCCATTTCATTTTCTTCAAGAGAGAGAGTACAAACTAATACCAAAATTCTGTCCAGATCTCATTTGGCCCTCCTTGTGGATCTCTGAATTTGTGAATGTAGGTACCTCACTTAGAGAGCTCAAGAATATCAATCATGGATTCTCTTTGGAATGTATGGTAATATTTATTTTATAGTTACACTCATCTCCAACAATCAAATAACACTATATTTGCACCAGAAGCCCCGAGACACTTCTAGAAAGGTCTAGATTTGAATTTGAAGCCCCTACCAAGACATTGATCCAACAACCCTTTGTGGCTAAATATATATCCAGCTACCATAGGTAGCCATATAAATCCAAACAACCACCCACTATGACCACATAGGAGCTAGAACTTCTTGACTTTTTTTGGCCTTAACTCACTCATCCAAACTTTTATCGATGCAAAATTTTGAGGATAGTTTTTTGAAAATACATTTATATCCATCAAATTTCATAGTATATGGAACAACAAATATCCATCCACCCTAGGAAGCCACACAGAACTAGAAAATTACCCACTATGGCTAAAAAGGAGCCAAAACTTCTTGAATTGTTTAAGCCATAACTCACTCATGAAGACTTTGATCATTGCAAAATTTTGAGGGTAGGTTCTTAATAATCCATAAAATATCTCTATCAAATTTACTAGTATTTGGAGCAACAAAGATATAACCACCCTAGGCAACCATATAGAAGCATAAAACTACCCACTACGACCACATAATAACCATACAGATACCTCAAATTGACAACAAAAAGGTAAGAAGGTAAGAAAAGCATTTTGACATTATTTTGTAACTTCTTATATGGGTTTTGGTAACTTTGTGTAACTAGTTTGTGAGTTTTATAACTTTCTTTTCATGTTTTAGGGCCTTATCTTGAAAGGCCTTGTAGATGCTATTTATGACCTATTGTGGACTTATATTCAAGTATTTAGAGTAGAATGAGATCTAAGGTAATCAAGCAACCAAGATACAAATCCATCTAAGGCTTTTGAGTATGATCGAGGAGATCATTTGAGGCACCATTGAACTCCATTTACAAAGAAAACCCTCCTTCTTGGGAGGTCTATTGTAATACAAAGTGGTCTTTTGTAACCGAAAGAAAACTCATATTGCAATATCAATATCAAAGCTTTATTTTGTTGCTTTCACTTTATTTACATTGTTATGGTGCACATTTCTTGGATCACAAATAGGATTAGTCTCCAATGTAGAGTCATGATAAGGCTTTAGAATATCAATAATGATGATGTCATGGATGCCAATATGAGTTGGAAGATCTATATGAAATACATTATTTGACACCTAATGGAGTATATATAAGGCCCATTGCAAAAAAATTGATCTTTCTATGTGCCTTATTTGAAAATATTGTTTGTCCAAATAGATCCAAACTTTTTCTCCAACCTAGAAATAATGAGGAATATGATTCTGATCCATAACTCTATTTTGCTACTACTAAGTCTTCTACAAAATCTAGACCACCATGCACTAAAGACTCTACAAGTGCTAAATGAATGAGTGTACCTTATCTTTATCTTTTTGGATGTGCATCGTAGTTGGAGAAGGCAAAGATGAAGGCAATTGATAAGGAGCCAAAGGCTAGAAGCCAAGACAAAATTCAAAAGGAGAGTGGCCTATGGAGGTATTCAATTCCCTATTGTATGCATTCTCTATATGAGTGAGGCTCAAATACCACTTATCTAGAGAAGTATGGTGGTAGATCCTCAAACATTGTATAAGGGTTCAATTCACCACTTTAGTTTACCCATCCAACTAAGGATGAAATACATTGGAGAAGTTAAGAGAAACTCCTAAAATTTTCTATAAAGAGTACCAAAAGTGACCCAAAAAGCATAAATTATGGTCAGATACAATATTGGTAGGTAGACCAAAGGAGATCCATACATGATCAAATAAAAGTTGGGCTAAGTTGAGCACAAAACTTATCTTGTGATATAGAATAAATTTAGCCATATTTCTAAATATGTCTACTATAAAAAACACAATCACACTACCATATTTTCATCAAGAAAACATTAACTAAGTCTATATAAATGCTTTCCCAAGGACTAGAAGGAATGGGAAAATGTACACTTAAGCCCAATTTGTTGTTGGTTAGTTTGGAGCAACAAAAAACAACACACTGCCTCAAGAATATCAGTATATATCACTGCATATGAGGCTAGTAAAATAAGCACTACAAATTATGAATATTCTTGTGTTTGCCAAAATCTCCACCATAGAGTGTACAATGTGCCTCATTGAGAAGATACAACCAATGCTTCTATGAGATACAAAGTCTATTAAACCTATATAGCAATCCTTCTATTGTATACAAATCTTAAAAAGGACTTAGATTAGAAGAGGTAGGATGATGAAGGTGTTGGTAAACTTATCCAAAATTTGAATTATTAGCAGACCGTGTATTCCAAGTTTATAAATCCATGTGTAAAGTAGTTACAATGGTTAAAAAATAAGCTACTAGAGGGTTACTCAAACAATTTTCCATTGTATTGCTTTTCCCTTTCTTATACTTGATCACCAAGTAAAATTGCTATAAATATGATGCCCACTTCATGCGATGAGATTATTCAATTTTATTTTGTGATTGAAGAAACTTAAGAGGTAGGTGATTAGTGTGAAAAATGGTTTCCTTGACAAGAGTTAATATCTCCAATACTTGATATCTTGCACCAAAACATACAACTTCTTATCATAGATGGAATAATTTTATTTTGTAGATAAAAAAGTCTTATAGTGATAGGCCACTAGATGACCATTTTGCTTCAACATGGATCCAAGAGAAAACTACGAGGTATTTATCTCAATATTTTAGGGGTTTGAGAGGTCTAAAAATATAAGAACAAGTTTTGCACACAATTTTTAGTTCAATGTATCAAAGGCATGAGCATGGTCCTTAGTCCATTGAAACATAACTTTAGCTTTTATCAAATGGTGAAATGGAGAGATAATAGTGGAATACTTAGGAATGAACTTGTGGTAGATATTTACAAGCCTAAGGAAAATCATTAATTCTATGATGGTAGAAGGATTTGGCCATTTGAGTATCACTTCTACTTTGGCTGGTTCCACTTGAATGTCGTGCTTAGAGATAATAAATACAAGGTAAGAAATTGAGGTTTGTGTAAAGGAACACTTAGTAAGATTGGCATATAACTGGTTCTTTTGAATGGTGCTAAGGACCTACTCTATATGATCAAGGTGAACATTCTAAGTGGGATAATAAACAAGGATATCATCCAAGTAGATAATTATATTTTTCTATATTGTCTTTAAATACGTCATTCATCAATCTTATGAAAGTAGCAAGAGCATTGGTGGGATGAAAGGGTATTACAAACCATTCAAAGAGTCCCATATTGGTCTTGAATGTCACCTTCCATGTATCCTCTACTTGCACCCTGACTTTATGGAATCCACTATTAAGATCTATATTGGAGAAAAACTTTACATCTTGAAGTTGATCCAAGAGATAATCAATTTGTGGTAGTGGATAGCAATTTTTTCTTGTAATTTTATTCAATACCCTAAAATCAATACAAAGTCTCTATATCCCATACTTCTTTAGGACAAGTAGAATTTGTGATGTATAAGGGTATGTACTTGGATTTAGGAATCCTTTGGACAATAATTCTTGGATTTATCATTTAATTTAATTATTTTGAAGTATTGATTGTCTATACATTGGGGCATTGGGAAGAGGACCAACATGAATAATATCAATGCTATGGTTGTCGGCTTAAATAGGAGGAAGTTTTGTGGGATCCTAAATAAATGAGAGTAAGATTGAAACATTTTATCTAGTGAAGCCTATCAAGAAAACTTAGTAATTGGTGCTTGTGATCCTTCATTTTGTGGCCTTATGAAAATTAGTGCCAATTCCTGTGCTTAATTTATAGCCTTGCATGCTTGGTTGTAGCTGAGTACCAAATTGGTGGTGTGTTGAGTGTATTTTATTATATTTAACTTTTATCTAAATTTAACATGTATATATTTTTGAATGCATCATAGTGAGTCTTCCTATCATATTGATAGGTTTTCCCAAGAAACAATCCATAGCAATCCATGGAGGTCACATCACAAGTGACCTTATCCAAAAACTTTGGGTTAAAAGCAAATGAAATAGTGTAGGTGTGTGTGATATTTGATGTAGTTCCACTATCCTTCATCTAAGTGAATATGGACAAGTATGTGGGTTCATAGGTAGCTTCAACTTATCAAAAATGGACCTCACAATCAAATTATTTTGTGAGGGATTGTTGATTATACAATCTACTAAGAAGTCATGAGTGCGTTGACCATGCGTGATAAAAAATTTATAATAATCATCTATTTATGAATGGTGATTAATTAAGGTAAATTTTTTAAGTTGACCTATTACCTAATTGTAAGTTTTTTCTTCTCTTGAATTCTTGGTGGGACCATTCTTTGTATCCTCATTTTGAAACTATGCAATCAAGGTTTTCTTATTTAACTTGAAACATTCAGACTTATCATATACCTTCTTCTTACAATAGTTACATTTTTTTTGAGAATTTGCATTAAAATAAGAAGAAGAATGTTTAAAATAAGAGGAAGAGGAAGAAGGGGAGAAATAAGGAGAGAAATAAGGAGAGAAATAATGAGGTCTTTCTATCTTTGTCGTTGGCTACTACTAATTTGAAGTCTTGGAAATTCCCATGGAATTAAACTATCGTGATCCCCTTGAATGTGCAAGAAGCATCTCATTCACAAGTTGAGATTTGTTGAAAGCTACATCCAAGGTTGAAATAGGAGAATACTTAAACTCCCTAAAAAAAGGTTCCTTGAATTTGCTCTTAAATTTGATATAAGAGTAGTTATTCAGTCATGCACATAAATTAGTATCTACAACTTTTTGAATTGATAAATACAATCTTCAACAAATATATGAACTCCTTGTCTTAAGTAAATCCATTTCATGATTAGGTCCTCCCCATAGTTTGAAGGATAAAAAGTATCCTTCAATGCTTTTACAAGTTAATCCCAAGTATCAAGAGGATTTTGGGTAGTTTGGCATTTAGTAACTAAAACCTTAGCCACTCCAAAAAGTTTTAGTTTGGCAAAGAGGAATATTTATTCTATAGTAACTTGACTATATGCAAACTAGGTATCTATTGAGGACATCAAGATCCTTAGAGACATAATACATTTTGACCTAACATTTGGATTTTGAGTGAGTATCATTATTATAAATTTTGACATCAAAAGGTAAGGTTTGGACACTAATTTTTTTAAGCTTATCAGACAAGGCACTAACTACATTGGCTATATCGGCCATAGTTTCAACCAAATTAGTGGCCATGGTAGAGTGAGTGAAAGCAAGATGTGAGAAATGCTTAAAATTGACCAATTTTTTTACAAAATGAGATGCTTTTATAGTTACAAGTGATGATTCATGCATACAACCTCAACAAAATGTACATGAATAATAATAATATTTTATTATTACATGCTCTTTATAGGATTTATTAATTTAATAATTAATTAATTGTTTCAACTATGCATGAAGAGAAATTACTAAGGCTTCTTTTAATGTTTATACTTTATCCAATATTTGCCAATTGTTTGATCACTTAATGTCAAATCAATGGTCAATGCACATAGGTAGATCTTGGACATAGTAGGTTCATGATAAGTGGTGCATGCAGAAGGGCTATATATCGAGTACAAGATTTATGTGCACATGTACATGAAGAAAGGAGGGTCATCACCAAGATGGATGTCATTGAATATTCTATCATCAAAAAACAAAGCTCATTGATATGTTTGATATCACCCATGACTATGCATTTTACCTCTTGCATGCATTCTTGGTGATGGAGAAACATGTCGTAAACATGGCTAGTGTCAATGGTGTAAGGATGGTACTTGTAGATAAATTAAACTCTTTGTTAGAATATACACAAAAAAAACATGCTTCATCCATCAAAATTGTTTTAATTTTCTTGCTTCTCATCCATTTATCGATGCCACAACCATTCAATGCACACAACCTTTTATGTAAGCAAATATCATAGGGAAGAATCATCGATAAGCTGACTAGTAATAAATCATACAAAGGTTGACCCAAAAAAACTTTTAACTAAATATTCAATTTTTGTGAATGAGCACTCGCTTGTCGAATTGACATCCATGATTAAGCATGTCAATTAGTTGATGTGACATTGACAAAGGAAAATACCTATATATAGTGTGAACTCTAGTGCTATACCGGTGACAAGCTCAATAAACATGGTTTTTACATTAGAAATTTATAACTTGGATTGTGTTAGAAGATAGAATTAAGGGATGAAAAAAAGGTCATGCCACCTTACTTTGGGGTGCTAGCCCCAAGGATGTGTGTTGGTTCATTTTTTAGGTAGTTGTCCACACTCAAGTGAGAGAGCATTGTTGCTAACCCATTGTTTTAGTGACGATTGCATTTAGCATGTATTACTTATCTTTGGTGGGAGAGTTTTGGGTTAACCAAGGGATTTATAGATTCTCAAATCTATTTAATATGTTCAATTTCATAGAAACCTAATTTTAGGATATCTATTTTAAGATCTAATATGGATGAGAATGGAATGTAATGCAATATGAAAACAACTATGCAAGAATACAATATTTTTCTATATGCAATTTAACTTTTTTCTTATTTGGATATCTATGATATATAAATAATATTTTCTTTTTCTTTTTCCTATGAGGACAAGAGTGCAAGAAAGATAAACACTCAAATTAACCTAAATGGAAGACTACGTGCAATATTGATTTTGAATGCCTAGTAAAAGCGAAGTAAACTACAATTTAAATTAGTGCATCTTTTGATTTTCTATTTTAAGTGTCTAAAAGGAAATAGTAAGACAAAAGCAAACACATAATTCTATGAAAATAACTATAAAACTAGAGGATTAGGGGTACTTACCTATTTCAGTGGCTAATGTGAATATGCCATATGAAATTGAATACATTGTCTAGTGGGCGGATTCATTAAAATATGCAAAACAAAAAAAGATAGGATTATGATTTGGGGGCCTACCAAACAACCAAAATATTGCTTCTTCCTAGTTTGCATAGTTAGGTCCTTTTGTTTATACAAAAATTGAGGTGACCTTACCTTGGAAATGGATGTAGAGAGAACAATAGAGAATATGCTAACTAAATCTATTTTACTTAATGGATTCACTATAACAATAAAAAATGAATGAGTGATAGGGTGTACTAAGAAATAGAGGTCTTATATTTGTCAAAAATATGCAAATGGATAAATTGATTAGAATGGATGCTAGATGGGATAGGGAATCTGAGTTTTCTTAGAGTTATGATGAATACATTACCTAAAACATGTTTAGTCGATGGATTTGTATCGGATTCTAGGGAAAAAGGGATATAAAGTCTCGTTAAAATGGTCACATAGGTGATTCACATGAATATACTACCTAAAATAGGTTTCTTGATAGATTCACTCTAAATATTTGGGAACAAAGAATGTTCACTTCTGTAGGAAAGAACAGGTAGGGGGTTCTAAGAGAATACGCTACCTAGAGTAGGTTATCTTGATGGATTTGCTCAATCCATAAAGGTACAATAAATCCTAGTAGGGGATCAAAAGTAATGGTCCTCTATCAAATCAATAGAGTTTTTAATGGCAATTTTGGGCTCTACAACTACTTTCTAAGGCTCCTATAGGCAAATAAAAAGAAGAGATTTCACAAAATGATGGTTAAATGTCAAAAAAAAATGATGTATGTTAAATAGTGCTATGAATACAAATTGAAATGAAGGAAAATTTTTAGTAAAATATTTAGAAATGAAAGAATATGCTTGTTAATAAATATATCATTGAGATCAAAACACCAAATGCCCCCTTCTCCTTACTTCGTGGTAATTTTTTTGTAGCTCCATGAGAGGATTTTTGTAGCACTTCATCATTTGTTTGCTTTGGTTAAAAAATTAGCAACACTTAATTGTAAAAAAGAGTCCATCTTTAATCCTCCCCAAAGGGGAAAATTTATAGCACTTGGTCCTCCTAGAGTTTCTCAAATGGGCGAGGTGAGGTGGTTGGCATGCTAACCAACCTGACTCTTTAGTTGGTAGGTTTGGATAACTAAGGGATTGATTTAGCCTATTTTGAGGTAAGCTTTGGTAACTTAGGGAAGGTAAAGGGGATCTATCCCCTTCCTTCCCATCCTGGCAACCTTCTATGCTTGCATGCCATGAGTTGAAAATAGATTTATCCTCTAGTAGGCTTCTATAGGCACTATTTTTTTTTGGGTGTGAATATACCACCTAGATGAATATGCCATTGTGCATATTTGCTTTTCAATGTATTCATTTCAAATGATCATTGGGGGTCAAATTTGGTAATTGAAGGAGTTTTTAAATTTTTACAAATATGCTAGGTTGAGATCAGATTTGCTTCATGATAAATTCACTCCGAGTCAATGAATTTGAGGTTGGTGGGTTTTGTCTATGATTTTTGGGGTTGAGTGATTTGTTATGATTAGTTGAATTATTTTTTGGTTTACTTTGAGAATGATGCAATATGGGTAATCCATTTTTAGGTATCTACATTTTCCTCTTTTTGATGCATTTTAAATTTTGATAAATGCATCAAAAATAGTTGTAGATGCCTAAATTTTTAAAGGAAACAAGGTGATTGTGCTTCAATTGTTTGATATGAGTAAAACGTATCAAAAAATAATGATTTTAGAAAAATGATTTTTTTTAGTTTTCATTGAATAGAACCCTTACTATATTTGATGTAAGGTTAAAAACTAGTTTACCCCTAGACTGGGTGCCCCCTCGAGTTTTTGAGTGACAAAATGTAGTCACGAAGAAACTCGTAGGCTGGGTTGAAGATTTTTAGATGATTTTTTACCCGAATTAGGCTAAAAATAACAAAAGGGGGCATAGTAAATTTCATTTTTACTACACATAGGGAGGAAAAAGGGCTCTGGACAAAATATTAGGGCTTTGTGAAATGGTATAACCAAGATTTTTTATTCACTACTTGGATAGAGTACAATATGGAATAGGTCTAGGTGGGGCCATGCTTGAGGTATGGTCTCTTTTTGTCCTCTATTTTATTTTATTTTTTGACTTTTTATGGTCATTTCACCATGGTTGGTGTATTCATCCCATAGGCATGAATATGTTGATTTGAATGCATTTCCTAATGTATTAACAATTTTCATGGGTCGATGGATCACTTTTTCCCAATGATTTTATCACTCGATGGATTCACACTTTAGCTGGCGTATTTATGAAAATTTTAGTCTAGCTAATTTAAATTGTTTAACTAAAATTTTTGACTTCCACTTTATTGTTGCTTCTTGGTTGTAGGTGGTCAAAATACTAGAGTTGGAGATCATCACCCTCACACCCTTTAATCCACAATGGCAATGATTACACTAGTGTACCAAGATGTGTTATATACTATGGAGTTGTTTCATTTGAATACTATGCCAATATCAACTTGGACCATGCTCTGCTAACTACTTTAGTTGAGCGATGGCACTCCAAGTGTGAGATATTTTTTTTGCCTATAGGGGAGATGACTGTCACATTGGAGGATATATAAAGAATTATATGATCATATATCTAAGGTGCTATGATACTGGTGTAACATAACCAAATATAGCTATCTTGGGTTTGACTTACGAGCACCATTTTTGGTTGATAAATTATGGCATTGATATCAATATCACATTCTAGGTTGGCTTATTGGATTGAATGATAGTTCTACTATGTGCTATAGTATCTAGTTTTATAGTAGGAGATATCATCAAGAGACTATTACATTGGGGGCTATTCGAGATCATAACCCAAATGGGAGATGATTGAATGTGGTTCACCTGTGGGCCCTTCATTCTATACAAGCTCTACCAGAATCTCCACTTTATTGCCTACAAGGATAAGAAGAGCTCGGTATACTACCTCTTGTTATATATATGGGTATGGGAGCACATAGCCAACATATGATCTATGGGGCTACCAATCACACCAGTAGATCCAAGTATTCCTACAGGATTTGTCCTCTATTTTATTTCATTTTTAACTTTTTATTGTCAATTCACCATGGTTGGTGTATTCATCTCATAGGCATGAATATGTTGATTTATATACGTTGCCTAACGTATTAAAAAAATTTATGGGTCGATGGATTCACTTTTTACCAACGATTTTGCCACTCGATGGATTCACACTGTAGCTGGCGTATTTATGAAAATTTTAATCTAGCTAATTTAAATTGTTTAACTAAAAATTTTGACTTCTACTTTATTGTTGCTTATTGGTTGTAGGTGTACAAAGTACTGGAGTTGGAGATCATCACCCTCACACCTTTTAATCTATAATGGCAATTATTACACTTGTGGACCAAGATGTGTTAGATACTATGGAGTTGTTTCATTTGGGTACTATGCCAATATCGACTTGGACCATCCTCTGCTAACTAATTTAATCGATTGATGGCATTCCAAGTGTGAGATATTTTTGTTTCCTATAGGGGAGATTACTGTCACCTTGGAGGATGTATAGAGAATTATAAGAGTATATATCTAATACATTAGGATACTGGTGTGCCACAACCAAGATAGAGCTATCTTGGGTTTGACTTACAAGAACCATTTTTGGTTGAGATGTTATGGCATTGACATCAATATCACATTATAGATTTGCTTATTAGATTATCTAGTAATGCTACTATGCACTATAGTATCTATTTTTCTAGTAGGAGATACCAACAAGATACTGTTACATTGGGGGCTATTCAAGATCATAACCCAAATGAGAGATGACCGAGCGTGGTTCACCTATGGGCCCTTCATTCTATATACGCTCTACTAGAATCTCCACATTATTGCGTACAAGGATAATAAGATCCCAATATACTACCTCTTGTTATAGATATGGGTATGGGAGCACATAGACATTAGATGATTTATGGGGCTACCAATCACACTAGTAGATCCAAGTATTCCTATAGGATTTTTCCTCTATGTTATTTTATTTTTGAATTTTTATGGTCAGTTCACCATGGTTGGTGTATTCATCTCATAGGCATGAATATGTTGATTTGAATATGTTGCATGACGTATTCATAATATTCATAGGTTTATGGATTCACTTTTTGCCAATTACTTTGCCACTCGACGAATTCACACTTTAGCTAGGATATTTATGAAAATTTTAGTCTAGCTAATTTAAATTGTTTAACTAAAATTTTTGACTTCTACTTTATTTTTGCTTCTTGGTTTTAGGTGTAAAAAGTACTGGAGTTGGATATCATCACCCTCACACCCTTTAATCCACAATGGCAATGATTACACTTGTGGACCAAGATGTGTTAGATACTATGGAGTTGTTTCATTTGGGTACTGTGCAAATATTGACTTGGACCATGCTCTGCTAACTACTTTAGTCAAACAATGGCACTATAAGTGTGAGATATTTTTGTTACCTATAGGGGAGATGATTGTCACCTTGGAGGATGTATAGATAATTATATGAGTATCTATATAAGGTGCTAGGATACTGGTGTTCCATAACCAGGATAGAGCTATCTTGGGTTTGACTTACGAGCATCATTTTTGGTTGAGATGTTATGGCACTGATATCAATATCACATTCTAGGTTGGATTATTGGATTGACTAATAATGCTACTATGCACTATAGTATCTAGTTTTCTAGTAGGAGATACCAGAAAGAGACTGTTACATTGGGGGCTATTCAAGATTATAACCCAAATGAGAGATGACCGAACGTGGTTCACATATGGGCCCTTCATTCTATACAAGCTCTACCAAAATCTCCACCTTATTGCCTACAAGGATAAGAAGAGTCTGGTCTAATACCTCTTGTTATAGATATGGGTATGGAATGACATAGCCATCAAATGATCTATAGGGCTACCAGTCACACTAGTAGATCCAAGTATTAATATAGGATTCAAATGGTATAGATCCCATTGAGGCTGGTAGGAGGGCCTTTAGGGGATGCTAATGCCACCATGAAGGGTGATTTATGACCTCCAACCTGATCATATAGTTTGACATCCTTGTAGGGAGCATGCAGGGTGGAAGACATATAACTTTGAGTTAGTTCAAGTCTAATGGATGAAATGGTTGAGGGGACCATGGGGAGAGTTTGAAATCTATCATATAGATAGGGTTCAATGATAATTTAGCTTACTTTAGGGGATTATTGATCTAGGGAAGTAGTGGTTCCAATGGGTGACTTAGGAGAGATGAGGAGGTTATGGTGACCTTCTTGATCTAGAGGGTTTTGCTAAGAAGGATGTTGATTATCCTTCGATCGAGGAGATCAACTTGGATTATGTTAGTGTATCCTAAGGATGCTTCCAATGGTATCACTAATTTTTCCCTATTAGACAACCTAGGATGGGTTCTAGACTAAGAAAGATAGCCTTTCGACATGTTTAGATAGCATAGGAGCACCTTTAATGAAGATCTAGAGATGGCACAAAGCCATTAAGAGCCTTTATTGTACCCCCACTAGCTATTGCTTATGAAAATAAGGTAAATATGAGCAAGATAATAGAGGAGGTATTCAAGGAGGAGAGGGATTCCATGAGGAGGCAAATAGAGTTGCTATAGGGTCAATTGACATAGAATTTGGTAGAGAGGGACCTAGTAATTTTGGAGAGAGACTAGATCATCTCGGAGAGGGACCAAGATCACGTTAAGAGAGATTAGATGTAGACTAAGTGGGATGATACTTTGATTAGGGTGGCTATATTAGGGACTAGGAGTAGTGACCTAGCTATTAGGGGCTTATTTTACCAAATAACTAGCTTACATACATGGTATACAATAGAGATGGTGAGGAGTACCCACTATAGAGCAATGTACTATGCAATCATTCCTCCAGAGCAAATGCAATCATCGCACTCAAGGATTCAATCTTGTTCATGCTCTAGGACTATATCAGTGACTTGATCATCACAGTAGTCAGTCTAGTTTCCATCTCATCTAGCTGAGGGTGGGTCTGAGACTTAGGCCTATGTGATTGGCTTGAATATTTTGATCTATGTGAGTGTCATGATAGCACCAATTTTGGGATGCTTCATCCAGATTATATGACATGAGTGTATCAAATTTGGTTGATTGTGGTACACTAGGTCCATGGGATGATGATATATATTAGTATTTTATTGATTAATTATGGTGTCTATGTAGTATGAATTTACCATGATTTGATACTTTTGTCTAAATTATGTAAATGAGAAAATTAATAACTTGATGCTTTGATGGTGTTAGATAAGTTTCACTATATGGCTTGATGAGTAGAATTTTATTTTTTAACTTGTTTGATAATTTTATCGAATTAATTTATTTTGAAAAATTCAATTCATTTAAAAGAGTTTGATCAATATTTGACCCAATTCTAGAATAATTGAACATCAAATAATAGTGTGATGGATAGGTGTGTCACGATGAATGATTGTGTGATATAGATATTGAGGATTAATTTGAAGTATAACGGGTGTGTAAATTTGAGTTTCAAAAAGGTTGAAATAATCGAATTAATACCATAGTGAGAGTTCAAAATAAATTCTAAATAATTTCAAAATACCTTAATTTTTGAAATTTAAGATTAATCATGTTAAATGGTGTTTATGAATGCTATCAATATGGTTTGTCTCAAGTTAGTATGAAAGGAAGTATTTTTCACAAATTTGTTTTATTCATGAAAAGAAAGGTCAATCCTAGACATTTAGTTTTTAAATTATTGCATAATATATATATATATATTTATCAATTTGTAAAGTAGCCTAATAGAATGTATAAACTAATTATTTAGGTCATCGATAGACCCTAAGTGGTGGTTGTTCAACATAATGAATAACAAATGCTGAGGCGACTACGACTAATAATATTTTTAGGTAGGTCATACCATAGGATAATTTATGTCCTATAAAATAAGCTTGCATATAGGTAGGTACATATATACCAATTTGGAAGGCTAATCAAACAACTCTTCTCAAATAGGTTTTATAATGTTGTAAGTAGACACTAAGTGGTGGCCTCTTACCTAATAAATGACAAGCTACTTAGGTGACTACAACTGATAATGTTTTTAGGTAGGTCATGCCATAGGACAGTCTATGCCCTATAAGATAGTTTATTTCTAAGCAACGACTCTTTTAGCCTAAATTATGGACAAATGCTTAGATAAATTTGCTATATTTGTAAGTAGTTGATGCATTTTTTTGTTGGGAAAACAATCAATGTCCTAATATGGTACTTTAATTTTCAAACAATTGATATCATGATATGGTACAATGTTTTTTTTCAGATAGTTGTTGTCTTGATATAGTATAATGCTTTTTGAATAGTTTTTCTTGATATAGTACAATTTTTTTTGAACAATTTATGTCTTGATATAGTACAATGTTTTTCAGATAGTTTATGTCTTGATATGGTACAATGCTTTTTAGATAGTTTATGTCCTAATATGGTACAATGATTTCTGGATAGTTTATGTCCTAATATGATATAATGCTTTTTAGATAGTTTATGTCCTAATATGGTACAATGATTTTTAGATAATTTATGTTCTTATATAAATATTTTATTTTCCCCTAACTAGGATAGTTTATTGTCTTGATTGCTCATCTTATTAATGCCCCAAATTTTAGGGTTTGTTAAGAGGATTAGGAATCTTGCCATTTTATATTATTGACATTGCTATATTTTTACCCTTTTAGCATACTTTTAATAGATTTCAAAGATGTCAAATCATTTTTAGAACAATTTTGCTAAAGATGATAAGATTTGTGTGTAAGAAGGTTTTCTCATTTGTAACCTTTATTAGAGCTTGTAAGAAAATAAAATATTGCACCATGTATTGGTATTAAATGCTTATGTAATCACACATTTGTAATATGGGTCAAAGTTCAAGGATGAGGTGTTATTGTGTATGTAAGGATGATGTGTCACCTTGTATGTACATGTGAGTTGGCAGTGATAGATGCTAGGGTTTGCCTTGTAGAATATGCAATGTAGTATTTATTTGAGATTGCTAATGGAAAAAAAGTAGAATGTTGAGACATCTCCCAAGGGGGATTTTCCTCATTTAGCTCTCTTCATTTAGTATCAATGTCATGTTTAGTTTTAACATTTGGTATCAGAGCCCTTAAACCTGGGTAATTTATGGCACTGTATGAAGAGATCCTATGGTTCTTTCTTTTGTGATTACATGTAATATTAAGGATTGTTCATGCTAGGGTTTAATGTTCAAATCTTGGTGAGCTTTAACAATGAAAAAATTTGTGAGCTTCAATAATGATAGATCTAGTGAGCTTCAGTAGTGGTATATTTGATGAACTTTAGTAGTCGTAGACCTGGTGAGCTTCAATAGTGAAAAATGTGGTGAGATTCGATAGTGGCAAACCTAGTGAGCTTCAATAGTGGTAGACTTAGTAGACTTCAACAATAGTACACCTGTTGAACTTCAGCAACTGTGATCTAGTGACCTTTGACAATGATAGATCTAGTGACCTTTGATAGTGTTAGATCTGATGAAGAGATGTAAGGGTTTACGTCTTGTTGCAGATCTAAGTGTGTTTTGTAAGGTTTCTAAAAAAATATGAGATGGTTTATTAGTTGTACCACAAGTTTTGGGTAAGTATTAACTATTGTAACTAGTGTAGCTTATACCTGAAGAAGCTATTGTAACTGGTGTGGTTGGATTATTGGCTACTATAACTAGTGTAGCTTGTAGGGCTATTAATGCTATTGTAATTGGTGTAGTTTTATCCAAAAGAGATTGGTGTGGATGCTAGTGGTGGTTGCCTAGTGTAATGTTCTCATAGTTAGCTCCAATAATATTTGTAATATTTTAAAAGTATTTTTTTAGACTTTTTTGTTACCTTGTTAGTATATGGATGAGGGTAATAGGTGAAGCTAATGTGTTTTTTGTTTTTTGGATGGGTTGTTTTTAGGTTATTTTTAAACCCATGGTATTGTGCCCATGTTTTTGTAAAATTTGTGCATGTGCCTTTGTTATTTATTTTGCACTTGCATTAGGGTTTGAACACAAAAATAAAGAGATAATTGCATTATTGTATTGGATATGGTTGAGTTTATGAAATATGAATCAGGGTTTATAGAGAACTATATTTTTTTTGGTCAGTTAAATTAAAATGAAAATGGGTTTTTATCAAGGATCACAAAACCTGATTACAAAAAGTCAAAGGACTAGAAGCAAGGTCCCAAGGCCAAAGAAAAGGACACCAAAATCTAGAGGAAAGACATAAAGAATGCCTTTCAGGATAGGCTAAGGATAGCCTTATAGGAAAGGCTAGAGGATAGCCTTAAAGGACAAAAATTAAATTTTCTAATTTTTTTTTTTGAAACTTTACATAGAAGTCTGGGATAGCACTATCCCACCCAGAATAGCCCAAAAACACATGTGCAAAAGGACAACCTAAAAATCACATGGTGAGGAAAATAAAAAAAGGAAACCTGCCTAGGAAAATTTGAAATAGGACTATCTCGCCCATTACAACAATTTGAAAATTTTAAAATTGAACTTAAAGCAAGAAACACAATTTTTTTGCCTGAGGATGCATAGGGATGCAACAGGAGGATGCCATAGTAGGGACCAATCATCCCAAATAGGAATGTAAGAGGAATAGCAACCATGATACTCCAGAGGCCATGAAATCTTGTTGCAGCAAGGAAACTACTTAGAGGCCAAAGGAGATAGAGGAAACAACAATGAAGAAATGGAAACCAAGGAAAATGGTGGGGAGGTCATAGGAGACCTCAATAGAGGAACTATGAAGCATGAGCTACCACTTGAAAGTGCAGGCCCCCCCAAAGGCCAAAAAAAAAGTAGTAAGAGCTCCAAAACAACCTCTAACACCACTATCGAGCAACTTCATGGAACCAGAAGAGGATGACCTGCAAGAACACAACAACAATCAGAATAGAGGATCTCCTCAAAGCCTTGAAAAGTTGAGACACACCATCAAACCTGCAACTAAAAACCCAAAGAGAAACACCATAGGAATAAGCACAAGGTCCCATCTAAGCCAAAATATACTATGAAGAGTTGCTCATGAAGTCAAAAACCCTAGCCACACCACACTGCATCAAAAGAACCTCTGATCCTTAGCACAAAATAGGACCCTACAAGAAAAAAATGGAAAAGGGTTCCTGAAAGAACTCAAAAAACCTAAATGATGACCCAAGAAAAACTAGGGATAACCCAAAAATTCCTAGGTACATCCTAGTTCATAGGAACCAAAATGAAAACCCTACCAAAAGTTTTGAAAAGGGGTAGACAAGTGAATCAAAAATCTTCCAACCCAAGGAGATAATATGCAACACTATCCAGCCAAGGAGGAGGGTAAAATAGTGCCAGGTAACTGGAACAGAACCTAGGGACATCCCAAAAAAAATTAGGGATATCCCATATCACATGCACTAGTAGGAAACCCCACCAAAAAGTAAGGAGAGGGGAAAAAAAATGGAACAGTGATCTCCCACACCAAGGAGATCATATGCAGTGCCTACCAGCTGAGGAGGAAGGGCAAAGGAAGTGCCAAGGATCCAGGACAAGGCCAAGGATCTAGGACAGGGCCAAGGATGGGCTGCAGGGAAGTGGTGCAGGACTTCCCACATAGGACTTCCTAGGGAAGTCCCCTTTATAGATAGAACTATATTATTATATTGGATATGGTTGATTTTATGCAATAAGAAGAAGGTTACTATACTAGGATTTTACTCGAAATGGTTTTCCTAGGTGAAATATTATGTACTATGTGTTTGTAGTAAATGGCTAAGGGTAACAGGTGAAGCCCATGTGTTTAGAATATCGAAGGTAGTTTAGAAGGTTGCTAGGTCTTAGAATGAGTGGATATAGTTGGTGGAAGTTATAGGCCTAGAGGCTGGTAGTAACCAGGTTAAGGCTACTTGTCTTCGAAAGGATTGGTTTTAGCTTGTGCCCATGAAGGGTTGTGTTAAAAATCATTATTTGTACTATATAATTACAAATATGTCATTAAGAGGGGAATGTTGGCATTAAATTCCTATGTAATCACATATTTTTAATATGGTTCTGAGTCAAAGGATGAGGTGTCAATGTGTATGTAAGGATGAGGTGTCACCTTGTATGCACATGTGAGTTGCCAGTGATAGATACTGGGGTTTACCTTGTAGAATATGCAATGCAGTATTTATTTGAGATTTATAATGAAAAATAGAGTGTTGAGACATTCCCCAAAGGGGGGTTTTATCTTGTTAAAAAAATGGAATATCGAGACATCCCCCAAGGGTTTCCTTCCCTTGTTATTCTCTTATTTTGAAAATGATTTTGTATTTGTATATTCATTTTGCTGCTTCTTGTTATGTTTAGATCTCTTCATTGGTATCAATGTCATGTTTAATTTTAATAATGTGTAGGTAATTTTATTTTCTGTAAGTAATTTAGAATATTTTTCTAACCATTTAGTGGATTCTATACTTGCTCAAACTTTTTTATAATTCTCTTGTCCTCAATATTCATTTCATAAAAGTTGTCCCCAATAAAACATGCTCTAAATAATTTAATAAAATATTTTTTTACATATAACCACTTCCTATAAGAACTACCTGAATTCTATTGTTTCCCTCATTTCTCACACCATTGAATTTAATTTTGAAGTGCAATGATAATTCCTACTGCTACAATTAACAAAATATTTGACATTCTAGATCTTCACTTTTACTTTTAGATATTTTATATTTTTAACAAACTTATACATACATGAAACTGTTGGAAATTTGAGTTAATTTGAGGTATTTTATGTTGTCATTGATGTCACATGGATCATTGATGTCACATGGACACATTTGGTTTTTGTGGCAAAAGTATTTCATAAATAAGCATTTATGATATTTTGGAGAGCATGGCTATATACAAGGTTTTTATGAAAACCAAGGCAAGCAAAATAAAAGGTTTTATTTAAAACCATGGTGGGCTTATGTGGAAAGGGCTTTTCTTAAAAGCCAAGGTGGAATTTTGTTTCATTGAAAAAGGACCTCCGGTGATGAAGATATTAAAGTTTAAAGTTTAAGTTTAAATTAATGGAGGGCCGACCTATGTGCAATTAATGGAGGTTGGCATATATATATATGTAAAGGTTTCAATTTATTTTGGAAAGGGGGCATATTATATATCGTCGGAAAGCTTATTTCGAGGGCTATTTGACTAACTTATTTAGAAGGAGAAATAAGGTGTGTGTAAAGATATATTTCTGATTTTGCAAAGGGGTTCCAAAAGTGAAGTTTGCCTTGTTCTTTTTCAAGAGGATTAATTCTTTCATGAGGTGACAAGGTATGCAATATTGTGATTTATTTTATTTTATGGTATAAGTGGTTTTGGGAGTGAAAAGGTTATGCAATGTTTTGATTTATTTTATTTTATGGTACAAGTGGTTTTAGGAGAGATAAGGAAGTTGTGCAATTAAAGGCCTTGGTGATGATTATTGAAAAGTGGAGTAATGTTGATTATTTTGTGATCTACTAACCCTTGTGAAGATTGGCAAAAGAATTTTGTGATTGTGGTAGATTTACAAAGAGGTTTTTTTCATCTTCATAAAAGGTATGGGCACATTCTCCTATTGATTTTTTATGGTGGTTGATTTCTGAAATATCATTGGAGGGAAAAGGATTGTTTGTGGTTTCCTTTTCGAAAGTGGTTGGTTGAATGCTTCAAGGTTTTCTGAATTGAGAGTTGTGTCTAAACCTTGTTTGATAAGCATAGTTGTTGAAGCCCATTGGTTGTGAAAGAACTTGAGTTAGAAAAGAACATGAGTATCATTGTTATGTGAGATTTGTGGTTGAGCATTGTTGGAAACATTTGAGTTGGTTGATACATACTTGGACTAGGGTTGTGTGAGAAAGAGTTGTCCCTTGTGATGATTGGTTGAGTTGAGTTGATTGAGCCTAGTCAAGTGATGTGTGAAGTGATTGTTCAAGTTCTATGAAATAAACTATTCCATCATTCTATGTTGAGTTGAGATTAAGGTTAGAACATATTGAGTCTCTAACAATTCTCTTTATGGTTCTATAAGACTTGAATTGAGTTGAGGTTGATTTGAGTTGAGAGTGAGATTAGAACATATTGAGTCTCTAAAAATTCTCTTTATGCTTCTATGAGTTGATTTGAGTTGAGTTGAGATTGATTTGGGTTGAGAGTGAGTTTAGAACATATTGAGTCTCTAACAATTCTCTTTATGCTTCTATGAGTTGAGTTGAGATTGATTTGGGTTGAGAGTGAGATTAGAACATATTGAGTCTCTAACAATTCTCTTTAAGCTTCTATGAAGTTAATTTGAGTTGAGATTGTCATTCATTGTTGAGTTAATTTTGAGTACTACTTGAGCATGATTGATTGAGCCTTTGAGAAGGCCTTTGGGACATATTTGAGGATAGTGTTTGGAAAAGTTCTTAGTGAGCTTGTTGGAGCAGATTTGGGCAAGTTCTTGGTGAGCTTGCTAGAGCATATTTGGGCAAGTTCTTGGTGAGCTTGCTAGAGCATATTTGGGCAAGTTCTTGGTGAGCTTGCTAGAGCATATTTGGGCAAGTTCTTGGTGAGATTTCTAGAGCAGATTTGGACAAGTTCTATGTGAGCTTGTTATTCAACATTTGACAAGTTATGTGTGAGCCTATTGATTAGGTTCTTAGTGAGCCTATTGATAGAGCTTTGGAGGTGATAGAGTACAGAGGATAGAGTCTCAGTGGATAGAGATACAATAGCCAACACAATTGAAGATAGATCTGAGTGAGGAGTCTTCAAGTGGAGAGAGGTCCACCATCAATGTAGTAGAGAGACAGAGTCTTCTAGAAGATCACATAGCCAGAGCAGAAGGGGAAAGAGTTCTCCTATGGAAGAGATCCATGAACTTGAGATTAGGGGATCAACATCTCCTTTGGACAAAGATCCATAAACATTGTAATTGGGAGTGATTCCCAAAGATATTGATTGAGAAAGTTTTAGTAAAATATTTTCTCCATGGAGTAGCCCACATTGGGTGAACCACGTAAATTGTGGTGTCTCTATTATGTATGGTTTCTATGTATTGCTTTGATTATTGCTATTGATACTGCTATCTTTACACAACATAATATTGAATTGGAAGAAAAAGTAAAAAGTGGTCTTATAATGTTCACCCCCCCTCTCAGTATAAGCTTGTGTTCTTCAATTGGTATCAGAGTGGGTTCCTTCGAAAAGGCTAACAACTTGAGGGAAGATTCTACAAGAACACACATGGCAAAGAAAGGCAAAATAAGAACCATGAGATCTAAGAAGAAAAATGAATCCGATCTTGAAGCTCTAAGAAGGGAAGAAGAAAAATTAGTAAGATGTCTTGAGTGTGGTAAGCTTGGTCACATGGCATTTTATTATCCACAAAATGGGTATAGCAGCAATAGAGAGGAAATGGAACTTGACTGGATTTTCAAAGATATTGTTTCTCAAAAGGCAGCATTCAAGGTTTCAAAAGAAGAATATTTTGCTTATGGTCAACTCGATCATGTCTCAGGTTATTGCAATGGCTTCAGTGATAGTGAAGATGAAATGGAACTCAAGGAAGAAAGGCACAATCAAAATAGTGAAGATGAATGCAAGAATAAAAAAGAAAAGGAAAACATGTATGAACAAGGCAGACATGACAAGAAGAGCTTGTATATGGAAGAAGCAATCAGTGCTTCTAGTAGCAATAATGAAAGTCTCTCAGTCAGTGAAAAAGAAGAAGCTCCTACTGAAGATCAAAAGTAGGAATCTCAAGTAAGAATTTATCATGAAGAGAAAAATAGGCACAATTATGATCATGAAGAAAAGAAAGTGTTAGAACAAGCTTTTGAAGAAATGAAAAGAGAAAACTCAAGACTAAAGGCTCAAGCACAAGAGGATGAGAAGATAAAGGTAAAGCTCCTACAAGATCTCATTGATCTAAAAATCATGGTTGAAGAGGCAAAGAAAATTGAAGAAGATATGCTTGAACAATTAAAGGTAAGGAAGCAAGAATGTGAAAGATTAGAACATGAAGTTGTTTCCTTAAGGTTGGAAGTGAAAGACTCCAAGGATAAGTTGCACAAGTTTTGGAAAGGTTTCAAAGCACCAAAGGTCCCATATTTCAGGTTTGGGGAATCACACTCAAAAGGAAAGGAAGTTCTAAAATATGAAAGCAAGGAAGCACCTAAGATTTGTGAGGAAAGTTCCAAAGTTCCTATGGCTCCAAATATTCAGTTTGGTTCTTGTTTTGAGATAGGTGAATCAAGTTCAAAGGGAAAATAAATTATTGAAGAGAAGGGCAAGGAAGAAACTAAGGAAGAGGTTTTAGATGCTACAAAGAAGGTTCAAGAATGCAATCCACAAGTTGAAGATGATCATAAGGATAATGGTCAAGAAAGGTATGAGGAACCAAGGCATGAACAAAGGGCTTTTCAAGGATATTGTTTTTCTTGTAATGGATTTGGACATAGGGCTATACATTGCAGGATCCATGGATCAAAGAAGTTTGATTTTTCTAGAAGAAACTTCAAAGGAAGAAGGTATGGTTTTCAGGGACATTGCTTCTCATGTAACAAGATTGGTCATAAAGCTTTTCAGTGCAAAGGAAATGAGCAACATGGTTTTGGTTTTAGAGCTACACAATTCAGAAGTCATGGTCATAATGGTCATGAAAATAGAGCTTCACAATACAGGGTTCAAGAAAGGAATGGATATGGAAATTACTTCAAGAAAGAATTCAGGACATGGGCACCATCCAAAGGCTACAATATCAAGTGTTTTAATTGCAATAACTTTGGGCATATTGCAAGATGGTGTAGGACTCAATTCCAAAAAAGTTCAAGGCAAGAAGGTCAAGTAGTTTCAAGACAAGAAGGTCAAACAAGTTCAAAACAAGAAGAGCAAGTAACTCATCAAGAGAAGGATATCAAAAAAACATGGAAGGAAGTTGATAGAGGAAAGAAACAATGTAATATGGGAGTAAATGTACTCCCACCCCAAAATTAATCACCTCAAAAGAGAAGGGGGTGAGGGGGCTAAGCTTAAGAGTCATATATTTTAGCCCCATAGGTGTCCCTTTTGCCATTGATGTCAAAGGGGGAGAGATTTGAGTAAGGGGGAGAGATTTGAGTTAGGGGGAGCAGCCTCCAAAGAGAGCATTGAGTTAGGGGGAGCAGCCTCCAAAGAGAGTATTGAGTTAGGGGGAGCAACCTCCATAGAGAGTATTGAGTCAGGGGGAGCAACTTTGATTCTCAGAGATGGTTTTTTGCAGTGATTGTGGTGTTTGCATTAGAGGTGTTGCCATCAATGACAAAGGGGGAGATTGTTGGAAATTTGAGTTAATTTGAGGTATTTTATGTTGTCATTGATGTCACATGGATAATTGATGTCACATTGAGTTTTGGTGGCAAAAATATTTCATAAATAAGCATTTATGATATTTTGGAAAGCATGGCTATTTACAAGGTTTTTATGAAAACCAAGGCAGGAAAAATAAAAGGTTTTATTTAAAACCATGGTGGGCTTATGTGGAAAGGGATTTTCTTAAAAGCCAAGGTGGAATTTTGTTTCATCGAAAAAGGACCTCCGGTGATGAAGATATTAAAGTTTAAAGTTTAAGTTTAAATTAATGGAGGGCCGACCTATGTGCAATTAATGGAGGTTGGCATATATATATATGTAAAGGTTTCAATTTATTTTGGAAAGGGGGCATATTATATATCGTTGGAAAGATTATTTCAAGGGCTATTTGACTAACTTATTTAGAAGGAGAAATAAGGTGTGTGTAAAGAGATATTTCTGATTTTGCAAAGGGGTTCCAAAAGTGAAGTTTGCCTTGTCCTTTTTCAAGAGGATTAATTCTTTCATGAGGTGACAAGGTATGCAATATTGTGATTTATTTTATTTTATGGTATAAGTGGTTTTGGGAGTGAAAAGGTTATGCAATATTTTGATTTATTTTATTTTATGGTACAAGTGGTTTTAGGAGAGATAAGGAAGTTGTGCAATTAAAGGCCTTGGTGATGATTATTGAAAAGTGGAGTAATGTTGATTATTTTGTGATCTACTAACCCTTGTGAAGATTGGCAAAAATATTTTGTGATTGTGGCAGATTTACAAAGAGGTTTTTTCATCTTCATAAAAGGTATGGGCACATTCTCCTATTGATTGTTTATGGTGGTTGATTTCTGAAATATCATTGGAGGGAAAAGGATTGTTTGTGGTTTCCTTTTCGAAAGTGGTTGGTTGAATGCTTCAAGGTTTTCTAAATTGAGAGTTGTGTCTAAACCTTGTTTTATAAGCATAGTTGTTGAAGCCCATTGGTTGTGAAAGAACTTGAGTTAGAAAAGAACATGAGTATCATTGTTATGTGAGATTTGTGGTTGAGCATTGTTGGAAACATTTGAGTTGGTTGATACATACTTGGACTAGGGTTGTGTGAGAAAGAGTTGTCCCTTGTGATGATTGGTTGAGTTGAGTTGATTGAGCCTAGTCAAGTGATGTGTGAAGTGATTGTTCAAGTTCTATGAAACAAACTATTCCATCATTCTATGTTGAGTTGAGATTAAGGTTAGAACATATTGAGTCTCTAACAATTCTCTTTATGGTTCTATAAGACTTGAATTGAGTTGAGGTTGATTTGAGTTGAGAGTGAGATTAGAACATATTGAGTCTCTAACAATTCTCTTTATGCTTCTATGAGATGATTTGAGTTGAGTTGAGATTGATTTGGGTTGAGAGTGAGTTTAGAACATATTGAGTCTCTAACAATTCTCTTTATGCTTCTATGAGTTGAGTTGAGATTGATTTGGGTTGAGAGTGAGATTAGAACATATTGAGTCTCTAACAATTCTCTTTATGCTTCTATGAAGTTAATTTGAGTTGAGATTGCCATTAATTATTGAGTTCATTTTGAGTACTACTTGAGCATGATTGATTGAGCCTTTGAGAAGGCCTTTGGGATAGATTTGAGGACAATGTTTGGACAAGTTCTTAGTGAGCTTGTTGGAGCAGATTTAGGCAAGTTATTGGTGAGCTTGCTAGAGCATATTTGGGCAAGTTCTTGGTGAGCTTGCTAGAGCAGATTTGGGCAAGTTCTTGGTGAGCTTGCTAGAGCATATTTGGGCAAGTTCTTGGTGAGCTTTCTAGAGAATATTTGGACAAGTTCTATGTGAGCTTGTTATTCATAATTTGGACAAGTTCTGTGTGAGCTTGTTAAGTAGGTTCTGTGTGAGCCTATTGAGTAGGTTCTTAGTGAGCCTATTGATAGAGCTTTGGAGGTGACAGAGTACAAAGGACAGAGTCTTAGTGGATAGAGATCCAGTAGCCAACATAGTTGAAGACAGATCTGAGTGAGGAGTCTTCAAGTGGAGAGAGGTCCACCAGTTAGTGCAGTAGAGAGATAGAGTCTTCTAGAAGATCACATAGCCATAGTAGAAGGGGAAAGAGTTCTCCTATGGAAGAGATCCATGAACTTGAGATTAGGGGATCAACATCTCCTTTGGATAGAGATCCATAAACATTGTAATTGGGAGTGATTCCCAAAGAGATTGATTGAGAAAGTTTTAGTAAAATATTTTCTCCGTGGAGTAGCCCACATTGGGTGAACCACGTAAATTGTGGTGTCTCTATTGTGTATGGTTTCTGTGCATTGCTTTGATTACTACTATTGATATTGCTATCTTTACACAACATAATATTGAATTGGAAGAAAAAGTAAAAAGTGGTCTTATACTTGTTCACCCCCCTCTCAAGTATAAGCTTGTGTTCTTCAATTGGTATCAGAGCAGGTTCCTTCGAAAAGGCTAACAACTTGAGGGAAGATTCTACAAGAACACACATGGCAAAGAAAGGCAAAATAAGAACCATGAGATCTAAGAAGAAAAATGAATCCGATCTTGAAGCTCTAAGAAGGGAAGAAGAAAAATCAGTAAGATGTCTTGAGTGTGGTAAGCTTGGTCACATGGCATTTTATTGTCCACAAAATGGGTATAGCAGACAATAGAGAATAAATGGAACTTGACTTGGATTTTCAAAGATATTGTTTCTCAAAAGGCAGCATTCAAGGTTTCAAAAGAAGAATATTCTGCTTGTGGTCAACACGATCATGTATCAGGTTACTACAATGGCTTCAAGTGATAGTGAAGATGAAATGGAACTCAAGGAAGACAGGCACAATCAAAATAGTGAAGATGAATGCAAGAATAAAAAATAAAAGGAAAACATGTATGAACAAGGCAGGCATGACAAGAAGAGCTTGTATATGGAAGAAGCAATCAGTGCTTCTAGCAACAATAATGAAAGTCTCTCGATCAGTGAAAAAGAAGAAGCTCCTACTGAAGATCAAAAGCAGGAATCTCAAGTAAGAATTTATCATGAAGAGAAAAATAGGCACAATTATGATCATGAAGAAAAGAAAGTGTCAGAACAAGCTTTTGAAGAAATGAAAAGAGAAAACTCAAGACTAAAGGCTCAAGCACAAGAGGATGAGAAGATAAAGGCAAAGCTCCTACAAGATCTCATTGATCTAAAAATCACGGTTGAAGAGGCAAAGAAAATTGAAGAAGATATGCTTGAACAATTAAAGGTAAGGAAGCAAGAATGTGAAAGATTAGAACATGAAGTTGTTTCCTTAAGGTTGGAAGTGAAAGACTCCAAGGATAAGTTGCACAAGTTTTGGAAAGGTTTCAAAGCACCAAAGGTCCCATATTTCAGGTTTGGGGAATCACACTCAAAAGGAAAGGAAGTTCTAAAATATGAAAGAAAGGAAGCACCTAAGATTTGTGAGGAAAGTTCCAAAGTTCCTATGGCTCCAAATATTCAGTTTGGTTCTTGTTTTGAGATAGGTGAATCAAGTTCAAAGGGAAAAAAATTCATTGAAGAAGAAAGGCAAGGAAGAAACTAAGGAAGAGGTTTTAGATGCCACAAAGAAGGTTCAAGAATGCAATGCACAAGTTGAAGATGATCATAAGGATAATGGTCAAGAAAGGTATGAGGAACCAAGGCATGAACAAAGGGCTTTTCAAGGATATTGTTTTTCTTGTAATGGATTTGGACACAGGGCTATACATTGCAAGATCCATGGATCAAAGAAGTTTGATTTTTCTAGAAGAAACTTCAAAGGAAGAAGGTATGGTTTTTAGGGACATTGCTTCTCATGTAACAGGATTGGTCATAAAGTTTTTTAGTGCAAAGGAAATGAGCAACATGGTTTTGGTTTTAGAGCTACACAATTCAGAAGTCATGGTCATAATGGTCATGAAAACAGAGCTTCACAATACAGGGTTCAAGAAAGGAATGGATATGGAAATTACTTCAAGAAATAATTTAGGACATGGGCACCATCCAAAGGCTACAATATCAAGTGTTTTAATTGCAATAACTTTGGGCATATTGCAAGATGGTGTAGGACTCAATTCCAAACAGGTTCAAGGCAAGAAGGTCAAGCAGTTCAAGACAAGAAGGTCAAACAGGTTCAAAACAAGAAGAGCAAGGAATTCATCAAGAGAAGGATATCAGAAAAACATGGAAGGAAGTTGATAGAGGAAAGAAACAATGTAATATGGGAGTAAAAGTACTCCCACCCCAAAATTAATCACCTCAAAAGAGAAGGGGGTGAGGGGGCTAAGCTTAAGAGTCATATCTTTTAGCCCCATAGGTGTCCCTTTTGCCATTGATGTCAAAGGGGGAGAGATTTGAGTTAGGGGGAGAGAATTGAGTTAGGGGGAGTAGCCTCCAAAGAGAGCATTGAGGTAGGGGGAGCAGCCTCCAAAGAGAGTATTGAGTTAGGGGGAGCAACCTCCATAGAGAGTATTGAGTCAGGGGGAGCAACTTTGATTCTTAGAGATGGTTTTTTGCAGTGATTGTGGTGTTTGCATTAGAGGTGTTGCCATCAATGGAAAAGGGGGATATTGTTGGAAATTTGAGTTAATTTGAGGTATTTTATGTTGTCATTGATGTCACATGGATCATTGATGTCACATTGAGTTTTGGTGGCAAAAGTATTTCATAAATAAGCATTTATGATATTTTGGAAAGCATGGCTATATACAGGGTTTTTATGAAAACCAAGGTAGGAAAAATAAAAGGTTTTATTTAAAACCATGGTGGGCTTATGTGGAAAGGGATTTTATTAAAATCCAAGGTGGAATTTTGTTTCATCGAAAAAGGACCTCCGGTGATGAAGATATTAAAGTTTAAAGTTTAAGTTTAAATTAATGGAGGGCCGACCTATGTGCAATTAATGGAGGTTGGCATATATATATATGTAAAGGTTTCAATTTATTTCGGAAATGGGGCATATTATATATCGTCGAAAAGCTTATTTCGAGGGCTATTTGACTAACTTATTTAGAAGGAGAAATAAGGTGTGTGTAAAGAGATATTTCTGATTTTGCAAAGGGGTTCCAAAAGTGAAGTTTGCCTTGTTCTTTTTCAAGAGGATTAATTCTTTCATGAGGTGACAAGGTATGCAATATTGTGATTTATTTTATTTTATGGTATAAGTGGTTTTGGGAGTGAAAAGGTTATGCAATGTTTTGATTTATTTTATTTTATGGTACAAGTGGTTTTAGGAGAGATAAGGAAGTTGTGCAATTAAAGGCCTTGGTGATGATTATTGAAAAGTGGAGTAATGTTGATTATTTTGTGATCTACTAACCCTTGTGAAGATTGGCAAAATAATTTTGTGATTGTGGCAGATTTACAAAGAGGTTTTTTTTCATCTTCATAAAAGGTATGGGCACATTCTCCTATTGATTGTTTATGGTGGTTGATTTCTGAAATATCATTGGAGGGAAAAGGATTGTTTGTGGTTTCCTTTTCGAAAGTGGTTGGTTGAATGCTTCAAGGTTTTCTGAATTGAGAGTTGTGTCTAAACCTTGTTTGATAAGCATAGTTGTTGAAGCCCATTGGTTGTGAAATAACTTGAGTTAGAAAATAACATGAGTATCATTGTTATGTGAGATTTGTGGTTGAGCATTGTTGGAAATATTTGAGTTGGTTGATACATACTTGGACTAGGGTTGTGTGAGAAAGAGTTGTCCCTTGTGATGATTGGTTGAGTTGAGTTGATTGAGCCTAGTCAAGTGATGTGTGAAGTGATTTTTCAAGTTCTATGAAACAAACTATTCCATCATTCTATGTTGAGTTGAGATTAAGGTTAGAACATATTGAGTCTCTAACAATTCTCTTTATGGTTCTATAAGTTGACTTGAATTGAGTTGAGGTTGATTTGAGTTGAGAGTGAGATTAGAACATATTGAGTCTCTAACAATTCTCTTTATGCTTCTATGAGTTGATTTGAGTTGAGTTGAGATTTATTTGGGTTGAGAGTGAGTTTAGAACATATTGAGTCTCTAACAATTCTCTTTATGCTTCTATGAGTTGAGTTGAGATTGATTTGCATTGAGAGTGAGATTAGAACATATTGAGTCTCTAACAATTCTCTTTATGCTTCTATGAAGTTAATTTGAGTTGAGATTGCCATTCATTGTTGAGTTAATTTTGATTACTACTTGAGAATGATTGATTGAGACTTTGAGAAGATCTTTGGTACATATTTGAGGAAAATGTTTATATAAGTTCTTAGTGAGCTTGTTGGAGCAGATTTGGGCAAGTTCTTGGTGAGCTTGCTAGAGCATATTTGGGACAAGTTCTTGGTGAGCTTGTTAAGAGGGTTCTGTGTGAGCCTATTGAGCAGGTTCTTAGTGAGCCTATTGATAGAGCTTTGGAGGTGACAAAGTATAGAGGATAGAGTCTCAATGGATAGAGATCCAACTAGCACAATTGAAGACAGATCTGAGTGAGGAGTCTTCAAGTGGAGAGAGGTCCACCAATTAGTGCAGAAGAGAGACAGAGTCTTCTAGAAGATCACATAGCCAGAGCAGAAGGGGAAAGAGTTCTCCTGTGGAAGAGATCCAGAAAAAAAACATGAAATTGATATTAGGGGATCAACATCTCCTTTGGATAGAGATCCATAAACATTGTAATTGGGAGTGATTCCCAAAGAGATTGATTGAGAAAGTTTTAGTAAAATATTTTCTTCGTGGAGTAGCCCACATTGGGTGAACCACGTAAATTGTGGTGTCTCTATTGTGTATGGTTTCTGTGCATTGCTTTGATTACTGCTATTGATACTGCTATCTTTACACAACATAATATTGAATTGGAAGAAAAAGTAAAAAGTGGTCTTATATTGTTCACCCACCCCCTCTCAGTATAAGCTTGTGTTCTTCAAAAACTTCAAAACGTTTTTCATTCTACCATTATATCCATTTGGAAGAGAATAAAAACTAGGATCCACATATCATAAAAGAGAATAAAAACTAGGATCCATAAGTCCCTTTATGAACATTATTGAGTAGATAATATCATAAAATAATTAATTTATAATATAATCTTGCATGTAGTAAAATGTTTGAGGAGATTGTATTCTTTATTTGCAATTAGATAGAAAAAATTGTCCAATATTTTTTCTATATGGGTTTTCCCAATATGTTAATTATTCTTTGTATATTAAAATATTGAAATAATGGCATCCCAAATACTATTTGAATTCATAAAGGAAAAAAATCCCTCCATTAATTTAGATAATCCTAGAGTACCACCCTTATTTTTCAAAGGAGATGAAATTGTGTCAAAGCCCCCTCAAGAATCCATAGATCATAAATATGAATTTGACATATTTAATTCAAGGTCCTTCTAGTATTTATAACTAAGAGCAATCATAGTTAGAGCAAATACAATTATAACTCTATCTTTGATTTTTCCCTCTTCCCTCCAAAAATATAAGTATCGAATTACTTACTACTATCTGTAGACACCTAAAACACGTCATGTTTAGGAGACTACTCATATGGACACATCCAAAAACCATATGACTGATCTTGGACCTTTCCAAGAGCTAGGAGTGGTCCTAACCACTCAAAAGGGGTAGTTTTTGCCCATTGAGGCTCAGTCACTATCAATAAAAGCAAATGCCAATACTGGCCGCTAAAGCTGAGAGCAGCCATACCTAGTCATTGCTCTGGACAATGACTAGCACTGAAACATAGTCTAGCCATGAATACGGGCCCAGATCATGTAGTATGACTAGCACTTACATTGTGGATGAGTAGGTTTTAGCGTGGATCTCCCAGAGTTCCTCTTGAATGCCTCTTCAATGCAAATTTGTGACTGATCCTTCCCCTTGGATGGTTAGTTGCATGCAGATCTGGATCTTGGCTTCTCTAGGAAGCCAAGATCTGGATCTAGATCTGAATCTGGGAGGTCTACATATGCATCCTCCCAAGAAAAAGAAAGAATCGTGAATATCATAATTTTTGTGTAGCAGAGCCCTAGCAAATTGGAGAGTGATTCCATACCCCTTTGAGGAGTAGTGAAGTGTTGTCCAAGTGAGTGAGGATTACGAGGCATCCAAGCATTTAGATCAAGAATTTCTTCACCACCAATTAGTGTATAGACACAAAGGTGACCCTTGGACATCAATTTAGATGAGGAATCTAGTTCTACAACCCCTGGTTCATGAGGAAGAAGGTTTCATTTCATGGTCGTTGTCCTTGACAGTGGCCTGCAGGCACATCCTAGGGTTTTAGACACTATTTCCCAAGTTTTAGCATATATATTCATTCCTTTTTGCTTTATTAATTAATTTTAATATAGATCTACTTTCCTTAATGTATTTGCATTGTTATTTCTGAGATTTTCTAGCATTTATCACTTAGTTTTACTGCATTTTGATCTTATTATGATTTCTTATATTTATTTGCATATCTACTAATAAAACCTCATTGCGAGAGGTCGGCCATGCTACTGATCTCCTATTGTTGTTTCTTGCATGCAGGATACAGGTTCCAAGAACAAGCCAAAGCATTCAAAGCATTAGATCCCTCCAGCCAAAGAGGAGAAGAAGGTAGCAATAAGCCCTTATACAAGTTCATGTGCGAGACTAGGAGGCCTACGGAGCACACCATCCCCTTGCGGGGGACACCATTACTTCTACTTGTATTTCATTGTATCAAAATGGGTATCCCTAAGAGGGACCGATATGTAACCAAAATCCACATGAATTAATAAAAGATATTTCTTGCATTTGTTACTTCCATGTTATTTGCACATTTATGGTATTTTATTTTGATATTATAATGCAAGTAGAATAGGTGTACAGTTCTCGAGGTCGTAAAAATGGTGATAATAGTGGGACCCCACCTAGTTTTCTATTTTTAGCTATTTTGCTAAAAAAATTATGTTTTTATTGTGTGCAAGTCTAGTCACTCTAGTCGACAGTGACTAGCAGGCAGAAACTACTTTTGAAGACAACGACCAGAAGTAGCCACTCTAGTCGATAGTGGCCAATAAAAAATTAGCAACAGAGGGTAGCCTGTGCTTCATCGAATGTGGATTTCAGGTTGGGGCAACTCTCTATTGTTTTTACTTTCTCTGTCTATGTTTTTCTATCAGAATACAGTAGGGAAATTTTCATTTAATTAA
Source organism: Wollemia nobilis (assembly GCA_028583015.1). NCBI lineage: Eukaryota > Viridiplantae > Streptophyta > Pinopsida > Araucariales > Araucariaceae > Wollemia > Wollemia nobilis. The sequence continues at coordinate 7,218,374 of JAQPPZ010002512.1, forward strand.
GAAAACATAGAAAAATACTAAAAGAAAAATGCATTGAAGCTTTTTAGTTTTCTTAGTTTTCTTCTAGTCACTGCTAGGAATAGCGGACCTCTATTTTCAAGGTCTACCCTAGTCTCCAGTGGTCTAGGTTTTTGTTTGTTAAGCTTTCTTGCATGGGGCCCGGCTAGAGGCCATTGTTTCACAAGGTAGAAATGCATTCTCTGAAAGTCATTGAATTACTTAGACATGCATTTTTTTGAAAATAAAATATTCTTTTCTTAGGCATGTAGGAGAAAAAGCATGAGTGCTCATTGATGCATTATTTTCATTTTATGCAAAAATCTAAAAAGAACATCCACACACCATGATTCACTTAAATGCTAGTGAGGTGGACTTCATCACCATCCACTAGTAGAGTTCAATGAGGTGGATTTCATCTCCACCCGTTGTCTCAAATCCCATAAACCTTTTATATTGGCCAATACCAGTTTCCAAGATCCATCATAGCCCATGGGATATAGCACGTATCTCTCTTCGGAGAGGTATATCACCAACTATGGGTGAACTGGGTGAGGACCGAGAGGACCTATGCTCCCTGACCATGTGTGGACTTCATCACCACATATTATAGGTTGGATAACATGACCAAAACTTCTCTATCGATTGTCGAGCTACGAGTATACAGGTGAAATCCACTTGAACAATCTGAGTATATCATCAATGAAATGCAAAACATGATGAGAGTTAGATTGTAGCTATCAAAAAATCTAAAAACACACCAAACCAATCTAGGAACACCAAGAAAACTTAAAAGAGATAAACACTTGTTTACTTTGTTTGTGTGTTCTAAAATCTACATAAAAAGATAATTCACAATTATCATGGTCTACACACGGAGCAACCACCCTCGATCCAATACCGAGGTAGAAGTTGATGCTCCGCACACTCACAATCACAATGACATTGAGCCACCCACACACCATGTCACTGAATGAAGTTCAATGAGCCTTAGGGGTGATACCTCAACCCATGGGGGACTCCTCGAGAAACCCCAGCTAGAGAGCCATATCCTAGTTCCTCTCATAGTAGGCATGAGGGGGCATCAAGGCCCTAATATTCACATAGACATGAGGAGACCTCAAGGCCTCACTCATCATATAGACATGAGGAGGCCTCAAGGCCTCAATCATCTCATAGGCATGAGGGGGCATCAAGGCCCCAATATTCACATAGATGTGAGGGGGCTTCAAGGCCCCAATCCTCACATAGACATGAAGGGGTTGCAAGGCCCCAATATTCATATGATACACTTAGGTCAGATCAGCCCACTGAGGGGAAGAACACAAGGGCTACATCCAGTCATAGACCTAGAGCACCTCCTAGCCTCCATAAATATGGGAGGATACCCATAGATCATGATCTCATTGGGGCTAATGGGACTCCATGGGATCAGCCATGGAAGACCAGACAGCTTGATGAGTTGGATCGAGTTCTCTCAAGACCATCTCAAAGAAGCATTGCTACTACACATTCTATTTTAGGAAGTTCATGTAGCCATCAAACTACAAGGTACACCAATGAGCCAAGGGAAGCTTCAAAGCATCCCCACAGCATGTGCACTACCTCCGACCATGGGGGTACAAAACATAGATCACTCTACACAAAGAAGGTCAACCTAATAGACAAGGGCAAGAGCATAGCAGGAGCCTCTCCAAGAGGTCCATCCATTAGGACTCATCACACAGAGTTTGAGGATCATGAACCTTCAATGGTAGATCAGTCTGACCGTGTACATAGGTTAGTGTAAGCACTACACGTAGAGAAAGAACACTTAGAAACCCTCAAGAAAGAAGCATGAAGAAAAAGGTATTTGCACCTACAGGAACAGCGCTTGAGAGAGGAATAGATAGAGCATGAAGAGCAAGCAGATAGGTTGGCTTGAGCTGACTTACACATAGGTGGTGAGCAACACCAACATGATAGATGTATCAATTCTCAGCATGAGAGATGCACTAGACAAAGAGATGAGCGCACTCACCATACCTCAAAGTATCAACAATGCCTAGATCCAGAACAGACACAACTTAATCAAGAATAGGTGGAGATGGAATATCAGGAACAAACATATCCTAAACCTCCATCCATAGTCATGGGGGATGAATACAGATGCCCAAATCGGGTAGACACGGGATTACCTCCCCGACCACCATGAGTAAACCTTCAAGAATAGGAGATCATTTCTTTGAAGGCGTACAAAATACTCATTGAGAGAGTCAAATCTCTTGAGAAATAGGATGTGGTTGGGTAGAAGCCAACCCTGAGTAAAATACACAACCAACCATTGTGCCCTTTAGTACCGAGTCCTGCGTATCCTAGGCACTTTGAGATGCCTAGGCTAGACAAGTTCAAAGGAGAGGAAGATGCACAAGAACATGTCATAAATTTTATGAATGTGTGCTTCCAACTTGAACATAATGATGCCCTAATGCTAAGAACTTTCATCATGACATTGTCAGGTGCAACAACCGAATGGTTCAACCAATTACCTAAGCACAACATCATCAACTTTGAGCAACTGGTGAATGCATTTCTTGAACACTTTTATTTTGGCATCAAGAAGAAAGTAAACTTGTCCGATCTGGAAAACCTAAAGCAATATGATGATGAGCCAGTTATGGACTATGGGAACAGATGGAGGAAAATAATGGCAAAATTACCATTTGTTGTTCCCACTACAGAGCTCACCCAGATGTTTACCAAGAGTTGTGTAAAGCACATCTCATTGCTATTGCAACTGCAATAGTATGAAACATTCGAGGAAGCCTTGGCTCAAGCCAAGCTAATAGAAGACATCAAGGTTGAAGAAGGAGACCTTAAGCTCTAAAACAAAAAGGACTGGAATAATAACAACCACAATAAGAATCAACAAAAGTAGGCCAAGCCTACTCAAGTCAACCAGGTTGTGTTAAGCATGCCAAAGGGAGGCAATAGCCAACAACCACAGAACTATCAGGCTCAGCCCCCACCAACCAATTACAACCCAAAGAACAACCAAGGTCAAAATAAGGAACATTGGCCACCTCGCTATTTCACACCTTTATCAGAGTCGATGTAATCAATATTCAACCAGCTAAGCGAGGCACAAAGACTCAGGCTACCTGAGATGTAACTTCTTGACCCTAACCATCCCAAGCCCAAGGGATATAGGGAAGATCAATATTACCCATATCATAGAATATAGGGGCATGATATCAAAACATGTATCGGATTCAAGAATGTTGTGCAGAACATGATCAAAAAGGGTGAACTAAAAGTTGACAATCCATTAGCACCTAACAATAGAGACATGGGCATATTTAGAAACTCATTGCCTAATCATGAGGCCCCCAGAGATCAGGGTACTCAAGTGAACCAAGTCCGAGTCAAACCTCCCACTCAAGGATGCATCAGAATGGTTGAAATAGTCAACATGGTGATAAGAAGCTGGTGATATAACCAACTAGAGCCTCCAATGGCTCCTATTCATATCCTGGTTGCACCTCAATAGAGGCAGGTGCAAAATAATCCTCCAGGTCCACCAACGTGACCTGTGGTAACTATCTAGAGCAGACTTGTGCAAAATCTCCAAATGACACCGACCAAGTTATCAATCTATGAGCTCATTCAATAGTCCCCTAGACATAGGGAGACTTTAATGGAAATCTTGAGATCGATTGAGCTACAGCCCCAGAACCCTGATGCATTCACAAACTTTATGGGGTAGGTCCAATAGTGTCAAGAGCCTGTGATCCATTTCTATGATCATGAAATCAAGGTAGTACCTACTACCATGGCAGACCCACCTCTACATATCATCACATCCATCAATGACATACCCTTCAAGTGGGTTTTAATTGACATGGGCTCATCGATTAACATTATCATAACAAAAGCTATAGGGCACCTAAAAATCCCTAGGACAAACATTGTCCCAACCTCCTACACATTGAGAGCTTTCAATGATGCATTGTGCTCCATAGTGGGTACAATTTTCTGCCTATAAAGGTAGGGCATAAGACCATCCCTATGATGTGTCACATATTGGAGGGGGTAATGCAATACAACATCCTCCTAGGGCATCCCTGGATAAGGGATATGCAGTGCATTCCCTCAATCTTGCACCAATGCATCAAGTATGTGCATGAGGGACAAGTACATGTGGTTCCATCGGATGAAGAGCCATTTAAATATGTGCATCAGGTTGACTTGTTGGGGGACTTTGTCCTTCCATCAACACACCTGTACATAAGGCCTTCATCCCCTACCATATAGCCAAAAATCAAGTCTAAATTAGTGCAAGGTGACCCATCCACATCGACACCACCTCCTGCATCTAAAGCTACTGGTGCTTCTAAGAAACCCACAATGTCTAAAGCAAAAGACTCTTAGAAGCTAAAAGCACCCTTAGTGGAGGAAGGACCTAAAGAACTTCCAACTATAGCAGCTATGAAAATTCCAAATCCTATGGAGGAGGAAGATTCCCAAGACATAGCCGAGGAGGTACCTCAACCTACCTCACCTGCTTCATCAACAACATCATATGCACCGTAGGTGATAGTTCACTTAGCCAACATAGGGTTAGGTGAATATCTTGTGTAGAACGTGACTTTCATACCAATTATTGAGTCTGCACAAGACATGGGATGACCAAGAGTCCCAAACTTACCAATAGGGATAGTGGTTCCATTAGGGATCCCCCTAACCAAACCAACTTCATCTATGTTGGTTTGGATTGTGCCCATAATGCTTCAGATATTGAAGAGGATGAGGATGAGCCATTCACCATGAATGTTCATTACTTGTCCAATCCTGAGTTTGATCTAAGGTACTTTGAATGATGCCATTGGCATGGCCATGGTTTAGGTCTATACAAGCAAGGGCATCGACTTCCATTCCAACCATAATACCAATTGCCTACTGATAGGTTTGGTCTAGGATATCACATCCAAAGCCATGATGATTCATTGGTAGTAGCTCTAGATAGACTAAGCTTAGGTTTTAGGGAAGACATCGAATGGAATCCCTATCAACCCCTAAATAGAATTTTCTTGAGTGATAGATGGGTGGCTATGGTCAATATAGGACCACCCGATGAGTATCATCCAAATTTCTCTCTCGAAGCAAGCCCATCAGGAATCATCCTATGGGAGGACGAGCCAAGCCATGGTTATGAGTGAGAAGAGAATGAATATGTCACAAGTGAGTTCGAGGATGAAGCTGGATTGGCCTATCATGGGCCTCGATATTTACAACACCTCGCTTGGTCAGGTAACACAGAAGGTGGATACATCACAGATGAGAGTGGCTATGAGTCAGAGGACTCAACTAAGATGGCCTACCTTGGGCCTAGACATGCATGCCACATCATAGGGCTAGTGGAAGTAGACAATAGGTTCTTCATAGATGACATCGACTATGAAGATGAGACTGAAATGGCCTATCTTGGGCCTCAACATTCAGGTCAACATCCAATTCTAGTGGGCAGGAATGAGGGGTTCTTCATAGATGACAGTGACTATGAGGATGAGATCGAGATGGCTTATCTTGGGCCTCATCACTTACATCAAGTCAATCAACTTGTTGAGATAGACGAGATACTCCACACAATATATCTTGGTCCTCACTTCAGGGGAAGACCGCTCACTTCAGATGAAATATATCACATGGTTTTCCTTGATCCACCCACATTTAGAGAGTTGCTCCAACCTAATGATCCCATCATCTCATCTATTCATAGACTAGATCCTGAGATCCCCATACCCCTAGAGCCACATCTTAGGTGTGGAAGGCCAATCATTAATGTAGAGTTTCACCCACGTGGTCCTGGAGATTTCATCCCATCCATCAACATGATCTCCATTGATTTGACCACTCCACTCCATAACCCAACCGATCCATCTAAACCATTGTGTCTTAATTTAGATGCTATTGATTGGGATCACATTGATTCACCCTTGGAGCCTGAATATTTCTTCCCCAATGAAGAAATGCTACAACCATTTCATTTTGCACCAGGCTATGCACATGATGTTTATCACGTTGGTTTTGATCATGATTCAGTGGAACCTTTAAACCCAATAGATGACATCCATTTAATCCCCACTCCTCACCATCTTGAGGAGGGGTCACATATGGCAATAGAGGAGAATTTCAAAGTGGACATCAGTGATGATCCTTCTAATCCAAAGAAATTCAAGTTTGGAGAAAGCTTATCTCCAGAAGAACAGGCCATCATTATTCCTCTATTGAAAGAGAGACCTAGTCTCTTTGCTTGGACCTACAAAGATATGTCGGGACTAGATCCAAAATTGGTTGTCCACAACCTTTCACTAGACCTCGCAAAGAAACCGATCAAGAAAAAGCTTAGAAATATGCATCCAACCATCACTTTGATGGTAAAGAATGAGCTACAAAAACTATTGGATGTAGTCTTTATTGTTCCCATCGACTATCCAGAATGGGTATCAAACATGGTACCCATAGGAAAACTTGATGGAAGAATTTGTATTTGCATGGATTTTAGGGATCTCAATAAGGCAACACCCAAGGATTCATTCATATTGCCTAACATAGATGCTCTTGTAGACGCAACTGCAGGTCATGAGATGCTATCCCTCATGGATGGATTTTTTTGTTACAATCAGATTTGGATTAAACTCGAAGACCAGCATAAAACCACGTTCACCACTCCATGGGGGATATTTTGCTACAAAGTAATACCATTTGGTCTTAAAAATGCTAGTGCCACATATCAACAGGCCATGACATACATTTTCCATGACTACATGCACAAGATCTTAGAAGACTATATCGATGACTTACTAGCCAAGTCATTGCTACATGAAGAGCATGTCGAGATCCTCAGAAAGGTCTTTGATCACCTGATTGAGCATAATGTCAGGTTGAATCCCAAGAAATGCATCTTTGGTATAACTTCTAGAAAGCTCTTGGGATTCATCATTTCTAAATGAGGCATCAAAGTAGACCCAACAAAGGTAAAGGCTATCCTAGAAATGGCCCTGCCCACTAACATCAAAGAGTTGAGAAGCTTACAGGGCAAAGTAGCATCCATAAAGTGATTCATCATACAACTATCAGACAAATGTTGACCCATGAATCGACTGCTACACAAGGGGGTCCCATTCCATTGGGACAAAGAATGTTAGCAAGCCTTTGCTGAAATCAAAAAGTACCTAGAAATACCACCAGTATTAGCTCCACCAAGGCTAGACATACCATTCCTACTATATATATCCGCTACCAATTTTGCTTTGGGCACCATGTTGGCTCAAAAGAATGTGCAAGATAAAGAATAAGTGATATATTACATCAATCACACCTTGGTGAGTTATGAGCTAGGGTACGCATACATAGAAAAGTTGTGCTTAGCAATGGTCTTTGCGACCAAGAAATTGTACCACTACATGCTGAGCCATACAATGTATGTGATATCAAAACAAAATCCTTTATAGTATATGATGAGCAAGACATATCATAATACACATACTGCAAAGTGGATCATGCTATTGATAGAATTTGACTTGGAATTCATAAGCCAAAATTCCATCAAGGGACAAGTCATAGCTGATCAACTGGTAGAGGTGCCTCTTCAGAATAGTAGGCCTCTCACCATAGAACTTCCTGATGATGTAGTCTTTGCATTATCAAAAGCACCCAAACCCGAAGAACCTAAAAATAAATCTGACATGACTTTGTTCTTCGATGGTTCAAAGTGTGAGCAAGGGGGTGGTGTAGGGATTGTGTTTTTCATACCACAAGGTGCTCCAATGCCCTTGTCATTTAAGCTAGACTTCCCTTGCACGAATAACAACACCGAATACGAGGCCCTAATATTGGGTCTCCAAATAGCCATCGCTATGAAGATCAAAAGGCTAAACATCTTCGATGACTCCCTTCTCATAGTCAACCAAGTGAAGGGACTATTTCAATGTAGGGATCCAATCCTAAAATCTTATAAAGAGCTTATTTGACACTTATCTAGCCCAGCTAGAATGGTATGACATCGAGGCAATCCCTCACATGTCAAACATATTTGAAGACACTATGGCATCTTTGGGATCCTTAATCCCTTAGAATCCATCTACTGATTTCACTACCATTCATGTGAAAACGCTCTCACAATAAATGATGCAGCATGAGGCTTTTGACAATAAATAATCATTCAACATGATTCATATAGAACCAGACCATGAGTGGTTCTATAAATCTAGATACTTTCTAAAGAAGGTACCTTGGGGGTCCTTGATCTCGTAGGGTCCTACGGGGAATGGTACCACCATTCACCACAAGGTTATTTCTCAATATACATTTGTGCACATCGAATCATAGGAGAAACAAGTCATCTTGTCTATTGAGGTTGTAGCTTATCAAGATTGGCTATCCCAACTACAAGATTTCTTGAAACTTGGAATCATCCCATAGGGACTATCGCAAGCTACAAAATGAGCATTCAAGAAAAAAGTGACAAGATATGTCTTGCTAGGAGGTATATTGTATCATCAAAGCTTTGATGGACTACTCCTTCGATGTCTTGAGCTCCAAGAATCAGCTTGGGTGATTTTGTAAGCTCATGATGGTACATGCGGTGGCCACTTTAGTGGCATGGCCATCGTTAAGTGCATCCTTTGAATGGGCTATTACTAGCCCACCATGGAAAAGGATTGTTGTGAGTATATCAGGAAGTGCGTTAAATGTTAGCATCATGCAAATTTGATGCACCTGCCATCTCAGGCCTTACAACCCATTCAAGTGGCTTGGCCATTTTCTTAGTGGGGTTTTGATCTGATTGGAAATATCTCTCCCCCATATTTAGACCGACACACATTTATCTTAATGACCACTGAGTACTTCACCAAGTGGGTGGAAGTGGTCCCCTTAACATCAATGATTGGTCCTCGAATTATGGAGTTCATACTTCATAATATCATAAGTCACTTTGGGATCCCCTTCAAGATCATCTCGAATAATGGTCTATCATTCAAGAACAAAAATATGTGGGCTTTAACATCCAAATACAATATTCAACATAGTTTCATGACACCATATTATCCACAAGAAAATGGGCAAGCAGAGGCCTCAAACAAGATGATAGTAGCCATCTTAAAGAAGATGATGAAAAAAAATCATAAGGATTGGCATCTGCAATTACCCCTTGCATTATGGGCTTACAGGACTAGCATGTGGATGCCCACTAGGGCAACACCATTTTTGCTTGTATATGGCACTAAGGCCATTATGCCCTTAGAGTTGGAAATTCCAACATTGCGCATTGCATTGAAAGAGTTCATCAATGACGATACTATGCACGACAAGCTCGACTTGATCAGTTGACCCTTCTTGATGAACATCGCATCAATGCGCTTGAGCATCTCTACATTTACCAAGATCATTTAACATGAGCTTATAATAATAAAATCCACCTGAGAGACTTTAAGGTTGGGGATCTTGTGCTTAAAGAGAACCAATAGAACTCAAATCTACCACCGCATCTACGAGACAAATTTATGGCCAATTGGATAGGTCCTTATATCATCTCTAAAAATATTGGACCTAGGACATATCACCTAACATAATTAGAGGGTGTTGAGGAGCCAGAGCCTCTCAACATTATTCATCTAAAGGCATTTTACACATAAGCACAAAAAAATACAAAAACATTCAAATAAATATCAAAAATATCAAAAACATTCAAAAATTTCAAAATTACAAAAACAATAAGAAAACTTCAAAATAAAAAGGCTCCAAAGGCATCTCAAATCCCTTTGGTCAAATCACAAAAAGCTCCAAAGGCATATTAAATCCCTTTGGTCAAATCACAAAAGGCTCCAAAGGCATCTTAAAGCCCTTTGGTCAAATCACAAAAGGCTCCAAAGGCATCTTAAAGCCCTTTGGTCAAATCAAAAAAGGCTCCAAAGGCATCTTAAAGCCCTTTGGTCAAAACACAAAAGGCTCCAAAGGCATCTTAAAGCCCTTTGGTCAAATCACAAAAGGCTCCAAAGGCATCTTAAAGCCCTTTGGTCACTTCACAAAAAGCCCCAAAGGCATCTTAAAGCCCTTTGGTCAAAAACAAAACACAAAAGCACAAAAATAGTTTAAAGTCAAAAATTCAAAAAATATTCAGAATAATAAAAACTCAAAAACAATTGAAAACATTAAAAATACAAAAATATTTGCATTATGCATCTTACATTTGCATTTGCATTCATGTAGTTGCATTGCATATAGGCATTTCCATCCATGGCACTTCCATTAGGATAGATTTATGTTTGCAATCTTACAAATGATACCACATTTGTACCTCAATCATGCATCTTAAAAATCCATCATCATCCATAACCCATGTGCAAGTAACTATGTTTTTCAACACAACCCCACCTATTGCTATAAGGAATATACTAGGGTTTTCCAGTCACTCAGCCATACCTAGTGATTTTATCAAACTTTGTAGAAAACCATCTTCACTAGCGAAAGATGAGGTCTAGTTTTGATAGTACCTAGCATATATCAAAATCCTATCACTAATAAAAACACTAAAATCCTAGTTGGAACAAGGGAAATATGAACACTACAAAGTGGTACTAGGCATCCTAAGTGAAAGGTTTTTACTTGCTCACCTTGTGATGCACATGGTCTAGGATTTTGATCATTGGCAAAAGGACAAGCTCCCCCCTACCCAAATAAATCCCTTGCTTTCATCAAAACAAGCAAAAATCCTGAAACAAAGCAAAAATAAAAAGAAAAATAAACAGTGATTATCATCACTACATAAATCCCTTGCTCAAAGAAAAACAAAAATTCAAAATAAACAGTGATTTTCATCACTAAGCATGAGCAAGTATCCCAAATAAATGTGAATAAAATAAGGGGGTGAAGAGCTTGAATCCCTGGAATGGTCGATCTCCACAAACCATTGAGTGATCCCTAATACAACAATGGGCTGAATGAATCCCACCTGGAATTAGGGTAGTTCTAAGCAAATCATAAAAAGAGCTAGCTTTAGGTGTCCTATATCGCCTAATGGTCTAATCCAACTGAGTCCAACTTAGGATCAGGATGAACATTTGAGGATCCCCAATACAAAAATGGGCTGAATGAATCCCATCTGGCATTGGGGTATGCTTATGTTTTATCTAATTTATTCATTTGCACACACAGGGATAATGAATATCTAAGTCTTCATAACAAGAACTCTATCTTTCAGGAGTCCTGTATGGTCAGTATACACCTTTTGATGAAGTAACTAGGATGTTTGAGTCTCATGGAAAACCTCAAAAATCCCCTCATAGCAACAAAGCATGTCATCAATCAAATCATCAACTTTCTTTAGGAGGTTTTATTCATTAAACGGTGTTTATGGAATAGGATAGATACCAGATAAATATCAGCAATGATATTTAGATGGCCACTGACTATTTTGTGCACATATTTTAATTTACAGAAGCTTATAAAGAAAGCACATACATACCACATCATCTCATCTCACATATGGATGCTTAAATGATTAATTCTTATGATAAGAGTTATCAATTACATTCATGATTATTTTACATTCTGTGGTGTCATCCATTAGATTGTTAAACTCATATCAAATTCATTCCTTATGTTTTAAGTGATTAAAGCATACAATTTCATTTACATTATATTATCCCCATATAATTAATGCATCACATCATCTATCATATCATAGCACATAGATTAAATGCATAAACAATTAAAACAAATTAAACATGCATTTAACATCCATCAATACATCCATAGTAGTGCATCCACATATCTAGATCATAGCATCTAAGCATCCATCCATCATCTAGCTAGAGCATGTCATCAATACATCACATCATATAGCATAAGATCATAGACATTGCATCCATATGCATCTCATAAACATCACATAACAATAAAACCAATCACATAATACACACAATGAGTCTAAAATAGATAACATCATATATATATGAGTGTATAATGTGTCAAATAAGTACATGGAGGTACAAAAATACCCATAGGCTACAATAGTGTAGGTCCTTAGACCTTACACTCAAAAATAATACCAGAGCCATCATAATCATCAGACTGGACCTATGCCCCCTGGCTCACCTCCACCCTTGGCTCCATCCCTATGAGTATGATGGGAGCTAGTCCCGATGGTCCACTCTGTCTACGTCCTGGTCCTATGGCTTGGCCACACCGATGACTGCCCCGATGCACTCTGTCTACTACACTATGAGCCCCCTACTATATCTCGCTCTTGAGGAGTTCCACCTAATAGCCTAATATGGGATCACAAGGAGACAATGTAAGCAGCATCTAAAGCCATATGACTTGCATCCTCCTCTATAATCAACTATAGACGCCTAACCTTAGCCCTTGAGTCTAAACCTATGGGCCCTTGTACAGCTGGAGCAGTGGGCACAACCTGTCCTTGGGTAGCATCCCTCTCGATAGTAAGATGATCTATCCTAATCTATGTTGAATCAATATATGCCTAGAGAGCAGCCCTCTCCTCATAAAAACCCCTAACCCAAGACTGGAGAGTAGCAATGGTAGAGTCCCACTATTAGACCTGAGTATGAGCTACCTGAAGCTCGACCTCTACACTATGCAACTGATCCCGGAGAGGAGACTCCTGCTCCTCTAGAGCTAACTCCTCCTCCTATAGAGCTACCTGCTCCTCTACCACCTACTACTCCATGCCCTAGCCCCACTCCTCAATCCTAGGTTACACTCGACGTGCATCAAGATCCTCATATATAACTACCTCATCCCTATCTTGACCTAAGCTACCGCCACCATGCCATAGCCATGTAACCCACCACTAGGTATACACCTCAGTCACCCCAACATCTACTATACCAGCATCAACTACAAGAGGGTCCTCCTCCTCTAAAACTACTACAACTCAAGGTGGTGGAAGATCCCTCTCTACGGTGACCCACCTATACAAAACTAGCTTGAGGGGTACATCTCAATAGGCCAAACTGAGCACCCGAGAGTAATGGAAAAACTCTCTGATGCCTCCCTTATGATCGATCACCCATCGATCATGCCTAGTTTGAGCCATAAATTTGTCTACCTCTAGCCAATCAAGGCACTCAAAATAAGGCCTCCAGATGATATCTCATGGCTATAGGCCAATCAGGGTAGGTTGCATAATGTGTCAAGTCCCCTGCATGACATCGAATCTGATGCTCCTCTCACTCCTAAGGCCACCTACATCCATAACATTGGGCCACCTCTACAATGGCAGTAATATTAATAGGCAATCCTCCTAGGTAGTCCACCCTAATGTGCTCCCAACCCCAGATCTATAGAAGTAGGTTGCAAGCAATGCTAGCTCATCCCCTTGTTGAATCCTAGAGAGCTCGTCATAGCACTAGGCTAGAAATGTGCTCTCCCCAAGCCATAATAATAGGTGCCTCACTATCCATCAAGTCCTAAACCATAGCTAGGAGGTTCCATGGGAACCTCACTCTAGAGCAATCAAGTAAAATCATGTTACATATGACATGCATCAAGATGGCCTACCATCATGTGAAGACATCCTCCTAATACCATCGATCCACGGAGATCTCACCATGATGGCAATCACCAAATGTTATAGCTGCATGATCTCCAAAGACCCTCACAAAGACAACATCTCTAGCATTGGTAGGAGAGGACACAATAGGGACTCCATCAAAAGGGATTCGAAAGATCCTATATACATCCTCTAGAGTGATAGTCATCTCGCTAGTGGGGAGATGGAAGGTGTTCATCTGAGAATCCCACCTATGTGCTAGGGCATTGAGGTAGGCCTGGTCTGACATGATCATCAGTAGCCTCATGATGTACTTGAGCTCATGGGCATCAAGCCAATCCCAATCTATGTCATCCATCTGGGGCAGAAGCCACACAAGCAAAGTAGGGTCCTAAGCCCGCATAGATAAGAGTTAAAGGTACAAATTATAATTCCTATATTAAATGCACTTTAAAAACTAAAAAGAGCAATAAAATGCAAAACGGTGTAAAATTAACCTAAGATAGCCTAATACTACAAAAACAATGGCTAAATACACCTAAACGTTCAAAAAAATCAAAATCTACACTTATAAAACTTTAAAAAATTAATTAATCATGCAAAAATTAAAAAAAATAAAAAATTTACCTAAAATAGCTTGGCCGCTCACACCAAGAGCAGCCACGTAGCGGTCACTGAAGCCGATAGTGGCCAACCACCAATGGTCAAAAATTGACCATTGGGATTCAAGCTAGCTGCTTACGATAGTAGCAAATCCCTCTTGGCCAATTGGGGGCTGCTCTAGTCGTCAATGGCCATGAGGCGACATGCCAACGACGTTCGCCCTCATCCAAAAACATCAAAAAAATTGAAAAATTTAAAAAACTAAGCTAAACCCACTACAATTAAGCTAAACCTAGACCTATTGACCGGTTCGGTTCATTGCCAACTGGTTTAATTTGGTTCATTTACTGATTAATTAGTGAGGTTCATTTTACCCAATAAAACAAATAATAAGCTAGGGTTAAGAGAAATACCCGTGAAGCTCCGGCTCCTCCACTCGTGGATGCCTCACCCTGGTCCGCCATGGCATCTGGTAGTCTCGTCAGCATCCGATGTCACTTTCACTCTTTCTCTCTCAGAGCTCAAAAAAAAACTGATAGCTGGAAATAATAAAGTCAAAACCCTAATTTTCTCTTTTATATTTTTCAATTATTCCTCGATCGTTGTTGGCATTAGTGGCCTGCACTTTTTGGCTACTGATGCTGATAACGGCCACGAAATTGCAATTGGGGGTTGCTCCTACTGATAGTAGTTTCAAAGAAAAAATACAAATATATAATTTCTCACCATGGAGAAACACAAAATGGGCCATTAAACATACCTATCAGTCCAAAACAATCAAAAATTGCATAAATACCAAAAAAATCACATAAAGTAGAAATAAAAAATAATATAAAATCCAGAAATAATAGAAAAATCAAATAACAAAAAAATCTCGAATGCGCCTCGTATTCAGTTATTTATTCTATACACTTGGCGGTTGTAGTGACTAGCGCTCCATGTAATCCGGCAAGATGAGTAAATTACCATAAGGCCATTTGGGGTAAAATTAGTCATTGCTCGAATTGAGATGCTTCACTTCAATCCCAAAGAAGGCCATGGTGGTCGGACTGCCCCACGAGAATGAGGATTTATCTCAATTCTTCTATGAAATTTTTAGCAAATCATCGAACATAGTGATTCAACACAAGCTTGAATGGAATTGCTATCATCTTGATTCCCTAAGAAGGCCATTTATGGTAGACCGCTCCATGGGATAAAGATGTACAATTACTATAAATGGTTGAAATCACACCTAAAATGGGACCTTCCCTATAATAACAAAGCAAACCTCTAAAAATATCCAAATCATTCATCATGGTCAAGCGACTCATCGCTTTATTCATTGTCCTTCCCTCATCGACTTGTCGTTTGAGGGGGTAGTCATAATATCAACAATCATAATCAAAATCAACAAAGGATCACTCGATCATGTCAAATTGTGTTCATCTTACGAATCATTGCAAAAACATATCATAAGCTTACCCTTTGCTAGGGAAAAAAAGCAAATATGACTATTAATTTTATAGCTCTCCTCCTTTTGGATCTATAGTAGCACTGAAGCTACTCGATTGCCTAATGGACGTGTGCAAGTCTTTTGCAAATTTAAGCCTTCCATTCTATTGGAAGCAATGATTCTAGGATAGGCGTACCTTTCACATGATTGGGGCATCCAATGTTGATCAGATCAATGATCATCACACACCCTACAATGTGGCCCTAGGTGGTCTATTTTTTTTCTTAGTGCTGTGTTTTCCCACAATGCATCCCAAAAAGGGGCATCTGTAGACACCTAAAATGCATCATGTTTAGGAGACTACTCATATGGACACATCCAAAGACCATATGACTGATCTTGGACCTTTCCAAGAGCTAGAAGTGGTCCTAACCACTCAAAAGGGGTAGTTCTAGCCCATTTAGGCTCAGTCGCTATCAATCAGAGTGGTCGCCAACACTGGCCATTGAAGTTGAGAGCGGCCACACCTAGCCACTTCTCTGGATAATGACTAGCACTAAAACATAGTTTGGCCATGAATACGGGCCTAGATCACGTAGTTTGACTACACTTGCATTGTGGGCAAGCAAGTTTTGGTGTGGATCTCCTAGAGTTCCTCCTAACTACCTCTTCAATGCAAATCTATGACTGATCCTTCCCCCTTGGATGGTCAGTTGCATGCAGATCTAGATCTTGGCTTCTCCAAGAAGCCAAGATCTGGATCTAGATCTGAATCTGGGAGGTCTACATATGCATCCTCCCAAGAAAAAGAAAGAATCGTGAATATCATAATTTTTTTGTAGCGGAGCCCTAGAAAATTGGAGAGTGATTCCATACCCCTTTGAGGAGTAGCAAAGCGTTTTCCAAGTGAGCAAGGATTACGAGGCATCCAAGCATTCAGATCAAGAAGTTCTTCATTACCAATCAATGTACGGACATAGAGGTGACCCTTGGACATCAATTTAGATGAGGAATCTAGTGCTACAACCCCTGGTTCGTGAGGAAGAAGGTTTCATTTCATGGCCACTATCCTTGATAGCCTAGGCACAGCCTAGGGTTTTAGACACTATTTCTTGAGTTTTAGCATAGATCTACATTCATTTTTGCATTATTAATTAGTTTTAATATAGATATACTTTCCTTAATGCATTTACATCGTTATTTCTAAGATTTTCTAGCATTTATCACATAGTTTTACTTCATTTTGATCTTATTATTATTGCTTATCTTTATTTTCATATCTACTAATAAAGCCTCATCCTGAGAGTCCAGTCATGCTACTGATCTCCTATTGTTTTTTCTTACATGCAGGATACAGGTTCCAAGAACAAGCCAAAGCATTCAGAGCATTAGATCCCTCTAGCTAAAGAGGAGAAGAAGGCAACAATAAGCCCTTATACAAGTTCGTGTGCGATATCGGGAGGCCTATGGAGTGCACCATCCCCTTGCAGGGGACACCATTACTTCTGCTTGTATTTCATTGTATCAAACTGGGTATCCCTAAGAGGGACCAATATGTAACCAGAATCCACATGAATAAATAAAAGATATTTCTTGCATTTGTTACTTCCATGTTATTTGTGCATTTATGGTCTTTTATTTTGATGTTATGATGCAAGTAGAATAGGTGTGCGCTTCCTGGGGTCGTACACTATCATTTTTCATCAAATTTGTATTTGATGCATATTTTTCAAATACCCCTAAATCTCCTATAGTAGAAATTACCATACAATCCACTATCTTTCAAATATTTTTAAATGCATGCTTACATTCCTTACTAATTTTATTTTTTGCATTAAAATTAACTCAAGATTATAATAATTTATTACTTCCTTGATAAATTATTTTTTAAGGTTACTATTCATACACTCAATATCCCAAGATACCATCTTCATCATCACTTCTTTTTCATATTTATGGGCTAAGCCATATTTCTTGTTAAGTTTCTAGTTTCTTAGACTGACATCCATTTGGCTTACTTTTATCTTTGTTGTTCATTTGAGGGACTTCCTCTTCTTTTTCCTTTCCTAGTAACACTAATATTTATTAATCTATTCCATTTTACTAGACTATCCTTATTGAGAATTTTCATCTATAGGTTTATGTTGCCTTTGAGAACCTAAAGTTCAAAGATTATCCTGCATAGAACTTATTTTCTTATGCTAATCTAAAAACCCTAGATTTTCATGAATATACTCTATAGTATTCATTATGTTGCTCTTAAAATTTTAATATGCAAGGGAAAAAATTATATTCAATTCAATTTTATTGTAAGATAATTTTCTACTATTTGAGAAAAATTAAGATGATTTACTAGAATTGAACTTAACCAATTTTATCTTTACCATTTGATGACGTATATAAGATTTCTTTGATACTTTATTGGGAGTAGAAAATCCTTGATCTATGTAAATTTCTACTATAATATTTTCTTCTTGAATTGTATTAGGGTTTGTATCATGAAAAAAATTGATCTCTCTTGATTACTTTTATTCTTCAACATCTGGCCATTTGCCTAACGTCATACCATTCATGACATCATAATGTAATTTTTCATAATCCATATGTTGATCCCATTATCTTGATTTATATTTAATCTTAATGGATTATAAAAAAGATTTTGGAATATGCATCTCCACATATATATTGGTATGTATTTTGTCTCTCTTTGATTAATTCCCCTAAGGTCATAACATTATTCTTGAGAACATCCTTGTTGATAAGCTAATATAGAAGTCAAAAAATCTTAACCCATACTAGAAGAATTTTACTACTTCTTTAATTCCACTTAAATTCATGGTCTTAAATATAGGCCATATCTCCCCATAAACCATGGGACACCACCCATTATTTTATCAATGATTTTTAAATTAGAGAAGATGATGAGGAAAAATACTTTTGGAAGAAAAGTCTTTGAGTAATTTAAATTCAATCCACACTTTCATTTGATCTAGTTTTAAATCTCTAAAAAAGCTAGATAATATCCATATGACTTACAAATTTAACAATATATTTTAAGAACTATTATATTGATGCTTGATAATCTCATGCTTCATAATAACTCCTTAATTTATGAATCAGGGCCAAGGATTGATTTCAAGAACAACTTATAGAACTAGATTATAGTGCCTATAAGTTATAACCAAAGTTGCATTATAAAATATGGGTCCTTATACTAATATCCAATGAAGAAATGCATCTCAAAAAAATAAATAACATGAGAATTTTGTAGATAAAAATAGACTTCAAAATAATTCATTCATTACTTTAAATTAGTTTATAGTATGCTTAATAGAAAGGCATTGCATTGTGAGACGTAGGGCACTCTATTATATAGGAGAGTGTAGGATCAACTAATAAAAGAAAGGATGTACAATATAATAGAAGAATGAGTTCTTAGATTATTGGGTTTATGAGAGAAGAATTTATACACTACATTTTTAGAATGTATAATATTACTAGGGAGTTGGAAGGTGAGACACTTCATCTTAGAGTGCTCCTTGAAGTAGTCTCAAGATATAATATATTTCTTCTACTTCTGTAAACTAGGTGCCAATTTTGAAGTGTGCAAGTGGTTAAATTGATCTCAAGGTTTTGAATTTATGCTACAACTATTTCTAGATGATAATGTATGGTGTTAACAATAGGATTTTTTATTTGTACATAGGCACCAACCAAATGGGTTCCAAAGTTTTGGTGCTAAAGAACTCATGTTGCCAAAGTTTGGATGACATTAACCTATTTGGTGAAAATCCTAGATAAGCAACAAAGATAACAATTTTAGATGAATTTGGTGCATAAAATTTAGGAATATAAAAAACCTCTACTTTGATCTAATTGAGGATCAATAGTCCCCTTCGTTTTTACCTCCAACCATGGAAAAATATGCTTGAGTTGACCAAATGTATACCATTTTTCTTAAGAAGAAAATTGACCTTATTTTGTAATCCTAAATATGTTTTGTGTTCTCAATTAAGTGATTTTATTGGTAACCTCAATTAGCAATTTATTGATATGAGGTCAAATTGTGTTGGTTCTGGATCTATTGGGTGTTGTATTGCTAATGGTTCTAATGGAGGAAGGTACAACCTAAGGAGTTTTACATGGAACACTATGTGCATCCCTAAGCATGGCAATAAGTTAATAATAAAGGTATTCTCTATTACATATAATTTAATGGTGTAAGGGCCATAGAATAGTGGTTAAATATTTTAATGTGGTCTAAAAGGATGGTCTTTCATTAGATGGATCCAAATCTTATCCCCAATCTATAAAGTATGTTATATCTCATGTTATTCATGATATTATTTATTATTTTATTATTGGTATTGTATGATTTGTTGGGATAGATTTTATATGTTATACAATATCTCTACCTTATATACCTCTTTGTCTTGGGTCAGTATCATGAAACTATCTAGTATGTGGAAGGTAACATCAATTGGTACATTAAGCTAAAAAATGAGGCATCCCTATAATAGACTATGATCTATAGAGGAATGAAAAAGTCTATTATAGAACTAATGCCCACTTGGTAGAATCTCATCCCATGTATGAGGGTGGTTATGATTGTGCATTATATAATGATGCACTAAGATCCTATTGACCACATTTATTTTTTCATCCATATATATGTGGAAGGCCATGGAATTGCAGAGCTTGGTGTCTAATAGGTTCTAGAGATGGTACCAAAAATTATTGAGAAACTTGCTATCTTTGTATAGTAAAATTGAGTTAGGTAGGCCAAAGTTAATGTAGATATATTAGGATAATAAACATGTAATATTCAATCATTAATATTTTTTTGCATGGGGCCATGATAATTATTTTATTCAATATATCTAGAACCATAAATATTTATTCATTCATCATTTGGTGGCAATGACCCTAAGAGAAAAATTCATGTTTATGGAATTATAAGGCTTAGAAGTAACCTACAATGATGAGTATACCCTATTTTACTATTTGGTAGTTTGGTAATGCTACAAGGTATACAAATTTTAATGTAAATCTCCACTTCCTCATGCATGTGCATCGAAGAAAAGTGTTATTATAGTGTCACAAGTATTTTATTGATACCAATGTGGTCAAATACCTTAAAATAGCATGCTTCCTAGATTAGTAGATAGAACAATTCATCTAATGACACACAAATATTTCAAATATGGTACAATAATCCATATTGGATATGTTGATCAAGTGCTAAGTTGCCTTCTACTAGTTAGAAATAAATATTGGCAAAGTTGATGTTTGAGTGGTATAAAATATATCGACTATTTAAACTATACCCTTTGGTGTTGAAAATAAGTAATAGAGCCTATACTAGTAGGTATATTCAGTAGTTTGTCATCTAGTTCTCATTTTATAGATAAATTTTGATCACAAGTTGAAATTATTTTAGACAAGTCACCCTTTCATATGCTTAAGATTTTATAGTTTTTCTCTAGAAATAGAGGAATTATAAGGGCTTGTGATTTAAGTGAATCTTAATGTCCTTACCCATAATGTAGTTGCACCATTATAAGACAACTTAAATAATGATGTACAAATCCTTCCCTTAGGTGAAATATTATTAAATTATATTTGAAAACATATAAGAATGGTATTCCATTGAATGATCATTCTAAATTTATATGGAATCAAGTGTATAGCTAGACACATTAATCTTGAGCTTTAATTGTTGTGTGATGACATAGCATGACTAACACCAATGATAAACAAAGGTAGAACTTTAATTCTTCAAATACCTTCTATTGTTGTGAAGTGTAGTGAAACTTTATCTTCCCATCCATGAATTATTTAAGATGCCATGAGACATGTGAGATGTGTAAGATGAGCTATGGTAGAAGTTGTTTAGACTAGGGAACTTTAAATATCCATAAGTTCCTCTACATTAGTCATTCCCAAATGACAAGGTTATTGTCTAGTTATACATGAATTTCTTGTTGGTTGATGATATAACTTAGATAAAAATATATGCGATGCCAAAGGTACATTTAATTAAATTATATTGAAGCTTATCATGGTGCATACCTAGAACATGGTGCACATACTAGGGATGCTCTTATCATTTCTTGTTGAATATGAAAATTCCATCCTAGCAGATGATCTTGAAGGACCCTATGAATGGAATTAGAATATCATTTATTAACCATATGAATCTCATTAAGGAATTGGTCAAGACAAAAGGAATAACTAATTACTCATATAATATTTCTCAAAATTGAAGGTCATATTCCACATGTCTATGGGGTTGATAAGGACCTAATGATAATTATATTTGAGGTTAATTTTACTAAAGTATTGAGCCTATGGAGATAGTCTAGTAGGTCATTAATACTTAAAATAGATACATATTATTAATGGAAATATTATTGAGCATTGATAATAAATGCATAGGCACCAAGTACTATCCTTCTTTGGTACTAGTATTATGGAACTACCTTATGATGATGAGCTAGGCCAAATATTCCTTTGATGTATAATAATCTAGATCTAGTATTGAATCTCATCATTCTCCTAGACTAATTAACAATACAAAGGATTGTTAGAAGAGTTGATCTTTGGATCAAGTCATCTAGTGCCTAACTAAATAATATAATTGGACTCCCTTAGCGACTTGGAAAACATCAACATATGGGTAAATCAAAACATCCATTTGTTGGGATTTTCTAGAGTGATATAGGATTAGAAATACAAGGGAGAACTTTTTTATACATTGGTTCTCAAGTTAAATTCTTAGCTAAAAAAACTTTTGGATATGCAATATTAGATTCTTGCATTACTTTATTAACATTAAATTCACTTTATTTTGAAGAAGGAAATCAAATATCTTGCATATCATCTCTATAGTATGCATCAAATATTTCCATAGATAATATTTATAGGTTTCATTGCAATAAAATAGATAAGGTCTTCCCAATAAGATCATTGATATCCAATGGTTCCAAATCATCAGTTATTGTGTTATGCATCAACTTGATGCAATACTTGAGGGTGTATTAGCATCAAAGATTAAGATATTTCCCTAGTTGTAACCAACTTAGAGAGTAAAATTGAGAATTTACCATAGTTTGGAGGCCAAGGCACTTGATTGTGTCTTGTATGACTATATTCTTTTGAATTCTAGAATTAATAATGATCTGGAGAGGCTTGCCTTGACCTAATAATAAGTGTGAAATATGCACTATCAAAATTTAAAAGGAAAAATTCTAAGGAACTTTCTACCTATTGATTTTTGGTATTTAGGCATGTGGAATTTACATCCTATTCTCTATTTAAAAGGTATGAATAGTCATTTTCATTAGATGGACCACTAATACTTTTTACCAAGCTTGAATCTTAAAAATGCTATGAGTGTAGGTCTTGTGGTGGTTGAAACATTTTCCATTCACCTTCTATATTTACTTTTATAATGGGATAGGTTCTTTGGGATTAGGTGACATAGGAGGACCATCAGGTATGGGTGCTATAAGTAGTCAAGTATTCGGTGGGAATTTTTTTGATGTCAAGGTTCTATGTTGGGTAGAAACTAGGCCTTTCTACTTGAATCTTGATTTCTTCTCCAAATTGTATGCAAAGTGGTAGGGTTACACCAAAGAGTAAACTAGAAGGCATTTCATCTCTAACCAAATATTTGATCACTTGACACTTCTTATAACCTTCAATGCACCATCAAATATGAACCTCATTGAAATTATAAATATGTTGCTCAATAAATTGCTCTTTGCATTTTCATGGCTACTAAAAGTGAATATAATCATCTTTATAGTGGTAAAAATGATAGAACCCATAATGAATCAATTTCATATAGTATGCCTTGGAAGAGATAGGGTTGTCTACCTCTTCAATCCTACTACTATTGAACTCATACCAATAGACAATTAATTGATATCTTCAGGGCTACACTATAATATTTTTAGAGTTGGCAATCAAATTAGCTATATAGTAGACCTTCGACCATTGAATTCAAGCATCCAACTCATTGGAATTAATTTAACCTAAGAAAATTTGAATGCTAATGTTGCTCTACACCTTCAAAGGGTCTTGTATTTAGAAAGGTATAAAGTTGGTAGTCATAGGTAGGTCTCCCAACTAATTAATAAGATCCCAAAAGTACCCAACTAAAGTGGCCCTTGTTCTTATAGAGCATATTAAAATAGGTTCTTGACATCTTGGATTTTGGTTTTAGGTTGTGATGTTGACTCTACCATTTATTAAATTCCTTTGTAAGGACAATGTGCTTTAGGGTATTAAGATTTAGAAACTAATACAACACCTTGATCCTTGCACCATGATTGCATATGAAAAAGTATTTATGATGAAGCATATTGGAATGTCCTATATTGGGTAAGAATATATACAAAGAAGATGGGTAAAATATAAGAAGTCAAGTAGAAAGAAATAATTACTCCATTTTTATTTTCCTGTAAAGATTTTGATCTAATACCACTTAAAGCATGCACAAAGGCCTAAGATGTGTGGAGGATAACTTACAAATCTAGCCTATGGCATGTGTAAGTTATAGCCATAGTTACTTTGTAAAAGATAGGGCCTTCTACTTTTAGTCAATAAAAAATGCATCTCAACAAAATAATTCACATAAGAGAATGTTACAAATGTAGAAATATACTCTAAAACATAAGATTTATATGTAAAGGCTCCTAAGTAGCCATGTTGGCTATCTTTATTGTTGTTAGCTATGGCCTTAGGTTAAGGCAATCAACTCTTGAGCATCAAGGTTAGGGTTAATGTTGACTTAGTCTATATATAGAAAGAGTTATATTGTAGTTCAAATAATCTTTCATATTTGAATCTTAGCCACCTTTATTGTACATATAAGACTCAACCCTCTCTAAGTGGAATCTATTACTTCTATTTTTGAATTTTTGGTATTAAATTTAAATTATGGTTATCAATGGATGTTTTGTGTTGTGCATTAGTGAATTATTACTAATATTACTATATTTTTAGGAGTTATTTCATTATAAGTTGTATCAAAGAATAAATCTTAGCTCCTTGTAGTGATGCAAAAGTTTAGTAGTAGGGTGCACAAACCATTCTAGAACTTCTATCAAATAGGTCTACTTTTATACTGGTAATTTTTCATCAATTTTTTTTGGCTTAATCTTTTGACACATTTTATTTACTAATATTTTGAATTCATTATTGTTAATTTATTTTTTACACTTAAAAAAAGTATTGGGTGTGTTAGAACCCTTATGTAAGGCCAATACCATTGCAATCATCTCTTTTATCTAATCAAAATAATGGGTATTTCTAGAAAAAGATTTTTGTAAACTGGGTGTATTGGTACCCTTGTGGAAGACCTATCTAATTACCATCCTCTCTTAAAGCTGATAAAATTAAGGGGTATTTATGATAAGAATTGTTTCAATAGTGTTCCAAAGGTTTATTTTGAATTTCACAATTTTCCCTAGTGTATGAACAAATTACTTTCTCCTACTAGTTGGTTGTGAATCAATAATCAACTATAGTGTGTTGGTCATTTAGAGGATGTATGCATGAGTAGAAAGAACAACAAACTAACATGCATATTTTTTAGTTGGACATTCTAGATTCTTGAAAATATATCAATGGATGAAGCATTATTTTTCTTGAAAATTATTAAAAGTAGATGCCAAGACCTTTGTGGCTAAATGTGAGGTATATCATCATGAAAAGGAGAAAACTATTAGATCTTTTAGGTTGTTGCAACCTGTGCTTATTCTTGACCACTAATGAGAGCACATATTCATGGACTTGATTGAGTGAATTCCCAAGTCTAAGGGTAAAATAGTGATCTTTGTGGTAGTGGATTGCCTTTCTAAGTATGCTCATTTCTATGCACTACAACATTTCTATTTAGCCAAAACGTATTCCAAGGTATCCCTCAATTATGCTTTTAAATTGTATGGTATGCCCAAGTCCATTATTTGCAATTATAACCCTACTTTAGTAGTAAGTTTTGGAAGGAACTATTTCATAATAATGGTACTATAGAATACATCCTTTTGTATCACCCTCATTCAAAGGCCCAAATGGAGATTGTAAATAAATGTTTGGATATTTACCTTCACTATTTTTCTTAAAAAAAGTACTATCACTAGGTTCATTGGATATTTTTAGGTGAATGGTGGTATAATACTTCTTACCATTATTCCCTTAATATGTACCAATTTTAGGCCTTTTATGGTTAGAAATCTTCTTCAATGATAGACTGTTGGACATTTTGAGCTCATTTAGTTGTCATTGATGTCAAGATGAGAAGTCATTAATGCCAAAGTGAACATATGAATTTGTCATTAATACCATGGAGTACACCATTACTGCCACCAGGAACAATGTAAAGAGTTGAAGAAAATTTGTCAAAATATTGTTTTATAAGGGTTTGTGTTAAAACCATGGTGGAAAATTAAAAGGTTTTTATCATTGTAAGGATATAAAGGCTTCCTTAAACATTGTGATGGCACAATTAAGGTTTTTATTAAAACCATGGTGGTAGAATAATTTACATAAAATCAGTGGAGTACAAAGAAAGGTTTAAATTTTATCTCAAGAAGGCTTTAATTTTTATTAAAGTCAAAGGTTTATATAGATAATTTATAAAATTTAAATTCTTTTAGAATTTAAATAATTTATAAATTATAAAGGTTTTAAATAGGCACCAACGTCATCAATTTAGTGGAGTGCCAATGTCTATGTCAAAAGGTGAAATTCATATATAAAAGCTATGCTAAAGGGGCATTAAACTTACCCTTCATCGATTAATATTCATGCGACAGAGAAGAATTATTCGTGCAATAGTTGAGGAAGAAGATAAATTTTGTGTTGTCTTTTAGCGCAAGGAAGAAGATGAAATTGGAAGGCTTAAGGCCTCACTCCCATTAGACAGGGTGGTCCATTGGTAGCATGCATTTTGTGAGAACGTTGGAAGTGGAAGTGACCACGATCGATTCACGTGGAGGTTGTTGGCATGTTTGTATTGAGTGCTACGAAGGAAAATATTTTGGCACGTGCTCATTTGTGCGCTAGGCTTAGAAGAAAGAGCACAAGGTGCTCTTAATATTCCA
This sequence comes from Wollemia nobilis, assembly GCA_028583015.1. Taxonomy (NCBI): domain Eukaryota; kingdom Viridiplantae; phylum Streptophyta; class Pinopsida; order Araucariales; family Araucariaceae; genus Wollemia; species Wollemia nobilis. The sequence goes on from JAQPPZ010002512.1 coordinate 7,245,078, forward strand.
ATAATGTGTCTAGTACATGCGAAAGTCTAGCCCATGGCTAGGGTGCACGAGGAGGCAGAGATTTGGGGTTCGAATATCATAAGTGGCAAAGCTATTTTTTTTGTTAAATAAATTTTTATTTGCCTAATGATTTTCCTAAGGTAAAAAAGGGAGTTATAAGGGTAGAATGAAAATGGTAGGGTACCTAGGAATAGATATTTGGGGATATATTATTATATTGTATAAGGGTTGGCATGGGCCACACATAACCCAAGGTTGATTGTATTATAATATTATATTATATTTTAATATAATATAATATTAGTAGTAGGCTCTCCAAAGTAGAATAAGAATATGGATATATAAAGAAGAGATATTTGTCATTGTAGGATATTCATATCATTGAAGAAGAATCTTATGTAATCGTCGTGCCCACGAAGTGGCCTCTCATCTTGGGAGATCTTGTGGAGTTATTCCTTCCTTAAGGATTATTATTGGTGTTGCCCTACCTTAAGGGTATTATCTATCTCTCTCTCATTTGTGGATTGTTATTGTGGATAATATATTGTGGATGAATGATTTGATATTTCTGCATATTGGTGAATGGTTCATGTTTAATAATAAAAGTTATGCAACAAGTGGTATCAGAGCAACGATTTTGGCAAAGTGGGGATTTTTGTGTGAAACCCTAGAATTAGGGCAAATTTTTTTTGGAAAAACATCTCATCTTTCAGGAGCCATATCTCTGCGCAAGTTTATCCGATTCAGGCGATTCTTGGATCAGATTGTGCAGAATTTGAAGAGCTTTAAAATGAGTGGTCATATGATGGAATCTGAGCAGTATTGAGGGAGATACGACCTTTTGAAGTTAGTCATCCGAAACAAGGATAGTGACGAATTTCGCAGATTTTTTTGGAAAAACGTCTCATCTTTCAGAAGCCATATCTTTGCGACAGTTAATCCGATTGAGGCGATTCTTGGATCAGATTGTGCAGAATTTGAAGAGCTTTAAAATGAGTGGTCATATGAAGGAATCCGAGCAGTATTGAGGGAGATACGACCTTTTGAAGTCAGCCATCTGGAACAAGGAAAGTGACGAATTTTCAAGTCGCGAATTTTTCAAAAGACAATTTGTTTAGTTCGGGTAAGCAAATCAGTTGCACTTTATTTTGTTTGGAAGAAAAATTGCAGATGTAGTTGTCTTTGGGATTTTTAGCTTCAACTTGGTGGGAAGATATTTTTTTTTTCCATAAAACCCTAGTTTGCATTAGGGCATGATATTTATTATCAAAAAACCCTAGTTGCATTAGGGCATGAACAATGGTACTCCAACGTTTTTCTGGAGAAGATGATATTGATGCTCGAGAATGGTGGAAAAATTTTAGATCTCGATGTTGTAATGTCTCATGGGGGAAATCCATGCTTGGTATATGTCTTCAAGGGAAAGCTTTGTTTTGGTTGGATAAGTTTTGTAAAGAAAGGAATAATGAATACACTTGGGATGAAATAGAGCATGCATTCTTGAGTAAATGGGACCCATATTATGTAGATCGCCTAAGGGATTTGATCGACGACTATGAAAAAGAAATAAAATTACTCAAGAAGAAAGAGGAAAAGGTCAGGGAAGATAAAAAAGATGTCAGTATGCAGACAGAGGAAACCATACCTGTGGTGGAAGATAAATTAGAAAATGGACAAAGGAATTTGTTTAAATCTAAAAAGTCTATTTTGCAGGTTCATGGAAGCATTCAAAAGGAACAGGTTATTATTTCCATTGACCCTGGTAGCAGATATAATTTTATTAATATTGCTTTGGCTAAGAAGTTGCAAGTTCAAGCAACAAAAATTAAGGACATACAGCTAGAGGGTGAGAATGTTCAGATTTTTAAAGATTTGAAGATCACCATGGATAAATATGTTTTACATTCAGATTTCTATGCTATTGAGATGGATGATGAGGATATTGTTCTTGGTTATCCTTGGTTAGATTCTTTGGGTACTGTTAACATTAATGTGCAAAAGAAGTTTATGAAGTTATGGTATAGAAAAAAGAAGATAACATTGCAGGATATGTCTCAGCTTGAGGAGCAAGGATACAAGGAAAATCAAGAAGCGGTTGTAGAAGAACAAATTGAAGAACATGAAACAGAATCCAAGAAGGCGATAGTAGCAATAGAGTCCATGAAAGAAGTAGCAGTAACTAATTCAGTGGAAATAACATTGCAGGATATTTCTCAGCTTGAGGAGCAAGGATACAAGGAAAATCAAGAAGTGGTTGTAGAAGAACAAATTGAAGAACAGGAAACAGAATCCACGAAGGCGATAGCAGAAACAGAGTCCAAGGAATATTTGATAGAAGAGCACAAGGACACACCAAACAAAGATAACATGAAAGAACAAGGTGTAGAAGAATTTATAACAATGAAGCCAAAGGTTGAAAAGTCAAAGAAGGTAGAACATCAAGTAAAGGTTGCACCATATCGCCATCCACACCACCATGAGCGAAAACAATATTGGAGGCATGGTTCAAGGCAACAACATTATGGTTCTACATGTAATCAACAGGGCACCAACTATGGCAGTGTTTGGCAAAGAAAGCATAGTGATCATGGTTTTCAGCATGGTTCATCAGCATCAAGGAACAAGTGGACCCATCATTCAAGTTATCAAAATACAGCAACGAAGCGTGGAGCCAACGAAGCAGATTTGGATACTCAAGTAACAAAATTGCGTACCAGCATCATCGAGTTTCACTTGGATGGATGGATGATCGAGATTGGTACCAATTGCTAACATTGCTTAGCAAATCATACTATCAGGTTTCTTCATATGTTTCGAGGACGAAACATTTGTAAGGAGGGTGGCATGGTAGGGTACCTAGGAATAGATATTTGGGGATATATTATTATATTGTATAAGGGTTGGCATGGGCCACACATAACCCAAGGTTGATTGTATTATAATATTATATTATATTTTAATATAATATAATATTAGTAGTAGGCTCTCCAAAGTAGAATAAGAATATGGATATATAAAGAAGAGATATTTGTCATTGTAGGATATTCATATCATTGAAGAAGAATCTTATGTAATCGTCGTGCCCACGAAGTGGCCTCTCATCTTGGGAGATCTTGTGGAGTTATTCCTTCCTTAAGGATTATTATTGGTGTTGCCCTACCTTAAGGGTATTATCTATCTCTCTCTCATTTGTGGATTGTTATTGTGGATAATATATTGTGGATGAATGATTTGATATTTTTGCATATTGGTGAATGGTTCATGTTTAATAATAAAAGTTATGCAACAAGTGGTATCAGAGAAACGATTTTGGCAAAGTGGGGATTTTTGTGTGAAACCCTAGAATTAGGGCAATTTTTTTTTTGGAAAAACATCTCATCTTTCAGGAGCCATATCTCTGCGCAAGTTTATCCGATTCAGGCGATTCTTGGATCAGATTGTGCAGAATTTGAAGAGCTTTAAAATGAGTGGTCATATGATGGAATCCGAGCAGTATTGAGGGAGATACGACCTTTTGAAGTTAGTCATCCGAAACAAGGATAGTGACGAATTTCGCAGATTTTTTTTGGAAAAAATGCCTCATCTTTCAGAAGCCATATCTTTGCGACAGTTAATCCGATTGAGGCGATTCTTGGATCAGATTGTGCAGAATTTGAAGAGCTTTAAAATGAGTGGTCATATGAAGGAATCCAAGCAGTATTGAGGGAGATACGACCTTTTGAAGTCAGCCATCTAGAACAAGGAAAGTGACGAATTTTCAAGTCGTGAATTTTTCAAAAGACAATTTGTTTAGTTCGGGTAAGCAAATCAGTTGCACTTTATTTTGTTTGGAAGAAAAATTGCAGATGTAGTTGTCTTTGGGATTTTTAGCTTCAACTTGGTGGGAAGATATTTTTTTTTCCATAAAACCCTAGTTTGCATTAGGGCATGATATTTATTATCAAAAAAACCCTAGTTGCATTAGGGCATGAACAATGGTACTCCAACGTTTTTCTGGAGAAGATGATATTGATGCTCGAGAATGGTGGAAAAATTTTAGATCTCGATGTTGTAATGTCTCATGGGGGAAATCCATGCTTGGTATATGTCTTCAAGGGAAAGCTTTGTTTTGGTTGGATAAGTTTTGTAAAGAAAGGAATAATGAATACACTTGGGATGAAATAGAGCATGCATTCTTGAGTAAATGGGACCCATATTATGTAGATCGCCTAAGGGATTTGATCGACGACTATGAAAAAGAAATAAAATTACTCAAGAAGAAAGAGGAAAAGGTCAGGGAAGATAAAAAAGATGTCAGTATGCAGAGAGAGGAAACCATACCGTGGTGGAAGATAAATTAGAAAATGGACAAAGGAATTTGTTTAAATCTAAAAAGTCTATTTTGCGGGTTCATGGAAGCATTCAAAAGGAACAGGTTATTATTTCCATTGACCCTGGTAGCAGATATAATTTTATTAATATTGCTTTGGCTAAGAAGTTGCAAGTTCAAGCAACAAAAATTAAGGACATACAGCTAGAGGGTGAGAATGTTCAGATTTTTAAAGATTTGAAGATCACCATGGATAAATATGTTTTACATTCAGATTTCTATGCTATTGAGATGGATGATGAGGATATTGTTCTTGGTTATCCTTGGTTAGATTCTTTGGGTACTGTTAACATTAATGTGCAAAAGAAGTTTATGAAGTTATGGTACAGAAAAAAGAAGATAACATTGCAGGATATGTCTCAACTTGAGGAGCAAGGATACAAGGAAAATCAAGAAGCGGTTGTAGAAGAACAAATTGAAGAACATGAAATAGAATCCAAGAAGGCGATAGTAGCAACAGAGTCCATGAAAGAAGTAGCAGTAACTAATTCAGTGGAAATAACATTGCAGGATATTTCTCAGCTTGAGGAGCAAGGATACAAGGAAAATCAAGAAGTGGTTGTAGAAGAACAAATTGAAGAACAGGAAACAGAATCCACGAAGGCGATAGCAGCAACAGAGTCCAAGGAATATTTGATAGAAGAGCACAAGGACACACCAAACAAAGATAACATGAAAGAACAAGGTGTAGAAGAATTTATAACAATGAAGCCAAAGGTTGAAAAGTCAAAGAAGGTAGAACATCAAGTAAAGGTTGCACCATATCGCCATCCACACCACCATGAGCGAAAACAATATTGGAGGCATGGTTCAAGGCAACAACATTATGGTTCTACATGTAATCAACAGGGCACCAACTATGGCAGTGTTTGGCAAAGAAAGCATAGTGATCATGGTTTTCAGCATGGTTCATCAGCATCAAGGAACAAGTGGACCCATCATTCAAGTTATCAAAATACAGCAACAGAAGCGTGGAGCCAACGAAGCAGATTTGGATACTCAAGTAACAAAATGGCGTACCAGCATCATCGAGTTTCACTTGGATGGATGGATGATCGAGATTGGTACCAATTGCTAACATTGCTTAGCAAATCATACTATCAGGTTTCTTCATATGTTTCGAGGACGAAACATTTGTAAGGAGGGTGGCATGGTAGGGTACCTAGGAATAGATATTTGGGGATATATTATTATATTGTATAAGGGTTGGCATGGGCCACACATAACCCAAGGTTGATTGTATTATAATATTATATTATATTTTAATATAATATAATATTAGTAGTAGGCTCTCCAAAGTAGAATAAGAATATGGATATATAAAGAAGAGATATTTGTCATTGTAGGATATTCATATCATTGAAGAAGAATCTTATGTAATCGTCGTGCCCACGAAGTGGCCTCTCATCTTGGGAGATCTTGTGGAGTTATTCCTTCCTTAAGGATTATTATTGGTGTTGCCCTACCTTAAGGGTATTATCTATCTCTCTCTCATTTGTGGATTGTTATTGTGGATAATATATTGTGGATGAATGATTTGATATTTCTGCATATTGGTGAATGGTTCATGTTTAATAATAAAAGTTATGCAACATAAAATTTTCTTGTTTGGTAATTGATTTATGTTATTGGAGTTATAAGGAAAGTGGATTTGATTTTTGCCAAAGTTCTTCTTGCTATTAAAATTTAATTAAAGAGGTTTTTGAGTTAAATTTTGGTGGATGTTAAATTTATTTTAATTGGGAGATTATAAGGTGTTATTGGAAAATATTTTATGTATTTTCATGGTCGTCTTTATAGATGGAGTGATAATATGTAATTGAGTTTTTACATTACATTGTGAGAAATATTTATCTTCTAGCCTCTTTGAGTTTGGCATATAAGTGGTTGTGGTTGTGGCAGATTTATGAGATCCCTTAATCATCAAGAAAAAGGTATGAGCAAATTCTTCCATAGTTGAGTTGATTGATTGATTTTCTAAAAATAAGTTTGGAGTGAAAATTATTTGATTAGGGCTTCCTTATTGAGTATGTTTGAGTTAATGCTTCAAGGTTTTCTGGGTTAAAGAGTTTTTATGTGAACCTTGTTTTATAAGCATTGTTGTTTAAGCCATTTGTTGAGTAAAGAACTTGAACTAGGGTTTGAATATCATTGCTATGTGAGGATTGTTTTATAAGCATTGTTGTTGAAGCCATTTTTTGAGCAAAGAACTTGAACTAGGATTTGAATATCATTGCTATGTGAGGATTGTTTTATAAGCATTGTTGTTGAAGTGAGTTGTTGAGAAAAGAACTTGAACTAGGGTTTGAAAAAAATATGAGTATCATTGTTATGTAAGATTTGTGGTTGAGCATTGTTGGAAACATTTTGAGTTGATGTTTATATGCTTGGACTAGGGTTTGTGAGCAAGTATTATTTCATTGAGTGATTGGTTGAGTAGAGTTGGTTGAGCCTAGTCAAGTGGATGTGTGAAGTGATTGTTCAAGTTCCATAAAACAAACTATTATATATTCTGAATTGAGTTGAGATAGTGATTGAGCACTGAGTTGAATTTGAAGCATATTGAGTCTCTAAAAATTCTCCTTATATTTCTAATAGAGTGATTGAAATTAATTGAGCATTGTGAGTAGTATAGAATAGATTGAGTCTCTAACAATTCTCTTTGTGTTTCTATGAGATTGGACAAGTTCTATGTGGACTTGTTGAGCAGATTTGAGGTAAGTCTTTGAGGAGACTTATGGACTGATTTTGTGTGAGATTTTGTGGAAGCTTACAATACAAATTTGGATAAGTTCTTGAGAGGACTTATAGAGCATATTTGGACAATTTCTAGAGAGGACTTGTAGAGCAGATTTGAGCAAGTTCTAGAGAGGACTTGTAGATTGAGCAAGTTCTAGAGAGGACTTGTGGAGCAGATTGAGCAAGTTCTAGAGAAGACTTATAGAGCAGATTGAGAAAGTTCTAGAGAGGATTTGTAGAGAATATTTGATAAATTTCTAGAGAGGACTTTTAGAGAATATTTGAGCAAGTTCTATAGAGGACTTGTGGAGAAAATTGAGCAAGTTCTAGAGAGGACTTGTAGAGCAAATTGAGCAAGTTCTAGAGAGGACTTGTAGAGCATATTTGAGCAAGTTATGAAGAGGACTTGTGGTTAGATTAGTGTGAGATTTTATGGAAGCTTACAAGGCATATTTGAGACAATTCTTTGAGAAGACTTGAGAGCAGAGTTGATTGATTTTTTCAAACCTTGAGTTAAGGTTTAGGGCATATCCAATAGATTTGAGTCAAGCCTTGAGTTAAGGATTGAGGATAGAGATCAAGGATATATTTGTGCTAGACTGAAGGATTTTTTTTAGTGTAAATTTGAGAGCAAATTTTGGTGCAAATTTGAGGACAAGTTTATGCCAGACTAGAGACAGATATTGAGCATATTTGTACTAGATCAAAGGACTATGTTTAGTGTAGATTTGATATAGTGCTTTGGAGATGATAGAGCAGAGAGGACAGTAGTCTCTAGTAGATAGAGATCCATTAGCCAAGGTAGTGAGGATAGGTCTTCTGAGTGGGGACAAGAGTCTTCAATGGAGAGAGATCCGAAAGCCAGTCCAATGGAGGTAGTAATATTCTAGAGGATCACCATCCAGAGCATAGGAGAAGGATTTCTCCTATGGATAGAGATACATGAACTTGATTTAAGGGATTGGTGTCTCCTTTGGATAGATGTCCATAAACATTGTAATAGGGAAAGGATTATCAAGATATTGATTGAGAAAATTCTAGTGAAATATTTTCTCCGTGGAGTAGCCCACATTGGGTGAACCACGTAAATTGTGATGTCTCTATTGTGTGTGGTGATTTGTGCATTGCTTTGATTACTGTTGTTGATATTTCTATCTATACATTGCATAGTATTGATTTGGAAATAAAAGTAAAAATTGGTCTTATATTGTTCACCCCCTCTCAGTATAAGCTTGTGTTCTTCATAGACTATGTTCTAGGATCCTCCTAGGTGAATCAGGTGGATAATTTTTTATAGAAATATGGACTTAAACTTCAACTTCTTTAAGGTAATTTTATGAAGACCTAGAACTACAATATTTATTAGCAAGACTCACATCATTGTGAATGATAATTTTCCATAGTAATATGGTATCTTTGTGCCTCCATCCCTATAAGAAATTTTTCTTGAAGACCAAGTCTAGTTAGAAATTGGCTTAGTTTTATTGGCCTTACAATGTGGTTTGTCACATTGGTGAAGTGGAATATCAAGTAGAGATTCCATCATCTTCCTACATCCATCTTGTCTTTTATGTTTCTCATCTCAAATAGGTTATTTTCCAAAATGTGTGGTCCTAGAAAAATATTTTAGCACTCAATGAAGAAGATCAAATCACTCTCTATCCAAAATTAGTATTGTAGTCTAGATTTTGTCTTTTGTGAACTTGTTGGATCTAGGAGTTCCTCATCAAGTGGTAAGATCTTCCAAAAGAAGATGCTATGTGGGAGCCTAAGAGCACTTTACAACAATTTATAGTTTTGAGGATAACTTTCTAATGGGAAATCCATGTAATGACTCCTATGTAGCCACATTGTCTATCTTTATTTTTGTTACCTTAACCCCTAAGTTAAGGTAGTCATCCCTTGACCATTAGGGTTATGGTTAATGTTGATTTCATCTATAAATAAGAAGAGTTATATTGTAGTTGGAATCATCTTTCATATTTGAAGCTTAGTCACATTTTTACACATGAGAATTTGATCTATGCAAGTGGCTAAGAGAATTTTCTCTCTTTAATTGGATAATATTTATATTGATTTAGAATATAGAAATTGTTACTTGTATTTCTGATTTTTTTGCATTATGTAGCACCCTAAAATTGGCGCAGTAAAATTATAAAATTTACATTCACCTTAGTAAATAAATTTAAATTCAAATTTAACCTCCCAAACCGCCCGTTAACCGTCGAGAAATCCGTTTCCCCCTTTTTCGCGCCATTTTTAGAGGTTGTTTTGACCGTTTGACGATATCGTCGCCGATCAGACGATATCGCCCTAGATTTGACGATTTCGTCTGGACTAGGACGTCCAGACGATCTTGTCACAAAACTAAATTTGCATAGTTGGAATCTGTTCCAACGGGTCTCCAATCTGGGCAGAAGCGTGTCTGCGCCGTTGGGACCCTCCCCTGTTGGAGATCTCCCAAATTGGGATGATCTCCAACCTCCTAACTACTCCCCCTAAGCCTATTTAACCTCTAGGATTTTCCCTCCCCAACCCCTGGCTGAAATTTTCTGCAAAGTGATTCCCTCTACGTCAAAACATCCTAATCTTGCTTTTGCACTAGTCCCATAGCAATTTTGTTGCAGGTACATCACTGATTTTTAGCCGGAGCCAGCATCCATCGTCGTCGACGAACCTGTTCAGATCGGAGGCGATCCCGTCAAATGTGAGACGATTTTGTACTGATGCGAGACGATCTCGACTGCAGTCCACATCGAGGCAATCAGTGCCTAGAGTTTGCTTTTCTTAACTCTTTCTCCGTCTTTTTATTCTGCAAATTAGATTATTTATTCAGTGTTTATGCTATTTTGCATTTGGAGTTCACCCATTTAGCTTAGATTGCATGCTAAGTTCATGATCTACCATTAAAGTACAGTAATTTGTTTTAATTTTTGTTCTTAAATATTGTTCAGTATTCATATTGCTATTTGGTGTAATTTGCCTCTGTTAGCATAGTAGAATTTCTTGTATTTTGCATCTGTTTTTTGTTTTGCAGGTCTCTGACAAATTCGTCTAACGAATTCGTCAGATCTCAGACGATTCTGTCAGTCTCAGATGATTCTGTCAGATCTCAGACGATTCTGTCAGTTTCAGACGATTCTGTCAGATTGCAGGCGATTCTATAGAATTCCAGACGATCCAGACTGCTTCAAACGTCAGAATCTTCTTCAGACATCCGGATCAGGTATTCCCCATTGTCATTCTATAAAATTCTCTATTTTTTGCTTTCAAATTTATTTGCTGTATTCATGAAAGTTGCATTTTCATGTAGTTTAATTTAGATTCATTCGGCCAAACCTAGGATATGAATGCTTAAGATTAAAACGAACTCATCTAAACACATTCCAAAACCTAGGCGTGGAAACTTCCGCTAAATGTTTCCTGGTGAACCCACCATCCATCGAAAAATCACCAAAATACACCTCCCTTGAGAGGCGGGACCTTCGCAAAGTCCTCTCAGTCCGAGGTACCGCACCATCCTTTTCCCATCCTCCTTCCGGGTGCGGATCCTATAGCCTGAAGGTAGGGATGCGAAAAATTTGGAGCGATACATTTTGGTGAACCCGACGTGAATGCATCATAACCTTTTGAAAACAAAAACAAAAACAAAAACAAAAAAAATTAGAACAACTAAAACTTAGATGCATTTTAAAACATTTAAGGTTTAAAGTCATGTTTAGATGGTAGCTCCTAAAAAGAGGTTAGCAGTTACTATAAACGTAGAAAATCAATTGGCAGCTATAGAAGTTAATTTTGTCCTTAGTATCCCTGAAACAAGTAGAAATCAATTCCTGTGGGACGAACTTGATAGGAGACTTAGTCTCATCTCATCTAGGTCCACACAACTTAAGCAAATTAAGAGGCTAGTCTTGGATAGAATCCTGGATCCTCACCAACTAGTTTTTTATCATGAACTTCAGAGAGCCTGCCATAGATGGTTAGCTTATAGGAGAGCCTTAGTATCTTCAAAATTATTCACCTTCGAGGAATACCTCGAGAATGCAGCCATTGTGCACCAATTCCTAGGCCTTGTAGAAGACCAAGAGGTTGTTCTTACAGATAGGGAAATATGGAATAGAGTTCCTCGTGCTATGTTATATCGAGAGTATTGCCATGAGCTTTACTTCTATCAACCAGCATCTGAGACAGATAATATTACCATAGCCCTTTTCATCAAATTCTTAAAAGAAAACTTTCAATTTGAAGAAGAACATTTCATGACTCCTGAACAACTCGAACCTATTAATGATATTCATAAGTTATTCATAGAAAACTAGCTCATTTACTTTCAGTCTTATTATTTCGTGCATTTATTGTGTTATTTGCTGTCTTTATTATATTGTTTCAAAAAAATTAAAGAAAAAATAAAAAATCAAAAACTTAGCAAAAACTTAAACATTTCAATTTCAAATATTGTAGTAGGTATATAGTAAATATATACCTCTTAATTTGTTGCATATATATATATATATATATATATATATATATATATATATATATATTTGCTGAAATCAAAACTTAGCACCATGCCTAAACTTAGGAATGGTAAAGAAACTTTAGGGGAAGGAGAAGATTGGTTACAAGATACAACTGAAAACCCAAATGTCCTTCTTGGAGATACAAATCCGGAAGGAGAAACTCTAGGTCAATCAGATGAAGACTTAGGTGAAGATAAGGAACAAGAAGCAAATGTTAAAGAGGATGGATCCTCATCCCCTAGAGTAGCTCCAAATGGAGCTATTGCCTTTGACAATGTAGAGCATTTCAAGAGATTTCTCATGGAAAACATTGATGACCTTAATGTGGCAATTCGCCTTGATAAAGGGCAAATTAGTAAAACTCAAGCAACCATGGAATATATATGCAATATGCAGACTAATCCCTTGTCTTTCATTGATCAAGAAAGTGACAAGGGTGGACCATCCAATACGGATATGGTCACTATAGCCCAAAGCATGTCAAAACAACAGGTTACCCAACCTCCTAAGGAACCTGTTACTCAACCTAAAATCACTCCCGCACAAAAGAAAATTCCCTTCACTACTTTATTTCACCAAACTATTGAGCAAAATGCTTTAAATAAATAGAAACATAAAACAAAGCCAAATACAAACTTTCAACAATCCGGAATACAACATAATCCAACTTCAAAATTCCTCCATAATACTTTTCCTACCAATAATTTACACAACAGTAACATGGCATCTAATCCGCATGTTCCTCCATCATACGCCCATAACACTCATGTCAATGCCCTACCAAACCAATATGGGGGGCAAACTAGTAATCTGGAAGCCATGGTGAAACAATTGGCTTCACGTATGGACCAGATAGATCCCTACCATCCCTCGTATAATTATCGAGAGATTTGTAGTCAACCTTTGGATCCCATAGTTGTAGCTCAACCATATCCTAAACATTTTCCCATGCCTGTTCTGCCTATATATAAAGGAACCGAAGATCCCATAGAGCATCTTCGCATGTTTAGGATAGCATGTCACGACATATCGCATGACGACTTGCTATTACTAAAAATGTTCCCCAAAAGTTTAGGTGGGATGGCATTAGAGTGGTACTATCAATTGCCCACTCATTCTTTAAGAAACTTCGAAGAAACAGCGAAATCATTTGTCCATCAATTTAGTGCCTACATCGAGAGGCATGTAACTATTAAAGACCTATACAATTTAAAACAAGATAAGGATGAATGCTTTGCCGATTTCTTAGCTAGATGGAGGCAATTGATAGGAAAACTGCACTTTGTGTTGCCTTATAGGGAAATGTTGGACATTTTCATCAACAATTTACAAGAACAAATATCTTATGAGCTATCAACCGCTACCCTAACTACCTTCGATCAAGCTATAGATTTAGCTCGAAGAGTAGAAGATGCCCTCATTAGGAGAGGCCAACTTAGGAAGAAGGATGATGAGAAAACATCTAGAAATCAATATAAAAACAAACAGGTTGTCGGTGATGGAGTCACTGACAGCAGAAATGTTGCTAATGTCAATGCAACGAAGACAACAGAAAAATTCATATTGAAACCTCCTGACAAGCCTCCTCGAGAATTCACTAGATTAAACCAACCTTTGTCAACTATTTTACCTCAATTACTCGAAAGAGGTTTGATCCAATTACCCGCTATCCGGGAACCTGACCCAAGTATACCCGGATATAGAGCTGATTTGCACTGTGATTTCCATAGAGGACCTGGACATTCTACCAACGCTTGTAAGAGGTTGAAACATAAAATACAAGATTTGATTGACAATAATGAAATGGAAGTGCAAGCCTTCCAACCTAAACAAAACCCTCCTAATAATACTCAAAAGACCATTCCCCAAAATCAAAATCAAAATGCCAATCAAACTTTAGACATATTTCAACACCCTTTACCAAGACATGGTAAAGAGGTAGCCAATCAAATCGAACATCATAATGTTCCCCCTCCTACCCGATATGTAGGAACCATTAGCGGACAATTACCTATTCAGGATCCTCAAATATTTGACACGACCTTATCCCTGGTTACGACCAGGCCCTTACATAATTTTCAAACTTCTGATTCTAGTGATATAGAGTCAGATAGTGAAAGTGAAGTAGACATTACTTCAAACCAATCGAATAGTTCTAAAAACGAATCAGATCCTATTCAACCTATCACAGATGATATGGTTCCAGAAGAACCATTTCCTAGAAGAGTCACTACTCGACCTTCTTCTAATATAGTCCTTCCTTATGAACAAGCCATAAATTCTCAACCGAGACCGTTTCAACGTCTTCACTATAACATTGTAGGTACCATTGGAGTCGTTACTCGACAACAAGCTCAAAAATCTCAACAAGAACCAAACCAGAATGATGGATCAGCTCCATTCGTTCTGAAAAACCCCAATAAAGGGAATCATGCTCCTAATATCCAATCTAAACCCCCTTACAGCATTAATGAGCAATTGTCTAATACCACGGCCAAAATTTCCCTCTTAGATTTATTAAGATCCTCTCCCACCCATAGGGATGAGTTGATGCTTACATTGAGCCAAATGATGGTACCTCAAAACATTCAACCTGAAGCTATGGCCAATACTATCATCACTCGAGAGATTGATTGTATTGACTTCCGGGATAAAGATATCCCGCAACACAGTTTACATAAGGACAATCCCTTATACATTACTGCTTTAATTGGAGATGTAGTTGTCAAAAGAGTTTTGATTGATAATGGCTCATCTCTAAACATTTGCACCTTTGACTTCTACCAACGATTTGGCTTTAGAAGTGATGAAATGAAGAAAATTGATATGATCATCAAAGCTTTTAATGATGAAACACAAGAAACGTGTGGAGTTATTACCCTCCCATTGCAAGTTGGTCCTAGAACCCTAGAAACAATCGTGTTTATTGTACATTGCCCAACATCGTACAATATACTTTTGGGTCACCCTTGGATCAACGCCATGCGAGCAGTCCCATCAAATTTACACCAATGTGTTAAATTTGAGTTTAAAAATAAGTTGGTCACTATTCATGGTGACCCTAGACCTTTTGATATGTGTGCTTTGGCAGAACCAGTTGGAGTGCAATTTTGCCCTGCTCTGTCATCCACACATCCTAGTTCTTCTTTTTCATCTAAAACTGTGAAACATAAACCCATAACTTCCCCTAGTCCTCCTCCATTAACTTCATCCTCCTATATAGATCAACAACCCTCTAAAAAAATTATTCTAGAACCTCAAAAAGATTTTAAATCTACAACCAATCCTTCAACTACTACCCCTACAAATTCAAAACCTCTAGACACATCTATCATACCTTCCACATCTCAAGACATAGGTAATAAGCCTTCTACATCTTATGCCCTTTACGATGAACTATTACCAGATTTATCTACAACCTTAATATCAGAAAAAATGAATGCTTTCATGCAAGATTCAAACCTTTTAAATAAATTGCCGCCATCTCCTCGTACTTTGGGCCTCCCACAACCTATGGGAAGTACTTACCAAGTCGGGAGTTGTGCCTTCATTTATAAAGGATATGACTGGGGAAGAATCCCTCGGAATATCAAAACTCATCATGAGGGATACGCTCGGTGTTATTTTACCAATGATTATATTAAAGCTAAACCCATGATGCTTAAAATGGGATATGAAGGGAAAGGCTTAGGACCTTTCCAAAATGGCATGAAAGAACCTTTCGAGGTAGAACCGTGGCCTGCCTGCTGTGGTGTGGGCCTATTTCCTAGTAAGGGACAACCCTTTCCTTTTGAAGAGGATGATCACCTCATATGCTATCAAGATTATTTGGATAGGCATGTTGATTTGCCTCTTAAAAATCAGTCATTTTCATGCAACATGCTATCCATAGCATACCCTGAAATGATTGCTGACCCCGATGAAGAGTTGGAAGGAGATATCTTCCATGATGTCTCTGTTGAAGAGATGTTGCACAATGGGTTTTATTTTGATGGTTCTATACCAACTATAGCCCAACTTGAGGCCACTGATCCTCAGAATGAATTATCTAAATTAACCTTACAAGAATTACAAGAATTGGGCGTTTCACCCGCCCCACCTAATTTTGAAAGAGATCTACACATGGAGGTAGAAAATGTCATTAAAATTAACATTGGAGCTGAGGACAATCCTCACATAATCAATATTGGAGCAGAACTAAGTCAAGAAAAACAAGAACAATACATCACATTCCTTAAAGAGTATGAAGATGTCTTCGCTTGGACATACGAAGATATAGTCTAGACCCTTCCGTAGTCATGCATCATCTAGTGGTCCATCCGGATGCTAAACCGGTTAAACAAAAACTTAGAAAAATGCATCCCAAAGTGGCTCTGCTAGTCAAAGGGGAGTTAGAAAAACTCTTGAATGTTATCTTTATACAAGCTATTGATTATGCTGAATGGATCTCAAATGTAGTTCCAGTCACCAAGAAAGAAGCTACCAAAGTTAGGGTTTGCACCGATTTTAGAGATATCAATGTTGCATGCCCTAAAGATGACTTTCCTCTTCCAAACATGGATCAAATTATTGACTTCACTGTCGAAAGTGGGATGATGTCCTTAATGGATGGATTCTCCGGTTATAATCAGATCAGGATAGCTCCTGAAGACCAGGCTAAAACAGCCTTTATTACCCCCTGGGGTACCTTTTGTTGGAAAGTGATGCCATTTGGCTTAAAGAACGCCGGTGCAACTTATCAACGGGCTATGACCTACATTTTTCATGATATGATGCATGATATCCTACATGATTATGTGGATGATATTATAGCTCGCTCTCTTATTGAAGATCATCATTTGGATGATTTGCGAAAAGTTTTTAATCGATTACGAGAATATCTCATTCGATTAAACCCAGCAAAATGCATATTCGGAGTTAAATCCGGAAAACTATTAGGGGTTTTAGTTTCTTTACGTGGTATCAAAATTGACCCTCTCAAAATTGCGGCTATCACTGATATGCCCGCACCTACTAATATATCTGAATTACGAAGTTTACAAGGTAAACTTCAAGCTATCCGTCGCTTCATTGATAAGCTGGCGGATAAAACTAGTCCCTTTCTTAAACTCCTTAAGAAGGATGTCCCCTTTAATTGGGACACAGAATGTAGAGAAGCTTTTGAACTTCTCAAACAGTACCTCCTTAATCCGTCGGTGCTTTCACCGCCTAAATTCGATCGCCCATTTCTCCTATATATTTCAGCTTCAGATTATGCCTTAGGAGCTATGTTAGCTCAACTTGATGATGGAAAATGAGAACGTGCTAATTATTACATTAGCCGAACCTTCATCAGTTATGAAACTAATTACACAACATTAGAGAAGCTATGTCTAGCAATCGTTTTTGCTATGCAAAAATTATGACATCATATGCTTAGCCAAAAAACATATGTCATTGCCAAATATGATCCCTTAAGGTATCTCATGAGTCGACCTTATTTATCGGGTCGCACCGCCAAGTGGGTTCTTGCTCTAAGCGAGTTTGATCTCACATTCATAGGACATAAGTCTGTTAAGGGTCAAATCATAGCAGATCAATTAGCTGCTGCACCCTTAGAGTCTACTCATCCCCTCATCATCGAGTTTCCAGATGAATGCCTTCAATTAGAGGTAGACCATCCTGAACAATGGTCCTTATACTTTGATGGAGCCCGATGCATGAGTGGGGCTGGTGCGGGTATTATTTTAATATCTCTGCAAAAACATCTTATTCCTCTGTCCTTCAAACTGACCTTTGCTTGCACCAACAATACTACTGAGTATGAGGCTCTAATCCTTGGATTACGAGCTGCTTTAGCGCTAAAAATTAAACACCTTTTAGTTTTTGGTGATTCCCAATTGGTTATAAACCAAATTAATGAAGTTTATCAAACTCGAGATGATAAACTGTGCCCATATAAGGCCTATGTTTTACAACTAATGTCCTTATTTGATCAAGTTACCTTGGAAGCTATTCCTCGAACTAGCAACCGTGCAGCTGATGCTATGGCCGCAGCTGCATCTCTCCTGCCCTTGGAGTTAGATGACGAATATGCGACTATCATTATTCGTCGACTCCAGGAACCCGCTTCAAATAAGTCATGCTTAGAGCCTTTGGATGTGTTTCTAATCAATGAAACTACTCCTGAACCTTGGTACACGGACATATTTGATTTTCTCCAAAATGGGACTTTCCCTGCTAATTCTAATAGAAACCAGCGTCGATTATTACGTCGACGAGCAAGTCACTTTGTAATAATTGGCAATACTTTATATAGGAGATCTTTTGAAGGTATCCTATTAAGATGTTTAAACTTAGAAGAGTCTAAATCAGCCTTGAGTGAAGCCCACGATGGATCTTGTGGAGGACACTTTAGTGGTAGTGCCATTGCTAAAAAGCTCCTTCGGATAGGATACTTTTGGCCTACCATGGAAACGGATGCACATGAGTATGTGCGCCATTGCGACAAGTGTCAAAAACATGCTGACCTTGTCCATGCACCTACACAAGAGTTGCAGGCTATTTCATCTCCTTGGCCCTTTTCTAAATGGGGCTTGGATATTATTGGCAAAATCAATCTTGTGTCATCTGATGGACACAAGTTCATCATAACTGCCACTGAGTATTTCACGAAGTGGGTCGAAGCTATGCCTTTAGCTTCCTGCACTGGCACACAAGTTTCTAAATTTATTTTTAATCAAATTATTTGCAGGTTCGGAATTCCTGCCAACCTCATCTCTGACAATGGAACTCCTTTCAAAAATAAAGATGTTAAAAAATTATGCCAAAAATACAAGATTCAACATCGTTGGTCCACTCCCTATTATCCTCAGGGTAATGGTCAAGCAGAAGCTTCTAACAAAACTTTAATCAAAATTCTCAAAATATTAGTCAATAAAACTGGCCGTGACTGGCATATTCAATTATATCCAGCCTTGTGGGCTTATCGAACTAGTGTTCGAACCCCGACGGGCACTTCACCTTTTGTTTTGGTATATGGTGCTGAAGCGTTTTTCCATTTGAATTGGAAGTTCCTTCTTTGGCTCTGCTACTTCAAGATACCGAAGTAGGAGATGAATATCGTGTTTGGCAGACTCAGTCAGCTGGAACTCCTAGATGAAAAATGCATCAATGCTTTGGAGCATCTCCGTGCTTACCAAAACAAGCTTAAAAGATCATATGCTAAGAAAGTTCGTCATCGATCCTTTGAGATCGGCGACCTTGTTTTAAAAGAAAATAAAAAAAATACAAATGCAACCAAGGAACTTAAAGGTAAATTCGAGCCCAACTGGCTTGGACCATATATTATTACTGCTAAATTTGAATCAGGAGCATATAAATTATCTACCTTAGATGGTAAAGAACTTAAAGAACCCATGAATATTTTGCATCTTAAACGTTACTATGCATAAACTTGGTCATTTCATCCATGTATATATTTGTTCAAAATTACTATCTTATATTTCTTTCAATTTATAAAAAATTCAAAAACACCAAAAACATTCATAAATCTCCAAAAATCTTCAAAAACTATCTATTGCATTTGTTTAAGGCAGTTGTTAAATTTTTTGCTCAAAAATATAAAAACAACAATATTCTTGACTTTTTCGAAACCAAAACAATATACAAGAAGAAAGAGAGAGTCAACATTCTCAAAACTTCTTAAAATTATTTATATCTATATTTTTCTTCCAATTATTGCAGTTATATGTTTCAACTTATTTTGGATAAAATTAGCATTTATTTGGCATCCCTCACTTGCACACTCACAACAATAAATATCTTGATTTTATCTGGCATGATTACTAATCTCTCTTATATCAAAGTTCACAAAATTTAATTAAATAAAGTTTGAGCATAGAGAATTGATCTTGTTATTTACTTAAACCAAGCACATCTTTCCACAATAAAATGATTATATTTGTAATTTCCATGTTTTGCTACATAGTAGAACTGATTTCTTGAGTGAAAAGTTTCCCCTGCTATCCTATCATGCACATGGTCTAGAATCTTTGAGAATTGGCAAAAGGACAAGCTCACCCCTACCCAGAATAAAAATCCCTTGCTCTACAGCTAATCCGAGCAAGTATCCCTAGCAAAGAAAAAGAGAAGAAAAATTCAAGAAAGAAGAGAAAAGAAAAATGTTATTTCAGCAATGTTCCAAGCATTATCAAGCAAAAGAAATACTAAAAGAAAAATAAGCAAAGTTCAAAAGAAAGCAAGAAAGCAATAAAATCCCTTTCCCTACCCTTTGAAAAGAAAAGAAGGGTTGATGAGCTTGAATCCCTGGAATTCTCAATTATTCGAAAACTGTGAGGTAAGCCCCATAACAGGTGGTTTGTGCCCAACTTGCTTGGCCTTGGGTAACTCCTAGCGTGGTGATATGTCTGTCACATTAGCGACCTTCTTTTGTACAGACCTATGTCTGCTTATGGATTAGCTAGCTCTTGATAATCCGATCTACATAGTATCCTAGTATGGTTATATGCATCTACATCATGGTTAATGAACACTTATTTGGTTTCTTCAAATCACTTGTATCATAGTATCTTGCTCACAAGCTGGTAAATGAACAATGCAATTGCACACACATTTGTATTTGAGAGATTTTGTCTATCATTATGATAAATCAAGATCGGAAATGAATTCACATATGCACATGGGATTCCTTATAAATCTAACTTTTGTCTTCAAAATACTTTGAAATATTATTTTTGCAATTTGTTGAAATAAATCAAGTACAATTATTTTTCACAAAGACAACTATAGAATAGAAAAATCAAAAATTTCTTTCAAAATACACAAATCAAATCATATATATCTGGTTGACTTTCGCGACGATGGTATAGTTTCAAAACCAAAATTGGAATTTTATGCCTAGCGCAAGTCCTCATTTTCATATTTTCTGTTCATCAAAAATCAACCATGCAATAAAACTATTTTTTTGGATTTTCGCGATGATGGTATAAGTCTATACCTACATATTCTATGCCTAGCGCAAACCATTGTAACAATTTTTATTCCCCATTTATCAAATAAACCATATGACTTCATTTATTATGTTACACAAATTATGCTTTTCAAAAGCAAACCCATTTTTTTTCACTATTTTATGTCATTATGTCAACCTTCAACTTTGCAATGATGGTATAATTCCTAAGGAATTATTCACAAATTTTATCACACTTAGGAATTTATGCCTAGCAAAAATCATTTTAAAATATTTCATGCATAATATTTTCATGGAAATCTGAAAACAAATCATCATCATCATCATCATCATTTGCATCATCACAACAAAGTCTTAAGACAGTCTCTTAAGCACTCTTTTACTTTTCGCAATATTTCTATACTGGGATTAGCTTGACGACCGAGTGAGCGGCGACTCCATGAAATGGTCTATAATAGCGACAATGTCCTTTGAAATTATTGTTAAAAGTCCCCTTTTATTTTTATCAAATCATTGCATCACAAACAAACAATTTGTTACATCAGATTATTTCATTTACAATGTTATAGCATGACATTCAAATTATAATATTTCCAACGACATAATTACATCCAATTATCAAATCAATCAATCAAAACATAAAAGCATCATAAGCATCACAAAATACATAACACAATACAAGTCATATGATCAAAAATATCTCATCTATATATGTCACAAATATATATGTACATCATATCAGCTAGATTGGTATGCCACAATCCATATCTTGGCATACTCAATCAAATACCCTCTGTGTAGTGTCTCGAGAGCCCCTCGAGCTCTCAGCCTCATCTCCTCCCCCCCTAAGGTGGAGGAGGTGGCCCCATCGCAGTCCGTGTGGTGCCGTGAGTCCTGGATGCCGATCGTGATGATGTCCTAGATGACCCCATCATGACAGGCTCTGCAATGTGTGCTGGTAATGGCACCCTCTACTCCGTTGGCATCGCCTGGTAGTATAGAGCCTGATAGAAAGTGATCTGGGTGATAGCGTGAGCTAAATCCTGAGTGCTTGCTCCTCTGCCCTGAGCTCTGAGCCATGTAGCCTCATCCTGTAGTGTCTACACCTGAGCCCGCAAGTGGGCAACCTCAGCTCGGAGAGTCGCTGTCTCGCTGCTCTCCCCAGTGTCCACGCCCTTGCCCTTATCGGGCGATGGTGGTCTCTCTCTCTGTGGAGATGGGGGTCTCTCCTCCCTCCTCTCCCACTACCATGGCCTCTCCTATGCCTGTGGCCTCCTCTGCTCCCTCCTTCCGTGACCCTGGGCTGCCTCTATCGCTGCCTGGCACCGCCTCCCTATCCGATGCACAATCGCATGGATCGGACCCTGTGCCCTCGTCATCCGTGGAGGGCGGATGCCTACGTACCAGGCATCGTAGCCATCGGCTACTCCTACATCGTCCCCATCCACTGGCTGGATGGGGGCATCGTCTGCGTCCTGGCTCCAGAAGTGCTGCATGTCAGGAGCCCCGCTAACCGTGGTGTTATCGAAGACAGTCCGAGAAAACTCGTAGTCTCTGAGAGATGGGATCCCCTGTTGTAGACCGAACTATCACAAAACTTGGTCATAGCGGTGGAGCTCCACCTCTCCTCTCTCCATCCGTAGCCAGTAGACTCGCCTGATGCGAGCCAGCTCCTGTCCGTCCTCTGGCCACCCTGGATGCTCTCTCCATGGTCTCTAGGTGATCTGGTCTGGGACCAAATCATCCAGTAGTCTCCGGGACATCGGCAGGTCGATCCGCCGCTGTGACCCTCTCCGGAGCCACCAGTAGAAGACTCGGGGCCTCTCCCCATCAATCCCTGTCAGTGGAAGCCCTACCGGCCTCCGCACTGTAATGTGCTCCCAGCACCAAACCTGTAGGAGCGATGTCATCACCAGACATCGGCCACCCTTGTACACGACCCCATATAGGATCCTGTACAACCGACATAGAACAAAGCTGCCCCAGCAAAACCTATACCCATGGTCCCGCATATCGTAGATCACATCTGCGAGCATCCATGGTACCCTGCATCCACTTTGGTGGCACAACAGAAGTCCACCAACCACTCCAGCTAGTACTCGTGTGAGTCGGGATGCCCCAGGCATCTGGCGTAGTGCCTCGATATTAACTTCGCCCTTCTCTAGGGTGAAGCTCGGGTCACCACACAGTCATCCCATAGCGTGGCCCTGATTGGCCGTAGGAGTGATCATCCGTCCTTGTATGGGGATTCTTAGAATCCTCCATACATCCTCTAGTGTGGGAGCCATCTCCCCTGTCGGTAGCCAAAAACAGGAAGACCCCGGATACCATCTCTCTGCTAGGGCTGTTAGAAGCCCCATATCTATGGATACTTGTGGCATCTCCGCCACATGCTGTAAGCCGGCCTGTGCTAGTAGATCTCACTCTGCCTGTGTCAGAGTGGCCAAGTCATCTCTCAATCCTCCATATTTCCATTCTCTGCTCTTTAGTAATCCTCTCTGCAAACATAAACAACAAAACAATAAACAATCATTAATAACAATTCCAGTAATCAATAATGCAAATTAAAAAAATTCAATTTTGTGCAATTGATGATATCGCCCACTATTGGATGATATCGTCCCAAATTTGAGCATAATCGTCTCCGATTTCGTAGTTCGAAATCGTCTCTAATTTGATGAAATCGTCCCCCTTTCGACGATTTCGCCCTCGGGTGAAATTGCCGAAATTGAGACGATTTCGTCGAAATCGGGACGATTTCGTCCCGACGACGTCGACGGCCCAAAAACGGCCGCGATGCTCCAAATTCATCTAAAATCTACCTAAAAAGCATGTAAAATCAAATTAAATCAGTTCTAGTTAAGTCTAGGCTCTTACCCGTAGACCGCACCGGACCTCTGTCGATCTATGCGTTGTCTCCACCATTTCTGCTTCAGAGCTCTAAAAACTAGAAAATGAACAGTAAAAATGAATTAGGGTTTTACCCTATTTTTCTTAATTTTATTCAACAATATTTTTTTGCTTTTTCACGTTTTTACCTCAAACGTTCGATTTGGGTAAAAACACGGAGGGGGCACCATAGTAAGCTGTCGTACGATTCGACCAAGAATCGTCGCCTAAAAATGGGTATAATTTTTTGCTTTCTCGTAGATCGAGAAGAACTCATCTTTAACGCATTTTCTTCAAAAAATTCGCTAAAGAGGGGGCAAAATGTAGCACCCTAAAATTGGCACAGTAAAATTATAAAATTTACATTCACCTTAGTAAATAAATTTAAATTCAAATTTAACCTCCCAAACCGCCCGTTAACAGCCGAGAAATCCATTTCCCCCTTTTCCACGCCATTTTTAGAGTTTTTTTTGACCGTTTGACGATATCATCGCCGATCAGACGATATCGCCCCAGATTTGACGATTTCGTCTGGACTAGGACGTCCAGACGATCTTGTCGCAAAACTGAATTTGCATAGTTGGAATCTGTTCCAACGGGTCTCCAATACGGGCAGAAGCGTGTCTGCATCGTTGGGACCCTCCCTCGTTGGAGATCTCCCAAATTGGGATGATCTCCAACCTCCTAACTACTCCCCCTAAGCCTATTTAACCTCTAGGATTTTCCCTCCCCAACCCCTGGCTAAAATTTTTTGCAAAGTGATTCCCTCTACGTCAAAACATCCTAATCTTGCTTTTGCACTAGTCCCATAGCAATTTTGTTGCAGGTACATCACTGATTTTCAGTCGGAGCCAGCATCCATCGTCGTCGACGAACCTGTTCAGATCGGAGGCGATCCCGTCAAATGCGAGACGATTTCGTACTGATGCGAGACGATCTCGACTGTAGTCCACATCGAGGCAATCAGTGCCTGGAGTTTGCTTTTCTTAACTCTTTCTCCATATTTTTATTCTGCAAATTAGATTATTTATTCAGTTTTTATGCTATTTTGCATTTGGAGTTCACCCATTTAGCTTAGATTGCATGCTAAGTTCATGATCTACCATTAAAGTACAGTAATTTGCTTTAATTTCTGTTCTTAAATATTGTTCAGTATTCATATTGCTATTTGGTGTAATTTGCCTCTATTAGCACAGTAGAATTTCTTGTATTTTGCATCTGTTTTCTGTTTTGTAGGTCTCTAACGAATTCGTTTGACGAATTCGTCAGATCTCAGATGATTCTGTCAGTCTCAGACGATTCTATCAGATCTCAGATGATTCTGTCAGTTTCAGACGATTCTGTCAGATTGCAGGCGATTCCATAGAATTCTAGATGATCCAGACTGCTTCAAACGTCAGAATCTTCTTCAGACATCCGGATCAGGTATTCTTCATTGTCATTCTGTAAAATTCTCTATTTTTTGCTTTTTAAATTTGTTTTTTGTATTCATGAAAGTTGCATTTTCATGTAGTTTAATTTAGATTCATTCGGCCAAACCTAGGATATGAATGCTTAAGATTAAAACGAACTCATCTAAACACATTCCAAAACCTAGGCGTGGAAACTGCCGCTAAATGTTTCCTGGTGAACCCACCATCCGTCGAAAAATCACCAAAATACACCTCCCTTGAGAGGCGGGACCTTCGCAAAGTCCTCTCAGTCCGAGGTACCGCACCATCCTTTTCCCATCCTCCTTCTGGGCGCGGATCCTATAGCCTGAAGGTAGGGATGCAAAAAATTTGGAGCAATTTGGAGCGATACACATTAAATATGAATTAATGTTATCTATGGATGTTTTATATTGTGTATTACTAAATTATTATTGCTATTACTATATTTTTGGAATGCATTTCATTACATTATGTATTACTTCAAATTAGGTTATAGTGTGCTTAATACAAAGGAATTGCACTCAGATATGTAAGGGACTCTATTCTATAGGATAATATAAGATCAACTAGTAGAAGAAAGGGTATACAAGAGAATAAAATAATGGGTTATTGAGTTCATAGGTTGAAAAAGAGAAGAATATTTACAATGCATTTATAGAATGTATAATATTACAAAGGATCTACAAGTGAGGTGCTTCAATCCCTTGCACTTCTTTAAGTGGTTTCAAGAAGCAACCAAAAATCTATTTCTTGTGCTTCTATAAACTATGCACCAATTGTTAAAGTGTACAAGTGGTTGAACTAGTCTAGAGGTTTTGTGTTATCCACTACAACAATAAATGGATGATTACACATGGCATTAATTTTAGGATTTGATCATTTCTACATGGGCACCAAAGGTTTGACACCAAAGTATAACCTAGAGTTAACTTATATAGTAAAGTGTTTACAGAGACATTAAAGCTAACACGTTGAGATGGTTTTTGGCATATTTCCCCTTGGGATTTTAACTGACTCTAATTTTCTCAAATCACTCTTAATGTAACATCTACTACCTAGATAAGGATTGCCATATATTCTATCTTTCTCTTGTCCCCACCTAGGGCGTTTATATTTCTATCTAGGGAATCATTACTTTTACATAGGGATTTTATAAAGTCCTTTTATTCCAATATTAGTTTTTCTACATAGGAATCATTCACTTTTTAAAATTTTGTAAGGACATAAAGTAAGAAAAGGTGATACTTTCTTAGTACTCACAATGATCTTCTCTTTATCACCCATGGGATTGGATCATTGGTCTATGATGTGAAACTCTTCCTAATTGCCCCAAATCCAATGGATGTTTTTTATAATCTTTCTATGGTTTGTATTGGAGGCCACTCCTATCAAGATAAAAAAAATTTCACATTTACTATTAAATAAATTAAACCATATTCAAATTTCCTTTTTATCAAAGATATTGTTCATCTATATTTCCATCAAAAAAAAATTTCATCTTCCTTGAATTGATATGTTTTTGCAATCAACTCCTTGATAATATTTTGATTGAGATAAAATATCAATCATCTAGTTTCCTTCTAATATTTTAAGTTCAACAAGATAAAGATCAATATCACAATTGGCTAAATTATCTACTACCTAGCTTCCTTCTCTATACATATATTGATATTTCTTGGATACTTCCACCAATAGTAGTAGATCGACATAAAAAATAATGCCATATTTAATCCAATTCTTACATCTATTTTTCTTTATAGCATTAATAATAATTTGTAAGCTCCCCTCAATTTGATATGTTTTCATCATTTTATAATTGAATATGTTTTTATCATTTTTAAAATACGCCTATTCATTGTTCCTAGAGACTAAATCTTAAAGAAATTGCGGAAACCCCTCCTTCCACGTCTATAAAACCTATAAAGTATCATTCCAATTCGTATGATCTAGTTGAAAAGTACCTCCATAAACTTGTTGTCCATGTAACCTCTGCTACCATTGATCATATGGAAACAACTCACATGGCTATTGGAAAAGCAATTTTGAAACTTAAGGAACAACGCCAAGCTCTCAGTATCCTATTCTTTTGTGATACATTTGAGGATATTCCTGCTTTTTCCATTGTTGAGGTACCTTCTAATGCCAAGGGTGACGCTAAAGATGAGGACGTGGTTGAGATTGCAAAGGAAGCCTGCATTGATGTTCTAAAATATATCCCAAAGGAAACTCCGAAGGATGAAGTAAAGGATACCATGTTGGAGGTTGTTGTCGCATCACCTATGCAAACTGATGCTCCCCTCTAAGTGTGGAGGTGGACCCACCTACTACTGTATCTTTCCTTATTTTCTCTTGTTCCTTTGGTTTGGAGGTTTTATTCTGGTCTGGTCTAGCTGGTTGTAGACCTGTTTCTTTTTGTTCCTTTTTGTCAAAGGATATTTTCCTTTTTGTTGTTTCAGGTTGTTTTTCTCTTTGTTTATGAGTTCCTCTAGTGTTTCTCACTTTGATCTGTTGTTGTACAAAGCGTTGGGGCGCCTTTCAAATGCCCTTTTTTTATCAATAAAATTACTAACTTACCAAAAAATAATAATTGTAATTTTGATCCACTTAAGAAGTGTTCTAGACACTAAATTGGTTATAGTTGAGGTACCATATGATTCTGAGTAAGCAAAAAAAAATTCCCTTCATTATTTTGAAATATATCTCCTCCAACTTTTGATATCATCATCAAAAACAATTTTGATAATATAAATTTTGGATATTTTTATTTTATCATAGATTTATGTAGATCCTTTGTGTTAATTTCATTGTTACAAAGGATGATTTTATGTATATTCAAATCTTTTAACCAGGAGGCTAAATTTTTTTTTTCACACTTGAGACTTTCCATGATGGGTACCATGTCTATAAACATTCTATAAGATAGAAAATAATATGATTCCATTCTTAGCTAAGCTTTTAAGATTTTTTTATAAAATTCATATTTTATTTTCAATCCATAATATAATAAATAATGGAAGGACAAATTATCCATAAAATACATAATGCTTTAACTTTTAAATAATTAATCCCACATCCCATCAACATTTATAATGTTTATGAAGCTACAAAATATTTTATTATTTTTTTAAAACAAACCCAAATATTGTAAACAAAGAGACTATGAGGAAGTAAATGATATGATGATTATAGCTCCATATTACACAAGGAACACCTAAAATATCTATGATATCCTCTTCTTGATAGATACTCACATATAAAAATATTGATTTAGAATGCTAATTAAAATGTTGAGGCCTTAGTAATATGCTCAATTAACCCTTCTTTGAAGGAGATATTTGGGAGTAGGAAATTTTAAAGTCTTATGTCCAAACAGAACTAAGTATCCACCATATATTAATAGATTCCAAACCAACTCATCCTTATATGTAAAAGTAGGCAAATAAAACTCTTGATGCATCCTTTGAAACTCAAATGTTGTTTGATTGAAGTCCTCTCCTTCATCTAGGTTGTTAATAGAAACTCATAATTTGGTATAGTTATTGATATTAATATATTTTTGACTCCTTGAATATTTATAATATAAAAATGCCTGACTTAGTGGTTTCCATTTTTATTATAAATAAGAGGATTTGAATTGAACCAAACATTAGAGAATTTTTTTTGTAGAATCTCTTTTATTTACTAACCATATAATATATCTCTTGATCATTTGCAAAGTATCTAACATGAAGTTCCATGTTGTTGAGACTCTAGGTAGGGTTCACTTGTAAACCAATTTTATTGCATCAATAGAACCAATATCTTTTTAAAGTAACATACTTTCTTGACCCTTTCCTTGATCTTTCAACAATCTCCATCCATGTTTTACCCTTAATTCCAAACCTTTAAGTCTATGATTTCTAAATATAACCCTTCCAATATTATTTCCTTTGTAAAACCTATCCCACTTACAAAGAGAAACCCCATAATTCTTCCTCAAATCATTTCTAAATAGAATCTCTTTGATTTTTTTTAATTTTAGATGCTATAACTACTAGTAATATCAAAAATGACATCACATATATAGGTATATATTACAATGTAGTATTTATAAGTTGTAGCCTTCTAGTAATGATTAATATATTACATTTTCAACATGCTAAATGACATTTTATTCTATTAAAAGCTGATTTTCCATAATTTTTTTGATATATTGGAGTGGGTTTTTAAAGAAGCCCCAAAACCTTAATTATAAAAAGTGCACCAAAAGGAACATGCTAGTAATATACCTACTACAACAAAGAGTACACCGAGGGGCCACAAAGGCAATCCTAGCACACCAAAAGGGAGTCTTCAGGAAGCTCCAAAATAGAGAAACCAATAAGAAAGCAAGAAAGGAAAAACAAAAAAAAATCAAACACAATCTTAACCAAACTGAACACTATTTTCAAGAGTCTTATCACCAATATTTTGGATATCTTTGAGTTGATTATGGTTGTCTTTCATCACCTTAGTAGCTTAATGGTACAACGTCCAGTTGTCTTGGAGGCATTGGTT
Source organism: Wollemia nobilis (assembly GCA_028583015.1). NCBI lineage: Eukaryota > Viridiplantae > Streptophyta > Pinopsida > Araucariales > Araucariaceae > Wollemia > Wollemia nobilis. Next base: position 7,274,535 of record JAQPPZ010002512.1, read on the forward strand.
GAGGCAAACAACATCGCCACAATGCTAGCCAGAGGGTAAAGAATGAATTTCTAAAACATGTTGGTGGTAGGACCACTCAAAGGCTCAGAGAATCTCACTCAGGTGGGATTATTTTCCATCATCACCTTTAAGGGGAGCCTTCGATCTTCACTTTTTGGAGCTTCAATTGAAGGAAATCCTAAACAATATTAGGGCTATCTTTGCGCTTATTCCCAATCATTTTGCTCCTCAAGGAGCGGTGATGAAGTTCAAAATTGCTTTATTGAGTCATATCTTCTAGAATTGGGCTAGAATTAGAATTTTTACCCATTTTTTATGTGTCAAGGGACTCTATCTCCAAACCACCTTCTTCGTTGATCGCCTCTTTGATAGGGGACTGTTGAATCAAGCTCTGAATAAGGGATGGGTTTAAAGAGCTAATGGTACAAGATATGATTGAATTTTTGGCATGTTCTTCTTATTTCCTTTATCAAACAAATAAATATCCAAATATATTGATGAAAATTTTTAACTTCAAATCCTAAAATATCCATAATAAGCCATTATAAATCTAAAATAGTGTTAATGAAAAAGATTTTAAATTTGTAGTATTAACCTATTATCCAACAATATTCTCATAGCATAATAATATTGATATAAATTTCATGTCCTTTTTCACTAAGGGATGACCCAAGAGAAAATTATCATCAACAATTTAGAGATGAGATTTTAAGGGACTTTTTTTTGCAACTTGAAAACCTTTAAATTTTCATTCCATTTTTGCCTTTGGAAAATATATTCTTAATGCCTTAACAAGAAAAATAAATAGATAAGAAGATAATGGGTCACCATATATGATTCCATAGGATAATTAAATATATCTAGCAAGGGATCTAGTAATCAAAATATAATATTTTAGATTGCTATAACAACATCTAATCCATTCATATCAATCTTGATCAACCCTATTATATACTTTATTCATATCTAATTTTACAAGCATACCTAGTTTTTTCATGGAATAAACTTAATGTATGGACTTTTGTACAATTATTATACCAACAAGAATTTGTTTATCTCGTACAAAAATACCTTATTCCACTAATATAACAAAGTTTAGAATGCTTTTTAATCCATTTACCATTATTTTTTTTAAATTATCCAATAAATTATACTAGGAAGACTTATTGGACAAAAAATATCAAAATATTTTGTTGTGCCTTTATTGGGAACCAATTAAATAAATATAATATTGATTTCATTTATTATAGCCTCCTTTTAAGGGGTCTTATTTATATCCCTAATATTCCAATATAACATTTTTATCATCTCTTATTATTCTTATTTATGGGTTTAACCTCACTTATTTTTAACACATAATATTTATTTTTAGTTTTTTAGATTGATATCCCTATTGGATTTATAGTGTTTTCCAAAAATGAATAGAATCAATGCATTACTGAAAAAATCATAAATAACTCAAAAAATCAAACACACAATATAATAGAGTGTCCATGGACACCAATTTTTTTCACTAAATAAAAACAATACATGCCAACTTATGATAAGAAGAAGTTTGTATGAGGGGGTATTTATACCCAATTACAAGTGATGTTTAGATCAAGGTTAAGAAATTGATATTTAGGTTAAATAATAAAATATTATAAAAAATCACCTATACAAGGTGTACAAGGACCCAAAGGCCATATATAAAGAATATATTATAAATTTGGTTATAGCCTTAAGTGAAGCTTAACCACCACATAATTGAGTGCCCCCTTATGTTGAATGATGTACATAGAGAGACATCCTTATCAATTATCACCCTAAGAGACACTCTCCTATGCTAAGTTGTTACCACATGTGCACAATTGATATCTTTGGGATGACCTTGGTTAGAATATCTATTGCCTACTCTATTGGAAATATAAAAATAGGAACAAGAATCCCAAAAGCATAAATTTATTGCATATAAGACATCAAAATCTTAGTGTGCTTGGTATGCAAATGGAAAACTAGGTTATGGATAAGTTAGATGCCATTTGATTGTCATAATAAAAAGTGTAAGGGTAGGACTAATAAATGCCCACTTGCTCAAAAATAATAGGAATGCATCAAATATGCTTGGTAGCATAGTGATCATCTTCTATGGAATATTGAGAAGTAGTGGACTCTCATCTAGGATATTAAGAAACTTAACTAAAACCAAGGTAGAATACAGAGACCATAGTGGAGCACTACTAATCCAAATCACTAGCCTAATTTTCATTTGAGAATATTATCAAATTCAGAGGTGTACCAATCAAGTAATTAATACCCATTTGATATGTACCTCTAATGTATCAAAAAATACTCTTAGCCATGGTCTAATAACTCTCTTTAAGTGTGTGCATGTACTTTGAATTATAGTTAACTATGAATGTAATGCTTAGTCAAGTGTGATTTAGGTAATCTAAATATCCCTTAAGAGATTGATATAGAGTGACATCCACCACAAAAATCAAATCTATCAAATATTTAATCAAGAAGAAAAAGGAGTCCAATTAGATTTATAAACCTTCATATTGAAATGCTAAAGAAGATACAATACATATTTGAGCAATGAGATAGTTATTCCAAAGGAAGTCTAATACATTTAAGAAGTAATACAAAATACCCAAAACTATCATCTCAATTTCTACATAAAAGTGTGACTTCATATCTTGAACTAAGATAGATGAGTTAGTTATAATGGTATCATTCATATATAGCACAGTTACCAAAGTGTCTCCATCCTAGTGTTTGATATAAATATAATGTTTGGCCTCCCAATTGTCAAAAACCACAATTAAGAAACAAGGCATGGATCTTGTCATACCAAGTATGTAATGCCTGCTTAAGTCCATACAAGAACTTAGTCAAATAACACAAAAGGGGTGGGACCATTAAGCTCAATTAGGTAGGTACTACACATAAAGATCCTCATAAAAATCTATATGAAGAAATTAACTCTTCAAATCCATATAATGTACCTTTAAACTAGATAAGGGATCTATGTATAGAATCATCGATGTAGAATCCATCCAAGCAACCAAGGAAAATGACTTTGACTAGTCAAATCCTTCTTTCTAAGAGAAACCCCTAGTAATAAGGCATAATTTGTTGGATATTTTGAGTAGATGAGTTGTCATTGATGTCAAGAGTGAGTAGTCATTGATGTCAAGCCTTCAACACCAGTCAATGGCAGTTTCAGTGGGCAGCATCAGTTTGAGGTTCTCCAATAAGTGCAAAAGGATAGTCTATTTTTAGTTAATCAAAGACCCGGTTCCAAGCAGTTAGATGTGGTCCAAAGTGCAAAGAAGAAGCCCAGATGAATAATATTATAATAATTAATATAATTTTTATTAGTAATTAATTTACTTAACTTATAAGTTATTTAAATTAATTATTAATTAATTTTAATATTAATTATAAGTTAATTTATATTAATTTTAAATAACCCTAAGGTGGGTTATTGAATTAAAATTCAAATTTTGAATTTGAATTCTTAGCGTCGACATGGGAGCAAAATCAACCAAACGTGTATAAAAGAGGGACTACCCCACCTTAGCCAAACTAACCTTATGCCTTCAAATTAAATTGATTAATGTGAGCTTGTGCGAATCGTGCTGCATCAAAGAGGATTGCTTTGTGGTTTTTGTGTGAAGTCAATGGCGCACGAAGGGTTAATAGGAAGGAAGCCTTCCTCCCTTCACGTGGGTGCCTATAGCCCATGTAGTGGGCTCCAAAGCACTAAGGCGCTTGGCGCTTGGGGAGACAACGGTTTGAATCATGTCGAAACCCTTTTGGGGAGAAAAATAAAGGTATGCATTAGTTGAGCGCTGAAATTTTCGAAGGAGTTAGTTGAGGTATTAAAAATTAATTTTTGCATATTTTATTTGGTTTGTAAGGTTGTAAGGGGAGTTATAAGGTTGATGTAAAATAAATTTTTGGGTGTTATTTGCTTTAGTATTTGAAAAGGGTAGTAAGGTGTTTTAGGAATATTGTTTGAGGTTTTGTGGTGTTGGATATTATTTTAATTTGGATATTATAAGGTGTATCAAAATGATTATTTTTCATGTATGATTTGATGGATGTTATTTTCAAAAGGGAGCAATAAGGCATAATTGAGCTTTGATTATTTTTGTGTCTAAGGAATATTTTGAGAAAGTGTTGAAGTGATATTTTGTCATTTAACCATTGAAATTGGAAAGAAGAAAATTGTGATTGAGACAGGTTTTCCAAGGGCACTTTTACATAAAATAAAAGGTATGGGCACATCTTCCTAGTGAGTGATTGTTGAATATTGTGAATGCAAATTTGGAGTGAAAAGAATTGTTTGTTAAGAATTGTTAAGTGTGTTTTGAATTAATGCTTCAAGGTTTTCTAGATTAAAGAGTTGTTGATAAAACCTTGTTTTATAAGCATTGTTTTTGAAGTATTTAAGTTGAGTGAACTTGAACTAGGGTCTGCAAAGATCGTGAGTATCATTTTTATGTAAGATTAGCATTGTTGTTGAAGCACTTAGTTGAGTGAGAAACTTGAACTAGGATTTGCAAAGATTATGAGTATCATTGTTATGTGAGATTGATTGATAAGCATTGTTGGAAAAATTTGAGTGAGTGTTCATATGCTTGGACTAGGTTTTGTAAGCAAAGGTTAATTAATTGAGTGATTAGTTGAGTAGATTTGGTTGAGCCTAGTTAAGTGGATGTGTTGAAGTGATAGTTCAAGTTCTATGAAACAAATTATTCTATATTCTAAATTTATTTTGGAAAGAGGTTGAGTGTTGGTGAGTGTGAAACATATTGAGTCTCTAACAATTCTCTATATTTTTATGTGGTAAAAAGAGTGATTGAAAGTAATTGAGCATTGTGGTGAATGTGAAGCATATTGAGTCTCTAACAATTATCTATATGTTTCTATGGTAAAAATAGTGATTGAAAGTGATTAAGCATTGTGATGAATGTGAAGCATATTGAGTATCTAACAATTCTCTTTATTTTTATAAGAGATTGAAAAAGTTCTAGTGTGGACTTGTTGAGTATATTTGAGGTAAGAAGACTTATGGACAGATTTGTGTGAGCTTTTGAGGAAACTTACAATACATTTTGAGGAAATATATTGAGATCAGAGTTAGACAAGTTCTAGTAAGAACTTGTTGAGCAGAGTTGGGAAAGTTCTAGTGAGGACTTGTTGAGCATATTTGGACAAGTTATAGAGAGAACTTATGGAAAAATTAGTGTGAGCTTTTATGGAAACTTACAAGACATATTTGAGATAAGTGTTTGAGAAGACTTGTGATCAGAATTGATTGATTGATTTGTTCAAACCTTGAGTTAAGGTTTGGGGCAGATCTAGCAGTGTTGATTTGTGATTGGATCAAGCTTTGTGTTAAGGCTTGAGGATGGAGATTAAGGATAAATTTGTGCTAGGCTTAAGGACTATGTTTAGTGCAAATCATAGGACAGATATTGATGAAAAATTTGTGCTGGATCGAAGTACTGTGTTTAGTGCATATCAGAGAACAAATATTTAGGATAGATTTGTGCTAGACCGAAGGACTGTATTTAGTATAGATTTGAGGATAGATTTTGGTGCAGATTTGAGGATAGGTTTGTGCCAGACCAAAGACAAATATTGAGCACATTTGTGCTAGACCAAAGTATTGTGTTTAGTGTAGATTTGAGACAGAGCTTTAAAGGTGACAGAGTATAGAAGACGACAGTCTCTAGTGGATAGAGATCCATTAGCTAGGTCAGTGAGGATAGGTGTTTTCAGTGGATAAAGATTCATTATCCATAGTAGTGGGGACAAAAGTTCTTCTATAAGATCACCAGTTAGAGCTAAGGAGAAAGAGTTATCCTATGGATAGAGATCCACAAAATTTATTAGGGGATTGGTATCTCCTTTGGATAGAGGTCCATAAATATTGTAATAGGGAAAGGATTCCCAAGAGATTGATTGAGAAAATATTAGTGAAATATTTTCTCCATGGAGTAGCCCACATTGGGTGAACCATGTTAAATTGGTATCTCTATTATGTGTGGTGATTTATGCATTGCTTTGATTAATGTTGTTGATATTGCTATCTATACATTGCATAATACTAATTGGGAAAGAAAAGTAAAATGTGATCTTATACTGTTCACCCCCCTCTCAGTATAAGCTTGTGTTATTCATATCTTGTGCTTATTCACTTGACCATTTATAATTAAAGTAGTCTTGTAGATCCATTTTCACCCAAAAACATTATTTTATTTAGGAATAAGAACAATATCCCAAGTCTAATTCTTCATTAAATATTTATATCAACAAGTATGACATATTCCTATTATGGTTTTCCTTGACCTTGGAATGCATGAGAGGATTTCCAACACTTAGGTTATGAAAAATCCATGGAAGACCAAGGCACATCCCAAGAGAAATAAATATCAAAATTCAAATTTCAAGCACCTAAACCAAATTCACCACCTACCTCAACATCCATCACTATGACACATGGAACTAGAGTATCAAGTTTGTGGTTCCTAGAGTCCAAGATTGAATTTTTTGGAGATGGTATTACCTAAGATGAGGTTAAATATATAGGAATAACTATAGTATATTAATTAAAATATTAATAAAAAGATAATCCAATAGGAATAGTTTCCATAGAATCTCTAAGGAATCTGCTAGAGTATTTTGAGAAATAGGAGGATCTTTGGCCAAAAGATCAAGAGGAGAACCTAAAATAACTACTAGAATGACCTCATTAAATCATATCATATTATGGAACCAAAGATATGGAATTGAGACACATTAAGTGTATTATTTTTCAACCTATATGGGGTTTCATACCCTAATTACTCAAGCAGGAACTTTGTTGATGATGTGTGTTGTATAGGTGATGATTTCTCTTCAAAATTTATTCTCAATATCCTTAGAGTTAAGTATGTAACAAGCCATCTCTATAGTCACTCTCTTATTTTTCTCAACTACCCCATTATGCCCTAGAGTGCAAAAAATATTCCTTTAAAATAAAAAACCTTAAAAAAGAAAATTAATAAAAAATTATTGCTCACATTTCCACCTCCTCTATATATCTTGATACACTTGATATTCATTTCTAGCTAGTTTTTTTTTTTTTTTTTAAAGCAAAAAACCCCTTGTGGGGCTGCCTTGGTCTGAGAGACCACGAACAGGGGGTTCTACACCATCAAAGTCACCCAAGAGTCGCACCCAGCCCTGCTCGCACCAACATTATCAATTGGATTTTGGGTACCTAATTCAGCTTTTTGGTAGGGTGGAGATTCGAACCTAGGACCTCCCTTGGAGGATTGCCCTCTCATATCCAACTCACCTACAACACCTGGGTATTTCTAGCTAGTTATTTACTAATGCTTTGAAATAATTGAATTTTTTTAAATATTCATCTTTGGTACAAATAGCATACAACCATACATGCTACGATAAATCACCAATGAAAATAAGAAAGTACTTATTACTAGAAATAAATAGTGTGCATATGGATTCATAGACATAATTATGAATAAGATCAAGTATATGTATAACATTCCTCAATGTTTCTTTTAGAAAGGACTTTTTATGATGATTCCCCAAAATAAATCCCTCACAAGCACTACTAGGAGGATAAATATGAGGAAGTCCAATAACCAACTAATGACAACGCATGTACCTTAGTAACCCATATCTAAGATATCCAAATCTATGATGCCATCACTAACTCTAACTATATACTTGTTCCACCATGGCTACAAAATTCCTCTTTCAAAAGGAAGGAGTAGGAATTGATGGTATCTTGACCAATTTGTACATCTAATTTAACTCATCATAATACCTAGAGGGAACTATATTGAATCCATCATAAATATCCTTGATCACTTATTAAAAAATCTAGAATTCCATAATTTTATTTTTGTGGTGATATAATTTATAGTTAAAAGAATGGATTCTACACTTGGAATATGAATAACCTCATAAAATGAAGGAGAACTAATAATAATATCACCACAACCTATTACTAGTAAGGAGGAATCATCCCTAATGACAACATGCTCTCTTGAATGTTATGTTTCTTTATGATGTAAAAAGTGTTGGTTCTTAGTCATGTGTTGAGTTAACCATAAATATATAATCCACTCATTAGAAGTGGATGTTCAATATGTTGAATAAATAGCTAAACGATCTTGTGAGACTTCACCAACATGATTATCCTAACACTAAGTATAGAAGAGAGCACCATGAACACCCATTTTTTGGCTACTTCCTCAAGCTTCTTGATGTGTATCCAAAAAAATATTGCATTGTGTTCTTCCTTATTGTAAAAATCATAAATTAACTTCTTGAAATGCTTCTTAGTCTTCTCATTCTACATTAGCAATTTGTTAGTCTCAATATTGATCACTTCTTTTGCATGATCTTGATTAGTGAGAGAACAATCCTTATGCCATTTTATTTGAGCCAGATGGTGAAGGACATACTTAAAAAATTATCAATTAAAGAAGGAAAAAAATTGGGAAGTAGACATGAAGCATATTAAATATAATAACAACTATCTCACATATTTTTGTGATATTTTTTAACACAATGTTGAGAAGCTCAATGCTTTTCTAACTATCTTCAATTTTTTGTTCTTTCCTCATCTCTTTTGAAAATCCCTCTAGTAGTGTAGATATCATCTTATATCATTTTAAAATTATTCATACAATCATCAATGGTATTAAAGGAATCCATATTCAAGGGAGTAATCTCTACCTTAAAATTGTTAATTTGTGGAATCATTACAATCACACCAACTCTAATTTTTTTCAAGAAATTAATTGGGATGCATAATGTTTCTAACATGAGTGTCATAGGTATTTTCAACATGAAGATCTATCACACCAGGAACCTCATCCTTCTTATTCTTGAATAGATGCTTTATTTTTTGAGAATTAGTCTCTAGAGGCTTCTCATTCACATATTTAAGCAATGCCATGCTTCATAATATATATTTAATATTGATTTTCTAAAGGGTATAGTTTGGACCATTCAATAAGATGACATGTTGATCAACAAATTTCCTTTTATAATATAAAATATTACATGAAATTATGACTAGATATTACATTAGAAATGTAGAGATATTAAAAACATGTACAAATTGAAAAGAAAAGGCTTAAAATGCTTTTGTATGAAAAAGTCATGGGACCCAAAAATTTGACCCTACAATCATACAAAATTACTCTAGAACATTTGAAAAAATAAAATAAATAAATTATGTACCTACAATGAATTAAAGGTCATCTTGTGTTGCTATATGAGTTGCTAAGGAGTTCCAACAGGGTTATGCATAAGAGGTAGGACCCGAAAGGTACTTGTAAAAAAATGGCTAATCTATTCCGAAAACCCGACGAATCCTGGCAAACTGCATGTATGATGGCATGGCGAATTACCTCAAATTTTCAAAAAAAATGGTAAAAAATGGTGAAATTCAAAGTTCTGATCGGACCAGGTGAGAAAGGAGTTTGGCGACGTAAGACACTTTCCAAATCTTAATTCGGGCTCGGATCGGATGCATAATATGATTCGGTTATGGACCGGATGCATAATATGATCCGGTTACGGACCGGATGCATAATATGATCAAGGACCGAATGCATAATATGATCTAATGATGGCCCGGATGCATATATACATTCGGTTATGACCGGATGCATCATACTATCCGGTCATGATCGGATGCACAGTCTGGTCCGATCGCCTATCGGATGCATACTATAATCCGGCCATCGATCGGTAGCATAAAATGATCCGACCATCGATCGGATGCATATTATGATCCGGTCTTGGACCGGATGTATAATCTGCTCCGGTTTTAGATCGGATACATACTCAGATCCGATCACCAACCGGGTGCATAATTTGACCCGGTCTCGAACCGGGTGCACAATATGATCCAGGCATCGATCGGATGCAGAATAGAATCTGGTCCTACATTGTATCGGATGCAAAAAGGTTCGTCTACCATGTGTCACACGTTCAATCAACAACATCGCATGTCCAATACGATGTTGCCACGTGTCAACTCTATTTCTCAATCTATAAAAGGGCATCAACTATCATTTTTCCATTTCGTTTCTGTGACTACTACAACCAGAGCTAACATTTTTGATCAACCTTTCTATTTTGATTCCCAATCCTTTTTCTTTGACTTCCAACTTCTTGCAATGGATACCTCTTCCACAACCGCACCAAAATTCAAGAATTTTTCGTGCACTTTGATTTCAGATCTGATAACAACTCCAGGGATGAACTTTTAGTGGCTCAATAACGTAGGTTTATCAAACCTCATTTCCATGCCATAATTCAGAATAGATAAAGTTCTCCTACAACATATTATATCTAGTTATGACCATGACAGGGCTATAGTGAACATTAAAGTATGAAATAGAAATGTGGTTTTCAACATCACCCCTGGAGATATTCATAGATTGATAGGTCTTCCATTCATTGGTTTTCCTCAAGTGTCGACGAGGTTGCAGCTTTCTCCAGATGACAAAGCACACCTCGAAAGCAAGTACGGTCTTTCATCGAAATATTTGGTAGGTATAAATCTTGTTAATTATATTTTATTAATTTTCAATGTTTCAAATTTGTAAATTGACATCTAATTTTTTTTATGCAGCTTTTGCCACCAAATCAAAAAGAGGTTTATCAATCAATGATGTTAACCATCAAACTCTGAAGGCCATTATCAAATTTTTCTAGGCCAGACTTATTCTGATGGGAAGATCAAAAATTCTATTTTGGGCACTTGCTTATATTGTTCAGTCTGAGAAAAATCAAAAGTTCGATTGGTGCACTTATATTTTGGATCGAATCAGGTCCGAGTTGCACACGGTCCAACTGGAAACCAACAAGACTCAGCCCATTATGGGCACTGTAAATTTTATTTTAGCTTTATATTTTGAGTGTTTTCATAATTTGTTGACTACTCCTATACCAATTGTAGTGCATGCAACACTACAGTCTATTGCCATGTCAGCAGAGGAATTGAAGGTAATAACTACATCATTGTCCTTGACATACTATTTTATAGTTTACCACATTCCCTTTTTTAATTTTTCTTTTCATCTATATGCAGGAGAAGGCAGAAAATACAAGGAGTAAATAGATTGCTACCACTAGGGGTCACAGGTCGGAACAAACAAGTGATTCTGAAGACACGGGCTCTGAAGCAACACCTGGTCCTATGCAGAGGTCACACAAATATTCCAGGCAAGCAGCTACTCTTAGGGTTTCTCGTACACCTAGGTATGCACAAAATGTGCAAGCCGAATCTAGTGTGGCCAACCCCTCCCCCATTGTAGGACAATTTCAACACATTTCATCATCTTCAAGTAAATCTATGTGTAGTTAATTTAAATTAAGATCTTTTTTATTTTAAGAAGAATTCTAACAAAATATTTTTGACTATTTTCAGTTGATTCTCATGTTCAACAAGTAACATCACAAGTTAGAGGGCATATGCCGCCACCACCTCCAGTTGCATCACACTCACCGGTTTCACCACAACCACCACTTCCACCAAATCAGTGATAGGCACCGGCACAACCTCCGACAATGCCTATGCGAGGGCAAGTCGGTGTTGGAAAATGATTGTTTTCACAGAGATCACAGGGCACTACACGAAGTTCTGGGCATGGGTTTTCACACCCATAGAGATCACACATGCCAACAACAAGTTCTAGGTATGGATGGTCTCAATTTACATTTTCTACAAATTCACAGGCACCAGAATTTTCTACAGTGGGATTGGATAATATTCAACTTGATGAGGATTTCCTTTTGCAGGGCAACATTATAGGCTTCAAGGCAACAAATGTGCTTAAATATATAGCACAAGAAGAAGAAGCCCCTACAGCTGAGCAGACATCAGTACCACCCACTCAAGGAGACAACCCTCATCCTCAGGGTCCTCAAACTGAGGATGATGTTGTCAATTTTAATGAAAATGTTTCATTGGCTGAAAGTACCGAGTCAACAATTAAGGAGTTTGTGTTGAAATATTTGTAGGAGTTGAAAGAATGGGAATATCGGGCAAAGGTCCTTATTAGGGAAATTAATGCCCGATATAAAAATTATGAAAAAAGAGAATCTATTTATTCTTTGGTCAAATTTGAACCTGAAAAGCTTGATGGCCTGCTAAAATAGGCTACATCAGGAATAGTTAAATCCGATTTTACTTATGATGATGATGTGTTAAATGTTGTTGTTGGTAGATTGGAGAATGTTAATGTTGAAGCCCAAGCATTTTACAACCAATGGGCTTCTGATAAGGACAAGGTTGCAGTTGTTGAGACTGCAAGAGAATTGGCTGAGGTAAAAAAGTTATATGTATTTCAATTTTCTATTGCAGTTAAATTTTTATATTTCTTGAAAATTTGTAATAATTTCAATATATCCCTTTCGAATTAAGTTTTCAATTTGTTTTTGCAGTCAAATTTTGAAAATTTGAAAACACAGGTTAAGAGCATGGATGTCAATATTCATACAACAAAGACATGTTTGATGAATGCAATGGAAATGAAAAAGAAAATGCAGGCAAAGGTTTTAGAAAACAATCGTTTAAAAAAATACATCAAAGAGAAGTTGCAAGAAGATCCAGATAAGGTGCTTGAGAAAATGAAAGAATCACTTCCAACAATACTTGAAGATCCAAACAAAGAAGAAGCAGCATGTGTGTCAAGTATTGTGAAAGTACGTGACAACCTTGTTAGAGTTGGAGCACTGCCAGAAGAGAGTGTCACATATAAAGGAAAAGAAAAGACAACTCCAACCACTAGTGAAGCATCCAAGCACCAATCAAAAGATTGAAAATGTTTTAAAAATACTGCAATATGTAATTTTTGTTTGAAATTGGTATGTAATATTTGAGACTTGAGTTGGAAAATATTTTAAAAAGACTGCAATATATTAATTTATGTTTGAAAATGTTATGTAATATTTGGGTTTAAAAATGTTTGAACGATGTAATATATTTCTTTTTGAACTAGTTAATATGAAATTTTTTGTTTGAAAATGTTATGTAATTTCTATTTGAAAATGTTATTAAAAAGACTGCAATATCTAATTTGGGTTTGAAAATGTTATGTAATATTTGAGTTTGAAAATGTTATGTAATATTTGGGTTTAAAAATGTTTGAACGATGTAATATATTTCTTTTTGAACTAGTTAATATGAAATTTTATGTTTGAAAATGTTATGTAATTTCTGTTTGAAAATTTTTTAAAAATGACAATATCTAATTTGGGTTTGAAAATGTTATGTAATATTTGAGTTTGAAAATATTATGTAATATTTGGGTTTATCATTGTCAATGAAATGAGAGTTGAGACACTAAGACATAAACATACAATTTTACAATCTACAAAAATGATATAAGCCATGTAATTTTAAAACAATAATGTGATTTAAAACAACAATTCTTTGAAATCATATAAATCTGGAACAATATTGAGAAATATGCTATCAAATCAATTCGTGTTTATCATTGTCAATGAAATCATGGAAAATTATCACTATGGAAGCTGAAACATATCAACTTGTCCAGAATCATTATGAAGCATAGCAAAAATATGTGTCTCCACCATCTGATCACTGAAAGCATCATCATCATCGTTATCGATCGTATTCGACGTTCCTCTTATGTCTACCAAGGAACTCCAGTGTTCCAACGCTCTATCATACGGAAATGTATCCAACTGATATGAAGACACATAAATTCTTAAACAATTTTCTAAATTCTTGTCGAGTCTATTACGGAGTTTAGATTTAACAAAAGCAAGTGCACTGAAAACTCTTTCATCTTCGATTGACCCCAAAATCATTGTTTCACATAATTCATATAAACGAAAGTATTCACTTATTGTATCTTTTAAGATTGTGCTTGGATACAATTTTTGCCACAAACGTGCAGTGGAACCAATCTCATGGACACCTATCATAAGTGATGTTTGCACAACCATTGTTCTTCCAAAATGCGATGACTATTCTTTCAAAAGATCACTATTGAGTATACCTTTAATTTCAACACCATTGAATTCCACACTCTTACTGAAATGGTCAATGAGGTTACCCATATATTTAATAAACAACTCATTTGCAGAATTGTATTCAGTACAAGGTCCCCAAAACATGGGGTTAACCACACCCATGGACTCGAGCAACTCATCTCTCTGAAACCGTTCTCTTATCTCACCTATCAAATATTTTGCTATATTTGACAAATTACTCTTTGTTTTCTATATTACAACATGAAATCTATTGTGTGTTACAGGAACTTCTTCAAAATCTTCCACAACTATACTTGATTGCCTTTCAAAACAATAAACAGGTATCATATTTTCATGAACATTAATACAAAGATGATCATTGATGTCAAACTTCAAGAAGCTTTTTGGATTGTTCACGTTTATCAATGTATTCCAACTATCAAATACAGGTTCTGTAAAATCTGCATTAGACACATATAATGTATCAAGAAGCACGCATATTTGTTTTCTCATCCTCATAAAATCAATGATATAGATGGATCTCTCTTGTGCAAGATTAATTAATCTGTTCATTTCTTTTAACATTGGAAGAATACCACATAAGGTCAAAAGTGTTTCCAAGTCAGTCAAACGGAACAACATATCTTTTGCCTTATCAACTATTCTGCGATTTGCATGCATAAACCCCATCAATGATTGATATTCTGCAAAAACTCTCTGAGCAGGTTGATACAGTGAAATCCATCTTGTATCCACATATTTTAACAATTTTTTCCCTTCTGTAACTCCTAGTGCAAACTGTTGAAACTCTGCAAATATTTTTGGACTTAATGAGAAATAAGAATGAATATCACGAATAAGGTTTTCTACTTTAGCAACATTTGAAAATGTGCTCACAATTTTATATGCAAGATTAACTCTATGAGCCATACAGTGAATGGGGATCATATATGGGGCAACTGTGGTTTGGAGTCGAACACAAAGACCAGACCTGTGACCTTGCATAATAGCAGCTCCATCAGCTCCAACGCAAATTAACTTTGTTGCTATGTCTATATCATTCATTCCCGCAATATTCTTTAAACTTTTGACAACAACATTATAAATATTTTCTGCATTTGAACTTTCCAACATCTTATGTATTCCCAACAAAATAGGCCTTCTAATATGATTTTGAAATGTGTACACATGCATGCAAATCCAAGATGTGTTATCCACAATTGTTACCTCATCAATAGAAAGTGAAATGAATTTGGCAAGTTTTACTTGCTCCCTTAGGTCTTCTTTCTCAACCAAAGATAAACATTTTACCATTTCCCAACCACTTCGGTCTGACCAATGAGAACTAGGAAGGTTTTGCACATTAAAAAGGCGTAATAGCTGCTTATAATCAATAAAATCGGACATTGGTCTACCTTTCTTGAGAATATTGTAAACAACGACAAACTGCATACTTTTTGAAGCTAAAATAGTCTTCTGTATTTTGTGAAATTGGGCTCCAATTGTTCCACCTTTCTCAACAAGATATTGTTGTTGCTTTAAGTGATTGTCATATTCTATAGCATATCTTAAATGCATACATTCTGATGCATCCTTCCACTTAACTTCTTTACTAACTTCACCATTACTTTTTATAACTTTTACATAAGATTTGCCAGCATGTTTTTCAATTGTATCAATCTTGTTTTGAAGCCTATGATCCTTACCAAGTCTCCAACTACAAATTTTGCATCTACATTATTTTTCATCGATTTGGTTATCCTCAGTCATGACAGGCTCAAGCCAGGGAAATATTTCTACCCATTCTTTCCTAAATCCCCTTCCAAGTATCCAGAGAGACGCTTTTCTTTTTTTGGAATTTTTGGTTGAAGATTCAATTGAAGCTTGTAATGATTTTGATTTATCACTTTCATTTTCAATTGTGATGTCATTTTGCGTGTTGTCTTCAAGTGTTTGTTGGATGTCATTTTCAAGGGGATTTTCAATAAAAGGCATCTCTTGTTGGGGAATATCTTCAAGTGGAGGCATATCAGGATCGATAGGGTATTCTGCATAGTAGCATACCATAATATTTTTTATCATTCTTGGATAAAAAAATTTACAAAAAAATATTCAAATCGTCAATCAAGCACATACTGGGAAGTCAAAAATCATTTGTACCTTGAATTTGCATGGATGTCGTTGGCTCATTGCATTTCGAAGTTTGGCTAAAATATTTGAGGATACTCTTTTCAGTAGAAGATTTGGTGCCCTTCTTTCCATCACTGGGTGACATTTTACTTGTTACAAAAAAAAGGTTAAAGAGGGTGTACTTTCTGGAGGCCTTAAGATAATATTGTAAATAGAATAAACAATTGTTTGGGTGGTAGATTATACATACTTTTTTCCTGCCATTCTTTATTGTGATTTTATCAGTTTATGCCATTGGTTCATTTTCTGGTGAAAGCACTTTAACTGAGAAAAAGAGCATCAATATGTCTTTAGAGAACCAAAGCATTTACTCATGTATAATCTTAGCAAGGAAAAAAATATCTGAATTGAAACTAAGAATCAAAGAGTTTTAAAACATTCAGAACATGGCAAAATAGAGAAAAACATGGGAATAGAGCAATGACATTCCAGATGCAGAAGAGGGCTCCGATATTGGTGTGGTGCAGAACAGGATTGAAAAATCATTAAATAAAGAAAAACATGCAGAACATGGCAAAATAAAGAAAAACATGGCAAGCAGAGCAGTGATAGAGAACCTGGTGTGAAAAGAGGTCCGGTGCGGACCAGGATCCGGTTAAAAATATTTTGGTTGCAGAACTGGTTCCAATCGAATGCAGGAAAATATTTGGATAAAAAGTGGTCCCGTCTGGTTGCACGATAGGTTTCGGCTACAGAAGTGGTTTCATCCAATTGCAGAGGAGGTTCCTACTGTAGAAGTTTGTTTCATCCGGTTGCAGAATTGGATACGGTTGATCACAAAGATATAATGATGCAGGAGCATCCGGAGGCAAAGCTGGCAATCTTGCGTCACCCAAAATGTATTTTTTTCTTAAGTACTAAAACTGTCGCGATATCGCGACGCTTTTTGAAGAAGGGCACCAGCGGGCCAAACCGTCGCGATATCGCGACGTATTTTTGAAAAGCACGGTCGGGACGCCAAACTATCGCGAAATCGGAAATCGTGACATTTACGAAGACGCACGGTCGGGACGCCAAGCTATCGCGAAATCATGACATTTCTAAAGCGGCGCGATCGGGAGCGCAAAGCGTCGCGAAATCGTGACATTTTTGAAGACGCACGGTCGGGACGCCAAACTATCGCGAAATCGTGACATTTACGTTGCAACGTGGTCTGGACGCACAGTGGTCGCGAAATCGTGACACTTTCGAAAGCAGGATTTGAAGGCACAGGGACATCTTTGACAAAAAGGTTCTAAGGCACAAGAATGGTCGCGAAATCGTGACACCTTCAAAGGCAAGCTTAAAGGACGTCGCGAAATCGTGACACCTTCAAAGATAAAGTTTAAAAGACGTCGCGAAATCGTGACACTTCTGGGAGGCAAGACTTGGAAGCATAAAGACATCGCAACACCTTCGAAGGCAGAGCTCAAAGATGTCACGAAATCGTGACATATCCGGAGGTAAGGTTCCACAATGCAAAGATGTCGCGAAATCGCGACACTTCCGATCCAAGGACGTACGGAATGAAAAGATGTCGCGAAATCGTGACATATCCGGAGGCAAGGTTCCACAATGCAAAGATGTCACGAAATCGTGACACTGAAGAGTAGAAGAAAAAAAAAGTTCCACAATGCAAAGATGTCGCGAAATCGTGACATGTCGCGGTTTCGCGGCCCAAGGGAGGAAGGCGAGTAAGAAAGGCCTAGACATCGCGATATCGCGACGTGTAGCGGAATCGCGGTCCCAAGGAGGAGAGAGAAGCCTAACGTCAAAACGTCGCGATATCGCGACCAAAGAGGAGAGAGAAAGTGCTGGGGCAAATACGTCGCGATATCGCGACGGGACGCTCACGACATTGACCGGCCGGTGACTGCGGGGACCGGTGCGAGAGGGACACGTGGCGTGAAGTTACGGGTGGCTCGAGAGTATGAAGCGGTTACGGGAAGCATGGCAACGGGGACACGTGGCATCAGCCGCAAACGACCATGGCGCATTCTTATGAATGATTGACTTGGCAGTGGATCGACAGGCGGCTGCAGGGCATACCGCCACTACAGGCTATGATGTTTTGATGCACCTAGCAGCATCATGCAGGCGGGACAGAGCATTCGTGCGGGCGGTATGGGGAGTCTCGCATTCAAGTAATGATGGTCCAAAGAGAGTCGGGCCTGGGGATGAAAAGGACCCGCACTTTGCGTAATGAAAAGAAGGAGGTGGCGGCCGAGGAGAAGAGGCGCATGCATTGTATTAAAAAAAAAAAAAAGACCTTTTGGCCAGGGATTTATTTTTTTGGTTTTTGCATAGCTGTGTATTGAAGGAGAGACCTCTGTTTTAATGAAACTTGCTGAAATTTTGTCTGTGCATGGTTAATTCTGCATTCTTGCTGTGTGTTGTGTGCGGTTCTATACCAAGTGGTATCAGAGCAGGTTGGTTCTGAGAGTGCAAACCGATCGCCGAACAGAGAGGCAGTTTGCGCCAGGACCGTGGTTGTGGGGTTGTGAAGAAGAAGCAAGATGCCTCCGTGAAGAGACCATGGTGGTATAAGGCACAGACGAGCAAGAAGGGAGGAGGTCGATTTGAGAGCCCTGCGAGAGGCAAGTTGAGGCTCTACAAGAGGAAATTAGAAGAGGAGTCAAGCCAAGAAGGGAAGAACCCAGCGAAGATGAAGTGTGGGAAGAAGAAGTTCCATCTGAGGATGAAGAGGCTTTGGAACCAGCAGAGGCTAGGTTGTATAGGGCTATCTTCCAGATTGGGAAGAAGCCAAAATTTGACGTCTCGACTTACTCTGGAAACCTCAACCCTGAGGAATTAATAGACTGGATCAACGACATGGAGGAGTACTTCGAATACGAAGAGATCGCAGATCCAAATCGGATCAAATTCGCAAAAACCAAGCTGAAGGGGCATGCTAGCATCTGGTGGAAAGGAGTGCAGTTAGAAAGAAACGGGAGGGGAAAGGAAAGGATCACCGAGTGGGATAGGATGGTAGAGAAACTAAAGAGGCGGTTCATCCCTGCAGATTATGAGCTGGATTTATTGAAGAAAATGCGAGAGTCTTCGACGGGCTAGTAAGTCTGTCAAGGAATATACTGAGAGGAGTTCTACCAGATTTCAATCGAGAACCGGCCATTCGGAGGCGAACAAAGAGAAGGTCGCACGTTACATAAATGGATTGCGAACCAGGCATTCAAGAAGAGGTCGGGGCTGGTTAGAATGAGCACGGTGGAGGATGCATATCGGTTTGCATTAAAAGTGGAAGAGAAACTAAATAGAAGGTTTGATGGTAAGTAGAGAGGGAAGGACAGGGGTGGAAGAGCTGGTGGAAGAGGCAGTGGTGGAAGATACAAAGATTTTGGAAAAGCTGCGGAAGCTAGTAGCAGCCAGAAATAGAAAGAGGTGAGAGAAGAGGATGACCGACGCCCACGCAATCAGAGCAACAACTACCCAAGAGGAAGAGGTAGGTTTGGGCGAGGGTTTGGAAGAGGTGTTTTTAGAGGAGCCTGCTTCAACTGCGGTGAAGAAGGACACAGGGCATACAACTGCCCACAACATCAAGAGAGGCCAAATCGAAGACCTGAGGGTCAGGCCCGAGCTGCTGTAGTAGACGAAGGTGTAGAGTACGAGCATTCAGAGGAAGCAGAAAGAGGGGAAACCATGATTATCAGAAGAGTCTTGCTGAATGAAGAAGAAAAGGCGGACCAAAGGAACGACCTATTTCGAACAAGATGCAAGTGCGCGAGCAAGGTCTGTAATATCATCATTGATAATGGAAGCACTGACAATTTGGTTTTCGAGGAAATGGTTTCCAAGCTACGGTTGGAAAGGAGAAAACACCCGCACCCTTATCGGATTGCATGGCTGCAAAAGGACCATCGGGCACTAGTAAGCGAGCAATGTCTGGTGAAGTTCAATATTGGAACTTACCGAGATGAGGTTTTATGTGACATCTTACCTATGGATGCATGTCACTTGCTGCTTGGGAGACCTTGGCAGTTTGACCGAAGTGTTGTTCATGATGGTCGAGCCAACACATATTCTCTGTCAAAGAATGGAGTTCGCCATAAGTTAAAACCCACGAAAGAGGCGGATGAGAAAGTATGCAGCAGTGCACGAGTCTGTCTAGTTGATGGCGAGAAGATTCTTGGAAGGCACGAAGCCGGATCATGTGTGTTATGCTATAATCCCCAGAGTTAGGGAAGAAGGATGCAAGGAGATTCCAATGGAAGTCATGGGATTGTTAGAAGAATTCCACGATATCATTTTTGACAATGTTCCTGAAGGTTTACCACCTGTTAGGAGGATCAGTCATCACATCGACTTGGTGCCTGGATCGAGCTTGCCAAACAAGGCTGCACATCGAATGACACCGGTGGAAACTGAAGAATTAAATCGGCAAGTTCAAGATCTGTTGAAGAAAGGCCTGATAAGGGAGAGTCTTAGTCCTTGTCTTGTACCAGCGGTATTAGCACCCAAGAAGGATGGAGAATGGAGGATGTGCACCGACTCTCAGGCAATCAACAAGATCACCATTAAATACAGGTTGCCGCTGTCGAGAATGGATGATATCATGGATTGCTTGAGTGGAGTGAGTACTTCACAAAAATTGATTTGAAAAGTGGATACCATCAGATCCGCATTAGAGAAGGGGATGAATGGAAGACAACTTTCAAAACCAGAGAAGGGTTGTATGAGTGGTTGGTTATGCCATTTGGATTAACCAATGCACCTAGTACCTTTATGAGGTTAATGAATGAAGTTACGAAGGAATTTCTGGGCAAATTTGTTATTGTTTACTTGGATGATATACTGATTTTTAGCAGAACCTTAGAGGAGCACTGATGCACATCGGGGAAGGTTCTTGAGAAGCTGCGGGAGGAGCGAGTTATTGATCAATACGAAGAAGTGCAACTTTGTGAAGAAGGAGCTGGTATACACAGGATTTGTCATATCGAGCAAATGGTCTCAAGATGGACCCCGAAAAGGTGAAGGCTATCCTCGAATGGCCTGTCCCAAGGAGTGTGACCGAGGTTAGATCATTTCATGGTCTGGCCAGTTTCTACAGAAAATTTATTAGAAACTTCAGCAGTATTTGTGCATCTCTTACTGAGACAATGAAGGGAAACAAGAAGGAATTCCAGTGGACAGTTGGAGCCAATAAAAGCTTTGCTATGCTGAAGAAGAAGGTCACTGAGCAACCCATTTTAGCACTTCCAGATTTCAATAAGGTGTTTCAGGTAGACTGCGATGCGAGTGGCAGTGCGATAGGAGCCGTCTTGAGCCAAGAAGGTAGGCCTGTAGCTTATTTCAGTGAGAAGCTCAATGATGCCAGGAGAAAATATTCGGTATATGATCAAGAGTTTTATGCCATAGTTCAAGCACTCAAGAAATGGAGGCACTATCTATTGCCGAAAGAGTTTGTTCTCTATACCGACCATCAAGCGCTGCAGTTTATTAACAGTCGGGGAAAATTGAATCAGAGACACCTGAAATGGGTAGAGTCCTGCAGAGCTATACCTTTGTCCTGAAGCATCGAAGTGGAAGATCCAATAGGGTGGCAGATGCATTGAGTAGGAGGCAATGTATGATGACAGAAATGAGAGTGGAGGTTGTAGGGTTTGCTGAGCTCAAGAACTTATACCCTGTAGACCCCGATTTCGTAGAAGCTTGGAAAGCCTACACTGCGCCTGTTGCGTTGGACAGGACTAGATGGTTAGATTACCTGATTCAAGATGAAATGTTGTTTAAGGGGAATCAATTGTGCATTTCGAGGAGCTCAATGAGAGAGAACCTCATTAAAGAAAAGCACAGTGGGGGTTTAGTTGGACACTTTGGCCGTGACAAGACCATCTCATTGGTTAGTGAAAACTATTACGGCCACAATTGCGGCGAGGATGTGGCAAAGTTTGTGCGAGTTGCGGGATTTGCCGGATGGCAAAGGGCGTGAGGCAGACCTACTGGTTTGTATCAACCACTACCTATACCGAGCGGCCGTGGGAAGATATTAGTATGGATTTTGTGCTCGGTTTACCCGGGACGCGAGAGGGGCACGATTCCATATTTGTGGTAGTGGACAGATTTTCAAAAATGGCACATTTTATCCCGTGCCAGAAGACTAGCGATGCGGTCCATGTAGCTGGTCTGTTCTTTAAGGAAGTGGTACGCCTTCATGGGCTACCAAGAAGCATTGTGTCGGACAGGGATACCAAGTTTGTAGGTTATTTTTGGAAGACCCTGTGGAAGAAGGCGAGGACGGAGTTAAAGTTCGGTTACGCTTACCACCCGCAAACGAGATGGCCAAACAGAGGTGGTTAATCGGAGTTTGGGCAACCTATTGCGATGCTTGGTAGGGGACAAGCCCAAGGGATGGGATCTAATTCTGTCGCAAGCTGAGTTTGCGTATAACAGCTCGGTCAATCGGAGTACCAACAAGTCACCATTCCAGATTATCTATGGGAGCAGCCCACGAAACGCTTCAGAGTTAAGAAGGCTGGAGACAAGGGAGAAATGCAGTCTTGAGGCAGAAGACTTTGCCGAACACTTGAAAGGAGTGCATGAGGAAGTGACAAGACACATTGCCAAGATGAATGCTCAGTATAAGGCGAGGGCGGATCAAAAACGTAGAGCTAAGGAGTTCCAAGTAGGAGATTCTGTCATGGTCCATCTGCGGAAGGAACGGTTCCCTGCCAAGACATACAACAAACTCAAAATGAAGAAATTTGGGCCATGCAAAATCATTGGCAAACGGGATTCGGGTAATGCCTACGAGGTGGAGTTACCAAGTGAACTTAACATCTCCCCCGTGTTTAACATCTCGGATTTGGTTGAGTATCATGAAGGAGAAAGCGGTGAGATACCCAATCCAGAGTTATGGAGCATTCCAGCAGCCATCCCGGTTGTGGACGAGATAGAAGAAGTTCTGGATATGCGTGAGGGCCGGAGTACTCGGAACAGGAGTTATTATGAGTATTTAATCAAATGGAAGGGCCGACCCATAGAAGATGCGACTTGGCTATCCAAGGCGGAGGTTGATCGTTTGGGTCTACCTCAGTCAAATCAGAAGTGAGGTCACTTCTCAAACCCACCCCGGGTGTCTGATGCAGGAGCATCCGGAGGCAAAGCTGGCAATCTTGCGTCACCCAAAATGTATTTTTTTCTTAAGTACTAAAACTGTCGCGATATCGCGACGCTTTTTGAAGAAGGGCACCAGCGGGCCAAACCGTCGCGATATCGCGACGTATTTTTGAAAAGCACGGTCGGGACGCCAAGCGTCGCGAAATCATGACATTTCGAAGACACACGGTCGGGACGCCAAACTGTCGTGAAATCGTGACATTTCTAAAGCAGCGCAGTCGGGACGCCAAACTGTCATGAAATCGTGACATTTACGAAGACGCACGGTCGGGACGCCAAACTGTCGTGAAATTGTGACATTTCTGTTGCAACGTGGTTTGGACGCACAATGGTCGCAAAATCATGACACTTTCGAAGCGGGATTTGAAGGCACAGGGACATCTTTGACAAAAAGGTTCTAAGGCACAAGAATGGTCGCGAAATCGTGACACCTTCAAAGGCAAGCTTAAAGGACGTCGCGAAATCGTGACACCTTCAAAGATAAAGTTTAAAAGACGTCGCGAAATCGTGACACTTACGGGAGGCAAGACTTGGAAGCATAAAGACATCGCAACACCTTCGAAGGCGAGCTCAAAGATGTCGCGAAATCGTGACATATCCGGAGGTAAGGTTCCACAATGCAAAGATGTCGCGAAATCGTGACACTTCCGATCCGCAGGACGTACGGAATGAAAAGATGTCGCGAAATCGTGACATATCCGGAGGCAAGGTTCCACAATGCAAAGATGTCACGAAATCGGACACCGACAGACGACGGTCCACAATGCAAAGATGTCGCGAAATCGTGACATGTCGCGGTTTCGCGGCCCAAGGGAGGAAGGCGAGTAAGAAAGGCCTAGACATCGCGATATCGTGACGTGTAGCGGAATCGCGGTCCCAAGGAGGAGAGAGAAGCCTAACGTCAAAACGTCGCGATATCGCGACCAAAGAGGAGAGAGAAAGTGCTGGGGCAAATACGTCGCGATATCGCGACAGGACGCTCACGACATTGACCAGCCGGTGACTGCAGGGACCAGTGCAGAGGGACACGTGGCGTGAAGTTACAGGTGGCTCGAGAGTATGAAGCAGTTACGGGAAGCATGGCAACAGGACACGTGGCATCAGCGCAAACGACCATGGCGCATTCTTATGAATGATTGACTTGGCGGTGGATCGACGAGCGGCTGCAGGGCATACCGCCACTACAGGCTATGATGTTTTGATGCACCTAGCAGCATCATGCAGGCGGGACAGAGCATTCGTGCGGGCGGTATGGGGAGTCTCGCATTCAAGTAATGATGGTCCAAAGAGAGTCGGGCCTGGGGATGAAAAGGACCCGCACTTTGCGTAATGAAAAGAAGGAGGTGGCGGCCGAGGAGAAGAGGCGCATGCATTGTATTAAAAAAAAAAAAAGACCTTTTGGCCAGGGATTTATTTTTTTTGGTTTTTGCATAGCTGTGTATTGAAGGAGAGACCTCTGTTTTAATGAAACTTGCTGAAATTTCGTCTGTGCATGGTTAATTCTGCATTCTTGCTGTGTGTTGTGTGCGGTCCTATACCATATAACCTTAATTCACGCTATCTACATAAACATAGATCACATATGATGGGGACTTATTTAGCAAGTAAAACATGTAACCTTAATTCATGCTATCTAAACACGTCTCACAAAATTGACCATCATTTGATGATATCAGTTGAATTAAATCCTAAAATAATCATTTAAAAATGATATTTGAGATTTGAGTTTATCGGTTAAAATTTTTTTGGTTGTAGAGCTTGTTCCATTCGGGTGCACAATAGGTTCCAATTGAAAAGTGGTTTCTTCCAGGTGCACAAAAGGTTCCAACTGTACAAGTGGTTTGGAATATTTGCAAAACAGGTTCTGATTGCAGATGTGGTTCCGTTCGATTGCAGAGGAGGTTCCTATTGCAGAAGTTGCTCTGGGCGGTTGCAAAATAAGATCTGAATGTAAAGGTTGTCCTTCCTATTGTAGAAGTGGTTCTAATAGGTTGCAGAAACCGATCTGGTTGCCGAAATAGTTCCATCTAATTACAAAATTGGATACGACCAGTCATAGAAAATGAAAACATATTTATCGAGTATAGAACATGGTCTAAAAATGAAAATGTATACCTAGGGTGTTAATTATATATAGAGGTGTACTTGGTGAGTTTGGCGGGATAATTTATAAATTTTAAAATTTTAGGGCAAAAATGGAACTTTATTTAGGCAGGATTACTTGCAAATTTTTCAAAATATTCATGATACTCTCATCAAAGGATGGCTAACCGACACCTAAAATTTATTTTTTCCTAAATTTTTTGGCTAAATGGCCGACGTCTGGGTCTCAAAAATTTTGCAAATTTGAATTTTTGAAAATGTTTTTTTCGCCCAAATGGCAAATTTCCACCGCTATGCATAACCCTGAGTTCCAAATAGTCACTGACTTGACAACACACTAGCAAATGAGAATGTGCTATGTGTCATTATCCTATACAAGGATATGCCAACTAGGTGATGGTTGTGTAGGCAATTGGATAGTGTGCCAATAAATTTGACTATACCACTTATCATTCTCTAATATGCTCTATAACCTACAGCCATTCGTTACTTTTTAATTCACTTTGAAATTTATGCTTTACCAATTTTATTGTTATGTGACTACACATTCAATGGATTAGATGATTTGGTAAAGTATGACTGGTCAAAGATATATTATGCTCACCATGTAGAACTCTTTCTACCATTTTGACCTCTAATATGTTAACCTTTTAATATTAGAACTTACTATATTATTATATTCCATGTCACTTCCATGTCATCAATTTCCATATCATCACAAGGTATATTATCAAATACCGTATCTTCAACTTCAATATCATCACTAGATGTTACATCATTACTAGATATACTACCATCACTTGATGCCACATCATCATTGGATGCCATGTCATCAAGATGCACCACATCATCACACAAGACCAACTCAATGTTATTGATACCAATGGTTAGAGGGATGATTTCACGGTCTTCAACCTTAAAGTAAATGAATTGTGTTCAAACCATGGACCTCTAGGACCCCAATATTTAAAGGAGGTACTCCTAGTCCCTTGACTAGGGTGCTCTTTAAAAATAAAAGTTCCACTCAACAAAATACAAAGGAGGAGATTCCCCATTTTATCACATGACCACCCCCTTTCACATGCCTATATGCATTGCTAACATAGACATGCATTGTCCTTGCATCTCACATCCAACACATGCATACCCTATTTTTCTCCTCTAAGAATCTTCTTTAGAGTATTCTCTAAATTCAAATTTATTTTATTTTAAAAGGAGGAAAGAAATCAAACTTTCAATGCTAAAAAATACATTTCATTGGGGTCTAAAAATTACCTCTATGCCTTAGGTGCCATGAACACTTGTGTTGTGGTCTTCTCCATTGAGTGCATCTAATGCCTTGTGCCACACATGGGGTGCAAATCTGAGGAAGTCTAAGGATTGTGGGATGCAGATCCTTTGGATGACCTATGGGATTTTTTACCAAGGCCAACTCCTTTTCTAGGTGTAATATTTGATGCTCTTCCTCCTATGCTATCCTAACCTACCAGGTGCTAGAAAAAAGAGAAATAAAGAAGAGCAATAAATAATTGAAAGGAAAATAATGGAAAAGTAATCAAACCTAACTAGTCTAAACTAAAGGTGGTGATGCATAAAAAATTGTGGTTTCCATTTTGTACTTTAGTGGTATAGGTAGACCAATTAATAAAATATTAAATTGAATAATATCCTAATCACATAAGACTATAAATTGAATAATCCCTTATGAGAGCAAGGATAGAAATATTGGAGTAGTCACAACTTCCCATAGAAATATACACAAATACTTAAACCAATACATAAATATTAAAGTTATCACAACTATTTGTATTCATGTTAAGGCTCATTACATTCATATATAATTGAAATAGGCTCAACAACCTATACATGCTATGAACCAAGGCTCAGTCTAGACTGAAATGCAAAATAAAAAGAGGAGAAAAATTGCTTAAGGTCAAATACTAGACATGACAATAATTCAACCTCTTACAATGAAGAAAAGACTAATAATTATAGATAAAATTAGGGAACTTTTACCTTTTCAAAACTCAAAAATTCCTACTTCAAAAATATTGCCCAGGGGGATTCTGTATTAACTATGCACAATCTCGAGGTCTTTGGATCTAAAACTATTCATGTTGCCCATGTTAGGAATCTATTACAAAGATTTCCTACCATTAATGCTATCAATTCTATGATTGATCCTTAGTATATCTCATGATTATAATTATAATTTTGTACCTTCTTATATAATATATACCATACACCCTAGAAGAATGAATACCTCAACACAATATACAAGGTCTGGGGCTATGGCCAAAGCTAGACGATATGGGACCAATGACCCTCTATGTAAGGGTTCATGGGTGGGAGCCTTTGAAGAAAAACTTAAACTCCTAAATTTTTAGAGCATAGGTGGTGTAGGTATAATTAAAATTGAATTACAACTCTCACTTTGGCCTTCATCTAGGATCCTAGTTTTTTTTAGTTTAGTTAGGTTGACATGACTTGTTTCTAATATTTTGTCTGCTCCATCCAATGTCCTAGTTATCACCACTAGCCTATGATCATCACATTTGGGTAGGTGTGCCCAAGTCATATTTTCATTTTGGTTGCATGCATTTTTGCTCCATTTCTTCACCAAGACTCTAGTTCAAAATTTATTGTCAACTTTGACCCAAAAGGTCTTGTTATCAAAATTTGCACTCTACTCTCTTTTAGGTTTTAAGTAACTTGCCTTCCATCAAAGCCTTTATTTTACAAAAAATATCCAAGGTACCTTATTCCTTCCAAGTGTAGTGAGAATTCACTATAGCTCTGACAGCTCATAGGATATCTTCAAATCAATGAATATGAGGAACCTAGAGAATCCATTGCCTTATCTATTGGATGTGGAGTTAGAATTTAGGGGAACAAATAGGGAGGTAAGAGTAGGTGGAAACTTCCACCATAAATCCACCACTTTGTAAAACTTAGGATCTCCTTTAAATTTTAATATTTTCTTGCAACAAAATAAAAACTATAGTACATATGTACAAGTGGTAAGGATGGCCTCTATCCATTGGGCATGGATTCAAGAACTCCTAGGTGGATGTTAGAGCCACTTATTATTTCTCTTCTTGTAGTTTTTGGGGTTAAATACTTTTACCCTCAAAGAACTATAGTTATTGAGTACCTCCCTTATTACAAGTAGACTGGTATTGAGGATGTATGATTTCCTTGGTGTAGGTTGGCTGGTACCAGTGCTAGATCCTTTTATACTCCTAACCCTTTCAAAGTGTATTCTCCATACCCATTTCATATTTTTTATAACCTTTGTACTAATAGAGGTGGAGGGGATTTCTTCCTAGGTCTACTGAGAGTTCATTCCTATTTTCTTGAGCACCCCAAAGGGAGTGGACTCCATTACATATGTTATCCCTTGTCCCATTAGGTTATTGGTGTTAGCTTTTGATGCAGTATGCAATGGGAGATAGCAATCACAAGATGCAGAATAATATGAAAGAAAGTAAATCTATGAGATGACTAAAATATGCTATAAATAGAAATGATGAAAATGAATACAATGTAGCTATGGAGGAAATGGACACTCCATGAACAAAGCTACTGGACTACATTGCACCCATCACCAATATATGGTGATCTACACAACACTATGCTACTACCTACGAATATGCTCTGAGCTTCTATATTCTACTTGTTACAATGAGGCCCTTTTTATATAGGAAGATAGGTTCCTTGGCCAACACTCTACCTAGTTGTGCAAGGGACACCTTGCACATATACAACTTGCACATTGACACTTGTGCATTTATTACATTGCATGAAGTAACTAGATAACTTCCCCCTAAAGTAATCTAATGTCCTAAGTATGTACCTAGGAAGGTACATTTACATGACCCAAATGATGTAATATAATCTATTTCTAACACCCCCTGTATTACATTATTTGGGTATTGAAGACTTTAGTCTTCAATATGGATCTTCTTCTTCATATTGAACTTTGTACTCTTCCTCTGCATTCTTTGTAACCTATTCAAGCAAATAGTTAGTGTCTCTGTAATGTGTTACATTTGTTGATAGAGCTTTCACCTCATAGTCTTCTATGGGTTCTTCTAGTTCTTCAATTTCTTCTATCCTCTGAACCAGGTGTCCTTTCTAATTTCTCTTCTGATATTCCAGTTGAGGATAATTGGTTGGTCACTGAGATTGCTGCTGATGAGGATTCCTTTGATATTGTCATGGTTGAAATTGATTCCCATTGTTCATCTGATTTCCTTGGTTCTGGTTTTTGGGATTGTATCTGCAATAGTTGGTACTATGACCTTTCTTTCTGCATATCTGACAATACCATGTTTTCCATCCTCTTGTTGATGAAGCAATATTTCCCTGTGGATTATCTTTTGATGCCAATGCAATGTTAGTCATCTCATATTTCACAGTGTTTTCCACTTCATATTCCTGAAGTATATTGACTAGGTCATCAAAAGAAGTATCTTTACTTAAGACTTGTAAAGATGTGACCAAATGCTTATAGCTGTCTAGAAGTGCTCTCATGGTTACTTGAGTAAGAAGTTCATCTTTAGGTTCTTGTCCAAGGGTTAGTAGTTTCCCTTTAATATCTGCT
This sequence comes from Wollemia nobilis, assembly GCA_028583015.1. Taxonomy (NCBI): domain Eukaryota; kingdom Viridiplantae; phylum Streptophyta; class Pinopsida; order Araucariales; family Araucariaceae; genus Wollemia; species Wollemia nobilis. Next base: position 7,304,584 of record JAQPPZ010002512.1, read on the forward strand.
ACCTTCCTTAGAAATAATTCTATGCTTTCCCCACTGCTCATTTTCAAGGAATGTAGTTGTGTTTGAAGATGAAGAATGGTGGCTTTATTCTTTCCTTTGAATATTTTCTCTAAGCTTGTCCAAGCTTCAGTGGATGTTTTTGCTGAGCTGATATAAGGTTGTATTTCATCAGTGATAGCAAAGGTTATTATCATTAGAGCTTTTGAATCATTTTCTTCAAACTTTAGAATCTCTGTATCACCTATTTTGGGCCTTTTTGTTGATCCTATGACTATATCCCAGAGTTTCTCATATACCATGATTGCTTTTACTTTGTTTTTCCATGAGAAATAGTTTGGACCTTTAAGAAGTTGAGATTCTGCAAGAAAGAATTTGTTTGATGTCATGATGATTCTTCTTCTCCTTTTTAAATTCTCTAGAACCTTTATGAAGCTTTGGATTTGGTGGACTTCCTTATGTCTCCCTAGTATATAGAATTTTAGGTTTTGTAGAAACCTTATATCTCCCAAATGGATTTAGAACTTGATAATTTTTTATAAATGCTAATATTACCAAGTTTTGTAGAATTCCTTATGTCTCCCTAATGTTTTTGGAAATGTAGAAGTGCTTTTGTGAAATATAGTTCAATTTTGGATTGATTTTGTAAAGTTTTGAGAATCCCAAAATCAACCTATAGTTCTCCTTATTACTCCTATTGAACTATGCACTTTTCTAGATTGAAGAGGTTTAATGTTGGATTTCCCCTTGTCCCTTTTTGTGAAATTTTGAGACAAATATTTTGCTAATATTCCAACTTTAGAAAAGCTTTAATAAACCCCTTTTTAATATCCCTTAGAATTTGATTTTAGTGTTTCTAATTTTCAATAACCTAGTTTGGTGTTGTAACCCTTATAACTCCCAAATTTGGAAAATTAGAACACAATAATATTTGCAAATATCAATGGATTAATTCCAAGTAGTATCCCTTATTTCTCCTAGGTTGTGTTTTGCAAATATTAGACTACTTTGATATTTAATTTCCCTAAGTTTTTCTTTCAAATAAATATTGATTTCCTTTAATACTTCAACCTTAGAATATAACCTTATAACTCCCTTTTTAATGAAAGCAAATTAGATAGGGGAAATTTTACCTTAATAAAGCTTTGCACCTTTATGAAATCGGATGTGTATGGTTGTAATCTATCCTTCTTGGGTGTTATGAGTAATGATAGATTCTTCAACGTGCTCCTTGGCTTCAATGCCCTTCTTTAATGCTTCCCTTGACCTGTTTGACCGAGAGTTCTTACACTTCTCTTTGCTGCTTCTGAATGCTCCCGAATGCTACGTTCTCCCTGGTCCAAGGCACCTTTAATAGGTGGTCAATATTTTGATGAGTGACAAGTGTCACAATGGTTTCATTCAATGCTCCAAGGATGCTTTGGACACTTGGTGGAGTCACCAACTCTATTCTAACACCTGTTACAAGTGTCACCTTTGCTTGGAACATTTTTATTCCCTCTTTGTGCATTGTCCAAGTGGCTTCTCTGCTTCAACGTATGTGAGGCCTCTTACTGTAATGCTTCTGGCTGAAAGTAACTCCTCTTCCACATGGAATATGGGTGCCAAAACAATGTTGTAACATCTCCTTTCACATGTGTGAAATTCAACGTTCCTTTGTGGGCATTTTAGGGTTCTTTTGGAGAATGACAAGTGGCACCTTCTTTCCTTTGCATGCCCTTGTCTTATCAATACCTTCTTGCAAGCCCTTCAACGTATTTTTCCACCTTGTTCTTTGTTGTACTTCATTGGTGCTGAGATATTTCCAGCCAAGCAATGCTTATGGTGGAGCTTTGGTGGAGATTTGGAGGAGCTTTGGTGGCTCTTGAATGGAGTTCGAATGGCAGCGCTTTGGTGGAGACTTCTTGATGCTCCAATGATGGTATTGAATGCTCCTTGATTGGACGTATGATTCCAATTTGCTTGCTTTGATTTCCCTTGCTTATATGCTACTGGATTTGTCTCCTTTAGTGAGCAATGTGACACCTTTCTTGTGCTTTGCAGGTTACCTATTATGGTTGTCCAACCCATGCACGATGTGAGCCCTTTTGAGAGGCTTCTTTATGCTTGGAGTGTGCTAGTATTCGACTGCACTCTTGTTGAGAATAATGTGCCTTTGAGGCACCTTCAAATCTGCCCTCTTCCTACTTAGAACGTATTAGAGAAGTGCAATACCATGTAACAATATTTGTATATAAAAACCTTTTTATTGCACCCTTTCTTGCACTCTTTTTGCAGGTCTGATTTTCTAGTTTTGTGGCAGATTTTTGAATGCAATGTAAGGGTTTTGAGGATGTCTCTTTGATTAGACACCTTCCCATTTTTTCTTGGTTATTTTACAAATGAACCCAAGCTTGTAACCACTTGATAGAAGCTCCCTTTTTGCTGTATTTTTCTGCACTATTTCTTTGTAACAAAAACCTTATTGTGCTTTGAATTTGAGACTCACCAAGTCTCGATTTGAGGCTTCCTTTGCTGATATTCGATGGCTACTTTCTTCTCCAAAACCTGGAGGATTCGAGGCTGATTTGGTGGCTTCTCTTGGCCACTAAAAGTTGCAGATTTTGGTGCACTAATGGTGTCTTTAGACACTTGATGCTAATCTGATTTTGTGCCTTTCTCAAGAACACAAACACTAAGATTTTTGAGAGTAATATAGTAGTGCAAATGAACCCAATAATATTTCACTTTTAATGCACTAAAAATCACACCTTATCACTCCAATCAACTCTCAAAATAATTTATAAGTGCACTTAATCAATTTACTACAACTAATCAAGAATAATCTGAAATGAATCTTCAAGAGTTATTCAGCAATTTCACTACAAACAAAGTTGTAGGAACTAGTCTTCTTTTTCTTTCCAAAGTAGATATTTGGTAGTTGATAGATAGTTGTAATTTTGTAATCTAATCAACTCCAAAGCTAATGTGCAAATGAACCTTAAAAGGAACTTTTCCCTTTTGCACTTTTGAAGATTGTAATTCAATTTTCCTCTTTTGCAACTCTAATCCAAATTAAGGTGCTTTAACAAATCTGATAAGTAATCCAATTAATGAATCTACTTGCACCAATAGTTGCTTACCTTTTTGAAATATTTTGTAGCTCTTTTGCAGCTTCTGTAGAGGATGTAGATCTTGGTGTCTAAGATCACCAAGTTGCTGCTTTGAGTAGGATCTTGTTGCTTAGTTTCTTCTTCACCAAAAAGTGGTCTCGAACTTTCTTTTATGAGCCTAGGTTTTGATGATTTGATCCTTTAAGCAATATTCTCCTTTTGTTATAGATTTGGAGAAGTCTTTATCTCTAAATAATGCCTTCTTGCTATGAGAGGTAATCTTCAAATCTCTTGGATTTGGTAGGCTTCTCCTGTCTTCAAGTCTTCTTGTCGAATTCTGACTTCAAGTAGGATCTTCTTCTCAAGATTTTGAATGTCTTGAGGTCTTCTGATATTTGGCACTCCTTGCCAAATTCTTCTTCTTCTTTTGGGCTTGTTGTTGGATGGTGATAATTGTCCCAAATCTTTCACTATATTCTATAGTGAATTTCTCCAATGAGTTCTCCTTTGATGATTTCTTCAGTAAGGCTCTCCAAGCCTTTTATTGGATGCTCATTGAGACCTCCCCAAGGTCTTTGATCTTGCAGCTTCTTCTAGTCTTCCTTGAGACATTTTCTTCAACCTTCTACTCCTGGAAGTGTTGGTGGTGAGATCTTCTTTTGGATCTCTGATTCTACTACTTCTAGATTCGAGTAGGACTCTCCTAGTCCTTCTTCTTCCAAGACTAGAAGTTCTTCAATGAGATCTTCTCCTGATCTCTTTACCTTCAATTTTGCTTTAGGTGTTGGATTGATTCTAAAGAAGATACTCTTCCTAACTTTCTTGTAGGAAGTTTCCCAACTCACTGAATCTCCTTTCCCTACAACAAAGTATTAGTACTAAAATATTAATCTACTTCTGAATCAGATACTCTCTTCTAGAGTCTTCTTCAGGATCAAGGCTTCTATGGCTTTTTCTAGTATCAAGGCTTCTATGGCCTTTTCTTCAATATCAAGGCTTCTATGGCATTTTCTTCTAGATCAAGGCTTATTTTTTCTACTTTATGGCCTTTTCTTAATATCAAGGCTTCTATGGACTTTTTCTCTAGATCAAGGCTTCTATGGCTTTTCTTCTAGATCAAGGCTTCTATGGTCTTTTCTTATTCTATGAAGTTCTCAATATAGCAATGGAGATCTCCAATCTCCTAACTTCACCATGACTCTTCTCTAGAAGTCTTCTTCTATAGTATTCTTTTCTTGCACAAGGAACTAATATCTACACTATGAAGGCACATCGACCTTTGAGCAACGAAGTTGAAGTCTCCTAGATTTCTATTGTAGGAGGTGTCCCAATCATCTAAGAATTAATTTTTTACAACAAAAGAAACTTTGGGTAATAGTTAACAAATTCTAGATATCCTAAATGATCTTCACTAGTTGATTTGTCAATCTAGTGGATTGAATGTTGAGTCCTAGTCTTCACAAGTTTTTCCTGCAACTCTATGGAAAGACTCTAGCCAAATGTAATCTCAGTATTTTTGGAACTGAGATTTCTTTCAGTCCTCACTTGTGGCTCTCCCTAATTCTACCACCTAGACTCTTCTGAGAGTTTTTGATAGTGGTTGGTCCAACAGTGCATCAGGTTGACAAAAAACTTAGGCTCAATGATAATGGTGGTTTTCCTATTGATCTACTATGGCTAGATCTACCATGGCTCTGATACCACTATTAGCTTTTGATGTAGTATGCAATGGGAGATAACAATCACAAGATGCAAAATAATATGAAAGAAAGTAAATCTATGAGATGATTAAAATATGCTATAAATAGAAATGATGGAAATGAATACAATGTAGCTATGGAGGAAATGGACACTCCATGAACAAAGCTACTGGACTACATTGCACCCATCACCAATATATGGTGATCTACACAACACTATGCTACTACCTACGAATATGCTCTGAGCTTCTATATTCTACTTGTTACAATGAGGCCCTTTTTATATAGGAAGATAGGTTCCTTGGCCAACACTCTACCTAGTTGTGCAAGGGACACCTTGCACATATACAACTTGCACATTGACACTTGTGCATTTATTACATTGCATGAAGTAACTAGATAACTTTCCCCTAAAGTAATCTAATGTCCTAAGTATGTACCTAGGAAGGTACATTTACATGATCCAAATGATGTAATATAATCTATTTCTAATAATTGGTTTGGATCTATGGACAACTATGTGCTACTCCTTCTACCTCCATGTTATCTTCTTCCTCATACTAGATAGATGTAGTCTAGTCAAAAGTAGCAAGTTTTTGAGTGAGAGAAGGTTGGGGAGTGATAGGATGGATAGTTTAAGTTTGTTGCTCTCCTTACTTAAACCCATCCATGAACAGGGAAACAAGCTAGTACCACTCAATTATTGAGTGTGGGAGAAGAGACTCATAACCTTCATAATACTTTCCTTTGAAATATACCATAAGCAACCTTAGATTAATGTTCTATTTTATGATATTGTGCAGTTGGTAGAAGTAGACCATATCCTACAAATGCATTAGTAGGGTCCATAGATATTTGTTATTATAATGTGGTATGATCTTGGGTGCTAAAATTGGAATATCATTCCATATATATGGTGGCACTGAATATCACAAAGGATTCCTTTTACTCTAGGTGGAAAAACTTATGATGTGGGAAGCAACCATGTTTAGGTATGTGGATCTGGTGGTAGACTTCTTATGGTCTTCTAAAATTTGTGCTTTGTGTGGAGTCACCAAGTGAATATTGCATTCACTTTGAGAGCTTGATAGATTGAGACATCCACCAAAATTCTAATCTTGAGTCCTTATGAATGGATTTGATCTGGATATCCATTCTTGCATGAAGTCATCAAGTGAAAGCTTTTAGTTATTTAGTAAGCAACACACCAAGACCTTCATTAAAATATCATATTATGTTCTATGGTTTGTGTCTCGTCAAGAATACCTGTTTGCACTATTTGGGGATGGAAATGACCCTTAAAACCTAGGTTCCATGACTGCCTACATATGCAATTTTATTTGGGTGTATTTGGTGCCTTGTGCCATGCTTGGGAACTAGTCTTGAGAAGTCTAAGAAGTGTGGGACATGGCTCCTTCAGAAAACCTCTGGGATTCAATGATTTAATTTTTACATTAAAAATTGTTACATATTAAATAATATAAAATTTGAATCGTTTATTATTTTAATATATTATAATGGGATTGAAACATGCCATACACATATTACATCATGACCATGTGGTGGTATGTCACCAACTTATCAATTATGCATGTATCACTTAGCAAGATTCAAACATTGGTCTCCTTCTTGAAAGTTAAAGAATTTAACTAGTTGAGCTAATGTCATTTGATCGAGTGGTTTACTTATTTTTGATAAACATATATATATATATATATATATATATATATATATATATATATATATATATATATATATATATATATATATATATATATATATATATATATATAACTAATAATATATGCTTTTTTATCCATGGGGTTGATTGATCAAATATTGCACCCATGACCTCATGTTGAATGCCTTGAAAAGGAATTTTTTAGTATCCTTAACCTCCACATTCATGTTGAATTCCTACTAAACTATGCTAAACTAAACTAATATACTACAAAAATAAAATAATAGGTGGTAAGGGTGTGAGAGATTGAAAATAAATGCAAGAAAAGTAAATAAAACTAGAGACCATAGTGAGGCTAGTGTGTGATCAATTGTTACATCTCAAGAATACCAAACAACATTAATCTAACTTCATTTCAAGATTGAATTTCATGCATAATCACTCACACATACATACCAATAGAGTTATGGTCAATCAGGACATGATTTTGTATGAAGGCCAAACATAATTTTCCATTAATTCAGAAATAAGAGATTACAAGTAGAAAGTGTAGGCATTTTCTTTCTTAAAATAGCCAAAGATGTTTAAAATGAACCCTAGGCTCTTATTTATATTAAAAGAGTCCATCCTTTTCTCCCTACGTAATAATTTTTACAATAACTTTTTACAACAAGATGACAAAAATATCACTTTTGTCCATTATTTTTATTTTGCTAGTAGTTGTTCTGATGAATCATTGGATTTTGATGAATTTTTGGTTTGATGGATCACAAGTTAATTGGATAAAAAATTTCAAATAGATTAAAGTATTGTTATATGACACCATGTTGATGCTAAAAAGGAAAATTGACAAATCATTGATTTGTTAACTGATCAATATTTCCCATAGTGATTTTTCTCTAAAATTTTCCAAACTTTTTAGTTCACACTACTACTTTTGGGGCTAAAAAATCCCTTCTCCTTTGTCATCCAATGGTTAATTCCTTGTATGAATTCAAAGGTAGCAGCTAAGATACTATAATTTAGGTGACTTCATGGGGTACCAAGATCAATTGGAAAAAAATTCTAGATGTTGCCTTATTCCTGAACATGAATTCTTAAAAATTAGGAGCAACTAGAAAAATTATAAAATTGTCAATCACTTATATTCAACTCGAGTGTAGTAGGTTCTAAAATCACCTACCTTAGTACACTAAAATTTAGGTCTGGATTGTATATCACCTCACTATTTACTTCCTACTCCCCATATTTTACCCTTTAAGATGCTCTTCCCTTGATATTTTATGGTCTTTAACATGTCCAAAAATATCTCTAATTTGGTGAACTCATTTTAAAACATCAAGCACAACACTATATTTTTTTGAGTTGAGGTTGTAAGTCTTATTTATCCTTTAATTCAACTTGTATTTCCCTTGTGCTAGCTATCCTTTTAGCTTGGACAATTATAATTCTTTCCTTTGATACTATCTTCCCTCTTGTATCATTTTTTCCCATACTTTGATGCTTCTATTTCTTCTTGTATTTGCATTATCTTGCCTTTGCATGTCTTCTACCAATTTGTTTAGTGCTTCCATTATCCAAGGCTTCTTGACAAATGTTTTCTTATGAACATTTGGTAGCAATTGCCAGTTGTTACTTCCATGTTAGATGTACCATATGGAACAAATTGACCCTTTAATATATATAATATGGTGTTGTAGTTGGCTAGGATAGTTGCTAGCCTTCTTGGATCTATTGGAAGTGCCTCTGTAATCAATAGTTCCTTTCTAATTTCTACCAATTTGGATTGTGGGATTAGATGTATGTAAAATGATAGAGCTCTTGGTAATATCTTGATTGATCTACTTTCTTTCCTCCTACATGATACTTTGTATTTTCTCTATTTCCTTCTTCTCAGGGATTCTTATTAATTTATGAGGGACAAATTGATTGACATCAAGGAGGAATATTATTTTAGAGTAGTGTGTGTAGACACCAAATTTTGAGTACATCATCAATGTTTAAACTTGCCAATATCTTCATCAATCAACCAATCAAGAAACCAAATTGAATCATTCATCTTCAATCCCAATTTAGGATAATTTATTGCTCCAAAAGAAAAAGTGATAGGACATGAGTAAAAATATTGATGACACTTATTCGTCCCTAAAAATGCTTTTAAAAATTTTCCTTTTTAACCATTTCCACATAATTTAATTGGCAATGGTCATCTTGGCAAAAGTGTCAAGTTATTAGCATCGCTAGAGCTATTGATCTCTAGTGTTATTGATTGTCAAAGACCAAAAATTAAAAGTTTGATAGTTAGTACCCTTCAAGCTACCCATCAAAAATAAGCTTGATCACATCAGTTTGGTTCACATCCCTAGAAAAAAACCAAAGCCTAATATTTACCATTTTCATCTCCAATCCATTAATTATATTTTTATCCAAATTAAAATTATTTCCTTTTCCAATCCTATCATATTCAATGCAACCCTTCCCGAAGTCTAATCCATAATTTTTTTAGGATATAAAACCCTTTATTTTTTTAAGAGAAAGGCCTTTTAAAAGTAACAAAATTTTGCTAAATTTCATATAGATTCATAGCAATTCATCCTCAAGTATGGTGAAATTATACCAAAATATTATCATAATCTTGTGAAAAAATCCAAACATTCAAGCTCTCAAGAATATTCAAGAAAAAATCAAGTCAAAATAAAGCTTCTTCAACAAGGGGGAAACCAACCCTGGCATCATAGAGTTATAATTGTGCTTGGGGTTGTACCCTTTCCTCTTTCTTGTTGTTGTTATTATTTTCATCTTATAGCTATCTAATATTTGATCTCATTGAGTACAAATTTTACTTTGATCATAATATTTTCATTTATTCATCATTTGGAGCATTTATCTTGTATATTACATAGTAACCATTTCGATTTTATCTTTACTAGGGTCCCTACAGCCTTTGGTTAAGAACCCTCCTTGCATCATTCATAGCAATCAATAATATTTGATCTCATTGAATACTAATTTTAATTTTATCATCACATTTACATTTATTCATTATTATGGATAGTTTATCTAGTATATTACATAGTAATCATTATTCTTTTGTCATTATTAGGGGTCCTACATCCCTTAGTTATGAACCCTCCTTACATAATTCATAGTAATCAATAATTTATCATAATAACATTATTTTAATAAAATTTTAATCAAAAGCACTACTAAATTGTAGGTTTTATGGTGTTATAAATCTCTATTTTAGAAATAATCATATAAAATAACAACACTATCAATTAGCAATAGTTTTGATAGTAATAGTATACATGTAGTGGTACTTTTACCACTGAACACATAGTCCATGTTTTCATCAGTTTATTACTTTTTTAATATCATATCTAAATAGGTTCTTAATGTTCATTAAAGGAGCCACGTTCTCTCCTCTAGCTTAGGTAGACCCCTTTTAAGCTGATCTAATATTTTTCCTCTACTTTGTTGGTAAGAAAAAGTACCCTTAGGATGTAGTAGTGTTTATAGCACTTTTACAATATTGGTAGTGATTTTACCTCTATGGAAAAACTAGGGTTTTCGAACCCAATCTCCTCATTTTCAATATTTAGTACTTAGTACCGTTTGTTGTTTGTTAAAATTTTATTTCTATTTTCTATGTTTCTATTATTCACTAAGGATAAAGAGAAAGGAAAGGAAACTAGTTAATAATTTAGGGAACCAACTAAATATCTAATCTTGTTATCATTGAAAGCAAATCACATGTAGCTACATTTAGGCTTGTTTATTGCATCTCACTTGAACCCTTTCCATTGAGAAAGATAAATTATCTTAACTTTTATCATCCAAATAAAAAATTATATTAGTTTTAGGTCCTAATTGTTGCATTTGTGTGATGTATTTGTAGCTAATTAGGGCTAGATTAAGGTTAGGATTTTTCAAGAAAAACTTAAGAGAAAAGAGGTTTTCTCTGACTAATCCACTAAACCCTAGACATTAAGCTCATAAACTACCCCTATCCTCAATGTGATGAAGTATAATGAAGCATCACAAAGAAGCCATTTACGATCCCTTTCTAATCCCCTTCTTCTTATTGTGATGAACACAACATAAACACCACTGAGGGTCCAAATATGTTCTTAACTAAGCTAAAAATTTATCAAACTAAAACCTACAAAACTTTAATCAAGACTGTTGATCTTGTTTTTTTAGATTATATCACACTAAATCTAGATAACAAGAACATAAGGGTCTTTATGATCCTTTGAGTAACTATTGTATAACCAGGATATTGAATATACAATGAGCCAAGTTTCCATCCACCCACATAGGGTCTCATGCACACTTATGCCTAGTAAGGAGTATATTATAGTGGGTTAGAGGGATCAATAAGGAGGCATACTATTACCCCTCATACCATCTTGACCATATATTTAAGAGGTCACTTTCAGGTATCATTGGCAAACCATGCATGTAATTTCTCTCAAAAGGTATTTAGAGAGGATTTAGATATATCAAGATATTGAATATATAGGGAGGCCCTTGAGGTATATAGGTCAAATTTGGTATATTTAGATAAGGGGATATAAGGTTGCTAAAACATATTCTATTTCTTCTTTAATAAACTCTATAAATATCAAAACTTAATTAGTCATATCTTCTCCTAAATATATGTCCAAAAAATACCACCTAAATTGTAACATTGCTCGTCAGTTGGCCATTAACCCTATCCCTCCTTTGGAAGGTCATGATAACTAGCCCATATTTCAAAGCCCAAACTTTGATCAAGAAGAGGTTTCTACACCTTCAAGTTCTCTAATCCCTACCCATGATGAGGATGGAAGAGTATTCATCTAATTTGTAGCTCATATGGCTTAGATCTTATAGAAGCAAAGGGAAGTCATGGATACCTTTCCCAGAAAATGTCATAAAACCCTAGACACCCCTACAAGGGAAATTTTAGTCATGGACCATCCCCACTAAACTAATTCAAATCCTTTTCATTTAAATAAATTGGATCCATTCTTTGGATTTATAAGTGTAAATCTTAATGCATCAAATTATCATTTCATAAATTCAAATCCTCTTATCATCACCATATTCATGGATGTTGTGAGATAAAACTTCCCTCCTCTAATCACTTATATTTGCCTACCCTTGAGGAACTACTATAGGGTAATAATAATTACCTTGTATCTAAATAGATAGGCATAAGCTACTATTAAGTGTTCCAACCTCTAATCCTCATATAAAAAATCTTCATCCTAATCTCACAAATGTAGGTATGTTGATTCATGTAAATCCCTAATACCACAATTTCTCATCCATTATCTTGTAATCCTTTCATCTTGGGTATCCTAATATCAAACCATATGATGTTTACTTCAACATTGGAAGCCTAGTTGTACCCAACTCCTTATATTAATCATCAACAAATACTCCCTATTTCTTATCACATGTATTTTGTGCCATTAAATGTTCTTATCCTAAACTTCAAGCATTAACTTCTTGGTTAGAGAAATTGGAAAAAAAAATGGCTACTATCCAAGGTTCTTCATCCAATCACAAGTATTCTTATGATGAATTTTACAACCAACCCCTATATCCTTTTGTAGCTACTCATATTTTTCCTCCTTACTTTAAAATCGCTAAGTTTCAAATGTATAAAGGGAAAGATGATCCTATCAGCCAGCTTAATTTGTTTAGAATATCTTGTAGTGATATTTTGTAAGATAAAACATTGCTACTTAATATCTTACTTAAGAGAATCAATTGATTTTCCTTGAAATGATACTACTAAATCCCAAGGCATTCCTTGAAAAGCTTTAGGAACCTTGTTGAAATGTTTGTCAAATAATTCTCCATCTATAGTAATAAAAACATCATTATTAGTGACCTATATCAACTCAAGAAATCAAAATATGATATTTTTGAACTTCTTAGCAATGTCATAATCCCTATTGGGAAAACTCCAATATGTCCCTTCACCTAGATACCTATTAAATATTTTTATAACAAACCTTAATAATCAATTGGAATTAAAATTAGAGTCATCCAATGTGAATTCCTTTGAAGATACAATTTACATGGCCAAGAGAGTAGAGACCACCCTTTACAAAATAGGTAAATTGAATACCAAATCCTATAAAGAGGAATATAAATCTTCCTCTAACCTTAATGGTTAGTATAAGAACAAACATGTTGTAGGAAATGGAGTCATAGAATCATGCTAGGCCAACAACGTTAGTGTTGCTACAAACCTTCAAAATCTTGTTTTAGAAAAACCTCAACAACAAAAATTCAAAAGGAGGCACTCTCAACTAGACAAACCTCTTTCTCACACATCCTATATCAACTCTTGAAAGCAAAAATGATTGAAATTCCACCTATCAAATCTATCAAACCTAGAAGGAAATAATTCCTTTGTTTTGTACCAATGTGTAATGTTCCTTCTATCTTATCAATGGTCATGTGACTAATAGATGCATGAGCCTTAGAAATGTGATCCAAAACCTAGATAATAATGGTTAAGTTTTTCTTAATGGATCTAACTCAATCTTCTTCCAATCAAGATCTTAGATTTTTCTAGAATTTTCTACATTATCATAATTAGAATAAAAAGGTAGAAAATAAAATTCACTATAGGAATTTCCATCCTCCAAATCAAGGGAATATTAGGTATATCCATTCTTCTAATCATATATCTCATATTTGTGTTGTGATGAGACAACAACACAAAAAACTATCATCTAATCAACCTTCAAGACCTTCCTTGGTCCTTCATCTAAAATTAACTTCTCCACTTGAAGGGCCTTATTTATTTTTTGAATTAGGAGCCAAGGTTAAGCATTTTTTTTATTTTTTTGATCAAATTTAGAGTACCCAATCCAAAATATCTCTTTTTGAGCTTCTCAGGTCTTCTTTAGCTCATAGAGACATCTTAAAATTTTTAGTTAATAAGTTATTCCTTAAGACCTCAACCCAAATGATCTTACTTCCATAGCGGGATCCATTATGGTTAATCATGCAACCATATCATTTCATAAGGATGATATCCCTCAATCCTTTATGGTTGAAGATATCCCATTAGACATCATGGGTAATATCGAATACAAGTTCAACAAGTAAAAATGAGTTGTAATGTTTCTACTCTCATGTCTATAGCTTGAGATTAATATATTATTTTAGGCTAACCAAACAAGATTCGGAGAAATTTGGTCTTCTTATTAGGGCTTTCAATAATAGGAAATGTGATAGTAGTGGCACTATAGTCTTACCCCTAAGAGTCAAAAACCTACACTCTTGACACCTTTTTATATTTCATGCCATGTGGGAGGCCATGGATCCATGAGATGTTGATCATCCCATAAACTATTCATCAGTGCATTAAATACAAATATAGGATCAATAATTATCACATTATAGATAATCCCAAAACATTCACCTATTATTTAGCGATTGAGATTAAAAATCCAAAAGCTTATCTCTGCCCTTCTCTTAGTTCATCTTTTAAATCATCATCTTCTTCTCAACTTCCTATCAGTGATGCATTAAGATCTATGAACTTAAATAATTCATCTAATAATGAACTTAAGGGTAAAAGTGATAACCCAACCAATATTAATGATAATATATCAAATAAAAATCAACTTTTCCTAGACTTGGCCAAGATCACTCCATCTCCTTGAACCTTGGGTTTGCCTTCTAGCAAAAAAGATAAAATAGTACAAATAGGAAGTTTCTCCTTCATTTTTTTTAGTACCACCAACAAGGAGAAAATTCATGCTAGTAACCCTTTCCTAGTAGAATGAAAGTATGGTTCATGTCTATTATCAAACTCATATTTCATATCTAAGTATATTATTTCTAATATGTGATATCAAGGTAAAGAACTAGGCGTATATGAATAGGGTATTAAAGAACTATTATAGATTAAACCCTAACCAAGATCTTATGGGATAGATTATGTCCCTAGTTGTAGTGAACCTTTTTTTCTTTTTATTTTGATATCATAGTGGAAGTTAGCCATATTGATAGATTATCCCAAGATGATAACATTTATTTAAATGGACTAGATTGGGATGAGGAATATTATTATGGTTCATTGCTCCTCATGGATCCTAAGTTCCCAAAATTTACCTAATTTATTGACATAAATATTCTAATCCTAGCTTATCTTGAGCTAATTGGTGATAAAAAAAACTATGCAATGGAGGACGTCCTAAACAATCCTCCTCAAAATAGTCCTAGTCCTTTGTATTATCTGATGCAAAGTGACTTCTATTTTTGTGGATCTTTCCCCAAGATACCAATATTGCTTTCTCATAGCCAATTAACAATAATTAGATAATATTAGATCCGGACTGCTACTAGCTCCCCTTCAAATGGAAGATAAATCTTATCTTTTGATTGAGAAAAGTATGGGCATAAATATTGGGACTCTCAAATATCCTAAGATCCTTAACCTAGGAAAGGTCTTGATCCCAACTAAGTATGGGGAGTACACCAAGTTCTTGATGTAGTTCAAATACAACTTTTATTGGTCTTACATTGATATATCTTGTGTTGATCCTTCCCTTATTGTACACCACCTAGTCATCACTCTTGGTGCAAAACCTATAAAATAAAAATTTCCAAACAATACACCTAAAAGTTGCCTCACTAGTGAAATAGGAGCTCTAGAAACTCCTTGATATTATACTTATCCAAGCTATCAACTATTTTTATTGAATATATAGCATTTTTCTTTTTTTATAATAAAATAGGTATCATTAGAGTATACACTAATTTTAAAGACATCAATATATCATGTCCCAAGGATGACTTCCCTCTATCTAACATTGACATGATCATCAATTTCACAACAAGATGAGGAATTTTTAGTTTGATGGATGTATTCTTAGACTATAATAAAATCAAGATCACCTCTAAGGACCAATCTAAAACAACTCTAAACACCCTATGGGGAACCTTTTTCTATCAAATCACACCCCTTAGTCTATAAATTGTAGGATACATCTATAAATGAGCCTTGACACACATCTTTCATGATATATTGCATGGAATTATAGAAGAATATATTTATGATAATCTTGGTTGGTCTTTTAAACATGAATATCATGTTTGATATCTAATAAATATCTTTAAGTGGCTAAGGGAGTACAAGGTATGCCTAAAGCCTCAAAAGTGCATTTTTGGAGTTACATTAAGAAAACTATTGGGTTTCATTGTATATTGACATAGAATAAAAATTGATATTGATAAAATATTGGCTATATACCACCCTCCCAAAATTTAACCCAACTTAGGAGTCTCCAAGGCAAAACCTAAGCCATGTAGATATATTTTGTTTGGCTAGTTGACAAGTTTTAACCCTTCACAAAGCTCTTAAGAAAGAATGTATTTTTCAAATAGGATGCTAACTATCAAGCAATCCTTGATTATCTTAAAACCTACTTATTACCTCCTCCTATCCTTGGCCCACCTAATCCATATAGATAATGTTATACATATCTACCACCAACCATTTCTTAGAAGATATGTCAACATAGTATGACAACCAACATAGAGAAGGGGTTATTTTCTATATCAACAAGAATTTGGTCAATTATGAAGTTTGATATACCACTTTAGAGAAGATTTCTCTAGCAATAATATTTTCTTCTCAAAATCATATAAACTATATACTTAACCATAAAACCTTTGTTAATGTGAAGGTTGATGCTTTGTACTATCTCATGTTTAAGTCTTGCCTCTTAGGATAAATGGTTGAGTGGTTCAATGTTCTTACTTAATTTGATCTTGATTTTATCAGCCAAAAGTTTATGAAAGTTTAGGTCATTGCTAACCAATTAACAACCAAACCTATAATAGCTAGGCATCCCTTATCATTAGCATTTCCCAATGAGTTAGTCTTCCAACTAGAAGCAAATAAACTTGACACTTACCCTATACTTTAATGGTAGTAGATGTGTAAAATAAGTAGAGGTGGAAGTCATATTGGTCACTCCTTAGTAGTACCTAATCCCTTTTTCCTTTAAGCTTAATATTTCCTTTACCAATAATATCATTGAGTATAAAAACCTTATCTTAGGGTTATATACAACATTAGCTCTCCAAGTTAGAATCCTTTCCATATTTAAATATTCTTAACTAGTAGTCAACCAAGTCATTAGTATATATCAAACTAAAGATAATAATATGAATACATATAAATACATAATTGATAAACTAATAGTTGCATTCAATAAAATCACCATTGAATATATCCCTAGGTCTAATAACCGTCATGTCGATCCAATGGTATCGACTACATCTTTGATCCCTTTAGAGCTAAATTATGAACAAGCTACAATTGTCATTCAACAAAGTATGGAACCTTAAACCCTATAATATATCCATATTCCTCTAATATTCTTTTATAGAAGTAACTTCATCCCTTAATACTTAGTACAAGGATATATTTTCATACCTTAAGTATGATACTTTTCCTAATGGTTTGAACTACAATGAACACAAAACCTCAACCAATGAGCCTATAGGTATATAATAATTGGGAATATATTGTATAATTATACCATTTATGGTGTGTTTCTTATATGATTAGACTCATTCAAAGCTCCATTAGTCATTAAATAGTATCATGATAGATCATGTGGTGGTCACTTTAGTAGTGTTTCCATCACCAAGAAAATCCTATAAATGGGTTATTATTCACCCTCCATGAAAAAGTATTTTTATAACTTTTACAAGTAGTGTGATCAGTGTTAAAAACATGATAAAATTATCCACATCCCATAATAATCTCTCTAATCCTTGACCTATCTATGGCCTTTCTACATTTGGTATTGGACATCATTGGGAAGACAAATCCTATGTCATTTGATGGGCACAAGTTTATCATAATGGCTACTAAATACTTCATAAAATAGATTAAATACATGACTTTAGCATCAAAAACTAGATTTAAATTCTTCAAGTTCATCCCCAATTATATCCTTAGCCATTATGATATCCCTTTTATGCTAATATTTGACAATGAAACACCTTTTAAGAACAAAGATGTTCAAAAACTTTATGCTAAATGCAATATTCAAGACAAGTGGTCTACTCCTTACTATCCTCAAGGAAATTGCCAAGATAAAGCTTCTAATAAGACTTGCCAAAATCTATAATAATATTTTTAAAAATATTGGTAGATATTGGCATCTTGAGTTGCATCTCGTCTTATGGTCCCATGACACTAGTGTTAGAACTTCCATTGGCATAATGCCCTATGCTTTGGCCTATGGAACTAAAGCATTATTTACTTTTGAGATAGAGGTTGCATCATTATGCATTGTGTTGTTGGAATTCTCTATTGGATATGAATACCATCCTACCTCCCTTAGCTAGCTATACTGCTTGATGAAATAAAAATTCATGCCTTAGAAAATATATGTGCCTACCATTAAAGGCTTAAATGTACCTATAAAAAAAGGGTATGATCCTAATACTTTAAAGTTGGTGATATTATCATCAAAGAGAATAAAGAAACACCAATTCCAAAACTAAGATCAAAGGTAAATTTGAGCCTAATTGACTAGGTCCATATATAATAACCACCAATTATGGTTCAAATGCTTACTAGCTCACCATACTTGATAGAAAATAACTTAAAGAATCAATTAACATAATCATATTAAATGATATTACATATAAGTATACATAGATTGATTATTTATTTTTAGATACTTGTTTATACTTGATCACATCTACCTAACTTGATATCTAACTACATGCATGTACCTATCTTTGCTTCGATTACCTATTACATTTTGAATCAAGGATATATAATGATATTCAAATAATGATCCTAGTTAGGAGAGTTTGTTTGTCTTTCACTAGGATATTAATGTAAGTATATCCTCCTAGTTCCATTTTGTGAATCAATTAGGGTCTCAATAGTATAATCTCTCTCAATCTCTCTCACATTTGGTTTACCTCAAGCTTTATCATCTATGCTTCTAATCACCAATATTACCACGTGATGAATATTGTGAGGTTTGAAAGTGTTGATGACAAGGTCAATCAAATATTATCTATCCAATCTTCTATCACATCAACCTCTTGTTGGATGATGAATACTATGAGATTTTTAGGTGCTAATGGCAAGATC
Organism: Wollemia nobilis; assembly: GCA_028583015.1. NCBI lineage: Eukaryota > Viridiplantae > Streptophyta > Pinopsida > Araucariales > Araucariaceae > Wollemia > Wollemia nobilis. The sequence goes on from JAQPPZ010002512.1 coordinate 7,323,202, forward strand.
AATTATTTCATCGCTTGACTCCCATGTACCACCATGCATGGGTGCAACATGTCAATATCAAATTCTCCAAAATGGGGGTATAATCCATTTTCATGTCAATATATCAAAGTCCTCTATGACACTTCTCTATGAAGTAAATAAATCTAATTAAATTTCCTTTAAATTATTTTTCTAAGGGAAAATCTATCAAGCTATATAAAAATTCCTCTTGTCAAAGCTAAATCAAAAGTCCTCCAAGAAAAGATAAATTAGAAGTCTTATAGGAAGTCCTTTAGAAATTTGATAAAAGGATTTTTTAGTCTTTATTTGCACATGTTTATATATATTTATGTGTTGGAGCATATTACATTATTTAGTACACACTAATGTACCCCCATAGTACCTTCATGGTACATATTATAAATATTAGATTAGGATTGAGTCTTAGATTAGAGTGTGAGTAATATTTTATGCAATGTAACAATGTGTTAAGAAATGTAAAAGTGTCATGTGAGTAAGTGTACAAGTGTTATGTGAGTCTATGTGCACAAGTGTCTTATATGTAAGTGTGCACAAGTGTCCTTAGATTAGAATATGCTAAGTGAAGATTCATGTCTAGGTGTGCATACAAGATAGAGTCATGTATATGCAAGTGTCAAGTAGAGAATCCAAGAGTCATGAGACTTGGCATATGGAAAGGAATAGTCAAGTATACAAAGAGTCATTATACTATGGATATATAGTACTCCATAGTGAAGCAAAGAAGTGAATCAATATCAATATCAATTATCTATCATCAAGTGTAAAGAGAAGTGCTATATTTGTAAGAGAAAGAGGAGTAATAAATTTTGCATACATTTGAGAAATTAATATTGTAAGTTGTACTACATGCTTTGTACATGTATGATTCAGGCTATTTACATTCATAATTTTTGCTCATTAATGAATGTTAGTTGATATATTATAAGCCTTGATATACATATTATATTGCTTACAAAATTATCTTAATACTACTACATTGTGGCTATCTTAAATTTGATCCTATGAAATTTATCCTGAGTTTAGATTAATATTAAGGCTTCAAAAGCCATCACTAGTATTAGAGATACAAGTAGTTCATTGCATAGGTTGAATTTATTAAGCTACATATAAAATTATTTTTGTCCAGTTTGATAAAATTGATTTAGATTTTGTCTACTTTAAAGGGATATATGCTTGGACTCTATTGTAAGATCAAAGTAAGCAAAAAGGCTAGAGTCTTTCCATAGTTTCAAAAACAACTAATGAATATTAGGACTCAACTATAGAGTCTCTCCAAGGTTGCAGAATAATTAATGAAGACTAGGACTCATATATAGGGTCTTTTCATAGTTATAACCAGTCAAGACAATGACTCAACTATTGGGGTGAATTAATTTTAATAAAGTTGATCATTATAGGAAAATAGCCAACCCTTGATATTAGAAGAATTTTAAGGACATAGATAATCCTTGAAATTGATTTCTATCAACTCAAGAGGAAGTTGAAGGATTTGGTACAATCAAGTCATTATAATTTTTATTGAGGCATCAGGGAAATCTTAGTCATCTTGACATTATTTGGGTTCTTAGGTATGACTTAATATATTTGCATTAGAGATTGATCATCTAAAGTATGATAAGCTTCCTACAATAGATATAGAAGACTTTCTTCTTCAAGTTCAAGATAAAGCATAAAATAAGAAGGATATATCAAGGACTAATATATCTATCTTATAGTTAGCTTTCATCAAGCATAGGTTAATTGAAAGTTGCAAAAATATTCAGGTCTTGAAGTGAGACCTTGAAAAATATAGAACAACAATATATCGATTTTATCTATTATAAAATTCTAATCAAAATAGAAGTGGTATAGGTCCGAGGTGTAGACCAATTGGTTCATACAAACCCCATAAGGGGGCGGAGGTCCAAGGTTCAAATCTCGGGCCTCGTCGGACTGAATGCTTGTCCATTTCCTAGTGCTTTCAGTGGCATAAAAGGTTTAAAATGATTGTGGCATGGTGGTTATAGGGGTGGACTGCATGAAGATCTGTGTGGCGGCTTCTAGGGTGGACATCGCAGAATACTATGGCGGCCATAAAAATCTGGACAGCCTGCCCGGATTCATGGCGGCTACTGATTCCACCATGTAAATTCAAAAATATATATATATATATATATAAGTGGTATATGAGAAGATTCAGGTGTTGAATATAAACCTTGACATGGAAATTATTCAACAAGATTCAAGTTTTAGACCTTGAAATTATGGATTGATAAGAGCAACCATCAAATAGAAGTTCTATTGAAGAAATAATAACTAAACAACTATTAATAAAAGTATAAGGTTGATCACGAAGAGGCTCTAGATTGTAGTAAGTATAGTAACAGTCAAAAAGTGAAGAAATAATAGAAGCTTAAGGTACTAGCTTGGAAAAGTTGCTCAAGGTGTAAAGGATAAGGTTTTTGGATGCCCAAGGATAGAGTTTTAGGGCAACATTATTATTCCTATATCAACATTAAAGAGTGAACAAAATGTAGATCCAATGCCAAATGAAAAAATCATTCTTCAAAATCCATTAATTAAATACATTATTAAGGAGAAAATAGAGAATCCACCACTAAATTAAGAGCTAACATGACCATGAGCACTGCTTGAATTTTAAAAAGGAGCAACATAAGAATAAGTAGAAATATATAATAAATGAGAAGAAGAAATATAGTAAGAACGTAATAGTGGTATAGTATCCATGAGACCATCCATTGCTAGAATATGAAAAGTTGTAGTCAAGACAACAGAGGAAGATAAATTATTATAGTCAATCTCCAAGAGCCATTACTGGAAGAGGAAAAGCCATAGGAAGAGCCAATACCAAGAGCCATCATTGGAAGAGGAAAATATGCAGTCGAGTCAATGTAGGAAGAAGGAAACATCAAGAACCAACACAAGAAAAAGAAGCACCAAGTGATGATAAAACACCTTCTATATGATGTCAAAAGGAGAATAAATGAACAAAGTGTTGGTAGGACACATCAATGGAAGTAGAAAGGGTAACACTAATAGATTTTTCAAGGATTTAGAAGCACCAAAAATAAACACTCCAATGCATAACCACCTAGAGATGTAGAATTCACAATGTAATGGAACTTTAAAATATCTAAACATTTCATTTTTCTACCTACCCAAAGTGAAACATCCATTTGCAAGCATGTTGCATTTGAGGTATTTTAATAAATTATGTCTACACAAGTGAGGAGAATCAGTTCAAAGCATTCACAATATTCAAAGAAGATGAGGCATGCTATATTTTTTTAAGGTAATTTTTTTATTTTAAGGTTTTCTAAGTTAATAAAGGAGTGATAAGATAGCAACAAATTATGTAATATTTTATTGTTTTTTGAGAAGGTAAAAATAAAATGAGTGATAAGGTTTAATTTAATATTTTTTGATATGGAGTGATAAGTAGGTTTATACCTTGAATTATTATAAAGTTGGAGTCATAAGGTTTTTTATAGTTAGATAAATTTGAATTTGATTTGCTTTATTAATTTTTAAAATAATAGATTATTGAATTTTTGCAAATTAATTAATTTGGGAGTCAAAAGGAATTCAACTTTAAACTTAGGAAAATTAATTTTGCAAAATTCATATTTTCTAGTTTCTAATATTTTGGAGACATAAGGATTTCTACTTCATAGGTTTTTTAATATATAAAATTTGAATTATTTATATATAGGGAGTTACAAGGTTTTAACTTAAAGGGTACATGAAGATATGGAATGCCAAATATTTTGGTAATATTTTTAAAGAAAAAAATGAAATTGAATCCAAGCTCAAAAATTTACAAGAGATAGTAGAAATTTATGGAATGGACAAGGATTCCTATGTGAAAGAGAAATAATTACTTTATAATTATCATAATGCATTGGAAAATGAGTCATATTGGTTCCAAAAATCTAGAGATAAATGGCTCAAGGAAGGAGATAGAAATACAAATTTGCAACAAAAACATATTTTTTTATTCATCATATAAAAAATATTATAACTCCATATGGAATAAATATTGAGGATGAAGAAGATATAAGGAAGCAATAAACTATTTCAAAAATATTTTGTCAGATTCTAGGTAATATAAGGAGGCACAAGAAAATATTTTGTAAATTATTCCATCAATTATCACTTAGGGACAAAATGAAATATTTATGAAGAATATATATATGGAGGAGCTCCATGAAGGATTTTTTTCATTCCATCCTAAGAAGGTGCCTAGCCCTAATGGATTTCCTACAATTTTTTAAATTTTTGGGATTTATTGAAGAGTAATATGTTAGATACGAATGAAGAGGCCCAAAAAAGGAAGGCTCTAATAAGTGATATCAATGCTACTTTTATTACCTTGGTTCCCAAGAAAGGCAACACAAAATATTTTGATAATTTTTGTCCAATAATCCTTTGTAATATGATTTATAAGATCATTTCAAAAGCTATGGCAAACAGGTTGAAGGGAATTCTAGGGTGTCATATCTTAGAGGAACAAGGTGGAATTTTTCAAGGTAAACAAATTATTGATGGTATAATTATTGCATAAGAGGCCACACATTCTCTTCATTCCATAAAAAATTCATGTATGCTTTTGAAATTAGATATGAAGAAAGCATATGATAGGGTTTCCTAGAATTTTCTACATGTTATTCTTAGAAAGTTTGGCTTTGATTATAGTTGGTGTGAGTGGATTAAATGTTGTTATAGCACTACAAAATTTTCTATTTTGATCAATGGTTATCCTACTGGGTACTTCAAGTCATCTTGTGGACTTCATCAAGGTGATCCTCTTTCTCCTTATCTATTCATTATTTTGGTAGAAGCATTAGGGAGAGATTTTTCAAAGGCACAAATGAAAGGAAAAATCAAAGGTATTCAAGTTGCAAAAAAAGGTCCCTTTGAATCTCATCTCCAATTTTTTTATGATACTTTTCTTTTTGACCATCCCTTAGTCAATGAGGCCATGGATTTTAAATCAATATTATCATGTTATGAGAAGGCTACTAGACAATTGGTAAATACTTCATAATCCAATATTTTTTTCATTAATACTCTCTTATATTAACAACAAATTATTGTGAATATTTTAGGGTTTAAAATTGAAAATTTCCATCAACCTTCTTGGGTATTCCTTTGTTTAATAAAGGAAACAAAAATGAACTTTGAATCTCTTTTTTGGATAGAATGAAATCTTGTTTGGTAGGTTGGAAAGGTAAGTTCTTTACCATGGCAGGAAGGCTACAACTCATAAAGACTACTTTGCAATCCTTTCCTATTTATATGATGTCAGTTTCAATCCTACCAATATGTATTGCATCAAAAATTGATAAAGTTCAAAGAGACTTTCTATGAAAAGGTTGTGAGCAAAAATTTAGGTTTCCTCTTTGCAAGTGGTATAGGGTTTGCAAAGGAAAGAATATTGGAGAAGCAAGATTACAAAATTACAGACTTATTAATTTGGCATTATGAGAAAATATTGTGTTAACTTTTGATAATGTTAGCTATGGGAGAATGCAATCACGGGATGCAAAATATGCAAAAATGTAAGATGCTGAAATATGTTATTAATGGAAGTGATGAAAATGATACAATACCGTATGGAGGAATTGAACACTCAAAAAATGATGTTAAAGAACTACATTGTACTCCCTCACCAATCTATATGGTTATCTACCTAGTATACCTACTACTACCTACAATGATATCTAATCACTCACTATGAGGTCCTTTATATAGAAATATGGATTACTTGGCCAACACTCTACCTAGTTGTACAAGGGGACACCTTGCACATTTACAACTTGCACATAGACACTTGTGCATTTATTATATTACTTGAAGTAACTAGCTAACTACCCGCTAAAGTAATCTACTACTCTAGTTATGTACCAAGGGTGGTACATTTACATGATCCAAATGATGCAATATACTCTACCACCCCCCTGTATTACATTATTTGGGTATTGAATATGGATCTTCTGCTCTTATTCCTGTATCCTGTTCAAGCAAGTAGTTAGTGTCTTCATACAATGTTACCCTTGTTGTAAAATATTTGAATTCTTTATCATCTATCATATCTTCTAGTTCTTCAATTTCTTCAATCTTATGAGCTAGATGTCCTTTTTATTTCCTTTTCGATATTCCAATTGTGGATAATAGTTATGATATTGATATTGTTGTTGTTGGGGATTAATTTGATATTTCCTTGGTTGGAATGCCCTATTTGGTTGGCTTCCATAGTTCATTTGATTTCCTTGATTCTAATTTGTTATTCCATGGTTTTCAACCTTTTGATGATTAAGCAATGTTTCCATATGGATTATCTTTTGAAACAAATGCATTGTAAGTCATTTCGTATTTCACTGTATTTTCTCTCATATTCTTGAAAAATGTTGATTAGTTCATCAAATTCTATATCTTTTCTTAGAACCTATAATGATGTATGCTTGTAGCTATCTAGAAGTGCTATCAAGGTTCATTGAACAAGGAATTTATCTTCAACCTTTTCTCCTAGGATTAGTGACGGAGCTCCGGGAACCCACACTTCAAACGAACTGGCCTTTTCATTAAAATTTAAAAAAAATAATAATAATTACAAGCTTGAAAGCAACAGCCCGCAGGCTTACAATGGCCGAGTTCGGCTCTGGTCTATCTCTCTGTTCTACTGCTCTGTTCTCCGGTCCGCCGTCGTCTGAAAACAAAAATTTCGTCTTTTTAACGAGGTCCCCGGTCCTCCAGGCAATCAATGCCTCCACCAAATATAATTTCAAATTCAATTTTCCCTCCTCCGGGATTTTCAAAATATCAGTCTTAAATGGCCATCTGCCCGATCTACCACGGTACCGGCATTAATGGTCTTCCTGCACTGGCCGCGTCGTTCTGACCGTCCTTGCACTGTCGGCTCCTCCATTAAATTACCAACTGTAAAATGTTACAATGCCAGAAATGTCGAGAAGAAAAAAAAAAAACACGGTCGACTCCTCCCTTAACAGTTAAAGTGACCCATAAATTAGCTTGAACACACGTGGCCGGCTGCGTGTTCATCTTTCCAAGCTTCTTCCCCTGTTGCCACAAATTTGATCCACGTGCCCTTCATGACCGCCACGTGTCCAGCTTGGCTTTGCCCGGTCGTTCGTCATTTACCCTTGGTCTTGTTCTCTAACTCTCTTTGACTTTCACCACTATCGGAATACCGGCCACGTGTCGGCCTCACACTGGCCGCGATATCGCGACAGGACTCCTTCCTCCGCTTTGCCTTCGAAGACCGTCGCGATATCGCGACGTCTAGAGCTCCTCCTCCCCTTCTTTGAATTACCGTCGCGATATCGCGACGTCACGATATCGCGACGTTTGAAGACCCTCGCTCTTTCTTTTTAAAATCGTCGTGATATCGCGACGTTTGAAGACTTCTCGCCTCCTCCTTTCATTACGTCGTGATATCGCGACGTCGTGATATCGCGACGAATGAAAGAGGGCATCAACGTCACGATATCGATAGTTTTAAAAAAGGAGGAACGGGATCCCGGATATCGCGACATCACGATATCACGACGTTTGAAGACCCTCGCTCTTTCTTTTCAAAACCGTCACGATATCGCGACGTTTGAAGACTTCTCGCCTCCTCCTTTCATTACTGTCGTGATATCGCGACGTCGCGATATCGCGACGTCGCGATATCACGACAAAACTTCACCAAAGTTGCAACGCTGCGTTGGGGTCGCGATTTCGTGACCCCTCCCTTCCTTGCCTCTCAAAACCTTCCAAACCAAAACCTGCTTCACAAACCTTTCACAGTACTTGAAAATAATAGATCTAAGTGCAAAGATCTTAGAAAGGAAACTAAAAATATTTGGAAGATGCAAGATTGCTTTTCCCTCACCGGATGCTCCTGCATCAGACACCCCGGGTAAGAAGGAGAAGTGACCTTCACTTCTAAGCTGTTCGGTCTGCTTCCTTTGCAAAATCTCCGAACACTCATCAACCTTTACAACTTGCTCAAATCTTGTTTCCTGGCAGAATTTTCTGCCCTCTACCAGACAAATTCTGGCATTACTGCACATTTTCTCATCTTCGGTCTGCAATGGCTTCAACTTGTGCCGCATTCCATCTTTCTCCAAGGAATAAGTATTTGCACGGCCATCATGCACTGCACTCCGATCAAACTGCCATGGCCTGCCCAATAGCAAATGGCATGCATCCATAGGGAATACATCACACAGGACTTCATCCTGGTATCTCCCAATCTGGAACGTGACTAAACACTGTTCTCGGACCCAAGCTCTGTGGTCCTTCCGCAACCATGCAATCCGGTACGGGTGCGGGTGTCTCCTTCTCTCCAACTGCAACTTAGTAACCATCTCCTCGGAAACCAAGTTGTCTGTACTCCCATTGTCTATAATGACATTACAGACTTTGCCTGCACTTTTGCACCGGGTGCGGAACAGGCTTCTCCTCTGCTCAGATTTGTCTTCTTCCACCAGCATGGTCCTTCTCACAATCATGGCTTCCCCCTTTTCAGCTTCTTCAGAATGTTCTGAATCAGCATCTTCAACTGCCACAACTGCTCTGGCGGGACCCACCGGTTTCTTGTTCGTCTTTTCTCGGTGTTGTGGACACTCATATGCCCGATGTCCTTCTTCTCCACAATGGAAACATGTTCCACGAAATATTCCTCTTCCATACCCGCGTCCAGATCTACCTCTTCCTCTCGGGTAGTTATCATTCTGAACTTGCGGTTTTGGGTCTTCCTCTTCTTCTTTCTGACCTCGGCTGCTGCTCTCTTCTTCCTTCTTCTCTTCCTTTCCTTCTTTCTTTCCACCGTTCTTTCCTCCTGGTTCTTTCACTTTTGGCTTGCTTTCAAACCTTCGGTTCAATTTTCCTTCAACCTTTAAAGCAAACTGGTAAGCATCTTCGATGGTGCTTACCCGAACCAAGCTCAACTCCTCCTGCACACTGGGCCTCAACCCATTAATGTAACGGGCCACCTTTTCTTTGCTGGCTTCTAAGTGTCCGGTTCTGATGGAAATTTTATAAAAATCCTCCGTATATTCTTGAAGCTGTTACGTTCATCTGCCTCAAGCTTTGCATTTTACGTAACAGATCCAGCTCATAGTCAACGAGGATGAACTGTCTTTTTAATTTCTCCACCATTCTATCCCACCTGGTAATCCGTTCTTTTCCTCTTCGGTTTCTCTCTAGTTGTACCCCCTTCCACCAAATTCTAGCATGACCCTTCAGTCGGGTCTTAGCAAATCTGACCCGATTAGGGTCTTCAACTTCTTCGTATTCGAAGTATTCTTCTAATTCATTCACCCAGTCTATCAATTCCTCTGGGTTCAAGTTCCCAAAATACGTGGGAACCTCTAACTTCGGCCTCTTCCCGATCTGGGATATGGCCTTGTATAGCCGGGCCTGTGTCGGGTCTACATCTTCCTCCTCTTCTTCAAACTCATTCTCCTCTTCCACTTCATCCTCACTGTCTGCATCCCTTCTCGGCTCACGTCCTCTGCGTAGCTCTTCTTGCAGGGCCTGGACTTGCCGTTGCAAAGCCCGGAAATCTTCCGGTGCCATGCCTCTTCCACCCATCGGGTTTCTTCTCGGAGGCATCTTCACCCAAACTCAAACCCTCCCACACGTCCTGGCACAAACTGCCTCACGGCCGGCGGTCTGTTTACGCACTCAGGAACTCCCGCTCTGATACCACTGACGGAGCATCGGGAACCCACACTTCAACGAACTGGCCTTTTCATTAAAATTTAAAAAAAATAAAATAATTACAAGCTTGAAAGAAACAGCCCACAGGCTTACAATGGCCGAGTCTCGGATCTCGGTCTATCTCCTCTGTTCTACTTCCTCCTCTGTTCTCCGGTCCGTCGTCCCCTGAAAACAAAAATTTCGTCTTTTTAACGAGGTCCCCGGTCCTCCAGGCAATCAATGCCTCCACCAAATATAATTTCAAATTCAATTTTCCCTCCTCCGGGATTTTTGAAATATCAGTCTTAAACGGCCATCTGCCCGATCTACCACGGTACCGACATTAATGGTCTTCCTGCACTGGCCGCGTCGTTCTGACCGTCCTTGCACTGTCGGCTCCTCCATTAAATTACCAACTGTAAAATGTTACAATGCCAAAAATGTCGAGAAGAAAAAAAAAATGTGGTCGACTCCTCCCTTAACAGTTAAAGTGACCCATAAATTAGCTTGAACACACGTGGCCGGCTGCGTGTTCATCTTTCCAAGCTTCTTCCCCTGTTGCCACAAATTTGATCCACGTGCCCTTCACGACCGCCACGTGTCCAGCTTGGCTTTGCCCGGTCGTTCGTCATTTACCCTTGGTCTTGTTCTCTAACTCTCTTTGACTTTCACCACTATCAAAATACCGGCCACGTGTCGGCCTCACACTGGCCGCGATATCGCGACAGGACTCCTTCCTCCGCTTTGCCTTCGAAGACCGTCGCAATATCGCGACGTCGCGATATCGCAGCTCCTCCTCCCCTTCTTTGAATTACCGTCGCGATATCGCGACGTCGCGATATCGCTACGTTTGAAGACCCTCGCTCTTTCTTTTCAAAACCATCGCGATATCGTGACGTTTGAAGACTTCTCGCCTCCTCCTTTCATTACGTCGTGATATCGTGACGTCGCGATATTGCGACGTCGCGATATCGCGACAAAACTTCACCAAAGTTGCAACGCTGCGTTGGGGTCGCGATTTCGTGACCCCTCCCTTCCTTGCCTCTCAAAACCTTCCAAACCAAAACCTGCTTCACAAACCTTTCACAGTACTTGAAAATAATAGATCTAAGTGCAAAGATCTTAGAAAGGAAACTAAAAATATTTGGAAGATGCAAGATTGCTTTTCCCTCACCGGATGCTCCTGCATCAATTAGTAATTTTCTTTTGATATCTTCTATCTTCCTTAAGAATAGTTCTATGCTTTCATCACTGTTCATTTTCAAGGAATGTAATTGAGTTTAAATATTTAAGATAGTGGCTTTATTTTTCCCTTAAAATATTTTCTCTAATATTTTCCAAGCATCCATAGATGTTTCTACTGAGCTAATGTAAGCTTGTATTTCATATATGATGGCAAATGTTATTATCATTAATGCCTTAGCATCACTTTATTCAAAATTTTGAATCTCTATTTCTCCCTAAGTTGGTTTAGTTTTTGCTCCTTTGAAAATATCCCAAATTTTTTCAAATATCATAATAGCTATCACTTTGTTTTTCCATGAGAAGTAATTTGGGCCCTTAAGTAGTTGAGATTTTATAAGGATGAATTTGTTTGTGGTTATGATGAATCTCTAGGTATAAAACCTTTCTTGGCTTTATATTTTGTAGGCTTCATTATATCTCCCTAATAATTAGAATATGCTTAGTTCACGTTCTTAGTTGATTTTGTAATGTTTTGAGAATAATCAACCTTTTAGTTTTACCTTATATTTCCCAATGAAGTATGTTTTAATGGTTGGATTTATTTTTGTCTCCTTAGAATGAGTATGAGATAATTTTTTACCAATTAAGTCCAACTCTATATGTAGGCAATTGATTTACTTCTCTTTCCAATAAACTAATATTCTAAATTTCAATTATATGTATATAGTTTGAAGTAGTATACCTTATATCTCCCTACTTTTGGAATATTAGAAAATAATGGTATTTGCAATTTAATAATGATTTAATCAAGGTTGACAACCTTATATATCCTACTTGATTATTGCAAATATTATATTATGTGTATGCACCTCAATAATTAATTTTCTAAAATATAAACTTGCTTTATTATCTACTAATGCTTGATTGATTTGTATTATCCAATGCAAAAGTAAACCTTATAAAAATCACCTTATAGCTACTTTTATATTTTAAGAAAAGCAATTAAATAACCTTATTGGTGCACAATATACCTTAGTATAGGCCTCCTTTAGTGTACCTTTTGTAGCACTGTATTCATTGTTCAATTCTCCTTGAATGGACATTGTTATTGCTTGATGTTGTTGAGCACTTAATGCTCATTCATTAATGGATGCTTTATCTGAATCTTCCACCTCCTTGTGTAGACTTTTGACCTTGCTGGGTGTCTAATTTTGGAACTTTTGTGTCTTGAATGCACTCTTATACAATGCTTGCTATGAATGTGCTTCCATACCTTACATACTTGACTATGTACCTTGAAATCTTGTATCATTCTCCAAGAGTAGGTGCTATTAAATAGTGAATATGCCTTCCTCCTTATGACAATTGGTGCTTGGAAGTTACACCAAAGGTGAGTTTTGAGGTATGAGCTATTTTAACACTCATTTTCCTATGAAATGATAGTTGGGCACTCGTAACCTCCCAATGATGGCTAAGCTTAAGTAACCTCCCAATTTGTAATCAAATATGCCTTTCTTAAACGTTCTTCTTTGAACCTACATTGAGCAATATGAAGGCACCAAGAAGGAATGTTCCAAGTGGTGCTTAGGGTTTTTGCATGTAAACCTTATCCAACATATTATTTCTTACCTCTTCTTTTGCTAGCCAATGCTTTTGATATCTTATCTCCAACACCTTCTTCCAAGCCAACATATTTCCTATATAGGTGGCTCCAGCTAAGATAATGAGCAATGTCATGATGATGGTTCTATTTCACTCCAGTGGTGGCTTTCACTAGGATGATGAGCAACACTTTGATGGAGTTTTTGAGACACTCCAATGGTAGCTTTGAGCTAGGATAATGAGCAATGCTTTGGTGGAGGTTTTGAGACACTCCAATGATGGCTTTGAGTGCTCCTTTTGGATGAATGTCTATCTCTTGGGTATTGCTCCCTTTGTTTATCCTTATGCTTAAATTTTCTTCTGCTTTTAAGTTGCTATTTTTTACCTTTTTAGATGATAGCTCCTTCCTTGTGCTATGCTTGGATGTTTGTAGTTTTGTTAGGATAATCCATCCTAACATTTTTTTTTTAAGTGAAAAACCCTTTTCGAGGCCACCTTGGTCTGAGAGACCATGAATAGGGGGTTCTACACCGTCAAAGTCACCCAGGAGTCGCACTCGACCCTACCCGCACCAAAATTATCAATTGGATTTTGGATACCCAATTCAGATTTTTGGTAGGGTGGAGATTTGAACCTAGGACCTCTCTTGGAGGATTTCCCTCTCCTCTCCAACTCACCTACAACACCTGGGTAAAACTAATTTATAGTGGAAAACACCCCTTTCGAGGTGCCACTTTCAACAGGTTGGGCATAGGAGGAATGGAGCCTTGTCGGCCTCTACCAGCACATAGGACATTCTTAACTATACCATATATCTGTAGGATGGATACAAGGGGAATGGAACCTGGGTAGGCCTCTACCAACACCCAGGGCATTTACCACTGCACCACAACAAGCAGATAAAAAACTAATTTATAGTGGAAAATACCCCTTTTGGGGTGCCACTTTCAACAGGTTGGGCATAGGAGGAATGGACCCTTGTCGGCCTCTACCAGCACATAGGACATTCCTAACTATACCATATATCTGTAGGATGGAGACAAGGGGAATGGAACTTGGGTCGACCTCTACCAACACCCAAGGCATTTACCACTGCACCACAACAAGCAAATCCTCCATCCTAACATTATTAGTTAGTATTAGTTAGTATTATTAATCATTTAATTATTATATTATTAACTCATAAAGTGAACCATCACATCTCTTCATAACATGAACCATCACGTCTCTTCACCAACGTAGCTTTAGGGTAGATATATATATTAGGTTGGTCATTCACACAAATCATCCAAGAATAAGAATATATATTTTCTTAAACCCATTGGAGGGATTCCCCATTCCAGTGCAACAGTGATTCAACCCTAAAAGCAATTATTTTTAATGTTATTTTATTTATTCATTTATTAGCTAGAACCTTTAGGGTTCTACCATTTGGTATCAGAGCCATGTGGGACCTAGTCATGTGGGAATTTCTCAAAGATCTTCATCAAAATACTACCGTGCGTGAGTATGAAATTTGATTTAAGGATATCACCAAACACAACATAGGGTGGGGTGAAGCATTTCTCATATATTGCTTCATCAAAGGATTGAAAGAAGAAATTAAAATAGAGGTGACAAATTTCAAACCCTATACCATGATGCAGACCATCGGATTGGCCCTATTAGCTGAAAGTAAATTAAATGCTCAACTTGGAATAAGATCGAAGGACCAAATTACAAAACCACCTCTATGGGAATCACAAAATACTTGCACAACCCAAAAAATTACCCAAATTTTACCCATTAAACATATTAACCCCACGAAAATGAAGGCACGATGAGAAAAGGATATTTATTTCATTGCAATGCAAAATTTGTTCGCTATCATCAATGTATTACACCTACACTATATATTTTGGATGCAACTATTCCTTGTAGTTCTCCCAACGATGAAATTGTGATTGAGGTAGAAGTAGTGACAAATTCACTTGATGATAGCACTAAATATGAGGAAGATGAGGAAGCTAAGGAAGCTGAGAAATATAATGAAGATGTGGAAAATGAGGACAATGAGCAAGCAATACCCAAAGCACCTGATCACAACGATGAAGGCAATACGGTTGATATACCAAAAGTGATCGATGCATTAGGAAAGGATGAGGTAGACATTCCTGAAGTGACTCATTATGGCCAAACATGCACTCTACAAGAACTACACTCAATTTCCTCTCCAATAGTGAGTTATCACCATAGGGTCAAACCTATTCAAAAACAAGGTAGAAAGGTGACTGCACACTCCTCCATTGCCTCTCCCAGGGAACAACAAGAGAATGTAGAAGTTTTACCACCTCTTTTTATGCATCATTTTAAGGCGTTTGAAGAACCCCAAGGGTTGCCCTTCCCTCATCATCACACATTTACTAATTTTTTTGGCAACCCCCTGCTAACGCTTCATCCTTCTTGATATCCCTGCCTACAGAAGGATGACATTAAAAGAGTCCAAGAACTTACGCAAATCCTTCTTGGAAAACAAAGGATAAAGCTCCTCACTTTGAGCTTTGAGGACAAAGCTCTTTTTAAGGAGGGTGGCATGTTAGGATCCTCCATCCTAACATTATTAGTTAGTATTAGTTAGTATTATTAATCATTTAATTATTATATTATTAACTCATAAAGTGAACCATCACATCTCTTCATAACGTGAACCATCATGTCTCTTCATAACGTGAACCATCACGTCTCTTCACCAACGTAGATTTAGGGTAGATATATATATTAGGTTGGCCATTCACACAAATCATCCAAGAATAAGAATATATATTCTCTTAAACCCATTGGAGGGATTCCCCATTCCAATGCAACAATGATTCAACCCTAAAAGTGATTCTTTTTAATGTTATTTTATTTATTCATTTATTAAATATTAGCTAGAACCTTCAATGCTCTACCAAGGTTGCTCATTATGACTATCTAAAATTATGGGTGATGTGAGCTTATTGAAGGCTCTTTTGACCTTGCTTGGATAGTGCTCCTCTATGGTCACTTATGAGATGATTCTTGCTTGTGAAAGACGTGTCTTTATGACACTTATACTTTATCCTTTTTGCTATGTATGAAAGGATATTATGGTGCAAAATAATGTAAATATGCTTATAATAGAATATGTTTCTTTTGCACCTTCTTTTGCAAGTTTCTTATGTTGGTTTTGATAGCGGATTTTTTGTACCAATCCTTGTAGGCAAGGGCTGATTCGAAATTTTTTTCTTTGCTATAAAACTCTCTCCTTTGCTTGGTTAATTATGTAATGAATCCAAGCTAATAATTACATAGATAGCATACTTTTGAAAGAGTAATTTTTGCATTAATATTTAGCCTGTAAATAACTCTTAGTGCACCTCAAATCTGAGATTCACCAAGTCTCGATTTGTAGCTTTAATGACTGCCTTCTTCTTCTCCACTCCTTGGAGGAATTTTGATTTGATTGATGGTTTATATAGGACACAATATCTTTCAAGGATTGAGTTCTGAAGTGTCTTTAGACACTTTGATTAATTATAATTTTTTGTGCCTTTGATCTTAAAAATCCATACACAAAATAACCCTTTGAGAGTAACTAGTTTAGTGAACAACTAGTATAGTGAAATGAACCAATAATATTTCTAAATTAATGCACTTTAATAATCTCACCTTATTGCATTAATAATCTCACCTTATTGGATTGAAATGGTTGATAATTCTAGTTTTCAAATTGCTAAAGGCAGGAAGGCTTTTTTTCAAATTTTCGACAGGCGGGAGGATGGCCCTCTCTCTGTTGATGCGGACATTTCCCTATCCTTCGCTAAGGAGGTGGGCTCCATTTGCCTCCTTGAGAATGGAACCAAGCTTAATCAAACTATTGGAGGAAATGTGGATATTTCTAATGCTGGTCCCACTTTTGCGCTAGCTGGTATTTCCTCCTCCTCTACATAGGTTGTGGGCTCCACTGAATCTCTTAAGGACCAGATTTTTGAAAATCATCTCCAATTCTAAATGCGGGAGGAATATTCTAAAACCTCTGAGCACTCAAAATATCATATTCAAGTGGTACCTAACAAGGTAGAGCTTTAGGGGGTGAGCATGTTCCTTCTTCTCCTAAGCCTTCATTCGCTAAGGTCTTAGGCCAACCTTCCTCCTCTTCCTTTTCTCCCCCACCGTTTGAGGTTTCTGGGAATAGGGTCAAGATTCATGCTGACATTGCTGAAGAATCCCTTTCCTTGGTAGGGAAAGTGGTTGGAGGTAATCCAAATCATGACATTATCAGGCGATGGGCTTTTTACCATTGGAAAGTTCATGGAACCTTACAAATTGTTGACCTTTCCAGGGGTTTTTTTGGAGTTCGCCTCAACACCCAAGAAGACGTTGGACACATTCTGTCTGGAGGACCTTGGTTCCTTGGGTCCAAGAGTATTTTTCTAATGAAATGGAATCTAGATTTCAACCTAGAAATGCAAAGTATTAACTTTGCACCTATCTGGGTTAGATTTCCAAACTTACCTTGGCACCTATGGTGGGAATATATTTTCAAATACATGGCTTCGACTATTGGAGATCTCTTCTCATTGACAAGGTGACTCTTTCCAGATCAAGGATGCATGTTTCCCGCATTTGTATTATGGCCAATCTATATTCTACACTTCCTACCTTTGTGGAATTGGAACTTGGTTCATCACTTTTCAAACAAGCCATTGAGTATGAGAATAAACCTCCTTTCTGCATTGAATTTTGAACTCAGGGTCATCTTCATGCTCATTTTCCTTCTCTCACTAAGAATGTGGCCTCTTTTGAGTGACTTAATGATTCTAATCCTATGGCTAAGGAGAATGCCTTTCAAGCTTCGTCAAAGAAGGATAAAATTAAATTTCCTTCATCCAGAGGAATAAGTTTCAAGCCTACCAAAGAATACATAATCAAATAAGGACATAACTCTGCCCCTTTCATCAATTACCCTAATGATAAAGGGAAAAATATTTCTTTGGAAAATGCATATAACGAGGTCAGTCTTTTTTCTCACCCTTTTCAATTTCAAATTCTTGTAGATTTAAACTCTAAGAATTCTTTTGATAAAACCAATGATCCAAATCCCAATCCCAATCCTCCTTTGGATCCAAATAATCTCATTCAAGAACCATCTTCTGAGCCATTTTTTGAGAACCCTGAACCATTGGCTGAGGACCTCTCTTTAAAAGAAGACCAGCCCTTGATAGAAGATGCATCTATTCCTTCTTCCTTCCTCGAACCTGTCAGTCCTATGATTCAGCGAATCTCCTCTTCCACTTTTAGTCCCAAAATTCTTTAGAGCCAAAATAGGTCTCCTATATATTGTGGAATGGATAAAAATAGGGGAAGACCTTCTCATTATGATCAAAGGAATCAAGATGCGCATGAAGATATTGCTAATGGCATTCAAAAAACTTGGTTTTCTACTAGAATAAATATCTCCAAGGAAGAAATTAAGTGCACCAAACCTCCCCAAACACATGGAAATGGAGGCAAAAAACTCTCCAAATCCTCCAAATGAAGATCCTCTCATGGAATGTGAGAGGCCTTAATGGTATATCCAAGCAGCGGCTAGCTAAATCATTAAGGAAAGAAATCAGACTGACTATTTTTGTGATTCAAGAATCTAAAATTAGTGAACCTCTTGATAAAAATATTTGCAATTTCATTTAGAAAAATAGTGACTTCTATTCTTGCAATGCCAGGGGTACTTCTGGAGGCCTCCTTTGCTTATGGAATCCTTCTCTCATGAGAGGAAATCTTATCCATTCCAATTATGAGATTTTGAGCATTCATTTATGCGATCAAGACAATAATTGTTCTTAGGTCCTAACCAATATCTATGCTCCCAATTCCATTTATGGGATGTCCCATATGTGGAACACTTTATCCTCTATCAGAAATAATTTATCTAATCTGCCTTGGATCCTTATTGATGACTTCAACACCCATTTGTTTCCTTCTAACAAAAGGGGATTATTTGGTTCCTTTTCTAACAGTATGGAGGACTTCCAGGATTTCATTAATGCACAAAATTTAATTGATATCAACCTAAAAGGCAATTAGTTCACATGGTCAAAAATAAGGTGTGGATATTAGCTAATCCAAGTTAAATTAGATAGGGTGTTGTTTTCTCAGGAAGCCTTTGACAACTGGGGAGATGCCACTCTTCAATCACTCCTTAAAATTGGTTTTGATCATAGTCCCATTATTCTAGACACAAATAATCCAAAAATTTACAAAACCCCATTCAGGTTCGAAGCAATGTGGATGCAACATCCTGATTTTAAGGAAAGAATCAACCAATGGTGGCAAACCGACATTCAAGGAAAACCTTCCTACATTCTAGCCCAGAAACTCAAAATCATTAAAGAGAACATTAAAGTATGGAATAGAGACATATTTGGTAACCTTTTCCATAATAAGCAGGATGTAATTTTGAGGCTCTCCTTAATAAAAAAAAATAATCAGGAGAATGGTGATTTCACTGCTGAGATTAAAAAATAAGAGAAGGAACTGTTAGCCAAGTATCACAATATTCTCCAATGTGAAGAAATTTTTTGGAGATAAAAATCCCGTGACTTATGGCTCAAAAAAGGGGATTCTAATACCAAATTTTTCCACACTTCTACTATGAGACACCGAAGAAATAACAAAATTAAGGAAATCCATACTCAGAAAGGAGAAATCATCAATGATATCAAAGAAATCAGGAAGGAAGGTGTCTCCCATTTCATGCAACTACTTCAGGTTAAGAATAGACCAAACTCACAGATGGCAAAAGATATTTTCCTCCAGTTCATTCCTCATATCATCTCTGACAGTATCAATAGTAGACTTACAACTACTCTTTCTTATGAGGAAATTAAATATGCTTTATTCTCCATGGATCCTGACAAAGGTCCTGGTCCAGATGGTTTTTACCGAAGGTTTTATCAAGCCTTTTAGGATATTATCAACAGGGATGTTTGCAAAGCCATAAGAGAGATCCAACATTCTAAAATTATTCCAAGAGGCTTCAATTCCACCTTTATTGCACTAATACCTAAAAATCCTAATGCTTGTAATTTCAATGATTTTAGGCCAATAAGTCTTTGCAATGTCATTTACAAGATTTTAAAAAAATCCATAACCATCCGCATGAGGGAAGTCATATATTTGATTATTAATCAGAGCCAAGGTAGTTCTGTCAAAGGTAGATCCATCCTAGATGACATTATTTTAGTACATGAAGCAATTAATTTAGTTTCAATCAAAAAAAAATCAACCTTTCTTCTCAAGCTAGACATGAACAAGGCTTATGACAAACTAAATTGGGATTTCCTTTTTGCTATTCTAAAAAATTTTGGCTTCCATCCTGAATGGATTGCTCTCATTAAAGGTTGCATCTCCTCTACTTGGTTTTCGGTCCTCATTAATGGTTCTCCTGTAGGATATTTTCAAAATAGTCGATGTCTAAGGAAAGGAGATCCTTTATCTCCTCTATTATTTATATTTTCTGCTGAGGCTCTGGGAAGAGCAATTATTGAAGAAAAAAATGTTGGTCTCCTCTCTGTAATACAAACAACTTCCCAATGCGATCCTATCACACATCAACAATTTGTTGATGATACTCTTGTTGAGTGAATATTTTGCCCTATAACAAAATGACCACGCAACTAGAGTCTCAGATAGGAAACTCTTTCTTGCAAAGAAAATTTGTTATTTTTTTTATTTCTTCAAGGTTCTTGTGGAACAAACATTCATATGCATATAACCAGTTAAGAATTAACGCAAATAAATGAATGTATGCTAGAATAACTTAAACCTTGTAAGTAACTGTTAACAAGGGGCCTTTAATGATTCAAAGAAAACTTTGCAACCATAATCTATTAAATTAATCAACCGTGTAAAATATTTTCTTAATGTTCTTGATAATAATGAAATCTACCCTAAAATAAGCTAGTGACCTCTTTTATTTTTTGGTTTTAAAATATTTCAAATGAGAAGATGCGTGGTATACACCACTTCATTTTAAGCTTCGTGCCTTTAACATGGGGTTCATTTTAATAGTTAACGGGTTCATTTTATATTTTATTTAACATTGTTCTGCTACTTCTATGTTAGCTTTTGGTGTTAGTAAAATTAGCAAAGTATTCTAGAATGTACCAGAATCCAACATGCAGATTTTCGAGTAAGATTAAAAAATATAAAATCTGAAACTAAAACAGAAAGATTCTTTATGAGAATCAGCTGGAAAAACTAAAATAGGATGTTAATTTGGTTAGTAATCTCCTCCCTGCAAAACCCCAAGTTATGAGATGAAGCTCTAAAAGAACCTAACCTAACAGACCTGTAATAAAACACAGTCTAATCAGATCAGATGCAAGACTCTAAGGAAATAAATAATTGCAACATTCTATCATTCACCTATCGTCACCCACATTATGGTGTAAATGAATAGATACAAGAAAGAATAATGCAAGGGAAAGATCTACAGAGATAACAGTAGTCTTAGCTTTCAATCTCCTTTTGATTTCACACACAAAAGTTACTCTTGCAAAATAAACTCCTTTTTATTCAAAAAAAGATAATGCTTTTCTTCTTACAATTTCCAGCCCCTGTATCTACCTTCACTTCTACTTTTAAAATTTCTGTTGCGGCTCTCGGTTTCACTCTGCGATGCTTTGTTTCATTTCCTAGATCGCTTCGTTTCATTTTCCCGCTTCTTTGGTGTTTTGGCCTTTTGCTCGATCCTGAAATGTTTGGTCTTGTCTACTAACTGTAACTGTCGATCTGAAGTGTTATCATGACCCTCATGCCTTTGTGCCATGTGCTCAGCGCTTTTCTGCATGTTTTGTAACGGCCTTGTGTAAATCGTGATGTTTTTATGCATGCAGCTTCACTCCTCTACTTTTGCCATGAAAATGAGACATGTCGCGATATCGCGACATTTTCCTGACAATAGCCTTGTCTACCTTTATGCACCACAAAAATAAGACATGTCACGAAATCGTGACAATTTTTTTCTTCGGGCCATCTTACTGCAACCTGTAGCGAAATCGCGACAATTTTTTATTTCGGGCCATCTCGCTGCAACCTATAGCGAAATTGTGACAATTTTCTGTTTCAGGCCATCTCGCTGCAACCTGTAGCGAAATCATGACAATTTTCTATTTCGGGCCATCTCGCTGCAACCTATCGTGAAATCGCGACAATTTTTTGTTTCGGGCCATCTCGCTGCAACCTGTCACGAAATCACGACGCTTTTCTCTTTCGGGCTATGCAGATGCAAACCTGTCGTGAAATCATGATGTTTTTCCTCTTCAGGCTTTCCAGCTACTTTCTATCACAAAATCATGACACTTTTTCGTTTCGGGCTGTCCAGCTGCTTTATGTCGCGAAATCATGACACTTTTTCATTTCGTACAACTGTGGCTGCTTTCTATAGAGAAATCGTGACATGTCGCGATATTGCGACAACTTTAGTGGCTTGCCCTGTTTGACTGGTTTGACCGTGATTTTTTGACATGTCGCAATATCGCGACCATTTTCCATTTTTGGCCGTGACGGAGCAACATGTCGCGATATCATGAAACTTTTTCATTTTCGGCCGCGACGGAGCAACATGTCGCGATATCGCGACACTTTTCATTTTCGGCCGCGACGGAGCAACATGTTGCAATATCACGACACTTTTTCATTTTCGGCCGCGACGGAGCAACATGTCGCGATATCGCGACACTTTTTCATTTTTGTGCAACTTTGCTTTTTTCTTGATTTTTAGCATCTGGGTCACTGATGTTTTCTTTGAAAGCATGCAAAAATGTGGGTCCCCAATTTTTGGGGTGTTTTGTGGATCAGCCACAACAACTTTGTTGTCCACAATTGCATTTATCAATGAAGCAAAGATTATCAAGAGGATACTCTTCCTTTATGAGCTTGCTATAGGTCAAAGGATTAATTTCCAAAAGAGTAAAATTTACTTCCTCAATACTCCACCAAGAAGACAGAACATCATTGCTGACATCCTTAATTATTCCATAGCTTCTTTGCCTTCTACCTATCTGGGTTTACCTCTCTTCACTAGGAATGTCAAAAATAGCTTATGGGACAATATAATTGAGAGGTTACAAAAAAACTCACTACTTGGAGAAGCAATATTTTATCTCAAGCGGGGAAAATTACTCTCACCATGGCTTGCCTCTAGAGCATTCCTCTTTACTTCCTCTCTTTGTTCAAGGCTCCAATAAGTGTTTATGAAAAAATGGAAAAAATTCAAAAACATTTCCTCTGGATAGGATTTGAAACTAAGCACATATTTTATTTGGTAGCTTGGGATAAAGTTTGCAAGCCTAAAGAATGTGGAGGATTAGGTCTTTAGAAGAATTTATCCTCTCAATCTCTCCCTTCTTTCTAAGTAAGCCTGGTGGTTGATTTCTAATGAGAATGTTCTTTGGGTCAAGATCATAAAAAGGAAATATCTTCAGGGATCACATTTCCCTCATGGGGAGGTACCTTCATATAGATCTACTTTCTGGAAGGCTATTTGCGAAGCTCGTTCCCTTTTTATC
Source organism: Wollemia nobilis (assembly GCA_028583015.1). Lineage (NCBI taxonomy): Eukaryota > Viridiplantae > Streptophyta > Pinopsida > Araucariales > Araucariaceae > Wollemia > Wollemia nobilis. Next base: position 7,346,292 of record JAQPPZ010002512.1, read on the forward strand.
AAACGTCTAAGGTGGCAATTTGGTAATGGTACTGCTATTTGTTTTTGGGATGATAAATGGATAGGTGATCAACCTCTCAATCAAAATTCTATGTTTCAAATGCTGAGGAATATTACTATTCAATTGGCTGGACCTCTAACGACAGATTTCATTTCTTCTACAAATAGTCATAAAATATGGAGAAGGATTAATATCCCTGATCATGAAAATGAAATGGCTTGTTTATACAATCTTCTTTCTACTATCAGAAGTCCTTTGAATAACCATACTAATTGTCCTATTTGGGAACCTATTGATTCTGGGGATTTCATAGTCAAATCAGCTTACTTGATTTATCTCGATAGTATTGATACTCCTATCCCATTCAAGCTTGTCTAGACCAAGTATTTGATTCCTAATATTGCCTTCTTTTCCTGGTTATGTATTCAATATCGCATCCTTACCACCGAGAATCTTATTAAAATAGGTATTCCTTTTCCTAACAGATGCCATATTTGCCTTTCTTATTGGGAATGTACTTGTCATATCTTCTTATTTTGTTCTTATTCAAGAATGGTGCTTAACAAACTTTTTCATACATTCAAGATTTCCTGGGTCTGTCCTCCTTCAATTATTGATTTATTCCAACAGTGGCCAATTCCTTTCAAAAATCCCATACTCAGAGGACTTTGGAAGTTCTGTTTGCATCATTTCCTCTGGCAGATATGGTTAGAATGCAATAAAAGAATATTTGACTTGAAAGCTTTGGATACCAATATTATTTCTAGTAAAATCATCCTTTATGCTAAGGAAAATGCCCTTATTGCTCCTTTTGATCCTTTTCCTTGTTCATATTTTGAGAAGGGCATCCTAAAGTATTGTGATATTTTCATTGATGTCCCAAGGCCTATTACTCAGTCTTCATTTAGGACCAGCATCAAATGGCAACCTCCTCCATTTGGGTGGGTCAAGCTTAATTTTTACGGCGTTGCAAAAGGCAATCCTGGCATTGCTGGGGCTGGAGGAATCCTCTGGAATCATAGTGGCAATTCCATCTTTGCCTTTTCCGAACCTTTAGGAATCCAATCAAATCATTCTACTGAAGCTAAAGCAGTGTGGAGAGGCCTTTAATTTCTAAAGGACATTCCAGGAAAAGTCATTTTTGAAGGAGATTCTCTTAATATATCATAATTTTCTTAAAAACATCCAAACCCAGCAGTTGGAGGATCAGGAATCTTATTGAAGAAAGTAAGAAAATTATTCGTTAGCAAGTCAATGTTGTGGTTCAACACATTTTTAGGGAGGGCAATTCTGTAGCTGATAAATTAGCCAACATTGGCATTAACGCTCAAGGTTTGATGACTTGGATGGATGTCCTCCCCAATGATGTTTCTGAGTTGGTAAATTATGATCAAAATACCATTTGTCATGATGAATCTCAAAATCCTTTATTTTTACACTACCCAAGACCTCCTTTTTTTCGTGATTCATTGAGCCCATGTCCAAAGTTCCAAAAAATTCCAAAATGTAGATTTTGTTCATCATTCTTATTATATTCCTTTGAAAAGGGGTTCTATGTTGATAATTTCAAATTCTTCGTCGCCTCTTACTTATGCCCCTTCTTTTTTGATAATCATTTCCATGAGGAATCCCGATGCCATGTCCACCCTAATTTTAAATCATTTCGATCTCGTGTGGAATGATGCTTGTAATTTTACCTTTTCGAGAACCCTATCTAAATGCTTTACCTTTCGCATTCTCTTGAGGCTTTTTGGAATGTGCATCCCAATCCCTTCTGGGTTTTGTACCTTCTTTTGCCATTGGCCTTATTACGTGAGTATCACCAGAAGATCCATATTCATTGGGAAGGTGATCTACCCTATTATTCCTACCCATTTTCATCGTCCTTTTTTGCACTGTGCCCAAATTTCTAACCATCATTATCCTTTTTGTAAAGGTTTTCCTTTTTGGTCAAGCATCACTTTCTATTTATTCCTCCTGTGGTCTTTTCAGCAAACATATCATTCCATTTGTTTCTTTCGATATGTGTCTTTATCCACCCATTTACCTTCCTTCCTTATTTCCTTTTGTCACCATGAAGGAAGGGAAAGTTGTTTTCATTGAGCTTGAAACTATTGATCTGGATTCCGTTTCTACTGATATGTTTAAGGATAAGCATGGGATCATCAATTTTTTCAATCTGTTCTACGGGGTGTACGATGAGGTTACTAATGCTTTTGTGACAACTTGGGACAATGGTTTGGTTTCCATCCATGATGTCCAGTTCCAAATTTCCTTTGAGCTATTGGTGAACCTGACAGGGCAAGACTTGAATGGAAAAATAATCAGAATAAACAAGCACAACTGGGAGGTAGAGTTGACACTCTTCGAGAAAAATTCACCCATCCACAAGAAGGTAAAAAATGATTGTTTCACCATGACTTGTCAACACCCTGGAAAGAAATCCTTAAGCCAATAATGCAATATTTTACTTGTGTTAATCCTGAGTCTCAATTATGTTATTTTCATCTTGCATTTGTTAATCATTTTTTAGACTCAAAAATGATGAACACTCCCGCTGCCCTTTTATGGTCCATGGACTATACCATCACCACCAACCATTCCAAAAAGGATGAAGCCAAACCTTGCCACCAGGGTCTTTTTAAGGTCCTTTACAAGTACCTCCTTCTGCAATTCCCTTCAGGTAATCTCCCTGCCCCTGATTCTGACGAGGAGAATTCATCCTCAACCCTGAGCCCTGAAACCTCCAAATCCAAAATAAAATAGAAATGGGGTAAATCCATTTCTGAGTTCTCTTCCAAAAAGAAATCCAAAGTTGAAAATACCCATGTCTGTAGTTCCCAAAGGCTGAAACATAAAGAAGTTGTCAAAACCCCTCCGTCCACCTCTGTAAAAACTCCAAAGGATAAGTCTAATTCTCTTAACCTTGTCGAAAGGTATCTTCAGAAGCTGGCTATGAATGCTACTATCACCATTGACCTTCTTGAAATTGCTCACTTGGCCATTGGAAATGTGATTTCAACCCTCAAAGAACAATGCCATGCACTTAGCCTCTTGTTCTTCTGTGATAATTTCAAAAATGTTTCAGCCCTAGCCGGTGCTGAGGTGTCCTTCGATACCAAAACTGACGTAAAATATGTTGTCAATGATGAATATGTAATGGATATTGCTAAGGAGGCATGCATTGTTGTTCCCAAAGATAACACTAAGGATATTTCTAAAATAGATGCGAAAGTTGTTGGTTTGGAAGGTGTTGCTTCATCCCTCATGCAGTTGGATATTCCTCTTGATGGTTGATGGTTCTTCCTTTATTTTTGTGGGTCCTCTATGGTGGTGGATCGCGTATTTTTGGGTTCCTTTTTGGTCGAGGACCATTTTTTTAGCTCTAGCATTTCTCTCAATGCCTGTTTGTTCAAGGTTGTTGGCTCCTTTTAGTCTGAGGATGTATTTTTGAGGTTGTATTTTTGTTTTAACTTGCAGTTCATATTGTATTTCTTCTATTCCTTTTTGATCCTCTATTGATCCTCTATTGTACAAGGTGTTAGGGCACCTTTCAAATGCCCTGGTTTTAATAAATTTATTAATCTACCAAAAAAATAATAATCTCACCTTATTGCTCCTATTAATAAGCTCTCAAAGTAGTTTCAAATGCACTAATGATCATTGCAAATTTCTTAATGCAGTACTCTTCTCAATAATTAGATAATAGGAATAATGTATCTAACTTCTATTAATGTGTAGGTAATGAACCTTAACAAAAACTATCTTCTACACTTTCTTTGAGGACTTAAAATCTAACCTTCTATTTTGCAACTTCCAAATTCTAATAAGGTGCTTAATGAAGTTAAGTAGTAATCTGAATTAAGTGTTCAAGTAATGAACCTTTTGCACGTAATTTTGTTACCTTTGATGATGAATATCTTGATGATTTGGTTCACCATATTTCTTGTCTAGAATGGTGGTAGCTCACAACTGTGAATGCTTCTATTCTACTGATTTGAGATTGTAGTAGATGATCTCAACTTCTCCTTCAAGATCTAGTCTAGAACTTCAAATTTTTATAGTTAGTAATGTTATCTTTATTGTTGCCCTTTAGCAGTCAATATATTCACTAAAATATGTCTTCTTAGCTATGAAGGACAATCTCCAAATCTTCTTGGATTTGGTAGGTTTCTTCTATCTGAGTTTTGACTTCAAACAGGGCTTTCTTCTCAAGAATCTAAAAATATTTAGGTCTTCATGAATCTTCTCTTTGAAGTTTGACAAATTGTTTGCCAAATATTTCTCCTTTGGGCTTATTGTTGGATGGCAAAAATTGTCCCAATTCTTTCACTATATTTTGTAGTGAGTTCTCCTAGTAAATTCTTTGATGGCTTCTCCAATTTCTATAATGAGGCTCTCTAAGCCTTCTCCTTGAGACCTCTCCAAGTTCTTTAGTCTTGCAAATTATCTAGTCTTCTTGATGAGACCTTTTCTTCAACCTTCAACTATGGAAGTTTTGGCAATGAGATATTCCTCACGGATCTCTAAAATATAGCTTTTGATAGTCCTTCTCTATCTCTTCTAAGGATGGAAGTTCTTCAATAAGATATTTGATGGGTATCTTAAGCTTCTTCTAGAGGAAGTCTTTTATTAGCAAAGGAGATCACCAATATCCTATCTCTCATAAACTCTTCTCTGGAGTCTTCTTCTGGTTCAATGACTCTTCTTTGGAGTCTTATTCTAGCTTAAGAACTATTATTTGGAGTCTTCTTCAGGTTCAATATTTTTATGGCCTTTTCTTCAGGATCAAGGCTTCTATGGTCTTTTATTTTGCAACATGCAGGTTTGCAATAGGACTCCCTCAGGTTCCTAGAATACCCTATTCTTTTATTTGTTGCTTCTGGTGCTGGATTGATTATAAGAAGATATTCTTCCTAGCTATCTAGTATGAATCTTCCCAAATTTCTTGAATCTCCTTTTCCTGCAACAAACTATTAGTATGATGAATCTAAATATGTTAATTATGAATCTTCACTAGTTGATTTGTTAATCTAGTAGAAATATTGAGTCCTAGTCTTCACGAGCTTTCTATAACTCTATGTAAATACTCTAGCCAAATGCAATCTCAAAAATTTTGAAACTGAAATTTGCTTTTCCTATCTATCTCTCTTGTGACAATGTTTGAATGCATCGGTGCACAATGGCAAATCTAGTTTGTAAATATGCAACATATTTTAGGTTTATAATAGCAATAGTGATCCCTTGTGGCTCTCCCTAATCCTATCAACCTATTGTAGATCTGATACCACTGTTAGATTTTAATAATATGAGCTATGGGAGAATGCAATCACATGATGTAAAATATATAGAAATGTAAGATGCTAAAATTTTTTATTAATGGAAAGTGATAAAAGTGATACAATGTAGTATGGAGGAAATTAACACTCCATAACTGATGCTAAAGAACTACATTGTACTCCCTCGCAAATCTATATGATGATTACCAAGTATACCTATTACTACCTATGATGATATCTAATCACTCACTATGAGGCTCTTTATATAGAAATATGGATTGCTTGGCCAACACTCTACCTAGTTGTACAAGGGGACACCTTGCATATTTACAAATTGCACATAGACACTTGTATATTTATTATATTACTTTAAGTAACTATATAACCACCCCCTAAAGTAATCTAATAATCTAGTTATGTACCAAGGGTGGTACATTTACATGAACCAAATGATGTAATATACTCTAACAACTTGGGTGGAGATTATTTAGAGATCAAGGAAATAATTGGGCAAAAATATTACTTCAAAAATATATAGGTTCTCTTGATGCAATACAAATGTTTAGGAAAATAACTCTACCCAAAGGATCGTCAACATGAAACTTCATATCAAATAGTTTACAATTGATAAAGAAATATATTATATGGTCATTCAATAAGGGGAGTTATGCAAATTTTTGGTCTAATGCTTGGTTGAAGCCTTATCCTCTTATCTTTGAATCAAAATGGAAATCATTGGCTCAAGTGTGCCTAGCATGTAAAGGTCCAAAGTTTAAAGATTATATTATTATGAGCAAAAACTCAAGATTATGATTTCTTTTAGTAACCTAGTTGAAGGAGAGGAACTCAGACAAATTGTAGATGAACTTCAAAATATGTTTTGAGAGTTTTATTTACCAATTTTTACATGAAAGGATGAGTTGGTTTGGAATTTATCAAAGGATGGTGGATACTTGGTCAAGTTGGGATATGAGAATTTAGAACAATCAAAATTTCCTTCTCCCAAATATTTTTCTTGTAATAACATTTGATCATTAGAGGCTCTCCCTAAGGCCTCAACATTTCTTTGGTCAGTAATTCAAATAAATATTCTTACGAGAGACAATCTACAAAGAAGAGGATATTATAGACCCTTTAGATGTGCCTTGTGTGAGAAGGATTTAAAAATATCAAACCATTTACTTCTTTATTATCCATTTTCTCACACCATTTGGGGTTATTTTACAAATAAAATAAAATTATATTGGGTAGCTCCATCAACATTGAAAGAGTTGATAAAATGTTGGATAAATTTGCAGACACCAAAATCTAGGGATTTTCATTGCACATCACAATTCTGCATAATAATATATGTCTAAGTCTAAAATTAGGCATATAATTCCTAAACATTATTCATTTGCATTGCATATCACAATTCTACATAATAATATATGCCTAAATCAAAACTTAGGCACATAATGTCATGCAAAATTGAAATGTGCAATATGAATGAATGATGAACACTCCAAATGGGGTATCCCTTTGGTCAAATCAATCAAAAAGGCTCCAAAGGAACCAAACCCCTTTGGTCAAATCAATTCAAAAGGCTCCAAAGGGGGCACCCCTTTGGTCAAATAAATCAAAAATGCTCCAAGGGGGCATCCCTTTGGTCAATTTCCATTCAAAAGGCTCCAAGGGAACCAAAACTCCTTTGGTCACATGCAATTCAAAAATCTCCAAAGGAACCAAACCCCTTTGGTCACATTTTAGCTCAAAAACACCAAAAGAATAATAATAATAAATACAAAAAAAAACATTTTCATACACATTGCATTTTTAATACATCACATTCACAATCCCACTTTCATTGCATTCACACATTCCACTTTCATAGCATTTACACATTCATACCATTTGTATTCATTAAAGTCATGAATAATTGATAGTTCACTATGTCTTGTTGCCTTAATCAGGGGCACCTCACATCAAACATCACCAAACCCATCAATCACAATAATACATTGCTTCCTAAGAATAATCCTAATGTTTTCAATCACTCAACCACCGCTAGTGTCTTAAGCAACCTCAATTCAAAATCAAACAATCTTTAGATGCAATAAGTTATTCCTGGTCAATCAAGTTTCCTCTTGGACCATACACATAAAAACACATTAAAAACATTATGAACCTTAGGAATAATGAAGTCAAAAGTTGCTATTGCCATAAATTAAAAGGTTTCTCCTATTCATCCAATTATGCGCATGGTCTAGAATGCTATAGAGTTGACAAAAGGACAAGCTCCACCTTCACCCTTCCAAAAAAAGAAAGAGAAAACAAAATCCCTTGCTCTTCCTCAAAATGAGCAAGTATCCCAAAAACATTCAAAAGCAATAAAAATCCCTTGCTCTTCCTCAAAATGAGCAAGTATCCCAAAAAGCATTACAAAAGCAATAAAAATTCCTTGCTCTCTCTCAAAACGAGCAAGTATCCCAAAATCATCCAAAAGCAATAAAATTCCCCTTGCTCTCTCTCAAAATGAGCAAGTATCCAAAAAGTAATAAAAATGCATGTTGCTCCATTACAAAAATGAGCAAACTCAAAAATAAAATCCAAAATCCAATGCAATAAAATAAGGGAAGGAGCTTGAATCCCTGGAACTCTTAGTGTCTCAAAAACCATGGGGTGATCCTCATTACAACAATGGGTTGAATGAATCTTGCCTGGAAATGGGGTATCCTTACGTGTGGTGCCACGTCTATCACATTAGCGACCTTATTTTGTACAGACCTATGGCAGCTCTCGGATGAGCTAGCTTATTGGCATAAGTTACCAATTGATTAGTTTGACCTAGCTCATGATGAGAAATGAACAATCATTGCACACACGATTGGTCCTTGAGAAATTTGAAAACACTAGGACAACCTTAGCATCATGAAGATTTGCGAGATCATAGATGAGTTTGTTTGAGATCACTAGGATGTTTGAGTCTTTGCAAAACAACTCTAGATCCTTTATCCCTAAGGACAACAAAGTCATAAGCAAGCTTCCATTCCATACCACCATTGCATAGTCACATATATCATAGTCCATTTCATCCTACAAAATGTGGTCAAACCATAGTATTGTATTGGTGCCCCTGATTAAGCAATAAAGGCAAAGTCTACTAAATAATGGTTCAAAACCTCTTTGAACAATGATTAATAAGACAACACCATTCATTCAAATGGTTCAAAACCTCTTTGAACAATGATTAATAAGGCAACACCATTCATTCAAATGGTTCAAAACCTCTTTGAACAATGATTAATAAGGCAACACCATTCATTCAAATGGTTCAAAACCTCTTTGAACAATGATTAATAAGGCAACACCATTCATTCATTTGCATACATCACCACCAATTGCATTCATTCATAAGACATTCATTTCATCACATGCACACCAAAAAAAATAACAATCAATCATTACACATATACATAAACAATCACAAAAACACCAACTAGGGGGTTCAAGGTCTTACACCTTCCCCAATAATCACATCAAGTAGATCAAGGTCTTCCACCTTCCCCAACAATCACATCATCAACACCAACTAGCGGGGTTCAAGGTCTCACACCTTCCCCATCAATCACATCAAAAAATCAATCAAACAACTTGGGGGAGTTCAAGGTCTCACACCTACCCCAAAAAACACATTAAACATTCACATTCACAAACACAACACATCTAATTCCATTTAGTTTCATGCATTCATCAATTCAATTCACTAGCTTAGATTCTCAAGCAAACCTCGTATCTAGTGATCTACTCTAGACACTTGAAAGTTATCCATGCAATCCGGTAGGATGAGTAGATTACCATAAGGACATTCATCATTACATTCAATTCAAAAGGCTCCAAAGGAACCAAACTCCTTTGGTCACATTCAATTCAAAAAGACTCCAAAGGAATCAACCCCTTTGGTCACATTCAATTCAAAAGGCTCCAAAGGAATCAACCCCTTTGGTCACATCCAATTCAAAAATCTCCAAAGGAATCAAACTCCTTTGGTCACATTCAATTCAAAAAGCTCCAAAGGAATCAAACTCCTTTGGTCACATTCAATTCAAAAATCTCCAAAGGAATCAACCCCTTTGGTCACATTCAATTCAAAAAAACTCCAAAGGAATCAACCCCTTTGGTCACATTCAATTCAAAAAGCTCCAAAGGAATCAACCCCTTTGGTCACATTCAATTCAAAAGGCTCCAAAGGAATCAACCCCTTTGGTCACATTCAATTCAAAAGGCTCCAAAGGAATCAAACTCCTTTGGTCACATTTCAATTCAAAAGGCTCCAAAGGAATCAACCCCTTTGGTCAATCCAATTCAAAAAGCTCCAAAGGAATCAAACTCCTTTGGTCACATTTCAACTCAAAAAGCTCCAAGGGAAACAAACTCCTTTGGTCAATTCAATTCAAAAGGCTCCAAAGGCACCTACCCCTTTGGTCAAATCAATCCAAAAAAGCTCCAAAGGTAACCCAATTCCTTTGGTCAAATTCAATCTCAACAAGGCTTTCAAAAGAATCGAAGTGCTATAATCTCAACTCCCTAAGAAAGCCATGTGGTTGGACTGCTCCATGGGATAGAGATGTGCATTTCCTTCTTCCACTCAGCCTTAAGTGATCCTTGTATCTAGTGATTTACTCTAGTCCCCTAGCGGTTGTAGTGATTGGCTATCCATACAATCCGTAGGAGGAGTAGATTACCATAAGGACAATCATCATTAACACAATTCAAAAAGCCCCAAAGGCACAAACCCCTTTGGTCAAATCAATCCAAAATGCTCCAAAGGTACCCAAATTCCTTTGGTAAAAAAAAACAATCAACAAACATAAAAACCACAAAAAAACAAAAATAGAAAAACAACAACAAAAGCAAAAAGCTCCAAAGGTACCTCAATTCCTTTGGTAAAAAAAAACAAATTCAACAAGCTCTTGAAAGAATAGAAATGCTCTCATCTCAACTCCCTAAGAAGGCCATGCGGTTGGACTGCTCCAAGGGATAGAGGTGTACATTTCCTTCTTCCACTTAGCCTCAAGTGATCCTCATATACAGTAACTTATCCTATATACCTGGTGGTTGCAATGACTAGCAATCCATGCAATCTAGTAGGATGGGTAGGTTACCATAAGGCCCTTGAAAAGTGATTCACCTCGAGAAAGAATTGAATTGTTATCATCTCAATTCCCTAAGAAAGCCATATGGTTGGACTGCTCCAAGGGATAGAAGTATACAATTATCAATAATGGTCAAAATCATAATTGTAATAACAAAAATATCCATTTCATTCCAACCATTATCATCTATTTCATCGCTTTCATCATTTCATATCTTCTCCATCGACTCATCGCTTGAAGGGATAGACAAAATCAACAAATTCTAGTTTCATAATCAAAGTCAACACTCAAAACACTCAATCATGCAAATTACGCTCATTAAAATGAGCATCTTTTCCATGATTGGGGCAACACAAGTTGAATTTTATTTGTGACCATCTTACACAACTCCCCTTCAAATGCAAATGGCTACAAAAACATTGTAAAACCCTCCAAATCATCATCTCACATCATCATCATCTCGAGTGAACCTTGTATCTAGTGATTTACTCTAGAAACCTGGTGGTTGCAGTGATTGGTTATCCATGCAATCTGGTAGGATGGATAAATTACCATAAGGACACTTATTCAAAATTATTTCACATCATCACATTTGAAATTAAATCAGGTTGGTCCTTCAATTTTTGAGTGACCTGCATTCAAGCAGATTTGCCCAAGGTTGTCATTGACGCCTACTCCATGGGGTTACAAAACACAAAAAATTTATACTTCATCATTTTGCATTAAGGAATTGCTAACAATCACTAGGACAATGGGCTCCTAGGGTGATTGGTTCCTTTACTTCATCATCTTGCATGTCAATCAAACCAAAAGGTAAATTTATGACAACACAAGTCCACCCCAAACTTGGGGCATCCAACTTGATCTTGATTTCCAACATTTGCATCCATCACATCATGCATTTTTACAAACATCATCATCATCACATCATTTAGTGAACCTTGTATCTAGTGGATTACACTATACACCTGGCGGTTGCAGTGACTAGCAATCCATGCAATCCAATCGGATGGGTAGCTCACCATAAGGACACTCATTCAAACATTCAACATCAAATCACTATGGCATTAAATCAGCTAGGTCCCTCAATATTTGAGCTTGGTTGTGTTCAATCAAATTTGCACAAGGTTATCCTTAAGCCCTTTCTATTGGGTACAAAAGTGAAAAACAATCAAATCACAATTTGGTATAATCAAAAATCACTCGAGTATCAAATTCCTAAATACAATGGTTCCTTGAAGCCATAATTTTGAAGGAATTGCTAAAGTCAGAATGGAACAAGAACTCCAAACGTGGTCGAATATTTTACCACACATTTTGCACATCAATGAAACCAAAGGTAAATTTACAAAAACACAAACAATCCCAAACTTGGGGCATCAAGTTGATCAAAATGTCATACATTTGCATGCATCACATCCACATCATTCAATCATCCACCTCCTTTCATCATCCACATTTGGTCAATTGGCTCATGGGTTTCATTCTTTACCCATTCACCAATTGAGGGGGTAAGCTAAAATCAAAATTTTCAAGTCATTCATTCTTTGCATCGAGAAGATCTGAGTCCATTTCTCCATCCAAATAAGCTAGGTGTCTTTTGTTTTTGCACCACATTATGTTTTACACAACACGGTACAAAAAGGGGTATCTGTAGACACCAAAATCTAGGCATTTGCATTGCATCATCATAATTTTGCATAATAATATATGCCTAAGTCTAAACTTAGGCATATCAATTCCTACACATTTCACCCACATTGCACATCACAATTATGCATAATAATATATACCTAAGTCTAAACTTAGGCATATAATTCTTGCACATCATTCATTCACATTGCACATTTCAATTTTACATAACATTATATGCCTAAGTTTTGACTTAGGTATAAAATCTTGCACATTAAATTATATTTTCTAGATTTTATTAAATCTAGGAAATATCATCCTAGGATACCCTCTCTCTCCACTTGCACCTACCCACTTGCCACATCTCACACCTCACTCCACACTTCACTCCACTTGCACCTACCCACTTGCCACATCTCCCTAGTTAAGTGAGACACTTCTAGTGACTCACTACAACTACCCAAGATAGGTGGTTGCCCAGTCCCTACCACTTGGCAGCCCTGGCTTGCCACCTATCCTTCCCTCCAAAACCCTCAAAGGCCTATAAAGGCACCATCACATGACCAAGAAAAGGAGGAAGGGAATGCTAATGTTATGCTGCTAAAATCATCACTCATGTAAGCAATATACTTATTTTCTATTTCCATTTACATTAGTCATTTATCATATTCATTGTGACAGGTGCTACTAAACCCTTGTCTATTTGCATGTGTGCAGGTTATAGATTCAACAAGTTCAAGTCCAACACGGTGGTCATGAAAAACCCACCTCCAACATTGATTGTGGCATAGAAGAAGCGAAAGACACCATCCTTGATTTGTAAAAGGGATTCCCCTTTTGGCACATCTCTTTGTAAAATGCACCCTAAAAGGGTCAAAGTGTATCAAAAGGGACTTTCCCGAATATAATACAATGTGTCATTTTTATTGCAAATGGTGTTCCTTTTTTATGTTACAAAATTATTTCAAATCTAAATCATTATGTATTCTTTGGAGGATTGGCCTTGCCATTATTTATTTATATTTATGTCTTGAAAGTAATAATAGAATTTTTAAAAATAAACATCTAATTCATGTCCAAGTTTAGAACCGTATTAGTGCCTCTACTGTAGAATATCTACAAATATGGTGATCATCATGGGAAGTCTCAATTATAGAAAAAGAGGTGCTAATGATTTGACTACAATATTTGAGCATACATGGAAGATTCATCTATGAAAATGGAATTAAAAAAAAAGGATCTACTTTGATCTATGTTAAAATAGAAGTATCTAAAAAATGGGTTTATAAAAATTAATTTTTATGGTGCTTCTAAAGGAAATTCAGGAAATGCTAGTGGAGGTGGTGTTTTTAAAAATAGTAAAGGCAAAATTCTCCTCACTTATTTAGAATCATATGGAACTTCAACTAACAACTATGCAAAGGCTAGGACACTTCTTACAGGGATTAAAATTGCAATAGAAAAATGATGTAAATATATTTCAACTGAGGGGGACTCACAAAATATCATCAATGCTATTAACAAAAATGGATGTCGAGACTGAATATAAAATAATATTATTTTTTATGTTCATCATCTATTACTAGATGTAATCTCTTGGTAGGGTGAGCATATTTATAGAGAAGAAAATCCAGTAGCAGATAAATTAGTGAATTATGATGTTGATCTTCATCTTGGTGAGATTCAAATTTTAGAAGGCAACTGGCCAAGTGATATTTGTTAACTTAATCACAATTATGTTAAAGAGTTGATCGTGGAAACATAGCACTTAGAGGAAGTTGAAGAAGATATTTAAGAGAAAAAAGAAATAAAAAAACCGTGATAAAAATGTATGCTACAAAAAATGTCATATTTTGGTATTTTTATGGGAGTAGCCCCCAATAGAAGCCACATATAACCTATTAAAAAAAACCTAAAGGGTACAAAAATGGATAAGTTATCAAGAGGAACTTTTCAATGTAGAAGATATTATCAAAATATAAAACCATATTCTTCAAAAGGAAAAGTTCAAGAACAAGGTACATCAAGTGAGCAACATCATATTTCTCAAAACTCTTGTCAACAATGCAAAATAATTTCAAGTAAAATCAATCAAGTGATTCAAACAGAAAAAGATCTTTGGTATATAGACTCAGGTGCTAGTCATCATATGATTGGTAATTTATAATGGTTTGATTATTTAGAAGTCAAAGATAATTTCTATTTGAAAATTACTGATGATAAGAGGTACCTAGTTCATGGAAGTGGTTGTGTAACACCTAGTGCACCATTTTCAGATTTTGTATTAAAATATATTATGTATGTTCTAGGGTTGTCAACCAATCTCATTTTAGTTACTAAATTGGTTGAAAGCGAAATATCGTTTGAGTACAAAAATATAAATGAGAACAATAAATGTATTATTAAAAACCAAAATATAACAAAAGCCATGGGATATATGCCTTAGAATCAATTGGTTTTTCTCAAGAGATTGTATTATTTCAAGATAACATTGTTGAATGTTCTAAAATGCAAAGTACAAGAAATAGGATTTAGAAATCCTTTTATCGATGAAAGCATTGGGTGAATCCAAAGTTCAAGATGATGAAACAAATGCGACGATAGTAGAAGATCACATGCATTGCAAAGTCACTTTGTAACAACCCACTTTTGATAAACCTAAGAGAGTTTTTTTTTTAACTTAATAAGGTTCACAAGAGTATCCATGGGATACATATATTGACTAGACATATCCATATTTCTGCTCTATTATGTTGCAAATATATCTCAAGTGGATAGGAGAGGCCAAGCTCCCATAGGTATTGGGGTTTACCTTGTATACCTCTATGGTATAGAGGTCACTCTTGAAAAGGTCTCCCCACATTTCTAGAATTCTCCATGAATGCATACTTCTTGACCTTAGTGTTAGGATTATCCTGTCTTAGTCCTTAGAGAGGGTGGGATGCCAATTCCTTCCACCAACCATAAGTCAGTCTATTTTGGGTCCTTCGATGTAATGCCTTATTCTATATTAATTGCATATCCACAATGATCCCTTAAATTTTAGGCTTGTCTTTTCCATCTTTGTGATAAGTGTTTAAGCATCAACCACTCCACGTGATTGTCTTCTCATGGATTTAGGAACTAGGTGTTGCTACCCCACAATCGCCCAAATTTAAAAATGAGAGTTTAGACAAGGTTACCTTTAGAACCCTTCCCAAAGAAACCTCTGATCCCAAGGATAACTCTCTCTCTCTCTCTCACTTTGCAATCATAAAAACAAAAATACCTTCTAGGATGGAAGCAAAACTAATTATCTTAAGCTTGCAATAAATCTAATAAAACCTTTAGATCAAAGCATTAGCATGGATAAGAACCATAAAACCACTTATCAACATGGCACCATATAGTCATCCAATTAAAGGTTTAGATTACACAAAATAATAGTCTTTGCTTCTATTACAATAAATCCTCTTTCACCAAGAGTGATTTTCAATAGTACTCCAAGAATAATTGAAGAATTAACTTAGCATGATCTAACATCTTCTTCCCTTGGCCTCCATTGTAGTTTGATAGGAATATGGGGATCAAAAAACTCATTTGTAGGTATGAATGCATTTCTATATGATTTATTGCATAACAACCACAAGCAAAATAAGCCCATACTTCTTTCCCAAAATATTTTCCACAAATATTTTAAATCCCAAGCCTTGCATTCCTATGTAAAACAATTCAACATAGCAACACAAAAGCAAAAGAAGCCCATACTTCTTTCCCAAATATTTTCCACCAATATTTAAGTCCAAATCCATACATTTCTAAATACATCAATTCTATAAGCAAAAGAAGCCCATACTTATTTTCAAAATATTTTCCACAAATATTTATTCCATAGCTAAATTAAACCATCATTAGTTATAAATCAATCTATCATTTGCAAGTCTTGTCATTCAATTGCAAGACTAAATATTAATCTATCATTTGATCAAATACCAATATAATCTATCTTTTGACTAATTGCAAATCTAAAGATTGAGATAAATTAATCTATCATTTGATTAATTACCAATCTAAATATTATAATGCATTAATCTATCATTATATTAATTGCCAAACTGATCTATCATTTGATTAATTGTAATCTAAAGATTAAAATGAATTAATCTATCATTATATTAATTGCCAAACTAATCTATCATTTGATTAATTATAATCTAAAGATTAAAATGAATTAATCTATCATTATATTAATTGCCAAACTAATATATCATTTTATTAATTACAATCTAAAGATTAAAATGAATTAATCTATCATTAGATTAATTGCCAAACTAATATATCATTTGATTAATTACAATCTAAAGATTAAAAAGAATTAATATATCATTAGATTAATTGTCAAACTAATCTATCATTTGATTAAATAATATCTAAATATTAAAAAGAATTAATCTATCATTAGATTAATTTCCAAACTAATCTATCATTTGATTAATTGCAATCTAAATATTAAAATGAATTAATCTATCATTAGATTAATTGCCAAACTAATCTATCATTTGATTAATTGCAATCTAAAGATTAAAATGAATTAATATATCATTAGATTAATTGCCAAACTAATCTATCATTTGATTATTTTTCAAACTAATCTAAATATTAAAAATAATAAATCTAATCTTTCATTTGATTAATCCAAAATTGCATCAAGATAATCTAACATAAAATTAGTAGCAAATCTAAAGATTGTTCCATAACCTGACATTAAGTTAATCCAAGGTCCAAAGGTCAACCCTCAAAAATCTATCAAGAGCTTAAAGGAAAACCTAAGACTAACTTAGAAGCAACCTATCAACAAGCTTAATGAAGGGCTAGCAAATCTAACAAAGGACTAACTCTAAGGCCAACCATGAGTACCCAAGGTAACGTCTATGCAAACCAAATAAAAGGTAAAAGACCTAGGAGGTGCAATATCCATAGGAACTCAAATGAACAAGGCAAAACCAAGTCACTTCTTCAGTCAACAAGATTTATGTAAAATACCAAACAAAGGATCCATCAAAGGCTAGACAACATAGGTAAGCAATGTTATGCTAAGTCGAGCACTCACAACCTTACACTGTGCTCTTTTTTGTTGTACAAGGAAAATTTATTTCAAGTGGGTAGAAATCAAACATGCAATCCCCAATGTCTAGAAAAACAAACTAATACACATGATCAAGAAACATGCCAAAAACTATAGCAAGGTTAGAGAAATTACAAGAGCATTTAGAAGTGAATATAAGCAACACATTATAACAATGAAAATGCAAAAAATAAATATGAAGGCTAATCTAATAATGCTATTGAGAAGCTACAAACCTCACCTAGAATCCTTAGCCAAGTTTTATTTGGTTCTAACACTTGTCCTCATCCACTCTTTTCATCATCTAATTGTTTTTGAATTTGTGTATATGCTCCACCTTCCTCCTTTGCATCAACTTTCTCCTCAGCTTATAACAAACACCTCCCTCTAGTGAGGAGAATCCAAGAACCACCTAGCATGGAGAGTCTCTTCATAACTCTCATGGTGCCTCTCATTAGTGCCCATTTTCCACAAGGAAATTATCTCCAAACATGCTCATAAAGACAAGGGTGGCCACACGTAAATGTGTCAGTTTTACTTAGGATCCATCACTCCAAAGCATGGAGTATTAAGTGCACCACCTCCACAGATTAATATGGCCCAATGAATGGCCACAAACAAACATAAAGCAACGTACAAAAACTAATAATTCATGGCTTTCTATTATGGATGAATTATCAACCTTAGGCAAATTAAAATTATTATCAACCAGATAATTCTTCAAGAGCATACAATGATATAATAAAAACCATCATGCCATATGCAATAATGAATGCACTCTCTTGATTTTTTATACCATCATTTTATCCTTAAGTGAGTGGCTCCTTATTTAAGATAGACTTAAGTTATCATTGGCTCACATTTAGGAGACTTGCTATAAGCAAATTTCCTGGTTTAATGGTATGAACATAAGCATAAGAAAACCACAATGCACCTACATGAAAGGGTATTCATCCATGTTACCCTAAGATATTTGATGAATGATTCATCATCATCATTTCCCCTTTAACAAGCTCTCTCATTCCTTGTGGCCAATTCTCTTGTCCACCCATGAGAGTACCTAATCTTGCAACCATGCAGAGCATAAAAAGTATGACATCCTTAAATAAAATAGACACAATATCAAAGCATACATTCAAAAGCATCAAAAATAAGCATTAAAAATCATTTTCTAATACAAAGTCCAACTTAAGTAGCAAGTCCTTCCAAGGTGGATCATGACACACTTGAAGGATGAAGACCTTGATTAAATATGAAAGTCTTCAATAACCAATTAATGCAATACAGGGGGGTGTTGGAGTATATTACCTTATTTGTTACATGCTAATGTACCCCCATGGTACCTTCATGGTACATCTTATAAATATTAGATTAGAATTGAGTCTTAGATTAGAGCGTGAGTAATATTTTATGTAATGTAATAATGTGTAAGAAATGCACAAGTGTCATGTGAGTAAGTATGCAAGTGTTATGTGAGTCTATGTGTACAAGTGTCTTATATGTAAGTGTGCACAAGTGTACTTAGGTTAGAATATTCTAAGTGAATATTCATGTATAAATGTGAATAAATGATAGAGTCATGTGTAGGGGTTTACTGTATGAGGCGAATGGAGCGCAAGGAAGGATGACAAGTGGATGCAAACACTATTTAGGCGGGAGCACAAGAATTCAAATCTTGAAAGGCAGGAAGGAACAAATTCAAATTTCCAGAGATCAAGAGGATGGTCACAGGGTCAGGGGTTTACTGTATGAGGTGAATGGAGCATAAGGAAGGATGACAGGTGGATGCAAACACTGTTTAGGTGGAAGCACAAGAATTAAAATATTGAAATGCAGGAAGGAAAAAATTCAAATTTCCAGAGATCAAGAGGATGGTCACAGGGTCGATCAGGATATATTCCCTTTCGAGGAGTCTGAGTATGGTCATATTGGTCGATAAAAGGCCTTCAAAAAGGTTGCTCATTTTTGGGGAGATGAACCTCCCGACAAAGGAACCAAATCTGGGACCCCCCTGGTTGAGGGGCCCACTACTAAAAAGCCCTCCTTCACTAAAGTACTTAGTGGAGGAAGGAATAGTCCTAGGGAATCCTCATCTTCTCTCGAACCTATTGGGACAAAACTCAAAGTCCCTGCAAACATTATCTCCAACTACCTCACAATGGAAACCTTCTCACTAGTCGAAAAGCTCATTGGAGGTAGACCTGATCTTGAAACCATCAGGATATGGGCACACACTAAATGGAAGGTCATGGGTAGCATGGAAATATTTGGCCTATCCAGGGGATTTTTTGGCATTCGGCTTAGCAATCATGATGATGCTAGCTGGATTCTTACAGGGGGACCTTGGTTCCTGGGAAGGCAGAGTTTGTTCCTATGAAGATGGGCTAAATATTTTGACCCTAAAACCTAGAGCATTAACCATGCTCCTATCTGGGTTCATCTATCGAACCTTCCTTGGCAATTCTGGCATGAGGATATTCTCAAAGGTATTGCTAAAATCATTGGTGATTTGGTGGCCATCGATCATGCCATGTTGGCTAGGTCAAGGATGATAGTTGCTCAAATTTGTGTCAATGTAAACTTAGATTTAGAGCTTCCTACTTTCGTGGAACTGGAATATGGGTCTTACTATCAGAAGCAAGTGGTGGAATATGAAAATAAGCTAGCCTTTTGTGTGGAATGTCATACTCAGGGGCACCTAAGATCTCAATGCCCTTCCCTGAAAGTGCAAGCCGAACCTGAGATCCCAAAAAGTAGTGCCCCTTTCATCAAGAATGAAATAAGGAAGCATCCTACTTCAAAGGGTGTGGTCTTCAGACAAATCAAAAATCAGAACCCAAACAACAATAGGAATGAACGTCCACAAGATGTTGCTACAAAAGAGCCTCAAGCTCCTCCTCAAACTGTTGATAAGGGCAAACAAATATCTACAAAAAATCTAAAAATGCACAAGGAAGAGGTAAGTTCTTTCTTTGCTTTCCCAAATAAGTACCAAGTACTTTCTGAAATGCCATCATTTGATAACAAAAATGATAAAGTCCCTCATAGTCCAGAACCAACTCACAAAACTTCTTCTATCTCCAATGATAAGATGAGGCTTGAAGCTAATATATCCTCTGATCCCATTGATAATGTTGGGCTTCCCCACTCTTCTCCTCAACCCCTGAGAAGCCCTAACTTCTCAGGACCCTCAAGTCCACCCCTTGAGTCTTTTCTAGATAGCTCAGGTGATCCTTGCAAATGGACTCAAATTGAAGAACCTGCAATCCCAGAAACCATCCCTGGATCATCCAGCCCAGTGGTTCAAAGAATTAGCTCACAAAATTTTAGCCCAAAATAAACTAGAAGTTCCAAAAAATCCCCTATTGATTGTGGAGGAGATAAGAAGAAGGGTAGAACTTTGGCCAATATTCAATGGAAATAGGGATTAGCTGAGGAAATAGCAAGTGGAATCCAAAAACCCTATTTTCCATAGGGATAAGTCAGAATAAAGATGACTTCAAATGCATCAAACCTCCCCAACCTCAAGGAAAGGGGGGCAAAAGGAATGCTAAATCATCTAAATGAAAATCCTCTCTTGGAATGTGAGAGGACTTAATGGTCTAGCAAAGCAAAGGCTAGCTAGATCATTAAGAAAAGAAGTCAATCCCACAATATTTTTGATGCAAGAAACCAAAATAGGAGATAATTCAGCTGTTGCCTTGAGAAAAAAACTATGGAAAAATGGGGAAGCCATTTCCTATAGTGCCAGGGGTGCTTCAGGGGGTCTCATGTGTATTTGGAATCCGGAGAAGCTTGAGGGCAGATTGATACACTCAAATGATGTGTCAGCTAGCATTTTGTTTTTTGATAAAGACAAAAATTTCCCATGGATACTCACCAATGTATATGCACCTAATTCAATCCCTGGTAGATCTAGGCTATGGGAAAATTTAACCAATATTAGAAGAGCTATCACCAATTTTCCTTGGATTTTAGTTGGGGACTTTAACACTCCCCTCTATCCTTCAGACAAGAGAGGTGGTTCTGGGTCAATTTCAAAAAGCATGGAAGATTTTCATGATTTCATCAACTCTAATAATCTGATGGATGTTAACTTGAAAGGCAATCAATTCACTTGGACCAATAGAAGGAGTGGTAGCCAATTAATTCAGGTTAAACTGGATAGAGTCCTCTTTTCTCAAGAGGCTACTTCAAAGTGGGGAGATGCCAACCTCCAATCATTACTCAAAATTGGTTTAGATCATAGCCCACTTCTACTAGAAATAAGCAACCCTCAGACCTTTAGAACCCCCTTTAGGTTTGAAGCCATGTGGATTCACCATCCAAATTTCAGGGATAGAATCATTCAGTGGTGGCAATCAAATATTCATGGATCACCTTCATTCAGATTGGGGCAAAAATTGAAATTGGTCAAAGAAAATCTCAAGATTTGGAACAAAGACATCTTTGGGAACCTTTTTGAGAATAAGTAGGCAATCAAGAACCATCTGGAAATAATTGAGAATGATATCCTGAATGGACAAGAAGATGATGTTGCATTGAGAGCCAAAGAAAATATCCTTTTATCAGAGTATCACAATGTTCTAGCCTATGAGGAAACCTTTTGGAGGTAGAAATCTCGAGCAATTTGGCTCAAGGAAGGAGATTCCAATACAAAAAATTTTCACATTTCTACTCTAAGGAATAGGAGTAACAATAGAATTAAGGAATTACTCAGGAATGATGGGAGTGTAACAACAGATATCAAGGAAATCAGGTCTGAATTTGTCTCTCATTTCATGCAACGGCTACTAAAAATCCAAATTCTGCCTCTGACTATGCTAAATAATATTTGCTTCAACACATTCCCCTTTCCATTTTAGAGGACATCAACTTCAAGTTAATTGCTATTCTCTCAGATGATGAAATCAAGCAAGCCCTATTTTCCATGAAACCTGACAAGGCTCCTGGCCTTGATGGGTTTCCTCCTAGATTTTTCTAAGCTTTTTGGGATTTCATCGGTCTTGATGTGTGTGAGGCTATAAGAGAATTCCAATCCTCCAAGACCATACCTCATAATTTCAATTCCACATTCATAGCTCTGATCCCTAAAAGCCAAAATGCTAGATCCTTTAATGATTTTAGACCTGTGAGCCTCTGTAATGTTGTATACAAAATTCTTACCAAATATTTAGCCAACAGGATGAGAGATGTTCTTCCTCTGATCATTGATCACTGCCAAGGGATCTCGGTTCAAGGAAGGTCTATTCTGGATGGGATCATTACTGTTCATGAAGCCATGCATTCTACTTCTCAAACAAAGAAGGTTGCTTTCCTCCTAAAGCTTGATATGAATAAAGCATATGACATGATGAACTGGGACTTTTTGCTTGTAGTCTTAATCAAATTTGGATTCCATCATGATTGGGTTAGGATGATTAAAGGATGCATTTCCTCAGCATGGTTCTCTATCCTAATCAATGGATCACCTGTTGGATATTTTCCTAGTGGTAGAGGCCTAAGACAAGGGGATCCTTTATCCCCCCTTCTCTTCATCATTGTTGTTGAGGCGTTAGGAAGATCAATTCATGCAACTAGAAGCTCAGGACTAATATCTGGAATTAAAGTCACTTCTCAAACTAATCCTATCACCCATCAACAATTTGTTGATGACACTCTCTTGTCCACCTATGCTTCTGTCATTGAAGCCAAAGTCATCAAGCATATCCTCCTCCTCTATGAAGAAGTTGTTGGATAGAAAGTGAATTTCTAGAAGAGCAAGTTATACTTCCTTAACACTCCACATAGGCGACAACTCAAAATTACAAATATTTTGGAGTGTGCAATTTCCACCTTACCAGCTACCTATTTGGGGCTGCCTTTATTTACTGGAAATGCAACTAAAGAAATGTGGAACAATGTCATCAAAAGAATCCAAAAAAAACTCATAGGATGGAAAGGCAATCTCCTATCTCAGGTAGGAAAAGTAATCCTAACCATGGCTTGTTTGCAGAGTATTCCTGTCTATTTCTTATCGGTTTTCAAGGCTCCAATTAAGGTTCTCCACAAAATTGAGAAAATTCAAAAACAGTTCTTATGGACTGGTGTTGAGAACAAAAACAGATTTCACCTTGTGGCATGGGACAAAGTGTGCAAACCAAAAGACCAAGGAGGAATTGGTTTAAGAAGAATCAACCTTTTAAACTTGGTTCTACTGGTAAAACAAGCTTGGATATTAGTGTCAGAAGAATAGGTAGAATGGGTCACTCTTGTAAAAAGGAAATATTTGTAGAGATCCAATTTCTTATGTGATTTGGCACCTTCTATTGGGTCAGCCTTTTGGAAATCCATCAGCCTAACAAAACAACTCCTAAGAAAGGGCCTCTGATGGCAGGTTGGAGATGGAAAAATGATCAACTTTTGGGAAGACAAATGGATAGGAAACCAACCACTTATAGAATTTCCTGCTTTTAGAGCTATAAAGGATTTTACTGATCCATTGTTTGGCCAAAGAGTTGCTAATTTTTTTACTGTATCAAATAACTCACACACATGGAAAAGGATACAATGTTCCAATTTATTAGAAGAAATCAATTCCTTGGAGGCCTTACTCTCTTCATATGTTTTACCCTCAAGGAATGCTAAAGATCAACCTATTTGGGAACCTTCTGACATTGGGGAATTCATTGTCAAATCACCTTATCAACTCCTCCTGGTTCCTGAGGAAATTCTTATTCCTTTTAATTTGGTTTGGATCAAACACCTAACTCCAAAAGTGTCCTTCTTTTCTTGGCTGGCAATTCAAAATAGAATCCTTACTATTGAAAATCTCATTAAGCATGGAATCCCTTTGCCTAATAGGTGTTTTTTTTGTCTTGCTGACTAGAAGTCAACGAGCCACATATTCTTAACCTATCCTTTTTCCTGCTCCATTCTTAACAAACTTTTTCAAAATTTCTAGATCAGTTGGGCCAAGCCTCCTATTGTTGATTTGTTTTCCCAATGGCCTAATCCCTTCCGCAATCCTTGTCTCCGGGGGATTTGGAAATTTTGCCTTCACCACTTTCTCTAGCAAATTTGGCTAGAAAAGAGTTTTTTCCAGCTCAGCTAAGGACTTTGATTCCATTACCAATAGAATTATCTTCTTTGCTAAGGAAAATGCTCTCTTGATCCCAAATGATCCTCATCCCATCCCTAGGTTTGAAGCATCCTTACTTCAGTCTTTACACATCTCTCTTGAGAATCTCAATTTCAATTCTTCCCAAATCTCCAGAAGCAACATCAAATGGATGCCTCCCCCTCAAGGATGGGTCAAACTTAATTTTTATGGGGTGGCTAAAGGAAATCCAGGTAGAGTAGGTGCAGGGGGAATTCTCAGGGACTACAAAGGAAATTCCATATTTGCCTTTGTTGAGGGTCTAGGAGAACAATCTAATCACATAGCTGAAGCTAGAGCCCTATGGAGGGGTTTGCTTTTGATTAAGCAATTTCTAGGAAAAGTCATTATTGAAGGGGACTCCTTAAATATGGTTAATTATTTAAAAAATTCCAAAACCCTTACCTGGAAGGTCAAAAATCTGAATGAAGAAGCTAGAAGTCTAATCCTTTATCAACATGAGGTTATTATCCAACATGCCTTCAGGGAAGCAAATGGTGTGGCAGACAGGTTGGCAAACATCGGAGTTACTACCCCTGGAATGATGACATGGACTGACACCCTCCCAAGCGAGGTCGAAGAAATTGTTAGGTTAAAAAAAATTCAAAATGTCTAACAATCCACTTTTCAATTTTTTTGGCATGAAAATTTTGTTTTTCCTAAGTCTTAAAACCATAAATGCCTTTTGTTCCGCTAAGATCCTTCTCAGCAATCCTATCATTCCCATGATGATGTTCAGCTTTTTGAGGCAATCAATGTTTGGTGTCCTTAGCACATTTGTGAGTTTATGGTGCACCTCCCTTGTGCCTTCCCTAGGCCTTGTGTTCATTATTTCTGGAAGCACCAACGTTACTCCTTTCAATGATCCTAAGATTACCATTTTTCTCATTCCCAACCATCATCTTTTCCTTGTTATCCACTTTCCACCAAATATTTTGGATTGCTCCTTCCCAATTCTCTCCTACGTGTCCTCCATCCGTGTGTTGCTTCATCATCCCATCCCATCACCTTTATTTCTCTCGAGTCTTATCTCTCACTTCATCCTTCCTACGACTCTGCCCATTTCTACTTTTCACCAATTCCCAAGGCTTCTAATGCCTATTTTTCAATGCGAGAATTGTGCTACCATAAATATTTGTTACCCAATTTGTCAAAACTTCCTAGGAGTGGCACACCTTTCTACTTTCAAAGGGGATTGGAGCTATTGGAACTCCTAGTTCTTCAAGGACTGTTGCTTTGTTATCCAGGGTAGGGTGGTTTTGCCTTTCTCAAGGATGCATATCAACCCGAGGTGGGGGCATAGAAGCTTCTAGAAGAACTCAAACCCATCCTGTGTTTTTAAAACTCACCTCCACACTAGATTCTTCATCTGCATTGATTGTGTCCCAAGGCCAAGTAAGCACTCTGTTTTCCCTATTTTCAAGAAATTTTGTTTCTCGGTCACCATGAGCTTTGTTGAGCCTGAAACACTTGAGTTAGAACCAATGGCTGAAGCAATCATGAGTGCGCGAGGTTTCCTACCCTTCCTGAAATGATTCTTTGGGTCATACTGGGATATTAATCTTGCCTTTGCATCTACCTAGGAGAATGGCATCATCATCATTCATGGAGTGGAGTTCTAGGTCGATGTTTACCTCCTCACTGAGATCACTAGCCAACCACTAGTGGGAAGAACTATTCGAAGAGATAAGCATAATTGGGATACAGAGCTCAAGGAGTTTGAGCGAAATTTGAGCCTATGCAATATAGTCAAACCAGGCATGGTTCATGAGGATTTACCCACCCCCTAGAAGGAGGTGATGAAACCAGTAATGGAGTACATCACTATCGATGACCTAGGTTCCCAATTAAGGAGCTTTCACATTGCATTTGTGAACCATTTTAGGGAGGTGAAACCGTTGAATATTCCTGAATTTTTGTATTTTTCCATGGATTACTCCATCAAGGCGACCCGATCGAAGAAGGAGGAAGCTTGGCCCTCACACCAGGGGCTATTTAAAGTAATTTATGTTCATCTGTTGGAGAAATTTCCCAAAGGAAATGTGGTTCCGCAGGAATAGTAGGCAGAGTCCAAGTAGACAATGGAGGAGGATACGTCCTTCACTCCTTCCTCAAGTGTTCATGGCTCCAAGAAAAGGAATATGGATGGAGGCTACCAGGAAGCCGAGAAATCTATGAGGAAGAAGGATAAGGGGGAGGATCGACCCACCCCAAAAAGAAGCTCCCAATGCCTAAAGAACAAGTTTATTCAAAATCAAGGAAAGATGCACGGTGCTACTAAGGACAAGTTCGAGGATCCTGCGAAGAAGATTCTTCAGGAATACATTATAAAGACCACCACAACTACTATTTCCCATATGGAAAGTGCTATGACCATAAGCATGGTGGCCATCACCCAAATGAAAGAGCACAGGAATGCTCTAAATCTACTATTCTTCTGTGACAACTTTGCCAAGGATAATCTAGCAAAGGACAATGTTGGAGCCAAAATTGATGTCAAAGAAGATGATGTGGTGGAAATCACCAAGGATGTGTTCAAGGAAGTTCCTAAGGATGTCGAGAAGGATGACATCAAGGATTCTATTAATGCTTAATTGGTTGTAGTTTTTCTACTATTGTTGAGCTCTATCATGTCAAGATGTTTTGCTTCTTGTTTCGTCCTTGTCCTTTTGGCTTGTTCTAGTTTGTCCATACGTCTTAGGCTTTATGTGGATGCCACAATTTTTTGTGGATGGTGCATCCTTTAATCCTGTTGATGTATCAAGGTGTTAGGGCGCCTTTCAAATGCCCTCATTAATATAAATTTTGTTAAATTACCAAAAAATATAGATTCATGTGTATGCAAGTGTCAAGTAGAGAAGCCAAGAGTCATGAGACTTGGCATATGGAAAGGAATAGTCAGGTATACAAAGAGTCATTCTACTATGGCTATATAGTACTCCATAGTGAAGCAAGAAAGGGAATCAATATCAATATCAATTAACTATCAAGTGTAAAGAGAAGTGTTATATTTGTAAGAGAAATAGGAGTAATAAAGTTTGCATACATTTGAGCAATTAATATTGTAAGTTGTGCTACATGTTTTGTACATGTATGATTTAGGCTATTTACATTCATAATTTCTGCTCATTAATGAATGTTAGTTGATATATTATAAGCCTTGATATACATATTAGTTTGCTCATATTATTTTGCTTACATAATTATCTTGATCTTACTACATTGTGGCTATCTTATATTTAATCTTGTGAAATTTATCCTGAGTTTAGATTAATATTAATTCTTCAAAAGCCATTATTATGCATACTTTGTATCAAATTAAAGATAAATTAGAAATCTTCCAAGAAAAGCTAAACTAGAAGTCCTTTAGGCAAATATAAATAAGAAGTCCTATGGGACAAGCAAAAGCTCTTTATAATTTTGTTTAAAGGTAAATATTTACTTTATTTTCACATCTATACATATTTGCACATACTTTGTATTGTAGCAAAGCTAACCAAAGTTCTCCTAGGAAAATATTAAAATCTAACTAAAGTCCTATTAGGAAAAATTTTGAGCAAATATATGTATATAGATATACATATTTTATATACATCTATTATTTAAGCTCAAGTACCTCTAAGAAAATATAAGGTAAAATCCCCTCGGGTGAATCTACATATATAGATATCTATATATAGTTGTTCTATATAAATACGTCTTGGCATTATCTAAAGTTCATTGGGCATATCACTTTTCAAATCATCTATCATGTATTTATCCTCACAAACATTGAGATATAATCATCAATTAATAATTTCATCATTATTATTAATCATTATAACATTAAACATTACATCAATCTAATCTAATCATCCATGCAATAGTTATAAATTAATCATAATTAAATCATGCATCATTCATTGAATGAACAATTAATCATCATAGTGTAATCATAACACATCATAATCACTCATGCCATCTAATCTAACCATCATTAATCACTTAATCAACCACATAAACATTAATCAAATCATCATCCATAACACCAAGTCATAAAATAAGTCAACATACAAAATATAAACCATCACATCCAAATCTATAACACATCATAATGGGTATATCAAAATCAACACACACACACACACATATCTATATATATATATATATATATATATATATATATATATATATATATATATATATATATATATATATATATATATATAATATGTGTCAAGTGTTTATGTAAATCAATATATATTATCAAAAATATTATATGACACAGTATAAAAAAACTAAGTCTAGGAAAAAAAATCAAAATTGGATGAGGTAGTTAGATCTAGAATCCTTTGTCTAGTACTCCCATGGCTCCTCCTCTTCCTCCTCCTACTACTAGTTGTGGCATCCTAATTGGACTTTGGGACTATCATGTCATGGACCTTTAGCATATCCATGACCTTATCTGCATAAAAAAGGAACACCAATTGGTCAAAATAACTATATGGTATGATACCCTATACTATTCCACCTACTCTATCTCTACCTATAGAGATCATATATCTAATCGAGTAAGGTTTGGACCACCTAGTTGCTGCCAACTTCTCCTCCTACTACATCATGCTCTATAATTAGACTCTAAATGGTCTATTACATCATGATAACTTGTGCTACTATCTAGTATGTCCCCATTATCCTAGCTACTAATGCTACGTATAAAATTACCACTTGACAAGATAGGGTATCCCACTCTACCTCTATGATAGATTGAGGAGACCTACTAGGTCCTACCTTTCCTACCATGATCATTAGTCATGGTGATGATGGTAGTGTTATTGCTTCTACTATCACTATTGTTGCTACATGTCTCTCCTCTAGTGACAATAATCCCTATACCACCTAGGGGTGGTGCTACTTGTTTTGCCCTACTCTTCCACTCTACGACTTCCCTAGTCATAGCCTATTGATAGTAAAACTCAATGGTTGGATGATTTGATACCATTCCTAGTACCTATTATTGGTCCTAATATCATCATTGCATAGATCCAAAATTACTAGATTATCAATGTTAGGCTTAGGAAATGAATCTAGGTATAGCTATGGCCTAAAGCCTTTATCTCATATGTTTTGATGGTACCACATCCTACCTCCTTGGATCCCCTACTAGGTACCAAACTAGTGGACCATACAATTGTCTTAGGGCTTGACACAATCCAAATGGTAGACATCCTCCTCCTAACTAGGATGCTACCTATATGATTGAAATATAACCTAATCTTGGAATATGTTATCTAGATATATCTTGGCCAATCCCAAAAATTTATGTAGGGCCTATCATTTCCTACCTCAAACTATCACCCTTATTTATATGTAGTTGGAACATCAAGATTTGGCACCTACCTTGGTAATGTTAGTGGTCTCATAATGACAATATGCTCCTAGACCCACTATTGGAGTAGTGTGTAGCTAGTTCAAACTCCAACCACTCATGTAGACCACTGGTGGAATAAATGGTAAATCCATTCCAACACCACTGGACCCTAGGAAAAAACTACCTAGTGCTCAAGCATATCTACCACTATCTCTCTCTTGCCCTAGTGCATGACTTTCCTATTGGTATTCCCAATTAGAACTCCTGACACTAGTGCACACAAGAGAGTGGTATGCCTATCTAGGTGGCCTCTTGCATAGTTGGCATATAGAAAATTTTACATCCCCTATTAGCCTCTACAAAATCTTCCATCGATCCTACTCATATAGACTAGCACCCCCTGATTGGCATCCTCAAGATCTACACATCCTCAAGTGCGATGGTTATCTCTCCAATTAATAGCTAGAAGCTATTTTCTCTAATTACCATCTCTCTATTATTGCTAGTAGTATATCCCATTCAAATAGCATTAGGTACACATGATACAACCCTAATGCTACCAAAAGTACATGATCAACAAATCCCAATAGATCCTAAATCATCTCAACCGCATATGGCTACCTCTCCCTATAATATAGGGACTATAACCTCTCCTACAACCAAACCCATTCACTCCATCAAACTTGATGCTTGCAAATACCAAGAAATAAATGCACAAGTTCAATGTAATCAAAAGCAACACCCTTAGGCAAAAGCACCATTGGATGGAAAAATCACTACTAGGTGGTGAAAGCACCACCTAGATGGTAGTAGCTTTGTCACATGATGAAAGCATCAAGAAAGAGCAAAAGTGCCACCTATTTATAAAAGCACTAGCATGCTATTTTAAGGCAAAATTATGAGCTAGCTTCAAAATGTGTACTTGTACATACAATCCTCCTCTAGCTATGGGTGCTCTCACCTAGTTGGATCAATGCAATGGGTGCATATGTTATTCTATTTAAAATATATTTTCTCTCAAGTCTCTAGAGATCCAAATCTCTCTCATCAATGGTAAAAATGAATTGATTTTAACCCCTGTCCCTTTTACCCTTGTCTTCCTCAACCAATGTTTTTTATTTTCCTCCATTTTAATTACTATACTAGAGTGAATCATAATCAAGTTGAGTTTCCTTAGTCTAATTTTTTTTCGCCTTTAAAACATGAGGGTGTATACTAGGGCATGACAATATTTAATGCTATAAAAAACATAAAATTTAACATTAGCTCTAATCAAACAATCAAAAGCATTAGCCATCTTGCATCACTAACCTAAGCAATAGAAAATTGATCTCAAAATTGGGGCATTAATATCAATTTTTGATGCATTCATTATGAAATAAATACATCAAAGGAGGGAAATATAGACATCTAATTTTGAGCACATCATCAATCTCTAAACTTGAAAACATCTTCATCAATCATCCAAGCAAGCAGCCAATTTGAATAAATCATTTTCAAGCCCAAGTTAGGAGCATTTCTTGCTTTAAAATTAAAGAACTAGAGCATAATGAAAGTGTTGGTGGTACTTTTACTTCCCTAACAATGCTTTTGTAAAATTAGACCTTTTGACCATTTCCCACCTAATTTGACTACAAAAGTTATATTGGAAAAAGTGTCAAAGTATTTGCACCACTCGTGCTAGTGATATCTAGTAGTATTTACTATAAAATAACAAAAATACAAAGTTTAATAGTTAGTATCATTCAAGTTGTCCACCAAAATTACATCTAATCATATTATTTTGGTTCCATAAATTTACCATTTCCATATCCAATCCAGTAATTGCTTTTTGTTATAAATTCAAATTCTTGCCTTTGCCAATCCTATCATCTTCAATGCAACCTTTTCCCAAGGATGCATGGCTTACTATAAATCCAACACTTGGGGAGCCCAATCCATGATCTTTTAATGATAGCAAAGCTCTACCAAATTCTTGATAGAATGACCTTTTGAAAGTACCAAAATTCTACCAAATTTCATATATATATATATATATATATATATATATATATATATATATATATATAAAATATATATATATATAAAGTCATCCTCAAGCATGGCAAGATTATACCTTCTTGTCATAATATTTTGAAATCATCCAAGCATCCAACCTCTAAAACATCCAAAATATCAAACATTCAAAATCTCAATCATTCAAGCTGTCAAGCTTCTTAAAGCAACAAACAAACATCAATCAATATTACTCAACAAGGGGGAAACTAACCTCAACATCTTAGGTTTGTACCCTTTCCCCTTGTTTGATCTTGTCATTATTTTTATATTATATCTATCTATTATTTGATCTCATTACATACTAATTTTGCTTTGATGATCACATTTACATCCAATCATTATTTTGGAGTATTTAGCTTATATTTTACACCCCTTAGTCAGGAACCTTCCATGAATTATTCATATTAATCACTAATTTGTCATAATAAATTTATTTTTCTGCACTTTTTAAGTCAAAGTGCTACCATAGTGTAGGTTCAATGGTGTTGTCACTGTCTAATTTAGACACAATCACAAAGAGCAAAATTGTTATTCAACAAAAGCACCAACAATGCTATCATACACCTAATGACACTTTCTTTATTGATTAAATAGTCCATGTTTTTATTATTTTAGTATTTTTTAGTTCATATCTAAATAGGGGTTTGATGTTGGTCAAGGGAGCCACATTATCTCCTCTAACTTAGGCAGACCCCTTTACCATTGATTTGCTATTTTTCTATATTTTTTGAAGGTAAGCAAAAGTGCTATCATGACATTGTAGCATTGATAGTGCTCCCACAAGATTGGTAGAAATTTTGCCTCTATAGAAAAACTAATTTTTTCCAACCTAATCTTCTTATTTTCAACATTTGGGCCTTAGGACTATTTACTATATGCTAAAAAATTATTTCTATGTTCAGTATTTTTTTTATTCACTAGGGATTAAAACAAAGAAAATGAATCTAGTTAATTATTTAGAGGACTAGCTTAAAAACTATTCTTGTTATTATCGAAAGCAAATCACGTGTAACTATATTTAGTATTGTTTGTTGCATCTCTATTGAACACTTGCCATTGAGAAAAAGAAATAGTTTTTACTTTTATCATCCAAATCAAGAATTATTTAGTTTTAGATCCTAATTAGTACATTAATGTGATGCATTTATAGCTAATTACAACTAGATTAAGGTTAGGCTTTGTCAAAAAATCTTAGGAAAAAAGTATATTTTCTCTAACTAATCCACTAAACTCTAGATATTAAGCTTGTAAACTACCTTTCTCCATGGTGTGGATTGCCTTAGACACTCATGATTCTATTGGACAAAAGAAATTGTCATTATTCCCATAATGACCTATGGACCTATGAGGATGAGGAGACCATTTTGATGTAGTCATAGGGTGATGACATGGACTAGGTCATGGTGGGTGATGTGAGGTATTGAATTAAGGATACATGGAATGATATGATGACATCTGTGATATGGGTACCAAAGAAAAAGTGAATGGTAAGTAAATAGTTGGTTATAGTGGCATTAATGATGATGGGGTGAACTAGGGTGGAGATGGCATGTGGGATAAGCCTACATCTTAGATAAATGAACCTGCTAGTCATCCTAAGACTAGGGTTGTGCTTATTTGAGGTGGGATGGATGCAAAAAAAATTAGGGGATTTGAAGAAGAATGAATAAAATAAAAAAGAGGGGAAGAGAGAATAGCGATGGAAATAGAAAAAATAAGATGTGGAAGTGGAGTGAAGATTATTGCAGAGAAGATAGTGGAAGTAATTTATGCTTCTAGATTAGCAACTTTCATTCTTGTCACTCTTTTCCTAATACGTGAGATCCATCCTCTTCCAAATCCCTTCAATTTATCTTGTATAGTCTTTTATCCCTTATTTTTATGAGTCATCAAAGGTATCATAGCCCAAGTAATATTCACCACCCCTCATGTTGATATTCATTTTCTATGATGATATTACTAGCAAAGTCTATTTTAGACTTGCTCATCCATTGGTCTATGGATTTAGAAGGAAAAAAACTCTTGCCTCTCTAAAAATGGTCTAGATATTGGGCATCATATTGGTATCATCATATTCCTAGGTTACAATATCATCTTATCAACCTTAGGAAAGAAACCGCTAATAGTGGATAAATCGAAAGGGATGAAAAGAAATGGAAAGCTAATTGTCTCTTGCAAGATTTTTACTTAAGTGAAAGAGGAATTTATATATATTTTTATTACATATACATGTATGAAAAAGAAACCAAAGAAATAAAAGTAGAATACGGATTTATAAAAATAGACAACTATTCCAACAAGTGGAAGATAGTTCTATTTATAGGCTTAGGAAAATAACTAGCCTCCTTTATGATGTTAATGTTCCAACTCAAGATCTTCCAATGTAAGCATAGTAATTCCAATCATATTAATGGTGCATATAGAGGGCCTTTGCAAGGTGGGATTCTCTAATTCAAAGTCTCATGAATTTCATTTTGAAGATAGTATGTTTCTTCACTTGAAAAGTTAGGACCTTGAGTGAATATTAAGATCTAGGTACTTAAAATTATTATTTCTAGTATTATCTCCTTTTAATCTACCTCTTGATGCTAACTATATTTAAAATAATACCCTTTTTTAATGCTAGAGTGATTGGTAATATGACCATGCACTAAAATATTTATAAAAATGGTAATTTCTCACTTTTTATCTTACTCCATGATAGCACCAATCTAGTCCCTACCTTAATGTAACTAGGAAAAACACTATTATTTAATAGTGGTAGTTTTTCCAATTGTTATTTATTGATTAATTCAATGTCTCCTTTCTAAGCATAAGACTATTAATATTGTAGGAAGATGCCCCATTTCTAGAATCATGGTCATTCTGTTACTCAATGTAGCTCATTTGTCTAGAATTATTTGAATTACCTCAAGAGTCACAAGTGAATCCTTATCTATTTATTGAATAGTGCATACTCTTATGATTTAATCTTCAAAGAGGAATAATTCTTCACAAAAGGTCTCCCACAAGATTTCTCCAAGCTATATGAGCTTATATTTCTTCAAAATAAAGTTGTACATTTCATATTTTGAATAAATTTCTTCCTCAAATTTTCCTATGGGATCTAGTATCAACATCATCTATAATAGAAATACCTCATGTTCTTGTTGTAGATTTGCATCCACTTTTTATATAGGATCCCCTTCCTCTAAAGAGAAATCAAATGCCTCATATTCTAGTACAACAAATATTTCTCCTTTATGAATTTGAGAGGATCATACATGACAACATAGTGGATGGGAATATGGCATTTACTAATATTAAGTACTTTAAGTTTTACATTTATTTGAATCTCACATAGAATCCCAGAGCATAATAATTTTCTTTTGATATTTCCTCTTCAAATATGTAGAATGCCTTGATGAAAGGGGAATCACATGCCAATTTTTTAGATCTTACAATGTTTTCTTCTACTTCATATCTTGGTCAAATTACTCTATCCAATGCTATTATAAGGAACCCTCATTATGGCCGCTATACACAAGTATGACAGACACACAGTTACTAAAAGGTTCCAATTATACACCATGGAAAACAAAAATGAAGGCTATTCTACAAATGGAATATTTGTGGGTGGGATGTTTCTGGCACGACAACAAGACCTAAATCACCAATCGGCACAACTCAACCTACAACACCAACTGCATATCATATTGCATATGACAAGAAATATAGTAAGGCAAGAGTGCTCATCTTGCTTGTTGTCTCAAATGAAGTTCAACCTCATGTAGCTGACACAAAACATGGTAAAGAGGCATGGGATGCCCTTAAGACCATCTATGAGGGTAAGAATGATTCCACCATTCTTAACCTTCAATCTCAACTTCACAGTTTGAGTATGAGGCATGGAGAGACAGTTGAACTATTTCTTTGCAGAGTGGTTGAGTTGAAGTCAAAATTGAATTCTATGGGAGAAACTGTAGAGGATAAGCTCCTCATTTCAGTGATTTTGAGAGCTTTACCTGATTCATACATAATTTTGATAAATTCCTTTTAAGTGTCACAAAGACAAGTTACCTTTGTTGAGTTGGTCAATTTGCTTCAAGAAGAGGATGCCATCCAACTTGAAAAAGATGAAGCTTCTAATACAACCCTCTATTCCAAAACAAAAGGGTTCTACGAAGAAAGGTAATTTTCAAAAGGGAGGATCTTCTTCCAAGGATTCCAAGGGAAAACAACCTCAACAGCCGAAAAGATATTGCAAAATTTGTGAGAAAGATACCCATGACACCAATCGGTGTTGGTACAAGAATAAAAAACCTAAGAACAAGGACCATAACAAACCACAGAACAAAAACAAGCAACCCAAGGTAAATGTTATTGTCGAAGAATCAGACTCATATTTTGAGTGGGCACACAAGGTGCTCATGACTACCACTGCCTCCAAGCAAAAGGAGCTTGTGTGGTATGTTGATTCTGGTGCCAGTAAACACATGACTGGAGACAAGTCGTGGTTTGAGACATTTGAAGCCAAGGCAGGCAAACCAATAACTATTGTTGATGATAAGACCTACCAGGTTTAGGGTGAGGGCACAGTTTCAATCACCCTTCTAGATGGAAAATGTCAGATTGACAGAGTCCTATATGTTCCAGGATTGACGAATAATTTGTTGTCAGTCACTCAAATCCTGGATAAGGATATGGTTGTTGATTTTCGTGTTAAGGATGGAAAGAAGTGTTGCTTTATCACCAAGAGGGGTAAACACATCGCAACAACTTCATACAAGCATGGCTTGTTTGCATTAGATGTTATCTCCACCCCTTATGTTGCCATGGCAGTCTCTACAAAGGAGGCAACTTCACTTTGGCACAAGAGATACGAGCATCTAAGTTCTGGATATTTACTTGAGCTAAGTAAATATGAGATAGTAAAGGGCCTTCTCTTCCTTTCCTCTACATTTCCAGTGTGCTCTGATTGCTTAGCAGGGAAGCAATATAGAGTACCATTTGAAAAGAGCTCTTCACAAGCACAGGAACCTTTGGAGTTAATTCACACCGATTTGTGCGGTCCTTTCACACCAAATAGTTGTGGGGAAAGAGGTACTTTCAGTTGTTTATACATGACTACTCAAGATAGATGTGGGTTTTCTTTCTTCATCTAAAATCAGAAGCTTTCAGTTACTTCCAGCAATTTAAGTAATTTGTTGAGGAGTTAGGGACTTCTATAAGGACCCTCCACTCAGATCGAGGGGGGAGTTCATCTCTAAGGAATTTTCATATTTGACTGCACATGAGATCAAGAGACAACTCACTACTACCTATACTCCGCAGCAAAATGGCGTTGTTGAGCGAAGGAACTGTTCCATCATGGAAATTGTTTGTTGTATGCTTACAGGAGCCCATCTAAAGCAACAGTTTTGGGAGGATCTCCTTCTTCGCCACAAAAAAAGATTCGTAAGTGGTATACAAGTACTATCAGAGACTTAAAGATATCCACACCACCAGATATGACTTTGAATAGACCTCGTACTCGTAGTATGGCTCGACAAGAGAAAGTTGCAACAGAGACTACTGAGGTTGATGATCTTTGTCAATCCTTTGAGGAGCTTTATGTAGATCTAGAGAGAAACAGAGGATATGGAAGTGGATGATGACAGGGTTTTTATGTCTTCACTTGATGAGCATGAACCCGCCATAATACAAGATGCCCTTAGTGAGCCACAATGGAAGGCTGCTATGGATGCAGAGTACATGTCTGAAGAAAAATCAGACTTGGAAGCTTGTTGATCTGCCGCATGGAAAGAAGCCCATTGGTTGCAAATGGGTGTACAAAGTGAAAGTACAAGGTAGATGGAACAATTGATAAACATAAGGCCCGTCTTGTTGTAAAGGGCTATGCGCAAAAGGAAGGCATCGACTATGAGGAAAATTTTGCACCTACTACTTGGATGACTACCATTTGAGTTCTTTGTGCTATGGAAGCATAGTTTGGGTGGAAAGTACATCAGATGGATGTCAAGAGTGCCTTTTTGAATGGTGATCTCAAAGAGGTCTATATGTCACAACATGAAGGATTTGAAGTGGAATGCCAAGAGCAGAAATTTTGCAAATTGGTCAAGTCCTTGTATGGTTTGAAACAAGCTCCACGAGCTTGGTACATTAAGATGGATGATCACCTATTGCAGCATGGATTTAAGAGAAGTCCTTCATATGCAAATCTCTATTTCAAGAAACAAGGTTCTGAAATAGTGCTACTTGTACTCTATGTGGATGATCTGATTATCACAGGCAGCTCAAAAAAATTGATAATTGTCGTCAAAAGTGACTTGTGCAAGTCTTTTGAAATGACAAATCTCGGACTTCTCCACTATTGTCTTGGCCCGGAAGTGAACCAAAAGAAACATCGCATCAAGGTATCACTGAGAAAGTATGCCAAGACATTGTTAGAAAAGTATCGCATGTTTGATTGCAAGCCAATGGCAACTCCGATGGAATCAAGGATTCAGTTATCACGGTATGATGATTCACCTCAAGTAGATGGTACTCTCTATCGCCAGCTGATTGGGAATCTCATACATCTTACCAACACTAGGCCAAATATCGTGTTTGTTGTAAATTATCTTTCGATGTTCATGCAGGAGCCTAAGGTCACTCATTGGAAAGCAGCAAAACGCGTTCTTCACTATATTCGTGGTACTATTGAGTATGGCCTAGAGTACAAGAAGAATGATCAATTCTTCTTGCAAGGATACACGGACTCCGACTATGTCGGGTCATATGATGATCGAAAGTCAACTTTAGAATATATTTTTCATCTTGGATCCGGTCCTGTCTCTTGGCACAACAAGAAGCAATAGGTGGTTGCTATTTCATCTACAGAGGCAAAGTATCACGCCGCACGTGAAGTAGTGTGTGAGGTGATATGGTTGCGTCGCATCTTGACAAGTATGGGTCTTCCATCCAAATCTCCAATTCACTTGTTTTGCGAAAACCAAGGTGTTATGAAGCTCGTCAAGAATCCAGTGTTTCATGAACGCACCAAACACATTGACATTCTGTCACTTCATTTGAGACGAAGTTCCACGACACCACATTCAGCTTCAGTACGTTCCCACCAATAAACAAGTTGCGGACATTTTCACTAAGGCACTTGCTCGTGTTAAGTTTGAGTTGTTTCACAACTCCCTATAAATTTCAAAATAATGTAATAAGGGGGGGATGTTAGAGTAACTAGGTTATTCTATTTTATTTCATTATTTATCTCGCACCTTTATTGTTAGTTGTTAGTGTATAATTGCAGATAGGTTAGCATCTATTGTTTAGAATATTATTGTTAGCCCATTTTATTTCGGGTTATAATCTGGTTCTCAGATCCGATATCTTCGAGCTATTCTAAGGCTGCATTGTAATATTTATATCTTCTATGATTAATGAAATATTTGATCGCTTTGCACCTATCATAAAGGAACACATAAGAGTAAATGAAAAAAAAAAAATCAGCAATAAACAACATTCAAAATATACGAGAAAAAGATATTCAAGTCTAAAATGGAAAAAAAACTACACATTGTCTTTGTAATATTCATGAACAACAATATACATTCATGTAAAGCAACAACGATATTCACCACAATTGCTCATAGACATGCAATTACTTGCACACACATGTACTTCCAAGTACAAAAAACTAGATGCACAAATAAAGTATGGATTATGGATGTCTTTGAAGAATGTAAGGGGATCTATTATGGATGTATTTGAAGAATGTAAGGGGATCTACTTATAATATTTATGGGAAAGGGGAGGTAGATGCCAACTTCTGCAACTTCCTAGTACCTAACCCTACCTGCATTTACATGACATCTCAAATTACTTGACATCCTAATTTAAAATCATTCGAATTACATGAACATTCAAATTATACAAACATCCAAATTAAATTACATTTGAATTACACGAACACTAGTAATGTCTAATAATCATTTTGTCAAACACTTAGCATGCAAACTACAAAATGACAAAATTTTAAATTCAAACAAATTTGCTTTTGCATACTTGGCTCCATACGTGCTCGTTCATGCTAAGGTGGTGCCATGTCAGAATTGGTTGCTACAAGGATTGGATTAAACATAGCATTATTTTTTATGTCCAACATTTGTTCAACATATCTATAGAGTAGGCAACAGAATAGCAATAATGTAATATTTTGCAATGTTGATCATTGTGTTGGCCAAGTTAAAATTTAGGAGGCAAATGGACAAGGATGATTCTGTCTTAATAAAAATGATATCAAGAAGTTGATTGTGGAAACATGGTAGTTTGTGGAAGATGAAGAATCTGTTTCTTGAAAAAGCAAGTTGGATATGGTCTAATTGACCTCGTAGCAAATGTAATGTTTTGTTATTTTGATGGAAGTGCCCCCTGACCCCCTCCCCCACAAAAGCCACACATAGGTTGTTAAAAAAAGTGTGGACGATATAATGATTTAATGCTACCTTGGAGATGCTTTTTTTATATAAAACCTTTTTTAATTTATAGACATATGTAAAAATATCTTCTTAGATTTCAACCACACCAACATATTTTGTGGGTGTACCCTTTGTGGTAGAAAAGCAAATTTTTCATATATATATATATATACCTCCTTCAGATTTCAATCTTTGACCAAGCTCATCATAAACCTTCCCTTCTAAGGAAATCAATTCAATAAATATTTTGACAATGAATTCAGATATTATTTTTTTTGCATAAGCATCTGGTTTTTCTTGTGTTTGAGGCTATAAGAATGACTTATTCATGGGCTACCTTCTACAAATGTTATTTATATCACCCAAAATTATTCATACCAAGAACATGTACTGCTTATTTGCTCAATAAAAAGTTCCAAGAGGACAAAAAAGATGCCTTGCTCTTTGAACTGCATTTTTATTTTTTCATAGCCCTCAATAGAGAAGGCTCTTCTGTCATCATTCAATGCTAGTCTAGAAGTTTATTTGCTCGATAGAAAGCTCCAAGAGGACAAAAATATGCCTTGCTCTTTGCACTTCATTTGTATTTTTCCATA
This sequence comes from Wollemia nobilis, assembly GCA_028583015.1. NCBI lineage: Eukaryota > Viridiplantae > Streptophyta > Pinopsida > Araucariales > Araucariaceae > Wollemia > Wollemia nobilis. The sequence goes on from JAQPPZ010002512.1 coordinate 7,387,034, forward strand.
GCCCTCAATAGAGAAGGCTCTTCCATCATCATTCAAAGCTAATCTAGTTTTTAATTGAACAAGCTCAACTGTAATTAGAGAGAGGGAGGTCATGACTTATCAAAGCCAAGTTGTTCAAGTCACAACTCAATTTAGAACTATAGAAAGCAAAGGGATTATAAGTAATTAAAGCATTTGGTCTACCATAAATAGCAACAATTTGAAGATGCACAAATGTCTTTTACAAGAAGATTCAGGTCTTTATGATCTCTGACAGGAACAGCATGAAGAGGGGAAAGCTGTTTCCAACCTCCAATAGGCCACATAGAGGGAAGAAACCAAGAATCCCTACTCCGAATTCATCTTTCTTTTCCCATCATTTCCAAACAAACACAAAATTATTTCCAACTCATCTGACATTTAATGTGCTTTTGCATAGAGAAACTGGTTGTTGTCCATGTAAAATAACTTGTTGCACTCCCGAAGTAGGCACATGCATACAAAGGCATCTGGCCACAGTAGATCAAAGTCTTCCACCCTTTTCTCTCAGCTCCACTTATTTTGTCTCTCCTAATCTTGCCTTTAACATTCCTCTTACCTTTTCTTCACCTTTGCTCCAATTCATACTAAAAGCTTGTGTCAGATCAACCAAACAGCTTGTGTAGGAGATATTATATGATTCCACAAAGTTAAGCAAGAGTGGAAATATCAAGAGAACAAGTCTTTTATCAGCTAAGATGTAAAACATGAAAAACATTTCATCATCACATCAGTTAAGGACTTGGCATTTGTGAAAAGCCTCCCATCTAATGATGCGGCTTGAAGAGAATCAACAATGGCCATAATGGCAAAGAACTTTGTATACAGCAAGCACACACCCAAAATATTCTTTTCTTTGAATCATTCTAAGACCTTTCCTATCAAAGTACAATTATCTCTAATGTTGTGTAAATCTCAGAAAGACAACAAGTTGAAACCAGACATAAACTTCCTGCAAACAAGCATCACTCCTTCAAGGATGACTAATAACTAGAAAATGTTCTTTAATACGTGAAAAAAACTCAAATGATACAAAATCCACAATTGTAAGGATAGTTTTCAACCCATCAGAATCTTTTCTAGAATAAAAAAATTGTACTTGCTATGCATGACCATTGCAATAAACAACCACTGATTGGGAATTTGGGTGTAGTAAATACTTTAAATGCTCATCCAATATGAATATGGTGCAGTATCAAAAAACAAAAGAGATTCAACAACTATCCAATCCCAGATGGGGCTTTTTGATCCAAACTTGATCCTCATTATCCAGAATCCTTTTATGCACTGCAGATTCCAGTTGCTTCTTCCACAGAATGCTGAGGAAAATTGCTAGCAAAATATGTTAATCCAGTGGATAAGGAATTGCCAAGAATGAAAGTTCCCTCAAATAAGGTCATCCCTATTTCAAGTGCTTATACCAAATCCATCATTCAATGTACCACAAACACATCATAAAGGAGGTCCTCTTAAAATTTAGAGGTTCCTAGCCTCCAAAAGGAAGCAAGGGAAACTGAAAGATAAAGCCAGAACAAATAATCCTAAACATATAATGCAAATTTGCAGCAAATTGTTGACATCAATTTAAGGCATACCAACCTTACTGGATTAACCTTTTGCAATACAGAATTTCCAAGGAATTAACCCCTTTGATGGATCTCTATAGACGAAAAAGACCCAAATATTTAGTCAAACAAGCTCCTGGTTGGATAGAAGAGTTCTCTGGGAGTGTACCATTCAAATGAGATAGAAAAGGAATATCCTCCAGCCAAATGGATCCTGATGAAATCAAGGCAGTGTGAGGAAATAATTCTTATCTTGGAACATCATGTATACACTCGCTCAGACGAAGAACTCATTAACAAGCATAAGGAATGATAGTAATAGAATGAAGTTTACCACTACAGTATATCTCTCATCAAGATAAGTAAACCCAAGACCAAGTTGAAAGATGTAATTTTAATTAATAAAAATTCATTTACTTTGAGTATGCAAAGGATCATCCCAAATTTCAAAATACAAAGTGATCATCTGATGTTTGTTACATGTCAAAATACCTGGGATTTGGTCAGTCTATCAAATTTAATCAGTCTGTCAGTTCTAAGGTTTGGTTCATATCAGAAAACTCACAAAGGACTTTTCAAAATAGAACCTTATATAGTTTTTGTCTCTCGTAGTTAACTACGGAAGTGTCATCTTCTATCAATAAATAAAAGCATGTAAAATAAATTTATTATCAAAAATATGGATGGCATTTAAAAGATACAATTATTACGGAACTGGATTGCAAGACCAACAAAAGGATGCTTTCCTCTAGAATATTTTGTCATTAAAACAGCGAAAACAATAAGCAAGTCAAGATTAAGCAACATATCCAATACAAAGCATGGAAAATTTGAAACCACTTTTACCTTAGAATTCCAAAGGAACAGCTTGCTTATAACTCGCTCTTTTCTTAATTCTCCGCGCACCATTTGGATATAAAAAGTTAAATAGGGTTCTCCATCCAACAGCCATAAGAAAAGTGCTTCCCATTGAGACCAGAATGAATGCTGGTGCCAAAATCTTACCAGTTGTCACTCCTTTAATAATCAAACCTAACTGTTCCACAAATCAAAGAATGAGAAAACAAATACAATAAGCCACATAAAGTTGGTCAAAGTTTTCAGATGACCAAATTAAAAACCCATGTTGGAAGTATAAAGTTGCAACTAACACAACAAACATTTGGCAACTTGAGGATAATATTCCATGCATAAACATAAAGCCTTTGGCAAATTTTATATTTTGCACATGAATCCCCATTTGTATACTTAATAAGCATTGATATATTTGACAGCTTCTTGTATGCATTTCAAGTAAAAGGATGCAAGAGAGAAATCATACACAACCCAAACAGTATTTAAAGTAACTGCTTAGCAAGAATGAAACATTAAAACACAAAAAAATAAATGTCTGGACTAACTGCAAGGTGTGCAGGGTGCATGTCATATCAGAAAAGAGTTAGAATGGTTTTCTATATGTTAAACTCTGACATCACACAGAAAAAATTAAAAGAGAAGAAAACAAGAAAAAAACAGAAAGAATGTAAGACATTAACATAGAAAATTTCAACATGAAGCACTGACATAAAGTTCAGGCATGCCTCAAAAGCTATAATTCCTTTGCAAAAAAGAGAGAAAACACAGGAAAAGTTCTTATGATGTGGGCAGATTTTTAGAAAAAATGGAGAAACAGGATAAGATGATGCCAAAAATGTGATGCAGGAGAAGAACCAATAGTACTTTTGTGTCACACCTTATTTTACAATTGAAATCCTTTATAAAAAAAATTGGATGAGAAAGTGACCAAAGTGATGTAACTGATGAAAATAAGGAATTTTTAAGTTTATTAGAGAGGCATTTTCCATCCTCAAGTAAACATGGCCCGCCATTGGAATAAAGCTCTCAGATAGGGTAGAAAATATCTAGGGAAGACCTATGCATTTGTGAAACTATGTTTACTAAAGAGAAATGACCAACCTTTCAGAGCTGCAACCCATTCCTATCAGTTATCAAACGCTCTAGGAAATCCCTAATATGAACTGTCTCACATATGAATTTGATATTAATCGCGAATAAGCTTCAGAATTCTGAGAAGCATTTGGAATGCTGTATAAGAAAATTAGGGAGTTCAGGTATTTGGAAGCTTCATAAAATCTGCACTTTTATAAAACAGAGACAAACCCTAGAACGATCCAAGAGAATTATAGCATTTAGTTAGCAGTAGCAATTGGGGTGTGCTTCCGAATTCTAGGAAGCATCCCGGGAACCGACAGACCTGACCTGTGGGAGAATGCACCCACATCACCACTTCTCTCCCCCATGCCTCCACATGAAAGGAGACAAAACCCAAAGGAATAATATACATGCATGTATGTGCACCACGTATGCTATCCATAATAATTATATAAAAAGGCAACACAAATAGTGCACCCCCTTCAAATGAAATGTGACAATAATCTGCCAATATTGTAAGACCTCCATTTTGACAGTAGTGCAATATTGTAAATATTTAACTATCCTTATTTTTTTCTTTCTTTCTTCTTTTTTTCTTCTTTATGTTTTGTTTTTGGTTTAGTAAATGGGGGTTAAACCAATCCCCCTACAATAAAATAAAAGATCAGCAGAATAGAACAATAATGATGTTGCTTCCAGTTACTTTTGTCATTCCAACAGTATTAACAACACCACTAATATTTTCAATTTTAGCTAAATGTTTAGACTTTATATTATTGTTATTTATTGTAAAGAATAATATACAAACCCAATTTTGTAAATGAAAGACCAAGTTCAAAGGCCCCATTTAGTAAGGGATGAACCTATATGTGCTATAAATATCTGTCTATGAGCCCATTTTACTTTATAATGATGCAAATGTTGGTTCAGGACCTTGGACCTTAGCCAACACATGGTCAGTTGCACAGGAAGAACGAGTGTGGTCAAATTATTCTACCTTTCATTGTTGCTTTCTCAAATCTTGGTTGTCGAATGAGCCATTATATATATTTATAAATGAATTCTCTTTTGTTAGCTTATTCATGCATACAAGGGGGATTCATGTCACTTAAATCATAACAAAGTTTACAGCATTAAGTTGAGACCACCTCCAAACAAGAAGATCCTAGTTTAGGTATGCTTCCTCATTCTAGGGAGGTCCTAGCATTATGGGAGATCCAATTAACAGTAGTAATTAGGTCCGTATGTGCATTCCCCCACAGCCCCACAGACCTAACCTGTGGGGAATGGACCCACAGCACTCCTCATGTCCTCTATGCCTTCTAAACCATACCTCCACATGGAAAGAGATACAACCCAAAGGAATAATATTATAAGAAAAAAGCAACTCAAATAGTGCACCTCCTTCAAAATGAAATGTGACAATAGATTGCCAATACTGTAAGACCTACACTATAATTGGATATATGGGATTGAAACAGGCTCCACCTGTATTACACCATGATTACAATATCACGGTATTTCAACCAACCACATAGTGGTATTAATACAATAATACTTTGGCACTTATGCATATATCGCCTAGCAAGATTTGAACCTTGGTCTCCACCTTGGAAGTCCACATTTTTAACCACTTGAGCTCATGCCATTTGATAAGTAAGATCTCCATTTTGACAATAGTGGAATATTGTAAATATTTAACTATCCTTATTTCTTTCATCTTTTTTTTTTTTTTTTCCCTCTCCCCATTCCTTTTGTTTTGCTTTGCTTTTTGGTGCAGTAAATAGGGATTAAACCAGTCCACCTCCCATTAAATTTAAAATTCAGCAGAATAGAACAATATTGATGTTGTTTCCGGTAACTTTCATCATTGCAACAGTATTCACAATACCATTAGTATTTCCTATTCTATCTAAATATTTATCTATATTATTGTTATTTTACTTTTAAAATAGTATACAAATCCAATTTGTAGATAGAAGCCCAAGATCAAAGGCCCCATTTAGTGAGGGGTGCATCTATATGTTGTGTAAATATTTGTCTGTAAGCCCTTTGTAATGATGCAAATGTTGGTTTGGGCCTTAGCCAAATACGCAATGTTAGTCACACGAGCTATGGAATGTGGTCAAATTGTTCTAGTTTTCATTAGTGCTCCTTAATTCTTATTTGTAGAATGAACCATTACATATATTTATAAATGAATTCTCAAATGATGGACATTTATAATTCATGCATGCAAGGGGGATTTATGTCATTTAAATCATTAACTAAGTTCACAGTATTAAGTTGGGACCTTAGTAAAACACAAGGGACAAGTTAAGTATTAGTTATCTTAAATAAACATTGATTATATTGTTCTCTTAATGTTGGATTTAAAATTTCTTACCTAAAAAACATTTCTAAGATGCTCAACCTTTTCTTAAAGGTGTATTTGATAATAATGTATGTCACTGTGTTAGGACCTCACGTCCTAACCCTTTTTACTTTACTGTAATAGTTTGGTGTTTTTTTTTTTCTCTTCCTGAATTTACATGGTGGAATTGGTAGCCACCACGAATCCGGGCAGGCCGTTCGGGTTTTATGGCTGCCACAATATTCTCCGTTGTCCGCCCCGAAAGCCGCCACACAGTTCTTCGCGCAATCCGCCCCTATAACCACCATGCCACAATCATTTCAAACCTTTTATGCCACTGAAAGCACCAGGACAGGGACAAGCGTTCAGTCCGACGAGGCTCGAGATTTGAACCTTGGACCTCCGCCCGCCTTACGGGGTTAGGTCGAACCAATTGGTCTACACCTCGGACCTATTGTAATAGTTTAGTTAGTAATAAGTGGGCACCCCTTTTAAATGCAAGGGTGACCCTAGATCATTAGGGCAGGGGTTAGATCGCTCAAATAGCTATTTTGGGCTTAATCTATTTTTGGTTAATCTTGGAGCATTAGGGTAGGCTGAGTTATCTTTATATATTACATTATAAGAGAGGTGAAGGCATCTTGAAGAATTATATTGTATTGAGCATTGCTCATAAAGGAGGTTGCCCCCTCAAAGCGACTTACGATACTTTGTAAACTCTTCAATGTGACTAATAAAATCATTGCAAATTGTGTTTAGTCTACAGAATTGTGTTTCCTTGCCAGTTTATTTCGAGTTTCAATTAATTGATGCAAGTAGAATCTTTACATCTGGTATCAGAGCTCAATCCAAGGATGGTTCCGTTGCAGCAACAAGGCTTTTGTTCTAAAAAATTTCAACAGCCACAACACATCCATCTTGGTAATTTGTTTCTTTTTTCGTATTCTCCTTCAATCCGTAACCCTTGTATTTTCACAATTTGTTTTGCAGCCATTCAAAGCACTCAGTTTTTTTTCTCGCCTAGATTCATTAGTTTAGGTTAGAAACCCTATGTTAGGGGTTTTAAAATATCACGGAGGAGTTGTCGTCATTAGCTAAACTAGACTGCCCATAAAGCATCTAGTGAAGTGAAGGGTGATTTGAGTCCAATACCCAACCCTTAAACAACATCGGCACAAGGCTACGAGCTCCCACATACCCTCGAGTATATAGGGAGACCTTTAGGAATAGGATTAGCTTTTACCTATAGGAAGATATCAGTCGTTTGTGTTTTATGTGCACTAGTAAGCGATTAGTCCCAGGAAGGTGCTCGCATCATACCTTGGAGACATGCAATGCGGCTATTGGTACAATGGAATCCTCCATAGTTAGTGCCTTAAAATATCAAGTCACACATTTTCTACGAACGAGATCAGTATATCTACAAGCCCACAAACCAAACAAACCCTAGCCTAGCACACCCAAGAAAAAAAAGGACTTTGGGGCATACTGAGAGAGCAATTCGAAAGACCAATATTCTGACCTAGGTAGAGTGCATTTTCACATACCAAAGTTCCATAATAGAGCAATAATTACAACTTACAAGGCAAAAACAATAGAGGTCCAATCATAACATTCAGGAGTTTCCAGAAGTAGGCAATAGCTACATGGAAGAAGCCACGGAAGCTCAATCAAAATATTCATGGATTACAAGGGTTTTTGGAAGGGCACTGCACAGTAGGGGAAAGTTCTAGGTCAAATATCTCACAAACCATGAGGAATTTGGCGATTTTGACAAAACGGATCACCCTGATGGATTCAGTAATTGAGGGTCAAAGGCATGCATGAAAGAAAACAAAAAGTATCACACAATGAAAAATATCATTTTGAGACCCATCCCTTTGCGATTGTCTCGTCATAACAATCATTTTGCTATATAGCACTAGCAACTATCTTTTGGCCACTAAAAAAGGTCAAGTTTTGGCTACGTGCATTACCATCGCCTTTTTAAGCTGATCATTGTCCAGACACTTGATTTTCCATAAAATGGTTGGACTTCGATCATAGGACAATTCTTTAGAAAAATGAGTGAAGACGTAAAGGACCTATAAAGTTTTGACCGAGACTCCTTGATTAATGGGATAAAAAGTTGGACATGATGGAACAAATGCAACACAACATACAAAACATGTAGATGTTCACCACCGGTCTCTTCAACATTGTCTAGGAAGTATAAAAAAAATTGTAGCAAGATGACCAAACGCCCACACCCTCTAAAACCACAAGAAATCCATAATATAGTGGAAGCACAACACACCTTACCCACTGCACCTTCCCCAAGTTTGATGGTGAAGATCCTACTAGTTGGGCATACCGAGCAAATCAATATTTTGATCTGCATCAAAGTTGGGACACTCTAAAAGTACCTCTAGCCTCCTTCAACCTAGAGAAGGAAGCAATACAATGGTATCAATGGTTCCATAAATCTAAGGGAAACAACTTCGTGGAATGACTTATGTGAAAACTTACTCGTCCAAGTTGGTCCCAATGCATGAGGATTTTACAGGAGTTTTGACTAAGCTCAAACAAACTCACACAGTTCGAGACTATCAAAAGGAATTAGAAAAATTGGCAAACAGGACGAAAGGGCTAATTGAGGTATTTTTTACAAGTTGCTTCATCAATGGACGAAAGGAAGAAATCCAAACAAAGGTCAGACTGTTCAACCCCAAGAAGATGAATGCCATTAGACTAGTAAGGTTGGCTGAAGACAAGGTGATAGCACAATGTAGCACATATAAACTGCCCCAATTTTAAAATTTTCCAAAACCTTAAGTAATTCCAAGTGCAAGGAACACAACCATACCATGAAACGACTAAGTGAGACAAAGATGAAAGCTCACCAAGATAAGGGTATCCGCTATAATTGTGATGAAAAATATAGTCTAAGTCATAAGTGCGTAAGACAAGAGTTACACCTATTGGAGAATATTACATTATTTGGTACATGCTAATGTACCCCCATGGTACCTATGGTACAATGTAAATATTAGAATAGGGTTTGAGTCTATAGTTTAGGAGTGTGATTTATATTTCCCTTTTATGTAAGTGTCTATGTGCAAGATATGCACAAGTGTCATGTAATTAAGTGTGCAAGTGTGTATGTAAGAAAGTGCACAAGTGTCATGTAATTAAGTATGCAAGTATGTAATGTGAGAAAGTACACAAGTGTCATGTATTAGATGTGCATGTACAAGTATGTAAGTGTCATAGAGTTAAGTGTGCAAGTAAATAGAGAGTCAAGAGTCATGTATACAAGTGGCAAGATGAGAAGCCAAAAGGACATGAGAGGTTTGTCTTATGTATGGAATATGAAAGGTTGCAACTCCCGGATATGTGAGGAGTGCAATAGTCAAGTATTTGAAGAGTCACCTTTCTAAGGTTATATTATGGAGACAAAGCTCCATAAAATGTATCTGGAAAATGTATCAAACATTCAAGCATTAATATTGAAGCTTGTATGCATATTTTGAGCAATTCTATTGTAAGTTTTCTTCATGTTATTGCATGAATGACTTTGGCCATTTATATTCATATTTGTTATTTTCATGAATATTATTATTAGTTATGTTGACCATTTTATATATTGATTGCTCTTATATTTGAGACTACTCAAGATCCAAAATATTGGGACCTAAGATAAGCTGGCTTAAAAGCCAACAGTGGTATCAGAGCTACTTCGAGTAGACTCTATTGCTAGCATCAAAGGAAGTCTTCGATGTGAATTTATATTAAGAGTCATGTGAAGAAAACATAGACTCATATTACTGCAAATTTCAAATTTGCAGATTGATATATGATAAAGGTTCCATTGATTTGAAAATATTCTAGAAACGTTTCATTATATGTCGGAGTCTATCCACTCTATTAAGTGAAGACTAGGACTCTATTCAAAGGCTTGAAGAATTGATTGAGGGGACAAATCAAAAGTCACCCTAATTTTTTGGATTCTCTCTAAAGAAAGAGAACCACATATTGAGTGGTCAAAGCCACCAAAGAAAAAAGAATAGAGCGCTCAATTTTCAGGCATATTTTGACCCTGACAACATAGCGCACAAAGAAGGCAATAGTCTATAGAAGGTTGTGATAGCATTGAAGATCTCAGGCAAGAACCTGAGAAGAAGAATATTGAAGATCTTAGGAAAGACTGAGAAGAAGAATATTAAGGAACTCAAGAAGATCCTGAGAAGAAAAGGCATTAAAGCTTTCAAAGGCACATTCCAAAGAGGAGAATCTAATTTGGTTTTGTGCTAAGTGCAATCAGTTCTAATGACAATTCATATCAGTCCAACCAGAGAACGCCATGAAGAACCAGCCCGAGAATCATTCCCTGAGTGAGACGAACCAGTCCAGCTGGAGCGCCATTCCCTAAGTGAGACGAATCAACCGAGCCGGAGTGCCTTTCTCTGAGTGAGACGAACCATTTTAGCTAGAGGACATCAAGAAGTTCCAACCAAAGCACCATTCAAGTCTCTTTTGCAAAGGATAGAGAGATTAACATTCCATAGGCAGGATAAAGAGGTCGTATGGTTTTTTAGAAACGTTTCCATGAGAATTAAACGTTACACAAAGGTGTAACATCCTATCATAGTGCAGCATTCATTAAGAGCAAAGAAGTAATATAAGCGCGGCAATCATCAGAGCGTTGTTGTGAACGTTGCAAAGCAGAGCAGTTCAAATCCCTATGTGTCATGGTCAACGTGACCTAATCCACCAAGCAAAGAAAAGGTAAGCAACATTACCTTTGTTTTGATAAATTGGTTTGGTGCTAAAGCTAAAGTCCTAAGTTAAGATTAAATTTGGAGAATTGGAAACTTAGGAACTTTAATTTAAAAGAGGGAGTTAAAAGGAATTCAACTCCATAGGATTTAATATTAAAGGTGGGAGTTAAAAGGACTTCAACCATATTTTTGAAAATTTGAAAAATATTGAAATTTGATATTTTATATTTGCAATTTATTTTGCAATCTATTTCAAAAATTCGATTTTGAAAGTTTGATAAATTTATTAGATTTTGGAGAGGGAAGGATTTCTACTCCAGAAAAAAATTAATTAATTTGAAGAATCTAAAAGATTTGCAAATTTGATTTTAAGTTTTTAATATACGAGTTCCATTATGTCAAATAACAAAATTTTCCTTTCTGAATCTCAACTTTTGAAAGGACCAAATTTTGCATCATGGAAAAACAAAATGAAATCAATTCTTATTGTAGAAAAACTTTGGGAAATAGTGAATGGAACAAAGAAAAAACCTAGTGAAGATGAAAGAGAAAAACAAAAGTTTGAAGAAAGTGATGCAAAAGCTCTATTAATTATTTTTGGAATAATTGATGAAATTTAACCATACTTAAATGTAGCAAAAACTTCTGCAGATGCTTGGGAAAAATTATGTAAAATATTTGAAGGAAAAAACAAAGCAATCATTTTGAATTTACAATCTCAATTGTATTCCTTAAAGGTTAATAGTGGAGAGAGTATAGAACTCTTTCTTCAAAAAGTAACAGATATAAAGGCTAAATTATTGACTTTGGAAGAAAAAGTAGAAGATAAATTTCTTGTTCAAGTTATATTAAGAGCACTTCCAGAGAATTATAAGCATTTAGTTACTTCACTGCAAGTAATAAATAAGGAAACAACATTTGATGACTTATGAAGTTGAAAATTTAGTCAAAGATGAAATGACTAATAATGCTTTGGTATCTAAGGAGAATGTATCAAGTAATATTGCAGCAACATCAAAGTCACAATCTAGATGGAAACCAAGATTTTGTCACATATGTAGAAAAAGAGGTCATACTACAAATTTTTGTAGATATAATTCTTTGAATCAAGGAAATCAGATGAATATGAATCAAGGAAATCAAATGAATAGACCATTTCAGAATTTTCAACCAAGTCAGTATCAGCCCCAATATAAATATGGTCAACAACAACAACATCAATTACAATCAAGAGAAGAAAATAAAAAAGGCAATCTAGTTCAAGAAATTTAAGAGACAGGAGGAAATGAATTTAAAGCTCTTACAGTAAGAATTCTAACTAAGGATCAAAATGAAGACAATTATGGAAAGGATAAAAATGAAAATTCTTCAACAATTTCTGAAGCCACTGACGTTATTGATGTTATAGAAGAACAGGTTACAGGAAAGAATTCAAAGGAACAACAAAGCAAGATCAAGACCAAGACAAAAAAGAACAGATAGAAAAAACATAAGAAAAAGATCAGAAAAAACAAAAGAAAGATAACCAAAGAAAATTCAGGTAAGAGAAAAGAAGATAAGCGTCAAAATCCAGAGGAATGCCAAAACCAGAACAAAAGCAACAGTGAAAGACTGAAGACTAAAGTCTTCAATAACCAAATAATGTAATACAAGGGGGTGTTGGAGAATATTACATTATTTGGTACATGCTAATGTACCCCCATGGTACCTATGGTACAATTAGAATAGGGTTTGAGTCTATAGTTTAGGAGTGTGATTTATATTTCCCCTTTATGTAAGTGTCTATGTGCAGGATATGCACAAGTGTCATGTAATTAAGTGTGCAAGTGTGTAATGTGAGAAAGTGCACAAGTGTCATGTAATTAAGTGTGCAAGTATGTAATGTGAGAAAGTGCACAAGTGTCATGTATTAGGTGTACATGTAGAAGTGTGTTAGGTGTGCATGTAGAAGTGTGTAAGTGTCATAGAGTTAAGTGTGCAAGTAAATAGAGAGTCAAGAGTCATGTATACAAGTGGCAAGATGAGAAGCCAAAAGGACATGAGAGGTTTGTCTTATGTATGGAATAGGAAAGGTTGCAACTCCCGGATATGTGAGGAGTGCAATAGTCAAGTATTTGAAGAGTCACCTTTCTAAGGTTATATTATGGAGACAAAGCTCCATGAAATGTATCTGGAAAATGTATGAAACATTCAAGCATTAATATTGAAGCTTGTATGCATATTTTGAGCAATTCTACTATAATTTTTCTTCATGTTATTGCATGAATGACTTTGGCCATTTATATTCATATTTGTCATTTTCATGAATATTATTATTAGTTATGTTGGCCATTTTATATATTGATTGCTCTTATATTTGAGACTACTCAAGATCCAGAATATTGGGACCTAAGATAATCTGGCTTAAAAGCCAACAACACCTACTAGATGCTGAGTCAAGCACTACCTCTCCTATGCCCGAGGCACCCAATGACAGCTCAAATAATGAACAACACGAGGACATCAATGTTGCGGAAAAGCCCACAACCGAGAGATCGTTGTAGGCCCTAGCAGGTATGACTACACAAACTATGAGGGTGCAAGGGTATTTCAAGAAATGTCCTTTAAGCATTCTCATCGACACAGGTAGCACTCATAACTTCATTGATCCCAAGGTGGTGAAACAAGCAGACTACTACTTGTATACGCATGTAATAGCTTTGAGGTCATGATAGCCAATGGAGGTACTCTTCCCTGCAAACACAAATGTTGTAATGTCATGCTTAGTACTTGCTATTGAAGACTATAATCTAAAAACCAATATGTCTGTACTTCTATTAGGAGGATGTGCACATTGGGTCCTATATTGTGGGACTTTGCAGAAATGTGGATGCAATTCACAATAAAAGATAAACAGTACACTCTCAAAGGGTTACTTTAAAAAGGGCACTTGGGGAGTCATGGCTCAAGTTTTCACAATACAATTTCATAGAAATGGATCAAACCAATCAATCCCCAAAAGTTCAAATACTTCTTATAAAGTATAACGAAGTATTTAAGGAACCTCATGGACTACCCCCACAGCATGCAAATGATCATACCATACTTGTCGTTCCCGCCACCCACCATCCATCGTTACAGATATCCTTATGTGCAAAAATCAAAACTTGAAAAATTGATCCAAGAACTATTGAAAGCAAGAGTGATTTGACCAAGCACCAGTCCATATTCGTCACCTATACTCTTGGAACAAAAGAAAGACAAGTCCTAGAGATTGTGTAAATTTTCGAGAATTGAACAAAATCACCATTAAGGACAAGTTCCCAATTTCAGTCATAGGTGGGTTGTTGGATGAGCTACATAGGGCCTGTTTTTTCTCCAAGCTGGATTTGCAATCAAGGTACCACCAAATACACATCAGAGATGAGGATATTCCTAAGACAGCATTCAAGACACATGAGGGACACTATGAATTTTTGGTTATGCCTTTTGGCTTAACAAATGCTCCATCCACATTCCAAAGTCTAATGAATCACATTTTTTGGCCCTTCCTTCAAAAATTCATCTTAGTGTTCTTTGATGACATTCTTATTTATAGCAAGACTTGGGAAGATCATTTGACTCACCTGGAACAAGACTTCAAGCTACTTCAAGAAAATCAGCTATATGCTATAGACAAGGGTGAGTGCTTTTTTGAGACGAGGGAATGACAGGAATTAGGAAGGGAGGGACTGACAACTTGACATGATCTTAATTGGCGATATCAGTCTTAGACTAGTACTTACTGTAGACATCTAGTCTAGACGGGTAAGGCTCAGACGTGTAAGGCTCAGACGTGTGGCACCAAATGTGTACGATCTAGATGAGTTAGGTTCTAGACGGCTAGGCTGCTCAGACGTGTAGATTGCGTAGACGTGTAACTTCTAGACATCACAGACTAGTAGTGCAGACGTCACAAACGGGTTGATGTCCCAGATAGATAGACTTCTCATACGGGTAGACGTCTCGGATGGGTTGCACAAGGCTTAGACGGGTATCTGTCAAGGTCTAGATGGATAGGCCTAGACGTCTAACTACTAGGCTCGGACTAATAGGACCTAGAAGTCTACTGTAATCCACCATCTTCCAGTCTACAACTGTTTTACCTGCAACTGCACAACAACAAGAGCAATACAAGCATACACCAGTCTATCTCGTACAAGCCATCGATCAATACCTGCAATATGACAATACAACAACAATGCAATCACACAGAACACATGCTCTAGAACAATACTTGTTGTATTCACAATGGATCTGCATTTATGTCAAGTATGGACTGCTTCTGCATACAATGGACAGATTACAAAAATGAATAGGGGGGTACTTATAGGGCAAGCCCAGGCGGTTACTGCAACCAACCTGGCTCAACCGTCCCAACTTCCCTATGTTAACCTTTAACAAGTTTGTTTACAACGTAACAACCAGTCTTAGACGTCTAACAAATCCTGGATGTCTTAACTAATCAGTCTACGTCATGTTAACAAATGACGGTTGGTTTTGTCCTTTAGTGCATTTCTATTAATCAGTCCGAATTACAATTGTCGGCTGATTTTACATTGCAAAACTTAGGAATACCAAAATTGCTTTATACATTTATCAAAATTGCTTGTCTCGTAGACATTCTGTCAAACAGTTCGGCATGTCATGTCTTCTTCGAACTGCTGTCTACATCTATCCTCCCCTTTGAAGAAGTCGATGTCCTCAGCGACTTTCTACGTTGTCCTGTTGGGGTGTTGGCATCTTTTGGTGCTGCAGCCTGTAGTGCCTCCTCCAATTCTTGTACCTTGAGCCGGAAAGCTTCGCGTTCATCTCGAACTCGCTTGGCATAAGTGTAGTACTTGGCCCATTCTACTCCCATGTTGTTGGCTCGTGTTTCCATCTCCTGAAGCTTAGACAACAATTTTGATTCACGCTGAATGAAGATCTCCTTCATCTGCTGCATTGTCACGGTTGAGGAAGATGGTACCTTTTGTGCCAATTCTGCCTTGAGAGTTGCTTCGCGCTTCTGAGATTGAAACAATTCATTGCGCAAGGCCTCTCGTTCTTTCTGCCAAGTCTCCTCATTTTGGCTGTTTTGGGCCACTAACTCTGCAGTTTGCTTGATCAGCAATTCCTTAGCCTCCTTATGCTTCAACATTTCAGCTTCTATGTCTATGATCACCTTTTCCCTATCATGGATCTGAGTGCTAAGGTCTGCCATTTGCTGTTGTTTTTCCCGAATGTGCTTCAAGGCATCGTCCAGCTGAGTGACTCCTTCTGACAGAAGTTGCTCTTTCTCTTGCAATTCCGCCTTTGTCAACTGCAATTCTCTATCCAAATTCTGCCTAGCCAAATGCAAGTGCTTGATTCCTTCTGCTAGCCAACACAACAAATGGGCTAGGAAGTTAAACTGACTATACATCGACAACTGTTTGGGTACTAACTCCACCTGTGATCTGTGTTTCGTGGAGTGTTGGGAAGGAGGGTTATTGCCATGGCCACAAACATATACTTGTGTTGATTCCAAGTAGAGGGTAGGTGTCTTTTCTGGCAGTTGTTCCATTCCCTCCATAGTCGTCAAGTGCGTGGTAGGCAGAGTCCATGGCTGATCCTGATAGATGCTGGAAATTCTCTCGCCAAGATCCCTATGCAGCCCATTTTACCAACTTGTCCAACTCTTCCTCTGCCATCAACTGCCACTTTTTCCACCGGCCAACGCAAGCTACATCAAACTGCAGGTGCAGACTATCCATCACATGGGTCAATTTAGAAAAACATTCCACCACCTACTAATCAACCATGTCAGTTGGATTGACAAAATTGGGCAGTTCCAAAAAAATGCAATCTGACCATGCATCCTCATGTTCCTCCTCCTCCTGTTCCTGCAACATTGGCTTCCCCTTCCCGGATAGGTCGATGGATTTCTTGGATGCTTTCCATTCGGTGACTATAGGTTGTTCCTACAGTACTTTGGCTTGGTTGTTGCCACCATCTGTCCCAACATTTTGCTGAGGTTCTGTGCAGGGTTGGGGATCCTCTCCCGGCACTATTCTGGTCTCAAGTTCCAAAGAGACCTCTTCGACTATAATAGGGTGGTCCTGCGTCCCTGTTTTCGGATTTCCCACAATCTGGGGTGGTAGTCCTTTACCATCTTCTTTGCAGCTTCTACGGGGACACCAATACCTGCCGATCTACCTGTTGCCTTGGCTTCTGCTATTGCCAGCATATCTTCAAACGAGAAAGCCTGAAAAGCATCAGTAACAAAAGTTCTGGCAAGCAACGACTCTAGGGGTGCTTCAGGTGACTCCTCACGTTCTCGGAATTGGGCCTCTGCCAAATACTCCGTATGCCCAATATGGACAGCAATACTAGGTCCTGCTGGTATTTCTTGAAAAATTGGGTGTACGCTCAACTGTTGCTCAAGCTTCCGAGCTACTTCTCGATTGCGTGCGATTTTATCAACTGTGGTCACATCCACCGGATCAGGTGATAGTGTGTCTGATGGTGGCTCAAATCTCCGCCTCTTCCTCGTCAGCTTAGGCACGGCTTGCAAGGGTACAACCATTTTCCGAGTTGGCCTTGTCTCCTCCAATAGTGGTGCAGTATCCTCCCCTTCTGAATCGGTCGATGACCCTTCTCCGGGTGAAGGCTTATGAGAAATCTGCTTCACTCGTGGCTTCTTCACCGACGTTTGGCGTTTCACGTGCGGCTTAGCATCTTTCCAGTGCAAAATTGTTGGTGCCAATTCTGGTAACTTCTGAGGAGGGTCATAGTCCGGAATCAGTATTCCTGCTTTGGAAACTGCATCCAACAATAATCCAATGGCATGAAAGACCATTGAAAAATTCTTGGTCGCTCTCATTAGAAAATTCTGGATACGAAGCGCCAAGTAAGCTGCCCAATCGTAAGCCACTCCTTGCTCAATCCCCTGCAAGTATGGAATCAACCAAATCGGAAGATCTGAGCTCCGTTGTTCTCCTGACATCTGGCCATGATTACATTCATGATGCACTGTAACCCTTTATTGGCCAACTGTGGTTGCTTGACTCCACGATTACCATGGGTTGCTAACATAGCATCAATATCTGCCTTGGTCAATGTGGTGATACTCTGGATCAACTGCGGAGTCTTCTTGGGATCTACCCGCTCATTCACCATGGGTTTGCCCTTCTTCGGAAGTCCGAATGTGCGCTGAAATGCTTCCGCAGAAAACTCAACTACCAGGTCTGTATCGCCAACATGTACTATGCTGGTATTTCTTAACAGATCGTAGGTTTGCAGCATCTGGATTAGGTATTCCTTGCCAAACATCTCCTGCGTCAAACGTCTAGGTCTGTCAGACGTCTCCTGTTTCAGATGTCTACTGCCTCCAGATGTCTAATCTCAGTCGACCTGTGCAAACTCCTGACGGTTACTTGTCTTTGAACGGGTGGCAGCTACAGATAGGTGCGCAGTTAGATGGGTAGCAGTCTCATATGGTTGCTCCTAGACATCTAATCTGCAAGTGATCGACTCCAGACGTCTCAGATCTGGATGCGTCGCATCCAGACAATATGCACGATTCCTCTTTCGTGCTTCATCCTTCGTCTACCTACGAATTGGGAGATGGGATTGCTGCACTTGCACAAAAAATTGCAAAATTTGTCACAAAGCGTACGACTGCCAATCAGAATGGCGTCTAGCTTCATCTTGAACAAAGCTTGGTGCATCGAAAACCCTACCTCGACTCCAAATCCTTTGCACTGTGCTTCCGCTCCACCTGCAAATGCTCACGATAGAATGAATGCTTCATCCTAGCGCATCCAATTTATAGGTGTGTTGCCACCCCTATAACTGCCTGTTTAACTGCCACTTATCACCCTGTCGTCTGCATGCGCGCCACCTCACCATTTTTGCATGCACAAGACATCTGTTGTCTTTTTCTATTTTTGTCTTTTTCTATTTTTCTTTTTATTTTTATTTTATTTTATTATTTTTTCAAAAATGCGCTTTTCTCCTTAATGTCGTTGGGTGAAGCGCATGGCAATGCCAATGCGTACTTCCAAAGTTTGCGACGAGACGTCTTCTTGCTGATGGCTACCAGTCCCGTGACTGCTAAAATCATCGCCATCATCCTGCGCTTCAGATTGTTGACGATTCCGACGAGTACCATGGCTTCAGGGGGTTTTTGTCTGAGGTTGTTCATCATATCCATCATTTCTTCTCTGAATGATACGCCAATCTGCTCGTTCGTCAGCGTAAGGATGACTTCTTCCTTTTGTTGGCTGATGACGAGTTCCCTGTTCATCAATCCGACGATCTACATCCAAACGTCTTCTTCTGCTGACGTCGGCCTGACGTGTTCTATCTATGTCTAGACGTGTTGGTTCAGTGCAGACGTCTTCCAGACGTGTTCTACCTACGTCCAAACGTGTCAACTTAGGACAGACGTCTTCCAGATGGGTCCTGTCACTGTCTAGACGGGTTAACTCATCACCTAGATGGGTTAACTCATCATCCAGACAGGTTCTATCACTGTCTATGCTGATTCGTTCAGTTCTTCCATCTGCCCGTTGGATGATCATACAGTCGTCTAGGTAGTGGAACTCCGTCCATTCGTGATCTTGATGATCATTCATCCTTCCACCTGGATGATGATTTCCTCTTTGTTCGGTATTCCAATAGGCTCGTCCTGGGGCTTGTCCTCGTCCTTGTAGTCTGTCTATCTGCCTTCGGACTGTTGCCCATCCTTCATGTGTCTGGTTTTGATTGGGATGCCTGCCCTTGGATCCATGTCTTCCTCGAGTCTGTCCAAATCATCCTCTTCCCCATTCCGGTAGAGTCTCCCTAGTGTGGGGTTGCCGTACTCCTAGCTACCTGAGATTCGGATGGTTCCTCGGTCGTTCTTGACGATGTCTTCGGTTCCTACGAGCTCGCTGAGGTAGGCCAAATGGTCTAGCCTCAGGAACACGTAGTGATGGGTTGGTTTGGACTAAGTCCACAGGTGGTCCTTGCGGCCCAATCCATGGACTAGTCGACCTAGGGGTAGCAGGAGGGGAATTTCTTCCTCTCAAGCTACCGGGATGGAGACCAACCACACTCCTCCCTTGGTCAGGCAGGCTTGGGTTACCTAGTAGTCCTGACGAACTTCCGGGATTGCCCAAGTCACCTCTATTTCGGGCCTGTTCCATAAGTTCTGCTCGCGTACTTGGTTCCGCGTGCGCTTGATTCTCAGGTGTCAGTTGGCTTAGGATTCTTAACCTTCTATCTGCCCTTATCAATCGTCGTCTCCACCTTGCTTCTTCAAAGCGTCTCTGTGGTGCACATAGGGCTAAGGCTTCCCTGTATTGATCTGAGAAGGCTGAATCCGTACTTGAATCATTCCCTTCTCCTGCAGTATTCATTGGCCAATCTGAGGTTTCTTGAACCCTTCTTTGCAATCTTCGCACTTCTCTTCGATGTCTGCGTAAGTCCATTGCAGCCAATCGATAGGTTGCCACGTGCCCTTTGCTCGACCCCCCCCAAAAAAAAAACCCCAAAAAAGCAGACACCCCCCCAAAAACCCCCCCACCCAAAAAAACCCCCAAAAACCCCACCCCCCCCCCCCAAAAACCCCCCCCCCCACCCCCCCCCCCCCCCAAACCCCCACCACGCAGCCTCAGACAGAGAGACAGCCCCCCCCAAAAAACCCCCCCCCCCTAAAACCCACAAAGAGTGGACAAGAAAGGGGAAAAAAACCATACCGAAAAAAAAGTGAAAATTGAAGACCCCCCCTCACCCCACCCCAAAAAAAACCCACACCCCTCCCCAACTAAACCATCCACCTCCCGACACTCGATCGGTCTTTGCATTGATTCTTCGTATGCTGCCCTTTGCCAACGGTTGGTTGGTCTTCCTGGTACCACACCCTCATTATCCGACGGGTTACTCATTCTTCCGTCGTCTTCGTCTTGTGGACTGAGTGACTCCTCATCTTCAATCACTTGTGCTATTTCGAGGAATCGAACCCCTGCATGTTGACTTCGGAGCTCATCCCTTTGTCTCCTTCGGTTTGGGTTGGGGCTAGCATAGGGTATATCAGGGTCCCGAGGTTGATTCTCATCTTCACTTGAGTCTTCCAACCATCCTCCATATCCTGGTTGTTCGGGTACCTCTCTGACATCCCTCCACAGAATATTGGCTGCTTGTTCTCTACTTATTCGATATTCGCTATTGGCAGCCAAATTCTGACGTGGTTCCCTCATCCCATCTTGTTCTGGTGATCTCCGGAGTCTTCGAGGACGTCGGATTAATGGTGAAGCAGTTCTTGAGGAGTCTTCGGTATTCAGGAGGATTCTCAACGTTGCTGGAGATGAGCTACCAGAGTCTGAGGAAAATGCATTATTCCCTGAGGGTCCTGCATTATTTCTTGTATTCTCCCTTACTCCTTCGTATTGCATCTCCAGTCCATGTCCCTGCAGCCTACGATTCTCTTGCCTCCTAGAGTGTCTCAGGTGGATTGTTAATGGTGTTGAAGGTGAATTATTTGAAGCCACGAAAAATAGGCTACTTTCTGACGAATTGCCATCCGAGCTTCCCCTGAATTCTCCTTGATCTCTATCAGCCCATTCCGCTCTACGTGCCTCCTATCTCTGGTGCATTCGTTGCATGGTTCCATCCAACTCCTGAATTACTTGTTCCCTTAATCGCGCATTGTACTGTCGTAGGGTCTCATACTCCTCTTGCAATATCTGCGTTTCCCAAGCCATCTGTTGCAGAACTTGTGGTCCTTGACCTTCATATTCCTCCACTTCTAGTATTCGTCCTTGTGAAGCGACATGCGAGAGGGTTCGAAGTCGCTCCTCTACTTCGCTATTTGGAAATTGAACATGGACTTGTAATCGTCTTTGCTCTCCCTCTCGAGGTTCTAACTCCCTCTGCTCGATCACAGGTTCTCCTTCAGTTCCAAATAGCCATTCCAGGTTGGTTGGTTCATCCTCTCGAACAACATTACTTGGCCCACCGTGTTCGTAGGATCGTATACCTGGTCGTACTTCTTCGGTTGCTTTACCAGAAGTGTCCTCCGAGGTTTCTAAGTTGATTACGTTTATTTGTGCCTGTGCCTTATACACCTTCAACTTAGAACCATTCACAACATCGGGGCAAATTGTACCATCCAACTTCTTCAATCGGACAACCCCATTGTCCAATACCTCTTCCACTTGGAAGGGTCCAAGCCATAAAGTCTTCAACTTTCCTGGCTTAAGTTCTCTCTTCCCATTATATTTGAGCACTAGTTCACCAACCTTCAAATCCATCTTCTTGAGATGCTTATCATGCCAATATTTCCATCTTTGTTGAGCTATCTTCGTTGCCCATTGTGCCATCACCCTTTTCTCGCCTAGCTGCACCAATGTTGTGAGTCTCTCCTCCATACTATCTTCATCATTCAGGCGGTTATCTACTGCTATCCTCAAACTTGGTACCAAAAATTTGATTGGCACCACCGCCTCTTGCCCGTACATCAGTTGAAAGGGTGTGTGATTCGTGGTCGGTTTGAAGGTAGTCCTGTACGCCCACAGAACTGCTGGCAACCGTTCCTCCCAATCGGCTCCTTCTACGCCGCATGTTTTATACATGATCGAAACCAGGACTTTATTTGTTGCCTCCGCTTGCCCATTCGCCCTGGGGTAATACGGACTTGACAAGGAATGAAAAATCCTGAATTCCATCATCAAATTCTGAATAATCTCATTAACGAAATGGCCTCCTCTATCACTTGTCAAATGAAGAGGTATTCCAAACCGTGTGATAACCTGCTCATACAAAAATCGAGTCGTGCTCCTTGCAGAGTTATCAGGTAAGGCTCTCGCTTCCACCCATTTCGTGAGATATTCAGTTACTACTACAATATACCTGCACTTCCTTTTACGACTGGTTCGCAATGGGCCCACAAAATCTAAACCCCACCTCTCGAAGAGTTCTTGAGGTTGTGATGGATGTAGCGGCATGAAGTCCCTCTTTAACGGCTTCCTTGTTCTTTGGCACGTGTCACATGCTTTGACATAGTTCTTGGCATCATGATATAGGGTAGGCCACCATAGCCCTGCCAACAACACTTTCCTAGCCGTTGCGTCTGGCCCCATATGGCCTCCTGCCAATCCTTCGTGTGCCTCCTTCAATGTCTGTTGGACTTCATCCTCCATCACACATCTTCGCAAAATGTGGTCTTCCCCCATCTTGTATAGCAAACCTGCAATCAACGTAAAAGGTGTTGCTTTCAAAATCACCTTCCTTTGTTCAGCCGTCGTCATCTCCTTTGGCAGCTCTCCTATCGATAAATATTCCCCTATATGTTTATACCAAGCTGGTATCGCACTTATCATGAACAATTGTGCATCAGGGAATTCATCCTGTATTCCTCCCTCTGCAGGTTCTCCGAGCGAATCCTCGACAACTGGTCCGCTATTACGTGCTTCTTCCCAAGTCTTACTACCACCCGAAACACGAACTCCTGCAGGGTGACGAGCCATCTACTCACTCGTCCATAGATCATCGGTTTATTGATCAAGTACAACAACGCCTGATGATCCACATAAAAAGCAAAAGGGTTTGCCAACAAGTAGTGCCTGTACTTTTGCACTGCATACACCATCCCTAGTGCTTCCTGTTCTGTTGTACTATAATTCTTCTCCGCTCTAGACAATAACCGACTTGCAAAGTATATGGGCTGATCTAACCCAAATTGTCCTTCTTGAGCCAATGTGCAACCAATTGCGAAGTTTGAGGCATCCACATGTACGTGGAATTCTTTCTCCCAATCTGGATAAACTAGGATAGGCGCCTTAACCAAGTGCGCCTTCAAACCCTCAAAAGCCTCCTGGTGCTCCTCTGCCCATTTGAAAGGAACACCCTTGCACGTAAGAGCATCTAATGGATGAGAAGTTAGTGCATAGTTCCTGATGAACCTTCTATAATAGCCCATTGTCCCTAGGAAGGTCTTTACTGAGCTCACATCATGTGGCTCCTCCATCAACAATTTCACCCAAATTTTATCCAGATCGGGCTTCAACCCTTCTTGGCATACAATATGCCCTAACAATTTTCCGTATGGCACCATTAAGACACATTTGTTTGGATTCAATGATATCCGAGCTTTTCTGCACAAGCTCATACATTCTTCCAACGCCTTTAGATGTTCCTGTGTCTTGCCATAGAGGGACCAATCATCTAGGAAAGCTCTGAAGTTCCCTATGGACATTTTGTCGAAGATGTATAATATGATTCGTTGGAATGTCGTTGGTGCATTACACAGTCCAAACGGCATGCGGTTGTAAGCATATATCCCATTCTCCACTATAAAAGTGGTCTTTAGCTTATCCTCCTCCGCTATGCTGATTTGGTTATATCCCGAGAATCCATCCAAAAATGAATAAATCTCGTGTCCAACTACTTCTTCCAAGATAGAATCCGTGAAAGGAATTGGAAAGGGATCTTTGATGGTTACGGCGTTGAGGCTTCGGAAGTCTACACAAATCTGAATTTTGTTTGCCTCTCTCTTCAAGGTGATCACAATTGGTGACACCCATTCACTTGTCGTAACTTTGAATATTATGCCGATGTCTAGCATCTTCTCTATTTCGGCATTCACCAGAGCTGCATACTTTGGGTTCATCCTGTACGGTCGCCTCCTTACTGGTTGTGCGCCTTCAATTAACGGGATCTTATGCACACATAGCTCCGGTGGTACTCCCTTCAAATCCTTGTATGTCCAAGCAAAGACATCCTTATAGTCTGCAAAAATTTTAAATGCCGTTGCTTTCAATATCGGATTCCAATCATCTCCGCATTTGATCATCTTCTCTTCTCCTTCTCCCAAATTCACCTGGATCATTCTAGGTCCTTCGTATTTAATGGATTCAGGTTCTTCCACCGCCTTCAAAACGTCAATGGGGTGGGCTGGCTTATCTTCAATAACAACATCCCCCATTGTATATTCTACGAAGTTTTTGGGAAATGTCCACTTCTCCCTCTCTTTGTCTTTATCTGCTGTTGTTTTCTTTTTACTACCTTCGCCTATCTCGGGCTCCTCATCTTCCTGTGCTTCATTTCCTGCGTTGATGCAAAAACACTGGGGAGAGAATATTTCATAATCTTCTAGTTGCCAGTGGAGTAAGCCTTTTTCGTCATCATTCTCGTCCTCCGTGCATTCTTCCAATTGCAACATGCCTTCTTCATCTGGTTCATATCCGGTTTCTTCATCCGATGAAGAGTTTTCTGATTCATCCGAAGTTGCAATGTCCTGGCTTACTGCCTGGTTTTTAAGATTAATCATATACTTGTGCTGGCCTTTCTTGAAGGTCAGGTGCTCCTTCTCCCAGTTGTGGTTTACTTTCGCCGTTCTTAACCACCCACGTCCCAGTAGTGCATCATACGTTGGCTTTTGCATAGCTATTATAACAAAATCCAGGACAAAGTCTTGTTCTGCTATGCGCACTTTTTGGCTCATTAGTACTCCTATCGTTTTGATGCCATATTGATCAGCACCATATAGTCTAAAATTTGGAGATCTCAATGCGGGTTGGCCAATACTCCGCCATGTCCTCTCTGGCATCACATTCACGCTTGATCCTCCATCCACTATGACTTGATTCAGCTTGTGGTCCAATATCTCCATATGAACCAAAGCGGGCTTCTTCCCTGCTTCAATCATCAGTATGGTGGGGTCAATGAATTGTTCTTGCTTGATGTTGGCTACCTGTCGGACTTCACCTTTCTTCTTTGCTTTCACAACTTCTCCAACTGTAGCATACAATTCAGGTACTATATTGAATAGATTGGCCACTTTTACTTCCACAGTTGTATTAAGTAGTTGAGTCACCAAGCCTTCGACAGATGCCTGCTTGTCTGTTATGATCTCCGCTTTCTTTAAGGTTTTCTCTAGAGCTAGCCTTTCTTGTTTCTCCTTATCCAACTCTATCTTAATCAACTCTTGAGCTTCCTGCCATCGCTCCTTCTCCTTGGCAGGATTTGGGTATTGCTCAATTTTCCTAGCCTGTGCTCTCGTCACTGCTAGTACTTCATTTTCTTTTTCTATCTCCATACTCATTTCTCCGATGTCAATCAAATTGACATTTTGTGTTCCACTTGAACTTGCTTTATTCGGGCAATTGGCTTCCTTGTGGTTCCCTGGACCACACCATCTACACATTTGGGTAGCATTGCTACCGTTAGTGTTGCCTGTATTCTGAGGCTTGGGGCAATTCTTCGCAAAGTGGCCCCACTCTTGGCAATTCCGGCACTGGATAATTGGTCTTC
This sequence comes from Wollemia nobilis, assembly GCA_028583015.1. NCBI lineage: Eukaryota > Viridiplantae > Streptophyta > Pinopsida > Araucariales > Araucariaceae > Wollemia > Wollemia nobilis. The sequence goes on from JAQPPZ010002512.1 coordinate 7,412,938, forward strand.
CTTCAGAGTCATACTGCAACCGACTCTGTCCTCCTTGTCTTCCTCCTCGACGATTATTCCTGAATCCGCCGCTCGTTGCACCTTGTCCATTCCGTGAGACATTTGGTTGTTCTTCCTGTTGGACTGTCAAGGTCTGATGCCTTGCCCCCTTCAAATTAAATGGACAATCAGCCACTAGATGTCCTGCTATATCGCATATATTGCAATATGCGTTCTTTGGGCAATTGACATTCGTGTGTCCTTCCATTTTGCAGTCCGAACACCAAATATCTTTGCGATCTTTTCGTACTTCTCCTTTCACTTCTTTCATAATCTTATCAAATTATTTTTGAAAGGAGTGTATTGCACTTTGGACTTTATCATCCGCATCGCTATCAGAATCATCATTTCTTGGATGTCCTCCGATTCTTGCAACGGTTTGTTTGGCTTCACTTTCAAAGTTCTTCGCCTTCTCCAGTGCTTCTGCATACGTAGATGATGGTACTGCTTTCATTTTCTTCCTATATTTATGCAGTAATCCATCCAAAAACCAGCGTTTTATCATTCCATCTGCAGGTGGCATCTGCATTTTATCTGTCAATTGTTTCAATCTCCTATTATAACTCTTTACATCTTCATCTGGTTTTTGTTTTGTTGCAAAAATCTCGGTAATTATCTCCGTGTCATCCCTCAATGGCCGAAATTCTTCTATGAAAGAATCTTTCAAGGTGTCCCATTGTGTAAATGGTTGAGTACTCTGCTTTTTCAGGTACCAATCCATAGCCATTCCTCGCAAGGTGGCCGGAAATAGTTGTAACCATTCTGCCTCTTGTGATACTCCATTTGCTCCCCAAATGGTAATGCAAGTTCCTATGTGTCGTGTCGGGTCTTCTTTCCCTTCCCCGGTGAAGGGTGGGCATTTTTGTTTGCCCGCTCTATTGGCAACGTTCGCCATTGGGACTGTCCCACTAGGCGTGCCACTTGACGGTGATTGTTGTGGTGTTGTATTCCACTCTCTGTCTGTTGTAGGTGGTGCAAAATCGTGTTCAAATACGTGTTCAAATAGCCTTCTCCCCGACTCACGTACGTCCCTACTTCGCGACCTCCTTCGTGAATATACAAGGTGCGGTTCTGGTCTTCCTCCCCACGAACCTTCGCGTAGTTGCTCTGGTACGAAGCTTTCCTCTTCTGTACCTAGTGGCCAACTCTCCTCCGCTGGTTCAGGTGTTACCATCCGCTCCTCACCTCCAATGTGAGATACGTCTTCTGCTATTTGATTTCGTTCTTCGTCTTCTTTTGTCACCAACAATGTCTCCCACCTTTCTTGTGCTTCTCGCAGATTATTATCCTCCAAAGGGTTCCACACTTGTTCCACCTCAGGTTGTGAAACTTCGTCTTGAGGTTGTGTCCTTTGATTCGCCAGTCGTGCACTTCGTCGCAACCGTATCTGACTCCTTCCTCGATTGCCTTGTGGCCTGGAATCTATCATTCACCTCTTTGCCTTATCACATATACTTCTTGACCCAAAGTTAGTTTAGGCAATGACGCCAAATGTAGACAGGGGTGAGTGCTTTCCCGAGACGAGGGAATGACAAGAATTAGGAAGGGAGGGACTGACAACTTGACATGATCTTAATTGGCGATATCAGTCTCAGACTAGTACTTGTTGTAGACGTCTAGTCTAGACGGGTAAGGCTAGACGTGTAAGGCTCAGACGTGTAAGACTTAGACGTGTGTCACCAGACGTGTATGGTCTAGACGGGTTAGGTTCTAGACGGCTAGGCTGCTCAAACGTGTAACCTGTCAGACGTGTAGACTGCCTAGACGTGTAACTGCTAGACATCCCATACTGGTAGTGCAAACGTCACAAACGGGTAGAGCAAACATCACAGACGGGTTGACGTCACAGACGGGTAGATATCTCGGACGGGTTGCACAAGGCTTAGACGGGTATCTGTCAAGGTCTAGATGGATAGGCCTAGACGTCTAACTACCAGGCTTAGACGGATAGGGCCTAGACGTCTACTGTAATCCGCCATCTTCCAGTCTGCAACTGTTTTACCTGCAACTGCACAACAACAAGAGCAATACAAGTATACACCAGTCTATCTCGTACAAGCCATTGATCAATACCTGCAATATGACAATACATTCACAACGCAATCACACAGAACACACGCTCTAGAACAATACTTGTTGTATTCACAATGGATCTGCATTTATGTCAAGTATGGACTGCTTTAGCATACAATGGATAGATTACAAAAATGAATAGGGGGTACTTATAGGGCAAGCCTGGCAGTTACTGCAACCAACCTGGCTCAACCGTCCCAACTTCCCTATGTTAGCCCTTAACAATTCTGTTTTGCAGCGTAACAACCAGTCTTAGACGTCTAACAAATCCTAGACGTCTTAACTAATCAGTCTAAGTCATGTTAACAAATGACGGCTAGTTTTGTCCTTTAGTGCATTTCTATTAATCAGTCCGCATTACATCATGTCGGCTGATTTTACATTGCAAACCTTAGGAATACCAAAATTGCTTTATACATTATCAAAATTGTATATCAAAATTGCTTGCGTCTCGTAGACATTCTATCAAACAGTTCGGCATGTCATGTCTTCTTCGAACTGCTGTCTCTATATGCCAAGTGTTCCAAGTGCTCTCTAGCTCAAAAGGAGGTTGAATATTTGGGGCATATTGTCTTAGAGGAAGGAGTTAAGTTAGACCCAAAAAAAATTGAGGATATGCAAAATTGGCCTAAACCCAAGACCCTCAAAAGCCTACGAGGATTTTTGGGTCTTACCGGCCACTATCATAAGTTTGTAAGAAATTATGGGAAGATTGCAGTCCCTTTCATGGCAATGTTAAAAGGACTCATTCCGGTGGAATGAGGCAGCAAAACAGGCTTTGAATTTCTCAGGCTATGGGCACCACTCCTGTACTTGCTATGCAAAATTTCTCTCAACCCTTTACCATTGAATGTGATGTGTTAGCGAATCGAATTGGAGCAGTCCTCATGCAACAAGGGCACCCTTCAGCTTTCACCAGTTAGGCCCTTGCAAGCAAGCATTTAGGGAAGTCAACATATGAGTAGGAAATGAAGGCTATTCTACATGCGGTGATAGATTGGCAACTGTATCTTGTGGGTCGACGTTTTTACATCAAAACTAACCATCACAACCTCAAATACTTCTTGGAGCAACGAGTACCTTTTCCTGAATAACAAATGGGGATAAATAAACTATTGGGGTATGATTATGAGATCCTCTACAAAAAGGGGAAAGACAATGTTGTAGCCAATACCCTATCATGCAAGTTTGATGACCAAGCTACATTGTGTGCATTGTTCATACCACATCTTGAGTGGTTGAATGACATCCAACAAGAGTGGCAAAAGGATCCCAACATACAACATTTAATTCGAAAGTTATCCACACATTCCAATGCATACTCAACATATTATTGGGATGGCCAAACCTTGCGCTACAAGAGACACATTGTCCTTGCTACAAATTCTTCTATATGCAACAGACTATACAAGAATTACATGCATCACCTTCAGCTGGACATTCTAGATTTTTAAATACTTATAAACACACAAAAAGGAACTTATCCACACACTCCAATGCAGACTCAGCATATTCTTGGGATGGCCAAACCTTGTGCTACAAGGGATGCATTGTCATTTCTGGAAATTATGCTATATGCGACAAACTATTACAAGAATTACATGGGTCACCTTTAGTTAGACATTCAACGCACAAAAAGGAACTTCATTTGGGAAGGGATGAAACAAGATATTAAACGGGTTGTTCAGGAATGTGATATTTGTCAACGTCACAAAAGGGGGACACTTCTAGTTCCAGGCCCAATCCAACTGTTACCAATTCTAGCAGCGATATGGACTGACATTTCCATGGATTTCATTGGGGGATTACCTAAATCAACAAACAAGTCAATTATTTTGGTTGTTGTGGATCGCTTCTCAAAGTATGCCCATTTTTGTCCTCTTGCACATCCCTACACAGCCTCCACCATTGCCCAAACATTCATTGACCACATTTTCCAACTCCATGGAATGCCATCCTCTATAGTTTGTGATCGTGACCCCACATTCACTAGTAAAGTTTGGAAGGAACTCTTCAAGCTGCAAAGAACCCAATTGAAGATGAGTTTGGCATACCACTCCCAGAAAAAAGATTAAACTAAAATTGTCAACAAATGCTTAAACGCAGTGGACCAATAGGATACCATTAGCGGAATGGTGCTACAATACCACTTATCATACGACAACCAAGATGACCCCATATGAAGTTGTATATGACCAACCACCACCAACTCTCACGTCATATCTTCTAGGCAGTTCCTATGTACAGGCTGTCAATTTTGTTCTCAGCAATCAGAAGGACCTAATTTGAAGCAACAAGCAAATCAACACAAATCTAAGCGAGAGTTTTCTTAAGGAGATTGGGTATTTCTAAGATTATAGCCTTACAAACAGACATCCTTAAAAATCAAAGGCAGTCACAAACTTGCACCCAAATTCTACGGGCCATACTAGGTATTACAGTGAATTGGCACAGTTGCATACAACTCAAACTTGACACTATCTTCCAAGATACATCCTTTCTTCCATGTATCTTGCTTGAAGAAGGCTTTCAAAAAGCACATTCAAGTTCAACCAACACTACTTAAACTGGATGATGAAGGTTGAATCGCTCTCAAACCAAAAGCTATTTTGAATCGGCGATCATGACAACTACACAACCAAACCATTACATATCTCTTGGTACAATGACACAGATTACATCCTGAAGATGCCATGTGGGAACCGCTACAACAACTCCAACAATATTTTCCTCATCTTCAGCTTTGAGGACAAACCTTGTTTTTGAAGGGGGAGGTAGTGTTAGGACCTCATGTCCTAACCCTTTTTACTTTAATATAATAGTTTAGGTAGTAATAAGTGGGAACCCCTTTTGAATGTATGGGTGACCCTAGATCATTAGGGTTAGGGTCAGAAAGCTTGGGTAGCTATTTTGGGCTTAATCGATTTTTGGCTAATCCTGGGGCATTAGGGTAGGCTGAGTTATCTTTATACATTGCATTGTAAAAGAGGTGAAGACACCTTGAAGAATTATATAGTATTGAGCATTGCTCACAAAGGAGGTTGCCCCCTTGAAGTGGCTTATGGTACTTTGTAAACTCTTCAATACGATTAATAAAATCATTGCTATTTGTGTTCAGTCTACAGAATTGTGTTTCCTTGTGAGTTTATTTCTGGTTTCAATTAATTCATGCAAGTAGAATCTTTACAGCCACTTGTTCATTTGTTGGCTTGAAGAACAAACTAGTTTGTCAAATCCTAATTTGCTCTCCAATAAAAGATGATGCAACTCAATGTGCTTGATGCAAGTATGAAATACAAGATTCTTGAGAATCATTAAAATTCTGCAGTAGGTATTAGTCAGTTGTGATTGCTTAAGTCCAAGATCCTTGGAAAAACATCTTGACCAAGTGGCCTCACAAGATACTCCAACTATAGCTTTGTGGTCTTCCTCAAATCAAAAAAAGAGCAACATTGAGTTGCTCCTATTACTACATGAAAGAATTGTGGATCCAATGTTCAAACTGTACCCTGAAGTGGATTTTCGATTGTCTCTACATCTTCCCAAAATTATATTCAAAAAACTTTTGAATCTAAAATTGTCATCATGGATAAACTCTGGACAAACTCTAGACCATAATACATTGTATATTGCGAATACTATATTACTCTCTTGGCAGCTTAACAATGGATTTGTCTAAAACTACTCATAAATATAGATACTAAAACAACTAAATATAATATGTCCATCCTCGTTATGATGAAATAGGTTAGACTTTTAACTAATTGTGCATATAAAGTGCCATGTATAGGTTTGGTGTGCGATTGATTTTAACTTTTTACTATCTCTTAAGACCCATGTAGTCTAATGAACCTACAAAACAAATAATCATTTGTGCTTTTAAATATTACTCCTTTATACAAGCATATTGAAAAATGAAATCCCTAATCTCAAAATAAATTTACATAGTAATGTTAAAAAAATCTGTAAAGGTGTTTTTGATATTGGGCTTACAAATTTGTCTTTTGCAAAGTGTTTTAGGCTTTGTGGAACAGTTAGTTTCACTCTGCCCATTAGTTCCAATGTTTGCAACACCGATCTGTTTTTTTTCTAAGATAACAAAAAAATGAGCGATAAGTTTCGACTGATAGTTCAACATCTTTTTACGAAGAATTTCAACGGTTAATAATGTATAGCATTGTTGTTGGTGGTTGTTGGTGGCTGTTGGATTTCTTCAAACTGCAAAAAATGCGCCGTTAGGATGCACTTTAGTGTTTTGTTTGGTGTGGTAGCAGGTAGGCAGACCTCTCTCTCCAGTTTGGAACAAGCAAAATGAAAAAAACAAGGTATTTATGCCCTTTCCCCAACCCATGTTGCCGCGGCCAATGTTTTCGACAAAAAATCGCGATTTTTTGCCGATTTTTTCAAAATCATGATTTTTGATGCACATTTTATTGGCAAGGGCGAATTGGAAGCGGAATTGGCAAAAACGGGATTTTTTGGCAATTTTCTCAACTATGTGAATTAGTATTGGCTTGCAATTCTCCATCCCAAACTTCTTTAAGATCATGTGTACTTGGTTTGGAAGATGAAGATATTGTCTGCATTTTACCATATTTCTACTCCAAGAAAATAGTGGAGTAGAGCAAGATCTAGACAATAGTTGAGCAGATCAAGAGTTTGCACATTAGTAGATTATTGATGTTGCTTCTAGTTACTTTCATCATTCTGATTTCCAACAGTAATCACAATACCATTAGTATTTTCTAGTCTAGATAATTATTTAAGTATATTATTGTTATTTATTTTAAAAAGTAATAGACAAAGTCAATTTTATAAATAGAAGCCCAATATCAAAGGCCCCATTTAGTGAGGATGCACCTATATGTGCTGTGCTGTAAATATTTGTCTATCAGCTCATTTTACATTGTGATGATGCAAATAGCTTTAGACCTTAGCCAAATAATTATGTTCCATGGAGACTCATCTTGGGATTTGGGGGTCGTCTCGAAGACAAGTCCTAAAATCCCAAAAATGAATCTTGCCGTCCTAAAACATGCCCCAGCATCCCAAAAAGTCATTCTGCCATCCTCATCCCACAATTTCATGGAACATTGCCAAATATAGAAAGTCATTCACACAGGAAAAATGGAATGTAGTCAAATTGTTCCACCTTTCATTGCTGCTTCTTAATTCTTGTTTGTAGAAGAAGCCATTACATAAATTTATAAATCAATTCTCATATGCTCAACATTTGTAATCCATCCATGCAAATGTTGGTTTAGGTCCTTAGCCAAATACGCAAAGTCAGTCACATAGGAAACCCCTAGTTACAAAACTCGGCAAGTTTTTGCAAAACTTACCAAGCCCAAGCTCAAGCTGACCCAAACAAATTGTTTGGGAATGAATAGTGAGTTTTTCGGAGACTCGTTGGCATTGTGGAAAAACTCACTAGACTCGAGTCCCGACAGTAAAAACTGTGGCACTGACACATGCAAAAACAGCATAAAAAGTATCTTTTTATTTTGCCTCATTTTGGTAGTTTTCAATAATAAGAAAAAGTAAAAGGAGGTGAAGACAGCCACACCAAACAATCTTTTGCATCCTCAAACACGAATCATTTGCAGTTTTTAAGAATCCAACAGCCACCCAGCATTTGGATTTGAGGTTAAAAAATGAAGTTTTAGCTGTCCATGCTTAAACCCTAAGTTCTTTTTTTTTTTTTTTTAGTTTCTAATTACTTGTTTGTCTCCATGTGTAGTCGCAATGAAAATGAGGGGCAAGAGAGACCCAACTTGGAAGCATAAGAGAGGGTGCGATGAAGGGGAATATCTTTTGTAACTATTATGGGTCAAGACATAGGGAGGCATAAACCGCCTCAAATGCCACTTAGCAAGGATCTCTGGCCATAATGTCTTCTTGTGTGGGAGTGTGGATTATGAAGTTTTGAGGGAATGCAATGCCCTTAGAGAAGAGTATAGGGAGAAGAAATATGGGAGGAAAGGAAACAATGAAGAAATGGCTTTTCCTCCTCGGATAGCACCATAGTGTGGTGGCCAATTTTGACATGGCACCATCCCGAGCACCACCTCATGCCTAGGAGCATGCACACGGACATGAATACACAAATATGAATTTGATTGTATAGTTTTTCTTGTCATGTTGTAAATAGTGTAGATTGCGTGCTAAGTGTTGGTAGAAAGTCGCTATGTAGTATTGCATGGCAAGTGTTTGTCATTATGCACACACGTAGAGTTGCTTGTCAAAAAGCAATCATTGTCATGTAATGGGTCATTGGTTGTCAGTTGCCAAATACGTACAAGGTAGTTGCGCACTTATGCAATTATCTCCCCTACTAGATTCCTTATTTATAGGCCCCTTACATTTTCTCAATAGACGTGTAAAGATATATCTGATGTAAGTTGTAGATGATAGTGTTGTGGATGTTGCACATATGTTGATGTAGACATTGTTGAATATCATTGTGTATCGTTGTTCATATTTTGAATATATCTATGACAATGTGCAGTTTCATGTGATATCTTGTCTCTTATCTTTTTCTGTGCATGTATGGTTGATTATTGTTGTTAACAATTGTTTGTCATTCACTTTTTCGTATTCCTTCAAAAGAAAATACATCACTGCACTATATTTGGCATCGTTGCCACATTGAGTTCAGACCTGTGATTGCAGTGATAGTTGAAGAGGAGAGAACTTAAATGACAAATTATCTGGCAAAAGAGTGTCGTAGACGTGGACATGATCTAATGAGAGAAGAGTCGACATGAAGAAGTCAAAGACTTACATGACAGCAAGTGATGGACGAGAACAAAGCAGGCACAGCAAGATCATGACGAACAACTCGTCGACATAAAAGAGCATGACAAATAACTTGCCAACATAAAAGTGCAGCCACAAATGCAACAAGAACACGTAGAGGAAAGCATCGTTATTAGAGTTTTGTTGCCAAAGTTGGTGCGTGTTGTCCCCCTAAGAAGAGGGAAGCCCTAAAACAGAAGGGCGAAAACAAAGTGACCAATGGGAGACCTTGTTCTTTTTTAGAGAAAGTGCTCTTGGCTTCTCTTCCTCATATGGAATCTTATCAATGGTGATCTTCGAACATTTGCGGGACTATCTAATATTGGCAGTGATGACTACAGTCCAACCTAAGGAGATTCTTGTGTAGAGGCATTCATCAACGAATTTCTAGATGATGAGGGGGATCTAAATGAGTCTTCATCAAGTGTAGAGGCCCACTAGAGCATCCATCATGGGGGTCAAGATATTATTGTTACTAATGTCTTCTCTCCTTAGCCCTTCAGTTCAATTATGTGGGGGTGTTGAAAGTGTAATCTGACTTATAGCCAAGGTCAACATTGTATGATATAATCTTGTATAGGCCTACGGGCAATCATTGTACAATTGTATTTAGTTTATTGTAATATTTTATTATATAAGCCCTATGGTCCATGGTTAACCTTGTTATGGTTAAACCCACCTTATAACTTGTAATTAACCTTAAGCCCTCTTGTTATGTTGGCTTAGGTTAAACTCATTTATGTAATTGAGGTTTTGGTATTGGTATAAATACCCTCACCACTCCATCCATTGTATCGGAGTGTTGTGATTCTTATCTACGGATAATATAATGATTATTTATGGTGCCTATGAGTGGCCACTATATCTTTCTCTCTTTCATCATTTTTTACGCTTTCTATATAATATTTGTGTAGATGAATTGCTTCTATTTGTTTCTGAAAAGAGGACCTTAAACAAGCAGCAGATGAACTTCAAAAGATGCTGCAAAAAGGATGAGTTGGTTTGGAATCTATCAAAAGATAGTGGATATTTTGTCAAGTTGGGATATAAGGCTTCAGATTCCCTACTCCCAAGGATTTCCCTTGGAAGAGTGTTTAGTTACTTGATGCTCTCCCTAAGGCCTAAACATTCCTTTGGTTAGTCGTCCAAAACAAGATTGTTAGGGGGTTGACAATTTTCCAAAAAAATGATACTATGGACCTTTTAGTTGTGTCTTATGTAAGAAGAAGCTAGAAACATTGGATTATCTACTTCTTTATTCTTCCTTTGCTTCCACCACTTGAAGATACATTTTCAAAAAAATAAAAACATATTGAATTTCTATTGAAGAGTGTTTGGTCATTTGAGGCCTTCCTTTGGTTAGCAATCGAAAACAAAATTCTTATGGGTGACAATTTGCAAAAATGAGGATATCATGGACCTTTTAGGTGTGCCTTATGTAAGGAGGAGCTAGAAACATCAGACCATGTACTTCTTCACTGTTCCTTTTCTTCCACCATGTGGTGATACTTTTTCAAAAAAAAATGAGAATGTATTGGGTTGCTCCACCGAAGGGTTAATGAAATGTTCATTTAATTGTTTCAAAGCTAAAGCATTAAGCATTCTGTGGAGGATTGGTCCAGATATTGATTGTTAGAATTTATGGTTTAAAAGGAATTATAAAATTTTCAAAAATAAATTTCAAAATACCATGCAAGTTACCCACGTGCTGTAGGTGAGTTGGAGAGGGTTAGGGCAATCCTCCAAGGGAGGTCCCTGGTTCGAATCTCCACCCTACCAAATGCACATTGGGTACCCAAAATCCAGTTGATAATGCCGGTGCGACCAGGGCCGGGCGCAACTTCGGGGTGATTTTGATGGTGTAGAACCCCCTGGTCGTGGTTTCTCAGACCAAGGTGGCCCCGCAAGGGGTTTTTCACTAAATTCAAAAAAAAATACCATGCAAGTTTGGATTTGTATTGTTGTCTCCCTTGCAAAATATTTACAGGCATGGCACTCATCATGAGGAGTCTCAGGTGTGGAAAAAAATGTGCTAGCCACTTGGATACAATATTTCAAGGTACATGCAAGCATGATCTACAACAATGGGATTAAAGCATCTACATATATTCAGGTAAAATGGAAATGTCCAAAAGTTGGGTTCATCAAGGTTAATTCTAATCATGCTTCGGAAGGAAACCCTGAAAAAGTTGGTGGAGGTAATGCTTTTGTGGAATAATGAAGGAAAAATTCTCCTCACCTACTCAAAATCACATGGAACTGCAACAAACAACTATGTGTTGGAATAAATTTATATATCAGCATAACATATCTAAGTTAAACTACTAATTGAGATATGTTGTTATGAGGTAGTTACTTATTCCAGGTATGTAATATGCTATATATTCTTGTGATATGGTAATACGAAAAATGTACCTGTTATGAATCTTAGATGGTATTAGAGCTAGTTTAATTTGTGAACTTGACAGGCTAGCGAGGTTGCCCTCCAACCAATTCTATGGAAAGACAGCGAAGAAATTTAAGACGGTGGAGGAGCGCCTAATGTACAATGCTCTAGGCTCTAGCGACGCATAGAAGGTGTAGCAGATTTTGGCCATCGTTTAATATGCTTTCTCCTCAGTGGTAATGTTCACTATTAAGGATAAGAAAGATTTGCCTTGAAGCAGACAGTCAGCGTACGAAGTGAAAGGCTTTGGTTTCATCTGTTCCATAGCATCTATAGCCTTCGCATATATAATTTGTAACCAAACTAATCCATAGCGGAGGGCAAATTAAAATGCGGGGAAAAAAAGGAAAACGAACTCCATCAAGCGCATGAATTTCAACGAGATTCCCCCTTGGAACCTATTCTTTCCCAGCACCAACGTCTACAATTTTGCTAGCATGGCAATGCTTAGGGGAAGTTGATTGATGAGGTGGTTGTCTTTGAAGAGTAGGTGTCGAAGGTTCCTGCATCCCTCAAGTTACAAAGGCTCGTCGTTAGTGACCAACATTGAGGAGCTAGAGTTGTGGGAAGGAGAAAAATAGAAGGGGAGGCATTTTTTCGATGAGTTTGTGCTAAAAGCTCAATTTTGTGCAAAGTTTTTGGCCTATAAAAATTTTTCTTGCCTTCATGCAGATCGAATGCGGGCCACTTGATAATCAAGTGGAGGATGGTATTTATCAACGCAATATTTTGTTTCAATAAATTTTTATCAACATGTGGTTGTAGATTGCCTTTGCCTGAAGACTTAGCACTCTCGTAGCAAACGTTTGAGCAAATATCAGCTTCAATGGTTATTAATGATGAAGGGAGAAGCCGCGTAGAAGATTTACTCCAGTGCACAAGCACGCAGCACCTGCTGCCTTGAGAGAGGTAACTTTGCTTTGTCATCAATTATTTAATGCTTAACTTTTGTTCATAGATTTTTGGAGAACCGGATTTGCAGACGTTGTAGGTTTGAGTTCCCTTCAGTCAAAAAAATTCAGATCTTGTCGAAATACAAATTCAAAGCGTAATAAGTTCAATGAACTCGTTTCCATGAGTTGAAGAGCAGTATGCTTTAACTTGGCTTTTGTTGGAAGAATCTAGAGCAAAACATTGCTAGTTTTGGCTATCTTTACATAAATCGAAACCAAAGTACATTACCGCCCGCGTAGAATTATCTTCTACAGATATGAAACCCGGCCTACTAAAAGCTTGAAATGTTTGAATTGCAATAAATCCAAAACATTTAGAAGCTTGTTCCACAAGATCTAGTTGGACAGCCAAGGGTGTCCACTAGTGTTGTAGAAATTGTGGTAGAAAATCATATATAATTGAAATTCTTAGAGGCCTCGTTGCCCATAGTGTCAAGTTATCACTATTTTCATATTGATTGAACTAGTATGCTTAGCATCGTTGGATGAGCTATAGCCATGGACCGATGACAGTAAAGGGGTGAAAAACCAACGCCCGAAACTAGATTGTGGCCTTGAATACACCTGTCTTTGGTGTGCCATCAACACAAGTGTCTGGATGTGCATTTCTTCAATCCGGTTGCAACAATAGGCTCTTTACTTGTGTAAAAGTTATTGATTTCTTTTAATTTTTGTGAGTTAAAAGAGAGAGAGAGAGCATTAAAAAAATGAATGAATTAGATTAGTCATCTTGAAAAGTAGTGTCAAGTCAAGTTATATTGGTATTTTGTTGTCAAATATTTTGGGTAAATTTGGAGATGTCTTTTGGTCAAGTTCGATCAAGACCGAGTTTCTTGTATCAAGTGGTCAAGTCGTTATTTGGCAAGTATTATTTGTTGGGCAAGGTGCTTTATCCAAGGGCAAATGTCTTCACCTCAGCCAATGTTTGCAATGCTACCTATGTCATTAATCACTATGGAGGAGGCATATGGATTGTTTTATGCCTTTCACGAGATCTTATGGGAGACTGGACAAATGTCTTTTGAACATATGGTATTGCAAGGCTACTTAGATCACTTGATATTTGAGGCTCGTTGTTGAGCACGTCATTTCAAGCGACATCTAAATAAAGGTTATGAAGGCGACACAAAAGACAATTCAAAACAGAAACATCGTCGACGAAACACACGTTTGGTTGATGGATCTTCGACATAGAGATTGTTATTCGACATTTCAAAATTGATCGAAACTCTAGTTGGGCTTGCCAGATTTAGTGAAGCTCGTTGCTTGGACAATTTGGAGTTTGAAGTCTGGAGATCGATCCAGTTGGTAGAGTGCACAACTCAGAGTTCAGTTGAGATTTTGGTCAGCTTGGTCCATTGCTTGGACAATTCAAAGTAGTGTAATGGTGCTATGGAACTTGGATATCCGTCCGGCTTTTAGTTTTACCAAGTTCTGTGGTCAATTACAACTTGCTTCTTACCAACGTCTAGAATTCAATTCAGCGTTTTGTTTTGGGTATAAAAGGAGTTTTTAAGTTGAGTCTCCAATCTCATTGTTGTGCTTGTTTAAGCGCGATAGTAACACCTCTATAATTGCAGTAAGACCTTATAAGGGCATGCTTGTGCATGTGTTAATGACTAAACCTTCTGGCTTATTCAGTTTAGTCATTAAGGGGGGGTATTCGAATAAATTTAGATATCAACATCACAGCATAACAACACGTCTAAGTTAAACTGCCTATTGAGATATGTTATTATGAGGTAGTTAGCTATTTGAGGTAAATAATATGTTATATGTTCTTGTGACATGGTAATATGAAAATGTAGCTGTTATGAATCTTATACTATGCAAAGGCTAGGGCACTTCTTACAAGGATTAAGATAGCCACGGAAAAAGGATGAAGCCATATTTCAATTGAGAGGGATTCACAAATTATCATTAATAGTGTCCAAAAAAAAGGTTGCAAGGATTGGATCAACAAAAGTACTATTCTAGATGTCCATCAAATAATGATCAAGGTAGGATTGTGGAAATCCCAACATATCCAGAAAGAAGGAAATAGGGTGGCAAATAATTTAGCCAATCGCGGGATTGATCTTCGTCTTGGCAAAATTCAAATTTTAGACGGCAAGTGACCAAGAAAAATTTTCTCTTAATGAAATTGATACCAAGAATTTGATAGAGGAAAACTAGTGGTTCGTGATTTAAAAAATATTTTTGATAGAAAGTCAAGCAAGATATGGTCTAATTGACCTAATAGCAGATATAAGGTTTGATGTTTGATGAGATTGACCCCCAACAAAAGCCCCGTGTAGCTTATAAAAAAGCATCGGTCATACCATCCTCTTGCAGCATTCTTTTCAAATGCACAAACCTATTAGGATTCCCTCGTGCTACTTGAACTTTATCTTGTATACCCAGCTTCATGTTGGACATATAACAAGTAAGTTTTGAACAAATATTTCAAGTAAAGTATGTACAATGTGAAATATTGCATGAGATGTCAGTTCTTATAAATGCAATGGCTTATAAAGAAATTGGTGTTTGCTTGTGAAGAGGACCTGGTTTCCATATGCAAGTTTGACAAGATTTGCAAAGGTAATGAAAGCAAACAACTTGACATTAAGATGCATTTCAGCTTACGAAGTAGTAGAAAATTGCATCATAGCTCACTGCAAAATTCTTAACAGGAATGACAATCACATTTACCATAATAATCATTACTGCATCTTACACAAATATGAATGCTTCAAAGCAACTTGAGGCTGTGCATTGGTGAAACCTATTGATCACAAATACTGTTTTACTTCCTTAACAATGGAACATCCTTTTGAATACCATTATGCGTAACCTCTATACCACTATAGCGTACATTTTCATGATAATAACTACTATGGTATATGCAACATCTCGTGTTTTCATTCTTGTTTTCGAAAAATGCATGCTAGGACTTCATTTATGAAGAGAGAGCTATTTTGCTATCTACTATTGAGTCATAAAATATACAATCAAATTTTAGGGGTTGAAATTTAACAAACCAATGCTTTGTACAGGTTTGTGACTAACAATGTGAATGTCAGCCTTACAAGGTTCAGCAAAAGATGAAATAAAATAAAAACCTCTCTAACCTAATATGGACATAAATTGTATCAAATGGCATTAGCTCAACCAGTTAGATTCCTCAACTTTCAAGGAGGAGACCAAGGTTTGAATCTTGCCAAGCGATACATGCATAATTGTCAAGCTGTTTGTAATACCATCATGTGGTCATGATGTAATACGAGTGGGGCCCATTTCAATCCCATATAACCAATTCAAAAAAAAAAATATGGACATAAATTGTACAGCTTGAGTGAGTCTAGCTGTGAAGGCTTGCATACTCCAAATAGAAGATCTAAAGTTCGATTCTGGAAGCAGGTAGAGACTGTACACCAAGTTCATTTAATAGACATAATACGGGCAGGGCCAACATGATTTCAATCCCA
This sequence comes from Wollemia nobilis, assembly GCA_028583015.1. NCBI lineage: Eukaryota > Viridiplantae > Streptophyta > Pinopsida > Araucariales > Araucariaceae > Wollemia > Wollemia nobilis. Next base: position 7,428,714 of record JAQPPZ010002512.1, read on the forward strand.
TATAACCAAAAAAATTCTGTCCAAGGCATTGTAGAGCAACAATAAAAGGACTGCAAACCTTACTAGTGCAACTCGAGTTTAAATCCTTCCATTGTGACAGACACTTCTACGATTAAGCAGCCCGTTGGAATATCACAATAATCTGACTTGTTGAAATACTGCAATATGCAATCATGACATAATGAGGTGGGGCCCATTTCAACCTCACATAAGCAACTAAAAAATATGGACATAAATAAAGGTGAGATCTTAATAAATTCTTTAAGAAATAGAAAGGCTTTTATTTTACTTATTGCAAAAGATGTAGAAGCAAATGATTTTTAAAATTATTAGTATCATTTCAGAATTGATTAAAAATGATATATCTACAAGTACACGAGGGGTGATTCCTGTCTCTACGTCAACCAAAAGAAATAGTGATATTGGCATTATTCAAAGCAACAAATGTGTAGTGTTGAAATAAAGATAAACATATATATAACTTGCATAGCAAATGGATTTTGAGAGATAAAACAATGTGTGGAGAGTGTGGCTGAGAGGATAGCTCATCCCCCACCCTCTCAAATTGAGAAAAAGTTTCTTTCTTTTCTTTTTCGTTCCTTTTGATTTTTTTTAGTGGGGGGCAGTGGGGGAGCTGAATATGCATGCTGAGAAGAGGATGATCGATCTCTGACTAGATTTTGTATCTACACTTGTGAGTGCATTTGAATTACCACAGCATCTTTACAGATAAGTTAGTTGCATTTAAGATTTTCTTTTGCATGCTTATATGTTGGTCTTGTAAAAAAATCATAAAGGAGGGATTTACTGGTATAATGCATCTATTCTCCTATTTTTTTGTGCAACAATTGTAGGAGTTTTGAGACCATTGTGTGTGCCAACATGAATGAAGGCATAGACATGCTTGATTGGTATGTCTTCACGATGGACTATACTTGTTCATTGTATGTTAAAATCCAAGGGTTAAGCCATAAATGACGAGAAGAAAGAAACGATAGTTGAGGATTTAATAACTAGTGGGCAGGTAACAACTTGGAATAGTAAAAGAATACCATCCAAGATCTTTTTCCATTATTTAATTATTATTATTTTGGTGTTCTCTGTTCTTAAATCTAATAGACCATTAATGTGGGCATATAGACCCACTACGTGTTATTTTCAATTTGCTTTTTGCTTCTTCCTCTTGAATGACAAAAGTCCATTGCAGAGGAAAGGATGCGAAGGCAACAAACTGACACTGAAAGAAAGGCATGTTCTCAATTTTTTATCCCATAAATATCTTGATCAAAGAATGGAGCAGTTGTTACACGACATAATATGACAAGAAACTTGTGTGTACATTTGAACAAGAATTGTTGTGAGTAATCAATTGTAATAGATCCCTTCTTTTAAGAGAAATGTAAGTTTAAGTTCATGCAGTTCTAGATGAGTAAATTGTCTCTTCATATAAACTTAATGCTCTCTTGAAATTTGTCACAAGATTTACTTTCTCTTGTCCAAGCATTGAATTATTTTGATGACTCTATTATAATTTCTATTTCTACTAGATCAGATAGAAGTTTTCTTTTTGGTTACAACTATTTATTTGAGTTATTAAGTAGAAATTTCCCCACATTACATAACAAGTTGTGAGTAGTTTTATTTTCTTTTAGAATAAGCATTCCTAGTTGGAAAAGGACATGTTTTTCCTAGGAAGATGGGAACTCTAAATGGGGATCCCCATTCTTTGGACACTATGTCATTGCTTGAGTGGTATAAAAGTGGCACACTCAAGCAATCGAATGGTCATAATAGGCAAGGTGGAAGGCACTGAGAAGCAAAGGGTCCCTTCCTTTCCCATATCCCCTTCTTTAGTTATCCCATGTATTACAAGAGTCAAGGGAGGTACTATTGCTTGTATAGAGATGCAGGCAGATCACCTTCCATTTTCTTTTATCAGCTTGATCAAAAATGCTTAGATTTATGCCTTTGAGAGAGTATCACTCTTCGGCATCATACATTTCGGCATCATACATTACAGGAAAGACTATCACTCAACTAAGCTCATCATTTTTCACCCTATCTTAATCTCAGGAACAATAAGCATCCATTTTGGGATACATCTTCCTAGACTGATAATCTGAAATCTACTCACCCTTGTCCGCATACAAGAGTTGCTACTAGGGCTCTAAGCAATACTACTTCCATGTAACAAGATGGAATTTTGGCTCGTCAACATCGAGTTTTGGCCACCCCTCACTCCTTCAGGTGATGTCGACCTAAGTATCTTACCAATTTCTTGTCATCTTCTCCTAGTTCCTTAGCCATGGATGCTAGAAAATTTTTGAGGGGTCAGGCTCTATGCCCTCATAGGATTATCCATCCAAGTCCCCTGAGTAGTAGCCATTCTCATGGGAGCATCATTAGATGTTGTGTTGGATCCTTTGAAATGCTTGATCACAATGACAGCTTGGTAACTACTCTACATTCTACTTCTGATTACGGTCTGCACTTGGATCCACTTCAGATCCTCTATTCTCTATCTCTCTATTCTTCCTTGGTTGTCAATTCCCTGACTGCTTCTTCACTACTTACAACATGTTTAGGGTCTACCCATTTTTGGGTCCACCTCACAATGTTGTATGGTAGTTTCACTCTAGTATAGCTTACTTTACTCTAGTTTTTCTTATTAGCACTCTATTGGTTACTATAATCCATGTAACATATTTATTTCTAATGATTCCCACTAGCCTACTCTTTGGCCATTTGCAAACATTGACAAAATTATCTTATCTTAAAAACAGTAATGGTTGTCAAGTTGGGGGAGTTGTATCTTACAATATATCTCTGGCATGACACAATGGAATTTAATTGATTTTTATAATGTTACAAGACCATGAAAGGTCATGGCACGAAGCAAATATGGATAAGATTTTCATAAAAAGACTTTCTCACAACTTAAAATATTATTTAGTAGAGACTTCATCTCTACTTCCTAGAATCAATTGACATAAGTCTAAGACATCACCTATGTGTTTAGGAGGCAAGCTAAAGAGGTTATGTAGGTTATTCAACTCTTCGATTCTTGTTGAGTATTGCAGTCTTGCTTGTAAATGGGTTTCATCCTCTCTTCTTAATTGGTTATAAGGGATTGAAACAAGCCCCACCCATATTATGTCATGACCGTGTTACTACAATATTTCAATGAACCACATTATTGTGGTATAACAAACTATATTATTGCAGTGCCCATAGAAATCAAACCTTGGTGGGATCTTTGGGAGTCGAACATTCTCACTTGGCGAGCTTCAACCCCATGGGAAAAATTGGACTTGTATAGGGTTGAAACAAGAGACACCTATATTTTGTCTATTTAAATGAACTTTCCTAGTAGATATTACTCCCCTTCCAGCTTCAAACCTTAGAACTCCTATATGAATTGCCCAAACCTTCATCTTCAAGCCTACTTAGGCTGTACAAAATGTTAAGGTTCACCCATGGGATTAATTCTATGGTGTGAAACTCCTTGCTCCTCACCACTTGCCCCAACCCATTGGGCATGTTTCATCTTCATTTAAATAATAAACATAAGCAAGATTTTAGGTCTATATATCATCTTCTTATCTCAAGTTCTTATTAGGATTTATTGCTCAGTCTCATATGACACAATGTGAAAACATACATACTTTCATCATTCTTCTAACACAAAATATACCACAAGATTTTCACAATACAAGATCAGGTATTAAAACATGGGTGCAAAAGCACAACTCATATTTCATTGAATAATCATTGTGACATATATTACTACCATCCATTTCTATACAATTATGATAATTGTGGTGCCATCTGACTCTATGTTGAATGACCCACCCAAGGGATGGTTGGATAAATCAACTAGTGGGGGATACAAGGAGTATATAAAATAATTACAATGCTAATAATAGCTTTTCTTAACCATTAAGTCATCTTTTCCTAGTTTTAACTGTAATTATATTTTTTCAATTGCTTTTCTTTTTCCTAAGAAAGATCATATATAATATGCTCTTTGTTTTAAGCATTATTTTCCTCAAACATTCTCCTCCTTAATGCTTAATGTCCAACTTTTGATTTCTTGAACAAAACCATGTTAAATCCAATTGCTACATGAACACCTTCACATATTTTCAAACAACTAGTTTGACTCCTTGCCCATCAATTGGAACTACTAACATACCTTTGAATTTTTTTTAATGGCTCATCCAATTGCTTACTTTCTTATTTTTGTTCTTCAACATGGATATAGACTCATGACTCGGCCAAAAGTGTCCTTATGGTTGCCTACCCATCCTACCAAATTGCATGGATAACCAGTCATTGCAACAGCCAGGCATAATAGGGTAGATTATTGCTTAAAAGGTTCACTTTATTGTTTGTTGCAGTGCATCCTTGTTACTTTACGTCATCTATCTGAAGAATTTGATGATTTCTCTTTTCTATCTTTGCAGCATAACCTAGCTGCTCCATATCTTCTTCTCTTTGAATAATTTGATGATTTCCCCTTTCTCTCTTTGCAATATAACTTCATGGCTCCAAAACTTCATCTTTCTTCTCCCATATGTGGAGCCTTGCTTCTAGCACACACAGCATTCATCCATGGTTCTCATGGCTCTACTTTCTCCCTTTGGGTTATTCATGCTACTGCTTTCTCCTCCAAAACTATAACTTCCCTCTCATACCCTCTTAAAATTATGGACCAGCTAGGATCTTGAACTTGGGATTGTTCTACCACTGAGCTTTGGGCCCTTTCTAGAAGAGTCTTGAGGGATCAAACTCCATGTCCCCCCAAGATTATCCAACCAGGCCCTCTTAGTCCTGGTTATTCTCATGGGAGCATATTTAGATCCTGTGTTAGCCCATTTGGGATAGTTGGTCATGACAATGACTGTGCTTCTACTTTACATCCCACTATAGATTAATGTTGGCACTTGGATCCATTGGAGCTACTATCTCTATTGTACGTCAACTTCTAGAACTCTCTTAATCATTTTTTTGAGCATGTTAGGGTTTATCCATTTTGGGTAACCCTCGAGGCTGTAATTTTATGCCATATAGTTGTTCCACTTTAGAGTAGTTTACACTAGATTCTTTACTCTAGTTTAGCTTATTTTCATAGTACTTTGTGGTTACTACAATGCATTATAATTTGTAACAGCTCTTTTCAACGAGTCCCATTGGCCTACTTTGGCCATTTGTGGACATTAATAGAATTATTTTATCTAACATTCAGTTATTGCTTGCTTCTTTAACATTTCCCTTAAGTCACGCTACTGGTACTCTGGGCTCTTAGCTTCAACTCTGGCTTTGATAACACTTATTTAGGATTTATAACTTTGATACCAAATGTCGTGGAAACAAGCATACCTTTATCAGTCCTATAACACAAAATACACATACACAAGATTTTCACAATACAAGATCAGATATTAAAATCTGGGTGCAAAAACAGAGCTCAAATATTCCATTGAATTGACAACCTTGTCTCAGATATTACTGCCATCCAATTCTACATAATATTCTTCATTGTGCTGACATCCAACTCCATATAATTTAATCTAACTGTGGATGATACAATATTCGATGATCCACTCAAGGGATGGATGGATGAATCAACTGGTGGGGGATGCAAAGAATATATAGAATTATTACAATGCTAATAATAGCTTTTAAGCTATTGTTCTATTTTTTTTCAATTGATTTTCTTCCTCTCTAGGAAAGGTCATGCATAATATGTTTTTTACATTAATCATTATTTTCCTCAATACTACGTGAACTGAGCTCACACTGAGATGAGTTGACAAATATCTTTTTTAACTTTTAACCCACATGAGCAATGTTGCATGATGTGTTGTGGTGTGCCATATAACATTCTATGGTGGTCTTTATGGAAATCCAAGCTTAGAATGCAGGCACAATTTCTTGATATTCAATACTCTAACACGACCAGCCAACTTGCTTGGTTCAAGATTATTGCGTTATCAAAAAAAAAGAAACTGCATCATATATCTTCATAGTTCATAGTGAGCTGCATTCTTAGTTGGAAAGAAGCTGTATGTATGAAGCTTTCTTGTGTGAAGATTGCCATGTCCACATTGACCAACGTGGTCGATCAATGATACAAAGCTCAAGATCAGAAGCTATTAGTGTATTCCTTAAAGGGAATGAATATTGCCTCCATTATGATGAAAATTACCATCAAGATTCACAGGGGCATGGCCATTATCAGTCAAAGACATTAAACCATGCTCATCAATGTTGCAAGCATCTTTCCAGGCAGTGGGAACTGTGCCCTGTGAAAAAAAGAAAAACTATGAAAACATACCTTAGTTACTGTTGTAGGTCATAGTTCACAAGGAAGATCACACCTTACACTGATGCTTTTATTCATAACAGCTTCTCATTCATTACAATAGATAGAAGAAGTGCATACATAGGAGTATAAAAATATACAGGCCACACTTTGCAGCTTTTTTTGAACTAGTGACTTCTTTGCCTTTTATTATAAATTAATTGGTTATTTCATTCCTTCATAAAATTGAGGCTTCTTTATGTATAAAAAAGCCAATGCTTACAGATGTTATATATTCTAATTCATTACCAAAATGCCCATGGGATAGAAGGGAGCCAAACAATTGTATGTATGCAACAAATAAGAATGCTGAACAATTAAAAAGGGATGATAGAGAGCTGTGATATAACTATATTTTGTGAGAAGTTGAGTTGTGTACTAGTGTTGTCTATACCTGGATTCTTGGTAGATGATGTGTAATCTCATAGTATAACCATGTATGCAATGACCATTAAAATGAATACTCTCCAAGTTCAATTCTCCTTGAGATGTAGTCCCAAGAGTCTTGGGGTCATGATCTGATTTGCTTGATTGTTTCACTAATCTGTCATTACTGACCAAATTCCTCTGCCAAGGTAAGTTGTGGACTGTTGTTCATTTGATTGATGTCTGGTTCTACCATTGTTTGCATCAAATTCCCTCCTGAGCTTAGCAAATGTACTACTTACAAATTAATGGGCCATGCAGCTTAGTGTCCAAATCCATGAGGAATGCATAACAAGCCCTATACCTACACTAACACTAACTAGTAGGATTTCAAACAGTAAAGGGTTCGTGGTGGGCTGGTTAGGAAAATATGGGCAGTTTGTGTGCATAACATATTGTTGAAACATTATCTCACAGTGGTAGTCCAAGTGGTTGAGCAATGCCACGGTAATGAGGACAAAATGGTTTAATACAAAGAGGCACCTCTGGAAACTTGGAGAGCTGTGATATAACTATATTTAGTGAGACATTGAGTTGTACTAGTATTGACTGTAACCGGATTCATGGTAGACAAATGCATAATCTTGCAGTATAACTGTTTATGCAATAATCTTTGAAATGATTACTCTCCCGGCCGAATTCTCCTTGAGATGAATGGCCTCAAGAGTCTTGTGATCATGATCTGATTTGCTTGATTGATTTACTAATCTGTTATTATTAAACAAATTCCCCTGCCAATGTAAGAGTGGACTCTTGTTCATTTGACTGATACATGGTTATGACAATGTTCACATCAATTTCCGTCCAGAGCTTAGTAAGTGTTCTACTTACAAATTTATGGGACATATAGCTTAGTGTCCAGCCAGAACAATAACTAAAATCCACACAAGGAAGAACATGACACATTCTGTACCCACCCTAACACTACTAGTAGGTTTTGGAACAGTAAAAGGTTTGTGGTAGGCTGGTTAGGAAACAGTAGGCAATTTATGTGCATAACATATTTAGAAACATTATCCTGCAGTGGTAGTTCACGTGGTTGTGGGCAATGCCACGGTAACAAAGGAAAAACAGTTTAATACAGGTGGACACCATTAGAAACTTTGAATTGTAATTTGCCAAACTCGTAAGCTTGGATTAGTAGAATTTATACTTGGAATTTCTTTCTCCACAAAATAAGAATCAAAAGTGAAGAATAAAAATAAAAAATAAAAAAAGGTTCAAAGCTCCTTGCTTGAAAAGTGGTTTTTGCCTAGAAGAATTCAAATTTGAAAATTAAATAAAATTTATATTATAAAAAAAAATCACATTCAAATAAAGATTACCGGAATGCCAACAGCCCAAGACTTGATAGCAACAGAAACAGCTTTCATAAAGCCATTGGCACCTTGGCCGTTGGGGCCATAACCACCAAGGAAATACGCACCCAACAGCCACCCTGCATCAAATAGATCACAGAATAAAATATAAAATCATACTTTGATGTAATTTGACAATGCATCCTTGACAAGTACAACATTGGTCTTTTATATTTAACACAAACAAAATTCCTATATTCATTTTGAATTAATATGCACTTACCTGCAATAAAAGGATCAGCAGTACGAAAAGCATCCCAGTCTAGAACTGTTAGGCCATGGCTTAGCCTCCCAATGGCACAGAATGTTAACAATGCTAGCATATCCCCTCCAACGAGGATTGAAATAATACTGCAAAATACCTCTAGAATGATTAATTCCAAACTCAGAACAAGAAGTTACTAAATAGACCAGTGTAAACTGGATGGTTTATATCAAATATCAAAACATAAAAAGCATTTTCATATGTACGCTTCAATTTCAAAGCAGAAAATCAGTAGAGAACAAAAACAAACTAATTCAGTTCAAATTTATAAACAAATCATCTTCCATCTCGACTGTCTGTCAGGCTATGGTCTAGTGGTTGACACAGGGCATTACCATGCAATTGGCCTAGGTGCAAACCTCATTAGGCATAAGAACCCTAGTTTGTATGAGTTGAATCATTGGGAGTTTGATCGAGGAATCATGAAGTATTGGAATTAGACCCCAGTTGAGTAGGATCTTGGGATAATTAAAGGCCATTTTCCCAAACAAATGAAAAAGCACATTGAATTCAACTGATATTAGCAACAGTAAAATCTTCAACTTCAACCAAACCATAATTTGATTCGAATTTCAATCAAGGGATCCATTTAATATGCCAACATATAGGAATAAATTTAATACACAAATTTTGAACAGGTGTTTCAGGATAATATCTAAAAGTGTTACCTCTCAAAAATGTATGTGTGGGGATGGGTGGACCCCAGAAATTTAGTAGTCAATAATAACAAAAGTAAGCAGCCAGAAGAAGAAAAGGGCCTGATTTTATACTCACTACACAATCTTGAGCAAATCCAATTAAGGCCAGTTGAAATTGTCATAGAAGGCCTTTCTACCAAAGCTTTGATAAAAATGTTAAAGGATTAAAAATGATGATCATATTTCCTCCTTTTTTCTCTTACTGGTTTTGCAATTTTCTCGCTGCTAGGAAATTTTTTATGCTACCATTGGAATATAACTATATCATAATACATGCATTATAATTGAGATAATACAGAGTCTCGGTATTTGTATTGCCTTCATGTTGTAGCACAGTGGCCAGTATTCCAACACTTGAAGTAGCAATTTTATATGACAGATTCAGTAGTCAACCAAGAACGCAATCAGTAGCATCTCGTGTGTACCACAATGACTTGACAATCTCACTTGAACAGCGAGTGCCTTGACACTCCACTTGTACGGCAAGCATTGACAAATTCAGTAGTCAACCAAGAATGCAATCAGTAACATCTCCTATGTGTATGGCAATGACTTCACAATCTCACTTGAACGGCAAGTGATTTGACACTCCACTTGTATGGCACACACTTGTATGGCAAGCACTTGAATGGCAGTGACTTATTCTGCAGTCCACTTGTATGGCAACCTTTGTCAACAAAACTTCTATGGCACTCCTTGACAACACTCCTCATATGGCACTTCCAACGGCACTCCTCATACAGCACTTTTGGACTGCAACTCCTGGTTTCAACCTGCACACAGAACTTGACAAGAACAACCTATAGATCTGCCTTGCTATAGCAGTGAGTCATGACATCACACAGAATGTATACACAAACACATAGACAAGGGATGAATGGTTATTGCATTTACTCTTGCCTAGACGGCATTTGTATTACATCTCCGTCTGCAATGGGCTATGATAGATCCACTGTCCCCCATGATCATACCCGCTCAAATGAATGGGGGTCCTATTTATCCTTGAGGGCTGGCAGTTAACAGCAACTGCTGCCCAGGACACCTCATCTAACTGCCCTCCATTCGCATATACTAATTACATGCATAATACCGTACATTACAAACTTTGTCTTATCAATGCTTACGTCATCATCCTTGACATAATTACATTACAAAATTGCATTTCATTTACGTGCACATTTGCACTTATTTCACTACTTACACTACTTTTTTTGAGGCTGATCAGAACTAGCTCCTACACGTGTAAGGATTCCTCTTGCATGAATTAACTGGAACCAGAAATAGATTTGCATGGAAACACAATTCTGCAAGATGAACACAAAGAGCAGTTATTCTATTAATCACACCGAAGAGTTTACAAAGTATCATAGGCTGCTTCAGGGGGGCAACCTCCTTTATCGCAAGCCACTTCAAGGGTGCAACCTCCTTTATGAGCAACGCTCAATACAATATAATTATTTAGGATGCCTTCACCTCCCTTACAATGCAATATATAAAGATACCCCAAAATAGCTTACAATGCAAAAAAAGATTAAATGCAAAATAGCTATCTGAGCTATCTAAATGATTGAGCATCAACCTTACGTTCAAAAGGGGGTGCCCACTATTAACTTAACTATTACAAAAAAATAAAAAGGGTTAGGACATGAGGTCCTAACACATCCTCCCCCTTCAAAACAAGCTTTGTCCTCAAAGCTAAAGATAAGGAAACTATTGTGGGAGTTGGTGTAGAGGTTCCCACGTGGCAGCCTCAAGATGTAATCCGCACTATTGCACCAAAAGATCTGTAAAGGTTTGGTTGCGTAGTTATCATGATTGTCGATACAAAATAGACTCTAGTTCGAGAATGATTGACCCCTTCGAAAACTTTTGCTGCCATTTGGTCTAGTGGAACTACCTATAAGATAAGAGGTGAGAGTTTGTGGTGGCAGCCATTTGGTCCACTACGTCTAATGCTCCAAAGCAAAACATCATAAGGCCAGCTCCAAGCACTTGGTGACAATTTCAGTTGGCCATTCGTCTAGGGGTGGTATGCCAAGCTCATCTTCAATAGAGTTCCTTGCAGCTTGAAGACTTCCAAAAATTACTAGTGATTGTAGGGTCACGATCACAAACCATAGGGTATGGCATTTAAGGGAGTCAGAAAATCTGGTTAATGATTGTTTGGGCAACGGTGGAATTTGGGTAGGGATGTGCAAGAGGACAAAAGTGGGCATACCTTGAGAGACGATCCACAACAACCAAAATAACTAACTTGCTTGGTCTCTTAAGTAATCCCCTAGTGAACTCCATGGAAATGCCGTTCCATATTGCTGCTAGAATCAGCAACAGGTGGAGTGTGCCTAGAGTTGGAACTGCCTCCCCTTTGTGACGTTGAAAAATATCACATGGTTGAATAACTCAATTAATCACTTCTGCTTTCAACAGTTCTTGGATCAGATTTGCAATTTCTGATTTTTGCATAGAAGGATATTGGGTGGTGGATTCCCTAGAACGATTGGTATGATATGATCAAGTCCCTGAGATTCCTCAAACACCTGGGTATACTTATTAAGGAATATTTGCAATGTTGTGGATGGACTGGTTTGATCAACTTCTACGGGCTGCACTATGAAAAGTTGAGCCATGACTCCCTGAATGCCCCTTTTGTGTAATTTTTCCATGCAATAAGAACTGATGACTCTTGTTGGTCTAGTTGTCATCCCTTGGGAGTGTATTGTTTATCCTCTATTCTGAATTGCATCCACGTTTCTGAAAAGTTCCATAAGATAGGACCTAGTGTGCACAACCATTGAGCACCTAAGACTATGTCACATCCTCCTAATGGAAAAACAAACATATTGGCTTTTAGATGATAGCTTCCAAGAGTTAGCTTGACATTGCAACATTTGTGTTTGCAGTAAAGAGTACCTCCATTGGCTATTATGACCTCAAAGTTGTTGCACAGGTACAAATAGCAGTTCACTTGTTTTGCCACCTTGGGATCAATAAAGTTATGAGTGATACTTGTGTCGATGAGAATGGTTAAAGGACATTTCTTGAAATATTCACACACTTGCATAGTTTGTGGTATAGTGATACCTGCTAAGGCTTGCAAGGATATCTTAGGTGTGGGTTCTTATAAAGAATCAATGTCCTCATGTTGTTCATCATCTAAGTTGTTAGTGGGTGCCTCAGGCGCAGGGAGGGTTGTGGTTGACTCAGCATCTAGTAGGTATTACTTCTATCAAACACACTTATGACCCAGAATGTAATTCTCACTCACAATTGTAGCATAGGCCCTTATCTTAACAAGCTTTCATCTCTACCTCACTTAGCCATTTGATGGTAATGGGTGTGTTTCCTACACCTAGAGATACTAAAGGTGTTGGAAAATTTCGGAATTACGGAAGCTTATTTGAACGACATTGTGCTACCAGCTTATCTTCATCCAACCTCGCTAGCCCAATGTCATCCATCATGTTCTTGGGGTTGAACATTACCTATGTTTGGATTTCTTCCTTCAGCCCACTGACAAAGCAACTTGCATAAATTTCTTAGTTAGCCTTTCTATCCTATTGGCCAATTTTTCAATTTCTTTCCAGTAGTTTAGAACTGTGTAAATTTGTCTGAACTTCGTCAAAGCTCCTATGATATCCTCATATACACTGAAGCCAAATCAAAGGAGTAAGTTTTCACAGAACTCATCCCACAAAGTTGTTGCTCCCTTAGATTTTTGAAATAATTGGTACTATTGTATTGCTTCTTTCTCCAAGTTGAAAAAGACTATAGGGACTTTTCGAATATCCTAACTTTAATATAGATCAAAATATTGATTTGCGCAGTAAATCCAACTAGTAGGATCTTCACCATCAAACTTGAAGAAATCCAATTCTGTGGTATGAGGTGCAATGGGTAAGATATGTTGTCCACCCACGATAGTTTGTGAATTTCCTATGAGTTTAGTGATAGTGGGCTTTTTTTCACCATGCTGCAATGCTTCTCGTACTTCTTGGACAATGTTGTAGAGACTAGTGGTGAACGTTTGAATGTTGTGTACATTTTGTTCCATTGTTGTTGGAATATATTACATTATTTGGTACATGCTAATGTACCACCTTGGGTACATCTTTAGATTAGGAGTGTGTCTTAGATTAGGGTTTGAGTATTTACTTTATGCAATGTAATAAATGCACAAGTAATATTAGAATGTGCAAAGTATTCAATAATGTAAATGTGCATCATAGTCCATGTGCACATGAGTCCATAGAATAGGAAAGTGAAGAGTCATAGGAAGATGGAAGGCCAAGAGTCACATCCCATTATATATTGGCCTTTGTGTGAGCATAACATATATCATCTTATCATTTCATAGGACAAGGTAGAGTAGAGTAGAGTACAAGTTAGATACAATGTAGAACTTGTATGGAGCATGGAGTATTTGAGATCTCCACATTTTGTATGAAGATACTATTTTCATGAGCTTTCATTAATGGTAGTTTTATGAGTAGTTACAAAAGTTTCTTATGAGTTTTACATGCTTTGTATAATGCCATTATCTTATATTTAATATTGCATGCTCATTTTAGACCTTGTGGTAGTTTTTCATTAAGTATATAGCATCAAAAGCTAACAATGGTATCAGAGCCACAAGGGAGATTGATAGGAGATAGGGAGAGCCACAAGAGAGATTGAGAGGAGATAGGGAGATCTCATTTTCAGAATTTTTAAAATTGCTTTTTGGCTAGAGTCTTTCCACAGGGTTGTAGGAAAACTCGTGAAGACTAGGACTCAGCATAGATCTCTTTCCACTAGATTGAAGGATAACTAGTGAAGTTTATTGATTTTTAGAGATCTAGAGATTTAGATGCATTTGCTTGTTGCTATCTAAGTTTTATTGCAGGAGATTAGTTTCTAGTTGCAGCAAAAGAGTAGACATTGAATATTGAGAAGACCCAAGAAGGAGGTCCCCATAAAAGATTGAGGAGACCCAAGAAGGAGGTCCCCATAGAAGATTGAAGACTGCAAATTGTAGATTGAAGAAATAAGAAAGCAACTCTAGTGAAGATTGAGAAGGAGGAGACCCAAGAAAGAGGTCCCATTGAAGAACTTCTAGATTTGGAAGATAGAAGATTGAAGATAGAGGAGGACTAGGAAAAGTCCTATTGAAGATTTGAGGAGCTGCAGAATTTGAAGACCCAAGGAAAGAGGTCTCAAGCAAACTTGGAAGGAGAAAGAAGAAGAAGGCTAGAGAAGCCCTATTGAAGAAATTGAAGAAGTGGCCATTGGAGGAGATTTGAAGAAATCTCAAGGTAGAATATTGCAAGAAGGAGTAGCTCCTAAAAAGAAGAATTTAGGACAATTGTCGCCATCCGACAACAAGCCCAAAAGGAAGAAGGATTTGGCAAGAAGTTTATCAAATTTTGGAAAGAATTTTGAAGACCTCAAGACATTCAGATTCTTGAGAAAGAGGCCAAGGAAAGAGGCTAGATTTGAAGTCAGAATTTGACAAGAATATTGGAGGAGAAAGAAGCTAGAAGAGGCCACCAAATTTGAAAGTTTTGAAGACAACCATAAAGGATTTGAAGGCTGATTTGCAAAGGAGGAGGTTGCTGATTTTCGAGGCAGAAGTTGAAGGGTCACAGGACAGCCAATTGAAGGAAGGCTTGACAAAAAAAGAAGGTAACAATTTGGAGGAATTGAATGTTGTTTTTGGACAACAAGATAAAGGAGAAGAAATCAAAATTTTGGAGCAGCAAATTAAGAGATTTGGACTGCAAAATTGGGCAGCATTAGAAGGAGAAAAGAGAGCTACGATTTGGAGAAATTCAGGGTAGATTTGAGAGAGCTTTGGACAGCAAAGTGAAGGAGGAATTGGCAGCATTTGAAGCTGCAAAATTGCAGAATTTTGGACAGCAAGAGGGCAGCACTAATAGCTGCAAATTTCAGAGTTCGAGCAAACGAATTTGGAGGAGAATTGAAGCCACAAAAAAATCAGATTTTTGGGCAGAAAATTAAAGGCTAAAAGGCAGAAAATTTGGGCAGCAATTAGAGCTACAAAATTGATAAGTTTGAGGCAGCAATAGAGTAGAAAGGAGAGCTACAAAATTCACAAATTCAAGACAGCAAAAGGTGAATCAAATCACCAAGAAAGCTAGCTACGAAGGAGGCCAAAAAAGGTTTGAAAATTGGTGTTATTAAAGTATTTTATCCAAGTATTATTTAAGTTTTTGAAAAGCACCATATTCAAGTTTCTAAAATAGCAAAGGAAAGGTCTCAAGTTTATGTCTTCAAAGTTGAAGAAGATAGCATTCACATCGGATTAAAATCTGCAACAAAGAAAGGAGAAGTTAGATATGATATAAGGAAATATAAAATATCAACTCCTTACTATATTTTGAAAGACAAATAAGCCAATATTTTATAGCAAATATTGGAGGCAATATACTATCCAAAAAGGCAAAGGTTTTGGCACAAATTAAGAAGCTTGGAGTCACCAAAGAAGAAACCACCAAGCATAGAGCCAAGGAGGAGCCATTGTAGAAGAGTAGCCAATGAGGAGGAGCCACCATGGAAGAGAAACCATCGAAGAAGAGCCATTACCAAGCATTGAAGAACCACCAAGCACAAGTGGAAGCACCACCATCTTGAAGGAGGAGCCACCATAGTGGAGAAGAGCCACCATTTTTGGATAGAGAGGAAGATAGAACATCATTGAAAGAAATCTTAAGCACCATAGAAGAAAGTGTTACTCAAGAAAAGTTGAGATGTTGAAGAGTAGAGTCTGAGCGCCAGAAATCAAGGAGCCACCAAAGCCAAGAGCAAGCACCATTACAAAGAAGTGGAGAACACCAAAATCAATGAGCCATTGAGATAAAACCAAATGCCATTTACGGTTACGTTGGAAAGAAGATATTGAGTATAGAGGAACTAAAAAGTAGGAGTATTTGTGGTAAAGAATTAAGTTGTTGCCAGGTGTAGAGGAGAAGTAGTGTATTACCAAGCAAAGAGGAGTAAAGGAGCATTACAAAGAAAAGGAAAAATGCTACATAGAGGAGAAGCAGTGCATTACCAAGCAAAGAGGAGTAAAGGAGCATTACAAAGAAAAGGAAAAATGCTACGTAGGGGAGAAGCAATGCGTTACCAAGCAAAGAAGAGTAGAGGAGCATTACAAAGAAGAGGAATAGATGTTATGTAGAAGAGAAGTGCCACCACTTGGAAGGACAAAATATATTCATAAGAGGAGTGAAGAGTTACATTGCCAAGTGTCATAGTGCAGAAGGTAACTCCAACTAACGTAAGGGAAGTGAAACATCTTCTTTGCATGAAGGACAAGTCATACAAGCATATTATTGAGATAAGAATGTAATGCAAGTGAGTAGAGCGCAACACATTCGATGGTCAGAGAAACCAACCAACACTAGGAGGACAGTCAAAGTCTTAGAGAGCACCATACATAAGGAAGAACATTAAATGCAGTGAAGAAAGACATCATTTTGCATTGAAGTCTAAAAAGTGGACAGCACCTAAAATAGAGTGCAAGTTGCAGAGTAAAGAAGTCACAGGAGAAGCAGACCGAATACGTAGCACGCCATATTCAAGAAGGTACATAAAATATTCAAATCAATTTGCATTTTCATAAAGGTCAAGGAGGTATAAGGAATATCAATACTAAGGTTAAGCTTAGTTAATCTATTATGCTTGAGATTAATTAAATGAATGGAGGTATAAGGAATTGCATTGATGAACTATAACCTTAGATGATTTGTTGAATGATTTGAAAGCTTTTTGAAGTAAGGAGGATTTAATTTGAAAGCTTTTGGAATTACTTTATTTGAAATTCAAGCATAGAAATATTTGCAAATAACTTGACTTGGAGGAATAAGGACTTCTACATAGAAATTGAAATATTAAATTTGCAAATATCCTTATTTTCTAAATTTCTAATTAGGGAGTTATAAGGAATTCATCACCATCATAGGTTCTTGAAATTTAGAAACTATATTATTGAAAATTGAAAGATATAAGAAGCACAACATAGAGTTGTTAGAAAGTTGGAAAACTACATTGGAATTAGTCTCTTGCTCAAATTAATGAGACATAAGGAATCCAACTTAAAGTTCTTGAAGATAGAGAATTTTATCAATTGAAATTGCATCAAAATTATCTTTAGCTTTCTATTCATAAATAGGGAGAAATAAGGTGAAGACTAGAAGTTGAACATTAGGGAGACAAAAGGGATTCAACTCAAAGGAAACCTTAGAAAGCTAAGTATTTTATCAAAGCTATTTTACATTCAAAATACTAGGGAACTAAAAGGAATTCTACCTAGAGATTTGACTATTGTTTGATCATTCTCCAAACATTAGGAAAACAAGATATACTACAATATTTGAAGAATTGAAAGTTAGAATTTGATCATATACTCAAATTCAACTTAAAATTTAAAATTTAAAGAGATTGGGAGACATAAGGAATACAACAATTTCTTAAGATAATGGATAAGTTAGCAAGAGGAACATATCATCACAAGATATACTATGAAAGGATTCAATATCAAAGTTCATACAATATTCCATATCAAAAATGCAAAATCACTTCAAGCACAAATGATTCTACAAGTCAAAATGGAAAAGACATTTGGATTATTGATTCTGGTGCAAGTCATCACATGACAGGAAATTTACAATGGTTTGATTGCCTTGAAGTCACTAACAATCTTAGGTTGAAAATTGCAGATGGCAAAACCTATCTTATACATGGATATGGGTGTGTAACACCTAGTACATCATTTCCAAATCTTTTGTTACATAATGTAATGTATGTTCCTAGATTAACATCAAATCTTATTTCAGTAGCCAAATTGGTAGAGAGCAAAAGGATGGTTGATTTTAGATATATAAATGGAGTCAATAAGTGTCTCATTATAAATCAAAATGAGATAGAAGCTACAAGATCAATTCACAATGATATATATGCTATAGACTCAATTGGGATTTCACAAGATATTGTTGTAGTTCAAAATAACACTAATAGATTTTCTGAGAGACAGACTACAGGAAACAGGAAATCAGTCTACCATGGAAACAGATGGGTGAATACAGGATCCAGATGAAGAAAAATGAGAGGGCAGCAAAATATTGCACTACAGAGTCACTTACAGATCAAAGAAGAACATAAACCTGATCAGATTGAAAAGTACCTATAGGATGAAGATCCATATTGAAGACTAAAAGTCTTCAATAACCAAATAATGTAATACAGAGGGGTGTTGGAATATATTACATTATTTGGTACATGCTAATGTACCACCTTGGGTACATCTTTAGATTAGGAGTGTGTCTTAGATTAGGGTTTGAGTATTTACTTTATGCAATGTAATAAATGCACAAGTAATATTAGAATGTGCAAAGTATTCAATAATGTAAATGTGCATCATAGTCCATGTGCACATGAGTCCATAGAATAGGAAAGTGAAGAGTCATAGGAAGATGGAAGGCCAAGAGTCACATCCCATTATATATTGGCCTTTGTGTGAGCATAACATATATCATCTTGTCATTTCATAGGACAATGTAGAGTAGAGTAGAGTACAAGTTAGATACAATGTAGAACTTGTATGGAGCATGGAGTATTTGAGATCTCCACATTTTGTATGAAGATACTATTTTCGTGAGCTTTCATTAATGGCAGTTTTATGAGTAGTTACAGAAGTTTCTTATGAGTTTTACATGCTTTGTATATTGCCATTATCTTATATTTGATATAGCATGCTTATTCTAGATCTTGTGGTTGTTTTTCATTAAGTATTTAGTATCAAAAGCTAACAATTGTGTCCAGCTTTTTTATCCCATTAACTAAGGAGTCCAACTCAAAACTTTGAAATTGATGCCTGAATTCTTGTAGTTCTTTTACCTCTTCACTCACTTCTTCTAAATATTTGTCCTGTGAGCGCCCCTGCAGCCATTTCTTATAGAAACTCAAGTGTCCCGAATGTGCCTTAAGGGCTTAATACCAAAATAATCAGCATGAAAAGGCAATTGTAACGCACCTAGCAAAAATTTGACCTTTTTAGCGGCTCAAAAATAATTGTTGGAGCTATATACCAAAACAATTGTTGTGACAAGACGATGGCAACAAGTAGGTCTCAAAATGACAAATTTTTTCTTCATGTGCGCCTCTCCCCCTCAATTACTGCACCCTTCAGGGCAATCCGTTCTATCAAAATGGCAAAATTCTTTAGGGTTTGTGAGATATTGGGTCTGTAAGATTCCACCTACAGCTTAGTCGCGCCCATAGTAGTCAGACTCTTTTGGACTCTCGAGTACTCGGTCGAGTCTGAGTCCGAGTGGGATCAACCGCGCCGAGCCCACTCCAACTTTTTTTTTCCTGGACTCGACCGAGTCCAACCGAGTCCTGGGCCGAGTCCGAGTCCGAGTCCGTCTCGGACTCCCGAGTCCCAACATCGGGACTCGGCTGGCCAAAAAATAATGTAAGTTTGAAAAAAAAAAAATTACGTCTAGGGCGGTTAAGTGTTGATGATGCTCCATGACTTAAGCATCCACGTTGGCCAGTGCACAATCACGAACAAGACGCTGAAATCTTTGTTTATTATATTAACGAGAGAATGTGCAATTTTGCTTCTCAAACCTTCAGAATGCTTATCCCTCAATTATAATTTATTTTAATACAAATATATCTTTCGTCGATGGATACATCATCCGCGTCTTGTTTGGGAATGGGAACCGCTTCAGAATGCATGTATGCATGTCCTGTAGGGTGTGGCGATTCGGGCGGAGAATGGCATGATTTTTGGAGGCGTTCGATCAAGGAAGGCTTGAGGCCACTAGTGCTGAGACCTCTTCTGGAAAGTTCGTCGCACAGTTCTTGCACCTTCATTTTCTTCCATTCTTTTCTCTCCTTCAATGCACCCTCTCCCGTCGCCGTCACTGCCACCGTCACCATTGCAGCCAATACACACCACCACGCCGCAATGGAAAAAAAATTAAAAACGATAATTTATTTCGCTCTGAAACCCTCGACCGCAAACAAAACAATTGCTACGCACAAAGCTCCCCCAAAATAATGAATGTCGCTTCTACCTTGAATTTTGGTAAGTAGTTTTCAAAAACGGCTTCCCATTCTAAAACCGGAAAAATGGCTAGGATTAAATATTAGCTTTATTAATATTTGAAGAATTTTTTTTCAAATTTTTTTTCTCAAGAACCTTTTAATAAAAGTAAAGTTAATAGATCCCAACCAACCATCCAGGAAATCGAATCTAGACAACCCACCGATTATTTTTAAACATGGTATTTGAATATTTTATTTATTAAACATGGTGGACTAAGTTAGGGTGATTTCGTCCCATGGTTTCTCTATTAAACATGGTATTTAAATATTTTATTTATTAAACATGGTTGACTAAGTTAGGGTGATTCTGTCATACAGTAAAGTTTATCATTATTTAATGTTTTGTAAAATGTTAATAATGTTTTTGAACTTTATATATTAAGTTTTATTTTATCATTATATTATTTATTTATAATTTTATAAACCAAAGTGGTCATGCCTGCAAAGGTCATAGTCTGTTCCGAATCCTCTGAGTGCACGCCAGACCGACAACGATGGTATGAATCTCGAGCGACCGATGGTCCTCTTCATGTCGGGTTATAAAATAATGAGGTGGTATAGGCTTGTTGGGGGCAGCCCCTGTAGTTTGAACCTTGCACTTGGTAGTTACTAAAAATAGTGTGGATGTAACCAACTCCCTATGTATCCACAAAAAAATAATTATAAAACAAAATTATTAGCTTGCTATTAGAATATGCTCCTTCCTCTTGTTTATTTCTTATTTGTATAATGTTGAATGTTGAGTAAGTGTGTTAGAATATACTAATAAGTAATATGCATGAAAAAACTTATTTTTTCAAAACAAAATTGTATTTTTTTCATTTTTTCTTTTTTCCGAGTTTTTATTGAGTCTTGTCAAGTTTTTTTGCCGAGTCTCAAGTCCGACTCCCGAGTTGAACTTTCCGAGTCCGAGTTTTGCTACTGTGGACTTGCGCCTATTGAAAAACCCCTATGATCCCTGTTTGTAAAAACTCCTACAATTCCTGTCCATAAAAACCCTTGTAATCCCTCTATTGTTCAGTTCTACTACCTCCTAAATATTCTCTAAAAAATCACTTTGCTTAGGTCAGGATTTTGTCGTCTTCGAAAACGCTCTCAATATGCCCAAAAATCCTTGCAAGATTTATTTATTTATTTTCAGGTGTTCTAGGTTGGGATTTGTTTGGTTTGTGGGCTCGTAGATATACTTGTCTCCTTCGTAGATAATGTCCAACCTAATATTTCAAGGCACTAACTATGGAGGATTCCACCATTCCCATAGTTGCACTACTCGTCTCTAAGGTACGATGCAAGTACCTTCCCTAGGCTAACCGCTTACCAATGCACCACATAACTCAAACAATCAATATCTTCCTATCAGTAAAAGCTTCTCCTATTCCTCAGGGGATCTCCCTATATACCCAAGGGTACATGGGAGCTTGCAACCATAGACGGGTGTTGTCTAAGGCTTTGGTACGAGTTTAATCACCCCTCACTTCACTAGACGTTTGATAGGAGAGTATGAGATTTATTTCCAAGTTACACTTAATAACTTGGATTGTAGTTAGAACACAATTTTGTATATAACCAAATCTAGAGGTTATGCAATCCTTTAGACTTGGTTGATTGAATCTATACTTCAAAGAATAAACTCATAGTAAGAGAACAATAGTTAGTATATTAATCAATTTGATTAATTATACTTAACAAGATCTAAAGTCTAGTAACATCTCCCCAAGCCTAATTTGGAAGAAGGAAGTGCATTTTCCATAATATCTCCCATGAAGAACTATTTCCTTCATTCCAATATTGAAAGAACAAAAGTGACTAAAAATTAGTGCGAAGTAGAAGCAAGATACGGAGTAGTTGAAAAAGTTGTCTAACCAAGGCAAAAGTGTCAAACCAACAAACTGTTGCCATCATATACCATGTTATAAGTGCTGCAAACAAGGCAAGCACAAAATGTCATACAAAGAGGGAAGATTCATGTGACAAGGTTGTTGAAGCAATCAGAACAAAAAAATAGCAGCTCTCCAAAGTGTCGGAGAGGTCCAAAACATAACCAGCTAAATCAGTATGTTTCAACCCAAAAGTGAGTATGTTTTAACCCAAAGGTGGCCATGTTACAACCCAAAAGGCTACAGAGTGCATGTGGAAGCAAAATGTCAAAACAAAAAAAATAGCAGCTCTCCAAAGTGTTGGAGAGCTCCAAAACATAGCCAGCTAAATCAGTATGTTTCAACCCAAAAATGAGTATGTTTTTACCCAAAGGTGGTCATGTTACAACCCAAAAGGCTACAGAGTGCATGTGGATCATAATGTGAAAACATGCTACCAAAGAAATGCATCAAACATGCAAAATCACCAACAAAGTGGTATTATAAAGTAACCCAAAGTCTAAACTAGTCAGTGTAATTGTCTTCAAATATCCCTATGGCCATCAATCTATCTCACCGAAGTGTATCCATAGCAACAGCTGCAACCACCAAGTTGGCTAGGCAATGGTGCTGGATACAAGATTCACTTTTAATCAATCATATATTCTTGAAATATGAATACAACAAAGGATCTCCTAAGGATGAGCTGAATCTTAAGGCACCGACACAAAGTACACAATAAATTATGCATTTTCAAGACAAACAGCATAGATAAAATGCCCATATTAGGAAGTGGTGCCCCTGGAATTTTTTTGGATGAGGTTTGTCCAAAAATACTATTAACAAATATGGAAAGGCAGTGGCTATCCAACATATAATCCTCAGACAAAATGCACAATAGAATGCCCTTAAAACTTTGAGCATAGGGGTCCAAAAAATACCTTCATATGACAAAGATACAACCAATTGAAGAAGAGGTGTAGGAAGTTGCCTTGCAATCCCCATAGATTGTCAAAAGAGTAGTAAAAATTAGCTTTGGCTTTGGTTAGGAATAAAAATTTGCTTGAAGAACCTACATTTGGCAGTACAAATTGTTTGGGTGGAAGGTTCGTTGTGTTGGACAAGCTAGATCTATAAGGATATTTTATGACATTATTAATAGATCATGCATTATTAGCTAAGAGCTTTATTTAATATTTCTTGCATGTAATGATCTCCTAAATCGGGAGTATCAATCTTCTAGTTTGTAACCCTAAAGCATGTATTAAATAGGCTCTTGCCTCAATGAATGAATTGCTTTTTACCATCATTGGTATCAGATCAGGGAAATCTAAGTATGCTTTGAACCTGCAATGTTACGCTGATCTGGTTTATCAAAACGGATTTATTGGGTCTGATAAGGGACAATCGTCGTTCTATGACGACAAGCCCTTCTACTTGTTTGTCTTGTGCAAAGTTTTTTGATTTGAAGCGATACACAAGGCAAAATATTGTCTTGATTGATTGGAGCGAGGATCAACATGACCTCTGTCTCAATCAAACCATAAGCAACAAAGCTTTGCGTCAAAAGAGCTGCAACAGAAGTGGTAAAACGGTTCCTTTATTTATCAGATCAGGTGAGGCCATATTGGAGGATGACCAACAAGGTTTACCAGGCAAGTGACATATGATTGATTGCCCATCAGTGTCAAAGACATCGAACAAAGAGATATACTGCAAGTTCTAGGCTGACTGCCACTTCAAGCAGCTTCTCAAAGGCGGAACTGAAAGACAGATGTAGATAGGGGTGAGTCCCTTCCCGAAACGAGGGAATGATAGGTTTTAGGAGAGGGAAGGATGGCAAACTTGGTTAATCATCATAATACTAAACTAACTTGCAATTCTCCCTGATGGATGACTAACTAGACAGGACGGATAGCCAGTGACTGACGACTGCAAACGGGTTAGTCCAAATAGATTGCCCCTGATGAGTAAGTTACGGACCGATGAGTCTAGATAGATTGTGGTCAAACGGATAGGCTTAGACGGATTAGGCCTAGACAAATGGTTGACTGTCTAGACCGATATCAGATAGGTAACTCCCAGACGAGTAGCTCTTAGATGGATGACTACTCGCCTAGACGAGTAGCTATAGGGCTCAAATGGGTAGGCCTAGACGAATAGGCCTAGATTGATGGTTGCAAGGCTCAAACGGGTAGGCCACGACAGGCCTAAACAGGTCCTCAATGCCAGTAACCTGCAATCACGTAATTTTCCTGCCAATCCTCGAACATGCCCCTGAGCGTTCCTTCCTATAACTCTGCAAAACAACATTGACAACACAAGTCTGCTTCCAGTCTAATTCCTAGCATTCATAACCTGGATACCTGCAACACAAGACAATGCTCTTCACACACAAATATGCACAATAGTAGAACAATTCTCATTGATGTATGGATATCTTTACAAAATGAATGAGGGGGTCTTTATATAGGATAGCCCTGGCAGTTACAACAACTACCAATCCCCCAACGTCCCCAACCGAATACTTGTTACACACTTAACTAATCTTGCCCATAACTAATTAGTCTGGAGCGTAACTAATCAGTCTGAGACTTAACTAATCAGTCCTTAACAACTCAGACAAGTTCATGACAGCTAATTTGTGCGTAACTAGTGTTTATTCCCAAAAACTTATTAATCAGTTCATACCAATATGACAGTTGATTTACAAAACAATATTTTATATCCAAAATTCCAAAACAGTACATAGGCATTTTATCAAACAGTTCTGAATATTCATTTCTTCTTAGAACTGTTGTCTACATCTATCCTCCCCTTTGAAGTAGTCGATGTCCTCAGCGACTTTCTGTGTTGTCCTGTCGGAGTTTCAGCATCCTTTGGCTCAGCAGCTTGGAGTCCTTCCAATTCCTGAACCCGGAGCTTGAAGGCTTCTCATTCATCGCGAACTCTCTTGGCATAATTGAAATACTTGGCCCATTCAACTCCCATATTGTTGGCCCTATCTTCCATTTCCTGGAGTTTTGACAACTCCGATTCGCGCCGAATAAAGATTTCCTTCATCTGTTGCGTTGTTAGGGTTGAGGAAGATGGTTCCCTCTGAGCCAACTTCGCCTTGAGATTTGCTTCGCGCTACTATGATTGAAGCAATTCGTTGCGCAAAGCCTCTCGTTCCTTCTACCAGGTAGCCTCACTTTGACTCTTCTGGGCCACTAATTCTACGTTCTATTGCAAAAGCAATTCCTTGGCGAATTTTTTGCACAGTGTCTCTTCCTCCAAGGTCACAATCACTTGCTCTCTTTCCTTGAGTTGGTCACTAACGTTCAAGCATTCTTGTTGTTTCTCCATAATATGTCGCAGAGTGTCGTCCAACTGTATGACATCTTCTACCAACTGCGTTCTTTGTCCTACAATTCTACTTTTGTCTGTTGCAAGTCTCTATCAAGATTTTGCCTTGTCAAATTCAACCGCTTGATCGCCTCCACTAGCCAACACAAGTGGGCTATGAAGTTAATTTGACTGTACATCGGTAGTAATTCGGGTACCAGCTCCACTTGGGGCCTTTGTTTTGTGGTGCGTTGGGAAGAAGGATTATTACCATGGCTGAGAACGTACATCTGTGCTGGCTCCAAATAGAGGGTAGGTGTCTTATCTTACAATTTCTCGATTCCCTCCATAGTCTTCAAGTACTCGGTAGGCAAGGTCCATGGTTGTTCTTGGTAAATGTTGGAAATCTCTGCTCGCCAGCTTCCCTTTCCAGCCCATTTAACCAACTTGTCCAGCTCTTCTTCTACCATCAATTGCCATTTCTTCCACTACCCTACACAAGTTGCATCAAATTGAAGTCGCAAGTTGTCAATCACATGGGTTAGTTTGGTAAAACATGCTACTGCTTGTTGATCAATGCGGGCACCCATGTCTGGTGGATCTAGAAAGTTGGGCAGTTCTAGCATTACGTGTTCAGACCATCCGTCCTCGGTTTCCACCTCTTCCCCCGTTTCGAAAGGCTCCTTTCCTTTCTCGGAAAGATCAATGGGCTTAGTTGCTTTCCCTTCTGTAATCATTGGTTGTTCGGCCAATTCTGTGATTGACTACTCTCGCCGACTGCCATAACATCCTACGGAGGTACTTCAGTTTGTTGTGAGCCCTTCCCTGTAAATTTCCCTTACCCTAGAACTGTTGTCCTATGTTATTTTAGAATAAATCAGATCTGAAAAGAATTTATTCAAACATGCAACAATCACACAGATGGCTGGAAAAAATAAACAGCGTGAACAGCGGAAATCAAATATATTTCTGAACCTGAAATATTACAAATAAAGGAGGCTACAACTACAACAGGACACCCTGCTCTCTTGCTGCCTTTTTGGCCAGCAATTTCACTGTTCTTCTCCTCCTAAGCTTGCAGTTTTCCTTCAGCAATTTGTTCTTCTTCTCTTCTTTCTGTGTATAAAACACTCTTGACCTTCTCCTTCTATCCTTGAAAAAGGTAACCCTAATCTCTCTGACCCTAAGATTAGATCTCATCTCATCTTGAGATGTAAGGTTAAAAATAGAAAATCACTTAAGTGAATTTCAAAATAGAATCACTTAAGTGAATTACAAAATAGAATCACTTAAGTGAACTTAAAAATAGAAAATCACTTAAGTGAATTTCAAAATAGAATCACTTAAGTGAATTACAAAATAGAATCATTTAAGTGAACTTAAAAATAGAAAATCGCTTAAGTGAATTTCAAAATAGAATCACTTAAGTGAATTACAAAATAGAATCACTTAAGTGAACTTAAAAATAGAAAATCACTTAAGTGAATTTCAAAATAGAATTCGAAATGTCTCGAACCACTTCTAGCACGTTCATACTGAAGCCTGTGCAAGAAGTTCTTGTCCGAGCTACATTTCTCAACACTCCCTCTTAGAGAGGAAGGAATTCTACACCAATCCAAGTTTGTCTCTAAATGCTTCAAACTTCCCTTTCACTAAGGGCTTGGTCAAAATATCAGCTACCTGTTGATCTATGGGAATATACTAGAGCTTTACGACTGCCTTTTGAATCTTGTCTTGTATGAAGAGATATTTAATGTCTGTGTTTGGACTTGTCATGAAATACTGGATTCTCAGAGAGTTTGATACAACTCTGATTATCACAGTATATCACCGTGGGATCCAACTCCTGATCAATCAATATTGTAAGCAACTTGCAAAGCTAGATGGCCTCACAACTATCTGCATCACTTTTGGCGAAGCCCACACTCTGCAAGTATCCATCTATCTTGGAATACCATGCTCTCGATGCTTGTTTGAGTCCATATAAGGCTTTCTTCAGCCTACAAACATGCAACTCTTCCCATTTACCTCAAAGCCCTGAGGCTACTCTATGTACACTTCTTCCTCAATGATCCCATTAAGGAAAGTTGTCTTCACATCCATTTGATGAATCCGCCATCCCATAGATGAAGCTAAAGATATAATTGCTCTAATGGAAGTGTATCTGGTGACTGCAGCAAAATTCTCCTCATAGTCCACTCCCTCTCGATGTTGCCTTCTGCAGCATGTTTAATTTTGTAGAGCCACTTGGAACTCAATATTGACTTCCCCTCCGGTCTTGGCACTATGTCCCAAACATCATTATTCATGATGGAGGTGTACTCCTCCACCATGGCATCCTGCCAAACCTGTTGGTCTGTTGCCTCCTAAAAACTGGAAGGCTCTGAATTTATGATGTTACTCATCAATGCCATGTAGTTTGAAAACTTCCTTGGAGGTCTGCTCTCCCTAATCATGTTGCTAGGAGCCTCAACATACTCTTGAGCATCCCTCAATGTCTATGTAAGCCATCGAGGTCTCCTGATAGAACTGGAAGGGGCTAATGTCTCCACCTCCTCACCTGAAGGTTGTTGTCCTAAACTGGTAACCACTGGTGTCTTCGGTGACCTTGGCTCAACCTTCGGAGCTTCCTGCTCCTCATTCTCTATCACTAGAATAGGCTCATGGGACTTCCTGGATGCAACGTCCTCCTCAAACTTTACATCCCTGCTCACTACTATCTTCCTCTTCTCTGGAATATAAACCCTATAAGCTTTTGAAGTCTCATTGTATCCTACAAATAAACCCTTCCTACTGGAGGGCTCCAACTTGGTCCTCTTCTCTACCGAAACATGGATATAAACTGGACATCCAAAGATGCGAAAATGACTCACCTCTGGTTTCACACCAGTGAATGCCTCCTCTAGTGTCTTGTCCTCCAAGATCCTGTGAGGACACCTATTCTAGATGTAGACTGTTGTGTTGCATACTTCTGCCCAAAAAAACATCGGCAAGCCCTGGTCATGAATCATGGCCCTAGCAGCCCCTATGATGGATCGATTATTTCGCTCTACAACCCCATTCTGTTGTGGGTTGTATGGAACAGTCAACTCCCTATTGATTCCCTGCCGCTTGCGAGAAACCATCGAACTCCTTGGAGGTATATTCACCCCCATTGTATGATCTCAAGACCTTGATCTTCTTCTCTATCTGGTTCTCAACTAGAGCTTTGAACTCTTGAAACCTACTAAAGACTTCATCCTTGGTCTTTAAGAAGTAGATCCATGTCTTGCGAGAGAAATCATCAATAAAGGAAACATAGTACATGCTACCTGAAATTGATGCTACTAACATCGGTCCACAAACATCCGAATGTATAGATCTAGTATCTCCTTAGACCTATGCTTGCTGTTTGGGAAAACAGCCTTGGCATGCTTGCCAAGCGTGCACCCTCTGCATACTCCCTGTTGCTCAATGTTGAACTCTGGAAGACCTGTGACTATCTCCCTCAGAATAGGCAACGCTCTATGATGCAAGTTCCCCATCCTCTTGTGCCACAACTCACACAAGTTGTTATCGCTATGAACTTGGGCTCGAACAGGTTCACCCTTCAACCTGTATAAACTGCCTTCTCTAACCCCTATCACTTGTGTTGTTTCTAGGCTAGATTCTTTGGTCTAATAAGGACATGCTGGTTCTTGAACTCCACTGCATAACCCTTATCCTCCATAACCGAAACTGAAAGCAAGTTCTTCCTAAGACCTGGAACAAACAAAACATCATCAAAGTCTAAAGAGTTCCTTGATTGGAGTCGAAAAGGAATGGTACCAATTCCTTCAACTAGATATTTGGTATCATCACCAAGCTCAACCTAAACCCCTGAGTCCTGCTCTTGTAGATTGGTAAAACACTGTCGGGCTGATGTCATGTGTCGAGATGCCCCACTATCCACATACCAAGCATCTCTTGGAACCGTGCTGGTAGAAAGGCAAGAGACCAATGAGAAATCCTTCTCGAATTTGGCAGCAAACTCGCTCATCTGATTTTCTGCAGAGGCTGCTACCCGCATCTGCTGTTGCTTCCCTTTGCCCTTCTTGTTTGGACACTGTGATGCATAATGGTCAAGCTTATGACAAATGAAGCACTTGATCTTGCTCAAGTCCTTCTTCCCTGACTGTGAAGTTGACTCCTCACTCTTTACCTTACCCTTGTTCGGTCCTTTACCTTTGCCCTTCTTGGTTTGCCCAAAGAGAGCTAGGTTATCGTCACCACCTTTCTTGTTGGCCTTTGACTCCATCCGAGTCTCCTCCTGGATGAGATCATCCCACAGTTTTTCAAAGGTGGGAAGGTGCTCACGAACACAGATGCCTTTGACAAATGGTTCCCATGAAGCTGAGAAACCATTCGATGCCACATTCACCAAATCTATGTCTTCAACCTTCTCCCCAACTGTTGCCAGTTGATCACAAATATGCGTGATCTTCATCAGGTAGCTGGTAACGGTGTCAGATCTGGTCATCTCCATAGATCTGAGTTTGTTCCGCAATATCATCTTCTTGTTTATGTTCTCGCTCTGGTAGAGGCTAACCAGGGCATCAAACATCTCCTTTGCCTTAGTCTTCTCGGATATGTGAGGAATCAAGTGATCCTTCACTGCATCCAAGATCATCCGCTTGGCCTTCACTTCCTTCTTTCTATGAGCTGCCAATTGCTGCGGATATGTAGGCAGAGTCACATCATCCTTGACAATATCCTAGAGATCATTCTCTTCCAATAAGAACATTACCGTAAATTTCTAGGGCAAGTAATTGGAGGCACCTTCCAATATATCCTCAAATCTGAGGCTAGTTGCTGCCATCTCTGAGATCTGCTGTACAAACTTTCAGATCTGATATGAATGACTCAAAAAAATAAAAAACTGTCCTGCAAATAAGCTTAGTCCTTCAAACAAAAAATATGAAACCCTCTAACTGCTGGTGGTTGTTTTTTTTTTCTCCAGCAGAGATCTACTGCTGTGAACCCTTGAGGATCTCAATCACAGAACCTAGCTCTAATACCATGTAAATTTTCCTAACCCTAGATAACTGCTGTCCTATGTTATTTTAGAATAAATCAGATCTGAAAAGAATTTATTCAAACATGCAACAGTCACACAGATGGCTGGAAAAAATAAACAGCGTGAACAGCGGAAATCAAATATATTTCTGAACCTGAAATATTACAAATAAAGGAGGCTACAGCTACAGCAGGACACCCTGCTCTCTTGCTGCCTTTTTGGCCAGCAATTTCACTGTTCTTCTCCTCCTAAGCTTGCAGTTTTCCTTCAGCAATCTGTTCTCCTTATATAAAACACTCTTGACCTTCTCATTTTATCCTTGAAAAAGGTAACCCGAATCTCTCTAACCCTAAGATTAGATCTCATCTCATCTTTAGATGTAAGGTTAAAAATTGAAAAACACTCAAGTGAATTTCAAAATAGAATCACTTAAGTGAATTACAATAAAAATCACTTAAGTGAACTTAAAAATAGAAAATCACTTAAGTGAATTTCTAAATAGAATTCGAAATGTCTTGAACCACTTCTAGCACGTTCATACTGAAGCCTGTGCAAGAAGTTCCTGTCCGAGCTACATTTCTCAACATACCCATCCACCGTTCTAGTCTCATGCTCTAGAGACACTTCCTCTTCCACTGAAATCAGATGTTGTTGTGTTCCTTCAAGTAGGTTTTCAATGGCTAGCGGAACGAGTGGTTGTTTGTTATTTATCCTACCTACTTTTGCTTCTTTTGTGGCGCTTATGTTTGCAAATCTGCCTGTTGCCTTTGCTATCGCCGCTGCGAGCATATCCTCAAATGAGAAATCCCGTAGGTTGTCTGTAAAAGAAGTCCTTGCAAACAAGGATTCCAGAGGTACTTCAGGTGACTCTAAATTGTCCCAAAATTGTGCTTCGACTAGATATTCTGTAGTCCCCGCATATACAGCAGTACTGGGTCCCAATGGTACGTCTTGGAGAACAGCAGGGATTGTAAAACCTACCTCCGCAATATCGGTCCCCTTACTTTGTGACCTCATTTGTTGTTCGATTTTACAAGTCACTACTTGACTTCGTGTTATCTTTTCTGTTGCTTCTCTTGCCACTAGTTTTGTTGATGGTGATGGTGGAAAACATTTCCACCTCTTCTTTGGCAGTTTTACTGCTTCCTGTGCAAGTGTAGCAACTTCCTTTGATGGCAACGTCTTTTCTTGCATTTGTGGTGCAACATCCTCCCCTTCGAAATCTTCCAATGGGCCGTCTTCCAATGAAGTCTTACTAAACCGTTGTTTTACTCTTGGCTTTTTCACCGACGTGTTCTGCTTTACCTATAATTTTGCATCCTTCCACTACAAAATTGTTGGTGCCAATTTCGGTAAGTCTTTGGGAGGGTCCAATCCTGGAATTTGTAATCCTGATCTAAATGTTGTATCTATAAATAATCGGATGGCATAAAAGGCCATCTAAAAATTCTTGGTGGTCCTCATCAGGAAATTCTGAATAAGAAGTGCCAAGTAAGTTGCCCAATCATAAGCAACGCCCTTCTCGATCCCTTGCAAATACAAGATCATCCATATTGGGAGATCTGAGCTTCTTTGTTCCCCGAACAACCTGGCCATCAACATATTCATAATGCACTGCAATCCCGTATTCGCTAACTGAGTCTGTTTGACCCCTCGGCTACCATGTGTCAACAAGGCTTTGGCCTCTTCCTGTGTCAGGGTTGTAATACTCTGAGTTAGTTGTGGAGTCTTTCTGGGGTCGAATCGTTCATTTACTACAGGCTTTTCCCTTTCTTGGCAATCCAAAAGTTCTTTGAAATGCCTCGGCTAAGAAATCCACCACTAGTTCTTTGTCTTCCACTTGTACTTTGCTGACATTTTTTGCTATATCATAGTTCGGCAACATCTGCATCAGGTACTCCTTAAAGAATTCTTTGTCAAAATTAGGGACCTGTAGAATGAAATATACTCCAACTACCTTGATCTTTTGCTTAACTGGATCATCTACCGGTGCCTATTCCCACCATTGCCGACAAAAATCTCCCTTTGCATGAATCCATGTAATCTCCTTAATTGGTACCTGATCCTTTTCAAACGGTTGCACTTCTTTACTCTTTTTTCCAAGTGTTGCTTCTTGCACATGCCCTTGTTTACCCCGAGCCTTCCCTTGCTCTGGGTTTGACAGTTATCCCCGCATCACTCCTTCAGTCTGGCCATGTTCTTGGTGATGGCGGAGTTGTTTTCATACGATTGATTCTAGCAATTCTTTGCCTCTTGGGGTTATCAGCGTTCTACCTCCTCTAGAATGTTCGGGTTCATTGATCCGAACCTAGCCCGATCTCTGCCTACTCATTCTTCCCCTCTCCCGACAATCATCTTGTCTGATGGCACCTCCTCCTTGATAGTTTCTCTGCCAAACGATTATTGTCAGGATGGCTTCCCTACCGGATGGTTCTTCCTATCTGACGATTCCTATTAGGACGGCTCAGCTACAATAGATCCAGATGGCTTGGCTTCAAACGACTGCAATTGAGACAACTCCTCCTTAGACACCTTCAGTCTTGACAGCTCCTGCAAACGGCTGCAGTTCAGACGGCTATAGTCCAGACGGCAACAGTCTCAGACAGCTGCAGCTCATACGGGTGGCAACTCAGACAAATGGTGGCTCAAACAGCTCCACCTCAGACGCCTCAAAATCCGGATGGCTCTTCTCATACGGCTCCTTCTGCAGACGGCTCCTCCTCAGACGCCTAGAAATCTAGGCGCTATTTTCTTAGACGGCTGGAACGCATCACAACCAAAACCGGTTCATGCGATTTCTTTCTATACTCACCTTTCGTTTGACTGTGAATCGAGGGACATAATAGCTTGCACTTGCACTGTGAATTTTGAAGTTTTTACGAATCTTACAATCTATCGAATGACTTGTGGCATCTAAATAGCTTTCGTCTTGGAAAAATTCTTGGTGCGTAGGTGATTCTGCCTAACATCCAACCCCGTTCTCCTCAACGAATGCTTCCCTTGCGCTCTGCCTATGCGCTACTGCCTACGAATGCTTTGGACTGAATGAGCAATCCTTCACCCTAGCGTCCAAATTTATAGACTTTATTGCTGCCCATGCAACTGCCTGTTTAACTGCCACCTTCGTCCCTGAGTTCCATAAGTGCGCCACCTCGCCACCTTTACATGCGAATGTCGTCTTTTTCCCTTTTTTGTCCCTTTCCTTATTTTGTCTTTTCTTGTTTTTGTCTTTTTCTTATTTTTGTCTTTTTCTTTTTATTTTTATTTTATTATTTTTTCAAAAATGTTTTTCTTTTACCATCACCTAGTGAAGCGCATGGCAACGTCAATGCAGACTTCCAATGTTTCCAACGACATTTCCTCTTGTTGATAACTACAAGTCCCTTGTCTGCTGAAATCATTGTCGCCATACATTGCTTCAGTCTGTTGGTGATTCTAACGATTTCCTCAGCTTCGAGGGTCTCCATCTCTGGCTATTCTTCCCGCATATCATTTCCAATCCGTATGATACGCCAATTTGCCCTATCCTCCTCTACCGAATGAATTCTTCCTTCCACTGGAAAATGATGGAGTTCCCTTGGATCAGTCCCGCTACTGGTATCCGAATGTCTTCCCCTTACGACGTCACTTTGATTCCGCCATCATTCGGATGGGTTTTGCCGACTATAGGACGGATAAGTCCTAAGCAGCCGTCATCCAAACGGGTTTGGCCGTCTATAGGACGGATCTGTCTTGGGCAGTTGTCGTCCAGACGGGTTCTGTCGTCTGTAGGAAAGATCAATCTTGGGCAGTCGTTATCCAGACAGGTTCTACCGTCTTCCAGATTGATTCTTTCAGTCCTTTCGTAATCCTAACAAATAATTATGCTATCATCCATATAGTAGAATTTAGTCCTATTCTGCTCCTAACGGTTGTCTGTCTTTTCAACCAGATGGTGGTTTCCTCGTCATCCGATGTTTCGATGGATCCTTCCTGTGGCTTGCCCTTTGCCTCGAAGTCTACCTTCCTGTATTCGAACAACTTCTTCTTGGTGTGCCTAGTTTTGGCTTGGATTCCATGAAGGTACTTGATCCCTATTCTTGAATCCATGTATCCCTCGAGCTTGCTCGAATCATCCTCTTCCCCTTTCCGATCGAATCTCTCTAATGTTGGGTTGCCGCACTCCCAACTGCCCGAGATTTGGGCGGTCCCTCGATCGCTCGTGGTGACATCTTCGGTTTCTACGAGCTCGTTGAGGTAGACCTGATGGTCTATCCTCATGAATTCATAGTTGTTGGTTCATGAATTCATAGTTGTTGGTTGGTTTGGACTATGTCTACAGATGGCCATTGCGGTCCATTCCGTGGACTACTCGACCTATGGGTAGCAGGAGGGGAATTTCTTCCTCTCGAGCTACCGGGAAGGAGACCAACCGAACTCTCCCCTTGGTTGGGCATACTTGGGTTACCCAACAGTCTTGATGAACTTTTGGGGTTACCCAAGTCACCTCTATTCCTGGACTGGTCAATAAGTACTGCTCTAGTGTTTGGTTATGCATGATACTGCCTCAAAATCCTTAATCTTAGATTTTAGATGTCAACTGCCTCTTGATTCCTCATTTCCCTCTTCTTCCACTTCTAGTTCTTGTTCTTACAATGCGACATTCATGAGGGTTCGAAGTCATTCTTCTGCTTCATCCCTTGAAAATTTAACATGAACTTGTAATCGCCTTTGCTCTCCTTCACGAGGTTCCAACTCCCTCTGCTCGATTACAGGTTCTCCTTCCGCTCCATCCCTAACAATCCCACCGGGTTCTCCACGTTCGTAGGATCATATCTCTAGTCGTGATTCCTCTGTTGTTCTTCCATAAGTGTCTCCTGATGTTTATAAGTTAGTCACATTCACCTGTGCCTATGCCTTGTACACTTTCAACTTAGAACCATTTATAGTTTCGGGGCATATTGTACCATCCAATTTCTTTAATCGAACAGCTAGAAGGGTCCAAGCCATAAAGTTTTCAACTTTCTTGGCTTGATTTCTTGTTTTCCATTGTATTTGAGCACTAAATCAACGATCTTCAAATCCATCTTCCTAAGATGCTTATCATGCCAGTACTTGCATCTTTGTTGAGCAATCTTTGTTGCCCATTGTGCCATCACCCTCTTTTCTCCTAATTGTACTAGTGTTGTGAGCCTTTCTTCCATGCTCTCTTCATCATTCAAGCGGTGCTCTACTGCTATTCTTAAACTTGGTACCAAAAACTCAACTGGTACCACCGCCTCCTGCCCGTACATTAATTGAAAGGGTGTATCGTTTGTGGTTGATTTGAAGGAAGTCCTGTACGCCAACATGTCTACTGACGACGCCTCCTCCTGTCTGTGACGATGGCTCCCTTCACTCGTTGATTCGTCGTCGTTATGCATTGTTTTTCATTTGTTGTCTGCTTCGACGATTCCCTTGGCTTTGAGGTATTTATGGCTGCTATTCCGCCTAACAATCATTCCCAATTATCCTAATTAAGCGCCACTCCGCCATTTCCTCCTCTTGCTGACGACGTCTCACCCCTTCTTCGACATGTGGGTTTCTTTCCCTTGTCATTTTCCCGACTACGTCCAACATTGTTCTCTGCCTATCGGCATCGACCTTCATTCTACTGACAGCTACTCATTTTGCCGAGTGACTGACGGCCCTCTCTCCTACCGTCACCCTAACGGACTACTCTGTCGTCATTCTAACAAACAACTCCTCTATCATCCTCCTGTTGACTACCTACTTTATCGTCATTCTAATAAATAGCTCTTCTGTCTTCATTCTTTTGGTTGCCTACTCTGTCGTCATCCTAACAGCAGACTATCGTCCTCTTTGCAACCTGGCGGCCTCTTCTGTGAGTGTCGTCATTCCTCTTATTTTCCAGTCTTCCTTGGTGTGCCAAACTTGGAACAAGAGTTCTTGGTGGTACTTGGCTCCTATTCCGGAATCCTTGTCTCCCTCGAAACCTTTCCATACGTCCTCCCCTTGTTTTCGGGCGAATCTCCCTTGTTTGGGACTATCGAACTCCCAGTTGTCCGGGATTTGTCCGGTTCCTCAATCGCTCAAGGTGACTTCTTCGGGTTCCACGGGTCCCGCGAAGTGGCCTTGACGGACCCTCCTCGTGAACTCGTGAAGGTTGGTTGTTTTGTACTATATCTGCGAATAGTCCTTGTGGCCTATTCTGCCGATCACTTGACCTACGGGCAACAGGAAAGGAATTTCTTCCCCTCGAGCCACCGGGAAAGAGATCAACCAAACTCCTCCCTTGGCCAGGTATACTTGGGTTACCAAGAAGACCTATCGATCCCCTTAGATTGCCCAAGTTACCTCCACTCCACTCTCCCTCAGGTAGTTATGTTCTTGTTGGTTCTCCTTCTCTGTTTTGGGTTCCTGGCGACAATTGCCTTAAGACCCTCAACCTTCAATCCTCAAACTGTCTTTGTGGTTCACATTCGGCCAATGCTTCTCTATAATGTATTGAGAAGTCAGAGTTTGTGCTTGAGTCATTTCCTTCGCCATCTATATGCATAGGCCATCTAGATTTTTCTTGCACTTGTCGTTGTAACCTTCTCACTTCTCTTCTCTACCTTCTCAATTGTCTTGCTGCAATTCGGTACTCTTGTACCTCCGGCCTCCCTTGTGGTCCTCTTATTAGCTCATTATCACTACTTGAGCTATTCCCTATTCTTTCATCCTCCTCCTGGGGAATTAGTGGTTCATTATTTACATCTTCTTGAACCATTTCAAGGAATCTTACCTTTGCTTGTTGACTTTGATTTTCGTCCCTTTGTCTTCTTCTCATGTGATTGGGACTTGGATATGGGGTATTAGGGTCTCTTTGAGTAGGAAGGTTTTCATCACTACTTGAATCTTCAATCCATCCTCCTCCATTTCTGGATTGTTCTAGAACTTCCCTAATATCTCTCCATAGTATTTCAGCAGTTTGTTCTTTGCTTATTCAATATTCTACGGAATCAGCAAGTCCTTGTCGTGATCTTTCCTCAATTCTTTCCTGTGGTTCGATTGTTTCGTCTTGCCCTTGTCTTTGAGGATTTGGTGGCATCAAGTTTCTATTCCTTCTGGACCTTCTTGTCAACGGAGAACTAGAACTAGTAGTACTCCTACTGTTCAATTGAATTCTTAATGTATCTAAGGACGAGCTTTTGGAGCTTAAGGAGAAAAGGCTACTTTCTGAAGGTGTTGCTTCATTGCCATCGATGCTTCCCCTTAACTCCTCTGTTTGCCTTTCTATCCCTTGTTCAAGTTCATCTAGCTCTGCTCGTCTTAGTTCTTCCCTTTCATTTTTCGGTTCAGAGTTTCATCCAATTCTTGAACCACTTGTTCTCTCAATCGTGTATTATACATTCTCAGAGTCTCATACTCTTCTTGTAATTGTTGTGTTTCTCTGATCATCTGTTGCAAAACTCTGGATTTTGTTAATTGGCACGGCTCCTCTTCATTTTGAGTTTCATCCCTTGATTCCCTTGCGTCAGACTCTCTTTCTTGCAATGCAACATTGGTGAGAGTTTGGAGTCTGCTTTCTTCCTCATTATTCGGAAATCTGACATGAACTTGTAATCGTCTACGCTCCGTTGGTCGAGGTTCCAATTCTCTTTGCTCAATTACAGGTTCTCTTTCTGTTCTAAATAACCACTCCAGGTTCATTCGCTCATCCTCCTGAGCAACATCAAGATTAGCGGTTCTACTAGGTTCTCCTCGTTCGTAAAACCGTATTCCTTGGTGTGGTACTTCCGTTGTTCTCCCAAAAGTTTCTCCTTGTGATGACTCTAAGTTAATTACATTCACATGTGCCTTTGCCTTATACACCTTTAACTTAGAACCATTCACTGTCTCGGGGCAAATTGTCCCGTCCAATTTCTTGAGTCGAACAACCCCATTGTCCAACACTTCTACCTGGAAGGGTCCAAGCCATAAGGTCTTCAGCTTACCTGGCTTGATTTCTCTTTTGCCATTAAACTTAAGCACCAAATCACCTGTCTTCAAGTCCATCTTTCATAAGTGCTTATCATGCCATAGTTTCCTTCGACGTTGGGCAATCTTTGTTGCCCATTGTGCCATGACCCTTTTCTCTTCCAATTGCACGAGTGTCGTGAGCCTTTCTTCTAGGCTCTCTTCGTCACTTAGGCGGTTCTCCACTGCTACCCTCAAACTTGGTACCAGGAATTCAATCGGCACTACCGCCTCCTGCCCATACATTAACTGGAAGGGTGTATGGTTTGTTGTTGGCTTGAAGGTTGTCTTGTATGCCCACACAACTGTTGGCAAACATTCCTCCCAATCGGCTCCTCCATGTTGCATGTTTTGTACATTATAGAAACTAGGACCTTATTTGTTGCCTCTGCCTATCCATTTGCTCTGGGATAGTACGAGCTGGACAAAGAATGGAAGATCCTGAATTCCGTGGTCAGGTTCTAAATAATTTCATTGACAAAATGGCCTCCCCTATCACTTGTCAATTGTAGGGGAATCCCGAACCTTGTAATAACTTGTTCATACAAGAAATGGGCAATGCTCCTTGCAGAGTTATCTGGTAGGGCTCTCGCTTCCACCCATTTCGTCAAATATTCAGTAGCTACCACAATATATCGACACCTCTTCTTCCAACTTGTTCTGAATGGTCCCACAAAGTCCAACCCCCATCTTTCAAAAAGCTCTTGAGGCTGGGAAGGGTGTAATGGCATGAAGTCTCTCCTTAACGGCTTTCCCGTTCTTTGACACGTATCACATGCCTTAACATACTCTTTGGCATCGTGATAGAGGGTAGGCCACCATAGTCCAGCTAACAACACTTTTCTTGTTGTTGCATCCGGCCCCATATGACCTCCGGCTAATCCCTCATGTGCTTCTTTCAATGTTGTTTGTACTTCATCCTCCATGACACACCTTAAGATTTGGTCAGCTCCCATTTTGTACAACAAGCCAACTACAATCTTACGTTTTTGCATTGTCATCTCCTTTGG
This sequence comes from Wollemia nobilis, assembly GCA_028583015.1. NCBI lineage: Eukaryota > Viridiplantae > Streptophyta > Pinopsida > Araucariales > Araucariaceae > Wollemia > Wollemia nobilis. The sequence goes on from JAQPPZ010002512.1 coordinate 7,468,148, forward strand.
CAGCTCTCCTGTTGACAGATATTCCCCTATTTGTTTATACCATGCTGGTACTACACTTATCATAAACAATTGTGCATCTGGGAATTCATCTTGTATACCTCCTTGTGCAGGTTCTCCAGAGCGAATTCTTGAAAGTTGATCCGCTATTACATGTTTCTTACCAGGTCTCACTACCACTCGAAACACGAATTCTTGTAATGTGACGAGCCACCTGCTCACTCGCCCATATATCATCGGTTTATTGATTAGATACAACAATGCCTGATGGTCTACATAGAAGGCAAATGGGTTGGCTAGTAGATAGTGTCGGAATTTTTGTACTGCATATACCATTCCCAATGCTTCTCGTTCTGTCGTGCTGTAGTTTTTCTCTGCCCTGGACAACAACCGACTTGCAAAGTAAATGGGCTGATCTAGCCCAAACTGCCCCTCCTGGGCCAAGGCGCATCCAATCGCAAAATTTGATGCGTCAACATGGACGTGAAATTCCTTTTCCCAATTTGGAAATACCAAAATGGGCGCACTTACCAAATGTGCCTTCAATCCTTCAAAAGCCTTTTGGTGTTCCTCCGCCCATTTGAAAGGAACACTCTTGCGCGTGAGGGCATCTAGTGGGTAAGCAATTTGTGCATAGTTCCTTATGAACCTTCTATAGTATCCCACTGTTCCTAAGAAGGTCTTCATGGAACTTACGTCGTATGGTTCTTCCATCAACAATACTACGCATATCTTATCTGGATCCGGCTTCAATCCTTCCTTATAGACAATATGCCCCAACAACTTGCCATAAGGTACCAACAATACACATTTTCCAGGATTTAGTGCTATTCGGGCATTTTGGCACAAGCCCATACATTCATCTAATGCCTGTAAATGTTCGGTTGTTTTGCCATATAGAGACCAATCATCAAGAAAAGCTTTGAAATTTCCTGTGGACATTTGATCAAAGATATACAAAATGATTCTCTGGAAGGTAGCAGGTGCGTTACATAATCCAAATGGCATTCGATTGTATGCGTATATGCCATTCTCTACTATGAAAGTAGTTTTCAACTTATCTTCCTCCGCAATGTTGATCTGATTATAACCCGAGAATCCATCCAAAAATGAATAGATCTTGTGCCCGACTACCTCTTCCAGTATGGAGTCTATGAATGGGATTGGGAAGGGGTCTTTTATAGTTACGGCGTTCAAGCTTCGGAAGTCTACACAAATCCGGATTTTGTTTGCTTCTCTCTTTAGGGTGATTACTATTGGTGACACCCATTCGCTCATCGTAACTTTGAAAATAATGCCAGCCTCTAGCATTTTCTCAATTTCGGCATTCACCAAAGCTGCATATTTTGGGTTCATCCTATATGGTCGTCTCCTTACTAGCTGCGCACCTTCAATTAAAGGTATCCTATGTACGCACAACTCTAGTGGTATCCCCTTCAAATCTTTATAAGTCCATGCAAACACGTCCTTGTACTTCATAAAAATTTTAAAAGCTGTTGCTTTTAGTACAGGATCCCAATCATCTCCACATTTTATCATCTTTGCTTCTCCATCTTTGCCAAGGTTTAGCTGCACCATCCTTGGTCCTTCGTACTTCACTGTATCTGGTTCTTCTACTGCTTTGAGTACATCAATTGGATGGGCTGGTTTATCTTCAATAACCGCATCACCCATTGTGTACTCTGCGAAGTTTTTTGGAAATGTCCACTTCTCGTTTTCTTGGTCTTTCTTTATTGCAGATCTCTTTCGACTACTTTGGCCCACTTCGCTATCTCCTTTTCTTCATCCTGGTTTTCGTCTTCTGCATGGATGCACAAACACTGTGGTGTGAATACTTCATAGTCTTCCATTTGCCAATGGAGGAGTCCTTTATCGTCATCTTGTTCATCTTCCGTGCAATCCTCAAGTTGCAATACCCCCTCTTCATCAAGTTCGTATCCTGTTTCATTGTCCAATGATGAGCTCCCTGATTCGTCTGAAGTTGCAATATCTTGACTTATGGATTGATTCTTGAGGTTTATCATATACTTATGTTGGCCTTTCTTAAATGTAAGGCTCCTCCTCCCAATTATGATTCACTTTTGCCATCCGTAGCCATCCACGTCCGAGCAATGCATCATAAGCTGGTTTTTGCATTGCTATTATTACGAAATCCAAGGTAAAGTCTTGATCTGCTATTCGTACTTTCTGATTTGTCAGTATGCCTTTCATTTCTATCCCGTACTGATCTGCTCCATACAACCGAAAATTTGGGGACCATAATGATGGTGCCCCAATGCTTTTCCACATCTTTTCAGGCATGACATTTACGCTCGATCCTCCATCTACGATTACCTGAGTTAGCTTATGATCCAATATCTCCATGTGGACCAAAGTTGGTTTCTTTCCTGCTTCAATCATCAGTATTGTGGGGTCAATAAACTGCTCTTGCTTTATGGTGGCAACATCTCGTACTTCTACTTTCTTGGTCTTCATCATCTCGCCTACTATGTGGCATATAGTTCTGGTAGTGCACCAAGCAGATTGGACATTTTCACTTCTACTGTCGTGCTTAGTACTTGTGTTGCCAAACGTTCCATTGATGATTGCTTGCTTAATATCACCTCAGGCTTTTTCAAGGTTTTCTCCTAGAGCAATCTTCCTTGCTTTTCTTTCTCGAGCTCTTCCTTCACCATGTCATGGGCTTCCTGCCATCGCTCCTTTTCTTTGGCAGGGTTTGGGTATTGCTCAATCTTCCGAGCTTGAGCTCTTGTTACCGCTAGCACTTGCTTCTCATTTTCTTGATGGCCACTCACTTCACCGATGTCAATTAAATTGACTTTTTGGGTTCCACTGGTACTTGCTTTGTTTGGGCAATTTGCCTCCTTGTGGTTACCTGGTCCACACCATCTACACATGTGAGTGATATTATTTCCATTCGAATTTCCTCCAATCTGTGGTTTGGGGCAATTCTTTGCAAAATGTCCCCATTCTTGGCAATTTCGACACTGTATGATTGGTCTCCCGTCCAAATCATACTGTAATCGACTTTGACCTCCTTGTCGATTACCTTGCCTTCCTCCTCGATGGTTATTTCTATAGCCACCACTTGTTGCGCCTTGTCCATTCCTTGAAGTATTTATTTGTTCTTCTTGTTGCACTGTCATGGTCTGGTGCCTTGCTCCCTTCAAGTTAAATGGACAATCGATATTTGTGTGCCCTTCAGACTTGCAATCTGAGCACCAAATGTCTTTTCAGTCTTTCTTTGCTTCGCCTTTCACTTCTTTCATCATTTTATCGAACTCCTTCCTAAAAGAATAGATAGCATTTTGTACCTTGTCATCGATGTCGCTATCTGATTCTTCACTTCGAGGATGTCCTACAATTCCGGTCGTCGTTTGCTTTGCTTCACTTTCGAAGTTCTTTGCCTTCTCTAGTGCTTTTGCATATGTGGAAGATGGTACAACCTTCATTTTCTTCCTATATTTAGGTAGTAATCCATCAATGAACCATATTTTTACCAATCCATCAGTAGGTGGCATCTGCATTTTATTGGTTAATTATTTTAGTCTTCTATTATAGGTTTTGACATCTTCCTCCTTTTGTTTCGTGGCATAAATTTCTGTTATGATTTCAGTGTCATCTCTTAATGGTCGGAATTCATTTATAAATTCTTGTTGCATAACGTTCCATTGTCCAAAGGGTTGCGTACTTTCTCTCTTTAAGTACCAATCTATTGCCATTCCTCACAATGTAGCAGGAAACAATTGCAACCATTCATCGGGTTGTGTCACTCCATTTGCTTTCCAAATGGTGGTGCAAGTACCAATATGTCTTGTTGGATCTTCTTTTCCCTCTCCAATAAAGGGTGGGCATTTCTGCTTGCCCACTCTATTTGCAACATTTGCCATTAGGTCCAGTTCGACCTCTTCATCACTTGACGATGGTTCTTGTGGGATTCTACCCCACTCTCTTTCTACCATTGGTGGTTCGACTTGTTGCTCTTGCTCTGGTGCTTCTCTTCCAAATAGTCTTCGTCCCAGTTCTCATGCGTCAATGCTTCGTGACCACCTTCGCAAATAAACGATATGTGGTTCTGGTCTTCCTTCCCAAGTGCCCATGCGTGGTTGCTCTAGTGCCAAACTCCCATCTTTTGCACCCATTGGCAAACTTCTCTCCGTTGGCTTAGGTGTTACCATCCACTCTTTGTTTCTTTGTGCGCTTGCTATGTTAGCATCTTCAGTTATGTGAACATTCTCCTCGACTATTTGGTGTTGCTCTTCTTGCACCTCATTCTCCGTTGTTAACAACAATGTTTACCACCTTTCCCTTTCGGCTCTCGGACTTTCGTCGTCTAGAGGATTCCACACTCTCTCCACTTCTAGTTGTGTAAACTCGTCCCTAATTTGCACTCCTTGGTTAGCCAGTCTTGCACTTCTCCTCATAGGTTGCTCTGTAGTTCGTATTTGATTCCGTCATCGTCGTCCTTGCAACCTTGAATCTGTCATTCACCTCCTTGTTTGTCACGCTTGCTTCTTCCTATCGACCCGAACTTGTTTAGGCAACGACACCAAATGTAGCACAACAATGAGAATTCCCAAGGATGAGGGAATGACAGTTAGTGGACCGAGGAGTTGCAACTTTCAACAAAATACGTTCTTGACAACTTATCCCTGATGATGGCAACACAGCTTAGACAACAACTTCCTGGTATGATGGCATGCATATATGACGGCGACCTTGTGTGACGACCAATCCTCAAAACGACACCCATCATGATGGCAATTTGAATGACGGTGGGCCTCATGATGACATGAGGGCATGATGGTCCTTTCGAATGTCGGAATCTATAATGATGGCGTCAGCCTTGTATGTTGGCATCGGCAACCAATGTCGACGCCAGCTCTGTATGCGGCATCGGTTCCTAGATGTCTACGACTTATGCTCCGACTTTTCTTCAAATTGCGTTTGTAATCCAGTCTACGTCTCAGCTCATCAACCTGCAATAATAACAATATAAGCACAAGATCCTAACATGCTACCATCATCATGCAAGGACACGCTTGGAGAACAAAATAAATATGCTTGTATTACTAGAATGATACAACATACATAAGTTACAATCTATGACTGTGTTCAATTTCACCAACCAGCCTTCCGCTATTACAGTCTACACTCTATACATCATAGCATGGATTGTCATGCCTTAAAATGAAATGAAGAGGGTCTATTTAAAGTATTATCCTGGTGGCTACTACAACCAATTCCAAGACGTTTCCCAACTACCAAAACTGACTAATTATTAGCCTTAATCAACCTTAGCAAATGACATGATTTGTTAAGGTTTTACAATGGCGGTTCTATTTGCATTTCATTATCATTTTCCTACATTTCATCTAAACTTCCATTTCATTTCATTTAGTCTAAATTTCCATTACATTTCATGTAACTGCATTTAATGTGTACCTTTTTACAAACACTTTTTACTTTTGTTTCTTAGAACTACTATCTACAGGATGTAAGTCTAATCTCTACCATACTCAGACCCTCCATGAGGCCATCTATGTGGATCTATTCATTCAAATCTTTGAGTTGTGCTATCGATTCTCTTCTTGACATCTCCAAACTTTTCCCAGTTCCAAGTCCTTATCTTGGATCTGATGTACTGAAGCCTCCTCACAAAGTTGTACATCTTGGTTCCATGTTGAGGTTTGCCTTCCTTCCACAGTTGTTGCACTCTAAGCCTGAAAGAGTTGTCTCTGAACCACATCAGTTGGAATTTGAATGGCAAGTGTCTGGCCTTGGATTTCCACAGTTCTATCACGATTAGCCAATGATTTGAGCCTGCATTGTTTAGGATCTTCACCCTAGGAATGTGTCCATGAATTAGAAAATTGTCTGATAGGAACCTATCTAATCTTTCTAAACTGCAAGCAAAGCCTTGCCTCCTATTAGACCAGGTCATCAGGTTGTTGTCTGGCATGACATCCACCAAATGGAGGTTTTTGATGTATTCCTTCATGAGGTTTGTGCTCCTGTCTAAGCTACTATTTCCCCCCAACTTCTCTTCCAAGGACAAGATGATATTGAAATCTCCTCCTATCAGGGCCCATGCTTGAAGGAATTGGGTAATAATGCAGTTTATGTTCTTCCACCGACTCTGTTTCTCCTCCAAGATAGTAGGTGCATAGACATTCATGCAAAGCATAACTTGGTTTGTTTGCCTACTCTATGCTGCTACCGCCAAGAGACCCTAGCTACCCACCACTTGGTGGATAACTACCTCTTTAGGGTCCCAAAGGCATGCAATGCCTCCCAATGCCCCTTGGGAGCTGAGTGATTCCACTCTTCCAACAAGCCACACTTTCCTTGCAATTGTCTCCATCTCTTCCACCGACACCTTTGTCTCCTAAAGGAAGACGAGTTATGGTCGATTTGTCTATATCATTCTTCTAATTTCATTATGTTTTGAGGGACTCCCCTTGAGTCCTCTAATGTTCCAGGAGATGATCTTCATTAGTATTGGGGGCTAAAGATGTGGGTAAGGGCATTGACCTTACCTTCCGCTATTAGCTTTTCTCCTTCTTTTGCCACATGGTGCTAATTAGTTTTGCGTCCTACCTTTTGATTAGTGTCCATTTTCATCTTCTTACTTGTCTCCTGGCTCACCCCTCCTAATTCTGGTATAACATCCAACCCTGGCGTATGTGTGTACAACACCAGGGTATTGTTGGTAGATCCGATGAGGTCTTCCCTAGGATCTGGGTTTTTTGCGGTTCCTACCTTTAACAGATTGTTACTCTTATTCTTATTTTCCCCCTTGTTTTCCATGGGTAGTCTGTTGTTGGCTGGTTTACTACTTCCTGTTTGTTGTTCTACACGGCTAGGGTGGTGTCAGGAGTGCTATTTACCTTTTCTGGCACAAATTCCTTCCTCCCAACATGGAACTATGTCTCCAGGACTTCTGTCTCCATTGTATCCTCCTCATCATCCAAAAGGTCATCAATGGGGAGATTGCCAAACATATTGTTTGACACCATTGCCTGATTTCTCACTGGCAATTTTTTTTGGATATTCTTTTTCTTGGGCACTTGGAACCCTTTAGGATCTGTTTCCTCGGTTCCTTACTCTAGGATCTTATGTGTCCAGTCTCTTGCTAAATGGCCCATATTCATGGCAGATTCTACAGCAAAAAGGTATGTTCTCGTAATCCACCTCCTGCTCCCATGTTTCCTCCCCAAACTGCAGAGTGATCTTTTTTGGGAGAGGTTTGTTAAAATCTATTAGGACACATATCCAAGCATAAATAATTTGCTCAAATTTATATGTACTATCAACAACCATCATGAGTGTTCCTAGGGTATTTCCAATTGCCGTAAATACTGCCGAATTCCAAAATTCTACTAGCAAGCCAAAAAGTCTCACCCAAACTGGAGCTATGGATGGCATCTCTTCCTCCGTTTTGAATTTAGTATGCCAAGGTTTCATAGAGAGATCCACCCTTCCAAAAAACCATGGCTGCCCTTGGAATATCTGTTCCTATCTTCTTCAAAAGGAAAAATAACAACAAAATAACCATTGGGGTAGGTAGCGATTTGTAACTCACCTTTTGTTCGCCATTGTTTAGCAGCCTACAGTTTAAATGCTAAAAGGATCGGTCTGAACCCCATAAATCAACATATCAGCCCTCTCCTCTCCATGTCTTCTATTCCGTTCTGAATGTCCTCCATATTCACCTTCACTATCAGGGAACCATCCGCCACCTTTAAACACCCTATCGCAGTTTTCCTAGGATCTGTCTTAGGCATCCTCAAAGGTCTTCATGGTGCCCTCAGGTTATTGATCGCATTTGGTTGGGGTTGTTCCCCACAAAGGGCATCCCTAAAATTCATTTTTGGGGGTAGCTCCCCTAACTCCTTCCCCATATTGGGTATTGGTACAGTCGACTCCTTTTGCCCTCAGAACAGTCTTGCTCAAGTTCTAGATCATATCAATTTCCCCTGCTTCAGCTTCTCTGGTCTAGTCCACATCGTGAATTTTCTTTCTAGTTCTCTTCAACCCTTGGCCTTGTTTTCGTGGTAGACTGTAATCTTTGTCTCTTTTTGCACTGTAAATTGAAAGTGCTTGTTGCTTTTTCCTTCACTCTATGTGGCTTGTAAAAATTGGTTGTCTACTGCATTTTGAATCCACTGCATTTCCTCCAGTTGCACCTTTTCCTTATTGTAATCATCCTCGTCGAAAAGTTCTTGCTGGCCACTATGGCCAATAGGCCCTATCCTCTATATTTTCTTTGCAATTTTGTCTGAAACCCTTCAAAACCCTCGTCCCAACTCTCTCTTCCGCTTCCTTAATCTGTGTTTATTGAGCCTTCTACATGCAATGGCGGCAACACTGCATGCAAACACTAGCAGAGCTCGCCAAACAAATTTATTGTCCTTTATAATTTTTTAAGTTATACTTTATGAGCCATATTTTATGTTTGAATACATAAAAAACTTTGCAAATTAAAAAGAAAAGGAAATAAATGTGGGATTGAACTGAACCAAACCGAACCAATTCAGTTCGATTTGGACTTTGGGTCCAATTTTGGACAAACTTGGTTACTATGCTAGAAATTTCTAGACAGTCCTTCATCTTCCAAATGTTTTTAAATTCTTCCTTACATTCCTCACTAACTACTTTTGCTTCCTTTATTAAAATAAATTCAAGACTATAATCTAGATTAATTCCTTAATAACCAAAATACCGATTTCATTGTCCCTTTTTATTCTTACTTATGGAATTTTCCCCACTTCTTGTAAACACTTGTGATATTTGTTTTTGGTTTCCCAAATCAATAAAGTCCCTTTATGTCTCCTTTTCTGTTTGTTCTTACTTTGAGGGTCTTACTCTCCTTTTTCCACTCCTACCAATGCTTTTCATCCTCATCAACCTCTTGCATTTTTCCATATTGTTTACAATTTAACTTATCATCTATAGATTTATAAGTGCATGGCGTAACCTTGAAATATCTTCTTTTTTATGTTTCCCTAGAAAGTTACCAAAGTTATCACGTCTGGCAATCCTCCTACTTAGATACCTGTATCCACATATCATATACAAATAGATACAATACCTTCTCGAATACTGTATCCAAACAAATCTGAATACATGGGTACTATATCCAAACGTATCCATGAACATGCCCTTATTTGGTCCATATCTAATACATTTGGATATGGCCTAGACACATCTAGAGTTATATCCATGACATGGTATTACAAGAACACAAAAATATATATATATATATATATATATATATATATAAAATTTTAATTTAATAAACAATGGCAATCCTCCTTTTAATTAATGAAAAAAAATCAAATTTAAAACTTTGTATTTGTGTGAACATTTTTTTGTTATATGTTTTTCTTTTAATGTATAAAATATATACGTTTTTTTAATGTCATATCTAGTTGTATCCATATTAAGGGGTCTTAAAATTTTGGTGTAAATGTACCCGATACCATATTTGTATCAGATAGGTATTCGTTTCCATGCAACATAGTTGGAAACCCTAACATGCAAAGGGCAACTTCCAAGTAATTACTTTCTTATGTTGCCCAAAAAAACACTCTAAAGTGCAATGTATATTTTCCATACTTCTTTCATCATTATGATTCCCTAAAAACCTAAAGTGCAAGAGACAAACTCTAGACTACTTTCAATTTTAGTGAGATGAGAGATGATTCAATGGCATCAAACCTAACCTCTTCCACCATCTTTGCTTTGAAAATTGACTCTGCACCTTCCTTCGCAACTTCAATTCCTTCCATATTTGAAATTGCACATTACACTTTCTCACATTATGCATCCTTCTTAGTTTCTTCAAATGTTTGGTTTGAGTGAACTGTTAGGATCTTCTTCATTTGATAAGGTAGAGGGGCTCTCTTTCCCAACTTTTTGAGAGTGGAAAACGCTTGGTCTAAGCCAACTTCTACTACAATAGGATCCCCTTGCTTTATATTTATGTTTGTCTCATGACCAAAACTTTTCAATTTTTTCTCAATTGTTTAATTAATTTATATATATAATTTTAATTTAAAAAACAATGGCAATCCTCTTTTTAATTAATGAAAAAAACATCATATTTAAAACTTTTTTTTGTGTGAACATTTTTTTGTTACATGTTTTTCTTTTAATGTGTAAAATATATACCTTTTTTTAATGTCGTATCTAGTCGTATCCATATTAAAGGGTCTTAAAAATTTGGTGTAAATGTTCCCGATACCATATTTGTATTAGATACGATATTCGTTTCCGTGCAAAATAGTTGGAAACCCTAACATGCAAAAGGCAACTTCCAAGTGCTTACTTTTTTATGTTGCCCAAAAAATCTCTAAAGTGCAATGTCTAATGTCCATACTTCGTACATTATTATGATTCTTTAAAAATCCTAAGGTGCAAGAGACAATCTCTAGACTACTTTCAATTTTAGTGAGATGATTTCCTATTATTTGAAAAAACTGGAGATGATTCAATTGCATCAAACCTAACCTCTTCCAACTTCTTTGCTTTGAAAATTGACTCTACACCTTCCTTCGCAACTTCAATTCCTTCCATATTTGAAATTGCACATTACACTTTCTCACGTTATGCATCCTTCGTAGTTTCTTCAAATGTTTGGTTTGAGTGAATTGTTAAGGTCTTCTTCATTTGATGAGGTAGAGGGGCTCTCTTTGCCAACTTTTTTAGAGTAGAAAATGATTGGTCTAAGCCAGCTTCTACTACAATACGATCCCCTTGCTTTGTCTTTATGTTTGTCTCATGACCAAAACTTTTCAATTTTTTCTCAATTGTTTATACTTTGCAATCTATTGCCATGTGTCTGATATCATAACATTTATGGCATTGAAACACAATGTTTTCATAATCCACTTGTTGATCCCATTCTCTTGATTTCGATTTAATCTTAAGGGATTTTGGAAAAAAAATTGAAAAATACATGGCAACATATATCCTAGTATATATAGCATACTTTCACTCCTTAGTAGTTGGCTCCCCCTAAATCCTTTAAAGTATTACCAATAGTCTTTAAAATCTCCTTATTGATAAGTTGATATGGTAGTCCAAAATGTTTAATCCACACTAGAAGCCTTTCAAGAGTTTCCATCTTCACAAAAACTTTCTCACTACATGATCTTAAATAACTCCCCTAAACCATGGGCCACTACCCTTACTTTATCCCTGAATTCTTAACTCGAGAACACGATGAGAAAAAAAGTCTTACGGAAGGAAATCATTGAATGAATTGAACTCAATCCCCACTTCCATTTAATACACTTTTCAATCTCTGAAAAACCTCATTGGAATCCATTGAACTTGCATACTAACCCTGTGCTTTTAAAAACCATTATTTCTTATAATCCCGTATAGTAATCCTTGTACAAAGTGACCTAGCCTTTGTATAGATTTTTGTTGAAGTTCCATATGATTCGGACTTTCCTCTCATCTTCTTATTCATTTCATAAGTTCAGGACAAAATAATGGGTGGCGGCCCATGGTTTATGGGAAGAGCTTGCTTGTTAAGACATTAGAATGAAAGTTCTTTGTAGAGACAAATAATTTTGAAAATCTTTTATTGTGGGATCATGCTTTTTGGACTTCCATATCAGCTTATCAATAAAGACATTATGAAAAATATCGGTAACACTAAGGGAGTTCATCCAAAAGGCACCAACTTCTAGGAAACGAGAGTTATCCATGTATATGTGGATATGTGTGTAGGCAGCAAGTCCAACATGGTGCCAACTCAAGTGCCACCTGAAGAGTGAATCGTTGAGTGTGTGCCCATGATATGTACGACCATTCTGAATTATATAAGTCTATAGTTGACATTTGATTTTTGTAGGTTGTCGCACATGGGTGCACAATATCTTATACAAAGTAGTTAGACAGTTACCAATTGTCTTCCACTTATCCCCTCTATTTTGGGTATACAAATATTAGTGGGTAGTTAGCAGTTAGACGGTTACCACCTATCTTCCACTTGTCCGCTTTGTGTATATACATCCCTTGCTTCCACATGAAAAGAGAGAAAAGTTGGATGCAAAATCATAGCATTGTACTTTTGTGGGCTATTTTGAAAGATACCAAGGGGTACAAATTGTACAATCCTATAATCTAAAAGCTAATCATCAGTTGAAAAGTGCTTCGCTGAAGGGGGAGAATGGAATGAAATAAAGCATATAGAAGAAAATCTAGTAGTTGAGTTTGAAGAGCAAGAGCATATTCCTTCATAAAATCGGACACCTCCTATGTAATCAACATCACCATGTTAAATTCCCTCAAGGACTACAACAAGCCCAAGTCCTCCAAGAAAGGTATAAGCCTCAAAACTTTATGAAAGGAGTATCAATTTTGAATTTTCATTTTCATTTTGCTTTACTTGGTCAAATTCAAAAAGTGCCCATCATGTTTGAAGAAGCATCTAAAGAAAAAGTTTGGGTAGATGTTATGGATGAAAAAATGAAATCTATTCACAGAAATGATAGATGGGAATCAGTGGAGCTTATGAAAGAAAAACAAGTTATAGGTGTCAAATGGATTTACTAGGTGAAATATCACAGAGATGGATCCATAAAGAGGTATAATGCACAAGCATTTAGAGTAGATTATTCGGCGACTTTTGCTTCAATGGTGAGATTTGACACCATAACAACTATGTAGGCACTTGTAGCACAACACAAGTGAGTTGTTTCACAAATGGATGTGAAATCTATCTTAGTGGCCACATTTATGAGGAAGCTCATTTTGAGCAACCTCCTGTGTATGAAATTCAAGGTAAAGAACAATTTGTTTATAGATTAAAGAAAGCACAATTTGGGTTGATGCTACGCACGAATAGATAAGTTATTCATTGAAGACTGGATCTAATAGAAGTAGCTCTGAGCCAACTCTCTAAATTAAGAATGATGGTAAAGAAATTCTTATTGTTTGCCTTTACGTTGATGATTTGATTTAGACAAACAACATTAAAGAACTAATGCAACAATTTTGGGCAACAATGGCACAAGAATTTGAGATGTTGGCTATGCGACAAATGCATTATTTCTTGCTATGGAAGTGCAACAATAGGATGAAGGAATCTTCATTGCTCAATACAGGCATGTTACAAACTTACTAGAAAATTTTAGGATGAAGAGTTGCAAGCCAGTCACAACTCCATTATCACTTAATGAGAAATAAACCAAGGAAGATACAAATCCCAAGGTTAATGCTACTCTTTACAAAAGTTTGGTTGGGAGCTTGAAGTATCTCACTGCAACCAGACTAGATATTATCTAAAGAATGAATTTAGTTTCTTGGTTTATGCAAGATGCCCATGAATCCTATTGGTGAGAAGCCAAAAAATATTGCAATATGTGAGTGGTAACAGTATGATGGCAGAAAATATTCATATGTTCATAATTGTGTTAATGGGATATGCAGACTCTGATTGGGCAGGTTCATTGGATGATAGAAAATCAACCTCAAGTTACGTGTTTTTTTTTTGGATATAAAGTTATATCATTAAGTAGCAAGCAAACAACAGTGACACTTTCTTCAGCCGCAGAATAGATAGGAGCCATGTTAGCAAGCTGTTAAACCGTCTAGCTTAGGAGAATTTTGCACTTTTTCAGTTATAGAAGTATAGTAATCTATTGTGATAATATTAAAATTAATCAAATGACAAAGAATACAGTGTTTTATGCTAGAAGTATAGTAATCTATTGTGATAATATTAACATTATTTAAATGACAAAGAATACAGTGTTTTATGTTAGAATGAAACGCTTGTACGTTGCTGTCAATTTGTTCAAGTCTTCAAGATTTGGTGCAAGATGCACAGACAGGATTACAAATTTGTCCTTCAGACAATTAAAATGCAAATATTTTCACCAAAATACTTTCACGCTACCCTTTCACAGATGTAGAGCAACAACTTTTTGTTAAGGGGGAATATGAAAGTGCTGAACTCATAAATTAAATGGTGATAAATAATTGTCATTAGGGCTTAAAATAAAGATTGCCATACTTTTAATCAAGAGTGACTTAACTATAAGCTTCAATTTTATCACTATAATTATACTCTTTTTCATTTTTAGTTCAGTAATTTTTACTTTTAGTTATATATATATATATATTTTTAAAATATTCCTATTTTTAGAGGTTGTTACGTCAAAGATTTTCTTTTTAAATAAACTTATATTAATTGTAATTTTCACAATATTCTCTTCTCAAAAAGAACTTAAAATATTGTAACACTACTACTTGTTTGAACCACAGATTCTATGTATCTCTTAAAATAATAAGAATAATCTATATTTTTTATTTTTAACTACTCTTACAATTGTTTCAAATTTGATTTGTCATAATTTTCATGTCACAAATATTCTTTGTTGCTAAAACTGTAGCCCATCATATAAACTTTCCCGACTCGTTAATTGACTAAAGCTCTAAACAGTTTCTATGTTAGGCAATATGATCCAATTAGACATGCAACTATGAATACAAAATTGAGGTATGAGAATGCAACAAAACATGACTAGCTTCTATTACTATGAAAATAAAACCCTAGAATAAAAGAACTAAACAACCACGGAAAAGGAGAAGGAAAGGGAGGAATAAAAAAAAAATGCTGAAATACAGGCTACTGTGGGAGTGGGGCGTTGCCATGGCTTACCTCCAAGCTGGTGTAGCATACTGGAGTGGACATGGTTCTGAATGTGATGGTGATCCGTTTACCTCCTCCTCCTGCAAGGGGCTTTCTATTTCTACTTGAGCAGGCACAAGAACCTTTTGTGTTGATCCATCAATGCCAATGTCAATTCCGTTTCCTGCTTTCATATTCACCCCATTTTCGTTCCTTCTTCTCACAGCGATTGAACGTGGACGCAGTCTGTTTGACACCAACACAGTGTTGCTTGCGCGGCACGATGTTGACGATGATGTTGACAGTCCGCCGCACAGACCAGGCTTAGGGGCTCCAAAGCATAATTGAGATGACGCCATCTAATGATTATGATTCAACTCAAACTTTCTTAAACTCCTCTATCCACCAGATCTTAACTACGAAACCTTCCGTGTACATCAAAGAACCAGATATAAACTCGGAAAGAATAAAGGGAAAAAACCACCAAAGAACCAGGTATGAACGCCAAAAGGAAAGAACAAGGTGAGAAAACCACCAAAACATGGCCTTCTTCATTCATCTACATTCTTGGAGTGCATTTGACTTTATGGGAAAATGTATAAATGCTTGGGTATATATATGCTTTAAAAATCCAAAACAAAATTCTTATTAAGTATAGGTATTAGGGTGACCATAACCAATGGTTCCTAAAGCCATGCAATGTATATAAAAATAAAAGTTATATTTACAACAATAGATATACAAGTTACACGTTCTCGTAGCTCGTATTTTTTTTTGTCTTTTTATTTAAGATATTCAACTTTAAATTAAGTTAAAAGGGAGATTTATTTTTTCTTGTTTTAGATTTTTGGAAAAGAATATAGAGAGTGTGAATAGGGATCAAGAAAGGATATGTCAACTTTAAATTAAGTTAAAAGGGAGATTTATTTTTTCTTGTTTTAGATTTTTGGAAAAGAATATAGAGAGTGTGAATAGGGATCAAGTGCAAGTAAGGATATGATATATATATATGTTTTTTTTTTTTTTTTTGGAAATTTAAAAAATAAAGGATTCATATTTAAAAAACATTAGGTAACATTGAAGGAAAATCATATTTGAAAGCTCTAATGGAAAGCAACAATACCCTAGCTAGAGAAAAGAGGAAGAACAAATATATGGAAGTTTGATCCAAACTATAAATGTTACATATGAAGTGATGATCAAGAATGAGATGATGGAGCATGGTAGAATGGTTCTTAAATGCTAAGGTTAATATGTAAGTTCCATAGAGGGTTTTTGGAGATCTAAAATTGAATCAAATGGAAGTGAGGATTCAATTAAAATTATTCCATGACTTTTCTTTCTAAAAGTTTTTTGCTAATCCTTTTTTAAGTTCAAAAATCAAGAATAATATAATGGATGGTGGTCCATGGTTTAGGGGGGAAATGCTCTATATTTAAGACCATAGAGTGAGAAATTTTCTATTAAAATAGAAACTATTAAAAAGTTTTTACTGTGGGTTAGGTTTTTTGTACTTCCATATTAGCTTATCAAGAAGATTGTTTCTAAGAATAATGGCAATACTCTAGGGAAGTTTATCCAAGAAGGACCAACTACTAAGGAGCAAAAGCATGTTGTATATACAAGGATATGTGTTGCTATAGATGTTTTAAAATCTGTGTTACAATCCAATAAGATTAAATTTGAATCAAGAGAATGGGATCAACACATGGATTATGAAAACATTGCATTCCAATACCACAAATGTTATAAGGTTCGACATATGGTAAGAGATTACAAAGGGAAAATGATGGAGAAAGAGAGAAAATTGTGGTCATGAGATAAACTTCAAGATGAAGCAAGAATATCATATTGTAGAAGCTACAATAGATCAAGGATATTCCACTCTCAAAAAGAGGTAAAGAGAACCTATCCAAAGTAAAAGTTTTTTTTTTGTTACATAGGAGAGTTGGTAACGACCACTATTTTTAGTAACTGGCCAGCGCAGGGTTCAAACCACAGGGACTGCAACCACCAAACCTATTTGTCTCATTAATTATTGACCCGATGTGAGATGGGGACCATCGGTCGCTCGGGGTTCATACCATCATCGTTGGTCTGGCATGCACTCAGAGGATTCAGAGCAGACTACTACCTTTGCAAACTGGCACCACCAAGGTTTGAACCCAGGTCTCTTCTCAACAAGTGCCCATCCAGACTAGCACTTGCCAATCCACCTAGCCCTTGGGGCTTAAAAAATCCAAAGTAAAATTTGATAAAGGAGATCATAGTTCACATGGATAAATTGTTAGAAGAAACAAAGAATGATACACGCGATGAGGAAATACAAATTCAGAAGGAATTAAAGGTGCAAAGAAAAATGTGAAGAAGATTTTTAAAACAAAGGAGGCAAAAAATGTCAAGTTTATTCTAGGTAAATCATCTTATTTTCCTAAGTAGTATAAAATCTTCACCTTGTAATAAAAATGGAAGTAACGTAGAGGTTATTTGTACTTTAGGGTTTCAAGAGCAGTTTAATAAAAAATGAAGATGGAGGTCATCCATAGTAATTTAGGGTTTAGGGCAACATATGAAGGTAATTGATATGGACAAACATATTTGCACTTTAAGGCTTATAGGGTAACATAAAGAAGAAAGTGTTTTTAAGGTATTTCTTCCATTTCATATCCTTTAAAGCAATAAAAACATATAGATGATAATTCTCACTATGAACATTATCAAAAAAAAATTGAAAAGATCAAGGAAGATGAAAGTGTTGGTGGAAATGAAAAAAAAAGACCCAAGAACCAAAAAAAAAGAGAAAAGGGATATTGACATAGAAAAACAAAAGCAAATATAACAAGTGTTAAAAAGAAATGGGACTAGGCACACAAATAAAAATAAAAAAAATTATGATCAAAATGATATCTTCAAATATTAAGGGCATGAATATGACCCCTAAAAAATAAGGTATTAGGGAATTGATAGGTTGTTATAGACAATATATTTATAAAAAAGAAAATCGAGTAGTAGTTGTTTTAGACATTCACGATGTTGAACTTTGTTTTAGCAAAATTCAAATTTTAGAAGATAATTAGTTGAGTGAGATTTTATCTCTTAATGCAAATGATATCAAGGAGTTGATTGTGAAAACTTAGTAGTTTGAGGAAGCTAAGGAAATTTTTTGATATGAAGATAAATAAAAAAAAATTTGAAGTAATGTGAAGTACAATAAGAGGCACAAATGGGGGCCACACTCCCTGAGGGCATAACAATAGGGGGCCTCCCTCCCTATGACTCAAAATGAAACAATAGGGGGCCTCCCTCCCTATGATTCAAAATGAGATCACTAAAATAAAATGCCAATGATATACCATTGGGGTGTCCAGCCAGGACAATTAAAAATATCTTTCTTAAAAACGCAAGTTGTATATGATTTAATTGCCTTGACAACATCAAATGGCATTAGCTAAACCAATTATATTCTTCAACTTTTAAGGAGGAGATTCAAGTTCAAATCTTGCCAAACAATACATGGATAATTGTCAAGTTGTTATAATAACAATATGTAGTCACCGTGTAAGATGGTTAAGATGGTTGGGGCCCATTTCAATCCCATAAAACCTATTAAAAAAATAACTTAACAATTTCACAAGAGCAATGTAATATTTTTTTATTTTAATGGCAGTGACTCCTATTAGAAGTCGCACAGCTTATTAAAAAAACTATATGTTGTATGGTTGTTTTGAATTTTAGGAAGTTGTTTTTGTTTTGATTGATCAATTTTTATTTTTATTTTAAATTTCAAACACATGCTATTGATATTTTCTTGTGTAATATACCCTTTTTTAAATGTTTTTAACCAATTAAATTGATGGATTTTTAGCAATTGCCTAGTAAAGTTTTGGTTTGTATATATTCATCAAGATGTCGAAGACTCTATTTCCAATATTATTAGTCATGTGTTTATGTATATATATAAATCATGAACAAGAATACAATGTTTAAGACTTTGATTCCAAGGTCACTACTTAGTCAAATAAAATGTCAACCACAAGGATAAGATGTTTAAGACTATTTTCAAGGTCATTCATTCATTTATATTAAAAAAATATTTTTTTAATCATTATATTATGTCTTTTACTAACTTATTAAAAATAATATATCTTCTACTAAGATATCAGAGTTATTTGTAATCCCTACTAGGCAAACTCACCCAAATAATGCATTTGTACTAACTTCACCAAGTATACCCATAATGTTTTTGCTTATCTTACAATTGAAAGTGAGTGCAAGCTAGGAGTGAGTCCAAGCCAGAAGCAAGTCTCACCTTTTCTTATTTGAGAAAGTAAGCAAGTGTGAACAAGGAGGAGTGTCATATTTTCTTGTTTTAGATCTTAGGGAAGATTCTAAAAATAAGGGATTCTTATGAGGAAAATCTAGGTAGCATGATAGTAAATTCATTTTTGAAAGTTCTACTTGGAAGTATAGATGCCCTAATTGGGATAAGAGGAAGATCAAATCTATGACAAACTCTATCTATATAGCAAATGTTACATCATAAGTGATTATCAAGGATGAGATGATCAAGCATGATATAATGGTTCTTAAAAGCAAAGGAATTATATGTAAGTTCCATAGATATTGGCCAAGTTTTTTGGAGATTAAAATTGGAATAAGTGGAAATATGATCTTCTAAGAACCTAGTTATGAAACTAGGGTAATTTTTTCCAAAAAACAAATAATATTTTAGGAGTCATTTTTGCATAGAGTTGAATGATTCAGACGATTCTTGTGTCATTTTGTATGGAATTTAATTTTTTTTTAAAGATTGGTCATTCGAAAGAATCCAAGAAATATTGAGGGAGATATGACCATGTGAAGACAGTTGTTCAAAACTATGGCAACATTAAGGTAATTTTTTCTTGAAAAATATCTCATCTTTTAGGAGTCATTTCTTTGCGAAGGGGTCTCCAATTTAGATGATTCTTGGATTAATATATGCATAATCCGAATAGCTTTAAAATGAGTGATCATATGAAGCAATTTGAGTGGTATTAAGGGAGATATAACCTTGTGAAGTCAACCATTCAAAACAAGGGTATTAATGATTTTTTGAGTCATGGAAAACGAAATTGCAAATATTTGTCAGTCGAGATTCAAATGATGGGAGTAACAAAGGAGGGCTAAGGAATCAATAAGGTAGGACATTTTGTCTAGGCATAGAATTTTTCAGCTAAGTTTCTTTTTTCCCTTCATTATCTTAGAAGTTTTGCATACAAATAATTATACATTTATTTTCAAATAATATAATCATTATAGGATATTCTGGTAAATTAAGTAGATTTTGAGTTATAGTTTCCTTCCCATGGACCAATTTATAGCTAAATCCTTAGAATCATTTCTAGTAGTAAAGGTTACTGATGACCTCATAGAGTGATGATCCTTGTTGCTCAAAGATAGACTAGTTATATGTAAATTTAACGGGTCTTGACAAGGGGCTTTGACCTTGAGAAAATGGATTGATAAGAGTTAGAAATCTCTAGGAATGATTTTATCTTTTCTTCCCAAAGGTTTCTTCCTAGCAATATTTTGTTCTATGGAGGAAAGAAATAGAATCCTAAAAGGGGGTCCTTAGTTTATGGGAAGAGCAAGACTCTTCCTTACCCTCTAGTATGAAGGCTTTGCACCTGAAAACATAAATATATCCCTAATACCAATTTGGGTTAGTATGTATGGGTTACCCATTGAATTCTAGGAAATGGATGCCTTCAAGGTAATAGGCAACACTGTGCAAGAATTCCTTGAGATTTTAGAAACTATAAAATATGGATTCTTGGTTACTTATGCTCAAATATTGGTCATGATTGATATAAGTAAAACTTTACTGAAACCAATCATTCTTAAGTATGGGGGTAAGTTGTGGATACAAACCATTGATTATGAAAATATATCTTTTATATGTAGAAGATGTCATGATATGGGCATATTGATAGATCATGCCCTAAAAGAGTCCATAATAAACATATGTATAAAACTATAAGAGAAACTTACAAATGGATATAGATGAGGATGGTTTCCAACTTCTAAAAAATAGGTCTAAACAAATGAAACTAAATAAATAGTGGAGACCAGTAAGGAAGTATATTGGAAGAAATACCAATTATCTTGAGTCTTTAGCCTATGAAGAAAAAGCAAATCAGAGCTTAGAGGACATGGTGCAACATGATCAGAATATTAACAAGGAATTATCTATTTAGTATGATCCTGATTTAGGGATGAACATTCCTGCTTAACCTAAGGAATGTGCCTCATCTAATTTTGAAGATTCTCTTGAAGTACCATGAACCATCCAAAGAAGAAAAGTGGTAAAAAAAATGCAGTGTTAGATGTTAATACCTCTACCATTAATAAGGAAATACTAAAAATGGGTAAGACAAATCAAAAGCTTTCGTAGCAGAGCCATGAGAGGATAAATCTAATGAAAAGAAAAGTTGTAAAAGAATTTTGAGGAATAGAATAATAAGACCTACTCTTGATATAGGCAAGGCAAAAAGAGAGAAATCCTCAAATAATCAAGTGAGAGTCAAGGAATCAAGAGGAAACATAGAGAAAGGAACACAATCTTAACTTGGTTGAACTTCTCTTTACCAAACAACAAAATGATATATGTAATTCGTAGGTGGGACCAGTAGCTCCTAATGAGATATGATTACCATCTCATGAAATATAAGGGGTTCTAATGCCCCCTCAAAGAAGAGGTGTATTAGGGACCTCTATTTAAGTAATAAGCCTTATATTCTTTGTATCTAGGAAACTAAAATGACAAAGGAAGAAGTTTCCAAAATTATGAAAGAAGTATGGGCAAGATGTGGATGGGATGTTATGGATTCTAAAGGAGCAACAAGGAGAATTCTAACATGTTGGAATCTTGTTATAACCTTCTATGCAACCACTCATAAAACTAGGCATTGGATAGCCTCATTAGTCACATGCTACTTTGCAAATATTCATTTCATCCTCATAAATGTCTAGGGACCTACAACTCAGTAAGACAAATTAGAATTATGGAGTGTGATTGAAGTCTTTATGAGGAGTAAAGACTTAGAAACCAGATTCATGACCATAGTATATTTTAATGCCATAACCAAGCTAAATTAAAAATATGGAGGAATTAGGAAAATAACCCAAAGTATGAGAGATTTATTAGTATTTATTCAAAACAATAATCTATGTGAGGTTGAGTTTGAAGAGGACAAATATACATGGACCAAAAATAGGAGAGGCCAAAACCTAATAACAAAAAAAAATTGATAGATGCATACTCTCAGATGATTGACTAGACGAAAGAACTTGTGCTAATATTAATACCTTGACAAGGATTGGTTCATATCACTAGTCAATATGAGCTAAAATGGTGGTAAGTGAAATAAAAAAATTATTATATTTTAAATAGGAGCAGATATGGGAATACCATCCTCAATTTTTTGATATTATAGCACAAACATGGAATTCTTTAGGAAATGGTAGGTTGTATACACTTCCAAAATAAATTAAATCAATGACATTTAGATTAAAAAAATGGAACAATAACACTTTTGAAAATATTTTTAGAAGAAAGAACTAAAAGAGAATATTTGAAAATTCCAACAAAAGTGAGTATAATAATCTAAGCTCAAAGGAAAGGGAGTTGCTTAGTGAATATCATAATATTTTGATTAAGAAAGAGATGTTGGAGGTTAAAATCAAGACATACTTAGTTAAAATAAGGATATAAAAACATAGTCTTTTCATAGGATGCCAATAGTATAGAGATCAACATCCAAAATTAGTAGAAGGGGTTTGGATTGAAGACCAAAGTAAAGTTAGAAAGGAGGCCAGGTTTTTTTACCATAATATTCTTGGATCGAAGGATTTTGAAGTTCTTAATGATAAACGACGACAATAAGTGTCTTTAGTTATAATAGATGAAGAAAATAGAAAATGAATGGAGTCTATTACTTTGGAAGAAGTTTATTTAGATCTTTTTATTTTGAATAGGATAAATCCCCAAGTTTGGATGAGATCTCTACAACATTCTATCAACATAATTGGGATATAGTGAAGGATTCCTTATGGTGGCAGTGGAACAAACTAGGATAAAATAATACATGCCTTATAAAATAAATGCAACATATCTTACCCCGATTCCAAAAAAGAAGAATGTAGTATTGTTTGATTCACTTAGGCCTATAAACCTATGTAATATGGCATATAAGATAGTCTCCAAAGTGATGGCAAATCGGTTAAGATCATTGTTAGACAAAATTATTTCAAAAGAGCAAGGAGGATTTGTGAAAGGGAGACAAATTCTAGATGGGATCATAGTAGCTCATGAAGTTATGCATTCAACAACTTCAACAAAAGAGAGAGCGATGATCTTAAAACTTGATATAAGTAAATCCTATGATTGTTTTAAATGGGATTTTCTTTTTGTAGTATTAGAAAAGTTTAGATTTGAGAAGAAATGAGTAAGATGGATTAAAGCTTGTGTCTCTACGATATCATATTTAGTGTTGGTCAATGGATTAGTAAAAAAATCATTAAAGCAAAGAGAGGTCTTAGATGGTAAGATACTCTATCACCATATATGTTAATTATTATGGCAAAGGTATTAGGTAGGAACTTGAAGAATATTAACAAAGAGAGGCTAATAAGTGGACTTAAGGCTAGTAATAACATTGACAACATTACCCATCAATAGTTTGTAGATGATACAACCCTTTTGGGGGGGTGGGGATAAACGAGGCTAGAGCTTTGAATAACTTATTAAAGGAATATGGAAAAGACTCAAGGTAAAAAGTTAATAGGATAAAATCCAAAATTTACTTCCTAAACACTCCAACTAGAACCAAAGCAGGGATATGCAAGTTACTCCAAATGGAGGAGGTAATCTAGGGATGCCCTTATTTGAGGGGATAATGAGGATAGAATTGTGGAATTTAGTTATAAGTAAAGTTTAAAATAAACTACTGGTATGGAAAGGTAGATGGTTATCATTAGCAGGAAGAGTGCAACTAATTAAATTAGTCTTACAAGTCATTCCAACATATTATATGTCCTTGTATACTATGCCAAAATCAATAGAAAAAAAATTAATCTATATTATGTGGTCATTTTTTAGGTTAGGATTACATGATAAAAGGAAATTTTGTTTGGTGAAATGGAGCAAGGTATGTGATGATACAACTAGGGGAGGTATCAATTTAAGAGAGTCAAAGATAATGGGCAAGAATTCTTCTAAGTACGTTGAACCCAGTGATCTAAGTTAATATTTACTACATTCTCACTACCATATGGTTATGCACTATGGAATGGTTTACAAAAATTAATTGATCTAGTGATTAAAGGTCCAATATGGGTGGTGGGAACTAGAGAAAAAATTCTATTTGGATGGATACTTGGTGTGATAAAAAACCACTCAATCTAGATCCAATTTTGAAACCATGAATGATATTACTTGAAGATAAATATGATGATAGGGTTTGTACAAGTATCAAGAAGGAAGATACAAATGAAAATAATATTTTCTTACAAGTATACGAGACATTGATGCTAGGAGGAAGTTGAGCAGAAAAATAACAACAATGATTATTTTGAGGGAAGCTAAGGATAAGCTGATTTGGGAGTTGAATAGCTTATGAGAATACACAACAAGAAGTGTATATAATGTAAAGTACCATCAAAGTTGAAATATTGGAATAATATGGAGAGATATTTGGGATAGCCTGAGCAAACTTGAAATTTTTGTTTGGCTGGTAGGCTATAAAAGACATTTATCCTAGGATAACTTATGAAAAGAGATTTTCATGGCCCCTCACAATGTGTTCTATGTAAAAAGGAGGAGGAGAGTATAAATCATATCTTAGTACATTGCTCAATAGTTTGGAAACTATGCCAATGGATTCTTAATATGTTTGGTAAATGCATGGTGATGAATGGAAAAATTGAAGAATGGTTAAAGCAATGACAAAGCACTTTTAAAAGTAAGGCTTTATAGATAATCTAGGATATATCAAAAGATACAATACTTTGGACTATATGGTTGGAAAGGAATATAATAATATCTGAATGAAAAGAAAGTAGTTTAGAGGTAATAAAAAGGAATATTTGTTTAGCCATAGAGGAGCCTAAACGAACCCTATCAACTCACCTAATATGTAATATTAAAGCATAGAGCCTTGATAGATGGATTCAAGTCATCAAATGGAATTATGATGTTGAGTATAGGAGAAATAAAAAAAAGGAAAATAATATAAAGTGGAAACCACCATAAGTGGAGTTGGTCAAATTAAATTTTAATGAAGCATCTAAACGAAATCCAAGATCAACGTGAGGAGGAATAATTAGAAATAATAGGGGAGAGATTTTATCTCATTACACTTTCAATAGTGGATTTAAGACAAATAATGAAGTTGAAGCTTGGGTGGCTTTGGAAGGGTTAAAAATATGTAGATAAATGAAATGGAATAGAGTATGGATGGAAGGTGATTCACAAATAGTAATGGATGCAATTTTGAGGAAAGCAAAGACTTCATGGAACATACAAGAGGTAATTGTGAAAATACAATACCTTGCTATAGATTTTGAAGAAATCAGGTTTACATATACATTAAGGAAAGAAAAAAAATGTGTAGGTATGCTAGCCAATATAGGGGTTTTAATTAAGGATCATGAAGTTAAATTCTCTTTTCCATGGTTAGAGGAAGTAGTAAGTTTAGCTAAATCTAACAAGAAAATATTGGCTTCCTAAATCAAAAAATTATTATTATATATTAAAGGATGAAAAGAAGGGATTTTTAAATGACCCCAACCCTTTTTACAACCAAAGTCTCCTGGAAAAAATGAACACATAATTGCATCATGAGACAACCAAAACTAAAAATAGCCAAAATGTTGTTGGACATTTTGAGTCCCTAATTCAAAGTTGTCATTGATGTCACCAGATGAAGTCATCATTAATACCAAATATTTCAGCAGGAAACAAAGGGGATACAATGGTTATTTAATATCTAGGAAGAAGGCCAAATATCAAGTGAAACAGTGCAAAAGACAAAAGTTAAAAATGAGTTATAATATTTATTTTATAAATTATTTAAATTCAGTGTGAATTTAAATTTTATAAATAAATATTAAAGGTACTTTATCAAATGATGTAATATTATAATATGAGTTATTATAATAGTAAGTAAGGTGGTGAAAAAGAGCCCAAAGCAAAATATTAATAATAATATTTTACTACACCCAAAGATGGGTGTTAGAATTTAAATATTCGAAGCATGTTACAAAGGTTTATCCTCGCCAACGTCATGTGGGTTAATTGAATTTTGAAGCATTGACGTTCTAAAGCAAAGGAGGAAGATTAATATTTAAACCTATGCCCAAAGGGCATTAAGATTATCCTTGCTCGATTGAAAAGATAGCATACAAATTAATTAATGCAGAGCTTGTGAAACGGATGTGTGAATTTTAAGTTTGAATTGCTAGCGAAAGAAACAAAAGGGACAACATCGAATAGTTGGAAGTCAACTAGGCACCTTGGCCTAGTGGCAAGAGGGTTATGGCTTACGCTTTGTGTGCAAGGAGGCCAGTGTTTGACTCTCGATGGAAGCGCTTGGCAGGTGTGTTGAAAGCGCCAATCGTGAGGCACATGTTTTGCGAAACAAGGAGGGGATAAAATTTTTGAAGCACGTGGTGCTTCACCTATATTCAACGAGCATGTAGCTCATGTGGTTGTTGGCACCGTGGTTGAGACGTTAGAGTGGGCTGCGTTGAGAGTTTGAAACTCTCAAAAGGCAAAGGTAATATTTTGATTTTAATTTTAATTAAATACCTAAGTTGGAGGTATAAGGTTGCTTAGTGGTTGAGTTTGGAAAGGTTGCTTTGTAATAAAGTTTTTTATAGTTGAGAATTACCTTAGGAGTTATAAGGAGAATTCTGTTTTTATTTTTAAAGTATTAAATTGCTATTGTGGAATATTAGAAGATTAAGACTTTGTGGGTAGTATGTTATTTTGAATTAAGGGTTTTTGTGACTATTGTGAGGATATTGATTATTATTTAAGTTGGAGTGATAAGGTGTAATTTTGATATTATATTTGTGATATGTTTTGTTGAAGAAAATTATCCTCTAACCCTTATTGAGATTGGCAAAGAAGTAATTGTGAGTGTGGCAGATTTGTGAGACCAACTACTTGTCAAACAAAAGGTATGGGAAAATTCCTTCTTGGTTGAGTTGATTGATTGGCTTTATTGAAAATTAAGTTTGAAGTGAAAAGGACTTGATTAGGGTTTCCTTTTCGAAAGTGGTTGAGTTATTGCTTCAAGGTTTTTTGATTTAAGATTTGAGATTAAAACCTTGTTTTATTAGCATTGTTGTTGAGATCATTGGTTGAGTGAAGTGTTTGAGTTAATGCTTCAAGGTTTTCTGAAATTGAGAGTTGTGATTAAAATATTATTTGATGAGCATGGTTGTTGAAGTGAGTTGTTATGCAAAGAACTTGAATTAGTGTTTGAAAAGATCATGAGTATCATTGTTATGTGAGATTTGTTGTTGAGCATTGCTGGAAACATTTTGAGTTGGATGATACATGCTTGGACTACAGTTTGTGAGCAAGTATTGTTTCTTGAAGTGATTGGTTGAGTAGAGTTGATTGAGCCTAGTCAAGTGGATGTATGAAGTGATTGTTCAAGTTCCATAAAACAAACTATTATATATTCTGATTTGAGTTGAGATTGAGTTTTTGAGAATAGAACATATTGAGTCTCTAACAATTCTCTTTATGCTTCTATGAGATTGAGTTGAGGAAGTGATTGAGTTTTGAGTATAGAACATATTGATTCTCTAACAATTCTATTTATGCTTCTATGAGATTGAGTTGATAAAGTGATTGCGTTTTGAGTATAGAACATATTGAGTCTCTAACAATTATCTTTATGATTCTATGAGATTGATTGGAGTTGAGAAAGTGATTAAGAATTGAGTAAAGAACATATTGAGTCTCTAACAATTCTCTTTATGTTTCTATGAGATTTGGACAAGTTCTGTGTGAGCTTTTTGAGCAGATTTGGATTGAGCAGATTTGGACAAGTTCTGTGTGAGCTTGTTGAGCAGATTTGGACAAGTTTTGTGTGAGCTTGTTGAGCAAATTTGGAAAAGTTTTATGTGAGCTTGTTGAGCATATTTGGACAGGTTCTATGTGGACCTATTGAGCAGATTTGAGTAGGTTCTGAGTGGACTTGTTGAGCAGAGTTGTGTAGGTTTTGTGTGGACCTATTGAGTAGATTTGGATAGGTTTTGTGTGGACCTATTGAGAAAAATTGAGTAGGTTCTGTGTGGACCTGTTGAGCAGTTTTGGACAGGTTCTATGTGGACCTGCTGATCAGATTTGGACAGGTTCTGTGTGGACTTGTTGAGCAGATTTAGTTAGGTTATGAGTGGACCTGTTGAGCATATTTGAATAGGTTATGAGTGGACCTATTGATCAGATTTGTGCTAGACTAACTGGACTATGTTTAGTGGAAGATTTGAGCAAATTTGTGCTAAACCGAATGTACCGTGTTTAGTGCAAGAGTTGAGCAGATTTGTGCTAGATCAAATGTACTGTATTTAGTGCAAGAGATTGAGTAGAGTTGTGCTAGACCGACTGGATTGTGTTTAGTACAGTATTGAGATAGAGCTTTGGATGTGACAGAGTAGATAGGACAGAGTCTCTAGTGGATAGAGATCCATTAGCCAGTACATTGAGGACAGGTCTTCAGAGTGAGGACAAGAGTCTTCAATTGGAGAGAGATCCACCAGTCAGTGCAGTGGAGGCAATGTCTTCTAGAAGATCACCAACCAGAGCAGAGGAGAAAGAGTTCTCCTGTGGATAGAGATCCATAAACCAGATTTAGGGGATCAACATCTCCTTTGGACAGAGGTCCATAAACATTGTAATTGGGAAGGATTCCCAAGAGATCATTTGAGAAATATTTAGAAGAAATATTTTCTCCGTGGAAGTAGCCATATTTGGATGAACCACGTTAAATTTGTGTCTCTATTGTGTATGGTGTTTTGTGCATTGCTTTGATTACTACTATTGATACTGCTATCTATACACTGCATAATATTGATTTGAAAAGAAAAGGAAAAAGTGCTCTTATACTATTCACCCCCTCTCATTATAAGCTTGTGTTCTTCAATTGGTATTAAAGTGGGTTCCTTCAGAAGATTTTGACAGCTTGAAGGAAAAGCGGTTAAGAACACAATGGATCAAAAAGATCAAAGGGACGGGTCCATCAATAATACAGTACCAATATTTGATGGAAGTGACTTATTGTATTGGTGTATGTTGATAAGGTTTCACTTGATGGCACTTGGAAATAAAGTTTGGGATGCAGTGGAACTTGGATATGATTCAAAAATCAATCCTCCTATAGATAAGGAAGGTAAGCTTCTAATGCATGCAAATTCAAGAGCTATGAATGCAATTTTAGACACCTAAAACATGTCATGTTCAGGGAGACTACTCACATGGGTACACTCATAGGTCATGTGACTAAACCTTGGGACCTTCCAACTGTCAAAAGTGGTTTTTACCACTCATATGGGGAATTTTTAGCCCATCCAAGCCTGGTCGCTGTAGACCAGAGCAACTAGAATCCAGTCGTTGTAGCTTAGAGCGACCAAACCTTAGCCGATGCAGATGACAACAACTAAACTTTAAATACATTTTTCTTCCCATCCATCCTAATATTGGGCAGAAGTGACAGTCTATATTCAATAAGGATGAGTGGGGACAACTTTGCATTCCTCCTCACAACTAGTCTACATGAAAGACTCAAGTCCAAATCTAGACTTCAGTTAAACATAAAAAAACAAAAAGCTTCTCATGCTAACATCTAGTACACATGAGGGATTCAGTCCTAGGGTTTGAACATTTACCTAGGGCTTAAAACACTTTATAAGGAGTAAAACTAAAAGCACTAGAGGATTTTATTTTATGAATCAGAGAGAGATAACATCACACATCAGAGTCTTTGAACAGGTTGGATCATTGAGGAGAGCTTCCCTTGGAGATCGATTCTTGTAGCGGAGCCCTGACGGATTGGAGGGCAAATATGACCACATAAGGTAATAATTTTAACATTGGTAGCAAACTTGAGCCCATAGCCTTTGGATCAATAGAGAGATATTTCACCTTAGCGATCGTTGTCCTCGACAATGGCCCGCAACCTAGTATAGGGTTTTAGGTTTTAATGTCTTTTATTCTGCTTTCTCTTGCATTTTATTAGCATAAGCTTTATTTCAGTTATTCATGTTCATAGTACTAGATTCATTGCATTTGTTTCTATTGATCTTATTCATTGCTAACAACCTCATCCGGGGAGGCAATCTCGGACATATAAGCGTGTGTTGTTGTTTCATTGATTTGAGGGCTACAGGTTCAATCGAGAAAATCCACAACATACGAGAGCAAGAAGATCCCTCTAGCAATCAGACCTAGAGAAGGAGGCATATGTAAACCCTCATACATTTTTATGTGTGTCATCGAGAAGCCTGATAAAGTGCACCCCCTATGTGAGGGGATATTTTATACACCTGCTGCCCTCTTTGTGTGTAAAATCATGTATCAAACGAAGGGTATCTCTTAGAGGGATTTGTATGTAACCGGATCTTGGGAATATCAATACAAAAAGCATTCATTCATTTATTTATTTGTATTTTTATTATATCTGCTTTATGCCTTTCATTTATTGCATGTTTAAACATTAAAGGATTCAATTGAATCACAAGTAGAGTAGTTAGTGGACGGTGCGCCGCTTCCCCAGGGTTGCTACAAATGGTGATCATGGTGGGACCCTTACCCGATTCTTTAGTTTAATTTCATTTTTTTTCGCTTTACTGACTCGGTTTTTGTGTGCAGGTTTAGCCGCTCTGATCGACAGTAGCTCACAGGTGTAGCCATTCCTACTAACAATAGCTAGAAACTAGTCGCTCTAGTCGACAATGACTAGAATTGGAGTGTAGTAGAGGTCAATGTTGAGCAAGGTGGAAAAATAGTATTGTCATTGTTGTCAACACAGTCAGACTGATCGGTTGATGCAGTGGATAGGAGTTAAGAGGTTCTTCAGAGTATGTACAGTGGTTTTCCAAAAGATAGAAGTGGCCCATATACTAAAAATCAAAAGAAAAATCACAAGGAAGAAAACTGTCGCGATATCGCGACATGTTGAGAAGAAAGAAAACTGTCGCGATATCGCGACATGTTGGCAAGAAAGAAAAACTATCGCGATATCGCGACATGTTGAGAAGAAAGAAAACTGTCGCGATATCGCGACATGTTGAGAAGAAAGAAAACTGTCGCGATATCGCGACATGTTGGCAAGAAAGAAAAACTGTCGCGATATCGCGACATGTTGAGAAGAAAGAAAATTGTCGCGATATCGCGACATGTTTGGAGAGAAAGCGCAAGCAAGAAAAACTGTCATGATTTCATGACATGTTCGAAGAGGAAGCGCAAGCAAGAAAAACTGTCGCGATTTCGTGACATGTTCAAAGAGAAAGTGCAAGCAAGAAAAACTATCACGATTTCGTGACATGTTCGGAGAGAGATAGTACGGAAGAAAAACTGTCACGATTTCGTGACATGTTGGAAGAGAAAAAGACAAGTAGAAAAAGTGTCACGATTTCATGACATATTGCAAGAGAAAGAGGAGAGAGAAAAAGGTGTCGCGATTTCGTGACATGTTTCATTTTCGTGATCCAAAGCGAAGAGAAAGAGGAGAGAGAAAAAGGTGTCATGATTTCGTGACATGTTTCATTTTCGTGATCCAAAGCGAAGAGAAAGAGGAGAGAGAAAAAGGTGTCACGATTTCGTGACATGTTTCATTTTCGTGATCCAAAGCGAAGAGAAAGAGGAGAGAGAAAAAGGTGTCGCGATTTCGTGACATGTTTCATTTTCGCGATCCAAAGCGAAGAGAAAGATGTACAGACGAAAAAGTGTCACGATTTTGACATGTTACATATTTCAAAAGAAAGATTGTACGGACGAAAAAGTGTCGCGATTTCATGACATATTGCAAGGAAGGTTGTACGGACGAAAAAGTGTCACGATTTCATGACATATTGCAAGGAAGGTTGTACGGACGAAAAAGTGTCACGATTTCATGACATATTGCAAGGAAGATTGTACGGATGAAAAAGTGTCATGATTTCGTGACATGTTGTAGGAGAGAGAGTCCGAAAGAAAAAGTGTCACGATTTCGTGACATGTTGCAGGAGAAAGAGCTAAGGAGAAAAAGTGTCGCGATATCGCGACATGTCGGGTTTTCATGACCCGAAGGCAAGAGAGAGAGTCAAGGAGAAAAAGTGTCGCGATATCGCGACATGTCGCATTTTCGTGACTTAAGGAGGAGAGAGAAAGTAAGAAGGTAGAAGTGTCACGATATCACGACAAAAGTAAAGAAGAAGAGTATGAAGGTGAAAGTGTCGCGATATCACGACATGTTGTGTTTTCATGGGTGCAAAGCCGAGAAGAGGACAAAGAGGCAGAAGTGTCACGATTTCATGATAGGTCACTTTGGCACGAGCAAAGAAGAGAACCCAACCGAAATAAGATATGTAACAGTTAACTGGAGTTATACGGCAGTTACAAGTGCAGTTGGAGAAGAAATTCATGCAGATAAAATAAGAAGAGTTAACTGAAGTCGTTACATCAGTTATAGGTGCAGTTACAATGAAAACGCATGCATGCACAGAAAAGAAAGCGAACAGTCTCTAAGGAAAATATGAACAGTCATGACCAAGAAGACGAACAATCATGGTAAAGGTATATGTGTCAATTCGTTGCATGTAACGTAATGCCTACTCTATATATACAAAAGGAGTTACATATAAAAGGCGTTACAATTGACAAGTGGCAGATGAGAATATGAAAGTAACAGTTACAATTGACAAGTGGCGTATGAGAAATGAAAGAAGGCGTTATAACTGGAGTTACAAAGCGAAAGGATTGTTATAAAAGGAGATCTACGTGGAGAGTCAAGTGCTGCTAAAAAGAGAGAAAAAGTGCTGCAAGAAGAGGGTTGAAAGAGTGTCGTAAGAAAGAGTTGAGCAGAGCCGTGAGAGCCGAAGAAGTGCAGTAAGTAGAGCTTTTAGTGTGTGTGGCAGTCTGGTGAAAAGTGAGAGAGGTTGGGTAAGCAATAGACCAGTCAGGGTCTTGAAGAAGTGAAGGCATTTTTATGTCAATCTTATAGCTTAAAATTTGCAGTCCAAGTAGGTGCTTGGAATTAGGGGTTGGTGCTCCTTTACGTAGGTGCAGATAAATTAGGAGTTGGTGCTCCTTCTAGTAGGTGCTGGTAAAGTGATTGTAAAATTGATATTTTGCAAAGGCTAGATTTGGACGTTAATCCAAGCAATCATTTTTGAGGAGTAGCCAAATTGGTGAACCTCATTACATCGTGTGTTGTGGAATGCTCTCTTGTGATACTTGCTTTATTTGACTTAAATATTCATTGTTTCATTATTAAGAGTTGTAGATTTGAATTTTAAATAGCTACACTGATTCACCCCCCTCTCAGTGTCATTGTGAGACTAACAATTGGTATCAGAGCCAAGTTCCTGAACAAGCTTAATCAGCTAAGGTGATCTTGGAAGTGAGACAATGGCAGGAGGTGAAGGATTCTCATCAAACAAAGCACCATTGTTTGATGAAACTAACTACGCATTCTGGAGACTCGGGATGCAAACATATTTGTGTTCTCTAGGATACGACATTTGGGAATTATGAGACAGTGGATACACCGTACCCACCACTCCTCCAACCGATGTTGTCGGTAAGAAACTGTTTGAGAATAATTCTAAAGCAAAGAATGCTATCATGTGCGGTTTGGTGGACAACGAACTGATAAATATTATGAGTTGTAAAATGGCAAAAGATATGTGGGACAAACTAAAGAGCATTCATGAAGGAGACGACAAGATCAAGGAGGCCAAGTTACAAACGCATCGAGCTCAGTTTGAAGCATTAAAGATGAATGAGGATGAGAACATAGAGGCATACATGCTGAGAGTGAATGGAATCATTAATGCAATTAGAGGACTCGGCGAGGACATGGAAGATGTTGTCGTCGTAAAAAAGGTACTAAGATCTCTTACCCAAAGATTTGATTCCAAAGTTTCTGCAATAGAAGAAGCTAAAGATCTTAATACTTTTAGTATGGATGAGATGCATGGTTCCTTGACTGCATATGAGATGAGAATAGGAAAAACTAAACCCACAGACAGAGAAGTCTGCTTTTAAAGCACATAAAAATATAAAAGCAAAACAAGAATCCGAGGAAGAAGAGACATCAGATGAAACAGAAGCAAACTTTGTTCGGAAACTAATCAGGGGAAAAGGAAAATACAGAGGAAAGCTACCATTTAAGTGTTTCAACTATGGAGGCATTGGGCACTTTGCAGCTAAATGTCCTCTTAATGAGAAAAGCAAAAGTGATGAAGGTTCACACCAAGAAAGAGGTGACTGGAAGAAGAAACAAAATTTTAGAAAAGGAAACTTCAAGAAGAAAAGTTTCATATCCAAGAATGTCAGTCCTTCAGAAGACAGACTCTGGTGAGGATTCTGAAGAAGAAAAAGGTGAAGCTCTTTTCATGGCATTCGAAGAAGAAAAATCAGAAGAAAAATAGGAAGGTGATGAAAAATTTGAGGCTGAGGCTGAAGTAGATCTGGAAGGTGAGTTGGTCGTTGCACTTCAAGAGCTGAGTATAGAAAGGAAAAAGAATAAGAAAACTTCAAGAAAGCTTGAGGATGCCAATGAAATCATAACTAGCTTGAAAGTATAGATAGACAAATTTAAGAAAATATCTAAAGATATCGAAGTACAATTAACCATGAAAATAGATGAGTGCAGCAAGCTAGAAGAAGAGATTGTTGGCTTAAGGATGCAGCTAGAAGAGATGAATCAAAAAATGACTTGCTATCACAAACTTGAAGGAAGTTCTATGAAGCTGGATAAGATTATAAGCAACCAAAGGTCTACAGGCATCAAATTTGGGTTAGGCTTCATCGAAGCAGAATCATCGAATGGATCAAAGGCCACAACTATAGAACCCATAAAGAATGAAGACAAGATCAGGGTTGATCAAGAAAAAATGAAACATTCTAAAGAAAGCAATAATGCCGGGCACGAGAAGAGTATTGACAATGATGGATTCACCAAAGTCACTCATCAAAGGAGAAGAAGATTTATGGCGCCTACTACAAAATGGCAAAGACCATCACCCAGGTTCACTCATTCCTTTTCTGGTTATTGTTTTAAATGCAATGGTTATGGACATAAGATTTTTGAATGCAAGTACAAAGTAGCACAAAGGAACTTTTCCAGTAGAAATGTTTTTTCACCATTGATGGATTATGCAGTAGAATGTTATAACTGTCATAATTATGGGCACATTGCAAGAAATTGTCGAAGCACATTTGCAGCAAATAAAAATCAGGGAAGAAGATTTCAACCAAATGGTTGGAAACAAAATAGAAAATTTCTCGAAAAACAGGTACAGGCCATTGACAAAGAAAAGTCAAAACAAGTGACCAAACCTGCAATCAAACCAGAGTGGAAACAAAAGGAGCAACCCAAGGAAGAAAAGGAATCCTTGATTGTGCAGACAACATTTAAGGCACAGAACAAATCTGCACCATGGATACTTGGATAGTGGATGCTCCGAGTCATATGACAGGGGACAAACAAAAATTTGAAAAGTTACAGAAATACGAAGGTGGTTCCGTAAAATTTGGAAATAATGATGGCGCTAAGATAGTTGGCAAAGGATCAATTAAGATCAGTGATGGAAAAATCAAGTCGGAAGAAGTCCTGTTTGTGATTGGTCTGAAGCATAACTTATTAAGCGTAAGCCAGATTTGTGACAGAGGTCATGAAGTAATTTTCAAGAAGCAGGGTTGTGAAGTCAGAACAACAAATTGTGGAAAGTTGATCGCAACTGGATCAAGGACATCTGGAAACTTGTATACTCTCTCAGAGACTTCAGAAAGAGCATGCTTGATTGGACAGGCAGAAGAAAATTGGTTGTGGCACAAGAGGCTCGGTCATATTAGCTTTGACAATCTAATAAAGATCAGCTCAAAAAGGGCAGTGAGAGATATTCCCACCATTGGTAAACCTTTAAATAGCATTTGTGCTTCATGCCAAAAGGGGAAGCAAACTAGAGCCACATTTAAAACAAAAGAATACTTCACAAGCAAACCTTTAGAACTAATACATACTGATTTATGTGGACCCATGAGAACACAAAGCATAAATGGTGACAAATACTTTATGTTGTGCATAGATGACTATTCCAGGATGACATGGGTACTATTTTTGAAGCTTAAATCAGATGCCTTTGAAATGTTCAAGATTTTCAAAAAACAAGTTGAGAATCAAACAGGAAAAAGAATTAAATGCTTAAGATCAGATAGAGGAGGAGAGTTCATCTCAGAAGAGTTTGCAGAGTACTGTGAAAAGTATGGGATTAGGAGACAGTTTTCAGCAACGAGGACACCTCAATGAAAATGGAGTGGTAGAAAGAAAGAACGAGGACAGTGCAGGAAATGGCACGGACTATGCTTGACCGAGAGCAAAATAGCGAGACAGATTTTGGAAAGAGGCGAGTCCACACTACGGTTTACATCCAAAATAGGTGCATGTTGAGGACGCATGAAAGCAAAACTCCGTATGAACTATGGTTCGGTAAAAAGGCAACAACAAGATACTTTAAAGTTTTTGGAAGCAAGTGTTATATCAAAAGAACTGAAGATAATCTTGGAAAATTTGAAGATAGAGCTGATGAAGGTATTTTCCTAGGCTATTCAACAAAAAGCAAAGCCTACACTTGCTACAACAAGAGGCTAAAGAAAATTGTGGAGAGTGTCGATGTCAAAGTTGATGAAGGTAGGGAACAAGAAAGAAGCTATAAAGAAAACTACCCAATATATGAAGAAGTTATTGAAGGAGATGATGAAAAGGAAACCGAAAAGAAACAGAAAACTGACTCAGATGAGTTAAGTAGTGATTCAGAAGAGGAAGAAAACAAGAAATTCAAAATAGGCAGCTGGCAGAAAAATCATCCTACAGAGCAAATAATTGGAGATCCCATAGTTGGTGTTCAGACAAGGAGAAGAGTAGTAAGTAACTACTCTCTATTATCCAGCATTGAGCCCAAAAATATTGCTGAAGCAAGCAAAGATGAAAGTTGGATGACGGCTATAAATGAAGAATTAGATCAGATCGAGAAAAACAAAACCCGGGAGTTAGTACCAAGACACTGCAAATAAAAATATAATCGATACTAAATGGATTTTTCGAAACAAATTGAATGAAGATGGACAAGTAGTAAGGAACAAAGCAAGATTGGTCTATAAAGGCTATGCACAAGTTGAAGGCATTGAATTTGAGGAAACCTTTGCACTCGTGGCTAGACTAGAGACAATCAGAATGTTTCTGGCTTTAGCAGTTCACAAGAATTTCAAAGTTTATCAAATGGACGTGAAATCAGCATTTCTGAATGGAAAACTTGAAGAAGAGGTCTATATTGAGCAGCCTGATGGTTTCCAACTTGGTGATAATCCCAACTTCATCTGCAAGTTGAAGAAAGCATTGTATGGCTTGAAACAGGCACCCAGAGCATGGTATGCAAGGCTAGACAACTATCTTACTCAACAAGGGTTCAAAAAGGGTATGGTAGATAGCAATTTGTATGTCAAAAAGGAAGATGGCCATCTCATTGTCCTTGTTGTATATGTAGATGATATCATCTTTGGCAGCAGCAATGATAAGTCGTGTAAGGATTTAGCAAAGTAGATGCAAAAAGAATTTGAAATGTCCATGATTGGTGAACTTTCGTATTTTCTCGGACTGCAAGTTAATCAAAATGAGAAGGGCATATTTATTTCTCAAGTTAAATATGTGAAAGAAATGCTAAAGAAGTTCACAATGGAGGATTGTAAGCTTGTTAGCACTCCCATGATGATAGGTTGCAAGTTGAGCAAGGATGACAAATCTCCCGAAGTTGATCAAACCATGTACAGATCTATGATTGGGAGCCTACTGTATTTGACAGCTACCAGACCAGATATCTTGCAGGCAGTGTGCATGGTAGCACGATTTCGAGCGAATCCCAAGGAGACTCATGTGACAACGAGTGAAGAGGATTCTTCGATATCTGAAGGGTACTATGGAGTATGGGTTATGGTATCCGAAAGGAAAGGACTTCACCCTTATTGCGTATTCAGATGCAGATTGGGCAGGATGTGTCGATGACAGAAAGAGTACCAGTGGAGGGGCATTTTATCTTGGAGACAGGTTGGTTGCATGGCACAATAAGAAACAAGAGTCAGTTTCTTTATCTACAGTAGAGGCAGAATATATTGCAGCAACTACGTGTTGTACGCAGGTTTTATGGATGAAACAAACCCTGAAAGATCTTGGCATTAACTTCAGTGAGCCAATTTCAGTTAAGTGTGATAACACCAGTGCCATAAATATCTCAAAGAATCCAGTTATGCATTCTCGCACAAAACATATTGCTATCCGATATCACTTTCTGAAGGAGAAAGTTGCGAAAGAAGAGGTAAAGTTGGATTTTGTCCCAACTACAGAGCAAGTAGCGGATATCTTCACAAAACCGCTGCCCAAAGAAACTTTTGAGTACCTTCGCAATAAATTGGGAGTGGTCATGCTTCCAAAGAACTGACTAGCTATCGGAACCACATTCTCAGGGGGAGCATTTATATATTTGATTATCTTTTTGCTCATATTTGTAATTTTTGCTAACTGTCATAACGTGTGCCTGAGAATGATGTGCATGGACTTAGGGGAGTCTGCAGCAGCCCTTTGGTATTATTGTCAAAGGGGGAGAAGAATTACAGGAACTTGCATGTGTGTTGCCAACAATTCCAAAGGGGGAGATTGTTGAGCAAGGTGCAGAAACAATATTGTCATTGTTGTCAACACGGTCAGACTGATCGGTTGATGCAGTGGACAGGAGTTAAGAGGTTCTTCAAAGTATGTACGAGTGGTTTTCCAAAAGATAGAAGTGGCCCATATACTAAAAATCAAAAGAAAAATCACAAGGAAGAAAACTGTCGCGATATCGCGACATGTTGAAAGAAAAAACAGAAAAAAAAACGTCACGATATCGCGACATGTTGCAAGAAAGAAAAACTATCGCGATATCGTGACATGTTGAGAAGAAAGAAAAACGTCGTGATATCGTGACATGTTGCAAGAGAGAAAAACTATCGCGATATCGCGACATGTTGAGAAGAAAAAAAACTATCACGATATCGCGACATGTTGGCAAGAAAGAAAAACTGTCGCGATATCGCGACATGTTGAGAAGAAAGAAAACTGTCGCGATATCGCGACATGTTTGGAGAGAAAGTGCAAGCAAGCAAAACTATCATGATTTCATGACATGTTCGAAGAGGAAGCGCAAGCAAGAAAAACTATCACGATTTCGTGACATGTTCAAAGAGAAAGCGCAAGCAAGAAAAACTGTCACGATTTCGTGACATGTTCGGAGAGAGATAGTACGGAAGAAAAACTGTCACGATTTCATGACATGTTGGAAGAGAAAAAGACAAGTAGAAAAAGTGTCACGATTTCATGACATATTGCAAGAGAAAGAGGAGAGAGAAAAAGGTGTCGCGATTTCGTGACATGTTTCATTTTCGCGATCCAAAGCGAAGAGAAAGAGGAGAGAGAAAAAGGTGTCACGATTTCGACATGTTTCATTTTCGTGATCCAAAGCGAAGAGAAAGAGGAGAGAGAAAAAGGTGTCGCGATTTCATGACATGTTTCATTTTCGCGATCCAAAGCGAAGAGAAAGAGGAGAGAGAAAAAGGTGTCACGATTTCGTGACATGTTTCATTTTCGTGATCCAAAGCGAAGAGAAAGAGGAGAGAGAAAAAGTGTCACGATTTCGTGACATGTTTCATTTTCGCGGTCCAAAGCGAAGAAAGAATGTACGGATGAAAAAGTGTCACGATTTCGTGACATATTGCAAGGAAGGTTGTACGGACGAAAAAGTGTCACGATTTCATGACATATTGCAAGGAAGGTTGTACGGATGAAAAAGTGTCACGATTTCACGACATATTGCAAGGAAGATTGTACGGACGAAAAAGTGTCACGATTTCATGACATGTTGCAGGAGAGAGAGTCCAAAAGAAAAAGTGTCATGATTTCATGACATGTTGCAGGAGAAAGAGCTAAGGAGAAAAAGTGTCGCGATATCACGACATGTCGGGTTTTCGTGACCCGAAGGCAAGAGAGAGAGTCAAGGAGAAGAAGTGTCGCGATATCGCGACATGTCGCATTTTCATGACTTAAGGAGGAGAGAGAAAGTAAGAAGAAGTGTCGCGATATCACGACAAAAGTAAAGAAGAAGAGTACGGAGGTGAAAGTGTCACGATATCGTGACATTTGTGTTTTCATGAGTGCAAAGCCGAGAAGAGGACAAAGAGGCAGAAGTGTCACGATTTCATGATAGGTCACTTTGGCACGAGCAAAGAAGAGAACCCAGCCAAAATAAGATATGTAATAGTTAACTAGAGTTATACGATAGTTACAGGTGCAGTTGGAGAAGAAATTCATGCAGATAAAATAAGAAGAGTTAACTGAAGTCAGTACGTCAGTTACAGGTGCAGTTACAGTGAAAACGCATGCATGCACAAAAAAGAAAGCGAACAGTCTCTAAGGAAAATACGAACAGTCGTGACCAAGAAGACGAACAATCATGGTAAAGGTATATGTGTCAATTCATTGCATGTAACGTAATGCCTACTCTATATATACAAAAGGAGTTACATATAAAAGGCGTTACAATTGACAAGTGGTAGATGAGAATATGAAAGTAATGAGTTACAATTGACAAGTGGCGTATGAGAAATGAAAGAAGGCGTTATAACCAGAGTTACAAAGCGAAAGGATTGTTATAAAAGGAGATCTGCATGGAGAGTTAGAGTGTGGCAAAAGGAGAGAAAAAGTGCTGCAAGAAGAGGGTTGAAGAGTGCCGTAAGAAAGAGTTGAGCAGAGCCGTGAGAGCCAAAGAAGTGCAGTAAGAAGAGCTTTTAGCGTGTGTGGAAATCTGGTGAAAAGTGAGAAAGGTTGGGTAAGCAATAGACCAATCAGGGTCTTGAAGAAGTGAAGGCATTTTTATGTCAGTCTTATAGCTTAAAATTTGCAGTCCAAGTAGGTGCTTGGAATTAGGGGTTGGTGCTCCTTTCTGTGGGTGCAGATAAATCAAGAGTTGGTGCTCCTTCCAGTTGGTGCTGGTAAAGTGATTGTAAAATTGATATTTTGCAAAGGCTGGATTTGGACGTTAATCCAAGCGATCAGTTTTGAGGAGTAGCCAAATTGGTGAACCTCGTTACATCGTGTGTTGTGGAATGCTCTCTTGTGATACTTGCTTTATCTGACTTAAATATTCATTGTTTCATTATTAAGAGTTGTATATTTGAATTTTAAATAGCTACACTGATTCACCCCCCCTCTCAGTGTCATTGTGAGACTAACAATCAAAACATTGATCTCTGAGCTCCAAGGTTGGTACAACTTTTCTAACACTTTATGGTTTTCTGTCTATTTTTGTTCTCTTAAAAACATTGATACTTAAGACATATTTTGATTTGGAGAACTAAAAGAATGAAAGAGAAAGAACTTACATCTTGCATATCTTAGGTTTCCTTTTAGATTTCCCACTAGGCGTTGCTAGGAACAACTGCTTATGTCTGTAAAGTTCACCCTAGAATCCAACGTGCTAGAAACTGTGTGTTGGTTTGCTTGCTTTGAGGCCTTTCTAAAGGTCATACTTGCACCTAATAGAGTGCATCCACTAATCTCATAGTAGCTATGCATATTTCTGAAAATTAAAACGCATTTTGCATTAAACATATAAGAAAGAGTCATTTCTACTGTATGATGAATTCTTATTCATGCAAACTTAAAATGAACCCCACACACACATATCTTTTAAACATTGGGGAGTTGGATTTCATCACCAACCTTCAATCAGTCTGGTGACGTTGGCATTCATCTTCTTCCATCGATTTTTCCCCCTAGAGCTTCCTAGGAACGGATTGAGGAACTTACTTATAGTGATACTAAGTTACTTGTGTTCAAACTATCTCCCACTATTGGAACAATCATTGGTTTAGAGTGGAAGAGCTAGGCAAACCCCCCACTAGGATTTAAGCGGTGTACCCTAGTCTCTTTTAAGAAATCATGTTTGGCATGAGTGTTCTTTACTATCACTATGGATGAGTCTCCTCATTCTAAATCCAAAGTAAGAACAAGAAATAAGAAACGATAAAACATAAAAATACAACAAATAGTTTAGGGCACACTTAAATTGGTAATCAAGATAAACATTTACTTGATATTGTCTGGTCATATTTAAGTGCAACAAAAAAGCTAAATTCCCAAAAATAATGGTCAAAATAAGAATTAAACATCCTCGATCTGATATCGAGGGAGAATCTGAAGCAACACATACCCTTAGGCGAAGTCATAGTAACATTGAAAGACCTACTTGAAAGACCGTGAGACATAGTTCAACAAGTCTAAGGGGTGATAACTCAACCCTTGGGGGATCTCCTAGAGAAACCCCAAATAGAGATCCACATCAGGGAACTACATCACATAAACACAAAGAGGCCTCACGACCATCATCATCAAGGAGACATGAGAAAGACTCAAGGCCTTCCTCTAAACACACAGAAACTTCTCAGAGACATGAGGAAGCTTCAAGAGCTTCCTCCTCATATGGACATAAGAAGGGTCCTAGACCCCGTTATTCACACAGGGATGATGAGGTTTCCCCATCTTCATCCTCATGGAGGGTAGAGAGGGCCACAAAATCCTCATCACCAAAAATACACATAAGAGTCGCAACATCCCAACATTCACATGAGACACTTAGAACAGATAAGCCCACTAAGGGGCATGAAACTAGAGATACATCAAACAAAAGATATCCTTCACATAAGAGGAAGGATTCCAATAGACTATGACCTCATTGGAGTAAATGGCACCCCACGAGATCAGCCATGGAAAACAAGACAGTTAGATGAGGTGGATCGGATTTATTTGAGACCACCTCCCAAAACCGTAGCCATAGAGAATTATGCATATGGAAGTTCACGAACCGTGACTTTTAAGCCCACTTCTCAAATTGGGGGTGCCTCAGGGCAACCCCACAGTAAATATACAGATTCTGATCATAGAGACACTCAAAAATACATTGAACAAGTCACATTAGCTAGAAAGAGCAAAGAAATAGCAAAAACCTCTTCGAGAAATATGTGAATCAAAACTACTAGAACATGATCAGATAAGCATGAGTCTTCTATGACCATACAAGTTAACCGCATGCAATGGTTATAAAATGCCTTACGCAAAGAGCGAGAGCTTGTAGAAGCTCTCGAACATGATAAACAAAGAGAAAGGTTGTTGCACCAACATGAGCAAAATTTAAGAGAGCAAGCTGAGTAGCTAGCTCATATCAACCAACAAGCAAATAGAAATGATCATCAAAGAGATCAACGCGCTGACTCACCAAGAGAGGAGTGCACTAGAAAATAAGGAAACCTACAACAAAATCACCCTCCAAATCATGAGTGAAATCCAACTGGTGGAGAAAGGGTAAATCTGATAGAGCAGAGTTAGAAACATCCTGAATCCCCTCATATGAGGGAAGAAAATAGAGCAAATCAAATGGATAGAGGGTTACCTCCACCACCACCGTGGGGGGGTCTACAAGAGGAGGAACTCCTTGCCTCAAAGGTATTCCAAGAACTTGCTAAGTCCTTTGAAAAACAAGAGATGACT
Source organism: Wollemia nobilis (assembly GCA_028583015.1). Lineage (NCBI taxonomy): Eukaryota > Viridiplantae > Streptophyta > Pinopsida > Araucariales > Araucariaceae > Wollemia > Wollemia nobilis. The sequence continues at coordinate 7,511,687 of JAQPPZ010002512.1, forward strand.
GGTAACAAATCAACATTGAGCAAAATACACAATCAACCATTATGTCCATCTATCCCTAGCTCCACATACCCTAAGCATTTTGAGATGCCTAGGTTGGAAAATTTAAGGGTGAAGAAGATGCACAAGAGCATGTTACCAATTTCATCAATGCATGTTTTCATCTTGAAGACAATGATGCTCTTATGCTTAGGACATTCATCATGACATTTTTGAGCGCCGCCACTCAATGGTTCAACCATCTGCCCAAGCATAGCATATCCAATTTCAAAAAACTAGTGAACACTTTTTTGAAATATTTCTCTTTTGATGCTAAGAGAAAAGTGAACCTTTTAGACCTGGTCAATTTGAGACATTATGATGATGAACCAGTAATGGATTATGTGAATAGATGGAGAAGAGTCAAGGCAAAATTATCATTCTTCGTCCCCATAGAAGATATCGTCTGGATGTTCACCAAGAGTTGTTCCAAACACATTTTCCTCTTGCTAAAACTTCAACAATACCCCTCATTTGAGGAAGCCTTAGCACAGGCTAAACTCATCGAGGACATAAAAGTATATGAGGGAACCATCAAACTCCAAACCAAGGAGTGGAACAAAAATGACAAAAATGGTAAACATAAGCAGAAGCAGGCAAACCTTGATCCATTTAATCAAGTGGTATTGGTTGCGCCTAAGGACAGGGTTATGCATCGACCCCATAATTATCAAGCACAACCCCCACCAGCCAATTATGATCAAAAGAACAATCAAGGACGAAACAAAGAATGCAAACCTCCTCGTTATTTCAAAACATTGACAAAATCAATGCAATCAATCTTCAACCAATTGAACAAGGTAGGAAATATCAGGTTCCCTGATATACCTCTTATAGATCCCAACCATCCTAATCCAAAAGGATATAGGGAAGATCAATTTTATCCTTATCATAGGATACCGGGGCATAATATTGAGGTTTGCATTGGTTTCAAGCACCAGGTACAAAACATGATTGAGGTAGGAGAACTTAAAGTTGACAATCCAATGGCTCTTGACAACAAAGATATGGGCATCTACAAAAACCCGTTGCTAAACCATGAGGCCCCTAGAGGGCAAGATGCACAAGTCAATCAGGTTCGAATTAATATGCCTACCCACGGGTGCATTAGGATGGTTGAAATTGTCAATATAGCAACCAGAAGTAGACAGTATGGTCAACCACAACCTCCTATAGCTCCCATTGACGTCCCCGCTGCACCTAGGTAGAGTCAGGGGTAAAACAACCTTCCAGGTCCACCAACCCAACCTGTGGTAACTATTCGGAGTAGACTTGAGCAAAACTTACAAACGACTCCGGCTAAGCTATCCATCTATGAGCTCATACAATAGTTCCCAAAGCACAGGGAGACCTTGATGGAGATTTTAAGATCGATTGAACTCTAACCACAAGATCCAAATGCATTCACCCATTTTGTGGGACAAGTACAAGAATACCAAGAACTTGTAATTCAATTATACGATTATGAGATTAAGGTAGTATCTACTGCCTTACCAGACCCTCTGCTGCACATTGTGGTGTTAGTCAATGATTTACCTTTTAAGCAAGTCTTGATTGATACAAGTTCGTCAATCAACATCATCACAACAACAATAGAACACCTTAAGATCCCCAAGTCCAATATAGTTTTGGGAATCTATACATTAAGGGCTTTTAATGATGCTTTATGCAATACTGTAGGAATGATAGTCCTACCTATCAAGGTGGGGTATAAGACCATCCCCGTGATGTTTCATGTATTGGAAGGGGCCATGCAATACAACATCTTCCTAGGGAGATCTTGGATAAGGTACATGAAATGTGTTCCTTCGATCTTACACCAATGTGTCAAGTATGTGCATGATAACAAAGTCTACATGGTGTTGGCTGATGAAGAGCCATTCAAATATGTTCATCAGGTGGATTTTCTAGGAGAATTTGTGATTCCTTCTGCCCACTTGTATGTAGGACCTTCATCTCCAGCTATGCAACTAAATGATAAAGACAAAGGGGTACAAAAAGACCCATCTGCATCAACACCTCATATTGCGCACAAAGTGACTAATGTTTCTAACAGACCATCAACGTCTAAATAAAAAGATAATCAGAAGCTAAAGGTTCCCATGGTTGAGGAAAGAAAGCCTAAGGAAGTGCTAACCATAGACGTTAAGAAAAGTCCAACTCCCATGGAGGAGGAAGATCTCCAAGATCAAGCTGAAGAGATATGAGCCCGCTTCGCTAGTGTTGTCTGTAGGATCATTCACATCACATGCGACCATACACTTGGCAAGTACGAGGATATGAGAGTATCTTGTGTAGAATATAACATTCACGCCTATCATAGAGTCCACACAAGACATGAGATGATCAAAAGACCTAAGACAACCAGTGGGAGTAATGGTTCTGCTTGGAATTCCTCCCAACCAGACAAACTTTGTCTATACTGGAGTAGACTGCGCCCATAAGTCTACTGATGAAGAAGAGGACAATGACAAATTATTCACCGTAAATGTTTGTTATCTCTCTAATCCTGAGTTTGATCTAAGCTACTTTGAACGCTACCATTGGCATGGTTACGATCTTGGTATATATAAGTAGGGGCGTAGATGGCCATTCGAGCCGCAATACCAGCTTCCATATGATATTTTTGGGTTAGGCTATCACATAAGAGGTCAAGATGACTCTCTAGAAACAACCTTAAATAGATTAAGCTTGGGGTTAGGAGAAGACATCGATTTTATTCCCTATCACACACCAAGTGCAAGATATCTGAGCGACAGACAAGTGGCTGTGGTAAGCATACCACCTCCCGAGACGTATCATCCAAGCTCCGTAATTGAGACCATCCTAACAGGTTGCAACTTGTGGGATGAGGAACAGGAAGGAAATAAATACAAGGAAAATGATGATAAGTACCAGACAAGCTTAGCCTATCATGGGCCTTGCTATTTACAAATCCTTGCCTGGTTCAGCCACAATGAGAGTGGATACATATAAGATGAAAGTGACTATGAGTTAGAGGACTCAACAGAGAGAGCCTACCTAGGAACAAAGCAATGGCCCAATGACTTGGGGTAACATAATAATGCAAATGGCATCTTCATAAGTGATGAAGAATATGAGGATGAGATGGAGATGGCCTACTTAGGGCCAAGAGACGTACCCCTTACCTTGCGGTCGCATACCAATGCTAATGGTTTTGGATAAGCAATGACGATTTTGATGATGAGACTGAGATGGCTTATCTTGGATCTCGCCACTTATGACAGGTCGACATGTTGGTAGAAAGAGAAGCGGTACTTCGTGCCATAGACCCTGGCTTACAGTTTTTTGAGAGACCTGTTGAATTGAATATCATTCATCGCATGGTCAATCCCCCTCCACCGATGTTTAGGGAAATCTTAGAACCTAATGATCCCATTATTCGATCAGCTCATGGGCCAGATCCAAATATTACTTTTCCTCTAGAGCCTCATCGCGAGTATATAAGGGAAACATTTGAGACAAGATTTCACCCATGTGGTTCTGGAGATTTCATTCCATCTATCAACACAATCTCCATTTATTTGACCACTCCACTTCATAACCCAATAGATCCCACTAAACCTTTGTGTCTTGATACAAAGGCTATTTATTGAGATCACGTTGATTCACCCATAGAGCCTGAGGATATTTTCTCTAATGAAAAGACATTACAACCATTCCATTTTGCATCAGGTTGTGCATATGATGTGTTCCATGTTGGTCTGGATCCTAAGTCAGTAGGACCTGTAAATCTTGTTGATGACATTCACTTGATACCCATGCCCCACCAATTGGAGGATGGGTCACATATAGCTATAGAAGCGACTTTCGAGGTGGACATCAGTGATGATCCTACTCAACCAAAGAAATTCAAGTTCGAAGAAAGTCTATCTCTAGAGGAACAAGCCATCATTATCCCTCTCCTCAAGGAGAGACCAAATCTATTTGCTTGGACTTATAAGGACATTCCAGGTATTGATCCAAAGTTAGTTGTTCACAACCTTTCATTGGATCCCCTAAAGAAGCCAATCAAGCAAAAATTGAGGAAGATGCATCCAACCATCACTTTGATGGTAAAAAATGAGTTGTAAAAACTATTGGATGTGATCTTCATAGTTCCCATCGACTATCCTGAATGGGTCTCGAACATGGTGCTCATGGGAAAACCATATGGAAGAGTCCGCATTTGCACAAATTTTAGGGACTTGAATAGGGCAACTCCAAAGGATTCGTTCCCATTGCCAAACATAGATGCTCTTGTCGATGCCACTGTAGGTCATGAGATGCTTTCCCTAATGGATGGGTTTTTTGGATACAATAAAATACGAATCAAACCCGAAGACTAGCATAAGACTGCTTTCATTACTCCATGGGGAACTTTTTATTACAAAGTGATGCCATTTGACCTAAAGAATGTTGGTGCCACATACCAGTGGGCCATGACATACATATTTTATGACTACATGCACACAATCTTGGAAGATTATGTGGATGACTTACTGGTCAAATATTTAGTATGGCAAGAGCACACTGAAATCCTTACAAAAGTCTTCGATCGCCTCATAGAGCACAACATCATATTGAATCCTAAGAAGTGCGTGTTTGGCATAACTTTTGGTAAGCTCTTAGGTTTCATTGTTTCCAAGAGAGGCATTGAAGTCGATCCTACAAAAGTAGAAGCTATAACGAAAATGGCTACCCCTACCAACATTAGGGAGTTAAGAAGCCTACAAGGCAAGGTAGCATCCATCAAACGGTTCATTGCATAATTATCAAACAAGTTTTGACCTATGAATCGGTTGCTATGCAAGGATGTCCCATTTCATTGGGATGAAGACTGCCAACAAGCTTTTGCGGAGATTAAAACTTACCTGGCAACATCGCTAGTGCTGGCTCCACCAAGTCCAGACATACCATTTTTGCTATACATATCGGCTATTGATTTTGCTTTGGGCACCATGTTGGCCCAAAAGAACGTGCAAGACAAAGAGCAAGCCATATATTACATTAGTTGCACCTTGGTGAGTTATGAGCTAGGATATGCGTATGTAGAAAAGTTGTGCTTAGCAGTGGTCTTTGCAACCTAAAAGTTGCGACACTACATGTTGAGCCATACGACCTACGTCATATCCAACATGATGAACAAAACATATCACAATACATGTACTGCAAAGTGGATCATGCTATTGACAAAACTTGATCTAGAATTCATAAGCCAAAAGTCCATCAAGGAATAAGTCATAGCGGATTAATTAGCAGAGGTACCTCTTGAGGATAGCAAACATCTCACTATAGAATTGCCTGATGATTCAGTCTTCGCATTATCAGATCCGTCGAAACTTGAAGAACCTGAGAAACAAAGAGACATGACATTGTTCTTCGATGGTTCAAAGTGCGAGCAAGGGGGCGGAGTAGGGATAGTATTTATCACACCACAGGGCACTCCATTGCCCTTATCATTCAAGCTAGACTTCCCTTGCATGAAAAATAACACAAAGTATGAGGCTCTGATCTTGGGACTTCAAACAGTTGTGGAAATGGGCATTAAAAGATTAAATATCTTTGGTGACTCTTTGTTCATAGTTAATCAAGTTAAAGAATTGTTCCAATGCAAGTGCCCACTCTTGAAATCTTACAAGGAGCTTGTTGACACTTACCTAGCCTGACTAGAATGGTATGACATCGAGGAAATCCATCGTACGTCAAATAAATTTCTAGACACCATGGCATCTTTGGGATCCTTAATCCCTCAGAATCTGTCTGATGACTTCACAACCGTTCATGTGAAAGTGCTTGCATTTTCAGCAATACAACGTGATGTTATTGACAACCTAGAGTCAGTCAACATGATCCAGGCCAAACCAAGTTAGGATTGGTCCTTCAAAGTTAGAGCTTTCTTGCAAATGACACCTTGGAAATATTTGATCTCTTAAGGTCCTATGGAGTGTGGAACAACCATTCATCATAGGGTTGTTTTCTGATCTGTGTTCACAAATGCTGGATCACAAGAAGAACATGTCGTTTTATCCATAGAAGTTGTGGCTTATTAGGATTGGTTATACCAATTGCGGGGTTTCCTGAAGCTTGGAATAATACCGCAAGACCTGTCGTATGCTGAAAGACGAATTTTTAAACAAAAGGTGACTAGATACATTTTTCTAGGAGAGGTCATTTATAGACGAGGTTACGATGGAATGCTCCTACGTTGTATTGAGCCCTAGGAAGCATCCTGGGTAATTTCGCAATCTCATGACGGTACGTGTGGCGGTCACTTCAGTGGCATGGCCTTGGATCATCTTTGCGTTTATCATAACCGCCTTGCATGAGCATACAATAGTAAAGTCCATTTGAGGGAATTCAAAGTTGGGGATCTTATGCTCAAAGAAAACCAACAAAACTCAAATCTATCACTGCATTTGCGAGACAAATTTGTGGCAAATTGGATAGGCCCCTACATGATTTTAGAGAGGGTTGGGCCTGGAGCATATTGCCTCACATCTTTGGACGGTATTGAAGAGCTTGAACCTCTCAATATCATTCATTTGAAGGCGTTTCATACATAAAAATAAAAAACATTCAAATATGTCATAAAAATAAAAAACATTCAAATATGTCATAAAAATAAAAAACATTCAAATATGTCATAAAATAAAAAACATTCAAATATGTCATAAAATAAAAAACATTCAAATATGTCATAAAAATAAAAAATATTCAAATATGTCATAAAAATAAAAAAACATTCAAATATGTCATAAAAATAAAAAACATTCAAATATGTCATAAAATAAAAAACATTCAAATATGTCATAAAAATAAAAAACATTCAAATATGTCATAAAAAAAAAAAAAACATTCAAATATGTCATAAAAATAAAAAACATGGTCACCTCCATCACAAAAAGATCCAAAGGCATCTTAAAGCCCTTTGGTCAAATCAAATCAAATCACAAAAAGCTCCAAAGGCATCTTAAAGCCCTTTGGTCAAATAAAAAAATCTCCAAAGACATCTTAAAGCCCTTTGGTCAAATCAAATAAAAAAAGCTCCAAAGACATATTAAAGCCCTTTGGTCAAATAAAATCACAAAAAGCTCCAAAGGCATCTTAAAGCCCTTTGGTCAAATCAAATCACAAAAAGCTCCAAAGGCATCTTAAAGCCCTTTGGTAAAATCAAATCACAAAAAGCTCCAAAGGCATCTTAAAGCCCTTTGGTCAAATCAAATCACAAAAAGCTCCAAAGGCATCTTAAAGCCCTTTGGTCAAATCAAATCATAAAAAGCTCCAAAGGCATCTTAAAGCCCTTTGGTCAAATCAAATCACAAAAAAAGCTCCAAAGGCATCTTAAAGCCCTTTGGTCAAATCAAATCACAAAAAACTCCAAAGGCATCTTAAATCCCTTTGGTCAAATCAAATAAAAAAAATGCTCCAAGGGTACCCAATCCGCTTGGTCAAAATCAATCAAAAAGCTCCAAAGGCATATTTAAGCCTTTTGGTAAAAAGCAAAAATACAAAAACAATGCAAAAATTAAAAAATATACAAAAACATTTGCATCTTACATTCATATCCACATAGTTGCATATCCATACATATCCATTGCATTCGCATATATCATGATCACAATCTTACAAATGATGCCACAATTTGTATTTCAATCACAATATTCAAGTTCATCCTCATCCATGCATCCATGTGTGTAATTGTGTTTTTCAACACAACCATTTCATGTTGCTATACGAAATATACTAAGGTTTCCTAGTCTTTCAACCATGTCTAGTGATCTTATCAGCTTTTGTAGAAAGCCACCTTGATTAGTAGAGAGCAAGGTCTAGTTGTGATAATACCTTGGATATTCAGGATCCCACCACTAAGTGAAACACTAAAATCCTAGTTGGTATAAGGGAAATATGAAAACAACAAAAGTGGTCTAGGTTACCTTAAGCGAAAAGGATCTTCCTTGCTTATCCCCCTGTGCAATCGGATTTAAAGGTGTTGAGAATTGGCAAAAGGACAAGTTCTACTCTGCCCAGAAATGAGTGATTATCATCACTACATAAATCCCTTGCTTTCATCAAAACAAGCAAAAATACCAAAACAAAGCACAAATTCAAAATTCTAGTTTCCAAAGTTATAATTCAAAATCCCAAAATCAAGCAACAGTCAAAGTCGAAACAAACAAGTGAATTTCATCCTTACATAAATCCCTTGCTCAAGAGAAAAAAAATTAGTAAAAAATAAACAGTGATGTTTATCACTAAGTGTGAGCAGGTATCCCAAATGAAATGAAGAAAAAAAGGAAATAGAGCTTGAATCCCTAGAATTCTCAGCATTGCACAAAAATGGAAGGAGAAATCCTTATGCATGATGATATGTCTATTACATTAGCTTCTGGCATTTGTATAGACCAATGTTTGAATGTGGATGAGCTAGCTTAGGTAACCTAATACTGCCTAGTGGTATAGTCCAACTAAGTCCAACATAAGGATGAGATAAACACTTGAGGATCCTTGATCTTAGCAATGGGTTGAAAGAATCCCGCCTAACATCAGAGGAAATTCTTGGTTTTTAACTCAAAATATATTCATTTGCACACACAGAGATAATGAATATCCAGGGACATGGTCAAAGCCTTGCTTTTCAAAAGTCTTGTATGGTCAGTACATAGTTGTTGATAGGGTAACTAGAGTGTTTAAAGTCTCAGAAAAAACCTAATTTTTTTTTTCCTACATAGGAACAAATCATATCATCAATTACATCATCAACTTTCTTTATATGCTTCTGTAAATTAGGGGGTATTAATAAAATAATATTAAACTAGATACCAGATATATGTCAAAAATGATATTTAGACGACCACTGATTATTTTATATCTTCTAAATTATGAAAGCTTATCCAAAAAATACATACATTCCACACCATTACATTGCACATATGGATGGTTTAAATAATTAGTTCTTATGATTAGAATGATTATTAAACATTCATGGTTGTTATACTTTCTGTGGTATCACCTAGTAGATTGTCAACATCATAGCATATGCATCCATTATGTTTTAAAGTGATTAAAACATACAAGTTCATTCACATTAGATTACATATTGCATTCACCATATCATAGCATGAGTTAGATGCACACATTGAAATCAAAATCAAACATGCATTATAACAATAAACATTACATCCATAAATACATAGTTCATAAATCATCCATTTACATCAAAAATCACATCATAATCCGCCTATGCATACAACCATAAATCCATCATTAAGTCAACACATGATGCATCACATCATGTTGCAATAATTAAATCATATCGCACCTACATAAGCATCCATATAAACATCCACATCATCAAAAATATCACCTATCATATAACACATACATCAAATCATCATAATGCCATCATTACATCACATAATAAAATAAAATAAAATAAAAACATGAGCAATAAGTAATACACATAATAAGTCATAATATAAAGACATCATATAAATGTGTGTATCAAGTACGTGGGTATACAAAATTGCCCACAGGATACAGTCATATAGGTTAAGCAGAACTCAAAAATGAAATCCAAGTGCATCATTAATCAAACACAATGCTTGCGCCCCTAACATCACCTCCTCTTGTGGCTGTGTCATGCGTAGAGTGATGTGACCCTGCTGGTCTCTCTGTGCAAGTCTGAGTCCTCTAGCTAGGACAAATGGAAGACTACCCAAAGGTGGAGCGCCTGCTGACCTGTGAGCCACCTGCACCTAGTGCCTCCCTAGGGACAACTTCGTGCCTCCTAAGCTGCATCTGAAGAGAGGCTATATGGGAGACATACCCCTGGATCTGCTCCTTGTACTCATCTAGCAATGAGTGTAGGCATAGAAAATTTGCCCCTGTGTCTACCCTAGGATTTGCCTCGGTATCACTCTATGGTGTAGAATAAGGAACAACAAACTGCATCCTAGCAGCACCACCCCCGATAGTAGCCTACAAAGCCTATATCTGTAGCGTGAGCTGCTCTATAGTAGCATCTCATTGGGCTATGATATCATCTCACTTCTATACATGGATCTTGGTCGATTGAAGCTCAGCCTTGATCTCATGTAACTATGCTCTTAGAGGAGAATCTCTCTCCTCGAGATCCAGATCCTCCTCAGGAGCCTCCTGCTCCTCCGCTACCACCTGCTCTACTGGTTGGCCCCATACCTCGATCCTGGCTCGAACTCTTCACCCTACTGGATCTGCACCATCATCCCCACCATCATCTGAATGGCCCAAGCTGCCATCTCCATGCCACATCCAATCCTCCCACCACTCCACAAATGCATCTATAACTCCCCCAACGACTCTTGGGTCAACTGCTGGGGCATCCTCCTCGTAAAAAAGCTCTATGATCCACAAAGGAGGAAGATCTCCCTATGCTATGATATGCCTGTACAAAAATGGAACTAGTGGCACATCCCACTACAACCCATACTAACGAAGAACCTAAGAGTAGAAGAAATACTCCCTAATGCCAACCTTGCGGTTGATGAGCCACCGCCCACGCCGCGTTCTAGATGTGAAACTAGGTGGGTCATCCCAAGCCGGGTACTCATGATACGAATGCCACATGATATCTCCGAACTTCAACCCAGTAAAAGTAGTAGTGTAGTGGTAGAGCTCCCTCGCATGAGGATGACTCTTGTGCTCCTCGCACCCTCGAGTCCATCTAACAACATAGCACTGCATTTGCTCCTCAATAATTGTAATCCTGGAAGGAATCCCTCTAGGACGATCTACCTTGATGTGCTCCCATCCCCAAACCTGTAGGAGCAAGCTACAAGCGATGCTGACATGACCCTACCGGTAAATGTGATACAAATTGTCATAACAGTGGGCCAATAGAGACCTACCCCATGCATAGATGATGGGCTCCTTGCTATCTATCAGATCCTGGACCATCACAAGGAGGTTCCACAGGAACCTTAAGCCTGAGCAATCTGGAATAAGAATGTTATTGATAACCATCAGCAACACTGTGTGCCTCATAGAGAATACCTCCTCCCAGTACCAGTGCAGAATAGATACACTACCAAATTTGGTGTCCTTGAAGGCATCTGCAACATGCCTTTCGAACACCCAAAGAAAGACAACATCATGATCATTAGTGGCCGAAGAGACAATGGTCACTCCATCAACGGGGATCCGAAAGATCCTATACACATCCTCCAGCGTGATAGTCATCTCGTTGGTAGGAAGGTGGAAGGTATTAGTCTGAGAATCCCACCGGTGTACCAAGGCCATGAGGTAAGCCTGATCTGACATAATATTGGGTAGCCTAGTGATAAACTGTAGCCCATGGGCCTTGAGCCAAGCCCAGTCCATAACACTCAAAAGGGGTAGAAGGTCATTCATGAGCTTCGGGTCACGAGCCCGAGCAGTGAGAATCTAAGAGCAAAAGAGAAAAAAAGCATAACTACAATGCATTTGAGGCATAAATCGCAATAAAGCATGAAAAATGATACGAATAATGATAGGCTATTCTAAAGTCTAGGTGAAAGAGCAATAAATGCACCCAATCATGCAACAAAAACCAATTAATAAATTTAAAATTTAAAAAAAATCAAAAAATTGCCTAAGTGTTTTCAGTCGTTGTTGCCCACAGCGGCCATAAATCGGCCGCTGAAGTAGGAAGCAGCCAAGCCGCCAACAGTCAGATTTTTGATCGTTGAGATTCAAATCGACCGCTGCCATCGACAACGACCAAGTTGCAGGCCATGATAGCCACTCTGAGCAGCAGTGGCCAATAGATGATGCAACAAAAACGTCTGCCCTAGGCCAAAAATACCAAAAAATGATAACAATAACAAAAAATGATAACAATAACAAAAAATGCAAAATGGGGGCAAGCCCACCATGACAAATCCTAAACTGCACCTAACTATGGGTTCGGTTGGTTACCAGCAATTTTAATGAGGTTCTTGTACTGATTACTTAGTGTAGTTTATTTTACCCAAAAATGAAATAGACAGGGTTAAGGTTTCTAAGAGTACCTGAGAAGCTTTGGCTCCTTCGCTCGTTGATGCCTCACCCTGCGCATCCATGATCCTCCAAATCACAACAACACTCCAAATCGCAGAAGTTGCTTTCACTATAGAGCTTTGAAAAGCAAACTGACAGTTGGTGAAAGTGAAAAGTAAAAAACCCTAGGGTTACTTTTTATATTTTTGAATTGTGCCTTAGCCACTGTTGTCGTCAGCAACCCATATTTCTTGGTCGCTCAGGATGAGACCTGCCACGAGCAGGCATTTGGGGGTCGTTGGACCTGACAACGACCAACAATATGAGCAAAAATAGGAGTTCTCCTCATGAGAAGTAGAAAAAACATTAAATAAACATATTTTTATGACTCATGATTATCATAATGTTTAAAATAACAAGAAAATTACATAAAGACAAATCTCAAGTAAGCCTCTTATCAAGTTACTTACTCTATCAACTCAACGATTGCAGCGATTTGCACTCCATGCAACTTGGTGAGATGAGTAAGTTACCATAAGGGTACTTGGGGTAAAACATTCATTTTGGAATTACGATGTGCCTCCTTCAATCCCGAAGAAGACCAAGATGGTCGGACTGCTCCACGGGTACGAAGGAATCATCCTAATTCTCCTATGACACCAAAACCACGGAGCCAAGTGATGCAATACAAGCATAAATAGAAGCATTCATCCTAACTCCCTAAGAAGGCTATTTATGGTTGGATCGCTCCATAGGATAGGGATGAATGATTATCATAAATAATTGAAATCACACTTGAATGGGGGATTACCCATTAAAAGAAAAAATACTAGAAAGTAACCAAAACCAGTCATATTTGGTCAAGCGACTTGTCGCTTCATTCATTGCCCTTCCCTCACCAATTCATTATGTGATGGGGTAGTTCAAATCTTCAAATCATCATAATTAAAATCAACAAAAGATCACTCGATCATGTCAAAATTGCATTTTTCCTACGAATCATTGCACTCAACTCTTACAAAAAATTTCTCGTTTGCTAGGTTCATAATCAAATATGACATCTTCAATTTGTAGCTCTCCTCCGATCGGATCACATTGTAGTGACATAAGCTACTCGATTGTGTTTGAGGAATGAGTGCAAGTGGACATGTGCAAGCCCTATGCTAAATTAAGCCTTCAATCAGGTTGAAGCAATGATTCAAGGATGCATTCCGTCTTGCGTGATTGGGCCATCCAACATTGATCAAATCAATGATCATCATACACCTTGCAAACATAGCAGTGTACATTTTCGCTCCGCCCTATGTCTTTCACTTAGCACATCACAAAAGGGGTATCTATAGACACCTAAAACATGTCATGTTCAAGAAGACTACTCACATGGGTACACTCATAGGTCATATGACTAAACCTTAGGACCTTCCAAGTGTCAAAAGTGGTTTTTACTACTCATATGGGGTATTTTCAGCCCATACAAGCCTGGCCACTGTAGACCAGAGCAGCTAGAATTCAGTCACTATAGCTCAGAGCGACCAAACCTTAGCCACTGTAGAAGACAACGACTAAACTTTAAATGCATTTTGCTGCCCATCCAGCCTAATATTGGGTGGAAGTGGCAGTCTGCATGCAATAAGGATGAGTGGGGACAAATTTGCATTCCTCCTCACAACCAGTCTACATGAAAGACTCAAGTCCAAATTTAGACTTCAGTTAAACATAGAAAAACAAAAAGCTTCTCATGCTAACAACCTCATCTGGGGAGGCCTCAGTCCTAGGGTTAGAACATTGACCTAGGGCTTAAAACACTTTATAAGGAGTAAACCTAAAAGCACTAGGGAATTTTATTTTATGAATCAGAGAGAGAACATCACACATCAGAGTCTTTGAACAGGTTGGATCATTGAGGAGAACTTCTAGAGACTTGGAGAGCTTCCCTTGGAGATCGATTCTTGTAGCGTACCCCTGTTGGATTGGAGGGCAAATCTAAACACATAAGGTAATCATTTTAACATTAGTAGTAGAATTGAGCCCATAGCCTTTGGATCAATAGAGAGAGATTTCACCTTAGCGGCCGCTGTCTTGGACAGTGGCCCGCAACCTAGTCTAGGGTTTTAGGTGTTAATATTGTTTATTCTACTTTCTCTTGCATTTCATTAGCATAAGATTTATTTCAGTTATTTGCGTTCATAGTACTAGTTTCATTGCATTTGTTTCTATTGAGCTTATTCATTGCTAACAGCCTCATCTGGGGAGGCAATCTCGAACATCTAAGCGTGTGTTGTTGTTTCATTGATTTCGGGGCTATAGGTTCAATTGGGAAAATCCACAACATACTAGAGCAAGAAGATACCTCTAGCAATCAGACCTAGAGAAGGAGGCATATGTAAGCCCTCATACATTTTCGTGTGTATCACCGGGAAGCTTGATAAAGCACATCCCCTGTGCGAGGGGATATTTTATACACCTACTGCCCTCTTTGTGTGTAAAATCATGTATCAAACGAAGGGTATCCCTTAGAGGGATTCATATGTAACCGGATCTTAGGAATATCAATACAAAAAACATTCATTCATTTATTTCTTCGTATTTTTGCTATATCTGCTTTATACCTTTTATTTATTGCATGTTTAAACATTAAAGGATTCAATTGAATTGCAAGTAGAGTAGTTAGTGGATGACACGTCGCTTCCCTGAGGTCGCTACAACTGTTAGAGTTACTGTTAGTAACTACGATATTACCTTATTTGGTAATTAGTCCTAGGTAGATTAGTTCACTTTACCTAGGTTAGTTTGTTAGCTTTACTGACATTCCTATGTTGGTATATTTAGGATATTATGTTAGTCGAGTATATCATATTGTTAGGTTAGTATCTTCTATTGTTAGCTCGGTATGGTTTATTAGCTCCATATTCTATGGCATATTATTTTGTATTTAATATTTAGAATTATCAATAATAATATTTTTTTTTGCCAATATTTACATGGTATCAGAGCGGGAGGAGCGAACCTCTGCTCCAATTGAATCTCATGTCTGACTGACAGATCTGACTTCCGTCAGATCTAAATCTGCCTGGTCATCCAGGCACAGGCTCCTAAGTAAGGTGGATGACACAGGACCCCTAAAGACCTATCGTCTAGGTGACTATGACGACGACTCTCATAGCTGAGGGAAGCTAGCTGGACTCATAGACTTCGAGGGAGCACATGAATCGAAGGGGACCTAAACTAGAATCCTAACCTACTCTATGTGGACGGGACTTGAGGCTATACGTAAGATGACAAGGACCTGACACGGGTAAGCGCAGACCAAGACTCAACGTAGCAGATCTAGATGATTGGTGACACACAAAGGATGGGTTGGATGACTTACAATGACCTACATGGTTAAGCAGACGTAGGAAGGCTCCAAAAGGTTTGACGATGGGCTCGACCACCATAAGGTGGTCACTATGTATTTAGCACAATTTTTTTTTAAAATCGCTAAAACGGTTGCCATCTTGCGCATGTGGGATATTTGTTTTCCCATGCATTTGTTACATTTTGGAGGAGGACGATGCCATTTTCTATTTTCCCATATTTGGCTACACAGGACGCCTTATGCATTTCAAGCGTGAAGAATCGTTGTCTGATCGTTGTAGCAGGTTGCTCCATCAGAGCAATAGATTGTAGAGCATTGCTGAAACCTATACCAGCGATTGTCACAGATCTATTTGGAGAGGATAGTGATTCTGATGCCCATCTCCATTGGTGCCACTACAAGTCAAATACGGTGAAAATTACTTCCTAAACCTTCACCTGCAAGGCGACTGCACTTGATTGCTAGAACGGCCAATAGGAGATTGATCTGCCATTTTTGGTCTGGACGACAAATTTTTCGTTGCAGACAGAAAAGAGTAATTGGTTGCAAACGTTGCCTAGAGACGGCAAACAACTGACATCAATTTCTATGCATGTTTTTAAGCGAGCCATCTTGCATGAAAACCGGCCACAAGAGATGCACAATTTGTAGCGTCTCAGCGATATTGTGACACAATTTTTTACAGATATTCGATGTGAAAATTTGACGCAATCGTCCCACACAAGACCTCGATCGCGTAGTTCATGTACGAAAGCCACAATTGCAGTGCACTGCAAAGTGTTTTGGCATCCATTCGACCACTGCAACCTGTGTCAAGCGTCGGTGCTATTTGGTGTCATCGCAGGAGCCGAAGACCACACTCTGTGCATCGTTTTTCATAGATGTCGATAACAGATCTGGGCGGAGGATAAATCGCATGATTTTTTTTTTCCTATTGTGTTGAAGAATTCCCCAGTAATTAGTTTTGTGCACCTGTTATTTGCATCCAGGAGGAGGCGTAGCAGCACCGCTCGCCAAAGGATCACCGCCACTACAAGGAGGGTGAAGCATCGCCACTGCTAGATATCCGATCGTCACCCGTAGAGTGGGAGTAGAGCCACCGGTGGTGGAATCCACGAGCTGTAGTGGAGCTTCCGAAAGGAGGGGCACAATAAGATTATTTTTGTGCTCTTTCCAACACATCGACAGTGGTAGCCGGTATGGTTAGCGACCAATAGATAGGTCACTGCCGACTGCCAGGTTGGGGGTTCAAACCCCACTAGTTCCAAAAGGTAAATTTTTTTTGTCAAATTTAATATTTAAGTTTTTCAACTTTTTCTTAATAATTTCATTAATTTTGTTTTTAAAATCAATTTTTATTGTTATTTAATTGATTTTTTTTTTAAACAAAATTTCTTTAATTATTAATTAAATTTGTAGTTTAACTTAATTTTTTTGCAAATTAAATCAAACCAAGGGAGATAAAGCTTGTCAAAGCAATTAAAGAGGCATAAAATCATCAAACCTCCAAAACCTGTTTTTTAGACTTCATAAATAGCAACTTTTTGTTTGAAGTACTTCACACAGGGGGATTTTTTTGGTGATATATTGTGCTAATCTGCCTACGAGGCAAGCTTTGTAAGAGCATTTTTTAGGTTTAATTGTTGCATTTTTTTTTGCACAAAAGGGGGGATAACATTTTTTCTCTCTCCACTATCTCCTATTTTTGCATCAAAAAGAGCTCCATAATCTCATCAATAGCGACAAATGCAATATTGTTAAAAGCATTGATGAAGATGTTGAAATTGGGTGTTTTGAAAAACACACCAAAGGATTTGGTTCCAAAATGATGAAGAAAATGGGATTCAATGGTGAGAGATTAGGTAAACAAGAACAAGGCATTAAAACTTCTATAATGCTAAATGTCAGGGCAAAGAATGAAGGCATTGGCTATACTAGACATGCAAGTACCAGTAATTCTATGTTTGTAAAACCTAAATCTCCTACAACTCCTAAAAAGCATTGTTGCGATCCATTGTGGAAAGACAGGACATGTTGCAGCTAAGTGTTGGAGATTACATCCTTGTGATTCTTGTGGATGTACGAATCACTCTTCTTCAAGTTGTTGGTATAAACTGAAAATGGCCAACAAGGTTCATATTGATTGTGGATGGACAAATCTCACACAATGGACCATGATGAAAGAAATGTTGTATGGCTTCTACCAAAAAGGTAAAACCTATGGTAGACCCCGAGGCAAATCCAGTGTGACATACCTAGTGGCAGTCCCAGAGAGAATGACCCAGAGACAGACCTAAAGATAGACCCAAAGACAAAGTTCCAGAGGCAGATCTACAGGCATATCCAGAGGCAATTATCCAGAGGTAGATTCACAGGCAGATCCTGAGATAGACCCAGAGGTACAATTCTAGAGGTATGCTTAGATCCAGAGCCGAAGACAAAGCACGAGCCACCATTATTTCATTTCTTCTTCTTCTTCTTCACTGTATTGGGGCAGTTATATACTTTACCCAAATATTGTTGTATAGAGGGATGTATATGTATTACCAAAATAATGTAATAAGGGGGGATGTTAGAGTTACTGTTAGTAACTACGATATTACCTCATTTGGTAATTAGTCCTAGGTATATTAGTTCACTTTACCTAGGTTAGTTTGTTAGCTTTACTGACATTCCTATGTCGGTATATTTAGGATATTATGTTAGTCGAGTATATCATATTGTTAGGTTAGTATCTTCTATTGTTAGCTCGGTATGGTTTATTAGCTCCATATTCTACGACATATTATTTTGTATTTAATCTTTAGAATTATCAATAATTATATTGTCTTTTGCCAATATTTACAACAACAATTATAAAAGGGTTGCATAGATCAGAATCTATGAAGGTTATGGATTGTAAAATAGCAAATGAAATGTGGGAACTATTGCATAACATATATGAAGGAGATAAAGGTGTCAGGAAAGCTAAGATCATAAATCTCAAAGGAGAATTTGAAAATCTAAGAATGCGGGATGATGAAAACATTCGTTACTATCTCAGTAAGATTGATGAACTTGTACATGAGATGAAAGGTCTTGGAATGAAGGTCGATGAATCTGATGCTTGTGATAAGATCTTGAGAACTCTTCCAAAAAGGTACAATGAAAAGGTCTCTGCTATAGAAACATCAATTGATAGTGATAGTCTGACAAGAAATTCTTTACTTGGTATGCTTACAACTTTTGAGATAAGAACAAAAGATCCTATCCCTCCGAAAGAGGTTGCTTTCAAAGTGAACAAGAAGATAAAGGGTAAGAAGTCAGAATCAAGCAGTGAGTCATCCAGTGATGAAGAAGCAAATTATGGTAGAAGAGATAAAGGTTCCAGAAGACCCATAGATCTAAGATCTGTTAAGTGTTTCAATTATGGAAAGTATGGACATTTTGCAACATATTGTAAAGAGCCAAAGAACAACAATGGTGAAGAAAAATAGGATCACAGGTACAGGGAATCAGAAAGATACAGGCACCAAAATAAAAGCAAGGATGGACAAAGTAGACAAGGAAGGAAGTTCTTCCAAAGACAAAAGAGGAGCTACTATGCGGATAATGCAAGTAAGTACTCAAATGATAGTGATGCTAGTTCTTCAGATAATGATAGAGATGAAGTCCTATTTATGATTGAGGAAAAAGAACCAATTAAGAAAAGGACTCCAGTTATTCTCAAGTATTTTAGATGTGGTAAATTTGGACATCTTGAAGATGATTGTACAAGGGATGGTTATAGTTTCAGTGATGATGAATATGAGGATGCACTTGAAGGACCAGATGAAAATATTCTAATGGCATTAGAAGAAGAAGTGAGTGATCCTATAGAAGACAAGCCAAAAGAAAGTAATGATGTGGACAAAGGTAAACAAATAGAGGATTATTCAGCAGAGAATGGTTATGATCTCAAGGGAGAACTTATCTATGCCCTTGACATAGTAAAGAAGGTAAGAAAGCAACACTCTAAACTTGAAATTCAGTTTCAAGAATGTGATGAAGAGAGAATATTGCTCATAGAGGATTTAGAAAAATCAAAGGCTAAGGCAAAAAGTTCAAAGATAAGTTAGAAGCAAAGATCTTGGAATGTGAGAAGTTAGCACAAGAAGTGGCACTACTAAAAGAATATTTAGAGGACTCCAAGATCAAGATGAAAGGATTCAAGAATAGCTCAAATATTATGGATAAGATAGTCAAGATACAAAGAGTGTCAACAAATAAAACAGGTCTTGGTTTTGAACAAAATCAAAAGAAACAGGAAGGAGAGTCAACTTCAAGTTTTGAAGAGGAAACTTTAGATGAAGATACTTCAGAAGAAGATAGTGTAAAAGAAATTCAGACATCAGAGGAAGAGTTGGACAATAGAGAGTTCAACAAATATAGGAACAATGCACAGAGAAGATACAGATGGAACAACAATCAAAATAGGAGACCAATGAGGTCAAAACAAGGAAGCTTCAATGGAAGATGTTTTTCATGTCACAGGTTTGGGCACATGGCTTCACAATGCAGGACACATGAAAGACAAGAATATGGGAATGGACAATTTTTCCATGGGTATTGCTACTCATGTAATCAGTTTGGTCACAAGGCAATGAATTGCAAGGTTCATGAAAGAAGAGGATATGGCTTCACTAGGAGAAATCCTAAGACATTTGCACCTACAAGGAATAATAACATTAAGTGTTATAAGTGCAATAATGATGGTCACACAGCAAAGTGGTGTAGAGAAGATATTCCAAAAATAGGTATGAAAAATAACAGGAACATGAAGAGGAACAGGAACAGGAATAGGAATATGGATGAGAACAGGAACAGGAACAGGAACAGGAACCTAGATGTAAACAAGAACGAGAACGAGAGCAGGAACGAGGAAGAGAGGGAACAAGAACGAGACAGGGAATGATGACAAGAACAAGGATGATGACTTGGATAGAAACAGTTAGAGGATTTAGAAAAATCAAAAAATAAGGGAAAAGGATAAAGGTAAAGAACAATGCTTTTAGGGAGTAGAAATACTCCCACCCTAGAATTAACCACCTCATGAGGAGGTGGTGGAGGGGCTAAGCTAAGAGGCTCATTCTTAGCCCCGAGCCCTAAAGGTAACCCTTTGCCATTGATGTCAAAGGGGGAGAGATTTGTGTATTGGGGAGAGATTTGATATGGGGAGAGATTTGATATTTGAGAGAGCATTGAGCTAGGGGGAGCAGAAGGAAAAAGAAAGGTCAAGTTTTGGTAAGAAGAGTATGGGTTGCCATCAATGACAAAGGGGGAGATTGTTGGACATTTTGAGTCCCTAAGTCAAAGTTGTCATTGATGTCACCAGATGAAGTCATCATTAATACCAAATATTTCAGTAGGAAACAAAGGGGATAAAAATGGTTATTTGATATCCAGGAAGAAGGCCAAAGATCAAGTGAAACAGTGCAAAAGACAGAAGTTAAAAAGGAGTTATAATATTTATTTTATAAATTATTTAAATTCAGTGTGAATTTAAATTTTATAAATAAATATTAAAGGTACTTTATCAAAGGATATAATATTATAATATGAGTTATTATAATATTAAATGTAAGATGGTGAAAAAACCCAAAGTAAAATATTTATAATTCTTTATAATATTTTACTACACGCAAAGATGGGTGTTAGAAAGTTTAAAATATTTACGAAGGATGGTTTAAGCCAAAGGTTTATCCTCGTCGACGTCATGTAGGTTAATTGCATTTTGAAGCACCAAAATTCTAAAGCAAAGGAGGAAGATTAATATTTAAACCTATGCCCAAAGGGCATTAATATTATCCTTGCTCGATTGAAAAGATAGCATACGAATTAATTAATGCAGAGCTCATGAAATGGATATGCGAATTTTAAGTTTGAATTTCCAATGAAAGAAACAAAAGGGACAACGTCAAATAGTTTGAAGCCAACTAGGCACCTTGGCCTAGTGGCAAGAGGGTTGCAGCTTACGTTTTTGTGCAAGGAGGCCAGTGTTCGAGTCTCGATGGAAGCGCTTGGCAGGTGTGTTGAAAGCGCCAATCATGAGGTGCACGTTTTGCGAAACAAGGAGGGGATAAAGTTTTTGAAGCACGTGGTGCTTCACCTATCTTCAATGAGCGTGTAGCTCGTGTGGTTGTTGGCACCGCGGTTGAGACGTTAGAGTGGGCTGCGTTGAGAGTTCGAAACTCTCCAAAGGCAAAGGTAATATTTTTTATTTTAATTTTAATTAAATGCCTAAGTTGGAGGTATAAGGTTGTTTAGTGGTTGAGTTTGGAAAGGTTGCTTTGTAATAAAGTTGTGGTAGTTGAGAATTACCTTTAGGAGTTATAAGGAGAATTCTATTTTTATTTTTAAAGTCTTAAAATTGCTATTGTGGAATATTGAAAGGTTAAGACTTTGTGGGTAGTATGTTATTTTGAATTAAGGGTTTTTGTGACTATTGTGAGGATATTGATTATTATTTAAGTTGGAGTGATAAGGTGTAATTTTGATATTATATTTGTGATATGTTTTGTTGAAGAAAATTATCCTCTAACCCTTATTGAGATTGGCAAAGAAGTAATTGTGAGTGTGGCAGATTTGTGAGGTCAACTACTTGTCATTCAAAAGGTATGGGCAAATTCCTTCTTTGGTTGAGTTGATTGATTGGATTTATTGAAAATTAAGTTTGGAGTGAAAAGGACTTGATTAGGGTTTCCTTTTCGAAAGTGGTTGAGTTATTGCTTCAAGGTTTTCTGATTTGAGAGTTGAGATTAAAACCTTGTTTTATTAGCATTGTTGTTGAGATCATTGGTTGAGTGAAGTGTTTGAGTTAATGCTTCAAGGTTTTCTGAAATTGAGAGTTGTGATTAAAACATTGTTTGATGAGCATGGTTGTTGAAGTGAGTTGTTATGCAAAGAACTTGAACTAGGGTTTGAAAAGATCATGAGTATCATTGTTATGTGAGATTTGTTGTTGAGCATTGTTGAAAATATTTTGAGTTGGATGATACATGCTTGGACTAGGGTTTGTGAGCAAGAGTTGTTTCTTGAAGTGATTGGTTGAGTAGAGTTGATTGAGCCTAGTCAAGTGGATGTATGAAGTGATTGTTCAAGTTCCATAAAACAAACTATTCTATATTATGATTTGAGTTGAGATTGAGTTTTGAGAATAGAACATATTGAGTCTCTAACAATTCTCTTTATGCTTCTATGAGATTGAGTTGAGAAAGTGATTGAGTTTTGAGAATAGAACATATTGAGTCTCTAACAATTCTCTTTATGCTTCTATGAGATTGAGTTGAGAAAGTGATTGAGTTTTGAGTATAGAACATATTGAGTCTCTAACAATTCTCTTTATGATTCTATGAGATTTATTTGAGTTGAGAAAGTGATTAAGCATTGAGTATAGAACATATTGAGTCTCTAACAATTCTCTTTATGTTTCTATGAGATTTGGACAAGTTCTATGTGTGACTTGTTAAGAGATAATCTTTGAGAAGACTTTCTTAATTTTGTTGAGCTTTTGAAATTACAATTGATTTGACAGATTTGACAAGTCTCTAGAGTGAACCTATTGAAGTGACACTATTGAATTTAAGTATGGACCTATTAGAAAAGAGTGGACCATTGAGAGATTGAGTTGTGGACCTATTGACAGATTTGAGTAGGTTCTGTTGGACCTATTGAGCAGATTTGAATAGATTGAGGACTATTTAAGGGAATTAAATTTAGTAGTTTAGTGTGACATTAGTTTGTCTAGACCGAATGACTATGTTTAGTGCAAGAGTTGAGCAGATTTGTGCTAGACCGAATGTACTATGTTTAGTGCAAGAGTTGAGAAGATTTGTGCTAGACCGAATGGACTATGTTTAGTGCAAGAGATTGAGTAGAGTTGTGCTAGACCGACTGGACTATGTTTAGTACAGAATTGAGATAGAGATTTGGAGGTGATAGAGTAGAGAGGATAGAGTCTCTAGTGGATAGAGATCCATCAACCAGGATATTGAGGATAGGTCTTCTGAGTGAGGACAAGAGTCTTCAAGTGGAGAGAGATCCACAAGTCAATGTAGTGGAGGCAATCATCTTCTAGAGGATCACCAACTAGAGCAGAGGAGAAAGAGTTCTCCTATGGATAGAGATCCACAAACTAGATTTAGGGGATCAACATCTCCTTTGGACAGAGGTCCATAAACATTGTAATTGGGAAGGATTCCCAAGAGATTATTTGAGAAATATTTAGAAGAAATATTTTCTCCGTGGAAGTAGCCATATTTGGGTGAACCACGTTAAATATGTGTCTCTATTGTGTATGGTGTTTTGTGCATTGCTTTGATTATTGCTATTGATACTGCTATCTATACACTACATAATATTGATTTGAAAGAAAAGTAAAAGTGCTCTTATACTGTTCACCCCCTCTCAGTATAAGCTTGTGTTCTTCAATTGGTATCAGAGCGGGTTCCTTCAGAAGAGTTTGAAAACTTGAAGGAAAAGTGGTCAAGAACACAATGGATCAAAAGGATCAAAGGGATGGGTCCATCAATAATACAGTACCAATATTTGATGGAAGTGACTTCTTGTATTGGTGTATGCTGATGAGATTTCACTTGATGGCACTTGGCAATGAAGTTTGGGATGCAGTGGAACTTGGATATGATTCAACAGTCAATCCTCCTATAGATAAGGAAGGTAAGCTTCTAATGCATGCAAATTCAAGAGCTATGAATGCAATTATAAAAGGATTGCGTAGATCAGAATCTATGAAGGTTATGGATTGTAAAACAACAAAAGAAATGTGGGAACTACTGCATAACATATATGAAGGAGATAAAGGTGTCAGGAAAGCTAAGATCAAAAATATCAAAGGAGAATTTGAAAATCTAAGAATGCGAGATGATGAAAACATTCATGACTATCTCAGTAAGATTGATGAACTTGTACATGAGATGAGAGGTCTTGGAATGAAGGTCGATGAATCCGATGCTTGTGATAAGATCTTGAGAACTCTTCCAAAAAGGTACAGTGAAAAGGTCTCTGCTATAGAAACATCAATTGATAGTGATAGTCTGACAAGAAATTCTTTACTTGGCATGCTTACAACTTTTGAGATAAGAACAAAAGATCCTATCCCTCCGAAAGAGGCTGCTTTCAAAGCGAACAAGAAGATAAAGGGTAAGAAGTCAGAATCAAGCAGTGAGTCATCCAGTGATGAAGAAGCTAATTATGGTAGAAGAGATAAAGGTTCCAGAAGACCCATAGATCTAAGATCTGTTAAGTGTTTCAATTATGGAAAGTATGGACATTTTGCAATAGATTGTAAAGAGCCAAAGAACAACAATGGTGAAGAAAAATAGGATCACAGGTACAGGGAATCAGAAAGATATAGGCACCAAAATAAAAGCAAGGATGGACAAAGCAGACAAGGAAAGAAGTTCTTCCAAAGACAAAAGAGGAGCTACTATGCGGATAATGCAAGTAAGTACTCAAATGATAGTGATGCTAGTTCTTCAGATAATGATAGAGATGAAGTCCTATTTATGATTGAAGAAAAAGAACCAGTTAAGAAAAGGACTCCAGTTATTCTCAAGTGTTTTAGATGTGGTAAATTTGGACATCTTGAAGATGATTGTACAAGGGATGGTTATAGTTTCAGTGATGATGACTATGAAAATGCACTTGAAAGACCAGATGAAAATCTTCTAATGGCATTAGAAGAAGAAGTAAGTGATCCTATAGAAGATAAGCCAAAAGAAAGTAATGATGTGGACAAAGGTAAACAAATAGAGGATTATTCAGCAGAGAATGGTTATGATCTCAAGGGAGAACTTATCTATGCCCTTGACATGGTAAAGAAGGTAAGAAAGCAACACTCTAAACTTGAAATTCAGTTTCAAGAATGTGATGAAGAGAGAATATTGCTCATAGAGGATTTAGAAAAATCAAAGGCTAAGGCAAAAAGGTTCAAAGATAAGTTAGAAGCAAAGATCTTGGAATGTGAGAAGTTAGCACAAGAAGTGGCACTACTAAAAGAATATTTAGAGGACTCCAAGATCAAGATGAAAGGATTAAAGAATAGCTCAAATATTATGGATAAGATAGTCAAGGTACAAAGAAGGTCAACAAACAAGATAGGTCTTGGTTCTGAATAGATTCAAAAGAAATAGGAAGGAGAGTCAACTTCAAGTCTTGAAGAGAGAAACTTCAGATGAAGATACATCAGAAGAAGACAATGTAAAAGGGAGTGAGACATCAGAGGATGAGTTGGACAATAAAGAGTTCAACAAAGATAGGAACAATGCACAGAGAAGATACAGATGGAACAACAATCAGAACAAGAGACCAATGAGGTCAAGACAAGGAAGCTTCAATGGAAGATGTTTTTCATGTCACAGGTTTGGGCACATGGCTTCACAATGCAGGACACATGAAAGACAGGAATATGGGAATGGATAAATTTTCCATGGGTATTGCTACTCATGTAATCAGTTTGGTCACAAGGCAATGAATTGCAGGGTTCATGAAAGAAGAGGATATGACTTCACTAGGAGAAATCCTAAGACATTTGCACCTCCAAGGAATAATAACATTAAGTGTTATAAGTGCAATAATGATGGTCACACAACAAAATGGTGTAGAGCAGATATTCCAGAAATAGGTATGAACAGGAACAGAATAGGAACATGAACAGGAACAGGAATAGGAATAGGAACATGGATGAGAATAGGAATAGGAACAAGAACAGGAACCTAGATGTGAACAAGAACAGGAACAGGAACAAGAATGATGACAAGAACAGGAATGATGATAGGAACAGGGATGATGACTTGGATAGAAACAATCAGAGGATTCAAAAAACTCAAAAAAGAAGGGAAAAGGATAAAGGTAAAGAACAGTGCTTTTGAGGAGTAGAAATACTCCCACCCCAGAATTAACCACCTCATGAGGAGGTGGGGGAGGGGCTAAGCTAAGAGGCTCATTCTTAGCCCCGAGCCCCAAAGGTGACCCTTTGCCATTGATGTCAAAGGGGAGAGATTTGTGTATTGGGGAGAGATTTGATATTTGAGAGAGCATTGAGCCAGGGGGAGCAATGTCCAAGGGAGAGAAGAAAAAGAAAGGTCAGGTTTTAGTAAGAAGAGTATGGGTTGCCATCAATGACAAAGGGGGAGATTGTTGGACATTTTGAGTCCCTAAGTCAAAGTTGTCATTGATGTCACCAGATGAAGTCATCATTAATACCAAATATTTTAGTAGGAAACAAAGGGGATAA
The DNA here is from genome assembly GCA_028583015.1 of Wollemia nobilis. NCBI lineage: Eukaryota > Viridiplantae > Streptophyta > Pinopsida > Araucariales > Araucariaceae > Wollemia > Wollemia nobilis. The sequence goes on from JAQPPZ010002512.1 coordinate 7,538,350, forward strand.
AAATGGTTATTTGATATCCAGGAAGAAGGCCAAAGATCAAGTGAAACGGTGCAAAAGACAGAAGTTAAAAAGGAGTTATAATATTTATTTTATAAATTATTTAAATTCAGTGTGAATTTAAATTTTATAAATAAATATTAAAGGTACTTTATCAAAGGATATAATATTATAATAGTGAGTTATTATAATATTAAATGTAAGATGGTGAAAAAGCCCAAAGTAAAATATTTATAACTTATAATATTTTACTACAGCCAAAGATGGGTGTTAGAAATTTAAAATATTTTAAACAAAGCATGTTAAGCAAAGGTTTATCCTCACCGACGTCATATGGGTTAATTGCATTTAGAAGCACCAAAGTTCTAAAGCAAAGGAGGAAGCATTAATATTTAAATACTATGCCCAAAGGGCATTAATATTATCCTTGCTTGATTGAAAAGATAAGCATACAAATTAATTAATGTAGAGCTCATGAAACAAATGTGCAAAATTTATGTTTGAATTGCCAGTGAAAGAAACAAAAGGGAACATAAATAGTTGGAAGCCATACTAGGCACCTTGGCCTAGTGGCATAGAGGGTTGCACTTAAGTTTTGTGTGCAAGGAGGCCAATGTTCGAGTCTCGATGGAAGCGCTTGGTAGGTGTGTTGAAAGCGCCAATCGTGAGGTGCACATTTTGCAAAAAAGGAGGGGATAAAGTTTTTGAAGCACGTGGTGCTTCACCTATATTCAATGAGCGTGTAGCTCATGTGGTTTTGGCTCATGGTTGAGACGTTAGAGTGGGCTACATTGAGAGTTCGAAACTCTCCAAAGGCAAAGGTAATATTTTTTATTTTAATTTTAATTAAATGCCTAAGTTGGAGGTATAAGGTTGTTTAGTGGTTGAAGTTTGGAAAGGTTGCTTTGTAATAAAGTTGTGGTAGTTGAGAATTACCTTTAGGAGTTATAAGGAGAATTCTATTTTTATTTTTAAAGTCTTAAAATTGCTATTGTGGAATATTGAAAGGTTAAGACTTTGTGGGTAGTATGTTATTTTGAATTAAGGGTTTTTGTGACTATTGTGAGGATATTGATTATTATTTAAGTTGGAGTGATAAGGTGTAATTTTGATATTATATTTGTGATATGTTTTGTTGAAGAAAATTATCCTCTAACCCTTATTGAGATTGGCAAAGAAGTAATTGTGAGTGTGGCAGATTTGTGAGGTCAACTACTTGTCAAACAAAAGGTATGGGTAAATTCCTTCTTTGGTTGAGTTGATTGATTGGCTTTATTGAAAATTAAGTTTGGAGTGAAAAGGACTTGATTAGGGTTTCCTTTTCGAAAGTGGTTGAGTTATTGCTTCAAGGTTTTCTGATTTGAGAGTTGAGATTAAAACCTTGTTTTATTAGCATTGTTGTTGAGATCATTGGTTGAGTGAAGTGTTTGAGTTAATGCTTCAAGGTTTTCTAAAATTGAGAGTTGTGATTAAAACATTGTTTGATGAGCATGGTTGTTGAAGTGAGTTGTTATGCAAAGAACTTGAACTAGGGTTTGAAAATATCATGAGTATCATTGTTATGTGAGATTTGTTGTTGAGCATTGTTGGAAACATTTTGAGTTGGATGATACATGCTTGGACTAGGGTTTGTGAGAAAGAGTTGTTTCTTGAAGTGATTGGTTGAGTAGAGTTGATTGAGCCTAGTCAAGTGGATGTATGAAGTGATTGTTCAAGTTCCATAAAACAAACTATTCTATATTCTGATTTGAGTTGAGATTGAGTTTTGAGAATAGAACATATTGAGTCTCTAACAATTCTCTTTATGCTTCTATGAGATTGAGTTGAGAAAGTGATTGAGTTTTGAGAATAGAACATATTGAGTCTCTAACAATTCTCTTTATGCTTCTATGAGATTGAGTTGAGAAAGTGATTGAGTTTTGAGTATAGAACATATTGAGTCTCTAACAATTCTCTTTATGCTTCTATGATATTTGAGTTGAGAAAGTGATTGAGTATTGAGTATAGAACATATTGAGTCTCTAACAATTCTCTTTATGTTTCTATGAGATTTGGACAAGTTCTATGTGGACTTGTTAAGATATTTGGACAAGTCTCTTGGAGCTTGTTGAGCAGATTTGGACAAGTTTTATGTGAGCTTTTGAGAGATTTGGACAAGTTTTGTGTGAGCTTGTTGAGCAGATTTGGACAGGTTCTAGTGGACCTTATTGAGCAGATTTGAGAGGTTGAGTGGACCTATTGAGAGATTGGAGTGATATTAAATTGGAGGTTGTGTGGACCTATTGAGCAGATTTGGATAGGTTCTTTGTGGACCTGTTGAGCAGATTTGGAGAGGTTCTAGTGGACCTATTGAGAGATTTGGATAGGTTCTGAGTGGACCTATTGAGCATATTTGAGAAAGTTCTAGTGGACCTATTGAGCAGATTTGATATTTATGGACCTATTGAGAATTTGAGTAGGTTTAGTGACTTGATGAATTTGTGCTAGACCGAATGGACTATGTTTAGTGCAAGAGTTGAGCAGATTTGTGCTAGACCGAATGGACTATGTTTAGTGCAGATTTGAGCATATTTGTGCTAGATCGAATGGACTATGTTTAGTGCAAGAGATTGAGCAGAGTTGTGCTAGACCGACTAGACTATGTTTAGTACAGAATTGAGATAGAGCTTTGGAGGTGATAGAGTAGAGAGGACAGAGTCTCTAGTGGATAGAGATCCATCAGCCAGGACATTGAGGATAGGTCTTTTGAGTGAGGACAAGAGTCTTCAAGTGGAGAGAGATCCACAAATCAGTGCAATGGAGGTAGTATCTTCTAGAGGATCACCAGCCAGAGCAGAGGAGAAAGAGTTCTCCTATGGATAGAGATCCACAAACTAGATTTAGGGGATCAACATCTCCTTTGGACAGAGGTCCATAAACATTGTAATTGGGAAGGATTCCCAAGAGATTATTTGAGAAATATTTAGAAGAAATATTTTCTTCGTGGAAGTAGCCATATTTGGGTGAACCACGTTAAATTTGTGTCTCTATTATGTATGGTGTTTTGTGCATTGCTTTGATTATTGCTATTGATACTGCTATCTATACACTACATAATATTGATTTGAAAAGAAAAGTAAAAAGTGCTCTTATACTGTTCACCCCCCTCTCAGTATAAGCTTGTGTTCTTCAATTGGTATCAGAGCGAGTTCCTTTAGAAGAGTTTGACAGCTTGAAGGAAAAGTGGTCAAGAACACAATGGATCAAAAGGATCAAAGGGATGGATCCATCAATAATACAGTACCAATATTTTATGGAAGTGACTTCTTGTATTGGTGTATGCTAATGAGATTTCACTTGATGGCACTTGGCAATGAAGTTTGGGATGCAGTGGAACTTGGATATGATTCAATAGTCAATCCTCCTATAGATAAGGAAGGTAAGCTTCTAATGCATGCAAATTCAAGAGCTATGAATGCAATTATAAAAGGATTGCATAGATCAGAATCTATGAAGGTTATGGATTGTAAAACAACAAAAGAAATGTGGGAACTACTGCATAACATATATGAAGGAGATAAAGGTGTCAGGAAAGCTAAGATCAGAAATCTCAAAGGAGAATTTGAAAATTTAAGAATGCGAGATGATGAAAACATTCATGACTATCTCAAGTAAGATTGATGAACTTGTACATGAGATGAGAGGTCTTGGAATGAAGGTCGATGAATCTGATGCTTGTGATAAGATCTTGAGAACTCTTCCAAAAAGGTACAGTGAAAAGGTTTCTGCTATAGAAACATCAATTGATAGTGATTGTTTGACAAGAAATTCTTTACTTGGCATGCTTACAACTTTTGAGATAAGAACAAAAGATCCTATCCCTCCGAAAGAGGTTGCATTCAAAGCGAACAAGAAGATAAAGGGTAAGAAGTCAGAATCAAGTAGTGAGTCATCCAGTGATGAAGAAGCTAATTATGGTAGAAGAGATAAAGGTTCCAGAAGACCCATAGATCTAAGATCTGTTAAGTGTTTCAATTGTGGAAAGTATGGACATTTTGCAACAGATTGTAAAGAGCCAAAGAACAACAATGGTGAAGAAAAATAGGATCACAGGTACAGGGAATCAGAAAGATACAGGCACCAAAAGAAAAGCAAGGATGGACAAAGTAGACAAGGAAAGAAGTTCTTCCAAAGACAAAAGAGGAGCTACTATGCGGATAATGCAAGTAAGTACTCAAATGATAGTGATGCTAGATTTTCAGACAATGATAGAGATGAAGTCCTATTTATGATTGAAGAAAAAGAACTAGTTAAGAAAAAGACTCCAATTATTCTCAAGTGTTTTAGATGTGGTAGATTTGGACATCTTGAAGATGATTGTACAAGGGATGGTTATAGTTTCAGTGATGATGACTATGAAGATGCACTTGAAAGACCAGATGAAAATCTTCTAATGGCATTAGAAGAAGAAGTGAGTGATCCTATAGAAGACAAGCCAAAATAAAGTAATGATGTGGACAAAGGTAAAAAAATAGAGGATTATTCAATAGAGAATGGTTATGATCTCAAGGGAGAACTCATCTATGCCCTTGACATGGTAAAGAAGGTAAGAAAGCAACACTCTAAACTTGAAATTCAGTTTCAAGAATGTGATGAAGAAAGATTATTGCTCATAGAGGATTTAGAAAAATCAAAGGCTAAGGCAAAGAAGTTCAAAGATAAGTTAGAAGCAAAGATCTTGGAATGTGAGAAGTTAGCACAAGAAGTGGCTCTACTAAAGGAATATGTAGAAGACTCCAAGAATAAGCTATAAAAGTATTAAAGAATAGTCTCAAATATTGTGGATAAAATAGTCAAGATACAAAGAAGGGCAACAAACAAGACAGGTCTTGGTTTTAAACAAATTCAAAAGAAATAGGAAGAAGAGTCAACTTCAAGTTCTAAGAAGAAGAAACTTTAGATGAAGATACTTTAGAAGAAGACAGTGTAAAAGGGAGTCAGACATCAGAGGAAGAGTTGGACAATAAAGAGTTCAAAAAAGATAGGAACAATGCACAGAGAAGATACAGATGGAACAACAATCAGAATAGGAGACCAATGAGGTCAAGACAAGGAAGCTTCAATGGAAGATGTTTTTCATGTCACAGGTTTGGGCACATGGCTTCACAATGTAGGACACATGAAAGACAAGAATATGGGAATGGACATATTTTCCATGGGTATTGCTACTCATGTAATCAGTTTGGTCACAAGGCAATGAATTGTAGGATTCATGAAAGAAGAGGATATGGCTTCACTAGGAGAAATCCTAAGACATTTGCACCTCCAAGGAATAATAACATTAAGTGTTATAAGTGCAATAATGATGGTCACACAACAAAGTGGTGTAGAGCAGATATTCCAAAAATAGGTATGAACAGGAACAAGAACATGAACAGGAACAGGAACATGAATAGGAACAAGAACAGGAATAGGAACAGGAACATGGATGAGAACAGGAACAGGAATAGGAATAGGAATAGGAACATGAATAGATGTGAACAAGAACAGGAATGATGACAGGAACAGGGATGATGACTTGGATAGAAACAATCAGAGGATTCAGAAAACTCAAAAAATAAGGGAAGAGGATAAAGGTAAAGAACAATGCCTTTTGGGAGTAGAAATACTCCCACCCTAGAATTAACCACCTCATGAGGAGGTGGGGGAGGGGCTAAGCTAAGAGGCTCATTCTTAGCCCCGAGCCCCAAAGGTGACCCTTTGCCATTGATGTCAAAGGGGGAGAGATTTGTGTATTGGGGAGAGATTTGATATTTGAGAGAGCATTGAGCTAGGGGGAGCAATGTCCCAAGGGGAGCAGAAGGAAAAAGAAAGGTCAGGTTTTGGTAAGAAGAGTATGGGTTGCCATCAATGACAAAGGGGGAGATTGTTGGACATTTTGAGTCCCTAAGTCAAAGTTGTCATTGATGTCACCAGATGAAGTCATCATTAATACCAAATATTTCAGCAGGAAACAAAGGGGATAAAAATGGTTATTTGATATCCAGGAAGAAGGCCAAAGATCAAGTGAAACGGTGCAAAAGATAGAAGTTAAAAAGGGGTTATAATATTTATTTTATAAATTATTTAAATTCAGTGTGAATTTAAATTTTATAAATAAATATTAAAGGTACTTTATCAAAGGTATAATATTATAATAGTGGTTATTATAATATTAATGTAAGATGGTGAAAAAGCCCAAATAAAATATTTATAATTCTATATAATATTTTACTAAGGCAAAGATGGGTGTTATAAGTCTAAAGATATTTTAATAAACCCAAAGGATGGGTTTAAGACCAAAGGCTTTATCCTCGACGATATCATGTGGGTTAAAAGCATAAGGAAAGCATCGATATTCTCAAAGTAAAGGAGGAAGATTAATATTTAAATACTATGCCTAAAGGGCATTAATATTATCCTTGCTCTAATTGAAAAGTATACATACAAATTAATTAATGAGAGCTCGTGAAAGGATGTGCAAATTTAAGTTTGAATTGTCAACGAAAGAAACAAAAGGGACAACGTTGAATAGTTGGAAGCCAACTAGGCACCTTGGCCTAGTGGCAAGAGGGATATGACTTACATTTTGTGTGCAAGGAGGCCAACGTTCGAGTCTCAACAAAAGTGCTTGGCAGGTGTGTTGAAAGCACCAATCGTGAGGCGCACGTTTTGCAGAACGAGGGGATAAATTTTTTGAAGCACGTGGTGCTTCATCTATCTTCAATGAGTGTGTAGCTCGTGTGGTTGTTGGTGCCATGGTTGAGACGTCATAGTGGGCAACGTTGAGGGTTCGAATCTCTCCAAAGGCAAAGGTAATATTTTTTATTTTAATTTTAATTAAATGCCTAAGTTGGAGGTATAAGGTTGTTTAGTGGTTGAGTTTGGAAAGGTTGCTTTGTAATAAATTTGTGGTAGTTGAGAATTACCTTTAGGAGTTATAAGGAGAATTCTATTTTTATTTTTAAAGTCTTAAAATTGCTATTGTGGAATATTGAAAGGTTAAGACTTTGTGGGTAGTATGTTATTTTGAATTAAGGGTTTTTGTGACTATTGTGAGGATATTGATTATTATTTAAGTTGGAGTGATAAGGTGTAATTTTGATATTATATTTGTGATATGTTTTGTTGAAGAAAATTATCCTCTAACCCTTATTGAGATTGGCAAAGAAGTAATTGTGAGTGTGGCAGATTTGTGAGATCAACTACTTGACATTCAAAAGGTATGGGTAAATTCTTCCTTGATTGAGTTGGTTGATTGGATTTATTGAAAATTAAGTTTGGAGTGAAAAGGACTTGATTAGGGTTTCCTTTTCGAAAGTGGTTGAGTTATTGCTTCAAGGTTTTCTGATTTGAGAGTTGAGATTAAAACCTTGTTTTATTAGCATTGTTGTTGAGATCATTGGTTGAGTGAAGTGTTTGAGTTAATGCTTCAAGGTTTTCTGAAATTGAGAGTTGTGATTAAAACCTTGTTTGATGAGCATGGTTGTTGAAGTGAGTTGTTATGCAAAGAACTTGAACTAGGGTTTGAAAAGATCATGAGTATCATTGTTATGTGAGATTTGTTGTTGAGCATTGTTGGAAATATTTTGAGTTGGATGATACATGCTTGGACTAGGGTTTGTGAGCAAGAGTTGTTTCTTGAAGTGATTGGTTGAGTAGAGTTGATTGAGCCTAGTCAAGTGGATGTATGAAGTGATTGTTCAAGTTCCATAAAAAAAACTATTCTATATTCTGATTTGAGTTGAGATTGAGTTTTGAGAATAGAACATATTGAGTCTCTAACAATTCTCTTTATGCTTCTATGAGATTGAGTTGAGAAAGTGATTGAGTTTTGAGTATAGAACATATTGAGTCTCTAAAAATTCTCTTTATGCTTCTATGAGATTGAGTTGAGAAAGTGATTGAGTTTTGAGTATAGAACATATTGAGTCTCTAACAATTCTCTTTATGATTCTATGAGATTGATTTGAGTTGAGAAAGTGATTGAGCATTGAGTAAAGAACATATTGAGTCTCTAACAATTCTCTTTATGTTTCTATGAGATTTGGACAAGTTCTGTGTGAGCTTGTTGAGCAGATTTGGACAAGTTATGTGTGAGCTTGTTGAGAATATTTGGACAAGTTCTATGTGAGCTTATTGAGTAGATTTGGACAAGTTCTATGTGAGCTTATTGAGAATATTTGGACAAGTTCTATGTGAACTTATTGAGCAATTTTGGATAGATTTTGTTGAGCAAATTTGGACAAGTTCTATGTGGACCTATTGAGCATATTTGAGCAAGTTTGAGTGGACTTATTGAGCAGATTTGTGCAGGTTCTATGTGGACCTATTGAGAAGATTTTGACAGGTTCTATGTGGACCTATTGAGCAGATTTGGATAGGTTCTATGTGGACCTGTTGAGCATATTTGATAGGTTATATGTGGACCTATTGAGCATATTTAGAAAGTTCTAAGTGGACCTATTGAGCAGATTTGAGAGTTAAGTGGACATTTGAGCAAATTTGAATAGGTTTTGAGTGGACCTATTGAGCAGATTTGAGTAGATTCTGAGTGGACCTATTGAGTAGATTTATGCTAGACCGACTGGACTATGTTTAGTGCAAGAGTTGAGAAGATTTGTGCTAGACCGAATGTACTATGTTTAGTGCAAGAGATTGAGCAAATTTATGCTAGACCGAATGTACTGTGTTTAGTGCAAGAGATTGAGTAGAGTTGTGCTAGACCGACTAGACTGTGTTTAGTACAAAATTGAGATAGAGCTTTGGAGGTGATAGAGTAGAGAGGATAGAGTCTCCAGTGGATAGAGATCCATCAGCCAGGACATTGAGGACAGGTCTTCTGAGTGAGGACAAGAGTCTTCAAGTGGAGAGAGATCCACAAGTTAGTGTAGTGGAGGCAGTGTCTTCTAGAGGATCACCAACCAGAGCAGAGGAGAAGGAGTTCTCCTATGGATAGAGATCCACAAACCAGATTTAGGGGATCAACATCTCCTTTGGATAGAGGTCCATAAACATTGTAATTGGGAAGGATTCCCAAGAGATTATTTGAGAAATATTTAGAAGAAATATTTTCTCCGTGGAAGTAGCCATCTTTGGGTGAACCACGTTAAATTTGTGTCTCTATTGTGTATGGTGTTTTGTGCATTGCTTTGATTATTGCTATTGATACTGCTATCTATACACTGCATAATATTGATTTGAAAAGAAAAGTAAAAAGTGCTCTTATACTGTTCACCCCCCCTCTCAGTATAAGCTTGTGTTCTTCAAATGTTACATCTAGAAACTGTAGCATTGCTTCATTAATGACCTAGACAAAAAAGCTATATAAAAGCATCTATAATGGACTCAGAACATAAAGCACCCAAAATAGGGCCAAAATATTTAGCCCCCCCCTTGTTTATTTGGACCACAACAACTCAACTACAACATTCCAATCTTAGCACAGAATATCCAAATGATCTTTCATATTATCCACAATATTATTCAAGTCCTCTCTAGATGATTAATCTTAATTTTAATTTCTTGAAACTTTGAAATGGAGCTAAAGTTAGTTGATTCCTCTGTTGGCTCAACACTCTTCACATCCTTTGACATCTAAAATTTTACATTGTGTAGAGTAGTCGTTTCCACCTCGGTTTTCCCTTACTTCTCAATGGATTGATCACTCTTAATTGACTATTTTCTTTATATACTGTCTATTTGGTATGAATTGGACATAAACATGGCCAAAAACAAAGATATATAGACAACCACACAATTGCATAATTGAAAAAATGGATAGCTTTCCCCTTCTAATATTTGTTAGAGATCATCCATCCACAACAAGGGATTTGAATCTCCATTGATACCTAGAAAATCATAAGCCTCCAAATAAAAAAAAGAATTTCAAGAAGATTAATAAACATGCTAACTCTCCCAGAATTGTAAAAACTGACAAAAAGGAAACCTATAACAACAAAGGTTGGACATCGACTAGTTAATAACTATGAAACCATTCTAGGATATAATACTATTCTTCCTAGGACTAGTTTTACTATTCATTACTCTTTTCATAATTATCAACAACATGATATTTCTCCTTATTAATAATAGAGTTCAAGGAATCAAGAAGATCTTCCCTCCAAACAATTAGATGAGGACTCTCAACTCCCTTATTTTCTAACTAGTCGATTGTCTCATTGCCTTCCATATAAATATGACTAATTTCCACTCACTTGAGAAAGGAGAGACTAATCTTAGCATCCTCATAATTTCCTTGATGTTCTAACTAACTACATTCCTATGCTATAGGTAGTTTAGAATGTTCAAAGAATCACCCTCAACAAAGATTTATTTTTTATTAGGTAAAAACAAGGGATTTTGAAAGGATTCTCAAACCTTTTACATAGAGCATTGCAATAGAATCCGAAGACACTAAATGAGACACAAAGAAAGCAATCCTAAATAAATAGGATTAAAACAAAATCATCAAAAACAAGATCCTAGAGGTCATAAAAAATAAGAACAAAATAAGTAGGCCTTAAAGATCAGAGAGGAAAGGGAATATAAAAAGACCACAACCATTACAAAAAAGGTAAGGCCCCCATTGCAATAGAAGAGACTTTATTAAGGATGGGGTTCACCACCTTTTTTTTTAAAGTCATTTAGATGGTTGACAACCTCCTTCATGAGCATTGTTTTCATCTTATTCATTTTGCACAAATATTTCAAAAGATCTTGATTGATAACAAAATTGCTTCTAGGGATGACCATGAAGGGGGACCATAGGGAGGATGCTAGAAATATTCTTCGTAGAGTCACATATCCTCTCTTTAGCAGTAGGTTGATTTTTTCCATTAGCATGAGAAGGAAAACTGACCACCCACAACATAAAAATTAGCTCCTACAAAGACTCATAATCCACATCCAAAATAAACAGGGGAGGTATAAGGGGTTTTTTCTTTCTTCAAAATGTCCCCACAAAGACTGGGTAAAAATTAACTTTGATGGAGCTGCAAAAATTAACCTGGGTCATTTTGGTGGTGGGGGTATCATTAGGAATAACAAAGGTCAGGTAGTGGCTACATATACTAAGGATCTAGGAATTACCACAAATCACCAAGCTGAAGCAAGAGCAATGCTTATAGGCCTCCGAATTGCAGTGAATTTGGGTTTTAGGAGAATTGTTCTTGAGGGGGATTCCAAGAATATTATAACTTACATTCAAAAAGGGGAGTTAAATAATTCTAGTATTTTCCAAATAATTACATATGTGAGGACTATCTTGGGAAACCTAGAAGAAATTCAAGTTAAACATATTTATAGAGAGGGAAACAAAGTTACTGATAAAATGGTGAATATGGGAGTTAAATTTGAGAATTTCAAGGTCTGGTCATATGCCCCCATGGATTTGGAAGATATTATAAGAACTGGCAATGAAGCCAACATATAAATAGGGAAGAGCAAAGCAAAAGCACACTAAATTATATTATTGTCAGCAATTTCTTTATCAGTTATGTAAAGCATTGAGCAATGCATCAACCATGTTAAATAGAAGGATAGCGGGGGGAATATTATTTCAGCTTCTCCATCAACAAGTTTAGCCCAGGTTTGTTTGTTTTACTAAGATAGGGCTATCTTGCATTTGTATGATATTCTCTTATTTTTTCTTGTACATCTTTTCAGCTCTGTGTAAAGGGTCGGGGCCCTTCAACCCATTTTTTTAATCAATACCAAAAAAAATATCTTCAAAAAATTCTTCAGTTTGGTTGATCGCCTCATTTCCTTTGCTTGAGTTTTTAGTCTTGTCTTCTTGAAAGGGGTCTTTTTTGTACTAACCAAGGGACCTGCTCTTACCCATTTCTAAATGCACATAAAGGGTGTGCGATGGAGACTCAGCTTCCTTCTCCAAAATTGGTGATTTAGGAACTTTTTCTTTTCCCCCCATCCCATCTGCATTCATAGCTAAAGTTGTGGGGCTACAAGAATCAAGGCCCAAATTTGGGATATTTATCTGATCGATTTTTTCTATCGCATGGTGGAAAAAAATTTTGAGGAGGCCTTGGTGAAGGGGAATGTTGGATTTCCCATGTTGCACCTTGCCAATAGTCTTCTCAATTAAGCGCAGTAAGAAAGCTGGTACATTCAACTTTTTTCCCCAATGAAGGTGGTTTAAAAAAGCAAAGTGGAAACTGTGCACTGCATTGAACTTACTGTTCAAAATAAAATATTTCATAATGGGCAACACCACTCTATACTAGGGAAAGGAAGAGAGTCCCTGAGAATTTTGTTGTCAAAATTTTGAATCTTTTCATCTTTCAAGAAATTTATTTAATGCTTTGGCAAGAGAATGCTTCTCTCAACAATGATTTTCTTAATATTTAATTCTTTAATTAATTTGATGCCTATATACAAAGCTTTGGTTTCCACAAAGTGGTTAGTTTGGATCCCATAAGGTTCTGCATAGGCAACAACAACCTATCCCAAGTGGTCCCTTATAATTCCACCTCCTCCTACCCTGCCTAGGTTGCCTTTTGTGACACCATCAAAATTAAGTTTAAGCCAACCAAATCTAGGGGAACACCAAAAGGTATTTTTTCTAGCAATAATTTTTGGATCTATTTCTTGATTATGAAGAGGTGTAAGATCCCACAAAGAGGCTATCCTAGCCTCTTGAACATTCTCCCAACCTTCAAGATCTTCTACAATGGAAAAGTTATCTTTAATAGCTAATTTTATTTTGTGGAAAGTAACCATCTCATTCCTGAAAACTTCCTTAAATATTCTATTATTTCTCTCAAACCAAATACCCCAAATAAGGACAACATAGTAGTTAGGGCTGAAAAAAGAAAACCAAAACAAAAAAAAACCCAAAAAGAGAAATTGGGGGAAAAATTTTTTTTGTTTGGTCCCCCCCCCAATCATCGGGGGAGTATTTCTGAAATGAGGTAATAACATCTTCCATAAAACTATCATCCTACTACTAAGAAAGGGAGAATGTCATTGTTCAAAGAGCTCAGCAAAACTGTCTGAACTAACCCAACATAAAGATAAAGTCCTTAACAACAACTTGAAAACTTTAGAAAAAAAAGGACAGTGCACAAAAATGTGATCCACCGATTCTTCATTGGACTTACAAATACACACATATTTGGGAAATAAAAACATCTTTTCCTCAAATTATCAATAGTTAGAATCTTGTTCTGCACAACTAACCAAGAGAAAAATGAGATTTTAGGAGTCAAATGCTTCAACCAAATTCTAGAGGCTAGAAAATCCATACCAAAAGGAGAAGATAAACTTTCATATCCTGATTTAACCGAGTAAATTCTAGAAGAGTTAAAATCCCAAATGAGGACATCATGGTGGAAGGATTGATGTAAATGATAAAGTTGTAATAGATTGTTGAGTTTCATCATAGCTTGTTGAGTTATCTGCTCATTTGATTGTAAAGAAATAATTTTCCATCTCTTGAAGTTGTTATCCATCTCAATGTAGTCCTTAAATTTTCTTCCATACAACCTTACCAAGGGTTCTCTAATGACAACCAAGTCATCAAAGGAGATGAGAGGTTTGTCCACTAACCAATTATATTCCCAAAACTCAACTTTGTCTCCATTTCCCACTCTCCATCTAAGGCCCTTCCATAACATAAGCTTGATTTTGATTATGTTATTCCAAAAGGCAGAGCCTGTTGGAGGATTTTCACATCTCACAAATAAATTATTATAGTCCAAGTATTTAGCCTTAATAATTTTTTCCAAAGAGAATCATTATCTTGAATTAGCCTCCATCCCACTTTACTTAAAAGAGCTCTATTGAGATTCTTCATCTTTCTTAACCCCAAACCTCCATCTTTCTTGGAAGTACAAACTTTATCCCAGGCAACTAAGGGTATTCTTTATTTCTCTTCTACTCCTATCCATAAAAATCTATGTTGAATATGTTCTATTCTTTCTACAACTTTAGTAGGGATTTTGAAAATAGATAAAATATAGATCGACAAACTTTGTAAAGTAGATTTAACTAGCTGAAGCTTACCTACTTGGCTCAATAGAATTCCTTTCCACCCTACTAGTTTCTTTTGAAATTTATCTAGGATCAGATTCCACAAATCCTCTTTCATCCTACCTTTAAAGAGTGGCATACCAAGATAGGTGGCTAGAAAATTATCAATGCTACAACTAAAAATCCTTGAATTTTTTTGTTGCCTTTCAACTGGAGTATTGATATAAAAATTTTTCTCTTTGTATAATTTATTTTTTGGTTTGAAGCCTTCTCATAAGATTCCAATATATTCTTAATCTCTTTTGCTTCCTTGATTGAAGCTTGACCCACTATGACAGTGTCATCAACAAACTATTGATGAGTAATAGCATCTACTATTGAGGTCAATTTAACACCTTTGATGATTGCTACATTTTTTGTTGCATTTAATGCTCTTCCTAGTGCTTCTACCATAAGAATAAATAGATAAGGGGATATGGGGTCCCCTTGTATTATCCCTATTTCACTTGGAAAAAACCTACAGTTAAGCCATTAATAATAACAAAAAACATAGGAGAATAAATACATAATTGGATCCAAGATCTCCATTGAAGGTGGAAATCAAATTTTTCTAAAACTCTATCTAGAAAAGACCATGAAACTCTATCATAGGCCTTATTCATATCTAGCTTGAGAATCATCCTTGCAAAACCACTTTTTTCAATTGAGTGGATAGATTTATGGATTGAGATAATGCCATCTAGAATCTGTCTACCCTACACAAAATCCCTTGTTGATTGGAAATAATTCTAGGAAGAATTATTTTTAGTCTATTGGCCAAAATTTTAGTTAAAATTTTATAAATAGTATTGCATAGACTAAATGAACAAAAGTCTTTAAAATCCTCTGCACCTTCCTTTTTTGGAATGAGAACCAAAAAGGTGGAATTCCAATCTCTTAAAAGACTATTATCAATATAAAATTATCTAACTATTGCCACAATATCACCATGAACTATGTGCCAAAAATACTAGAAGAAACCAGTTAGGAAACCATCCGGACCTGGGGTCTTATCTTTTTGCATATTGAAAACAACCTATTTGACTTCATCCTCTGAGAAGTGTTTCACTAGAGCTTCATTCATCTCATCTAATACCAATTTTGGGATGTTACTTGGCATGTATTTTACCATATCTTCTTCTATATCATTGTTATTTGAAAATAATTCTTTAAAGAAACTCATTGTTGCACCTTTAATTTCTTCTTCATTTACTGTACTATTGTCATTTTTAATAATATCTTTGATTTTGTTGGTGCCTCTATATATTAAGGTAGATAAATGAAAAAAATTAGTTTTTGTCACCTTCTTTCAACCACAAGGCTCTGGATTTTTACCTCCAAAAGGTTTCCTCAGCCATAATTGAATGAAATTCACTAAGTAAAGATTTTTCTTGTCTAGCTATATCTTCTAACATTCCTTGAGATTGAATTTGCTCTTCAATAACCTATAAATTCTTAAATAAAAGACTCCTTTTGCTACAAAATATTACCAAAAACATTCCTGTTCCATTTTTTAATATTATTTTTAACATTTCTAATTTTTTTACCACTTTGAACATACATGTTCCAACAACTTCACAATTCCACCATTCCTTAATTTTTTCCTCTAATCCTAGGTGAAAAATCCACATGAGTTCAAAACGAAAAGACTTCTTACCATTTTTTTTTCTTCTATGTTAAGAATCAATGGATTGTGATTAGATCCAATTTTTGGAAGAGCAGAGAGAGAAGAATTACTATTCCTCATAAACTAGTCATGAGACACCAAAACTCTGTCTAATCTAATCTGAATCAAGTTGTCCCCCATCCTTCTATTAGACCAAGTGTATTTATTCCCTCTTAATTCCATATCCATGAGAAAAAAATGGCCAATGAAATTTCCAAATTCTTCTATACTATCATTAAAATCTCTTTTTCCCCTTTTTTATCACTTGGGGAGAGAGAAATGTTGAAATCCCATACCATCGCCCATGGGAGATCACTGGTATTTTACCTAATATATTTTAAATATTCCTGTAAAGCTCTCTTCATTTAAGAGAATTAAGAGCATAAACATTAGTTAAAACCCAATTGAAGTTTCATAATCTAGAGAAGAGAACAATTGATATATGCCTTTCAGTACCCTAAATACAGTTCCTATCAATCGAATCTAAGTTCCATAAAATCCAGAGGTCTCTTGAGGTTCCATTCACTATTTAGGCTACATAGTTCACCTTTTTCCAAATATTATTCTTAATTGTTAAAATATTCTTGCTATCAATCTTAGTCTCTTATAGAAGAAGAATGTTTGAGTAATTATTTTTCCTAAGATTTCTAATTACTCATTGTTTGTTAAGGGCATTCATACCCCTTACATTCCAAGATATGATCTTTATTTCTTACCCTAGGTGGAGGGTATTCCTCCACTCAGACCTAAAATGCTTTGTGTTCCATTTGCTATATCCTTTAGATATGGATTGAATTATATCTCTATTTTCATGAAGCATATATTAGCTTCTGTTATTAATATTCAAATGAATTTAAAGTTGGATGAGTAGTTCTTAAATAAAAGAAGTTGGTCTTAATGTTTGGTTTAACTCATAAGTTTAAACCGCCACCTTGCTACATAGAGGGGCTATTGAATGAGATGGTGCTCATAAGTCTAAACTGCCACCTTGCTACATAGAGTGGCTATTGAATGATATGACAATCAAAATTTTAAACCACCACCTTAATATGTGGAGCAAAATTATATGAGATGGTGCTCACCACCACCTTGCTACATGGAGTAGCAAATGGTTACTGAAGTGGGCACATGGGTGGTAAGAAGAAACATTATCTTTAATGTTTCACTTGAACACTCCTGGGGGAAATATGCTCAGGGGACTTCCAAAAAGGATGTGAAAGGTTGAAGAGGAAGGAGCTTTTATAAGGAGAAAATAAGGGTAAATATGATGGATGAATTGGATAGGGAGGAGAAGACTAGATCAACATTGTTAGATTTTGAGGATATATGCAGTGAGAGATATCTATCACAGGTCCTAATAAGATGTAAAAATATGAAAGAATGGAATTTTGCAATATGACTAAAATATACTATAAATAGAAAGTGGTGAAAATACAATGCAGTATGGAGGTGATGGTCACTCCATTGATATAAGCTAAAGAACTACATTGTACTCCATCAAGGAGTTCTACCACTATCTACTACTCTCTACTATAATGAACTTGACTGACTATCTATCACTCACTATGAGGCCCTTTATATAGGAAGATAGATTCCTTGGCCAACACTCTACCTAGTTGTACAAGGGGACACCTTGCACATTACAACTTGCACATTGACACTTGTGCATTTATTACATTGCTTGAAGTAACTAGCTAACTTCCCCCTAAAGTAATCTCCTACTCTAACTATGTACCAAAGGTGGTACATTTACATGACCCAAATGATGTAATATACTCTAACACCCCCTGTATTACATTATTTGGGTATTTGAAGATTTCAATCTTCAATATGGATCTTCTTCTTGCGATTGGTCTTCAGCTTGATCTGGTTCTTCTTTAGCTGCTTCAGTCTTCATGTTATGGCTTCTTGTATTTTCCAATCCTCTGTTCTTTGATGTCAGGTGTCTTTGATGAACTAGTGATCTCATGATTTTGCACGTCTCAAGTGGATCATAATTGACCCATTTTCTCTCCTTTGAACCTTTGTATGACCTATTTCTCTGATCTTCATGAGTATCAAGCTTGAGCTCATTGTTAGTAGATGCTTTTGAAATAAGATTTTGAAGGTAACAGTCTATTATGTGTAGTAACCTTTCTTCATAACTTTTATAGTACTTGTATTTATAGTAGCAGAAGAAAGATGAATGATTTTTCCCTTCACAATATTTGCATGGATGGAAACTCCAATAGTTGCTCTTCTCATGACCATATTGATTGCAATAGGTGCATAGTAGAGATGATCTGACTACTTTGTAGTCAATTTTAGGAATATCATGTTTTTCTATCTCCTTGATGAGATCCTTAAACCATATGTGCACAATTGAAGCTATTCCATTTTTGCTTCTTTGTATGATGTCTTCTTGATCAATATTTTCTTCTCCCTTTTGAATATGATATTTTGTGGTTTCATTGGTATAGTTGTCATTAGATTCATTAGAAGAATCTACTTTTCCATAGCTATTAGTTTCATAACTTATTTCACATTTTATTGATTCTTCCTTTCCTTTTGCATCTTCCTTATTATTATCCATTGTAATATCAATCATGCTTTTAATCCATATTGGTATCTTTCTTACTCCACTTCTAAGTGCATTGCTTAATGTGTTGGTAGACATTTTATAGCTTGCATAGACTATGGTCACTTTTAGAACTTGATAGGAATTCTTTGAGTACTCTAAATTGAATCCTTGAAGTAGTCTATCTTATGACTCCCTAGTTTAGAGTGTATGAATTTGATAAAACCTTTATGGAATTTAGGTTTTGTAGAAACCTTATGACTCCCAAATGGATTGAGTATTTGATAAACTTTGATAAATGCTATTATTATCAAGTTTTGTAGAATGCCTTATGTCTCCCTAGTGATTTTGGATATGCTATATGAGTGATAAAGTGCTTTTGGGAATAGTAGTTCAATTTTGGGTTGATTTTGTAAAGTTTTGTAAATAGCAAAAATCAACTTCTATTACTCCTTATTTCTCCTATTGAACTAAGCACTTGTTAATTTGATGAAGTTCTAATGGTTGGATTTATTTTGTCCCTTTAATGTGATTTTGAGACAAGTATACCAATTAATTCCAACCCTTGATATTCCTTGATGAACTTCCTTTTATAGCCTTTTAATGTTTCTAAATTCCAATAATCTAATTTTGGTGTAGTATTCCTTATAACTCCCTAATTTGGAATATTAGAAAACAATAATATTTGCAATAATAGAAATTTAATTTTTCCAAGTAGAAATCCTTATTTCTCCTATGTTTTAAATTGCAAATATTAAGCTATTTTTGGTGTATAATTCTCCTTTAATTTTGCTTCCAAATGTGGTTGATTTCCCTATAGTTTCAACCTTATATTATACCCTTATAACTCCTTTTGATGAAAGCAAATTAAAATAAGGTAAATTCTTACCTTTATAATGTTGCAAACCTTAAGTAACTGGCACTGAATTCGGACGTGGATGACAACAATATTTAATGCTTCTCTTGGGTGCTATGACCAATGGTAGGCTTTGATTCTTCCTTGACTTCAATCCTTGAATGGTGGCACCTCAAATCTGGCTTCTTTGACCTACTTTGAATGTCTTGACCAAGAGCTTTAAATGCTCTTCTCTTTTCTTACACGCTGCAACTCCTTGCTGCTACGAATGCACTTCCCTCCTTGGTTTTAGGTGCCTTAAATAGGAAGAGGATTTTTTAGAGAATGACAAGTGTCATGGCAGTTTTATTTCAATGCTTGAAGAAGGTAGATGCTCTTTGACACTTGGAATTTGTTGTAGAATGGAGGATAGATATTACAGTATTTATGTGAGTGCTTGTATGCCTTGGTTACAAGTGTCACCCCTTCTCTAACACAACCAATGCTCTCCTGTGTAACACTTCCTTGGACTATTCCTTTCACGCATGCAAGCTTGAGCATTATTTTGAGTGCTCAAATGGGAGACGTTAGGGTTTCTTCAATGGTGACAAGTGGCACCTTTTCTCTTTTGCATGAACCTTCCTCTTCAACATCTCTAGATGCCTCCTTAATGTATTCTTGCAAGCTTCAACGTATTATTTCCAGCTCTTTCTTTGTTGTATATTCTCCTCAATGCTTCGATGGTGCTTGGTATGTGAGTTGGTTCCAGTTGAGCAATACTTTGGTGGAGTTTTGTGATACTCCAATGGTGGATTTGGATGCTCCTTGTGGGTGGACGTCTAGATTTTGGTATTGCTTTCTTTATGCTTTGATTTCTTCCTACTTTCAAGCTGTTGTGTTTCTCACTTTGTAAATGATGGCTCCTTCCTTGTGCTATGCTATGTGTGCTTGCAGGTTCCTTGTTGTGGCTATCCAAAACCATGGGTGATGTGAGCTCTTTGAAGGCTCTTTTGACCTTGCTTGGATGATGCTTCTCTATGCCACTTTGAGATGTTCCTTGCTTGTGAAGAATGTGTCTTTATGACACTTAGACCTTGTCCTTTTTCCTACGTAGGATAGAATATTATGGTGCAAGATAATGTAAATAAAATTTGTAATAGAATACCTTATTTTTGCACCTCCTTTTGCAAGATTTTTTTGCTGGTTTTAATGGTGGCTTTCTTGTAGGCAAGGGCTGATTTGACGTTGTCTCCTTTTCTAGACAACTCTCTCCTTTTGCTTGGTTAATCTGGTAATAAATCCAAGCTAATAACCACATAGATAGAAGATTTTGAAGAAGTAGTTTCTGCACTAATTTTTTACCTGTAAAGAACCCTTAGTGCACCTCGAATCTAAGACTCACCAAGTCTCGATTTGTAGCTTCTTTTACTGATTTTGGTGGTGGCTTTCTTCTCCACTCCTTGGAGGAATCTGATCTATTTTTGGTGGCTTCTTTGGACCATGAATTATTGCAGGTTTTGTGCACCAAATAGTGTCTCTAGACACTTTGATAATCTATTGGTTTTGTGCCCTTGATCTTAACAATAAAAAAACACAAACTAACCCTTTTTTAGAGTAACTAGTTAAAGATCAACTAGTATAGTGCAAATGGATTAATAATACCTCCAAATTAATGCACTTTAATGGTAACAATAATCTCACCTTATTACTCCTATAAATAAACTCTCAAAGTAGTTTCTAATGCACTTAATAATCTCTACAATTCTTAAGAGTAATTATAATGAACCCTTAAAAACAATCTGCACTTTTTCACTACAATCAGTGTTGTAGGATGTAGTCTTCTTGCTTTCTAGATAGATAATAGGTAGATGATATATTTATTTCTTTTAAAATACATCCAAATCCTATTTTAATGTGCAAGTAAATCTCTTAAAAGAACTATCTTTTGCACCTTCTTGAAGACTATAATATGAGCCCTTATTTTTGCAACTTTAATCCAAATATGGTGCTTAATGATACTTGATAATGAACCCTAATTTAAAGTTCAACTAATTGCACCCAAGTTGCTTACCTTTAATGGCTTCTATAGATGATGTAGATCTTGGTGTTTAGATTCACCAAGTTGCTGCCTTGAGATGAATGAATTTCGTAGCTTCTTGTTGGCTATCCAAAATAACTTCTTGCTTCACCAAAATATGGTCTCAAACCTTCTATCTTGAGCCTAGGGTTTGGTGGCTTGATCCTTCAAGTGATATTCTATTTTCTACTATAGATTCAAAAAACTCTTATCTCTGAAATGTGCCTTCTTATTGTGAGAGGTAATCTCCAAATATCTTGGATTTGGTAGGCTTCTTCTATCTGAATCCTCCTTCAATCTTCTTGTTGAACTCTGACTTCAAACAGGATCTTCTTCTCAATATTTTGAATGTCTTGAGGTCTTCACTAGATTCTTCTTCAATATTTGGTACTCTTTGCCAAATTCTTCTCCTCTTGGGCTTGTTGTCAGATGATGATAATTGTCCCAAGTCCTTCACTATCAAGAGCTTCTCCTTGGTAGTGGATTTCTCCAATGAGTTCTTCTAGGAACTCTTTTGATGATGCTTCTACAAGCTCTACAACAAGGCTCTCCAAGCCTTCTTCTTTTTTCTCCTTGAGACCTCTCCAAGGTCTTCAATCTTGCAGCTTCTATGGTCTTCCAAATGAGACCTTTCCTTCAACATTCTGCTTGTGGAAGTGTTGGTAATGAGATATTCTTCTTGGATCTCTAAAATTTGTTGCTTCTCTGATCGAGGAACAAGACTAGAAGTTTTCCAATGAGATCTTCTATGGATCTCTTCAACTTCTTTAGAAATAAGTCTTTAATCAGTAAAGGAGATCACCAATCTCCTATTTCATAGACTCTTCTCTAGAGTCTTCTTCAGGAACTCTTCTCTGGAGTCTTCTTCTAGATTATGAACTCTTCTCTAGAGTTTTCTTCAGGAACTCTTCTCTAGAGTCTTCTTCTGGATCAAGAACTCTTCTTTAGAGTTTTCTTCTAGATCAAGAACTCTTCTTTAGAGTCTTCTTCAGAATTAAGGCTTATGTGGCCCTTTCTTCTAGATCAAGGCTTCTGTGGCCTTTTCTTCTAGATCAAGGCTTCTATGGCCTTTTCTTCTGGTACAAGGCTTCTATGGCCTTTTCTTCAAGTGCAAGGCTTCTATGGCCTTTTCTTCTGCAATGTGAAGTTTTTCAATCTAGCAATGGAGATCTCCAATCTCCAAACTTCACCATGACTCTTCTCCTTGAGTCTCTCCTACATGGATCTACAGTGTCTATTTTTTTGCAATAAAAAACTAATCTCTACACGAGGAAAGCACATAGAATTTTAGGCAATGAAGGTGAAATCCTTCTCTATCTGTTGTAGGAAGTGTCCCAACTTTTGAGAGTTAATTTTCTGCAACAAAGAAACTTTAGACAGTAGTTAGCATGAAAAAATTCTAGATCTCTTGAGATCAATAGTCTTCACTAGTTGATTCATCAAACTAGTGGAATGAATGTTGAGTCCTAGTCTTCATGAGTTTTCTTGCAACTCTATGGAAAGACTCTAGCCAAATGTAATCTCAAAATTTTTGTAACTGAGATTTATTTCAGTCCTCACTTGTGACTCTCCCTAATCCTATCTAGATGCATCGTGGATCTGATACCACTGTTAGATTTTGAGGATATATGCAGTGGGAGAGATCTATCACAAGTCCTAATAAGATGTAAAAAATATGAAAGAATGGAATTTTGCAATATGACTAAAATATACTATAAATAGAAAGTGGTGAAAATACAATGCAATATGGAGGTGATGGTCACTCCATTGATATAAGCTAAAGAACTACATTGTGCTCCATCAAGGAGTTCTACCACTATCTACTACTCTCTACTATAATGAACTTGATCTTACTTTATGTTCCACTATGAGGCCCTTTATATAGGAAGATAGATTCCTTGGCCAACACTCTACCTAGTTGTACAAGGGGACACCTTGCACATTACAACTTGCACATTGACACTTGTGCATTTATTACATTGCTTGAAGTAACTAGCTAACTTCCCCCTAAAGTAATCTCCTACTCTAACTATGTACCAAAGGTGGTACATTTACATGACCCAAATGATGTAATATACTCTAACAAACGTACAGAGAGGATGCAAGAGAAACTAGGTGGTTCTTATTTTCTTGCTTGTTTTTTTAGGCTTGTTCTAACCTGCTTGTTGATTGGTTGGTTTTGGTTGATGTGTTTTCCTCTTGCTCTTCCTTTGTTGGTTGTGAGTCCTTAGTGGCTTATCACCAATCCTTGTTGTTTTCCTTCCTTGTCATTTACTATTTAGGCATCATTTCTATCTATAGCATAGTCTTCCCTGACTATGTGTAGTATTTTCATTACTTGTTTGTTGGTTGTTGCTTGCTTCAAATGATGGCATCTTGGTGTGTACTCCTTTTCTATGTTGGCTTGTGGATGTTGTTATGTGTTCTATGATGCATCCCACAAGGGAGAGATGATGTTATGGTATTTTTCTCTCTTGATGTTTTCTTATTTTAAACCTTATGTTTGGTAAGTTTCATTGCACTAGATGCTCCTTCTTACTCGTGTGTGTAGATATTTGTGCGCTTGGTATACATATTGGAGTTTAAACCTATATTAGGCTTTCTTGATGATTGCCTTGGGAGTTATTCATTAACCATGCTTCTTCCTTGATTCATGTGCCTTGGTTTTTAACATGTTGCTTTCTTGTGGCTATGCTTTTTTTCCTTTCTTCATGCTTTCTATGCTTGGCTCGATTTTTTGGAATTCATGTGTGACCGCTTGTGAATGATGGATTTCACTTGCTTTCTTTACTTATTTAAGCTTATTTTTTTTAAAATATTAAAGAAAGAATAATTTGTTCTTCCTTTAAATGGTTTTTAATCTAGTTTAGTTTTAAAAGGAAGGTTGGTTGTTCGTTAAATTAATGGGTGCAATGCTAAGAGTCTTTGTGAGTGAAAGCATAGTTTTTGTAAGAAGTTTGAGTAAAGTATTTGTTGATCTAGAAATATTTTCAAGTATGCTATATTTTTAGGAATGTTTGGGCCTTGAGATTGATAAAAAAGAAAGGAAGTAATTATGGAATTTCTTGTAGTTTCTTATGGCATAGGAATTATGGGGTTTCTTTGTAGATGAATTAAATGCTTGAATGAAAGAAAGTGATGACTGTGAGTTACTTATTGAATGTTGTTTTAGTTATGGAATTATGGAAATAAGCATGGGCTTATTTGTTTTCTTTTATGCTTTGCATATTTGAAATGGATCATTTAGAAATGCATTCATATCTTCTTACTAGCTGTTTGATCCCTCCTTTCCATATTTCTGCCATGGAGAGTAAGGAAGATTTTGAATAAAGTGGAGAACATGATGATCCTTTTAGACTTGTGTAAATGTTACCCTTCTTTTTTTTTAAGCAAAAAATACCTTACAAGGCCGCCTTAGTCTAAGAGACCACGACCAGGGAGTTCTACATCGTCAAAGTCACCCAAGAGTCGCATCCTACCCTGCTCGCACTAACATTATCAATTGTATTTTGGGTACCCAATTAAACTTTTTGGTAGGGTGGAGATTCGAACATGGGACATCCCTTGGAGGATTGCCCTCTCCTCTCCAACTCACCTACAACACATGGGTTGGTTACCCTTCTTCTTGTTGTTCTATTTTGGGTTGGAATTTTAGTGGGGGATTTCTCTTTAACCTTTTATAAAAAAATCTCTATTTTAATCCAAGCCTAAGGTAGTTACGGGGAGGTAACACTTAGATATTTTGTGTCCATGAAAATGCTATCATGTATAGTGGTAGGTGCTTGAAATATCCATCACAAAGATGGGGTGGTCAAACATTAAAGTTAGTGGTTCACCGCAAAGCTACAACTAACTAAATTCAAAATGGAAATACGCCAAAGGAACCAACATAGAGTGACTTATGATTGGTAAGGAAAATGGTGTTCCTTCTTCTCTAAAGATTGATAAGGGGTAATACCTATGCTATGTTTGAGTTGGATTGCATTCAAAGAGCTTTGCAAGAAATATGGGGTGACCATTTGAAGCGTTCTTGATATCGCAAAGATATATAAGATAAATCCCAATGACTATGGGAGTTTAGCCAATCCTATCAAATCGAGTGACGTTTGTAGTGTTAGGGACTCGAAATGTGCTTGTACCTAATCAATGATGATCCATGGATACTCCTTGTAAACCTAGTCCAAGTTCCTTGCCTATTTTTTTTTATTTCTCTTAGGTTGTGTAGACACCAAAATATAGCCACTTGTCATCCATCTCGTGCCCTTCAATCATAGTCATTCATTATTTATATATGTATATATGTATTTACTTAATATATATATATATATATATATATATATAAATATTAATATTTTATATATTATATTTATATATATTTAAATAATATATATGCATTTGTATAAATTAATCCTAGCCATCTGCCATGTTTTAAACTCAACCATCCATCCATCTCAATCCATGTCACTTGCCCAAGCTCAATCTCCACCCTTCCTCATGTTTTAATCTTTATCGCTCATTTTGTGTCATCGAAACCCTAACATGTTCAAGGGCAACTTATAAAAGAGGATTTATTTTGATGAATAAAACTTTTAGAAATCTTTACACCCTTGGAAACCCTTAAGCACCTTAGGATCTTAATCCTTGAGAGAGATCCTCAAGCCCCTCTACCCCAACCACTTTGCCATCACTTTCATCATTTGTCGTCGCCATCGCCTCACCCATTTTTATCGTTGCCAAACTTGCACGAACCAAATCTGGTTCTATGATACTTTTCTCAACCCCTGAACACCCTCTCGAGTTTGTAAAACACCTCTAGGAATTTTTGGAACATTTTTGGTGCATCTGCAACCTTCGTAGAATACCTTTGGACATTTCCCATAGTAGATATGTAGTCCTACAACCCTTAGGTGCCGTTTGAGCTTCCTCACGACCATCAATGATAGAAGAAGAGACAAAAATTACCATGTTGACAAGGTAAGAAGTTATTTGCACTTATTTCATATTTTTGCACTTTTTATTTACAGTAGCATATTGCAAAATCTAGGGTTTTTGCAAAGTACCTGTAGAATTAAGAAAGTATGTAAACTTGAAGCAATATAATTTGTAAAACTAAATCACTTTGTATATGAATCACAGTTGAATTGATGGCAAAAAAAAATCAATGGATTAATTTCAATGTCTTCGATGATGTCTAAAAACACTCATCGAATGTATATTTAAATATGCCAAGAGTTATAAAGGTGAAAAGATGCATTGGTATGTAATAAATATAACTAAATTTAATGTAATAATTAAGTTAGGATTAGAGTCCTAACATGCCACCCTTCTTAAAATGAGCTTTGTCCTCAAAGCTAAAAATGAGGAAATTGCTACTGGATATGATGGAGTGTCTCCCATGTGGCATCTTTTGAAGGTAAATCTTTCCATTGAATCAAAAATTTGGTGATGGTACGATTGCGACGATCTAGGATAGCTTCGGGTTCAACCATGAGTGCCCCATATTCGGTAAACTTTGAAAGTTGAGTTTAGGTAGTGATGTGTGTGCCTATTAATGGTTTAAGGCAAGAGACATGAAATACAAGATGAATTTTGGAAGACTTGGGTAACTCAAGTTTATAAGCAACTGGTCCAATACATTGTAGAAATTTATAAGGTCCATAAAATTTGGGTGCTAAATTTTGAGAGCCTTTGATTTATAATGAAGTTTGGTGATATGGTTGCAGGCGAAGGAATACCATACCCCCTTCTTGGAAAGTATACTCAATTCAATTTTGGTCTACCTATTGCTTCATACAGTGTTGGGTGATGTGTAGATTTTCTTTAAGAGTGCAAATAATGTTATCTGGAGTAGAAATTTCTATCTCTACTGTTGGCACTTTTGTACTTTTGAGAATATACGAGGTAAGGGATGGTGGTGTTTGGCCATATAAAGATTCATATGGGATCATTTTAATGGCTGAGTGATATGTGGTATTATGCCACCATTCAGCTAATGAAATCCATTTAACCCAGTGAAGGGGTTGAGTAGAAATAAAATAACCAGGGTAGGTTTCCAAGCAGTTATTAACAACTTTAGTTTTGATCGTCTATTTGGGGGTGGTAAGCGGAGCTCATACGAAGTTGGGTACCTTGGATTTTAAACAATTCTTTTCAAAAATTACTAGTGAAAGTGGGATCACGATCACTAACTATAGTGGAATGCATGCCATGCAATTTAAAGATATTATCAAGGAAAATTTGAGCAATAGTACTAGCTGTATAAGGGTGGGCCACTGGGAAAAAATGGGCACATTTAGATAGACGATCTACCACAACTAGAATGGTTATTTTTCCTACAGATTTTGAAAAGCCTTCGATAAAATCCATCGAAATATCAGCCCATGTTTTTGTTGGTATGGGAAGAGGTTGAAGAAGACCCGACGTAGACACTGTTTCTCCCTTATGCCTTTGGCATGTCTCACATTCCTTTACAAACTTCTTGATATCATTTTTCATCCCTACCCAATAAAAATATTTGGTCGCTCTTTTATAAGTTTTTAGGAATCCCGAGTGTCCTGCGGTGGGTGTGGCATGTAATTCATGGAGAAGTTTTGTACGATAGGCTGATGTAGGAGAGAGGACAATACATTATTTATATCGTAGAATGTTATCTATCCAAGAATAATGAGGTTTGCTCATGGGGTTTTGTTGAAGTTGTTGAATTAAGGTGTGTGTGGTAGGGTCGTGAAACCATTCCTCATTGACTTGGTCTATCCATTTAGGAATAAGATAGGAAAAACTATGTAATTGGGAAATTTCTTCAAAATTTCTTGAGAGGGCATCAAAAACCATGTTATCTTTTCCATTTTTATATATGATTTCATAATCATATACTAGTAGTTTTGTAACCCACTTTTTTTGTTCTGGTGTGGTTATACGTTGCTCAACAAGGTAGTTCAGACTATGGTGGTTAGTGCAGATAATAAAATATTTGCTAATAAGGTAAGATATCCAATGTTGGATAGCATGAACAATGGCTAACATTTCTTTTTCATTAGTGGAACGTGCTAAATTATTTTTTGAGAATTCTTTGCTAGTGAAGGCTAGAGGTTTTTCATTTTGCATGAGTACGACTCCTATTCCCAATCCTAAAGCATCACTCTCGATAATAAATGATTTGGAAAAATCTGGCATGGCTAAGACAAGAGTGGTACGCATGGTATTTTTTAAGGTAATGAAAGCTTCATCAGCTTTTGGAGACCATAAAAAAGCATTCTTCTTAAGTAGTGTTGTTAAGGGGGCTGCAATTTTGCCATAATACTTGATAAATTTTTGATAATAGCCTGTTAGTCCTAAGAACCCATGTAAGCCTTTCAATGTTTTTAGAATAGGCCAATTTTCCACATCTTCAATCTTACAAGGGTCTACTTTAACTCCTCCTTTAGAGACAATATGTCCAAGGTATTCAATTTCTTGTTTTCCAAAGGAACATTTTAATATTTTTGCGTATAATTGATTGTCCTCGAAGGTTTTTAATGCTTGATCTATATGGGTTAAGTGATCTTCCCATGTTTTACTGTAAATAAAAATATCATAAAAGAAAACTAAATAAATTTTCGAAGGAAAGGGTGAAATACCTTGTTCATTAGACTTTGAAATGTAGAAGGGGATTTGCTAAGACCAAATGGCATCACCAAACATTCATAATGTCCTTCATGAGTGCAAAATGTCATTTTGGGTATATCACTTTATTTAACTCGAATTGGTGGTAGCCTGATCGTAAATCAAGTTTGGAAAAATATGCAGCCCCATGAAGTTCATCTAGTAATTCATCGATGACTGGAATGGGAAATTTATCCTTGATAGTTATTTTGTTAAGGATGTGAAAGTCAACACATAAGCACCATGATCCATCCTTCTTCCTCACTAATATGATAGGAGAAGAGTAAGGACTTATACTAGGTCTAATGACCCCTGCCCTGAGTAGGTCTTGTACTAATTTTTCTATTTCTGTCTTTTGTAGATATGGGTATCAATAAGGTCTAATATTAGGGGGTTGGTGCCCTGAAAGTAGTTGAATGGCATGATCATGGCTCCGTTGTGGAGGCAATCCTTATGGTTCATTGAATATTTTATCATGGAATTCTAGGAGTTTTTGTAGTTCAGGTGCCACTAGTTGTTCTTCATTAGTGGTTTACATAGAAAATAGTTGGGCAACCATGCCTTTACCGCCTTTGCATATAATTTTTCCATTATGTAGGAACTTACAATTTGTGAAGGACCTGATTTTAACCCTTTAATTGTGTATATTTGGTCTTTTTGTGTGAATTTCATCCATAATTCTTCAAAGTTCCATTAAATTGTGCTGAGCGTCTATAGCCATTGTACTCCTAAAATGATGTCACATCCTCCTAATGGTAGTACATACATATCCCCTTTCATGTTATAATCTCCCATAGTGAGTTTAATATTTTGGCATTTCCCTTTGCACGCAATTTTTCCTCCATTTCCAATCATGACTTTGAAGTTATTACAAGGATATATAAAACAATTAGCTTGTTTGGCCAACCTGGGGTCTATAAAATTGTGTGTGCTGCCAAAGTCTAAGAGCACAATAGGGTTTTGTTTCTTAAAGTACCCCTTAACTTTCATAGTTTGTGGGGTTGAACATCTTGCAAGGGCATTAAAAGAAATTTTTGTTTTATACTCGTTATTTTCTTCTTGAATATCTGTTACTACTTCGACTTCGATATCATCCTCTTATTTGGGAGTGCAATCTCCAATTGTATCCAAAATATATAACTTTGGTGAAATGCATTTGTGATTAGGGCTGAATTTATCATCACAATGAAAATAGAGTCCCTTTTCTCTTCTTTATTTCATTTCCTCTAGGTTAATTCGTTTAATCGGCATGACTCTATTTAGTTTTTTGTTGGTGTAGGTGTTTTGTGTTTTCCCTGTTAAGAGTTTTCTTATTTGGCGTTGATTATTGATCTTCTCTTCCACCATTTGTGCTAATGCAATTGCATGTATCATATCGATAGGATTGTGTATTTGTAATTCCAATCGAATTTCTTCTTTCAGGCCACTAATGAAGCAACTTTGAAAGAATGATCATCGAGTTCTGATGTAAGGTTTACCAATTTCTTGAATTGTGCCTGGTATTCTCTTACTGTAG
This sequence comes from Wollemia nobilis, assembly GCA_028583015.1. Taxonomy (NCBI): domain Eukaryota; kingdom Viridiplantae; phylum Streptophyta; class Pinopsida; order Araucariales; family Araucariaceae; genus Wollemia; species Wollemia nobilis. The sequence goes on from JAQPPZ010002512.1 coordinate 7,568,685, forward strand.
ATGTTTGGCAGCGTTTGGTGAGAGTCCCTGTGAAATATTCAAATTTGTTTGGGCCGAATCATATCATTAAATTCTTTGTATTTTGGTCCATGTGGGGGTACCTTTTATTTTTTCACACCACTGGTACCACTGTATAGCGACTTGCTCTAAGTGAAAACATGCGATGCAGACCTTTTGAATTTCCATAATTTGATATAAAGAGAAATATTGGTTAGCTCGATATATCCAATTTGTGGGGTCGCCTCCATAAAATTTTGGGAAATCCAATTTTGTGGTTTGAGGTAGGATTGACGTGTGGGGTCCCCCTAATAATGCTTGTTGTGCTTGTGCTATGAAAACTGAGTGGTTCATGGCATCAATTTTTAATTTTAATTCTGTAACCTTGTTTTCTTGGTCTTCTACCCATAAGCGAAAATCCTCTTTTGTCAAGAATTTCTTCTCAAAATTTTCTTTCCATTTGTGTAATTCTTACATGACTTCCTTCATGACTTCTTTCACAATATCTTGTGATAGTCTGTCGTCGCCCATTTGGGCTTGATTTGTGGGTTACAAGAGTTCCTTGGTAAGGATGATTAGTTTGCAGTTTTTATTTTGCAAAATATTGTAATTTTTTGCAAAAAGTTACAAAATTTGTCAATAATTTTGCAAAAAATTTATTTTGATATTGCAATTTTTTTTTGGTTTTTTAACTTTTATTTGAAATTTAGCGTCGTTGAGTTGTGGTGGATCGGAGGGAGGGTAAGTGTTAGTGGTCAAGGCTAGGTGGAATGTGGGTCATGAGGATTGAGGTAAGATAGAGCATGAGAGTCGAGGCATTAGGGTGGGTGTGAGAGTCGAGGGTCGAGCGAGGGTATCGAAAACACATAGGTGATGGTACTAGGTGGCGAGGGTGATGGTAGTAGAGCATCAAAGGTGGAGGTGGTAGAGCTAGGTGGTGAGGGTGATCGTAGCAGAGCATCAAAGGTAATAATTGAAGAATTTTCAAGGTAAATCACTAACGACCATGGGGTGAATCTCGAATGGCCAAGGACAAGTGGCACTGGTCAACGAAAGATTGAAAGCGATCGTGAACGAATCTCAAGGAGCTAGGTCAGACATCGCATGGGCATGTGGCTACCAGATGGTAGTCACACCCAAATATTGGGGTGCTATTAGTTTTAAACACTTTGATATCCCTCGAATGTTCGATGTAGGATATTAATATACCAATTTTTTTTTACACTTGACATCTTTTTTCTTCGATGACACGATAGTGGCTGCCAATGGTTAATTTAATTTTAAAACCTTACGTTTAATAATTATTTCATCACTAATTTTATATTATTCACCTAAAAATGACAAACTATCATATGTTATCATCGATGTCTTGATGGTAATGTCCCAGTGAGACTTGCATCGTGCCTATCGATCTTGTGACAACGACCCGTGTCTATTAATTTATAAAAAACTAAAAAAAATAATTTGTAGTGATTTGTTCTACCTCTTGATCATTGATATTTGATAGAGCTAGGCTATGTCATCTTGTTCAGATGTAATAGTTCGACAGAACATTGGTGATCACACAAAATACTTTGCTTGTCCTTGGAGAAGAAAGAAAAAAAAATAAAAAATTCCTTTTCTCAAGACTTGGTTGTGATACCAAGATGCAAGGTACTCATAGAATTAAGAAAGTATGTAAACTTGAAGCAATATAATTTGTAAAACTAAATCACTTTTTATATGAATCATAGCTAAATTGATGGCAACAACCAATCAATGAATTAATTTCAATGTCTTTGATGATGTCTAAAAACACTCATCGAATGTATTTTTTAATATGCCAAGAGTTATAAAGGTGAAAAGACATGTTGGTATGTAATAAATATAACTAAAGTGAATACAATTATTAAGTTAAGATTAGAGTCCTAACAGTTTTAGTTATTTTTATCTTTTTGAGTGCCTCACGCAGTGGAGCCCTCGTAGGTGCTTCTAATCCCTTTTTGTTGTGTTTCTATTTGCAGGTGTAGGAATCATCTTTATGGAAGATGTTGAAGCTATGGTGGTCCTGTAGGGATACACAAGCCCACCTGCAACTCTTGTTTGGATCAAAGACGAGTTGGAAGACACCAATTATTCTTTGAAACTAGGGTTTTTAAACCCTAGATTTGTAACATTTGTATCAATACCAAATGATGTTGTAAATATTGGAGATCAAGGCTCCATTTAATATCAATAAAATATTATCTCTATTCATTGTGCAACATATTGTGTATTGGTTCTATCTATTGCTTTGATGTTGTTCATTTTTTGATTTATAGGTTGGTTAGAGTTGGGTTATTATTGTTAGCTTTTTATGGGCATGTAATGAAGGAAATACAACCATAAGTAATGAAATAAGCACACAATATTATAAATATGTTAATGGAAATATAATAAGCAAGTAAATAGCATGAGAAAATTCTGAAACAACTCATGCAATAGCCATTAATTTAAACTCACAAAAACTAGAATTTGTTACAATATGTGGAACTCTCTACTCTACTAGTGCATGCTATGGACCATGCATGCTTCAATATCACTCATCCACACTCTATAGCTCAAGGAACATATGTATAGGAATATAAGTTCCTTGGGCTTTACTCAACCTATGAATCTATCGTAAGACACATGTACATGTGGAATACATGCACATTTACATCATTAATCATTCTAACACATTCATTTATTACTTCTTCCCCCAGTAACCACTTAACCTAAGATAAAATCCTTATCTAATAATGTACCAAAGGTGGTACATGAAACATGTACCAAATAAGGTTATATACTCTAACACTCCCCTGTATTACATTATTTTGATATTGAAGAATTTAGTCTTCAATATGGATCTTTGTATTTGTCTTCACTCTTCAACTGACTTTGAATTTGATCTTCTACTTGAGCTTCATCTTCTTGCTTAACTTTGTATTCTAACTTTGACACTGTTACTATATTCCTTCTAATTTTTTTGTCAAAGAAGCTCATACCTTTCCTATACCCATATCTGTACCTTGAGAAATATACTTGAGAAAATTCACTAATGAAGTTTTTTATCATTGTATATATCCAATCAAAGAAATTATTTTCTTTGTACCAACAGTGTCTTGAAGAATGATTGGTTCCTCCAAAAATTCTACAATTATGGAGATTCTAGCATCTCTCTATCTTGTGCCCATATTTGCTACAATGATTACATCTGTTTTATGTTACCATATCCCTTTGACCATTTTTTTCTTTATAGCAACTGCTCCTATCAATCTTTGTTACTAATTTAAAGTTAAATATTTCCTGTTATAGACTCAATACCTCGTTTATTGTTGCTAGTCAGGTCTGCATATTCAAGACCTTCATACTTTGATCTAATTTTTGATGCAATTGATTATTTCATTCCTTGTTCATGTTATTATAAACCTGTATCTTCATATCTTATCAATTTTGAACAAAAATCATTAGTATGACCAATACAATCATTAGAATGATCTTTGTCAACATCAATATGATCTTGTGCATCATTGTATCTATCATCATCTATATCTATACCTTTAGAAAATCTAGTAACATGAACCTTTTCTGAGAAATCATGAATTGTATCTAAATCACTTGTACTGCATATAACTTCAATATTTGTATCAGGATCTTCTACCTTAATCAATAATTCTAAATCATTAGTGGCAATGCTTGCATTGCAATATTCCCTTTTATTTTGACAAGAATCATGATTTGCATCTTTATTCATTTGAAGAAGATCACTAGTGTCATAGCATGCATCACTCATCAATGGTTTTTATTCTATGGTATTGCAACATGAATCTACCATCATAGATCTTAAGTCATCTATCTTATTATAAGCATCTTTCATTTATATCTTGTTCTTTACCTCTTCAACCTTTTCTTGTTATCTCATTTTAGAAACATTGAGAGTGACAATATCTTTGTAGATTATTCTCCATAGATTGATAGATATAGTAACAAAATCTTCATAGCAATCATCAACATTATTAAGGACATTTTGCATGCATTTTTTAAGTATAGAATAATTCTATTTTTCTACTTCACTAGTAATATCAGCAACCCTACTATTCAAAGTATTTGCTTCATCAATATACTTGTTCTTCAAATCTTCTATCATGTCCTCTTGTCTTCTATTCTTGTCTTTTAGAACTTCATTGGAAAGTAATGCCATATATATCAGGTCTCCTATATCACTTGGTAATATGAAACTATTTTTAGAAGCTTTATATGTCTCATCAAGCCTTCCATTCAAATAATTGCTAAGTGCTGAATTTTTTTCATTTTTCATTTCTTTTAACATTGATTGTACGACACCCTTTTCAATCTCTTCTATCGAGTGTTGTAAATGATATTTTAATATTTCCAATATTTCTAAAATTTCTTGAATGTATAGTTGTTTTCTTTGGACTTCTTGAATTTTTATTTGTTCTTCTTAAAAACATAAGTTTCCCATTTTAGTTATCTTTAACTTAGGTATTTTTATTTCTAGTTTTTGATCACCTATTTTCTCTTTCATTAGCATGTTCCTTTGATGTAGACTACCTTATGAACCCCTAGATAATATTTTAGAGTTTTGTAAACTATATTTGCAAAAATCAATATCCTAATTTGATGTAGTAGACCTTATCTCTCCAACATTATTAATTTGCAAATATTAAATCTCATCAATGCAATTTGAAGTAGATATAAACACTTTCTAATATAGAGTTTACCTCCTTAACCTCTCGATGTGCGCACGATTTGAAAAAGCTAGTGGCTTTTCTTGGTTATTGTCTCTCTTTGACCAATGGATGAAAAATGTGGACCACCTTATATCCTTTAATAATATTTAGGATTAAATATTTGTTATGCCCTAATGTTTTTTCTTGATATTGCATGACTTGTGCTGCTAGCAATAGAAGAATAATGCTATACTGAAGTTGGAATGCTTTCTTCATATATGACGCTCAATCTGGACTAAGAATTTGATGAATAGCTATCTCACTAACATGTTAGAGGCTTTATATGCAACACGGTCTGTATCTTTTGACATCTCAAAAAAATGGTGTGGCTCACTCCTTGATTCCTCAAAAAACTGTCATATGTTATCATCGGTGTCTTGGTGGTAATGTCCCAGTGAGACTTGCATTGTGCCTATCGATCTTGTGACAACGATCCATGTCTATTAATTTATAAAAAACTAAAAAAAATAATTTGTAGTGATTTTTTTTACCTCTTGATCATCGATGTTTGACAGATCTAGGATATGTCATCTTGTTCAGATGTAACAGTTCGACAGAACGTTGGTGATCACCCAAAATACTTTGCTTGTCCTTGGAGAAGAAAGAAAAAAAATAAAAAATTCCTTTTCTCAAGACTTGGTTGTGATACCAAGATGCAAGGTACCTATAGAATTAAGAAAGTATGTAAAATTGAAGCAATATAATTTGTAAAAATGAATCACTTTTTATATGAATCATAGTTGAATTGATGGCAACAACCAATCAATGGATTAATTTCAATGTCTTTGATGATGTCTAAAAACACTTATCGAATGTATTTTTAAATATGCAAAGAGTTATAAAGGTGAAAAGACATGTTGGTATGTAATAAATATAATTAAAGTTAATGCAATTATTAAGTTAAGATTAGAGTCCTAAAAATTTTAGTTATTTTTATCTTTTTGAGTGCCTCACGCAGTGGAGCCATTGTAGGTGCTTCTAATCCCTTTTTGTTGTGTTTATATTTGCAGGTGTAGGATTCATAATTATGGAAGATGTTGAATCTAGTGTGGTCCTGTAGGGATACACAAGCCCACTCGCAACTCTTGTTTGGATCGAAGACAAGCTAGAAGACACCAATTATTCTTTGAAACTAGGGTTTTTAAACCCTAGAATTTTAACATTTGTATCAATACCAAATGATGTTGTAAATATTGGAGATCAAGGCTCCATTTTATATCAATAAAATATTATCTCTATTCATTGTGCAACATATTGTGTATTGGTTCTATCTATTGCTTTGGTGTTGTTCATTTTCTGATTTACAGGTTGGTTAGAGTTGGGTTATTATTGTTAGCTTTTGATGGGCATGTAATGAAGGAAATACAACCATAAGTAATAAAATAAGAGAGCAATATTATAACTATGTTAATGGCAATCTAATAAGCAAGTAAATAGCATGAGAAAATTCTGAAACAGCTCATGCAATAGCCATTAATTTAAACTCACAAAAACTAGAATTTGTTACAATATGTGGAACTCTCTACTCTACTAGTGCATGCTATGGACCATGCATGCTTCAATCTCACTCATCCACACTCTAGAGGTCAAGGAACATATGTATAGGAAGATAAGTTCCTTGGGATTTACTCAACCTATGAATCTATCCTAAGACACATGTACATGTGGACTACATGCACATTTACATCGTTAATCATTCTAACACATGCATTTATTACTTCTTCCCCAAGTAACCACTTAACCTAAGATAAAATCCTAATATAATAATGTACCAAATGTGGTACATGAAACATGTACCAAATAATGTTATATACTCTAACACTCCCCTGTATTACATTATTTGGATATTGAAGAATTTAGTCTTCAATATGGATCTTTGTATTTGTCTTCACTCTTCAACTGACTTTGAATTTGATCTTCTACTCAAGATTCATCTTCTTGCTTAACTTTGTATTCTGAATTTGGCACTGTTACTATATTCCTTCTAATTTTGTTGTCAAAGAATCTCATACCTTTCCTATGCCCATATCTGTACCTTAAGAAATATACTTGAGAAAATTTACTAATGAAGTTTTTTATCATTGTATATATCCAATCAAAGAAATGATTTTCTTTGTAACAAAAGTTTCTTGAAGAATGATTGGTTCCTCCAAAAATTCTACAATTATGGATATTATAACATCTGTCTATCTTGTGCCCATATCTGCTACAATGATTACATCTGTTTTCTGTTACCATATCCCTTTGATCATTTTTTTCTTTATAGCAACTACTCCTATCAATATTTTTTACTAATTTAAAGTTAAATATTTCCTGTTATAGACTCAATACCTTGTTTATTGTTGCTAGTCAGGCCTGCATATTCAAGACCTTCATACTTTGATCTAATTTTTGATGCAATTGGTTATTTCATTCCTTGTTCATGTTTTTCTAAACTTGTATCTTCATATATTATCAATTTAAAAAAAAAATCATTAGTATGACCAATACAATCATTAGAATGATCTTTGTCAACATCAATATGATCTTGTGCATCACTGTATCTATCATCATCTATATCTATACCTTCATCAATTCTAGTAACATGAACCTTTTTTGAGCAATCATGAACTGTATCTAAATCACTTGTATTGCATATAACATCAATATTTGTAACAGGTTCTTCTACCTTAGTCAAGAATTCTAAATCACTAGTGTCAATGCTTGCATTGCAATATTCCCTTTTATTTTGACAAGAATCATGATTTGCATCTTTATTCATTTGAAGAAGATCACTAGTGTCATAGCATGCATCAATCATCAATGGTTTTTATTCTATGGTATTGCAACATGAATCTACCATCATAGATCTTAAGTCATCTATCTTATTATAAGCATCTTTCATTTATATCTTGTTCTTTACCTCTTCAACCTTTTATTGTTCTCTCATTTTAGAAACATTGAGAGTGACAATTCTTTTGTAGATTATTCTCCATATATTGATATATATAGTAACAAAATATTCATAGCAATCATCAGAATTATTAATGATATTTTGCATGCATTTTTTAAGTATAGAATAATTCTATTTTTCTGCTTCACTAGTAATATCAGCAACCCTACTATTCAAAGTATTTGCTTCATCAATATAATTGTTCTTCAAATCTTCTATCATGTCCTCTTGTATTCTATTCTTGTATTTTAGAACTTCATTGGAAAGTAATGCCATATATATCAGGTCTTCTATATCACTTGGTAATATGAAACTATTTTTAGAAGCTTTATATGTCTCATCAAACCTTCCATTCAAATAATTGCTAAGTGCTGAAATTTTTTCATTTTTTATTTCTTTTAACATTGATTGTAAGCCACCCTTTTCAATCTCTTCTATCAAGTGTTGTGAATGATATTTTAATCTTTCCAATATTTCTAAAATTTCTTGAATGTCTAGTTGTTTTCCTTGGACTTCTTGAATGTTTATTTGTTCTTCTTGAGAACATAAGTTTCCCATTTCAATTATCTTCAACTCATGTATTTTTATTTCTAGTTTTTGATCACCTATTTTCTCTTTCATTAGCATGTTCCTTTGATGTAGACTACCTTATGAACCCCTAGATAATATTTTAGAGTTTTGTAAACTATATTTGCAAAAATCAATATCCTAATTTGATGTAGTAGACCTTATCTCTCCAACATTATTAATTTGCAAATATTAAATCTCATCAATGCAATTTGAAGTAGATATAAACACTTTCTAATATAGAGTTTACCTCCTTAGCCTCTCGATGTGAGCACGATTTGAAAAAGCTAGTGGCTTTTCCTGTTATTGTCTCTCATTGACCAATGGCTAAAAAATGTGGATCACCTTATATCATTTAATAATATTTAGGATTAAATATTTGTTACACCCTAATGTTTTTTCTTGATATTGTATGACCTGTGCTGCTAGCAATAGAATAATAATGCTATACTGAAGTTGAATGCTTTCTTCATATGTGACGCTCAATATGGACTAAGGATTTGATGAATAGCTATGTCACTGACATGTTAGAGGATTTATATGCAACACGGTCTGTATCTTTTGACCTCTCAAACAAATGGTGTGGCTCACTCCTTGATTCATCAACAATGCCAAACCTTTTTATAGAATATGATATTGTGATATTTTGATTTTACTCTTTACTTATCTCGTGAAACTCTAGGTATTGTATTTGTTGCTTTATGACCTTACGATGGTAATATGTATAAGGTTAACTTCTTCAAATCTTCTTCCTTGACTTTTAGGACCTCGCTCGATTGATGAAAGTATTTGAATAATGAATGGTGCAAATTAAAATTTTGCCTATGATTTTGGATCTCCGTGTGGCCCCACATTGTATCCTTTGCAGTCTTGATGTCTCTCAACTTAGCAATAATACCTTGACACATGTGAATAGCATGTAGATTTGCAACAACTAGGAATGATAAAACTCCCTCTATCAAACGTTTAGCAATCATCGAACACTTGGTTAGGATTTATGTTCTTTCTCCTCGTTGGCTCCAAAACTAACGGTTCACTATAACAACTATCAATATCCATGCATTGGTTCCAATAATTGTTTGCTGCATTGGCACATTATGATGATATCCTAGCTGCTCTATATCATCGATATTTCTTTTGGTGCTATCAATGTATATTCTTACTTGCACTCTAGTAATGACTATTCAACACTCATAATGATTACCTTTCAGGTTGGCATACGTTGTTTTTCTGCTATCAAATATTCATAAAAATCCTATGGATTAATGCTCTTTAGAAAATAATTAATTATCGTTGGTGTATTAATGATGCTTGATCTTGGCTGTTGGATTAAAAAATAATGTGCTCGATGAATCCTCCATATTTTTTCTTCTAACGCGTGCATGTAACGACTCCTTCCTCAAACTTTTGATGCTTTCTTTCAATATGACAAGTTTTAATGCATCTTCCTTGATTGGTGATAGTAACATCTTCTTAGGTGGTAGGACTATAATAATTCTTTCTCCTTTAAACAACTATGCACTTCTAATTAGGATGCATGAGGGATAACAACTATGCACTTCTTGATTTGTTAGGTAATTACACGATGTGCAACGAATAACTAAGTCATACTCAAGATCTATTAATAGGTGTGAATCAACAGCTCCAACTTCAATGGATGTAGTTCTTTTCTTTTAACATTATTAGTTATGCTTATATATGCCAAACTATCAGCTGCTTCGGTGCTAAACTAAAGAAATTCTACGAATTTGCTCGAAGGTAAAGCCTACTTCAAGAATGTTCACCCTCGTGTTGACAAATACATGATCAATGCTGGCTTACAACAATTGGTGATATCTTAAAATCTCCATGGATCATGTGCTTAACTTAGTCACCTTCCATTTTTAGGTTGCTTTTGATGTAATCAACTATGTATATTTGCTATGCTCAACCTCTAATATTGTAATGGTCAATTTATCCTTCGTATCTAACGAATATTCCTACACTGTAACGAATGTGCTCACACAAGTCTTCTTCATACTCATTATGTAGTCTACATTCAAATGTACTTCTCGTTCTCCTATAGTCTCAAAATGTAGTCTGAATTTCCTCCTTGATAATGATAACAATGATGCCTTACGTGCAAGAGCAAAGGAACCATTTTTTATTTTTACGATGAATGGAGTGAATTGTTCTCAGGAACCGGTTATGACTCTATCACCTCCTATTTTCCTTCCTTCTCTGCCAAACGAGATGTTATAATATGTGCATATGAAATGTTCTACACTTCTCACACTGCTGTTTACTTCAACACTCGACCTTCCTAAAACTTCTCTTCCTAAGATATTAAAATAATGTTCTTCTTCAGCTGTGAGGTGTTCTCGAGACTTTCAATGGTAGCCCCCCTGTGCTTTCAATCTCCTATATTTTTGATGGTGTAAGCTTGTTGGATTTATTGAAATAATCTACAATGCCTCTTTACCTCACCTTCACCAAATGCTCTTTAATGCTAGATGTATTTTCTTGAAGACTTAAACTATAAACCTTCTCATGCAACTTTTTGATCTCAATAAAATTAAGGTTTTATTGGTGATTTATATCACCTGAATGCTACCCTATGCTGGATAAAAATTGTAGCTCCTCATTTCTAAAAATTCTCCTTGAATATCCTCTCTTGTGGCTCTATCACTAGATCCTATCGTTCTATCGTGGCTCTGATACCATTGTTAGATTTTTATGGGTATGAAATAAAGGAAATGTAGCCACAAGTAATAAAATAAGAAATCAATATTATAACTATGTTAATGGCAATCTAACAAGCAAGTAAATATCATGAGAAACTTTTTAAACTTCCATTGTGAGACTTATGTTTGGCCAAACTTGATGAGTGGCTTAAGGAAGAAAAGATCTTCCTTTGGAGATGGCACCTCACGTAGAGTAAGAGTGACCATTAATGTTGTCAGTGGAAGATATTACTATGCCATTAGTTCATATGGATAATGTGACTAACTAGAATGTTAGAATTACAATTGGAAAGAAAAATTATAACCTAACTTATATCTTTTATGTGGTTTGAAACTATGGCACCAAAATTGAGAAGAGGATCTTTCCAACCACCAAGGAAAGCTAGGAATATAGTGTCGAGGCTAGACCTTGACGAAAAGTTTTAGGAATTCAAATAGAGAGGTGGAGAACCTTGTTGTTGTTTTTATCTCTATTACAAGAACAAATAGAGCAACTGAGGGAATAAATGAATCAATAGAAGGTACAAATGAACCAACAAAAATAATTGTTGGAAACTATAGCGAGTTAGAGTTCATAAAATAGGAATCCTGAGGTTAGACATGAAGGAAATGCTTCTACATAAGAGCAAGAAATCATGGCCCTTATAGAGATAGAATTGTCTAAGTATTTGAAGAATGTAAAGACCTCCAAATTCACCCAGGTGTTGTAGGTGAGTTGGAGAGGAGAGGGAAATCCTCCAAGGGAGGTCCCAGGTTCAAATCTCCACCCTACCAAAAAGCTGAATTGGGTATCCAAAATCCAATTGATAATATTGGTGCGGGCAGGGTCGGGTGTGACTCCCGGGTGACTTTGACGATGTAGAACCCCTTGTTCATGGTATCTCAGACCAAGGCAGCCCCGCAAGGGGTTTTTTGCTAAAAAAAAAAAAAAAAAAAAAAAAAAACTCCAAATTCACTAGAAGAGATGGGGGTGATTCAGTCAAGGCTTTGTTGAATGAGTTAGACATCTACTTCAATAAAAACTACCCCTCAGTGACCCAAATAGTTTGGGCCATTTATAGGAGATATGGTTGGAATGATGGAACACTTTTAAAGTTGGATAGAATATTCAAGTAATAAATCTAACATGGGAAGGTTTTGTTAAAGCCTTTGAAAAGAGGTTCCTCTTAGAACAACACTGTGTAGAGAAATTCAAGGAATTGTCCACACTCCTCCAAAAAACAAAGATAGTGGAGGTTTATTACCAAAAGTTTGTAAAGTTTCTTAAGTATGTAACATGTTATGAGAAGGATGAGAATATGAAGGTACATAAATTTATCTTAGTGGTGGATCCTAAGATAAAATCAGTAATAAACATGCATATTCTTGAGAATCTAGAAAAGGCTTATGACCTGGCTCAACAATTTGAGTCCAATATGCAATTAAATAGTACTTACTTTAATTAAGCAAAATTGTTAGAAGAGGATCGACAGTCCCTGAGAAAGAGAAAAAAATCTAGTTTTATGAAATAGGAACAAGATCAAAGCAATAAAATCAAAGGTAATCTGAAGTTTGAAGGAAAAAATGGTGGAAAACAAGTGAAATTTAAGAAGAAATTCAAAAAAGAGAAAAATAATAGTAATCCTCAACCTTAGAAGCAGCCAAAACAATCACAAGTAGAGCGGATAGGAGAGCATAAACAAGAAAAGTACTTAGGTCGCAAGGGTGATTGCTACGATTGTGGGGGTCCACATTATTCAAACCAATATCAAAATTGATCAAGACCAAGCAAAAGGATAGAGGAACCAAACCGCAGGATATATGCAACAACCAAAACTAGAATTTAGATGGGCAAACCATACCTATGCTCTTGAATGGTAATTTTTTTGAAGAAAGTTTAAATTTTGATAGATAGTGGAGTTACTTATAGTTTCATTTCTTCTAGTATAGTTAGGGATATGTGAAAAATACAAGGATTTTTGGTACAAGGGTGGAAAGTCGAGTATGGTTCTAGATAGACCTACTTAGTGGATCAATATTTTCCCACAGCTGAGATCACCCTATCCAACTACTCTACCATTTGGTACCTAAATGTAGTATTGTTACATGCCTTTGAAATAATCTTGGGAATGAACTAGTTAAAGGCTCATGGAGGCCTAATTAATTTCTAAGATAAATGGTTAGACTATACTGATAAAGATAAGCAAAGACTAAGAATCCATAGTCAACAAGGGTAATTTTTACTTAAGATGATCTCAACAATGCAACTAAAGAAAGCTATTAGAAAGGGTGGAATGGTCTATGTCATTAAATTAAACTATAAGACTAGGGATGATAGGAAGGAGGAATTGCTTAGGGATCACCCAATTTTGCATGAGTTTAGGGATGTATTTTCTGAAGACCTCCCTAAAATACCACCTAAGCATGAATTTGATTTCACAATCAAACTTATGCTAGGTGCAAAAGCCATTTATAGAACTCCTTATAAGATAAATCCTATTGAGATGCATGAGTTAAAAGTGCAACTTCAAGGTTTGTTGGAAAAAGGGTTGATTAAACCTAGTGTGTCACCATAGGGTGCACTTGTTTTATTTATCAAAAAGAAATATGGTTCAAAAATATTGTACATAGGCTACAAAAATTTGAACAAAAAAACCATCAAGAATATGTACCCCCTACCCTAGATTGAATATTTGTTTGATTAACTTAAAGGTGCCACCATATTTTCAAAAATTTATTTGAAATCAATATACCATCAGATAAGAGTCCTAGAGGAGGATACTCACAAGACTAATTTTAAGACCAGGTATGGATACTATGGGTTCTCATTACTACCTTTTGGGTTGACCAATGCACTGATAGAATTCCTAAATCTAATGAACAACGTGTTTAGGAAGCATCTAGATTAGTTTATATTAATATTTTTGGATGATATCCTGATATATTCCTAAAATAAGGAAGAGCATGGTGTGCATTTTATAATTATGCTTGAGTTTTTGAGAAAGAATCAACTCTATGGGAATTATTTAAAGTGTAAATTTTATGTTCCAGAGGTACAATATCTAGGACATATCATATCTGCAAAAGGGATAGCTTACAACTGCACTTATTATTAACATTCTAGATCTTTAGAGGAAATTTTTAGTTTGTAGTGATGCTTCCTTGGAAGGATTTGGAGGAGTTCTATCCTAGGATGATTCAATCATAGCATATGAGTCAAGGAAACTCAAGAAATATGAGGTGACCTATACTACACATGATTTGGAGCTAGCAGTAGTGGTGCATGCTCTTAAGATTTGATAATATTACCTACTAGAGAAGCCTTTTGAGTTAAGGACCAATCATTAAAGTTTGAGGTACATATTTACTCAGCTAATGCTTAATGCTAGACAAAGAATATGGATTGAGTTCCTAGAAGAACATTACTTTGGTATAGAGTACATCAAAGGAAATGAAAATAAGGTCATTGATGTCTTAAGTAGAAGAAAGCATATAACTACTTTGACCCATAGTCACATGGATTTAATGGACCAAGTTAGGAAAATGTAATCTTAGATTCAATATTGTAGTGAAATTGAAGCCAAAGTAGGAAGAAATCTAGAGGAGGACAAATATTTTGATATGAAGGATGGAATTTTATGTTTTAAAGATAGGGTAGTTATACCTAAAATCTATGATTTGAGGAGATTGGTCATGCAAGAAGTGCATATATATCCTTACTCCACTCACCTTGGAGGGGCTAAGATGCGTGAGAACATGAAAAATACCTTCTATTGGTCAGGTATGAAGAGAGATATCACTAATTTTATGGCTTTATTCATGGAATACCAAAAAGTGAAAGCTAAGCATAGGCATATGGTAGGACAATTATACCCACACGATATAGCAATGCAAAAATGGTAGGTCATATCTATGGAATTTATTGTGGGATTACCTAAGACTAGGTACCAATATGATGCAATTATTGTGGTGGTTGATACGTTGACCAAGGTTGCATAATTTATACTAGGGAACACCAAGATGATGCTATGGTAGTAGAAAATAGGTTTGCCAAAGAGATATTCAGGTTACATGGGTTTCTTGAGGTAATCATCTTGGACAAAGACTCCTGATTTACATTCGAGTTTTAGTAGGATCTTCATTATGCAGTTAGCACAAAGCTGAACATAATTTTTGCATACCATCCAAAAATAGATGGTCAAACAGAGAGGGTAAACCAATTCTTGGAAGACATGCTTCGTATGTACTTCATGGACCATAAGTCTCTATGGGAAGACTTTTTGCATATGATAGAGTTTGCTTATAATAATGGTTATCATGATTCCTTGAAAATGGTCTCAATTGAAGCCTTGTATGGCAATAGATGCAAAAATCCTCTATCTTGGGACAATTTGAAGGATCGGATTATCATTGGACTAGATGCAATTAGAGTGATGGGAGAACAACTAAAGTTGATCAGGCAAAGACTTAAATCCATCGATCGTTAGAAGAGCTATGCTGATCTAAAAAGATCACGTAGGGAATTATCTATGGGAGATAAAGTATTATTAAGAGTAAAACCCATGAAAAGTGCCATCAAGTCTTCTAAATTAGATCCCCATTTTGTTGGGTCTTTTGAAATCCTTGAGAGGATAAGTTCGAAGGTCTATAGACTCACCTTGCCACCCAACCTATCAAAGATCCATGATTCTTTTCATGTATCCCTACTTAGAATGTACATTGTTGATCATAATCACATGTTGGATGTTTCAAAATTAGAGATAGCAAATCCATTAGTCAATGAAGTGAGACCAGTGAAGATTCTATAGTTTTGTTCTAAAGTGATGAGGAAACAAACTCTAGAATAGTGCAAGGTCTAGTGGGACCAATACTCTGAGAAAAGTACCACTTGGAAAAAGTGGATGAGATGAAACAAAATTTTCCTTACTTGTTTGAATGAAAATGTAATTTGTATTGCAATAAACACAAGGTACTATATTAAGTACAAGGGGGTAGTATGTCATGGCCCACATTGGTAGGACCTTTTATAATATGGACTATGTATTGACAAATTATGTTTAATGCTTAACTTTGTTGGATGATTATATGTATTTATTATTTTGATTATATGAGGATATGGTACTATTGATTCTATATGTGGTTGTAGGATTAGGTACTCTTGTAGGTGGATAAGAAAGTTGGCCATAGGGAACAAGAGATAATATAATAGGGAAATGATGATAATAACTTATTCATCAACAACTCAGGGTGACATGGATAAATACCCTTCATGTAGGTGCATTGCATTTTACTTATGCTCATGTTTGCACCATTAGATCAATAAGTTGCTTGCAATGAGTCTCCCTAAAGCAGGTCAGCGATAGCTTAGTCTATCTTAAAAGAGACCATTTACTTAAGGATAAAATAATGGTGTGAAACATTGAGGGAATTTTTTTTATAATTGCTTATGGTATATTAGATATGGATTGAAATATATCTATATTTTCATGAAACATCTATTATATTATGTTATTATTCTTCAAGCAAATTTAAAGTTGGATGAGTAGTTCCTAAATCAAAGAATATGGTCATAATGTTTGGTTTAGCTCATAAGTTTAAACCGCCACCTTGCTATGTAGAGTGGCTATTGGATGAGATGGTACTCATAAGTTTAAACCACCACCTTGCTATGTGGAGTGGCTATTGAATGAGATGGCACTCATAAGCTTAAATCACCACCTTGCTACGTGGAGTGGAATTATATGAGATCGCACTCACCTCCACCTTATTATGAGGAGTGGCAAATGGTTACTATAGTGGGTGCATGGGCAATAAGAAGAAATATTATCTTGAATATTTCACTTGAATACCCCTAGGGAAAATATGCTCAAGGGACTTCCAAAAAGGGTGTGAAAGGTTGAATAAGGAGGAGCTTTTGAAAGGATTAAAGGAGGGTGAATGCGACAAATGACTTGGATAGAGAGGAGAAGACTAGATCAATGCTATAGGGTGGATGCAGGAGAAACTAGGTGGTTCTTGTCTTCTTGCTTGCTTTTGTAGTCTTGTTCTACCCTGCTTGTTGATTGATTGACTTTGGTTGATGTGTTTTCCTCTTGCTCTTCCTTCATTGGCTATGAGTCATCAGTGGCTTATCGTCAACCCTTGACTATATTTTTTATTCCTTGTGATTTGTTGTTTGGATGTTGTTTCTATTTGTAGCATAGTCTTCCCTAATTGTGTGTAGTCCTCTTTTTATTACTTGTTTGCTAGCCATTGCTTTCTCTAATTTATGGTATATTGGTGCACACTCCTTTTCTAAACTGGCTTGTGGATGTTGTTGTGTGTTCTTTGATTCATCCCACAAGAGAGTGATGTTGTTATGGTGTTTTTCTCTCTTGATGTTTTCTTCTTTTAAACCTTATGTTTGGCAAGTTTCATTGCGATGGATGCTCCTTACTCATGTGCATAGAGATTTGTGCACCCGGTCTATATCTTGTTTTGGAGTTTAAACTTGTAGCAGGCTTGGTTGATGATTGCCTTAAGAGTTCTTTGTTAACCATGTTGCTTCCTTGAGTTGTGTGCGTTGGTTTTGAATGCATTGCTTTCCTATAGCTATGCCTTATTTCCTTTCTTCATGCTTTTTATGATTGGTTTGATTTTCTAGAATTCGAGTGTGACTGCCTATGAATGATAAATTGCACTTGCTTTCTAGATTTATTTAAGCTTAGTTTTTTTTAATATTAAATAAATAATGGTTTATTCTTACTTTAAATGGTTTTCAAGCTATTTTAGTTTTAAAAGGAGGGGCTAGGTTGTTCATTAACTTAATGGGTGCTATGATGAGAGTCATTGTGAATCAAAGCATAGTTTAATTGGTTAGTTGTAAGAAGTTTGAACAAAGTATTCATTGATCTAGAAATATTTTTAAGTATGCTAGATTTTTAGGAATGATTAGATCTTGATATTAATAAAAAAGAAAGGAAGAAATTATGGGATTCCTTGTAGTTTCTTATGGCATAGGAATTATGGGGTTCCTTTGTAGATGAATTAAATACTTGAATGAAAGAAAGTGGTGACTATGAGCTACTAATTAAATGTTGTTTTAGTTATGGAGTTAATGGAAAGAAGTATGAGATTCTTTGTTTGCTTTTATGCTTTGCATATTTGAAATGGATCATTTAGAAATGCATTCATATCTTCTTAAAAGTTGTTTGATCCCTCATTTTTTTCTTTCTACCATGGAGAGTAAGGGAGATTTTGAAGGAAGTGGAGAACATGATGATCCTTTTAGAATTTTATAAAGGCTACCCTTCTTATTGTTGTTCTCTTTTGGATTGGGGTTTTAGTGGGGGATTGCTCTTTAAACTTGTCTAGAAAACTCTATGTTTTAATCCAAGCCTAAGGTAGTTAAGGGAAGGCAACACCTAGATCCTTTGTTTCTATGAAAAGGCTATCATGTAGCATGGTAGGTGCTTGAACTACCCATCGTAGATATGGGGTGGTCAAACATTGGAGTTAGTGGTTCATTGTTGAGGTGCAATTGGCTGAATTCAGAAGGGCAATACACCAAAGGAACCAAAATAGACTAACTTATGATTGGTAAGGAATATGGCATTCCCCATTCTCTAAATATTAAAAAGGAGTAATCCCTACACTATGCTCGAGTTGGCTTGTGTTTGCGAAGATCTACAAGAAATGTGGGGTGACCATTTTAAGTGTCCTTGATATCATGGAGATATGCAAGGTAAAACCCAATGACTATGAGAGTTTGGCCACTCATGTCCACTCGAGTGATGTTCACAGTGTTAGGGACTTGAAATATGGTTGTGCCTAATCAATGATGATCCATGGATACTCCTTGTGAACCTGGTCCAAGTTCCTTTCCCTAAAAAGAAAAAAATATCTCTCAGGTTGGTTAGTGTTAAGTTGTTACATGCTCTAATTCCTTCTAGTTGTTCCAACTAATGACATCAAAGCATGAAAATGATAATTTTTATAGATCAATTATAGTGGTTTGGCCATTTTTAGTAGGCAATTATAGATCAATAAAGTATATTGCACATAAATTCAAATTTAAATAGAGTTAAATCTAAAGCTTCCACCTCAGCAACATGAGCCTTCTCTATTAGGATGTTTTCATAACAGACCTATAACTAACATTGTAAATCTTCTACTATAATATTTAAAATATAGCATATCAAGAAGCCATGATACCTCTAACTAAAGGGTTGGCTTTATATCATTTTCTTAGATGCTTTCTATGTAATCTTATTGCCAATTAATAAAAAGTGATAGCTATTTGGCCTCCATTGCTGGTGTTATTATAGGTTCTTATGAATGTATCTTTACATTAAGTCATTTCTATTACACTTTTATGATTAGTCTAATTTGTAAAAGTGAATTCTTCTATTTATATTATTGTTGGAATACTATTCATTTGAGTTTTGGAATGATTAAAGTATGTAATTAAAATTAAATAAACTTTTTTTGCAACTGATGATGGTTGGTTTAAGTGTTATTTAGAGTGATTGTGTGAACTGGTTACATGGTAATATCCAATGCTATTATGCTATATCCCATCCACCATTTATTCATTTTTTTAAACCCTTACCTTCTCTTAACCCTTCTATCTCTTTACTCTTAGCTTAAACCCCTATTTTACTTTATAAGTATCCTAAGGAACCGACATTCTTTGAAGGTTGAATTGAGAGAAATATCATTCATCCAAAAATATTGGTTGAAGTCTAGGGCACATTCAAAATCCATAGACTAGGTAGATTTCACATCAATAGGTCTATAAATAGGTAATATGAATTTATGTGTTTATGATTGAATTTTAATTATTTGATTACTTGAATATGTTCCTAGTAAGTTCATGGATCAACAAGGAGCATTGGTACTACACAATCTACTTCCTATCACACTTATAAATTACAATAGATACACAAAGTGTTGATCACATCATACCAACACTACTTGTGGATTCATGAATGGACGAGGTGATGGTGGAAGAAAGGAAATTGAAATAAAATAATTTTTTCTTGAATTGTCTAGTACATCGACAAGTGGATTTGTTGTCCCTATTTTTTTGCCTAATGCACATAAAAATTTACATATACATGAAATACTAAAACAACAAACTTGATTTTACTTGGTGATATATAAGATGGTTTGAGAGTGTTGTAGTAGAGATGTTGTTTTGTGTTCCAATCATGGTGGTAGAGAAAATTTATTGAATATAAGCTCTATTCACAAGGAATTGGTATATAATGAATAAAAGGTTTTGCCTACCAAAATGACATTTTAGGTCACATGGCTAACTACATGATAATGTGAAAATATTTATGATAAGGTTTTAATAATGATGATATTTTGAGTTACCTAATATATCAATGGTCATCGTCATCCATGCCTATCCCTTGTCTAATTCACATACAAAAATTGTATACATGTGAGACATAGGACATGAACAATCAAGGAGGTCACTCATATATAAGGGAAATTAGAACCGTTGTGTAACACCCCAAAAACCCAACTAGCTTGAGGGATGCCATTATTTACTACTATAATTTTTTTTAAAAAGAAACTAACAACATAAAATTTTAACAACCACAAAGATTCTCATTTAAAGTAAATAAAGAACAATATAAACCAAGCATTAAATCAAATTGAAACATGAGAATTAACTAGTAAAGACATATTGAAAGTAAATATAGAAACCACAACAAATAAATACATAAAGTAAGATCAAATAAGATACCCATAACACAATATTTATCCTGGGGAAAACCCTTAAAGGGAAAACCCAACCTCAAATACGTTCCATATATTGCATAAGTTTGATCTTTTACAAATACAAGGATCCATAATCCTTTCCTCTCGACATAAGCCAATACAATGCATAGAACACATAGTTCATACGACTTTACCGTGGAATGCTCAATTCATCCACACAACAATCTCCATGATTGCTTTATCATACTTATACAATCAATACTAGATTCTACATAAGAATATTCTCATTTACCAAACTAACTAAAGTCCCATACCTTTAGTTAATCTAATAAACCACTTTTCATTTACTAAACTAACTAAATTCCCATACCTTTAGTTAATCTAATAAACCACTTTCCATTTACTAAACTAACTAAAGTACCATACCTTTAGTTAATCTAATAAACCACTTTCCATTTACTAAACTAACTAAAGTCCCATACCTTTAGTTAATCTAATAAACCACTTTTCATTTACTAAACTAACTAAAGTCCCATACCTTTAGTTAATCTAATAAACCACTTTCCATTTACTAAACTAACTAAAGTCCCATACCTTTAGTTAATCTAATAAACCACTTTCCATTTACTAAACTAACTAAATTCCCATACCTTTAGTTAATCTAATAAACCACTTTCCATTTACTAATACACTAACATCTTAGCATAATTATTATCACTATGTTATCTAACATATAACATATTCCACAATTGTTACTTTTAAACTCAATCTATGCTAATCAACTCTAGCATAATCATATTTCCTTTTAAACATACTCTATGCTAATCAACTCTAGCATAATCATATTTCTATTTAAACATAATATATGCTAATCAACTCTAGCATTATCAAATTTCCATTTAAACATGATCAATGCTAACCAGCTCTAGCATAATCATATTTCCATTTAAACATAATCCATGCTAATAAGCTCTAGCATAATCATATTTCCATTTAAACATAATCTATGCTAATCAACTCTAGCATAATCATATTTCCATTTTAATCTATGCTAATCAACTCTAGCATAATCACATTTTCTTTTAAACATAATCTATGCTAATCAACTCTAGCATAATCACATTTCCTTTTAAACATAATCTATGCTAATCAACTCTAGCATAATCATATTTCCTTTTAAACATAATCTATGCTAATCAACTCTAGCATAATCACATTTTATTTTAAACATAATCTATGCTAATCAACTTTAGCATAATCATATTTCCTTTTAAACATAATCTATGCTAATCAACTCTAGCATAATCACATTTCCATTTGAATACAATCTATGTTAATCACTTTAGCATAATCATATTTCCATTTACAATACAATCTATGCTAATCAACTTTAGCATAATCATATTTCTATTTGAATACAATCTATCTTCAAATATAAATGAAACTACATTAACTTCCTCTTAACATAGTCTAACTTCATATATAAATGAAACTACATTAACTTCCTCTTAACATAGTCTAACTTCATATATAAATGAAACTACATTAACTTCCTCTTAACATAGTCTAACTTCAGATATAAATGAAACTAATTTCTATTCCAAATTAATTTCCTTTTAATATAGTCTATCTTCATTATAAATGAAACTATATTGATTTCTTGGGATGTTTTCCACAAAAAAAAAAAAAAAGTCTAACATCAATTATAAATGAAACTATATTAATTTCCATTCCAAATTAATTTCCTTTTAATATAGTCTATATTCATTATAAATGAAACTATATTAATTTCCTTTTAATATAGTCTAACATCAATTATAAATGAAACTATATTAATTTCCATTCCATATTAATTCCTTTTTAATATAGTCTACCTTCATTATAAATGAAACTATATTAATTTCCTTTTTAATATTAATTGAATAACATATATTCAAATAAATACCAACAGGAATTTCAACATAAATTAATCAATCTGAAAACTATTTTTCATTCAATAATGTTCAATCCATGATGACATAATCTATGTTTTGAGAAAAGTAAGGCTAGACTTTCCAAAGCTCCCGTAGGTCAAGGTGGAATACAACCCACTTGGATTTTTAAAGGGGTTTTTAGGTTATAGGGTCCAACCAACCGAGAGTTCACAATGAACTAGACAATCCCACACCAAATTGTAGATAGGGAAGTTGTGAATCAACAAGACAAACCCAACCAGGTGATTAATCCAACAAAGTCAACATTTATTCAACACAAAAAGTAAGGTTTCTTGCACCGTTAACTGGCGTGTGGTGACCACCCAAGATGATCATTAACCTAAGGGATTTCCTTTCTTTCTAAGTGCTTGCATGCTGCTCTCCAACTACGTGTGGGATATCTATTGGAAACTTGAGAAGGACTCATTGCTGCTCAAAATACATCCAAGCTTGGCAGTTTTTAGTGAACATAAAAGACCATGAAATAACCTCTCACCATGGCTTGGGGTATTTAGAGTTTCAACCAAGAATATCGAGTGATCAATCCAAGGTATCTATCCGCCTAAGCAAGGGTTGGATCAGTTTAAACATCTGAGTAATGCTGTACGATCCATGGAAAACTAGCCAACTTCTATCTAGACCTGCCTGTACTACCCAAAGCATAAAAACCACATTGGGAAGAAGGATAAGGATGCTGTCATGACCCACCTTGGAGGAACTTTATTAATATGCTATTTGTATTATAATAGCTGGTTTTGTAATGCTTGATGTATTTGCATTATATTGGTTTTTGTCAAGAAAAAATGATGCTGTGTGCATTGAATTATTGCAGGGACAGGTATTCTCTTAAGTGGAAGACTGAACACCAAGATATGAGAAGGAAAATGATGACAAAGACAACTTATCAGGTAAAGCTCTTGTTTTTTTCATCACTGGTTACCTCCCTGATGGCGATGTTACCTAAGGAATTACTCTAAAATTCCCTCCACTCAAAGGAAAAATGGTGATGGAAAACAATGAGCATATGCATCGAGTGCTTGTATGCCATTTGTGTGAAATATATTTGGTTGCATAATTAATTTGCATAAAGGAATTCTACCTTGGAAATGCATATTTATTAATGATTGACACTTCAATATTTTTGGAAATATATGTTTTTATGCATACAACTTAAGCATTCTCTAGAGTAGAGATTAATTGTTTTGAACATGCTTATTTATTTTGGTTTACTCTATTTTAGAAAATAAATTGGGTGGTTTGTTATTTTATGAGCTTGTCCAAATTTTATTGGACCAAAATATGAAAAGACTACCTTATAAATTAAATAATACATCTTTCCTACACATGGCAACTTTGGGATGGTTGTACTAAGGGGTGAGACTCTCCTCTTATCCTTAATAGTTCCAATACTTATTTCCCATGCTCTCAATAGTATTAGTGCCCTTAGTGTGGGGGACATAGGAAAAATAACTTGCCTATGCCTTATCTCTAGGGAATCCCTTTTGTATTAAAATATTATATCCTAAAGAAACTTGCATGTGAAGGGAAAATATAGAAAAGAAATAAAATATTGTAGAGCATATTCTTGTCAGTAAAAGAAAGTGTTTTAAATAGCCATGGGGGTTGAGAAAAAAAGGGCATGCTATGTTATGCTGAAGAAGTCTGGAGGAGGTCTTGAGGATCAAGGTTCTACAGGAAATTGCCAGGTGGAAGATTTCTATCTTCACTTTGTTTAAATATAGTTGGAATGCATGATTACTTTTGCATATTTCATTTCATAAGTACCAAGTTGTATGAAGTAAATAGATTATACTTTGCTATTTTGGACACGTAAGCCTATTAGAGCACTTACTAGAGCTTAAAATTGAGCAATGATTTAGAATCTAACTCAAGATCATTCATTTTTGGTGAAGCCTGATTATGGCCAAGTCTTTTAGTATTATCAACTATGTTACAATCACTCTAAGTGGACTCCTATAGGCGGTGTCGTATGGGTCTATCTTGTTACGCATTCATTGAAGCTAATTTTATATTAATTAATGGAAAGCCTTATTAAATATTCAAGCGTTCATTCTAGAACAAGATGTAGTCAAACCTTCTATTGCTTAATTCAGTTTGGCCACTGCCAATAGTATCCTTGTGATGTCTTAATATTCAACCACCTATGTGCTTTAAATTATGAGATTTTGATGCGTGAGACATTGGTGTCATCCTCTTGTGGATCTTAGTGTAAAAGAATTTGAGTCTTCTTGATAACCTGGTACATCCATGTTGCTAACAGGCAGGCAAAGCCGATGCTAATTTTTGTAACTAGTTAATGAGTTACATGAAAAAACTCCGGGTCATCCACGAGTGCAAGAGTAAGTATGAGTCTTCTATTGATGATAAAATTCTCTGCTTAAAGTCTGTAGGACTTAGTTGACAAGTACATAGTTGATTACAATTTTTGTACCAACCCATTCGATGCCAATCCGGTGGAGTGAAGTAACCCTATTTATTTTATCCAATTTTGATCCTGAGCAAAGGTATGTCACTGCCTAGGTCTCCGATGGCTCATATCGAGTAAGAGACCCTTGAATTCTATTTCACCTCGTCTATAAATATTGCTAAATGTAGAGTAGAGTTGATATCGATACCAAAACTTTCTATCTAAATCAATAGTGTTGGTTGAATAGAAGTTTTCTTGGAATTTATAAATCTGTATGCTAGTTTGAACCACCGAAGAAAAATGACTTAGAATTCATCGTTCACCTGTATATTGCATTGGTTTTCGAACTTTGGTGCATAGACTAGACACCTGCGGTTGTCTTGCCATTGAAAATGACTTAGCCATCAAGCTAATAGTTCCACTTCAATGGTGCAAGCTCGTCATTGCCTCATAGAGTAGCTGGGTTATGCTGCGTTAAACTCTTTAGAGTATTTAAGGTTTAAAAACAACCTTATAAATATTACAAATAAAAATGATTCAATAACATGCTTGGGAATTCGGGTTTTAAAAAAATGGTAATAGATGGGAGTGTGTAGCATTCTTTATGACAAGATGAATTTTGAGATTTATTATGATTTTGCCTCAGCATAGGATGACTTTTGGTCACAATCTTATGTTAATAGGGATTGGATTTAGTTGTATTCAATAAATAGGGTTGTTAATGTTAGATATATTTATATATGTTGAAGTATATATCTAATGGACAACTCCTTTCTGTATTGAAGTCTTTGTATATCTTTTGTAAGCTTTAGCTTATTTATTTTGTATAATTGAATGAAGTTGTGGAGACCAAATATTATTGTTTATTTTGATTAGTGGTTTCTATATCAATTTAATGATTAATATTTGGTGATCAAATTAAAATGCATGTGTTTCATTTATGAGTATAGTAATAAAATTATGAAATGAATATGTCCAACTAGAATATTAGAAGATCTTCTAGGTTTGAAAAGGATGGATTTGTGTCCATTCCTCGGGAAGAGATATGGGACTCTTCCTATGTTTGGTGATGATCCCAAAAAAATGAAAAATGGATGGGAAATTTAATCCTTGATGTGCATGATGTTAAAGGTGGTGAAAACATGCTTTGTGATGTTTTTATGATATGCATATGGCAAATGTATAGTGCATGATTGCATTCAATTATAGAAAAAAGATGGTTTTCTTGTACTGCATTGGCATACTCTACATTCGAGTTGTCCTGATCCCTTACAAAATCATCTCTCTCATGCCATGAAGATGCAAGAAAACCAAAGAAGAACCAAACAACCATTGTTGAAGACTCTTTTGCTATTCATTCTGCTTATGCTAGTTTTGAGACATTTTCATTGTAATATTGAAGGGCTGAAATGATAAAGCCAAGTTGTGTAATATTTGATGTATTTCCCTTACTTGCTTTTGTATATTAGTAAGAAAGTCTTTTAAATGATGTAATCATCTCAACTAGATGGTAGATGATGAATGTAATCAGAAATATAATCAAGTGAAAGTATCTTGGGTAAGCTTGCTAGCATTTGTCATTGTATGTTATTGAACATTTTTGTAATTAAAGATTATTTGTATGGTTGCTTATTTCAAGTTATGGTGGTAACATATGTATAGTGATATTTGGGTGATCATAAGAATCATTTCCTTTGAATATAGTAGTGTAGAGAAAAATTTATGAGTAATCTACATAACAATGGAAACAAAACCAAGAATCAAAACATATGAAATAAAACCCACCACCACCAAAACTACCATCACCTTGACAATAATAAATTCTTATAATAACGCTTAATATGAATAACACAAATTGTATGTAAGTGTCCATAGTGAGCAATAGATTATTGGTTTCTCCTAAAACACTAGCCTTTATTGGCAGTATGGAAAATGGAGAAAGGAATTCCTTTGGTGAGGGATTGTTCTCCTAATTGGTTGATTAAACAAAAATAATATCCCTTTCCATGTGGTAAATGTATGAAGGGGACATAGCCATTGTATGTTATTATTCATCTAGCAATATAGGATGGTAGAATGATGATGTAGGGGTTCGTGCTCCTACCTAAAATTGGCTTAAAAATAAATTGTAGAAGTTGGTGCTTCTATTTACTTAGTCTATTGCAAATCAGATTACTTCCTTTTAGATGGGAAGATCTTGTCTTAGATCATTATTATAATGGTAACTTATCGCAATATGGACAAAGATGAGCTTAAAAAAAATTTAGTAGACAAGTAGTAACAACTGGGGTTGTTACAGACACGAGGTCTTACCTAACCTATGATAGTTTAAAGGAGTTAATAAATCAATATTTTTTGATGATGAAGATCGCCAACATAGACCTGGGGTGGTTGGGGAAAACGAAACATACCGGCTAGGTGGTCTAGACACCAAACTTCACAACTAAAACTGTCATGATAGTCGGATCAATGTCATTCCTAAAGAGATAGTGAGAATGGTACTCCTGAGCAACCTAGGTGGTAGATTTTAATGATTTAAATCATAATCACACCCGACAAGGTCTAGATTTATTAACAGAAAGTATTTCATACTGTAATTTTAGTGAGGTATTTTAAACTGTATTTTTGTTGTTAAAAACCTAGGCCCTCCAGGGCTCAATACTGAGTTGAAAGGAGTTGCAATGTGTAGGGTTAATCATCTTATCGATAAAAAAAAAGCTAAAAATCCCCACGGATGGTTGTTTACTAAACTCACACCCTCATCAAATTGCATCTAAGAGATGAAATTAAAAATCACCATCGTATTAAGTTAAATACCTCAAGCTCTAAAAGCTCCTAACAGTTCTAGTTTCCATATGCCTACTCATTCATCATTTTTCTTTGACCTTCATGCTTTCCTTTCTCCTTATTTTCCCATCTCTGCGCTTCTTTCAAACCTAAGTTAAAATCCTTTCTTATCGGACAGGCTCCTCCCATGTCCAATAAATTGCCCATCCCCTTTAAAGGGTGCCCACGTTACCATGTCAGGGAGCCCGTATTCCAAGAAACTTGCCAATTCTTATCCCCAGTATGGCAGTGAACACATATATTCCAAAATATTGAATTAAATAAGATATTTAATTCTCCCCTCATAAATGCATGACCTTCCTTTTTGAAGACCGCCCTTCCCTTCTAACAGAGGCCCATGCCTTATAATTTTAAACCTGCCGCTCTCATCCATATGATGATGAAGATATGCAAATATATTTGATATAATATCATACTTCAAACTCATTTGAACGAACAATACTATTTTATAATACATATATCATTCTTCTATTATATAACTAGACTTATTTTATTTAATAATATGTAATAATTTATATTATATAATATAAATAAACCTCTTTTATTTTTTTTATATAATTCTCCCACTATAATTATAAATAACACTCTTTTATTTATAACTTATAATAGTCTATATATTATGAATCAACCCTTTTATTAATAATATATTTTATTCCACTATTATAATCATATAATAGTATATATTATAATTAAACAAATTTTAATTATAATATTTTATTTCCTTATTATATTAGCATATATTATAATTAAACACCTTTTAATTATAATATCGTATCCCCCTATTATATTATATATAATAGCTTATATTATAATTAAACACCTTTTAATTATAATATCTTATCTCCCTATTATATCATATAATAGCATATATTATAATTAAACACCTTTTAATTATAATATCCTATCCTACTATTATATTAAATATAATAACACATATTATAATTAAAAACCTTTTAATTATATTATCTTATCCTCTTGTTATTATATATAATACCCTTTAGGGTTGATTCTATATATTGCCTGCTTCCTTACTGACAATAAAACCATATGCAAGTTCTCTTAACAATGCACAATTTCTATGCCCTAAGGTCTACCAGGGAGGGTCATGACACATTGTTATAGGAATGTTTCCCACTATGCCAAATATGATGGAGGAATTTCTCTATCCATTAATCGGAATATGAAAGTTTATACAAATGGATAGAGAATATCTACGTGTGTTGATGGACACATGAGGCCATATTTTCACTATCACATGGATGATATGATTCGTGTTTGATTGCATGCTTATTTTGTAGACTAAGAAAGAAATATGAACCTATTAATCCAATTCTTGGTAAAGGTTACACATAAATGTAAGCTTACGAGATATTGGATTAATAGGTCTTCTCAGCCCAAGTGGTCTATTAGACAAGAAGCTCTTGATGGATTTTATGAAATAATGTTATAATATATTTGATAGGTCATACCAAGATGCCAAAATTATCCTTTGCTACAAACATGCTTACAAATAATTATAGGATTTTAGTATATAAGAGGATAAAAACAATGCCCTAGAAGGGCCTATTAAATAATCATGAGAATTGGAGAGAGAATATTTGTTGTTGAAACGATATTGGTATTTGGTGAGAAACATGTAATGTGTATTTGAATAATTATGATGAATATGTTGGGATAGAAGAAAGGGGTAAGGATGGGTTATTAGGGTCATGGATTATTGCTTCATACATAACTTAACCCAAGAGAAGAAGAAGAAAAGAAACATGATAGATAAGAAGAGGGGAAGTAGAAGAAAGTAGCATAGATGGAATTTAGTTTAGCTAATATCAGATATCCCAAAATTAGGATAGAACAAATGGATAATATCGGGTCATCATGGCCATAGATGATTGCATTACATATAACTTAACCCAAGAGAGGGAGAAGAAGAGAAGAATTGTGATAGATATGAAAATAGAAGGATAGAAGAAAGTATGATGAGCAAAGGCAAAAAAAATGATTTTTTGGACTGGGAGGACCGCTTAGAATTAGGTTATTCATGTGAATGTAATACAAGTGGTTGATATGGGGAGTAGGGTTGTTATTTGATTCATCACAAAGCCTCTTGATTTTATGGTATAATCAAGCAAACCAGGAAATCATGCAATCAAGAAAATAATATTGAATGAATATTATTTTAACTATTATGCAGACAAGCAATCATGTAATCAGTAATATGAGCAAGTAGGTCATACATGATTTAAATATAATATATTTTAAGGTGCATTATGTTGATAGGTTCTTAAATGTTCTAGAGAATTAATACACTTTCCTTCTAAAATCTCTAATTTATGAAGATGTCCTAGGTGATATTCGTCACCGATCAAAGAGTCTTGTAACAAGACTCTTAAAGAAGGGATCTCAAGTTTGAAGGAAAAAAATGCTTCAAACCTATAGAATAAAGCATAAGGCATCACACCTATAGAGGTTTTTAAACTATTATGATATGCCCGGAAATATAAAATTGCAAATGCCCATCTTGACCATTTTTGTTGACAAATTTCTTAAGGATTTTGATTAATGTCTTGTTGAAAGATTCTACATGGTTATTTCCTTGAGGATAATATGGTGTTGATCATTTTTGCTGAATTCTATACTTGGCATAGACTTTAAAAAATTTCTTGTTTTTGAATGGTGTACCATTATCCATAATTAAGATATATGGGATTTCATAATGGATAATAATTTGGTTGATGATGAAATTGGAAACTTGAATCCCTATAGTGAAGGATAAAGGTATAGCCTCAATCCACTAGGTGAAATATTCAGTGATGGTGATAATGAATTTAGGGCCATTTAATTATTGAGGATTAATTATTTCCATGATGTCTAGTCCCCAAGCAGAGAATGGCCAAGGTGATGTGATTGGTTGTAACTCTTACGAAGAAGAGTACACAAGGTTATCGTGTTGTTGAAATTTGTCACATTTATTGACATAGTTGTAAGTGTCTTTTTCCATGGATGGCAAATAGTAACCCTAATAAGGATTAGTTAGGGATATTATTTTATAATATTTAGCCTAGAAATAACATAAAACTAATAAGAATATTATTGTACAAAGCTTCCTTGGTTGTTAGTTGATCTACTATTAGACTTCTAGGATATAGAGTCTTAAACTCAAAATTAGAATTTAATAGGATTATAATATCTTTACAAAATTACCATTTGTTAGGATTTAAATATATTTCCATATCTTGTATGATAGACATAGCTAATGCCTATAAAATGCTTTGCTGATAAATAAAATTACATCTAGATTTTGATCCCATATCATTGGTATCAAAGCATCCTTGATCCATCCATGGGTTGATTCTATTTAAGACACCATGCTTCCTAGACATGATACCTTGAAGGATATCTTTGCAAGAGTAAGCACAATGAGCCAAATATATCTATGCTCAGATGATGGTCACCATGTCAAATATAAGTGACATATATTGGAAAGAAAATCTCTCTACTAAATTTTAAGCAGATGATTTTTTATGCAATAGCACTTGGATTTGAACCAAGATTTATGGGTGAGAAGCCTATCATATTACCTTTAGATAATATTGCTCAAGAAATTGATGAAATAGAAGTTGAATATTTAGAAGAATAATATGAGGTCTATGAAGAAGAATTTAGAGAAACTATGGCTATTCCTTATGAAAATGTTGTTTTTTATTTTCCTAGATGAGCTACTATTGATTGACTGAGTGTTGTTGTTTCTTGACCAACCAACCTATCCAACATGGGAGATGTATTTAAGCAATTTTTTTCAAGGAAATTGCCTCCCTTATTTGTATCTTGTTGTGTTGAAGATATGACAACAATCAATATATAAAAATCTATTGTTCCTTTAATTTCTTATATGCCTTTTGTTATGGCTGATAAAATTCATTCATCCTTTACATGTTGTGATTTTTTTGGTCGATGCTCAAATAACATGGCCTTTATCTTTGATGTTACTATTTTTTGTTGTTTACATGGTTTCTCTTCGCTTCTTTCTATTGGTATAGCTATGTGGCCCCTCAGGGTTATGCATAGAAGCTATTTATCACCAAATTGGCTAAAATTAAGATTTTCAAAATTTAGAATTGGCTAATATTTGGGACTTTTGACCAGGGCCCATTAGCCAAAAAATTTTGGGTGTAAATTTTTTTGGGATCGATTCGTCCCAATTTTATAATAATTTAACCATTTTAAGTTTAAATTTCCAACATTACCCCTAATAATAGTGAACCTTCTACATGCATTTGGACACTATTCGCTTGGATTTTGAAACTGATTCACCAAATTTTTATAAATACATTTTGGGGAAAATCCCTTACACATAACCCTATGGCACCCACTCTGTGCACCCCCCATCCATTGTTTTTCTATAAAAAGAAGATAATGACATCCCCAATGCCCCAATATGCTTCCACCATTTCTAGAGTGACTTTCCCAAAACCCTATCATACCTTACCAGTTATCTATATGAATTTATTTTATCATTGTGATGCCTTTCAAACCCTTATACACAGTCTCATTCTATGCAAAGTAATTTAGAATAACTCTCCATACTTAAATATCAATGATTTATTCTTGGTTTTCTCTAGTCTATGCAACCTTGTCTTAGCTTTCATTACATTTGATGTTCAATAACGAGGTTGTCATCAATGCCCAAAAGATCCTTTTATAGTTGTTGCTTCTCCTCATGGTGAGCATGTCCTAAAGGCTCTAGCTTTGCTTTACTCAACTCTGATGGCATTTCCCCAACATGACTCCTCTAGCACAACTTCAACCATAATTGATAGCTTCTTGTGTTGGACTCCAGTAAATGTTTTGCGTCTCCTCAACCAGTCACAGTTGAAACACCATGCCACTATAACCACACCACCTTAGTGGTACATTTATCTTTGACCAACTATGCAACAATATTATGAGAGAAACATGCAATTTTTTGTGTTCTTAATTATGCTAATATTTTTGTCAATGTTTCACAACATGCGTGACACATCTCTTTGCTCATCAACCTATTGCCTAGACCTTAGATGCTCTTTACACACATTCTTTTACCTCATCTCAATGGACATAGGTCTAGATTCATTTTGCCTACTTTCCCTTATTTTGTGCCTCCCAATAGACCCAATATACCCTTCATTGTATGCATGGCTCTTTTTTTGTCAACATGCATGTAGTTTGGCATGATCCCAAACCTTTCCCTTCCCTGGTTATATCTTTGTTGGCTCCATATATAGCTATCGTCTAGATTCTACAAGCAACACATATCAACATTTTGATGGATTGCTCCACAACACAACCTTCCCCATGTCGATACCAATTTTATTTCTTGGTATTCATGATATGTCACTCTATGCTATTTGAAATAACCTCAAGTGATTAATGGGATTTTATTTTCCATTGTACATTTGAAACTTAGGAGTTTCAAAATTCTTTGGAAAAGGATGGTTGACTACTATGGGATCTAATGGTTCATTATAGAACTCATTAAAATAATATTTTTGTTTTGATGACCCTTAAAGAGAAGTAATTTGATGCTTAAGCTCTTCAAATTTAGAGTCTTTTTTTCAAGGTGTTCAAGTTTGGCATTAATATTTTTAAAACCATCACTTGGTAGATTTGGTGGAGTAGATAAGGTGAAAGGAGGTTATGGATGATTTTGAGATAAAAAGGATAAATTTATGAAGGATGAAGTAATTTGATTGGATGTTTTGGGTGTAGGGTATTGTTAACTCCTAAGTCATGGGCTAAGAAAGAATTTGTAGAATTAGGATTTGGAATAGGAGATGATGTTGAAATTGGTATTTTTGTAATGGGTATACCTATAGATATGGTTGGAGGAATTGTGGAATCAGCTAAATGTGCCATATCCACATTAAGAATAGAAAAGTTATTTTAATTTTCATTTATTTGTGCAATAGTGGATTGTACATTAGAGTGTTCAATATTTTCATGGGGTGTAGAAGGTTCTTTCCTATTTTTTTCTTTAATTTCTTCTTTAAGAATATCTAAGAAGATATATTTCATCCTTATAATTTAATATTTTATGTGATCTAGAGCGTTAAAATTGACTCTCTCAATAATGTGTTTTTCTTCTACAAGTTCATTATTTGGCCAAGGGTTTTCCACTTGGTCTTCATGTTCATGTGTAAATACTTCATAAGTGATGTATTTTGAAGCCTTATACTTAATATAAATTACCACAAAAAAGTAATCATAGGATAAGATATAATAAAGTTACAATATAATGAACCCAATAAAGATAATATAACAAAGATAAATGAGACATCTAATATGTATTATCAAGGCTTGATAATATACCAAATTAACATTCAATAAAATGCTCATATATGAATGTAAAGCCTAAAATATACACAATAATGACACTTACAATACTAGTTGCTCAAATGTATGCAAACTTGTATTACTCATGTTTTTGTTACAAATATCTTATAGAGATAACACTATGGACAATGTGTATCACTATGTAGTTTATGTCAAACCAATATAGATCATGTCATCTATGGAGTAACATATATCCATTCTAGAATGACTCTTGGTTACCATGATTCTTCCTTTCCATATGCCAAACCTTATGACTCTTGAAACTTGCATACACATGACACTATCTTGTATGTACACTTGTACTTGATTCTTCATATAACACTTCCTAATCTAAGAAAATATGTGCACACTTACATTTTGGACACTTGTGCATATTTTTTGCACATTATTACATTACATGAAATATTAACTCACTCACTAATCTAAGACACAACTCTAATCTAATATTTATAATGATGTACCTAGGTGGTGCATTGGCATGTACCAAACAATGTAATACTTTACAACACCCCCTCATTACATTATTTTATTATTGAAGACTTTACTCTTCAATACTATCTTATCCTTCATGTGACTTTGATTTTGGATTTGATCTTGACCTGGTTGATTGTCTTCATCCTTTTTTTATTTAATTTGTAGATGGTTTTGTAGTGAAATCTATTGCCATCCTCTCATATTTTTCATCATCAAAATTTTGGATTGACCCAATGTATTTGATGGTAAAGAGATTATTGATTCTCATTTCCTATAATTTATCTCTCAAAATATTCAATAGTATTATTTTGAACTAAAACAAGATCTTGAGAGAATCCAATTGAGTCTAAAGCATAAATTCCATTTTTAATTGACCCTATAGCTTCTATTTCATTTTTATTCTTAATGAAACACTTATTAACTCTATTTATATATTTGAACTCAATCAATATTTTGCTTTCTACTAGCTTAGTTACTAAAATGAGATTAGTTATCAATCCAAGAACATACATGACATCATGTAACACAAAGTATGAGAATGGTGTACTAGGTGTTACACATCCACTTCCATGAACAAAATAGCTCTTACCATCTGCAATTTTCAAGCTGAAATTTTCTTTGACCTCTAAACAATCAAACCATTGTAAATTGCATGTCATATGATGACTAGCACTAGAATCTATGTACCAAATATCTCTTTATTTTTTAATCATATGATTATCTCTATTTGAGACTATTTTGCATTGTTGATGAAGAATATTAAGTGAAATTTGACCTTGAACTTTTCCATAATGTATTTTATGTTGATAAGTTCCTCTTGATAATTTCTCCATTAGTTTTAATCAATTTCCTTTGGTGTAGTCTACCTTATGTCTCCCTTGGTTTTGAATAATCAAATTTTCAAGTTTCTAAATTTTCAAAAACCTATGAAGTTGAATTCCTTATGGCTCTCTAATTAAGAATATTTGCAAATTTAATATTTCTAGATTTGAAGTAGACTTCCTTATCTCTCCAAAATTAATTAATTTGCAAAAATTCCAATAGCTTTGAATTTCAACAAATATTAAAAATTAAACCTTTCAAATAATTAATAAACTTCAAAAATAAACTTTCTTTATATCTACTTATCACTCCAAAACTTTAAAGAAGTAATTAAGATAACTCCTATTTATTACTTCAGAGCTTTAAAGATGCATCTAAGGTATTAATATTTTATTAATATCCTTATATCTCCTATTAAACTCATTAAACCTTAGATAAATCAATAATTAAAATTTCAAAACATATCCCTCCTTTAACCTTAGAAAAATATTCAAATTTTGAATTAAATCAACTTTATTTACTTTCGTGCCTACGTGTCAATGTTTTTAATGGACTTTGATTCAATGCTTACTTACTATGATGGCTTAATTTTCAAATGTTTCTATGTTCCCCTAGGATATGGAGATTGCATTCAAATGTGTGAGAATCAACATGCAAAGATGACTTCCAAAATTTGGTTACACTTATACCATTTAAACTACCTTTCACCAACATGGCACTTTAGTATTTTGCATGGTTTCAAATGCTTCAATCTCCACCTATGTAGTAAATTGGATTTTGCTATTGAATGTTAGATTTATCATGTAGTAGCTTTAGATATACAAAATAAATTTTACCCTAATTTGGCATTTCATTTCGTAGATGTTTTCAGCTCGGTTAGTATGGAGATGGCATATTGAATTTCAAATATTTCACTTCTCTTCCTTTGAGCTAAACACTTTAGTTACCCAGTGCTTGAGATACTCTCAACTCTTGATGTTTTCACAACCTCTTGCACTAGAATTATGCCTTCATTATCACTTTGATTTCACTTTTCTTGGGTGACTCAAGTCCTTTCACTGTCTCTTTGATTTAACTTTGCTTGGGTGACTCAGGAACTTTTGCTTCCTTTAGATTATACTCAAGTAGCACTAACTCTATTCTCCTATGCTATGTAGCTTGACTATGCACCTTGTTACCTAGCTCTACATTGCTTAACTCTCAGCTCTTGTGCTGCACTTTGTTGCTATACGTTCAACGTTCTCTATTTGAATCTTGACTTCTAGCATGTTCAAACTAACATTTGAATTTTCCACTTGGTGTTAGATTTTGTTTCATTCATGCCTCTTTACTTGGTTCTATACCTTGCTCTACATCACTTTGATGGTTCATTCTATGCCTCTTCACTTACAAATTTTTCTTGGAAATCAGCTCCTACGCAACTACTCGACTTTGCATCATGCTTTAGTTCTGCTCTACATTTGGCTTAGTGCTTGGAACTACTTTCTATGCTTTGGATGTTTGCATGATGTCCTATTATTGACATTAACCTTTAGCTCACTCACTATTTGAGCTTGCTTGCTATCTGGTTCACCCAATAGTGCCTTATAGTGATGCTTTAGACTGTTATACTCCACTCTTTATGTTCTTCTTTGGTTATAGCACTCTTGAAAGGATTCACCATTCTTCAATAGTGTTAGACCCTCTTTAATGATTTAAGCACTCTTCAACAAACTTAGGTGCTCTACAATTTTACATGTAATGTTCCTTACATAGCTCTAATAGAGTCTACATTATTTTTTCTTGATATTCTACCTTTATTTAACTTATTATTATAGCTTAGAACTCTTTATTTGATGTCTAAATTTGGTGCTATTTAATCCAATTCTAACTTTACCTTATTATTGCAGGTGTAGGTGGTGCATCTATACCTAAAACTTGCACTCCAAACCTCCATGACTGCATTATTGTATTCTTAATGTTATCTTGCTTTTATCCTTTGTTTAATGGAACTCCTTGGATTTGAATATGTTGTTATACATTTGACCTTCTCTATTTGAATCTTGAATTCTTGCATGTTCAAACTAACATTTGAATTCTCCACTTGGTGTTAGGTTTTTTTCCTTAATGTCTCTTCACTTCCAAGTCATTTCACTAGACCTTGCTCTACATCACTCTAATGGTTCATTCTATGCCTCTTCACTTCCAACTTCTACTTGGAAATCAACTACTACATGACTACTCAACTCTAAATAATGATTTAGCTCTAATATATGATTGTATTAGTGCTTGGAACCACTTTCTATGATTTGGATGCTTGCATGATGTCCTATTGTTGATGTTCCCCCTTGGCTTACTCATTTTTTGAGCTTGATTGCTATATGGTTCACCCAATAGCTCCATATAGTGATGCTTTAGATTTTTATACTGCACTCTTTATGTTATTCTTTGGTTCTAGCACTATTTAAAGGATTCAACATTCTTCAATAAAATTAGGCCATATTTAATGGCTTAGGTGCTCTTCAATAAACTTAAGCACTCTACAATATTGCATGTAGCATTACTTACATAGATCTAATGGAGACTATATTACTTTTTCTTGATATTCTATCTTTCTTTAACTTATTATAGCTTAGAACTCTTCATTTGACATCTAACTTTGGTGCTCTTTAATCCAATTCTAACTCTACCTTATTATTGCAGGTGCAGGTGGTGCATCTATACAAAAAACATTCACTCAAAACCTTTATGACTACATTGTTGTATTCTTAAAGTTATCTTGCTTTGATCCTTTGTTCAATGACACTCCTTGGCTTTGACTATGGCACTATTATGACATTGTCCTACACTTTGTCCTAAATATTATAAACTAATCTTACTTGTTGTACTTCTAGAATTTGTTGTCCAATCATTTCTTGGTGCTCTCTCTTAGATGCTAGCTAGTCTAACTCCCTTTTAAATACTTCTTTGCTACATTTCAATTTTTTTTGTCCAATGTGGACTTCTATGATGCTTTGCATCAATTAAATATGTTTTCTATTTGATTCTCTATCTCTGTCTTGGTATTTTAGCTATTTTTCCTTGTGTAGTTCTTACACAATCCTTTACCTTGGACCATCCTAAAGAATTATTGTTGTCTTGAAGTTTGCTATAACTTTCAAACTTAGGCAAGATAATTGCTTTTCCAAAAATGTTATCTTCAAGTATTTCTTGCTTGAAGTCTTCTTGCTACCTTTAAGTTCTTATTACTCGCTTTCTATATTTTTAGAGCAATTTATATTAATGGTCTCTTCTTATTGCTAAGGACCACCAATTATTTTATCAAGAACCTCTTTTAAAGGGTCTCTAAATTTACCTTCAATGGGACTTTTTAATAAGTCTCCTTTGTATGCTTCTATGGGACCTCTCTTCTCAAGTCTCCAATATCTGACTGCAATGAGACCTCATTTCTTTGGTCTCTTTTATCTGCCAATATATAGGTATATATTCAAAACCCAAAACTATATTGTAGATTTCCTTCTATTCTGAATAGATTCTTGGAATAGGTTAACTCAATCTATTTATAAAGGTCTATGTTTGAGACTTGAAAATTTTATCAAGATCTATATTTGAGACTTAACTACAACTTGAATCAATCCCTGTATGAGGAAATCTCATGGTCTTCAAGAAATCAAAGATGAAAGTCTTCTCTATCTATTATAGGAAGCTTCTCAATTTTTAAAGATCAATTTTCACTGTAGAAAACTCTTAGATAACTTTCTTTAATATTCAATATGAAACTTTTTTAAATATCTGAACAAAAATGATAATGAATAACTTTTCTTCCTAAGTTGGTTCTTTAAAATCTAAATCCTCAATATTCACTGGTTGTTCTTCAACCTAGTGGTAATATTCCTTAACTTCATTGGTTTTTGAAGAGACAAAAACGTAACACCAAAATAATGCTAAATAAGTTGAACACAAAGAACCCAAAATTGTGTAATATATGATATTATATTAATGGGGGGAGCCTAAAAAATATATTTTTACAATGTGGATCTTTGAATCCTTTTTGATACAGATTTATAATGGCTAGGGTTCTCCAAAACCCTAGCAAACAAGACTGATGGTGTCTTCAGGTGCGTCCTTGATCCCAATAGAAGTGAGTGGGCTTTTAGTTATCTGATGTCAAGCCACTCCAGCTTAAGTAGTTGTCCAATGCTGATGTCACATTTCCAGATTTGCACACACTAAAAAAAAAATAAGTTAGTAGCATCTATGAGGGCTCCACAATGTGAGACCCTCTATAAGCAATGATAAAACCCTAACTATCTACTATAAATAGATGTAAATAGTGGGAAAAAAATGGTGGGTAAGCATGGATAGAGGAGAAATGACTAGGTTTTAGTGTCTATAGTTTTTCCTACCAAACGGTAATATCTTTAACTTCATTTTTTTTCTTCAACTTAGTGGAAATACTTTTCTTCACTAAATTTTCTTACCCAGTGGTAATATCCTTAAGTTTTATAACTTTCAAAACCTGTGCAAGTAACCTTACGATGGATTTGATACCATTAATGGATTTTGAAGCCTTATGCTTAATATAAATTACCATACAAAAGTAATCATAGGATCAAATATAATCAAGTTACAATATAATGAACACAATAAAGATAATATAACAAAGATAAATGAGACAAATAATATATATTATCAAGGCTTTATAATATACCAAATTAAAATTCAATAATATGTTCATATATGAATGTAAAGCCTAAAATATACACAATAATAACACTTACAATAATAGTTGCTCAAATGTATGCAAACTTGTATTACTCCTCTTTTTTGTGTTACAAATATCTCATAAAGATAACACTATGGACAATGTGTATCACTATGTAGATGATGTAGAACCAATATAGATCATGTCCTATATGGATTAATATATATCCATTCTAGGATTACTCTTGGTTACCATGATTCTTCCTTTCCATATGCCAAACCTTATGACTCTTGGCTTCTATACTTGATACTTGCATATACATGACACTATCTTGTATGCACACTTGTACTTAATTCTTCATATAAAACTTCCTAATCTAAGAACACATGTGCACACTTACATATTGGACACTTGTGCACATTTTCGGTACATTATTACATTATATGAAACATTAAATCACTCAATAATATAAGATACAACCGTAATATAATATTTACAATGATGTACCAAGGTGGCACATTAGCGTGTAATAAATAATATTATCCAAAAATAAGATGAATATGCTAGATTATTTCTTTGGATATTGTAAGGATGTTGAGCCATAGGTTAAGGGTTTTGAAGGAAAGGGAGTTAATTTATTAAAGCTTTGTTTCTAAAGTACTTATAGCAAATAAGAGAAGATGTTTTAAAATCCTTATGTCACCTTAGAAAACAACCCTCCTTATGACTCCTACTAGCCCGCCATAATTTTGCTCCCCCAAGGTTAATATGTGAGTTTACTCAAGGGGTTATATACTTCCCCCAATAGGACTAACAATTTTCTTGTGTTCTTGTTATCTTGGATTAATATGATTTACACTATGTAAATAAATTAGATGATCTTGTTTATGTTTTAGTGATTTTATCTTATTAAGGCAAAGGGAGTGTTCACATAGGGTTCAAAAAATGTAGATTCAAAACATAACATGTGCATGGGGGATCCGTTGGAACCCCTACTTCCCCATAGGAGGCCTCTTTCCAAAGGAGACCTTGAATATTAGGATCTTCATGTGAGTAGGATCTACCTCATGTATTAAAAAGGTTGCTATGTGTTGTGTTTATGTTTAAGCTTGCATAGTGTTTAATGAATTAATTCAACAAAAACCTAATATTTTGGATATCTAATATCTCTTTATTAAGACTTTAAAAAATTATGCTCGCTACCCAGGTGTTGTAGGTGAATTGGAGAGGAGAGGGTAATCCTCAAGGGAGGTCCCAGGTTCGAATCTCTACCCTACCAAAAATTTGAATTGGGTACCTAAAATCCAATTGATAATGTTGGTGCGGGCAGGGCCGGGTGCAACTCCCAGGTGACTTTGACGGTGTAGAACCCCATGTTCATGGTCTCTCAAACCAAGGCGGCCCCGCAAGGGGTTTTTCACTAAAAAAAAAAAAAAAAATTTATGCTCACTCAAAGGGAAGGTCATCTAAAGTATGTGCTAAATGCAATTACACAAATTGTAATAAGAAAAGTTCTAGCCCAATATGCCTTTTTTATTTGAATAATTTTTTTTTGTGTGGAAGAAGGGGTTATGAAAGGGTCCCCAAACCTTATACAATATTTTATTAAAAAAAGGCAATAAATTTTACTATTTGGATGCACAAAAAGTTAAAAATCAGTGAACTTCAAAGCCCAAAGCATCTAAAACAAAAATAAACAACACCTAAAACTACCCCTTACTATAAGAAACTATCATAGATTTTAAATCAAAGAAATAAGATAAAACATGATGAATCAATAGCCATAAAGGAGAATAAGTTGAAATAATTGCCATCCCCATAACTTTTCACCATCTCTTGTAGAGTAATTAGGGAGATAATTTTGCTCTTAAAATCCTATAGATGGACTTCTAACTCCTCAATATTTTGGGTTAACATTTGACTCACTCTTCTCCCTAATTCAATGAGATCCTTTAAGATTATGTAATTTTACCTAAGAGCATCCAAAACATGTTTTAGTGGGAGTTCTCTAGTTATCTCACTCTTTAATTCCCTCTTTTCCACATTGCAATCCTCCTTGGAGCTATTCCCGTGGTTGAGAAAAACCTGCAACACTAGAAAATCATTATTGGAAGATTCATGTTGGATGGTCTCCTCCTCCTTTGCTTCTTGGTCTGAGAGCTCCACCACACTTGCTTTCATATTTAAATTTTTAATAAAATTTATCCTCTTATAAGATCTCTTATGGATGGCCATTGTATGATCTTCTTTATTTTTAACCATTCTTCGACTCACCTCCATAGATGCTGTCCCCATTTTCTTAACATTAACTTTTCTAGGAGTTAGGGAGACATCTCTAGTTTGGGTATCCTCTGAGTCCACTCTCAAAGATATTTTTTCCATGTCTTGAGCACCAGGTAATATTTTCTCCTTTGCCTCCAAAGGCTTTGGTTTCTCCTCTACCTCTAAATCTTCTTGTCCTTGGGCTCCCATAGAAATTTCTTGAGAAGGCCCTCCTTTGCTAGTAGGGCCAAAGATTTTCCATGATGAACACCACCAAATATTTTCTCCATATATTTAAAGAGGAAGGATAAGATATTCATATTTTATCCTCTCCAAGATAGTTCAAAAAAATAAAGTAGAAACTCCTAACTATAACAATCTTTGAGTCTAGCGTAATATAGTTCATAATTGGCTGGACTACTCGATGCTAGGGATGTGGCAATGACTCCCACACCACCCAATTTTCCTCCCTTTGAGGATGCTTATTAATAATGAAAACCTCTCTATTTCCTTGGATAAAGAGTTTCTTTCCCTTCAAATGCACTCTCATTTAAAAGCAAAACCCATGACTTCAACCATTAAGGCTATGTTGATTGTGAAGTCATAGCCAAAATCCCTAACCTTACCTACAGACCAAGTATGGGTAGTTTGTTTAGAAATTTCTAGATAAAATTACTTAAGTTTCCTTAGGAACTGCATGAAGAACCCCTTCTCCAAAATCTCTTGGACCTTCTTGTCCATGTATAATAGCAAAGATTCCAATCTTAGGTTCTTAACGTCCATTTTCAAAACTCTATGCTCAATTTGTTTCCTTTCCTCTTCTTCTCAGACAAGATTTATCACTTCCAGCTCCTAAATATTAATAAGATCTTGGGTGAAAGGGAACATAAGACTCTCGTGATCCTTCATAATTACCACACCATCCTACATGCACCCCACCTGGAGGAAATATTGGATCAAGTAAGATCTTGTCCAAACCATCTTCATCCTCTTGGGACTTGGATGAACCTATGAAGTCAAATCCACCTTGAAAATATTTTTTTGCTAACTTGTAACTCAAGCAAATATTATTAACAATAAAAAATAACATCATAGAGATGAGATATAGGGGAATACTGGGCTGAAGACTTCAAGAAATCACATCTTCCAAGACTTTACTTTGTCATAATCCATTCTAGTATTATTATCATTGCTCCTCAATGTGCCTTAAAATATTCCTACAAGAATGAACAAGATGATACCTTGCATTTATTTATTTTTAATTTTTAGATATCATCATAATTTGAAGACTCCCGTGTCTTTTCTATCTATACAAAATACTTTAAATTTGCATGCATTTACTTATTTTATTTTGGTACCATCTTTCTAAGATGCTCCTTCCTAGACACTCTTTCAACCCCCCTTGAATATAGCTTAATATATTGTCCAAGCATATGTAATTGTTATCCTCAAGTCCATTTTTAAATTGAATCTCATTAGTGATGATAGACATGATTTTTTGGGGGAAATTTCTATCCCAAACACCAAGCCCTTACTACAACACTCCCATATTTTCCATACAATCTACTCCAATATTTAATTCTCTATAGATGTAGCCATAATCCATTACTTCCAAAAGACTTATATTCTATATAACTTCTTCCATAATTGTGGATATATTCCAAATTACCTCTAAATTAATTATTATTTTGAGGAGATTTAATGAATCTCCTTCAATGATAACTTTCTTATCTTGAAGACTAGTCGACTGATTTATACCTAGAAATAAAGCACCGACCTATGCAAAATGGCTTGATTGGTCCCCTAAATCTTCTACATAAGTTCTCACTATATCCCCTTTCCCATATCTAATTATACCCCCACCCATAGTTTGCCTTGGTTTACCTTTAGATGCTCCATCAAATTTTAGATTAAGCCATACTACTATAGGGGTTTTCCATTTGGTTTGTTGTCTTATACTACTAGAGGAGGAACTGATCATAACTATCATAGGTTCAAGATCCCAGCCTACAAAAATCACACTCTCCTATTCTAATTCCTAAAATCCTCTCCAATTTACCAATTTAGCATTTTCTATAATAAGGGATATAAATATGTTGGCCATTGATAGGCTATCTTTCTTCATGCCTTTAAAGATACGGT
Source organism: Wollemia nobilis (assembly GCA_028583015.1). Classification (NCBI taxonomy): domain Eukaryota; kingdom Viridiplantae; phylum Streptophyta; class Pinopsida; order Araucariales; family Araucariaceae; genus Wollemia; species Wollemia nobilis. The sequence goes on from JAQPPZ010002512.1 coordinate 7,613,349, forward strand.
TGTTTTGTTCTTTATAGATCCCCATAGGGAATGAGGGAGACTAAAATTACAAAGTGTTCAACCTTATACTTATGAATGAGGAACTCCACTAACAACACAGGTCCAAAAGATAGCTTGGGAATACCCATGAAAGTTAAAATTTATTTATGATAACAAAAAAACCTTTGTTAGCAAAGGGAAAATTGAGGCACAGATGGTTAACATCCTCTAACACATTTTCACATAGACTACAATGGTTAGGAAATTGTAAACCTCTTTTCACCAAATTATCCATTGTTAAAATTTTGTTTTGGGTAGAAAGACAATTTTTGGAATTAGGTCCTTTATCCAAATATTAAAGATTGGAATCCAACCTATTCCTTCTTATTTAAGGAATTAGTACCCTGTTTTGATAGTATATAGTCCCTATTTAGAATATTTCTACCACATAGTGTTCTATGCATATTGACCATCCCAGGAATTAACCTACATCATTATGTTCAAATTTTTTATTACTTGGTATTTTATTTGATCCATACCTTCCATAGGGATACATCTCCACACAAATCTATATTTCATCCTTATTATATAATCTTAGACCATAGGCTTCATCAATTGAGAGACTTATTGTTATAGGTAGCTAAAATCTTGGTTCTCTTTGAGAGGGATACTCTTAAACCAGGGGTCTTTCTAGAAATACACCTTCAAACCATTCCCAATTTTCCATTGAATTCCTTGTCATAGAAAGGGTCTAAAAACTTAGAAGTTATTTGATCCCTTTGGGAGTTTCTTTTCCTCTAAGAAGCTATTAAAATATGTTAGGTACTTAGCTTTTAGGATTCTCAACCAATCCATCTCTTCCATATTTTCTAATTTCCAACCAATCTTTCCCATTAAGGATTTCTTCATTTTTTTATATTTCTAAAGCTAAGGCCTCAAACCTTAGTTTTTTGGCACACATGATCCCAAGCTACTAGTGGGAGTCTCCTATTATTCTCTGTACTAGACCATAAAAAATTCCTCTGAATTTGCTCGATTCTATCACAAACTTTTATTGACATATTAAAAAGGGACATAAAGTATATTGAAATACTCTAGAGAGATGACTTAACCAGCAACACTTTCCCAAACTTTTTTAAAATATCTCCTTTCCAACCCACTAATTTCCTTGCAAATCACTCTACTATTGGGTTCCACATTTCCTCCAAAAATTTACCTTAAAGAATGGCATCCCTAGATAAGAAGGAATGTCTCCAATGATGACTATGCTAAGGAGATTTTTTTTCAAGGCAACAAGGAATGGTGTAGCAAATAAGATAACTAAGGATGCAAGCTATATGAATTTTTACTATTTCCTAAATTCTTTTGAAAGGAAAAGCCTATGCTAAGAATTATTTGATTTCACAAGATAAATGTGACTTAAGACAAACAATTTAGTAGAAGCAAAGAACATCAAATAGAGAAAAATAAAATAGCAATAGGTAGGGAGGTTCCAACTGGAAGAATTACCTGATCTAGAGCTTGAGAAAAATCACCATTATCTGATAAATTTGCAAGTGGTATTTTTGTAACTGATTGGCATTTCTATAACTTGCAAGATTTTGACCAAAAAAATTAGATTTGTCTAATTTAGGGGATCCTTCTGATTGTAGTTAGGTTATAGGCTATCTTCCAATCTGATCAAACCCCATGTCAAAACAATATTGAGTATGAACCTAAGCCTTTTGGAAGGAAATTAAGGAATGACAAATTTACTACAATCTAGCAAATTTTCCATAGGTGTTTTTGTTAGGTTGTGGTAATTTTGCTCTATGTAAATCCAAAGAGTCAAATTCACCAATGGCTATAGAAAGTTGTGATTTTGTCTTGTAACAAAGGCAAAATAAATTTTCTAGTGAAATTTTAGGTTTGGATCAAGTTCATTTGGAATTAGAGGAAGGATACTAAAATATTGGTCCTCGAGGCTTGCAACCTTAGAATTTATAAAATCTTGAGGAATGCCTCACAAATTTATCAAAATTTGCAAAAGGGGATAGGTGTAGGTAAAGAGTGTGTGAAGAGGATTTTGGATACTTGATTATGTTTCAAATGGAAATTTACAAGTGTCTAAGTTCTAAAATAAGAGTTAGAATACTTCAAAGGAGAGGCTAGAGTGGATGTAAAATCTATAGAGTAAATGTGATGATGCAAGAGAGAGATAAGTGATATACCAAAGTTTTGAATTGTTGTTATGGTTTATAAGCTATAGTAGAGGCTTTAATGCTACCTTATACAAAATAAGGAGCATAGAGAGCATGCAATATGGAATGAAAATGCAAGGATATTGTATCTAATATCGATGTAGACTAAAAATCATGGAATGCCATGTAAATGGAAAGCTTATTTAAAATGCATGGAGATAAAAACATATAAACATAATATTAAATGGAGAAAACAAGCATGCATGAAAAGCAAGCAAAATAGAAATTAAGCCTACAAGTAGGTATGAGTTAGATGAAATGAAGATAAATACCTACAAAATGAGAAATATTAGTGACTACAATGAATGGATTGAAAGAAGATATGAGATTAGTATACCAAAATGTAAATAAATATGCTTGTAAATAACTTAAAATTAAGAAAATGAAGGAGACTTGCCATGAAATGAAATATAAGAGCATGAACAAGCAAATAGATGTTAAAAATATAAATGAACATTGAAGATAAATATTAGTAGATTCCAATGCAAAATACAAGTTAGAAAGACCAAAATAAAGGAGGAAAATCCATAAAATGAAGATAAGAAAATAGAAAGAGAGAGAGGTGCTAGAAAATTATACAATCCTAGCAAGTGATCCTCCTCATCTAAGATGATATTCTTGCCCCAATGCATCCTTGAATTTCTTGAATTGCTCCAATGCTTGTTGAAGATGCTCCAAATGATAAAATGAAAGGATGAAAATAAGAAAAAGCAAGAAATTTTTGGCAGAGTATTGCTAGTTTAGATTTGCTTGTTGAATTCTCATCCCAAGGGTTGTATTTATAGATTTTTGGATGAGGGATTGATAGGGAAAGTTAGATTCAAGATGCCATTAGGGCTTAGTACCAAATTTGAATTTGTAGTCCTAGTTCATGGTTAAATAATGTGAAGCTAGAGGAGGTAGTGGGTTAAAGGAATTCGTGTGTCTTTGGCTTGTGTCAAAGGATTCTAGCCATTTTGCAAAAATAACACTTTTTGTCAAAATTGCCATTGGTATTTTTATTCAAACTTGGTAATTTTTCTTAATGGTCAATTTGTTTTGTCAAATGGCTAAAAAAGAACTTTTGTTAAAAATGCCACAAGATAGAAAAATTGCCACTAGCATTTTGTCATGAAATGGCAAATTTGAAAAAGGCTAAAAATTATGTCCAAATTGCTCGAACTGAGCTAATTGATTATTTTTTGATGCTTGGTGTGATGCTTGATGTGTTTTCTTAGGTAGTATGTCAAAATTGGGTGTCTACAAAGAAATAATTCGATGCTATATATATATATATATATTTGAGTAATACTTCTTATACACATCCGCCATGGGGATTGAACTCGGGTCACATCACCGATAATGCAAGTGGCATCCTTGTTGGTAGACCACACTCATGAGGATTCGATGTTATATTGATCTTGTAAATTAGATTTATTGAACTCGTAGTGATGACTAAATCATTGAAATTTATGATTATGATCATGAAATTTATTCCTTTCCTTTTTAAGTAAAGGTTTAAATTATAAGGATTGCAACAAAATCCATGTCATAGAAGATCCTCATTGACCTTCATGTACAATGCTTTGGGAGTTTGCTTAAGCTAATAGAGAGACTTGGAGACCCCATATTCCTTCCTCTACTAACTAGATATGACTAATCCATTTGGCTATGTCATATAGACTTATTCACTAAGTTCAACATTAAGAAATCCACTCCACATCTACCTAATGCAATTTCAAACCAAATTATATAATCATTATAGAAAGCATCTAAATGGTATTGAAATTTGTTTTTGGTACAAAAGTTTCATCATAATTGATTTATTTTTCTTATGCATAACCCTTTGTAATAAGCTTCACTTTGTATTTATTGATGTTTCTATTAGCTTTTTATTTGGTATTTAATATCCATATACAATCAATGGGTTTCTTTCTAGGTGGAAAATCAATAAGGTGCCACATATTGTTCATTAGTGCTTAATGTTCAATGTTCATGATATTATTCCATTATTTTGATGCAAGATATTTGTGAAGTATAAAATGTTCATAGGCTTGTACCACTATGCTCATCAAGGCTAGGTTTATATTATTTCAAACTCTACTTTGAGCTCTTGTCCCTATAATAGATGTGTTTGGGATAGCATATGTGTTTTTGTCATGAATTATATATTGCTTGGGCCTATATGTGGTACTAAAAGTGGATGGTCCTAGATCATTAGTGTTAATAAGATCATCTCCATCATATTCATCCAAATTAATACACTATATCTCAAAGGAATAATTTTCATTATCATCATCATCAAAAAATATAATAAGTAATTTGTCAATAGCACATGGATTATAAGAATAGGTACACTCATTATTGCCATCAAATATAATGTCATGGCTAATATAAAACTTCTTGGTGTTAGGGTATATGATCTAATATTCCTTCAAATTACCATTATTTCCAACAAATATAGATTATATTTCTCATCCAACTTCATCTACTACTTCATAATGTGCATGAATGTTGTGCATAAAAAAATGTAGATATGTGATATGGTAGGTTTAATACACATACATACATATTTAGGTGTGACACAATTCAATGGAAGTATTGTTCCATGATTCAATAAATAAACCTTTCCAAAACATTGGTTCCAATTTGGCATTGCTCAACATGCATCATGCCACATAGTACAATTATACCTCTCAACAACTCCATTTTGTTGAGTCATGTTAGTACTCGTAAACTATCCTTAATGCTATGATACTTTAGCAAAGGCAAAAAATCATTACCTATGTACTCCCCCTCATTTTGAGTATATTATAAGAAACAACCAATAATTATTTTTACATGAGTTTTGAACTCTTAGAAATTATGGAGAACTACATCGTTAATATTTAGGTAGTACACCCACATTCATCATGCTACAAATTGATATGCACTAGGACAAGTGGTTTAACCAATTTGTAACTACTTGATCCAAATGGGGATTTATGTTGCCTTTCGTCCAAATAAATCATACAAATGTCATGAGGATTCATCAATGATGTAATTCCTTTCACCATGGCATGATTGATAAATGATTTTTGGTGGCCAAAATTGAGATGTTAAAAATACTTGTGCCAAAGTGTGGCAACTTCATATGCCTTAGTTTCCAAAGCTTGGTTGCATTATAACTACAAGCTAAAAAATCTTACCTATGATAGTTGCGCAAGAAATAATTGTCAAACCTTTTGATTGTTATCAAATGAGATTTATTAACACCTATTTTGAGAAATTCAACTCTCAAATTATTATCAAGTGATTGATTCACCAAGAGTAAGTTCTTCAAGAGGGTAGGCATATAAATTACTTGAGTTATTTAATAGGTATATTATCCAAGATGCAAATGAACATCATAAATACCATCAACAATCTATGTTGAGTTATCTCCAAGAGAAACTTACACATGATAAGAAAAGTAGTCAAGCCTCACAAATAATTACTTTTGTTTTATCATATGTCTAGTAGCTATGAAATAAACATAAAATATTATGATAGGTTTTGAAAATCATCAAGATATTGAATAAAATAGACATAGTCTTATCCTTTTGCATTAGAGTCATGTCCTTGGCTACACTACCATGTTATCATTGAAGTCCATTCCTTTTTTACCAATGAGAACCCTTATGCTTCTATTGATTTTTTGAATAATCTTGGGAGAATGGGTTGTACTTGCACTCATGAAATGCATGAATAGGTTTCCCATAAATGAAACACATGACATTGGAACAATTATGAAGTGTATGACTAGGTTTACCATAAATTAAATACATGACATTAGAACAATATTGAAGTGCATGACTAGGTTTTCTATAAATGAAACATGAAATTAGAACATGAATAGTTTCCATATCCTTATTAATGTTGTTGATTGTACCCTTTGAATTTTTTTGGTGTTGGTGCTTGTTGGGGGGTTTGCCACCTTTCTTCAATTGCATAAAATTTTTACCTTTTTGATTCATGACTAAAACATGTTCATATTTAGTATTTATCTTTTGAATTGATTCCTCCTATTGAAGAAAATTTACAAGAGTCTCAAAAGTGGGACTCTAATTAATTACATTTAGAGTTAGTAAAATATTGAATGCAAGTGGAAATATTCACAAAACTATTGGAATAAGTACATAATCACTAATAGTTTCATCAAAAACTTGTAGTGAGGATCACAAATTAGTAATACATTGTGAAAATCCCTGTAACTTCTCACTACTCTTTATCTTAAAGCAATTTAATTGAATCTATAGGCATAGAATTCATGTTTAGTTATTTGATTCAAAGACTATACTATGTTAATTCAATGCATCCTTTCTTTTCTTAAGAAAATAATTTATATATTGATATTCAAATTTGAAAAGAACAATTATCCAACAAGAAAATTTGAGGTCACAAGATTGCTATCCAAAAGGAGGAACAAGAAACAAAGAAAATTTAAAAATTCTAATAAGTATAATAGTATACCAAGGGTGTTAGAGATGCAAAAGGTACCATAATTATTGAGAAAAATTGAAACACCAAAAGCTATAGAATAACATAATGTTCCAGGGTTGTTGAGAGGTATAAAAATATCTAGGGATGCCAAAATCTTCAGAGGCTCTAGAATCTCCAAAGGCTCCAATATTACCATATATTTACTATTAGTTATGCCGCTCATGTTGTTTGCTTTTATTTATTTATACTACTTTGAGATGCAAATAGGCAATGTTTATGGCCTCATTTGTAAGGTGATCAACCACCATATTATACCTCCTTCCAATGTGGGAGAATTGTATATATTCAAAATTTTACTCAAATTCTCTTAGTCTTCTCTAAACTATTTGTAGTTGGATAGATGAGAAATCCTTCCCCTTAGATAGGGTAGATATCATAAATCTTGAATCACCATACATATGGAGTTTTTTAATGCCTTGTTCCTAAGCCAATTGTTGTCCCATTTCACAATATATCAATTATGCAACATTGTTGGTTGTTTTACCCAAATTGATTTTGAATTGAAGCATTTCATAGTGTGGTGCCACTAGTATGACACCACCAGCCGCTGCACAACCTAGGTTTGATTTAGAGGCTGCATAAAAGAAAAGTGTAGGGAAATTTATCTCTAGAGGTTTTATTGTTCTAACCTATGGCCCAAAATTTAGGAGATTTTGGAGATCCATTTGGTGTAATAGTTGTATCTCATTTTTTATTAATATCCTAATGTATTGTTGTTTATGATATATATATTTTGTTTTGAAGACTATATCCCTTAAAACTCTATGAAGAACACAAGCTTATATTAAGACGGGGGTGAACAATATAAGATACAACTTTTTACTTTTCTTTCAAAAGCAATGTTATCCATTATCATCAATTGCAATAATGAAACAATGCACAAATCATCACACACATGAGAGACACAAATTTAACATGGTTTACCAAATTTGGACTACGTCCATGAAGAAAATATTTCTTATAAATTTTCTCAAAAAATCTCTTGGGAACCAATTCCCTATTACAATGTTTATGGACACCAACCCAAAGGAGACACCAATCCCCTATGCTAAAGTTCATGGACACCACTCCACAAGAGACACCAATCTACTCAAATTTTATTTTGTGGACACCAATCCACAGGAGACACCAATTTCCTCTGCTTCAAGTTTTGTGGACACCACTCCATAGGAGACACCAATCCCATTTACTTTAAGTTTTATGAACACCACTCCATAGGAGACACCAATCCCCTCTACTTATAGTTTTATGGACACCACTCCATAGGAGACACCCACCCCCTTTTCTTTAAGTTTTGTGGACCTCTATCTACAAGAGACACCAATTTACTTTGCTCTGGTATGTGGACCCCTATCCACAGGAGACACCAATCCCATTTGCTCTGGTTCATGGACCTCTATCCATAAGAGACACCAATCCCATTTGCTCTAATTTGTAGACCTCTATCCATAGGAGACACCAATCCCCTTTGCTTTGGTTCATGGACCTCTATCCACATGAGACACCAATCCCATTTACTCTGGTTTACTCCAAATCCTACTCAAAATTGCTCCAACCTGCACAAAAGGCTTGCTCAAATCTTCTCACTAAGACCTGATCAAATGTTCTCCAAGACTAAATACAAGTCTTTCTCAAATATGCTCATCAAAACCTGCTATCAACTTTGCTAAAATCTACTTCAAGCCTACACACAAGGCTTACTTAAATTTGCTCCAAGCCTACAGACTAGGCTTTATAAAATTTACTTCAAGCCTACACACAAGGCTTGCTTAAATATGCTCCAAGCCTACACACCAGGCTTGCTCAAATATACTCACCACAACCTGCTCTTAACTATGCTCAAATATGCTCATAATTTTGTACCAAAACCTGCTCACAACTTTGCTCAAACCTGCTCATAACTGTCCCAAATATTGCATATAAACAATGCTCATATATTTCCCAAATATTGCATACAAAATAATGTTCTTGGCTACACTACCATGTTATAATTGAAGTCCATTCCTTTTTTACCAATGAGAACCCTTATGTTTCTTTTGATTTTTTGAATAACCTCGGGAGAATGGTTTGTACTTGCACTCATGAAGTTCATGAATAGGTTTCCCATAAATGAAACACATGACATTGGAACAATTATGAAGTGTATGACTAGGTTTCCCATAAATGAAATACATGATATTCGAACAATATTGAAGTGCAAGACTAGGTTTTCTATAAATGAAACATGACATTAGAACATGAATAGTTTCCATATCCTTATTAATGTTGTTGATTGTACCCTTTGAATTTTTTGGTGTTGGTGCTTGTTGGGGGATTTGCCACCTTTCTTCAATTGCATAAAATTTTTACCTTTTTGATTCATGACTAGAACATGTTCATATTTAGTATTTATATTTTGAATTGATTCCTCCTATTGAAGAAAATTTAAAAGAGTCTCAAAAGTGGGACTCTAATTAATTACATTTAGAGTTAATAAAATTTTGAATGCAAATGGAAATATTCACAAAAATAATGGAATAATTACATCATCACTAATAGTTCCATAAAAAACTTGTAGTGAGGATCACAACTTAGTAATACATTGTGAAAATCCTTGTAACTTCTCACTACTCTTTATCTTCAAGCAATATAATTGACTCTATAGGCATAGAATTCAGGTTTAGTTATTTGATTCAAAGACTATACTATGTTAATTCAATGCATCCTTTTCTTTCTTAAGAAAGTAATTTATATATTGATATTCAAATTTGAAAAGAACAATTATCCAACAAGCAACTTTGAGGTCACACGATTGCTATCCAAAAGAAGGAAAAAGAAACAAAGAAAATTGAAAAACTCTAAAATTATAATAGTATACCAAGGGTGTTAGAGATGCAAAATGTACCATAATAATTGGGAAAAATTGAAACACCAAAAGCTCCAGAATCACATAATGTTCCAGGGTTGTTGAGAGGTATCAAAATCTCTAGGGATGCAAAAATATTCAGAAGCTCTAGAATCTCCAAAGGCTCCAATATTACCATATACTTACTATTAGTTATGCCGCTCATGTTGTTTGATTTTATTTATTTTTATTACGTTGAGATGCAAATAGGTAATGTTTATGGCCTCATTTTTAAGGTGATAAACCACCATATTATACCTCCTTCTAATATGAGAGTATTGGATATATTTAAAATTTTACTCAAATTATCTTAGTCTTCTCAAAACTCTTTGTAGTTGGATAGATGAGAAATCCTTCCCCTTAGATAGGGTAGATATCATAAATCTTGAATCACCATACATATGGAGTTTTTTAATGCCTTGTTCCTAAGCCAATTGTTGTCTCATTTCACAATATATCAATTCTGCAACATTGTTGGTTGTTTTCCCCAAATTGATTTTGAATTGAAGCATTTCATAGTGTGGTGCCACTAGTATCACACCACCAACCGCTGCACAACCTAGGTTTGATTTAGAGGCTTCATAAAAGAAAAGTGTAGGGAAATTTATCTCTAGAGGTTTGATTGTTCTAACCTATGGCCCAAAATTTAGGATATTTTGGAGATCCATTTGGTGTAATAGTTGTATCTCATTTTTTATTAATATCCTAATGTATTGTTGTTTATGATATAGTGAACAATATAAGATAAATTTTTTTACTTTTCTTTCCAAAGAAATGTTATCCAATATCATCAATTGCATTAATGAAAAAATGGACTAATCATCACACACATGAGAGACACATATTTAACGTGGTTCACCCAATGTGGACTACGTCCATGAAGAAAATATTTCTTATAAATTTTCTCAAAAAATCTCTTGGGAACCAATTCCCTATTACAATGTTTATGGATACCAACCCAAAGGAGACACCAATCCCCTATGCTCAAGTTCATGGAAACCACTCTACAAGAACCACCAATCTCCTCAAATTTGATTTTGTGGACACCACTAAATAGGAGACACCAATTCCCTCTACTTCAAGTTTTGTGGACACCACTCCACAGTATACACCAATCCCCTTTGCTTCAAGTTTTATGAACACCACTCCACAGGAGACACCAATCCCCTCTACTTCTAGTTTTATGGACACCACTCTACAGGAGACACCAACCCCCTTTAATTCAAGTTTTGTGGACCTCTATCTACAAGAGACACAAATTTACTTTGCTCTAGTATGTGGACCTCTATCCACAGAAAAAACCAATCCCCTTTGCTCTGGTTCGTGGACTTCTATCCATAGGAGACACCAATCTCCTTTGATCTGGTTTGTAGACCTCTATCCATAGGAGACATCAATACCCTTTGCTCTGGTTCATGGACCTCTATCCACAGGAGACACCCATACCCTTTACTTTGGTTTACTCCAAAGCCTACTCAAAATTGCTCCAACCTGCATAAAAGGCTTGCTCAAATATTCTCACTAAGATCTAATCAAATCTTCTCCAAGCCTACACACAAGGCTTTCTCAAATATGCTCATCAAAACCTGCTATCAAATTTGCTAAAATTTACTTCAACCCTACACAAAAGGCTTACTTAAATCTAATCCAAGCCAACACACTAGGCTTTCTCAAATTTACTTCAAGCCTACACACAAGGCTTGCTTAAATATGCTCCAAGCCTACACACCAGGCTTGCTCGAATATACTCACCACAACCTGCTCTTAACTATGCTCAAATATGCTCATAATTTTGCACCAAAACCTTCTCACAACTTTGCTCAAACCTACTTATAACTTTCCCAATTATTGCATATAAACAATGCTCATATCTTTCCCAAATATTGCATACAAAACAATGTTCTTGGCTACACTACCATGTTATCATTGAAGTCCATTCATTTTTTACCAATGAGAACCCTTATGCTTATTGATTTTTTGAATAACCTTAGGAGAACCCTTATGCTTATTGATTTTTTGAATTTACATGGTGGAATCGGTAGCTGCCACGAATCCAGACAGGCTGTCCAGATTTTATGGCTGCCACAGTATTCTGCGCTGTCCGCCCTAGAAGCCGCCACACAGATCTTCACGCAGTTCGCCCCTATAACCACCATGCCACAATCATTTTAAACCTTTTATGCCGCTGAAAGCACTAGGAAAGGGACAAGCGTTCAGTCCGGCGAGGCCCAAGATTTGAACCTTGGACCTCTCGCCCCCTTATGGGGTTTGGATGAACCAATTGGTCTACACCTCGGACCTAAAATAATTTATATGTTGGTATTCAAATTTGAAAAGAAAAATTATCCAACAAGCAACTTTGAGGTCACAAGATTGCTATCCAAAAGGAGGAACAAGAAACAAAGAAAATTTAAAAACTCTAAAAAGTATAATAGTATACCAAGGGTGTTAGAGATGCAAAAGGTACCATAATAATTGAGAAAAATTGAAACACCAAATGCTCCAGAATCACATAATGTTCCAGGGTTGTTGAGATGTATCAAAATCTTTAGGGATGCCAAAATATTTAGAGGTTCTAGAATCTCCAAAGGCTCCAATATTACCATATACTTACTATTAGTTATGTCGCTCATGTTGTTTGCTTTTATTTATTTTTATTACTTTGAGATGCAAATAGGTAATGTTTATGGCCTCATTTGTAAGGTGATCAACCACCATATTATACCTCCAAATGTGGGAGTATTGTATACATTCAAACTTTGACTCAAATTATCTTAGTCTTCTCTAAACTATTTGTAGTTGGATAGATGAGAAATCCTTCCCCTTAGATAGGGTAGATATCATAAATCTTGAATCACCATACATATGGAGTTTTTAATGCCTTGTTCCTAAGCCAATTGTTGTCCCATTTCACAATATATCAATTCTGCAACATTGTTGGTTGTTTTACCCAAATTGATTTTGAATTGAAGCATTTCATAGTGTGGTGCCACTAGTATCACACCACCAACCGCTACACAACCTAGGTTTGATTTAGAGGCTCCATAAAAGAAAAGTGTAGGGAAATTTATCTCTAAAGGTTTTATTGTTCTAACCTATGGCCCAAAATTTAGGAGATTTTGGATATCTATTTGGTGTAATAGTTGTATCTCATTTTTTATTAATATCCTATTGTATTGTTGTTTATGATATAAATATTTTGTTTTGAAGACTATCTCCCTTAAAAATCTATGAAGAACACAAGCTTATATTGAGAAGGGGGTGAACAATATAAGATAATTTTTTTTACTTTTCTTTCCAAAGAAATTTTATCCAATATCATCAATTGAAATAATGAAACAATGCACAAATCATCACACACATGAGAGACACAGATTTAACGTGGTTCACCCAATGTGGACTACGTCCACGAAGAAAATATTTCTTATAAATTTTCTCAACAAATCTCTTGGGAACCAATTCCCTATTACAATGTTTATGGACACCAACCCAAAGGAGACACCAATCCCCTATGCTCAAGTTCATGGACACCACTCTACAAGAGACACCAATCTCCTCAAATTTTATTTTGTGGACACCACTCCATAGGAGACACTAATTCCCTCTGCTTCAAGTTTTGTGGACACCAATCCATAGGAGACATCAATCTCCTTTGCTTCATGTTTTATGAACACCACTCCATACGAGACACCAATCCCCTCTACTTCTAGTTTTATGGACACCACTCCATAGGAGACACCAATCCCATTTACTTCAAGTTTTGTGGACCTCTATCTATAAGAGACACAAATTTACTTTGCTCTGGTATGTGGACCTCTATCCACAGGAGGCACCAATCCCCTTTGCTCTGGTTCATGGACCTCTATCAACAGGAGACACCAATCCACTTTTCTCTAGTTTGTAGACCTCTATCCATAGGAGACACCAATCCCCTTTGCTCTGGTTCATATACCTCTATCCACAGGTGACACCCATACCATTTAATCTGGTTTACTCCAAAGCCTGCTCAAAATTGCTCCAACCTGCACAAAAGGCTTGCTCAAATATTCTCACTAAGACCTGCTCAAATCTTCTCCAAGCCTAAACATAAGGCTTTCTCAAATATGCTCATCAAAACCTGCTATCAACTCTGCTCAAATCTACTTCAAGCCTACACACAAGGCTTGCTTAAATATGCTCCAAGCCTACACACCAGGCTTGCTCAAATATACTCACCACAACCTGCTCTTAACTATGCTCAAATATGCTCATAATTTTTTTACCAAAACCTACTCACAAATTTGCTCAAACCTGCTCATAATTGTCCCAAATATTGCACATAAACAATGCTCATATATTTCCCAAATATTGCATATAAAACAATGTTCTTGGATACACTACCATGTTATCATTGAAGTCCATTCCTTTTTTACCAATGAGAACCCTTATGTTTCTATTGATTTTTTAAATAACCTTGGGATAATGGGTTGTACTTGCACTCATGAAGTGCATGAATAGGTTTCCCATAAATGAAATACATGACATTGGAACAATTATGAAGTGTATGAGTAGGTTTCCCATAAATAAAATACTTGATATTAGAACAATATTGAAGTGCATGACTAGGTTTTCTATAAATGAAACATGACATTAGAACATGTATAGTTTCCATATCATTATTAATGTTGTTGATTGTACCCTTTGAATTTTTTTGGTGTTGGTGCTTGTTGGGGGGTTTGCCACCTTTCTTCAATTGCATAAAATTTTTATCTTTTTGATTCATGACTAAAACATGTTCATATTTAGTATTTATCTTTTGAATTGATTCCTCCTATTGAAGAAAATTTACAAGAGTATCAAAAGTGGGACTCTAATTAATTACATTTAGAGTTAATAAAATGTTGAATGCAAGTGGAAATATTCACAAAACTATTGGAATAAGTACATAATCACTAATAGTTCCATAAAAAACTTGTATTGAGGATCACAACTTAGTAATACATTGTGAAAATCCTTGTAACTTCTCACTACTCTTTATATTCAAGCAATATAAATGACTCTATAGGCATAGAATTCAGGTTTAGTTATTTGATTCAAAGACTATACTATGTTAATTCAATGCATCCTTTTTTTCCTTAAGAAAATAATTTTTATATTGATATTCCAATTTGAAAAGAACAATTATCCAACAAGCAACTTTGAGGTCACAAGATTTCTATCCAAAAGGAGGAACAAGAAACAAAGAAAATTTAAAAATTCTAATAAGTATAATAGTATACCAAGGGTGTTAGAGATGCAAAAGGTACCATAATTATTGAGAAAAATTGAAACACCAAAAGCTCCAGAATCACATAATGTTCCAGGGTTGTTGAGAGGTATCAAAATATCTAGGGATGCCAAAATCTTCAGAGGCTCTAGAATCTCCAAAGGCTCCAATATTACCATATACTTACTATTAGTTATGCCACTCATGTTGTTTGCTTTTATTTATTTTTATTACTTTGAGATGCAAATAGGAAATGCTTATGGCCTCATTTTTAAGGTGATAAACCACCATATTATACCTCATTCCAATGTGGGAGTATTGTATATATTCAAAATTTGACTCAAATCATCTTAGTCTTCTATAAACTATTTGTAGTTGGATAGATGAGAAATCATTCCCCTTAGATATGGTAGATATCATAAATCTTGAATCACCATACATATGGAGTTTTTTAATGCCTTGTTCCTAAGCCAATTGTTGTCCCATTTCACAATATATCAATTCTGCAACATTGTTGGTTGTTTTCCCCAAATTGATTTTGAATTGAAGCATTTCATAGTGTGGTGCCACTAGTATCACACCACTAGCCATTGCACAACCTGGGTTTGATTTAGAGGCTCCATAAAAGAAAAGTGTAGGGAAATTTATCTCTAGAGGTTTTATTGTTCTAAACTATGGCCCAAAATTTAGGAGATTTTAGAGATTCATTTGGTGTAATAGTTGTATCTCATTTTTTATTAATATCCTAATGTATTGTTGTTTATGATATATATATATTTTGTTTTGAAGGCTATCTCCTTTAAAAATCTATGAAGAACACAAACTTATATTGAGAGGGGGGTGAACAATATAATATAAAAATTTTTACTTTTATTTCGAAAGCAATGTTATCCAATATCATTAATTGCAATAATGAAACAATGCACATATCATCACACACATGAGAGACATAGATTTAACATGGTTCACCCAATGTGGGCTACGTCCATGAAGAAAATATTTCTTATAATTTTTCTCAACAAATCTCTTGGGAACCAATTCCCTATTACAATGTTTATGGACACCAACCCAAAGGAGACACCAATCCCTATGCTCAAGTTCATGGAGACCACTCCACAAGAGACACCAATATCCTCAAATTTGATTTTGTGGACACCACTCCACAGGATACACCAATTCCATCTGCTTCAAGTTTTGTGGACACCACTCCATAGGAGGCTCCAATACCCTTTGATTCAAGTTTTATGAACACCACTCCATAGGAGACACCAATCCGCTCTACTTCTAGTTTTGTAGATACCACTCCACAGGAGACACCAACCCCATTTAATTCAAGTTTTGTGGACCTCTATATACAAGAGACACCAATTTACTTTGCTCTGGTATGTGGACCCCTATCTATAGGAGACACCAATACCCTTTGCTCTGGTTCATGGACCTCTGTCCATAGGAGACACCAATCAATTTTGCTATGGTTTGTATACCTCTATCCATAGGAGACACCAATCCCATTTGCTCTAGTTCATGGACATCTATCCATAGGAGACACCCATCCCCTTTACTCTGGTTTACTCAAAAGCTTGCTCAAAATTGCTCCAACCTGCACAAAAGGCTTGCTCAAATATTCTCACTAAGACCTACTCAAATATTCTCCACGCCTACACACAAGGCTTTCTCAAATATGCTCATCAAAACCTGCTATCAACTCTGCTCAAATCTACTTCAAGCATACACACAAGGCTTACTTAAATCTACTCCAAGCCTACACACTAGGCTTTCTCAAATTTACTTCAAGCCTACACACAAGGCTTGCTTAAATATGCTCCAAGCCTACACATCAAGCTTGCTCAAATCTACTCACCACAACCTACTCTTAACTATGCTCAAATCTGCTCATAATTTTGCACCAAAACCTGCTCACAACTTTGCTCAAACCTGCTCATAACTTTCCCAAATATTGCATACAAACAATGCTCATATCTTTCCCAAATATTGCATACAAACAATGTTCATCTATATAATGATGTCATCAAGTGCTTTATCTAATATTCAATATGCTTTCTTCAACTAAAGTAGTTTAGATATATTCTACCCAGAATTCGTTTAACCTCTTGAACATATAGAGAATGATATGCACTAACAAATGCTCAATATGTTTTTCATATTCATTAAGTCTATCGCTTTCACATGTCTCACATTTATTTCATTTTAAAGGTAGCTCTAGTCTAGCACTTGATAACTGACTTGGTAATTGTTGATTTGCACCTTCACTCCAAAACCAATCACAATGCACAAGTTTACCTTTTTCATCTATTCCCAAAATCAATCATGAAGATGCACAAATTTGCTTTACAAATCTGATCTATTATACTTGCACATGCATTCCCAAATCCTCTCAAAATCAATGCATATATTTTATTTACAATATTGGTCTATAACCCTTGCAAGTTCATTTTCAAATCCATTCAAAAATAATGCACAACTTTGTTCTCAAACCCTAGCACATATATTTCCAATTTCATTCAACAATAATTTATAATTACTCCCAAATTCAATCAATCACTAATGCACAACAAATTTACTTTCAAACCCTTGCACTTTTATTTCCAATTTCTATCAAAGCAATGCACACTCAATCAATCCTTATTTCTCCAAACAGACAAATTAACCACCTTAATAAAGAATTAAATCGCCATACCTCTAAAAATGCCTTGATGATGATGTGTTTCAAAACCTGCTTCAAAATAATTTCCCTTTCTTGTCCCACTTCAAAAACTGGTTAGCAAATCTCTTTTTTAAATCATCCACATTAAAATACTTCTAAAAAATATGTGCACAATAAGACTTGAAAATAATGCTTTATAACTCCTTTTTAGTCTTCAAAATAAATCTTTCAATAATGAACAAATTCCTCAAAATTTCCCTTTTCTATCATGCAAAGAATACAATCAACAAATAAACCATAATCACACCTTATAACTCCTAATTTCACAATACACAAAAATAATTTTCAATACATGCCAAAATACCTTATAACACCCAATAATATAATGTGCAAATGACAACTTTTAATTCAACTTCATACACCTTATATCTCCTTTATAAATGTACAAAATAAATTTAACTTTATACTCCCTTACACAATATTTGAAATGCAATTTTCAATTAATAACTATATACCTTATGACTCCAAACAATATGCAAAATATAATTAATTCCAACACACCTTATGACTCCCTAACATAATAAAACAACGACGCATACATTATAAATCCTAAAATAAATTTTAATCAAAATTTTACCCTTACCAACACACAGTTGCCATGAATCAAACCTACAAAATCTTGCTTGCCCATGCCCTAGCACAAGCTAGGCTACCGCTTGAGCTAGCTACCCACACAAAACTTAAAGCACGTGAATATCCTCTTCAATGTATTATGTATTTTCTTTGACCAAAATTTCAACCAAAATGGAGCTATTACAAATTGACCCTGTGACCTCCTTCTTGCCCACGTCTTAGCGTAGGGATGACCTACCGTCTAGGCTAGCCACCTAGATGGAACTACGAACACACTATCTTCTATTTGTATTTGATTTCATCTTTACCTCAGACGATGTGCACACTTCCCATTTCTTTTCTTCTAACCTCTATGAACTTTGTGTGAACATATTTCAATTGGCGCACATTCAAAACCTTAGCTCAATGAATTATTTGCCCTCATTTAAATATGCATTTCGATTACTCCTTGGAAACATCGGTGCTGTATTTGATTTTTTATTTTTTTGATTTTACATTGGCACCTTTTAACCTTACACTTGTTTATATTATAATATTTAAAAAATATTATAATAATAGCTTTTAACCTTTTGCCTCCCTTTGTGGTATTTAAATATTTTCAAGCAAATAAATCTTTGTCCTTTTCTTGCAATGTTTAATCCCAAGCCTCTTAAACTTTTGTATTTCTTCATAATATTTAAATTTGACACTTAAATATTATCCTTCTCTGAGAATAATAACTTATCTTGCCTTGAATTTTTGTTCATTACTTGCTATCAAAACTATGGGGAATTTTTTTGCCTTGACAACCATGCACCTTTGACATCAAAATATTTCTGCCTCATGTACCCTTTGACATCAATGACAACTCAATATGCTAAATTTTTCCAATACTCTATTGGTTAACACTGTAAATTTGGTTCTTTGTCATCAAATATTATCCTATTTTTGTCCTTCTATATGTGATAAATAATAAATATTGGCATTGAATATCATATCTACCTGATAAGATGCTTGTCCTTTTGTACCCATTCATACATTTAGCCCCAATTGGTTAGGCAATTTTTTAGTTGAAGATTATTGATAGTGTTGATCATAGATATTGGGTATATTTCAATCCATATTTCAATTACTTTTGTACACTGATAAAATATGTGATATTATTTTGTTGTTCTTAAGACACCTATGGAAAATATGAGGTCCCATAATATTCCTCTTAATGAGGTTATCTCTAGTAATAATCTTATTTTGGAGCATGAACCAAAGAAAGGCTTGAAGTTTGGGGGAACCTTGTAATTCCATACCTTAGCTATGGTTGAATTCTTCTAACCCTATTACTATAGTAACATCTCTTGTTTGACTATGTAAACAATTGACCCACTAATAGATCCGCATATAAGCTGATTTGGAAATTTGGGGATAAAGTTTAACCCCTTCAATTTGGATGCGTAGTTGTATTTATGAGTTTTGGTCAAGATGTGGTAGAGGTGGATCTCTCACCCATTCAATTAATCTTGTACGAGAGTTAACACCTAGCTATTGTAGGTCTACTTTTTTTTTGGGAAGCAATTCTTAATGATTGGATATCCTCCCAAGAATGGATCATCCCATTATTGTTTTTTTTACCATCCTCTAGAATCCAAGAGGTATGATTTAATATAATATATTTAGATTCCACAATATATTTCCAAATTGAGAAGGAGTCTGCTATACTTTTCACACATTTTATGAGCTAGAACCCATTAGAATTGTTCAAATATTTGCATTTTAAGATTTTCTTCCATGGAGATTCTGGTGGAGTGATCAAATTCCAAAGTAGCCTAGCACTTAGTGCCTTGTTAACAATTGTTTTTTTGTGATTCCTAGGCCTCCCTACTCCTTTGGCTTGGTAATAGTCTCCCAATTGGCCAAATGGTTTTTTTCCTATCTGATTGTCTTCCCCTTGTCTTAGGAAAGTTTTTAACATTTCATCCAACTTCTACAAGATATATAAGGATGCATGATACACCAAAAATTGATATATGGAAATACTTGCTAATATTGATTTGATTAAAATAACTCTTCCAACCAAAATCAACCAACCATGCTATACTATTGTATTCTTCTTAACATATTTTCTAGAAGTACATTCTAAGTTTCCTATTTTTATGGAATCCCATAGGAACATCTAGGTGGTTAAATGTATCACTATATTTGTGAAATTCAAAAATTTAAGAGAAACCTCTATATTCTATTGTTGAAGTATTTATAGTATAAAATTTGCTATTTTGGGTGTTTATCTCTACCCCCATGGTTGAAGAAAAATAGTCTAAAACTTCTTTGATTAACCTAACATATAGTTTTTTGGCTTTCCCCAATAAAATAGTGTTATCTACAAATTGACCAGGAGTGATTGTTCTATATCCTGTAGCTCCTCTAATTTCCAATATATCTTTCATTCTCAATTTGGTTAGGGTCCTCCCTCAAGGTTTAGCTAGAAGGATATAAAGGTAAGGGGAGAGATACGCCCTTGTCTTAATCCTTTAGTGGCTTTAAAGAAGTTAGTATGTTCTGTTAGGATACCTAGGAATAGATATATGGAGAAAAAATATTATATTGTATAAGGATTGGCATGGACCACACATAATCCAAGGTTGATTATAATATAATATTATATTGAGTCCATGAAAATAGTAGTAGAGTCCAAGAAAACTTTGGTAGAAGAGGACAAGGACATACCAAACAAAGGGAACATGAAAGAATAATGTGTAGAAGAATTTAGAATAGTGGAGACAAATTTTGAGGATTCAAAGAAGGTAGAACATCAAATTAAGGTTGCAGCATATCACCATCCACACCACCATGAGTGACAAAAATATTGGAGGTATGGATCAAGGCAACAATATTATGGTTCTACATGGAATCAGAAGAGCACCAAGTATGGCAGTGTTTGGCAGAGAAAGCATAGTGATCCTATTTTTAGAATTATGCATCAACATCAAGGAACAAGTGGACCCATCATTCAAATTATCAAAATAAAGCAACATAAGCATGAAGCCAACAAAATAGATTTGGATACTTAAGTGGGAAAATGACATACCAGAATAAAAAAAGACCACCACCAATCAATGTTTCACTAGTAGGATGGATGATCGATATTGGTACTAGTTGTTAACATTACTTGGCAAATCATATTATATTGTTTCTTTATATATTTCCAGGATGAAACATTTGTAAGGAGGGTGGAATGTTAGGGTACCTAGGAATAGACATATAAGGATATAATATTATATTGTATAAGGGTTGGCATGGACCACACATAACCCAAGGTTGATAATATTATAATATTATATGTATTATAATATAATATTATATTAATAGTCGACTCTTCAAAGTAGATTTAGAAGATGGATATATAAAGAAGGAATATTTGTCATTGTAATCATTATGGAGATCAATCATATGTAATCATATTTGCCCATGAAGTGGCTTATGGGACTTTGTCCTCTCTAAGTGATGCTCTCATCTTGGGAGATCTTATGGAGTTATTCCTTCCTTAAGGAGTATTATTATTATTGTTATTGTTATTTTTTTCAAGAAATATTATTGGTTTTGCCCTACCTTAAGGGTATTATCTATCTCTATCTCATTGTGTGGATTATTATTATGGATATTATTTATGGATGAATGATTTGATATTTTTCATATGAATGATTTATGTTAATGAGAATAAAGTTATGTAACAAGTGGTATCAGAGCAACGATTCTGGAAAACTGGGGATTGTATTTTTTATGGATTGAAGAATTAGGGTAATTTTTATGGAAAAATATTTCATATTTTAGGATCCATATATTTGAAAAATCTTGTCCAATTTAGACAATTCTTGGATCATTTTATGCATAATTTGAAGAGCTTTAAAATGAGTGGTCATATGAAGGAATCCGAGTAGTATTGAGGGAGATACGACCTTGTGAAGTTAGCCATATGGAATAAGGGTAGTGAAAAATTTTAAATCATGATTTTTTATGGAAGAAAAAATCTATCAATCAGGGTAAGAAATTTAGTTGCAGCTTTTATTTTTTTGAAAAAAAAAATTGTAGATTGTAAATGGGAGATATATATTTTCATAAAACCCTAGTTTGCATTAGGACATGAACTATGGAACTACAAAGCTTTTTGGAGAAGATGATATTGATGTTAGATTATGGTGGAAACTATTTAAGTCCTTGTATTATAATTATTTTACTTGACACCATATGTTTCTTCTCTATCTTGAAGGAGAAACTCTCTCTTGGTTTATTAGTTTTAATAGTGCCCGTAATTATAAATTCAATTGGGATAAAATGGAGCATGCATTATTAAGTAAATGGGACCCATATAAAAAGATATCTAGTTTTAGGGTCATCATCAAGGGATATGAAGAAGAAATAAACATGCTTCAAAAAGAACAAAATAAAATAAAAAGAGAGCAATAATTTATTAGGAAACACAATGAAAACTATGAAAAATAATTAAAATTACTCAAGGAAAAGAAAGAGGAGAATGCTTTTGAAGATAATGAGAAGAATGTAGAAGCCACATATTTGGATTTAAAAAAGCAAGAGAAGGGTCAAAAATGGTATATATTCATCTAATAGTTCTATTTTACAGGTTCATGGAAGCATTCAAAAGGAACAGGTTATTATTTGCATTAACCCTATTAGCAGATTTAATTTTATTAATATTGCTTTGGCTAAGAGGTTGTAGGTTCAAGCAACAAAAATAAAGGAATAACACCTTGAGAGTGAGAATGTTCATATTTTATAATATTTGAAGGTCACCATGGATAAATATGTTTTACATTTAGATTTTTATGCTATTGAGATGGATGATGCGGATATTATCCTTAGTTATCCTTGGTTGGATTCTTTGGGAACTATTTTTTTTTGAATTTACATGGTGGAATCAGTAGCTACCACGAATTCGGGCAGGTTGTCCAACTTTTATGGCCGTCATAGTATTCTGCACTGTCCACCCCAAAAGCCGCCACACATATCTTCGTGCAGTCCGCCCCTATAACCACCATGCCAAAATCATTTTAAACCTTTTACGCCAATGAAAGCACCAGGAAAGGGACAAGTGTTCAGTTTGACGAGGCCCGATATTTTAACCTTGGACCTCCTCCCCCCTTATGGGGTTTGGATGAACCATTTGGTCTACACCTCAGACCTTTCTTTGGGAACTATTAATACTAATGTTCAAAAGAATTTTATGAAGTTATGGTACATTAAAATGAAGATAAAATTACAAGATATTTTTTAGCTTAAGGAGCAAGGATCCAAGGAAGACCAAGAAGTGGTTGCAGAGAAACAAATTGAAGAACAAATAGAAGAACTTGAAACATAATACAAGAAGGAAGTAGCAACAACAGAGTCCATGGAAGAAGCAATAGCACCAGAGTCCATGAAAATAATAGTATCAAAGTCCAAGGAAACTTTTTTACAAGAGCACAAGGACATACCAAACAAATTGAATATGAAAGAACAATGTGTAGAAAAATTTAAAATAGTGGAGCCAAATGTTGAGTATTCAAAGGAGGTAGAACATCAAGTTAAGGTTGTAGGATATCACCATCTACACCAACATGAACAAAAATAATCTTGGAGGTATGGCTTAAGGAAATAATATTATGGTTCTACATGAAATCAAAAGAGTACCAAGTATGGTAGTGTTTGGTAGAGAAAGCATAGTGATCTTGGTTTTCAGAGTGGTGCATCTACATCAAGGAACAAGTGGACCCTTCGTTCAAATTATCAAATAAAGTAGCAAAAACATGGATCCAACAAAGTATATGTGGATACTCAAGTGGAAAAATGGCATGATAACATCAATGAAGACCACCACCAATCAATATTTCACTAGGATGGATGTATGATTGAGATTGGTACTAATTGCTAACATTGCTTGGAAAATAATATTATCTTGTTTCTTCATATGTTTCAAGGAAAAAATATTTTTAAGGAGGGTGGAATGTTAGGGTACCTAGGAATAGATATATGGGGAAATGATATTATATTGTATAAGGGTTGGTATGGGCCACACATAACCCAAGGTTGATATAATATTATAATATAATATAATATTGTAGAAACCAAAACGTAGGCACTTGCAAAAATCCATTCACATTGCACATACTAAATCCGTATAATAAAATATATGCCTAAGTACAAACTTAGGCATATAAATCCTACATATTAAAAGTATTTTCTAGATTTTATAAATATGGAAAATCTACCTAGGATACCTTGCCTAATCATTAGACATGTGTCCTGGCCACATCACCACCACCCCTTGCCACATCTCACACACTCATGTCACCCTTGTCCCTTCACATGGGACACCCCTCACACCTCACTCCACTTACACCTACCCATTAGCCACATCACCCTAGTTAAGTGAGACATCCTAGGTGACTCACTATAAATGCCCTTGACATTTGGTAGCCCTGGATTGCCACTTGGTGATCCTAGCTTGCCACCTCCATTTCCCTCCAAAATACCAAGGGACCTATAAAGGCACCTTCACCCCATAAACCAAAAGAGGTTAAGAGAACACATCATTATGATACCAAAATCATACCAAGAGCTCGCATGCATCCTAAGGAGATTGAATACTCAAAGCCTTGGAGTTCCCTTTTTGCCATTTAGCCTCAATCGCCTGCTCAGGGTTACACAGTCACAACCACCTTCCCATGGTTGTCTAACCACCCTCCCATGGTTGGCTAGCCACACCCATGTGCCCATGGTTACTTAGAAGGCACAAAAGTAATTAGCAACAAAGATCAGTAAGCTTTTTAATTTGTTAGCAATGAATCTAGGTTTAATTTCTATGTTCTTCACATTGCAACTTTTATTTTTGCAAGCATTAGTTTAGGGGTTTTATTGCCTTGGTTTTCAATCATATATACAAGTGCTACTAGATCCTTTTTTTGTATTTTGTGTATGCAAGAGATAGATATATGAATAACTATTGAAGCTAAGAGTGGTCCTACATCCAGGATACAAAATCCCACTCACCCTTGGAGTTGTAGCAGAGGAGCGAAGAACACCCATCCATTTGCTAGAGAGTTGGAAGACCACCATTCAAATAATTGTAGTTTAAGAAGAAAGTATTGTAATATCTCCCCCAAAACATTGGGGTAAAGCATTGTAAATTTGGGAGATTTAGGTTCTCCTGTATCAATACAAAGACAAATCATTTTTCATATTGCACTATTCTTTTTGTTTTGTGTGTTTGGTGTTCAATTATTTTTGCTACAAAAATGATGAAAATGGTGGGACTCCCAAAGGGTTTCATTGTTGATACCTTACATTTTTTTCTTACTATTTTCTTAGTTGTTGGTTGTTTTAGGTTTTTGAATTTGAGCCACAAAGATCTAGGATTGAACATGAAGATCTTGAAGACCATTTCGAATCGACCCTATGTCTGAGGAACCATGAGCGCATGGTTATAGACCTGATGAACCATAGATTGGTGGTTGTAATTCTACATAATCACACACCGATAGTTGGAACCCTATAGAACCATAGAATGGTGGTTGGACAAGTAGGGAGGGAGTGGTGAAAGGATCATAGATCTATATATCGAAAACCTCTCACTTGTTTGCTTTAGAATTTCAAAAATAAATAAGGGAATCTCTACCCTATCAGTCCTATTTTTTGTGTGCATATAGATCTTAGGCTAGGTCAAAATTAAAAATAAAATAAAAATAAAGATATGTTAGAAATATTGAGTTGTCATTGATGTCAAAGGTGCATGGTATTCAAAGGCTTGAAATATTATAAAGAGAAGGACAAAGGTTTGGACAAAGGCTTGAAATATTATAAAGAGAAGGACAAAGGTTTGACATATTTAAATCAAAGGATTTAAATATATAAGAGTTTAAAAGTTAAATATTATAATATTTAAATCATAGATTTAAATATTATAACCTAAAGTGTTTGAAAAATAAAATGCGCCAACATCTTTGGAGAAGATATAAAGTTGAAAGAAAATAATAAGAGCCGACTCCTTAAATAAATAATATAATAGAGGTATTTTTCACTTTTATGTAAATAAAGAGAGGATGAAATCGAAGACAATGAGAAACATATAAATATGAGGTATTATTTCACCTTTGTGATGTGCAATAATCGATTAATCCATCATGGTGAGTGCGAGCGATAGACAGAGGATAAGAGCAGTAAAAAAATGATGATAGTAAAAGATAAGGATAAATATTATATCATGCCCCTTTGGTTTCACCTGTTGGGATAGCCCAACTAGTTATCTAGCTTGCATGGAGTACTATTGTGTAGGAGGTTAGAGGGTCGAATCTCTTTGACATTATTTTGTTGAAGAAATTGAGATAGAGCTATAAGGAGTCAAATATTCATGTGCCCCTTTTAGGTTTCACCTATTGTGGTAGCACAGCTGGTCACGAGCGCTTGTGAGGGCACTGCGCCTCTAGAGGATAGGGGATCGAATCCCGTCATGATTATGCAAGGTATTTAAAGTTTTATTTTATAAAATTTAATAAAGGGAGAAATAAGGGTCATGGTGCTAGTGTAGAATTATATTTTTTTTGCATATTAAATAAAGGGGAGATATAAGGGTTATGATGTTAGTATAAGGTTTCATTTTTGAAAATTAATAAAAGGAGATATAAGGGTTTTAGTTGTTAATAAAGCTTTATATTGTGAGTTTCAAAAAGGGAGATATAAGGAGTTATTTTTAAGCTTTATTGTGTATGTTTTTGATAAGGGTTTTTAAAGTGGTTGATTTGATATTTAATCAAGAAAGGAAAAAGAGAATTGCTAACTAGATTTTGAAGGGACAAACAAAAGGAAAATTATTTTTGTCAAGATAGGTTTGGAAAGCTCATGCAAAAGAAGATCATCATCATTGAGGCAGATTTAGAGGTATGGTGATTTAATTCCTTTCTCAAAGTGGTTTTGTTTGAGGAAAATATTTTTGTTGTCATATAGTGGGAGGTATAAGGAATTATTGGATGTGCATTATTTTGATTGAATTTGGAGTAAATGTGCAAAGGATTTAGATCAGATTTGTAAGCAAATTTGTGCATTGGTTTTTGATTGAATTTGGGAGTAGATGAGCATTTTTATGTTTGGTTTGGGAATAGATGAGCATTGTATGTATGCAATATTTGGGAGTAAATAAAAGTTGAAATGAAGTTTGAGTAGATTTGAGAGTAGAATTATTAGAGATTTGAGAGTTGAAAGAGATTTGAGAATGTTAAATTTGAGGATTTGTGAGCTTTTAGAGAGGATTGGTGTCTCCTATGGATTGGTGTCCATGAACTAGAGTAGGGGATTGGTGTCTCCTATGGATTGGTGTCCATGAACTAGAGCAGAGGGGATTGGTGTCTCCTATGGATTGGTGCCCATGAACATTGTAATAGGGGATTGGTGTCTCCTATGGGTTGGTGCCCATAAAATTTATTGAAGAAATTTATAAGCAATATTTCTCCATGGATGTAGCCCATATTGGGTGAACCATATTAAATATGTGTCTCTTATGTGTGTTGTGATTTGTGCATTGTTTCATTATTGCAATTGATAATATTTGAAGTTATTACTTTGGAAAGAAAAGTAAAATTTTTATCTTATATTATTCACCCCCTCTCAGTATAAGCTTGTGTTCTTCAATTGGTATCAGAGTAGGTTCCTTCATGAAAGCCTAACAACTTGAAGGAAGATCTTACAAGAACACACATGGCCACTGAGGTGAAAGAAGATGTCCCTATGGTTGAAATCAAAGAGAGAGATCCAAAAAATGGAGAGGAAGCCATGGTTGACATAGAAGAGGAACTTATTGTTGCTCTTGAAGAATTGAAAAGGGTTAGAAAGAAGAATTCAAGATTGAAGGCTCAAGTACAAGAGGATGAGGAAACAAAGACAAAGCTTCTACAAGATCTCACCGATTTAAAAGTGAAGGTTGAAGAGGCAAAGAGAATTGAAGAAGTTATGGTTGAGAAATTAAAGGTAAAGGAGCTGGAATGTGAAAAATTGGAATATGAGGTTGTCTCTCTAAGAAAGGAAGTGGAAAAATCTAAGGATAAGTTACAACAAAGTATGAGGTTTGAGAAAAGCATAGAAATATTGGATGATATTATCAAAGCACAGAGACTTTCAGGTATAAATACTAGACTTGGTTTTGAAGAAGGTCAAGAGAAATAGAAAGAGGAGTCAAGCTCAAAAGGAACAAAGACATCAAAGAAAATAAGTAAAGAAGAGCCCATGACCTACGCTGATGTATTGAAAAGTGAAAGCATCAAGGAGGAAGAAAACAAAGAATCATCATGGACAGAAGTCAATCATAGAAACCACAATGAAAGAACCATGTGACCATATCATCCAAGGTAATCAAACAAGTTTCAATATTTCTTCCATGGTTATTATTTTTTATGTAACAAATATGGTCATAAAGTTGTACATTGCATGGTCCATGTGAAAAATGATGTTGGCTTCATTAATAGAAATTTCAATTCATTTGCACCTCTCATGGATTACAATATCATTTGTTATAAATGTGATAATTTTGGGCACAAAGCTAAATGGTGTAGAACAATGTTTCCTAAACTTCCTAAATCAAGCAAGAAGGAGGAAGGTCAAACAGTTCAGAAGGAGATATCCTCAAAAGTTTGGAAAAAGAAAAAGGAACAAGAAAAAGAAAAGTCCATGTTGGTACAAATGACTCTTCATGTGCAAAATGAAGGAAATCAGTGGTACATTGATAGTGGTTGTTCAAGCCATATGATAGGTGACAAAAGCAAATTTCTCTCTCTCAAGGAAATAAATGGAGGAACAATGAAATTTGGTGATAATGCTTCTGCCAAAATTGTTGGAAAAGGGACTTTGAGTTTGGATAATGGAAGATCAAGGATAGAAAATGTATTATATGTTGAAGGATTGAAGCACAATATACTAAGTGTAAGTCAACTATGTGATCAAGGGCATACACTCACATTTCACCCAAATGGATGTGAGATCAAGAAATCCAAGATAGGAAAGCTTATTGCAGATGCCAGTAGAACTGCAAACAATCTCTACATGTTGAGAGAAATTAAGGGAGAAAAATGTTTTTTATCACAAGAGGATGAGAGTTGGTTATGGCATAGAAGAATGGGTCACCTGAAATTTGAAAACATAGTGAAAATAAGCAACAAATAGGCAATCAGAGATTTTCCCAAAATAGCAAAACCCCCAAGCACGATTTGTGCACAATGCCAGCATGGTAAGCAAACAAGATCAAGTTTCAAATCAAAGGAGTTTTCTTCATCCAAGCCTTTGGAGCTAGTTCACACCGATCTATGTGGTCCTACAAGGACAAAGAGTTTACAAGGTGAAAATTACTTCATGTTATTTATTGATGATTTCTCTAGAATGACTTGGGTAACATTCTTAAAAGAAAAATCAGAAGCATTTGAAAAGTTCAAGGTATTCAAGGCACTTGTAGAAAATGAAACAGGCAAAAATATCAAGTGTCTAAGATCAGATAGAGGAGGTGAATTCACTTCAGGTGAATTTGTAGAATTCTATGAACAACATGGAATCAAGAGATAATACTCAACAGCAAGAACTCCACAACAGAATGGAGTAGTTGAAAGGAAAAATAGAACTATTCAGGGTATGGCCAGGGCTATGCTAAATGAGTCTAAGATTTCTGATGCTTTTTGGAGAGAGGTAATTCATACAACTATTTATATCATCAATAGAGCTCAAATAAGAGTAAATCACCATAAAACCCCGTATGAGCTTTGGAAGGGAAGACCAACTACTATGAAGTACTTCAAAAATTTTGGAAGTAAATGCTACATTAGATGAGAAGAGAAAAATTTGGGTAAGTTTGATTCCAGGTGTGATGAGGGTATCTTCCTTGGATACTCCACTAAGAGCAAAGCCTATAGATGCTACAATAAAATATCACATACAATTGTGGAAAGTGCAAATGTAAGAGTTGATGAAGAAATAGATCTAAGAGAACCAGCTCAAGAGATTGTGTATCAAGAAGGAGAAAGTTGCAAAGAAGAAGAAGGTGAAGAAACTGAAGAAGATGAGACACTCTCAAGAAAGGCATCACCTAAGACACCATCCAGGTATGTGCAAAAGAACCATCCAAGAGAACTGATTATTGGGAATCTAGATGAGAGACAAACAAGGAGGAAGATAACAGGAACAGGTGAACATGCAAATTTTTCTTTGCTATCTAAAGTTGAGCCCAAGAATTTCAATGAAGCAAGTGAAGATAAATATTGGATTAAGGCAATGGAAGAAGAGTTAGACCAAATAGAAAAGAGTGAGACTTGGGAACTTGTTCCATGTCCAAAAGACAAGAATGTAATTGGCACCAAATGGGTCTACAAAAATAAGTTGAATGAAGATGGTCAGGTTGTCAGAAACAAAGCAAGACTTGTGTGCAAAGGCTATGCACAAGTTGAGGGGATTGATTTTGAAGAGACATTTGCTCCTATTGCATGTCTTGAGGCCATAAGAATGTTCTTGGCTTTCTCAAGTTTCAAAAACTTCAAAGTGTACCAAATGGATGTAAAATCAGCATTTCTTAATGGTTACTTAGAGGAAGAGGTCTACATTGAGCAACCAGATGGTTTCAGCCTGATAGATAAGCTGGACTATGTATGCAAATTAAAGAAGGCTCTCTATGGACTAAAGCAAGCCCCTAGGGCTTGGTACTCAAGGTTGGATAAATATCTTCAAGAATAGGGTTTCAAAAAAGGTATAGTGGATAGCAATCTATACATCAAAAATGAAGGAAATGACTTGTTGATTGTAGTGGTCTATGTGGATGATATCATTTTTGGAGGCAGTAATGACAAGATGTGTCAAAAATTTGCAAAGTGTATGCAAAATGAATTTGAGATGTCAATGCTTGGTGAGTTGTCTTTCTTTCTTGGTTTGCAAATTTCACAATCAGATAAAGGTATATTTCTCTCTCAGACCAAGTATGTAAAAGAAATGTTGAAAAAATTTAGGATGGAGGATTGCAATCCTGTGAGTACCCCCATGATTACAGGATGTAAGTTAAGTAAATATGATGAGTCTCCTGAGGTAAATCAAATATTGTATAGATCCATGATTGGAAGTTTACTGTATGTCATAACTACAAGGCCAGATATAATGCAGGCAGTCGGATTGGTGGTAAGATTTCAAGTTGCACCAAAAGAAACACATGTACAAGCAGTAAAAAGGATCTTTAAGTATTTGAAAGGAACTATGGAGTTTGGACTATGGTATCCTAGATGCAATAATTTCACTCTCACTGCATATACAGATGCGGATTGGGCAGGCAGTGTTGATGATAGAAAAAGCACAAGTGGAGGAGCATTTTTTCTTGGAGATTGTTTGGTCTCTTGGCTAAGTAAGAAACAAGCATCAATATCCTTATCTACTGTAGAGGTAGAGTATATTGTAGTAGTTGCCTGTTGCACATAGGTTTTATGGATGAAATAAACTTTAAGTGATTTCAAAATTAAGCATGAGCATCCGATCTCCATACTTTGTGATAATACAAGTGCCATCAATATTTCAAAGAATCCAGTGATGCATTCAAGGACCAAGCATATTTCAATCAAATATCATTTTTTGAGAGAGCAAGTGGTTGATCAACAAGTTAAGTTGGAATATGTTGCTACAAAGGAACAAATTGCTGACATCTTTACCAAACCACTACCAAAGGAGACTTTTGAGTATCTCAGAAGTAAGTTGGGAGTAGTTTTACTCCCATATCAAAATTGAACACCTCAAGAAAAGGAGGTGGTAAGGGGGCTGTGTTAAGTGTCTTATTTTTAGCCCCAAGGAGCCCTTTGCCATTGATGTCAAAGGGGGAGAATTTAGTAAGGGGGAGCAGCTTGTCAGGGGGAGCAGATTGTGAATCCAATTGCAGTAAAAAATATTTTTTATAGGGTTGCCATCAATGACAAAGGGGGAGATTGTTAGAAATATTGAGTTGTCATTGATGTCAAAGGTGCATGGTATTCAAAGGTAGAAATATTATAAAAGAGAAGGACAAAAGGTTTGGACAAAGTCTTGAAATATTATAAAGAGAAGGACAAAGGTTTGACATATTTAAATCAAAGGATTTAAATATATAAGAGTTTAAAAGTTAAATATTATAATATTTAAATCATAGATTTAAATATTATAACCTAAAGTGTTTGAAAAATAAAATGCATCAACATCTTTGGAGAAGATATAAAGTTGAAAGCAAATAATAAGAGTCGACCTCCTTGATGAAATCAAAGAAAAATGTATAAATATTAGGTATTATTTAACCTTTGTGATGTGCAATAATTGATTAATCCATCATTGTGAGAGTGAGCAGAAGAGAGAGGAGAAGAGCAAGAAAAATAGGTGACAGTGAAAGATAAGGATAAATATTATATTATGCCCCTTTGGTTTCACCTATTGGGATAGCCCAACTGGTTGTCTAGATTGCATGGAGCGCTGCTGTGCAGGAGGTTAGAGGGTCGAATCTCTTTGACACTATTTTGTTGAAGAAATTGAGATAAAGCTCTAAGGAGTCAAATATTCATGTGCCCCTTTTGGTTTCACCTACTGTGGTAGCACAGCTGGTCACGAGTGCTTGTGAGGGCACTACACCTCTAGAGGATAGGGGATCGAATCTCATCATGGTTGTGCAAGGTATTTAAATTTTATTTTATAAAATTTAATAAAGGGAGAAATAAGGGTCATGGTGTAGTGTAGAATTATATTTTTTTTGCATATTAATAAAAGGAGATATAAGGTTATGGTGTTAGTATAAAGTTTCATTTTTAAAATTAATAAAAGGAGATATAAGGGTTTTAGTTGTTAATAAAGCTTTATATTGTGAGTTTCAAAAAGGGAGATATAAGGAGTTATTTTTAAGATTTATTGTGTATGTTTTTGATAAGGGATTTTAAAGTGGTTGATTTGATATTTAATCAAGAAAGGAAAAAGAGAATTGCTAACCAGATTTTGAAGGGACAAACAAAAGGAAAATTATTTTTGTCAAGACAGGTTTGGAAAGCTCATGCAAAAGAAGATCATCATCATTGAGGCAGATTTAGAGGTATGGTGATTTAATTCCTTTCTCAAAGTGGTTTTGTTTGAGGAAAATATTTTTGTTGTCATATAGTGGGAGGTATAAGGAATTATTGGATGTGCATTATTTTGATTGAATTTGGAGTAAATGTGCAAAGGATTTAGATCATATTTGTAAGCAAATTTGTGCATTGTTTATGATTGAATTTGGGAGTAGATGAGCATGCTATATTTATGGATTATTATGTTTAGTTTTGGGAATAGATGAGCATTGTATGTATGCAATATTTGGGAGTAGATGAGCAGATTTGAGCAAGTTTTGGAGCAGATTTGAGCAGGTTGTGTGAGTATATTTGAGTAGGTTTTGAGCAGATTTGAGTAGGTTTGTGAGAAGATTTGAGCAGGTTTTGAGCATATTTGAGAAAGTTGTGTGAGAATACTTGAGCATGTTTTGGAGTAGATTTGAGCATGTTTTATGAGTAGATTTGAGAGCAGAGGGGGATTGGTATCTCTTGTGGATTGGTGTCCAGGAACCTGAGAGTAGAGGGGATTGGTGTCTCTTATGGGTTGGTGTCCATGAACTTGAATAGGGGATTGGTGTCTCCTATGGGTTGGTGTCCACGAACATTGTAATAGGGGATTGGTGTCTCCTATGGGTTGGTGCCCATAAAATTTATTGAAGAAATTTATAAGCAATATTTCTCCATGGATGTAGCCCATATTGGGTGAACCACGTTAAATATGTGTCTCTTATGTGTGTGGTGATTTGTGCATTGTTTCATTATTGCAATTGATAATATTTGAAGTTATTGCTTTGGAAAGAAAAGTAAAAGTTTTATCTTATACTATTCACCCCCCTCTCAGTATAAGCTTGTGTTCTTCAAGATAATCAAAATTTGCATTTTAGGTTAGATCCTAGATCATTTGCATTATCTAGATAGGAATATTCTAGGAACAACCTTCTTGAGATTTCATCTCAATATGTATCTCAACTCTGATGTACAGTCGCAACCGCAAACTGGTGATTGGATATCTCCAATCACAGAACCATGGTTTTGTAATTGTGCAACGATGGTTGACTAGACTTAATTGCCCAATGATGGTTGGATTTGTACTTTGGAACCATTATAGGCTTAGTATGAAGTTTAATTTTAGGCCCCTGATCTTTTTATAACTGCACCTATATCTTTCCTGCTTTCGCATATAGGCAATAATCAAAATTGCATGTTAATTTGCATCACACCATAATAAACAAAACCCTCACACACTTGCACATGAACATTGGTAAGGTTGGATTTCATCACCAAAACCTAATAATTACACCAATATTTGGCCAAGTATATTCCAAGAACCATCATAGCTATGGAAAATAACATGCATTCCTCTTCGAAGGGTGTATCCCTGCCCATGGTGAACTGGGTGAGGATTGGTAGTACCTAGGCTCCCTCATTGGACTTGGACTTCATCACCAAGCCTCGATGGGTTTCACAACTTGGATTAAATCAATAATTTAGTGTGTGAGATTATCTGGGTGAAATCCTTAGATTCATTATAGGTTCAAACATTGCACTTTCATTTACAAAAACAAAAACAAAAAAATAAAAAACTCTTTAAAATTCAAAAAAATAAAAAACAAAATCAAAACCTTGCAAAAACTTAGAAACAAATTTGTTTGTTTATTTTCTTTACATGTTTTTTGCTTGTTCTTCCACCACATATTCATATTTATACCTTCACACTTTCCAATTCATACCACTCTTAGCATATGGTAACAACCCATAGTCAATCTAGAAAGCTAGCCAAAGTTTAAAATCAATTTTACCCATCCATGGAGTTTCCATATCAGTCCTCTCAAGCCCCATTTGATGGGATATGATGTAATAGCTCCTAAAAAGGATGTAGTAAATTTCATCAAACAACTCATTCGAAAAATCCCGCACCTCTTCATGTGATGACTCATCCTATACCTTTTGACATGCATAATTTTCCACATTCACATATTGTTAGCTCTAGATGATATTTGGTTCTGAGATATATTTTAAAGCAAATTTGGATGAATTTTGTTGATGATGGTATATGGAATATCCTTATACATCCTTAAAATATCTATGGATGGCCTCACATAAATATGAGGATGACCCTTTCACCCATGATAACCTAATCAACACTCTAGTGGTAAGTAGTATTTAGATAAAAGTTTAATCTTTAAAACAACACTTATGTTAATATTTAGATGATATTTACATGGCTTAGTGATACATCCTTTCTTATTGATGAATCGGCATTAATATTAGACCTTCTACACTTTTACATGGTTCTATATAATCTTTGGATAACACATATTCTTCATGATAGCATTTCAAATACCTTATGACTAGTTATTTGAGTTAGATATCCCATTCAATTCATGAAATCCCTTGTGATAATTTCATAAAAAATAAAACACATAAAAAACTCTTTAGATGAACTCTTTTATGGTTTCAAGATGGATTTGCATGAAAAATTCTTGTATGTTTGATATCAAACAACCCAATATAGATTCAAGATAGCCCATAATTAATTATGGCACTCTAACTTCTTCTCAAAGAACCTACTTTATCTTAGACAATGTTTTAATATTCTTGTATGAATTCCAAATTAAGACATTGGTTGGATTTACCACATTCATGTGCTTAGATTCAACTCAAAAAATATCATCTCTAATAATATTTAAAATATCTAGATATCCTTGACACTAGATGACAAATTATCAGACAATAAGTAATTTTAATAAGACATTTTGTTCTCTATATTGGATGGAAATTAATCTATACAATTCTTTAATCCCTATGCACTCAAAATAAAACTTGTAAAATTAAATAATAATAAGAACACCAAATATTTTTTCCATTTATGTTGGTAGAGTACTTACTCAAACTCAACAATTATCACATCTATAAATTCTAGATTATATAGGATAGCATATGTAAACTTTTAGAGGTGTCTCTACTATATAGCATTGGTTCACCTTTACAATGTTTAAGCTTTATACCAAATGTTAAAAATGTAGATTTACCATGATTAAAAGAATAATATATACATGCAAGATCAAGATCAAAGAGGTTTATATTTGCAACTATCTATAAACCTCATAACCAATTCCATGATTACACCATCAAGACATTATATTCATAACATAGAGGATACAAAGTAGGGTAGAAGGTGGTGTTTAATAAAGTATGATGGAGTCAATTTTTTAACACAATAGAACCATTGGCCAAGGTTAATTTTAGAATTTTAGGCTAAGCATTGGTCACTAAGAAAGTCATAAGGTCAATATGTAAATTCAATGTAGATGGTTATTTTTGAAAAATGGATATTGAGATAACTAATTGAAAATATATTTTTATTTTTGTGGTAAATTTAATGTAACCAAATATGAGCTAATCAAGGATTAGAAATAGGATAAAATTATTACTATAAATAGGATCTAGGGGCTCCATTGTAAACATATTTTTGGCCATTTGAGAAATTTAAATCTACCATCTATGATACCCAATTTATACATATTATCTCATTTTGATAATAATGAAAAGATTGTGAATGACATTTACTTATTTATTGTGTAATTGACCATTTCATTTTTGGATGCATAGTGATTATGGAACCATCCTTTCACTTTTTTAAAGTCCTTTCTTCTATTATTGCAAAATTTCTTGTAGGTTAGAGTGTGTTGATATTATAAGATTCACTTTAAATGTGTTAATTGATATGGATATGTTAATTTTATTATATTGCATTTACTATACATCTCTTACACCCTTTTTCTTCTATATTTGCTTTTCTACATTTAGATTAGTTTAGAATAGAAATATTAGAGATGAGTCTACAATAGGTTGAGAGGATTTGTCCTCCTAACTATTGAGACATGACCTCATGAGTGCATACCATTTCACAATCTCAACAAATTTTGGTATACCTAGTAGGACCAAAGGCTTGAGTTCTATGGGAATCTAGCCTAGTCCATGTTTTTTAGCAAATAAATTTGAATGATATTATAAACAAGTAGCCATAATCCATGCTTAATAGCTTTTGGTATGCTCAATAGAACACATACATAGGATTTTCTCTTGAAACCATGTGTACCTATTTGCATCTCATTTTTTATCTATGCAAATTTAATTTAAACCCTTTTAGTTCTACAAAAGGGTTTTCCAAATAGCAAATCTAATAAAACTTAGAATATTTTCCATATTCTCATGCATTTTTATAAAATATCATAAGTACCCAAGTCATCATTTTGTCTACTCCCAAGTCATTTCAGTTCCTAAATATAGTGAATTGGAAGTATAACTAAGATTCTAAAAAATCTATGTATCCCAATGTGCAATTCACTTATTTCTACTCATATTTTACTAATTTTTAAAATTTGACATTATTTTAGTTTTGTATACATAAGCATTAAATGATAACATTAACTATCAATACACTAAGAGAACTGTCTCTTATGAATACAAGATTAAAAACTCATAAAGTAGGTAACTGTATTGAACTAGTGTAATTGATTGTTTACTAAAGGAAAGGAACTAATTGAATTGATAATATCACAATCATTTGGATATGATAATATAGGGAACCAGTACAAAATTCATCAAAGGAAAATAAACAATGGTAGCTAAAGTTTAAACTAGTATGAACCCATACTTTTCTAATTCATACCCATCGTTAGGATCCCTTATGATTTTTATGTGAGTAGGTCAAACCAGTGATCAAGCTATGCCAAATACCAATCAATCAAGTCAAATCTAGACTACTACTAATATTTCTATCCAAATTGTAATTAAAAATTCATTGTATAATATGTCCTCTATAGTGTTGACCTAGTTAATACCATAATTTCATCATTAATAGGTCCTACTACATATCAAACTACATCAATTCAATTCCAAGGTCAACAACCCTCATAGTCAATTAGTTTATTAAAAAATTCATCCATCTAAAACCCTATTAAAAATCAACAAAGTGGGTTTAAATCATTAGATAATACTATCTAGTCATAGCCTAGACCAAGTTAGTAGGAAAATGTACTAAATTCATAAGCTATGCAAAATCAAGGATGCAAGACCCATCTAATATACAAAGTCAAGTACTAGAACAAGTGCAATAAAATTAACCAAATCTATACAATTTCAACTAATCCTACTAAATTCAACCAAGTCAAATGTTATTTAGATTGACAAGTATTTCTTGGTAAACCAAGAGGCTCAATTATTCAAGGCATTTTCTAAAATCAACCTTTATATCCACCTCCATACTATCAGCTCCAACAAAATATGGAACATATACCTTAGAACTAGCTAGTTGTTAATATTACCAATATCCACAAAACCAATAAAATATGCCTAATCCTCAAGCAATGCCAAACCCTAATCTTTAGATATATCCTAATTCATAGCTTGTACAAAATATAAATAAACCATTTATTCCTTACTATCCTATGGCCCTTAAAATATTCAATTGGATCTAAATAAATAAATAATCAAATATACACCACACCAACATGTATACACGAGACCTCTCCAATGTAAAATTCAGCAAATTTCTTACAAATTCAATATAGGCAAGGACCTTAGTGTTACTAGATGTGAATACAAGTGAGATCATAAAACCAATTGTCTAGATCAATATATCAAGGACCCTTACATATAATGGTCTCCTATACAATACTAGCTACTATAATAAAGTCCCTATCCAATTTTGAAGGACATAGTAATACAACCACTATGAACCACCTCAATGAGCTATAAACACTTACATAAACATAAAATTCAAGAGGAAGATATTATGGTGTTATTATTGAATATATCCATTAAGATATAAAATAATATTTTGGTATAGAAGCCTACCTAACAACCCAATTAAAAATTGGGCCTCTATCATTGAATCCTACATGAAGAGGTTTGATAAATTATGCAATGCTTACTCAATACTCTTGTAATTAAATGCAATTTATTTTCATCCTAAAAGAAACAACCATAATTATATGATTTTTATAAAAAATTTATACATTATACCTCTTAATACCCAATCCTTAGATGAGCAGGCCTTGCCACATATGTAAGAGGTTTACAATCAAACCTAAGCCATGAAGGTCTAAAATTCTAATCATATTACATTATTTAAGGTATTTAAGGAAGTGACTCATGATGAATGTGTATTCATATAAGTATGGAAAATATAATTTACATTGCCCATGGTCTATGCTACACATATGCATCCCAATCCTAAATAGCATAGCTATAATATCCTCCTTTGTCCCAATCCCAAAAACCACAACTACAATATCCTCCTTTGTTAGTGGTCCTCATTCTAAACACTCAATATCAACTTATCCAAACCTGCCAACATAATTCATTTGTTACCCCTAAAGTGACCCATTTACCATCCAACACTCTTGTATATCTATAATTGAACACTCCATGTTAAACATTTTAGGTCAAAGCATGCCAAATATTACCACAATCTAATCATAATTGCCAACACTAGTAGCCCCATATCAACCATCTGCTATGGGTAATTCCTCTACATCCTAAAATTAAAATAATTGAATGTAGAGTCAAATGAGTGGACTAATAGAATCAATAAATACATGACATATAGAAGGTAAAATAGTATTTAGCGACACCGTTTCTCTTTGGCCGCGATGTTGCAACATGTCGCGATATCGCGACACTTTTTCTCTTTGGCCGTGATTCTGCAACATGTCGCGATATCGCGACACTTTTTCTCTTCGGCCGTGATTCTGCATCATGTCGCGATATTGCGACACTTTTTCTCTTCGGGCGCATTTTTGCAACATGTCGTGATATCGCGACACATTTTCTCTCCGGTCGTGATTTTGCAACATGTCGCGATATCGCGACACTTTTTCCCTTCGACCAAGATTTTGCAACATGTCGCGATATCGCAACACTTTTCCTCTTCGGCCTCGATGATGTAGTTTGTAGCGATATCGTGACACTTTTTCTCTTCGACTGCAATGTTGCATCTTGTCGCAATATCACGACACCCTTTCTCCCCAGCCACGATGTTGCAACATGTCGCGATATCGTGACACCTTTTCTCTTCGACCGTGATTCTGCAACATGTCGCGATATCGTGACACTTTTTTCCTTCAGCCAAGATTTTGCAACATGTCGCGATATCGCGACACTTTTCCTCTTCGGCCTCGATGATGCAGTATGTCGCGATATCGTGACACTTTTTCTCTTCGGCCGCATTGTTGCATCTTGTCACGATATCGTGACACTTTTTCTCCTCGGCCGTGATGTTGCAACATGTCACAATATCACGACACCTTTTCTCTTCGGCTGTGATTCTACATCATGTCACGATTTCGTGACACTTTTTCTCTTCGGCCGCAATTTTGCAACATGTCGTGATATCACGACACTTTTTCTCTTCAGCCGCGATTCTGCATCATGTCGCGATATCGCGACACTTTTTCTCTTCGGCCATGATTTTGCAACATGTCGCGATATCGCGACACTTTTTCTCTTCGATCATGATTTTGCAACATGTCGCGATATCACGACACTTTTTCCCTTCGATCGAGATTTTGCAACATGACGCGATATCGCGACAATTTTCCTCTTCAGCCTCGATGATGCATCATGTCACGATTTTGTGACACTTCTTCTCTTCTGGCACCAACCTTGCAACTTGTTGCGATATCGCGACACTTCTTCTCTTTTGGCAACAACCTTGCAACATGTCGCGATAGCGTGACACTTTCTCTCCTTCGGCTACGATGCTGCTTATTGTCGCGATTTTGTGACATCCTTTCCTCCTTTGGCTGCATCGGTGCAACATATCGCGATATCATGACATCTTTTCCTCCTTGCTTTTTCCCTATGCTGTGGGCCGCGAAAACGTAACTGGTCGTGATATCGCGACACCTTCCCTCGTGTGGTGTTTTGCTTTCTCTTTGATCTTTAGCTCTTGGGCCTCCTCGGTCAACTTGGAAAACATGTAAAAACCTCTTGTACAAGGTTTAGGGACCTTTCAACACCCTTTCAACCAATAAAAAAAAATAGTATTTAGCAATATATAGAAAATTGACATCAAAGAAGAACCCCTTACCTCATGAAATATCAGGTCCCCTACCAATCTATAATCTAGACCATTAGTTAGGTACAAAATAATGTGATTAATCTAAACTTTAAAATAAATACCTTATGGTTTTCCATTTCTAATTTTGGACACAATATAATGGAATGTATTGTGAAAATTAGAATGTGTTATGAACCTCTCTTCTCATTACCATAAATCATTCACCAATATGCAAAAATATTCAACATGCATCCACAAATAAATTGCACAATAAATTCCACACAATAAAATAGAGATTGATAATACCCTTGAGGTAGGGCAACACCGTACAATGCTCCTTATTGGAAGGAAGCCACTCCACAAGATCTCTAGCTCCACGAGCCAAGACTTCTACAAGAATACTTCATACATATGCCTTTTACAATGGGGGTACATCTCTCTTTATACAAGAGTGTGATGGTTCACCTTCCATGAGTTACAAGATCACCCATGTGGTGGTTCACCTTCCATGAGTTACAAAGTGCATAATAATATGACAATATTCCTTGCAATTACATATGATAATATTCTCCAAATGGTTACATATATGATTCTATGACATACCTATTTCTAATTTGACATGTGGCCTTCCTTACTCAATAGTTAATTTATGGCTCATACCATTATACAATACAATATTAAATTATTAAGTACCTATCTTGGGTACCTAACATTCCATCCCCCTTACAAAATGTTTCATCCTCGAAATATTAGAAGAGGCTAAATAATATGATCTTCTGAGCCATGTTGAATACTGGTACCAATCTTGATCATCCATCCATCCTAGTGAAACTATGATTGGTGGTGGTCTTCGTTGATGCCAATGCCATGTGTTGGAAGCATAAATTTCACTTTTTTCATCTAGACCTGCTTGTATTTATGACCAAATTTTGGACTCCTCTGGTTTCTTGTATGTCCCTCATAGCTCCTTTGTTGCTCTATGCCATGTCTCCATGATTGTTGCCTCTCATGGTGGTGTGGATGGTGATATACTCCAACCTTAGCCTGTTGTTCTACCTTCATTTTTTTCTTTTCTCTCTTGCTTCCTTCCATTGATTCTTCCCTTACTTTTGCTTCCTTGATTTCTACTATTGCCTCCTCCTGAGATTCTATTTCAGGTACTTTTGATTATTCTATGCTTTGTTCCTCTACAATAGCTACTTGTTTTTCTTACACTGAGAAATGTCTTATAATGTTATCTTCTTCTTCTGATACCATAACTTCATGAATTTATTTTGCACATTAATGTTAATAGTACCCAAAGAATACAACCAAGGATAACCAAGAACAATATCTACATCATTCATCTCAATAGCATGAAAATCTGAATGTAAAACATATTTATCCATGGTGATCTTCAAATCTTCAAAAATTTGAACATCCTCACCCTCAAGCTTTATGTTTTTAATTTTTTTTGTTGGAACTTGCAAACTGTTAGCCAAGTTCATATTGATAAAATTATATTTGCTGCTAGGGTTTATGGAGACAATAATATTTTTATTTTGAATGCAACCATGAACTTGCAAAATAGAATTTTT
Source organism: Wollemia nobilis (assembly GCA_028583015.1). NCBI lineage: Eukaryota > Viridiplantae > Streptophyta > Pinopsida > Araucariales > Araucariaceae > Wollemia > Wollemia nobilis. The sequence continues at coordinate 7,656,202 of JAQPPZ010002512.1, forward strand.
ACATTCAAACAAATTTTTTTGACCATTGTTTGGCCCTGACACACAAGGTGTAGTTTCCTTAGCCTGCACATTATTATCCTTTTATTTTGATCCCCATTTGCTTAAAAATGCAACTTCAAATTCTTCCCATGTATATGTAGGTTCATGGGCACTAGCAAACTCCATAAACCAAGATAAAGCTTCCCCTTGTAAATAAAAATAAAGATCACATCTCCAAAAAAAGAAGATTTTGAAGACTTATAAAGTTTCCACCATTCCCAAGCATCACTATCATCCTCTCCATTGAATATTGGCAACTCCATGATTTTTTTTTCAAAGCAACTAGGGTTTTAAATAACCAAAAATTCTCAAAAATTAAAATTTCTGAGATCTCATCTATTTCTTTCTTCAAACAATTAAATCTGCAGATTTTCTTCAAAACAAAACAAACGACAACTGATTTGCTTACCCGGATTGAGAGTTATGAATTTTTTTCCTCTTTTTCCGTGCAGCCCAAAAACAACACCAAAAGCCCAACTTGCAACAGTTGTAACTCCCTCAATACTTAACAAAATTTAACAAGTGAGCAATCATTTTTGTAGTACTCAAAATAACCTATATGCTGGTGCAAAAATATTCTAAAAATGACTGCTAAAAAATTTAATACAAATTTTTCTTTTTGAAAAAAATCATTAGCCAAAAAACAACCTCAACAACCCAACTTCAAACAATTGTAACTCTCTCAATACTTATCAGAATTTCACAAGTGAGTAGTCGTTTTTATAGTACTCAAAATAATCTACATGCTAGTGCAAAAATATTCTGAAAATGACTGCTAAAAAATTTAATACAAATTTTTTATTTTGAAAAAAAATTTGCGCAGCCAAAAAACAACACAAATAACCCAACTTCAAACAACCATAACTTTCTCAATACTTATCAAAATTTAACAAATGAGTAGTTGTTTTTGTAGTACTCAAAAAGATCTACACAATGGTGCAAAAAACATTTTGAAAATGACTACTAAAATAAAAAATATGGCCTCCGCAAAATGTGATATTTTTTTGAAAAAACATGCCCTAGCTTTGCAAAAACAACCCCACTTTGCCAAATCGCTGCTCTGATACCAAATGTTATGAACCTCTCTTCTCATTACCATAAATCATTCACCAATATGCAAAAATATACAACATGCATCCACAAATAAATTGCACAATAAATTCCACACAATAAAATAGAGATTGATAATACCCTTGAGGTAGGGCAACACCGTACAATGCTCCTTATTGGAAGGAAGCCACTCCACAAGATCTCCAGCTCCATGAGCCAAGACTTCTACAAAGAATACTTCATATATGACATTTTACAATGGGGGTACATCTCTCTTTATACAAGAGTGTGATGGTTCACCTTCCATGAGTTACAAAGTGCATAATAATATGACAATATTCCTTACGGTTACATATGACAATATTTTCCAACAGTAACATATATGATTCTATGAAATACCTATTTCTAATTTTACATGTGGTATTCCTTAATCAATAGTTAATTTATGTCTCATACCATTATACAATACAATATTAAATTAAGTACCTATCTTGGTTACCTAATAGAATGATTAAACTATGATATACAACCAACAATGCTAGGCACAACAAATTATAGTGATAAACCAACTACTAGTAACCCAAACATTGATAATAAACCAATGCATGACTCAATAACCTATAGTAAAACAAGTAGCTATGGACATGCTCAATCCAAATAATGTATTGTTTATCAATTTTGGAATCCTAAAATATGATGACAATTTTCCTATAGAATGTTACATAGTGTTAGCCAATCAATAGTAGGGAGTGATGATGAGAAGTAAAATGAAGGCTAACTGAATAAACCTAAGCAAAAAATCCTTAGGCGGCATCATAAAAATAATATGATTAAATTACATGTACTACTATCCTAAAGAGAGGTGGCCACTATTGCACCTTAAGGACAAAGGACCAATGATGCCAAATCAACTTGCTACATAGAAAAATATTCACAAAAGTACATCAATTCAAGCCCTACAAATGTATGCACCTAAAGTAAATGATCTTGTAGTTGAGAAATACATAGTAGTGTCTAATAAGTAGAATAAAAGAAAATTTGTATAAAGAAGCATAAAAAACCTAAAGTATCCACATTTAACTAGCAATGGTCCAGGTATTGCTACATAATAGTTTAAGAAGTTTATCCTACACAATGAGGGTAACAGAACTAAAATAAAATTTAATATTATTGGAGAATTAAGAAATACATCCATAAAAATGAATATATTTAAGGTATTATATTTTATTAGACCAATGGACTTGTTACAAGAGGTTATCAAAGAGTAGGAGCAAAGTTATGGTAAAGTAAATTCTATTGCACAACAATAGATATAGTTAAACCCCACTAAACAACAAAATTTGATGGTTGAAATAACCATTTAATATCTAGATGAATGTGGTGGATATATTCAAAAATTCAAATGTTAAAATAATGACTCCAATATTTTATACCATCTTGAATATTGATAATTACTTGTTTTGTAGTTACATAGTAGCTATTGGTGTTGTTGAAATTGTCATGCCAAAAGTAGTATGCTAGGATACGGGGTTGCCTTATGCAAAAATAACTTGGGGACCTATTAATATGGATGGGAAAAGGGTGAATGCGATTAGATTTTTAAGGGAATTAATAATAATAGTGCCTAACCATTCACAACTTATAGTAATTCAAGAAGTAATTATAGTAGATCTCCCTCTTTACTTTAGGATACTACTATTGAGATAATAGATACAAAAATTATCAAGATATGGGATATTCGAAAATAAATTATATCCACATGAAGGTTCCTAGAGATGGAAAATTAATTATAATTAAAAATAAACCTCTATGTAACTACCTTCTACATAAGTTGGATTAAGATATAACTATAAACTAGAATGAGCTTCTCATATTTTTGGATCAAGTACTGAATGAAGGCCAAATAATCTCTAAGCTAGACATGATTACTATATCCCTACAAGAGGATGATGATGACGACCTAGGGGATATATTTGAAGAGACAAAGTTGGATAAATTTCTAACAAGAAAATAACTGGGTAAATTCCCAACCTTAACAAGTAAGCAAGGTTAAGCGTCAAAATGGTCATGGACATAATACTTGATGGATCTAGAACTAGGATAGAAGCTTGTGCTAGCATATAACTCATAGACCCACAAGGTACAAAGATAAATTATTATTTTAGAGTATAATTAAATGCATAAGTAATACAACATAATGTGAAGCATTATGCATTGGAACAAGGAAAGAACAAAATTTGAGTGTTACAAACCTAAAAATATGTGGCGACTTAGAACTTGTAGTTAATTAGGTCAATATGGTGTGTGCCACTAAAAATAAGCATCTAAAATTATACAAACATCAAATATGACACTTGATGAAATTTCAATAGTACCTAGGAGGAAAGACATAAAAGCTAATGAGTTATATTCTCTAGCCATGAGGCTTGACCTAGCCATAGATATATGGAATAAACCAAAAGAGTTAGAATCAGTTTTTTGATCTATTCTCCCTAACAACTATGATAATTGGCAAGTATCCAATAATGATGAAGAACTCATTAAATTTATTAGCAAAAAATATCAACACACTAAAGTAAAGAATGATTTCAATTATGATATCAAACATGGGGTTATTCAATTAAAAACCATCCAACTACCTAGGGGTTAATCTCATTGAAGATTCTATTCAATCATAATGATATCACTAAGAGGGCTTGTGTTAAGAAAATGCCATTATCCTATAAGTCCATTAAATTTATTCAATGTGAGAATTTTTTTATGGGAATAGAGAAAAAAAATTGTATGTTCAAGTATTTGTGCACAATATATGGTGATATTATTACATGGGGTTATAAATATCTCAAGTTCTATGATAGGACATAATTTAACACACAATTGACCTTGATTCTAGAGCTAGGACTTTGTGGAAAAAGCAAAGTCCTTTCAAATAAAGAAGAAAATTCTCAAAATTTTGCAAGCACACATTATTTTTTCCAATAAGCATTCGACATGGATAGCCAATTTTGTTCTAGTGTCCAAGAATAAAGAACATATTTGATTATATGTATCCTTTAGAAATCTAAAAATAACATTCCTAAAAGGTCATTACCCACTTCCATTAATGAAGTAGATACTAAAAATGGTGGTAGGGTCACAAATTCTATCATTGATTGGTAATTTATTATGCTATAATTATATTTGGATTAAGGATGATGATCAACACAAGATGACCTTCATGACTAAGTGAGGAATATTTGCTTATTAAAATATTCCACTTATCTTTTCCAATGTAGGGGTTACCTTTTAGATATCCATGAATATTGTTCTTCTTGGGTTGATTGATGAAATTAGCCTCATATTGATGGGTGTAATTAATCCCTTTAACTTTAGTTTATCAATTTGGATTGGAATCCAATGGCTATATGCACTAAAGCCTATAAGAGGTATTTTGAGGTAGAATTTTTAGGTTCTCTAATTGGAAAGAAACTTGAAAATAATTAAAGCATTGTAAGAATAAAATCACACACATGAGATAATAGTGCTTGTAGGAAAATAAAAAGACCAATTACAACTAGTTTGTAGGAAATTAAATAGTTCTCAATTCAAATCAAACATTTTATAGAACTAAATTCTTCACACTAGTCAATTGTTCCAAAAAGTGCATGAAAATACAAAATTAAAACACTTTTATAATAGCACACTAATTATTAAGCATACTAAACCAAAAAGTAGAAAAGCCTCTTTACTATAGTGAGAGAGTGCATACTTGCTCCTTGTCTAATAAAAACAAAGAATTAATTCAAAACCAAACTAACTAGCATGCAACATAAATATCTAAAAACTATACACTTAAATTGTAGTCATAGAAATCTTAAATTACAATCTTTAGCTATCTTCAATCCAAAATTCCTCTCATATCCAACCCCTTGACTTTTATTAGGGATGCATATTTATAATAAGAAGTCTTAATCTAGTTTTGTGACACTACAAAAAGGAAGGGATACCATTCTAGGAAACAAGATCCTATAAATATTATTATCACAATGATTCTACTAAAAATATATTGTGATCATTGAAAGTCATTTAAATAAACATTGACCACAACCACTCATTTGTTAATTCTAAGAAAAACAACAACAGTGCAAAATAGAAGCAAAAATTATCAATATGGAGAAAGAAAATTATCTTCATATTTGGTAATGGTGGTCCTATCCCAGGTAAACATTGAATCTGATTAACCATCAATGTACTTGTCAATGCATCAGTTATTTTGGATAACCTTTCATCAATGGTTAGGCTAGAATTCATGTTCATCTATTTTAGACCATCATTCCCCATGTGATAGGGTGCCCATGTGATTAGTAGTTTTCCTTTGCTTGTTTGACACATCAACATGGTAGTCATCATTTTTCTAAGAGCACAAGAAATGCTCTAGAATGCGCTCAAGAACCTACAATTTAGAATACTACTACACAATTCTAGAATATTAGTCAAAGTTACCATCAGAAACACAAAAATCATCCCAAACTAACATAGAAATGCAATTCACCTTTTTGTTCTCATTTGATAAAAATACTATGATAAATCATACAAAGGTCCATAGTTATGATACACACATATTCCAAATAGAAATACAACAACTTATTACATCATTAAGATGAGGTAATTTTAGACCTCATCACATATTTCTTTATGACCTTATGATATTTTCTAAGGATAGGAGTAAACATATTGAACACCTAGAATTTATCTTTGAAAGGTGTAGGAATATAGAATATCTCTAAACCCTAAGACATCCATATTCTTTGTACGAAAGGCAAAATTATTAGGCTTTGTGGTGTCAAAAAAGGGCTTGCAATAGGCTTGGATTGCATCAAATATATATCAAAGTTATCACTACTATCTTTGGTAAAAGGAATTAGGTATTTCTTAGGCTAATTTTAATTTATGGCCAAATGTTTCACCAATTTTACATAATTAATAATGCCTATAACTAATATTCTTAAGAAGAATACCACCTTTAGTTGGACTAAATAAGGAAAATATGATTTCCAAGGGATTAAGGATGCTATTACCAAGGAACTAGTGTTAATTAACCAATATTTGTACAAAAAAATTAATTTATATGTGTTTGGGGATAATGTGAGGATAGTAGTAGTATTTACTCAAAATGATGATAAAGAAGAAGAACATCCCATATCCTTTTTGAATTAGACATTTGAAAATTATGAGTGATACAACTCCATTTAAAATAAGCTTTCTCCAATGATAAAATATATAAGAAAATTTATATATTACCTTCCCTAGTGTAAGACAACTATGCTTGTAGTCCATATAGATGTAAGATTCATATAATTACATGGAAACTTGGGAGAAAAGAGATCTATATATATTAATAAGATTAAAAACTTTGATATAGAAATCAAGTTTACTAAGGGCCCAAGGGGTGATATTTGAGGGAGAGTTTAGCCCTGTTATGTGCTAGTGAAAAAGTAGCACTTGTAGATAAATTTGATCTACATAAAAAAATAATATGAGTGAAATAAGGAAATATATGGTAATAAGAAGGGTCCCAAGGAATTTAATTCTTAAATAATGGTCTCAATTTAGATATAATTACATTCAATATTCCTTGTTTGATGGCCTTCTATTATTTAAAGGATACAATAATGTTCTAGTATGTGTTAAAAAAGGGAGAGTTAAGGACTTGTTCATGTAATATCATAACAAATATGGTTATAATTCATTCCAAATAATAGCACATAGGATTCTAAGGGTAGGATGCTATTGTCCCACCTTATTTGTAGACTCTTTCTAGTGAGTCAAAGAATGCAAATATTGCATGTTTGTCAGATGAATAAGGAAAGTACATATGAAATTATATTCCTTATTTGTGATGGAGCCATTTTAGCATTGGGGACTACACTTATTTGGAAAAATTAGTCCATTATCTAGTGTAGAGCATGCTTGAATTCTAGCAACAATAGACTTGTTCACTAGGTGGACTGGTGCAATTCAAGCAAAATTAGTAAACCAAAAGAAAGTTATCCAATTACTAGAAGATACTATTACAAGGTATGGATTCCCTTAAATAGTGATTATGGATGATTTTATAGTGTTTATTGGGGATAATTTCATATAGTTTACATTTAAGCATGGTTTCATCCTAAAAAAGTTCCTTGAAGCACTATCCATAGGGTAATGGTTTGGCTAAGTCTATAAATTACTGAAAGTGTAGTTTGACTTATGGCCAAGGTCAACATTGTATGATGTATTATTGTATAGACTTTCCAGCAATCATTGTACAAATATAATTAATTTCTTGTAATATTTTATTATGTAAGTTCTATGGGTTATGGTTAAAGTTAAACCCACCTTATGAATTACATTTAACCTTAATCCCTCATGTTATTTTGGCTTAGTTTAAACTCTTTAATGTAATTGAGGCTTTTGAATTGGTGAAAATATGGTAGGAACCTAGGGTTCCTAGCACATAAAATGATAAATAAATAATAAATAGACCTAAATCTAAAAGAATCACCTTTTGATATTGTCGGGAAGTCCCTTCAATAAATTATATTATATTTTATATTCATGGATGATTGAATGATAAGTTCTTACAATGTTTTATACCCCTCTAGGGTTATAGGTGAAAGGTTGCAATGCTTCCTAACCCTAATCTTATAATAATATAATAAATAATATAATTAATTATTATATTATTTTATTATTATGACCATAGGATATAATATATTATTATTATTAAGATTATTAATTAATGTTAGGATAGGATCCTAACATTCCACCCCTCTTGAAAATAGCTTTGTCCTCAAAGCTGAAATTGTAGTGTGTAATTCTCCAAGCGTCCTGGTCTTGTAGTGGATTGACATTTTGATCAAAAAAAACTATTCATCTTGTTTCATTAACTTATTCTCTAGGTACAGAACTTGAGCAATGTAAGGTGATATCACACCCACACTAAATTTTTTGCCTTCTCTGTCACAAACTTTATACAGGTTTGAAAGCATATGCAAGACAACAACAACCTCCACAAGGTTTCTTTTACTCCTACTAAAATTATCTTTCTCTTCTCTTCCATCTGCCACATTAATAAAAGCATATTTACCATACTTCATTTCAGACTTAACATAGGGGTTGTCATACGTTTCCATTTTAACGTTGGGTCATTTATGATATGGTTTTCATAAAACTCCATATTTGGGAATTGACTTATCAATGGATGCATGCGATACTATTTATTTAAAAAATGAACAGATTGTCCGAGTTTTTTAAGTCTTTCAAAGAGACTTCTTTCCAAAACTGCACTAGTCTCTTATTTTTGAGTCTATCATAAAATAGTTTGATTGTCCATATTAGTCCAGATTGGATACCAAGTATGCTCTTTGAATATTTGCAATTGGCTTCCTGTAGCATAGAAGGTCTAGTGCCTGCATTTATTTTAGCACAATACGAGTTAGTTAGTTTGGACCTCTCTAACAACAACCTTTACGGAAGCGTTCCAAGTTGGCTGGAGGAACTTGATCATCTGTTAAGTCTTAACCTCTCATACAATCACTTCGAAGGTCAAGTTCCTATCAGCCTAAAACTACACCAATATTATGTCCTAGATTTGGATAACAATATGTTCAGTGGCTTTCTTCCCGTTCCCTTCAAGGTAGCCGTATTGGGTGTATTAGACCTCTCCTACAATGCATTCACAGGCATAATCCGAGAGGAACTTGGCACCGTTCTCCATCATATTGTGTTCTTATCATTTTCAAAGAATAATCTAAGTGGTGAGATTCCTCCTTCCATTGGCCATCTTTAAATAATGCAGGTTTTAGATTTGTCAGAGAACCCGTTGTCTGGAGTAATACCATCGAGCATCACCAATTGCTCAAATTTGGTAAAACTGAACTTGGTAACACTAATTTGGGAGGAAAAATTCTATCAGATATAAGACGGCTACAGAAACTTGCATCTTTGCACCTCAATGGGAATATGCTGCTGGGAAATTTGCCATCTAGTCTTCTCAAATGCTCAAATCTGTAGATTCTGGACGCCGAACAAAATTCCTTCTTTGGAGTTGTACCACTTTGGCTAGCTCAATTTTCTAAGTTGATGGTACTTGACTTAAGGGGAAATCAATATCAAGGATGTATTCCATATGAATTGTGTAATATGTCAAGCATTCATGTCTTGGACATATCACATAACAGGTTAACAGGTTTCATTCCAAGAGAGTTGGTAAACTTGGTAGCAATGCAGAATGAACAAGTGAAAAGCTTAGAAATTTGAGACCGATATTACTGCAAGAAAAAGTGCAAGTGACAACCAAACAAATGACCATGGTATATTCTGATTCTATTTTGTCACTTATAATATCCATTGATTTATCTGGTAATGAACTGTTTAGGTGAGATTTCTTCAGAAATTGGGAATCTTAAAGGTCTACATGCTTTCAATGTGTCCAATAATAATATTACCGGAGAAATACCTGTGACTTTTGGAATGCTTAAGCAACTAGAATCTTTGCTATTGTACTTGCACACTTGCTTTGGTTATAATCTGAGATGTAGAAATAATACTTTTTTCTGGGAACTTATCATAAACATGCAAACTTTAGCCTAATACAATTGAAATATCACTCACGCTATCTTCTTCTTCAGAATCATCATCGTTGTTGTCCATGTCTGTGGCGTTGGCCAGCACAGAAACATCAAAATCGTATCCCACGTCTGCGTGGTTTTCGTCTTCCTCGGTATAAAGCATGGTGACGTTCTTGTTCTCGTTGTGAAGGTTGTGCACAAAAACTTTAGTGTCGGCTAGTTCGATGATATCTTGGTAGGAGGAAAATGGGAAACATGAATATCTGAGGCCATCTTTTGCACAAATGGAGGTTATGATCTTGAGTGCACAGAGGGAATAGACGTCCGTTGTTGATGGATATATGTGAGGCATTCGTTATATACACAACAAGGTCTTCCTTGGTACTATGCCTATTTAGAGGAATAGAATTTAATCTTTGAAAGTGTGAGGCGATTTGCATGTATCTGGGTATTACTTTCTCTCCTTAAAAGTAAGAATTACGTTTGAAATGATGTAGAAATAAAACTGACATCTGGTTGTAGTTTTACCAGACATCAATCAAAGTTCAAAAAGGAGTTTATTGTCTTCACTCACATATCTTTAAATAGTTCCTAATATTATTTTATCTTATTAGTCTTTTAATGTGATTTTTTTTTTGGCTCAGCTTGTAGAATGATCACTCTATTGCCTTGAGGCAATATTTTCATGTCACTCAAAAAGGTTTAAAAACGTATGTAATAGCCAGATTCAAAAGTTACATAAATGGTATTAATTTTTTTTTTTAAATTACGATACTTCTTTGAACAATGGCGGTGGCCAAGGTGGAGGCCTTGTAGAAGATAGATGCCCACATGTGGTGACATCAGGTGCTACTGGTAGTGTATTTCTTCCTAATGGATCATATACTGATTTTGTAAATACACTTCCTTCCTTGGCATTAATTAAACTATTCCAAAAAATATTTCGGACAGTATTGGAGATATTGAAAAAAAATGTTTGCTGCGTCAAGATCATCTTTTGGCTATGTGCATCACCCTTAGGCAGATCTGCAAAACATAATTGTGGCAGCCTTTTGTCTTGGATACCATCCTCTTCATTTATCTCTTTTAAATTATTAGGGTTTCTATTACTTTCTTCCAGAAGTGCAATAGGTATTTCCGGAAGTTCTATGGTTATGAGTTCATCCAAAGAAACAATTAATTTAGGGTTTGGAGCAATTTGTTCAATTGCATTTTTTTCTTTCTTGGGGAGAGAAATGGGTACCACCCGGGATTCCCTGGCTATGGGCTCCTCCTCCACCTCATATTCCATGGCTATGGGCTCCTCTTCTTCCTGGGATTCCATGGCTAGGGTCTCCTCTTGCATTTCCATTAAATATTGTATAATACGATCAGAACGTTCCATTTGTTTTTTTTTGTTTTTGTTCAATCATTCTTCTAATTTCTGCAATGTCATTTTTCATTTCCTTGACCAATGTGGTTGGATCCATAAGGCTCTGATACCAGATGGTAGGAACCTAGGGTTCCTAGCACATAAAATGATAAATAAATAATAAATAACCTAAAACTAAAAGAATCACCTTTTGATATTGTCGGGAAGTCCCTTCAATAAATTATATTATATTTTATATTCATGGATGATTGAATGATAAGTTCTTACAATGTTTTATACCCCTCTAGGGTTATAGGTGAAAGGTTGCAATGCTTCCTAACCCTAATCTTATAATAATATAATAAATAATATAATTAATTATTATATTATTTATTATTATATTATTTTATTATTATGACCATAGGATATAATATATTATTATTATTAAGATTATTAATTAATGTTAGGATAGGATCCTAAAAAATACCCCTGCCACTCCATCGATTGTATCAAAGTGTTGTGATTTTTATCTATAGATAATATAATGATTATTTATGGCTCCTATTGGTGCCCACTATATCTTTATCTCTTTCATCCTTTTTTACACTTTTTGAATAATATTTGATTGGATGGATTGCTTCTAGTGATTTTTAGAAATGGGTGTCAATTCTAACATGGTATTAGATTGAGTATGGATATTCATCGCTTGGTCATGCAAAATTTTTATCTAGAGCCTTTGAAATTTCTTCATACTTTTAGGACAAATTACTTCTTAGAGATTCATAAGCACCTTTAGCAAAAGAGACAAAGAGAAAAGCTAAGTTTTTCTTTCTCTAATTATTCAATTTTTTTTGGGAGAATTTACACCTCCTTTAGGATATGTTTCATTACTATTAGAATATTGTGTACCTATTTTACCTAGATACCAACCACTTATAGTAGAAGAGGTATTATCACTTTGAATTCAAAATGGCATCTTAACTTCTTCATAGAGAGTCAACTATTGTTTCCACATAAATAGGACTTGATGTTGTTATAAAAGAGGGGGAATTGATATTTTATACCTCTTGGGAGTTTTGATCCCTTGAATGAAAGAAGAAAAATGAGACATATTCATTGACTCGATTCAAATATTGCATACCATGTTTATTTAAATGTTTAAAGCTCTTTACTATTATGGATCATAATGAATTTTTTCATGGAGAGGGCACATATTTGGACCAAAGACGTAATGGCAAAATTCAAGCTAGACGAGAATGTCATAAGGGTGTTCTATCTTGTGATGTAATGAGCAAAAGAAAAAAATTATTTCTTGTTATTTTCCTTGTAGAAAAAGTAGAAGGAATTAAAAAAAAATTGTTCTTTTTTTAAAAGCATTGCTCTAGGGTTATTTTGGAGTGTAAACTTCTAGAGGCCATAACTTTTGCAAATAGAATTTTTTTGAGCCTTTTTTTAAATTGCATGATTTTTTGAGCCATTTTCATTGGTGGTATTTGTTCAAGGACTCACCACAAGTGGAACGTGAAAGCACGAGATTCCGAAAACAAAAAGGATAGACTAAAAATGTAATGTAAACGAAACTAAAATAACGCTCAAACCCTATGTTATTGAGAAATGCGTAAAAAGAAGGAACATGAACACAAGATATCAAAGCAATATAAAATACGGCCCTTTTATTGATATGCTTTTCAAATTTGTGTTACAATGCGTCTCCTTCCTTTTGAGGGGATAGGAGCGTTAAATGTTGGTCTTTTACAACTTGTTTCAGAATTCCTTCTTCCGCGTGCCCACATATAAGATGGGCGAACCAAAACGTTGCCGCCGCTTGTGTTGGTAAAAGTAGATTCCTCGCTGCTCCTCTAATGCTGAAAATCTGCGTTCAAAGAAACAAACAAAGAATCAGTAGCACTTGTGTATGAAAAACAAAAGATAAATATAATGATGGTTAAAATGAGTCCAAATAAACTAAAAATTTGATAGAAGCATAATCATGTAACTAGCAAAATACTGCAAAAGAAATAGTCACCAAACGCAATAAGGCAGGGGGTGCCCGAAGGCAAACCACCCACGGGTGAAACTTTGTTTCGACACCAATCCGCTTGGGATGGGTCCGAAACCTGTTGTGATGGGTTGTCGGCAAATTGGTAGGATATTGTGGTCAAAAAAATCGGGTTTTGGTTCTTGATTCGTGCCTTCAAAAGTCACCCAATAACCTCCTTTTTGATTAAGAGATTATGGATGTGAAGCACAAATCGTAAGTAAGTAAATTGGCAAGCACTTCGTCGCTCAAAATGCTCCTTCTCTAGTATATCTTTTGGGTGAGGAAGCTCACCATTTTATAGACCCAAGGGGTCTCTTTGAATTAACATGCAGAAGTGTTACTTTGCATGAATGCTTTTTTTGTGAAGAGAAGACTTCTTCTTGATCAAGGGCTTCTTAACTGCTTCTGCAACTACTGTTGCATGCCCAAAAGAACTCACTCGCACTCCCATGCAATGAAGGGAGAGTTAAGTAGCTAATTTGAGTTGTCATGAAAAAGCCCACTCTCACTCCCATGCAATGAAGGGAGAGTCAAGTGGCAAATCCGAGTTGTCCTAAAAAGCTCACTCTCATTCCCATGCAGTGAATGGAGAGTCAAGTGGCAGATATGAGTTGTCAAAAGAACTCACTCGCACCCCTATGCCATGAAAGGAGAGCTAAGTGGCAGTTCTGAGTTGTCATGCACCGAGGTTTGACTTTTTGCCGGTCAAACCTGGCGTTCGTCCCACCCAGAAGCGAGCGCTGATAATCGTCCCTGGGTGAAACGAGTACCAGTCTGCACTCGTCCCTGGGTGGAGCGAGTACCAGTCTGCACTCGTCCCTGGGTGGAGCGAGTAAGTAGCAAAGTGCCTAAAAGGTGCCAAATTGATCTTTGACTTGTAAAACTGCTGTGTGAGTGGTTAGAACCACTGTTTAACCTCTAGGGGCTGCCCTGGGGGCTGTGTGTGTTAATGCGATCAGTGTTTGCAGTCACATAATCGGATTGGTGCTGTTTTGGTGTCTACAGATGCCCCTTTTTGGAAAGCGCTGCACATGGTGCAGTGCTGAGCAAAAATAGATAACCAAAGCACTAATGATTAGGATTTCTCAGTAATCTAACCAACTTTGGATGCCCCAAGTATGGAAAGGGCATGCATTCTTGAATCCTTGCTTCGACGAGCTAAGGAACTTAATTCAAGTGTTAACCTATTTTGGTGAGGTGTGACTTGAGCTTGGGCATTGATCAATCATGAATAGGCAAAGGGCGCAACCTTTTGTCTGTGGGAACCTTGTGTTCATAATTCATGAATGCCAAGCGTTTAATCAGTTTATGATTGTTGCTTGTTTGCTGCCCCAAGCAAGAGCGTGATTGTCTTTGTCAATGATTCTTTGAATGCATGCCATTGCCTTGATTGGGTGTGTGTGTGTTGATTGATAACTAAGTGTGACTACCCCCTCAAGCGACGAATCGATGAGGGAATGACCAACATGAGAAAAGCGACGAGTCGCTTGACCCAAGATGACTTAAGTGAGGGTGCCTTTAGATGTTTTTCCGTTGAATGCTTAAGCAGTTTCCCGATTTTAGGACCTATTTTTGGTGGGTGTGAACCCATTTGGGGATGCCATTTGGGGTTAACATTGGCAAAAATCTGATCTCTCATGGAGCAGTCCGGCCATGGTAGCCTTCTTTGGGAGACAGAGAATGACAATGTAAAACCCCGACATCTATTTTTTGATGCCAAGAGATTAAGTACAAGAGCACTTGGTCCGGCAATTTTTAGTGGTTTTGTTGGCATTTGTCATTTTTATATTTTGGTTGTTTTTGATTTTTTTTTTTTTTGGTATTCGTTCCGGGGGGGACGAACTCCATTATGGTACTCGTCCTGGGGTGGGACGAGCGCTCCTCCGAGGAAAAAGTGCTCGTTCCAGGCAGGGACGAATACCAGCAAGCAAAAAGTATAAATATGCAAAAATGACGGATTTGGCTCATTTGCACTGTTCAGCGATTGCGATTTGGAGCTCTGAGGAGGAGGAGGGAGATTTTCTGACGCGAAGCGCTGTCGAATTTTCCAGCTACCATGAGTGCACAAACCGGGTCGTCAGGCGGCAGAGCCGAGGCGAGACCAGTAAGTGAACTATCTCCTCGAGTTTTAATTTGAAAAGTGCAAATGTGTTTTTATTGTGTTTTTCTTTTGTGTAAGACATGGAACCCTAATTAATTAATTTAAAAGGTGAATGAATTTGATTTAAAGACCATGAAACAAAATGAAACGTGTATGCAAACCGATGGAAACCTAGATGGAAAACCGTAGAATAAACCCAAATGAAACTTAGAGTAACACCTTAGGGTAACCACGGTTATAAAAATATTTTTTTTTTTTATGTGAATGGTAAAACGTAGGTCGAAACCGTAGGTAAACCATGTCACTTTTTGTCTGTTTTTATGATGAAACCCTAGATTTTAAAAAAATGGATGAAATTTTTTTTGTTGGAATGGTAAACTTAGGTAAAACCGTAGGTAAACCATGTCAAATTTTTGTTGTTTTTATGAAATGTAAGATGAAAACTTGATGAATTTTTTTTTTAAATGGTAAACTTAGGTAAAAACCGTAGGTAAACCATGTCAATTTTTGTTGTTTTTATGAAATGTAAGATGAAAACTTGATGAATTTTTTTGTTTTGAAATGGTAAACTTAGGTAAAAACCGTAGGTAAACCATGTCAAATTTTTGTTATTTTTTTATGAAATTAAAGATGAAAAATTGATGAATTTTTTTTTTTTTGTTGAAATGGTAAACTTAGGTCGAAACCGTAGGTAAACCATGTCAATTTTTTTGTTTTTTTTTTTTTTATGTTTGTAAATTGTAACAGATGTACATGTGAATGAATGTTGTTACTGTATATTGATGCATTTTTGAATATGTGATGGTGATTTGATGCATGTTTTTGATGTGTTTATGTTTTGTGATATGCAGGTGGTGAAGAGTCGGCATCGGGTACCGACTATTTTTTCTAGTGCCCGCGAGGCGTTGAGTGCGGAGGACTGGGAGTGGCTTGACGCCTTGGGGCTCAAGCATGTGGCACGATTGGAGGCAGTGGTTGGGGATCGGGCGTACTTGATAGCTTTGATCAGTCTGTGGGATGTTCGGATGAACACCTTCCATCTCCCGATAGGGGAGATGACAGTTACCTTGGAGGATGTGTATCGGATTCTTTGGATTTCGATAGACGGGGTGCCCATCCGGACGACGCCACGAGGCCAGAGGATGGCTGTACTGACCCGATGCTTTGGACATGGGGACTTGGATGGGGAGGACGCGATGCAGAAAGCGAAGGAGGATTGTCAGGTGGGTGGTATCCTAGTGCGGTGGTGGTATGAGAGGAGGGTGTTGGGAGTGAGGCATGCACTACTCATGAGCCTCATTTCCAACATGCTATTTCCAGACTCCTCGGGGGCGAGGTTCCCATGGAACCTACTGGAGGTGGTGTGGCAGTTAGTGGATTGTCCTGTGATAGAGCCGGTGATCATGAGATGGGGCCAGACGCTTTTGGCTCAACTATATGATGAGTTGTATGAGGTCCGCTGTCGAAAGCGAAAGGGGATTGGCTGTAGTTACTTATTGCAGTGTTGGGCCTGGCAGCATATAGCCGTAGAGCGACCACGAGGGCTACCCTGGACTACATGGGTTGACATGGTGGATCGAGACATTGGTTATGGGGCTTTATGGTATCGAGCTGAGGAGCGGGGGCAGAGTCGACGGTTTGTGGGAGACGTGGACCATTACGTAGATGCATTGGCCCGACTGACTCCAGGAGATGTGGTGTGGAGGCCATATCGGGATTGTCCCGCATGGCCGAAGGGCGATGAGTGGCTTCGACGGGTCCGGAGGGGGAGGTGGGTCATTGGACGACATGGGACAGAGCAGGAATACTTCCATTATCTTCGAGTGACACGACAGTTTGGGGTACGCCAGGGGTTTCCTGGGGAGCCCTTAGTCTATCGACGTCGGAGCGATGAGAGGACTCTAGCTGTGCCGATCCTCGAGCCGCTAGGGGAGGAGGCGGA
This sequence comes from Wollemia nobilis, assembly GCA_028583015.1. Taxonomy (NCBI): domain Eukaryota; kingdom Viridiplantae; phylum Streptophyta; class Pinopsida; order Araucariales; family Araucariaceae; genus Wollemia; species Wollemia nobilis. The sequence continues at coordinate 7,673,317 of JAQPPZ010002512.1, forward strand.
TACAGTACTGGACACTCCGAACGTGGATGACGTCGGAGTCACTGCCGAGTACCAGGAGTGGTGGACGCTCTGACAATGGCGAGGTGAGGGGCCATTGGGAGGGGATGAGGCAGCGAGGAGGCGAAGAGGGTGCAGAGGCACCAGGAGAGGGTTGGGGAGCTCCTGTTGATGTGGACATGGTGGAGGTGGCAGATGCGGGAGAGGACTTTGGTGAGGAGGAGCAGCCAGAGATGCAGGATGCTCCGGAGTAGGCCGATGCTCCAGAGAGGCCGATGCAGCCGATCGTGCCGGGGGATACAGAGGCGGGGTTGCGCATGGAGGTGGCACGGTTGACGGAGTTATTGCGAAGGTGAGATCAGGAGCTTGGGGATGCACTACGGGAGAAGGATCTCCTACGGGCGTAGTTGGGGCAGCGCGAGGCTAACCTTGTGACATACCGTCAATGGGCGAGGGACTTGGAGCGACAGCGGGACGAGCTGGAGGATGAGGTTATCCGCCTTGGTGGGCAAGTACCTGCATTCTCTGGAGGTGGATCATCGCGACGCTCGAGAGGGAGCGACATGGAGCAGACAACATCCTCGCAGCGGAGGCGACGGGATGAGGGAGAGGCCAGCGGGCATGGTGCAGGGGCGAGCAGTAGCCACCCTGAGAGGTCTCAGAGGACCCGCACCACGGGGGGTAGTTCCCATCGCATCGATCCTACGTGATCATGGTGGACGATGCCCTAGACTTGGGGATTTTGGTGTATGATTGCGGGGTCAGAGGACCAGTTTTGTAGCCTGCGGGCAATTTTGTTATGATATATATATATATATAGATGACTCTTTTTGGTGTTTATACATTTTTCATGATTTATTTTGATGTACATGTTTTTACATTGATGTATGCATATGCGATTATGAATGCGATGGGTCTACTTTGTATGATGTATGCATATGGAATGAATGAAATGAATTGTTGATGATTTGTCGATGCACCATAGACTGTACAAGATTTGACTGACTTGCTATAGTAATGGGATAACTTTGTGGAATGCTTGTGCATGTGAAAACTTTGTTTTTGTATTTTGTCTATTTTTTGATGGTGATGTACGGAATGAAATGTACCGGTTGTTTGAAAATGTAGTTAAGCTTTTTTGAGATGCAGATATTTTAACTAACTAGCCAAGATTGTACATTTATCTCGCGAGACTTTTGAACAAGGTCTAAATCCGACTTGAATTTAACCAAGTTATTTCACATCCCTGTGTGTGCAATTGAGTTCGTTTATGTGGTATTTGTCAGGATACCGCCAGTGCCAGATAGGCTATCAACCAAACCTGTACTGAGGATCACCTAATTAGCTCCACTAACTCCATTGTTGTATTTAGCAAGATTAATCCACGTGACAATCTAAGGTACCATAAGCTAGCTCATCCACATGCAAACATTGGTCTGCGCACATGCAAAGCTAATGTGACAGACATATCGTCATGCGGGTAGGATACCACCATTGCCAGGTAGGCTATCAACCAAACCCGTAATGAGGATCACCTAGATGGTTTTTGAATGCTGAGAATTCCAGGGATTCAAGTTCAGGTTATTTGTTGGCTGAATGATTTGGGAGACTTGCTCGTCGATATAGTGATGAAAATCACTTTTTTGCTTTATTTTTCTGCTTTTTTTTTTTTTTTTGAGCAAGGATTTTGAATAGTGGTGATAACCACTGTTATTTGATTTTGTATTTTGAGCTTTGTAAGTTTGAACTTGTGAATGGCCTTGATCCTTTTAGGTCTTGGGGATGACTACCCATCCTTGGCAGGGACGTGTAGTACGAATCCTTACGACTTTGGGAACCAAGGGGATAATGGAGATGATGAAGTAAGGGCATTGATCTTTGAGGCCTTGGGGATGACTACCCATCCTGGTTAGGGGCGGATAGTACGAATCCTTACAACTTGGAGACCAAAGGTGAATGGAAAGGTTAGGATGATGGTTCGTTGGAATTTTGTTTGTGAAGGGCGTTGATCCTTTTAGGTCTTGGGGATGACTACCCATCCTTGGCAGGGACGTGTAGTACGAATCCTTACAACTTTGGGGACCAACTATGATTTGGATTTGTGGGAGTGGTGAAAACCACTGTTTATTATGGTGAATGGATGGGGAAGAGCTCGTCCTTTTGTCAATTCTCAGCATTCTAGAACCATTCGCACAGGGGGATGAACAGGCTAATCTTTCACTTATGGTACCCGAGACTACTTTGTAGGTTTCTCTTGCATTCACACAACTTAGGAATTATTTTATGTGTGTTAATTTGTGTTGGGATGCTACGTAACAAGACGTGATCCAAGTAAAACTTTCTCGTGTAAAATCTGTTTAACTATGTACAGTTTTGGCTAGAAATTTAAAGACAACTGAATGACGAAAACCCTATATACATTAGGAGACAAGTCACGATGCTATGAAAAAATGGCGATGGTGCTATTCTAGATGTATGCGTTTATGAAAATGGATTTGATGTGGAAAATGATGGAATTGCCAAGTGATGACAGTCTATGGTGCGGTTGACTTGTATGACCTAGCGAAGTATGCAATGTATGGATGCAATGCCTAATGCAACCTATATTTTTGTATTTTGATTTTTTTGAGAATGCATGGAATTGAAATGCAATTGTTTTTGTGATTTTTGATTTTTTTTATGAGTATGCATGGAATTGAAATGCAAAATTTTTTGTGATTTTTGATTATTTTATTGTTTTTGTTTATTTTTGAATATTTATTTTGACCAAGCAGTTATGGTAACGCTTGGAGCGTTTGTGTTTGACCAAAGGGTTTATGGATACCTTTGGGGCATTTTGGGGTTGACCAAGCGATTATGAGAATCCTTGGAGCTTTTGGCTTGACCAAAGGGTTTATAGATACCTTTGGGGCATTTAGGGTTGACCAAGCGATGATGAGAATCCTTGGAGCTTTTGGCTTGACCAAAGGGTTTATAGATACCTTTGGGGCATTTAGGGTTGACCAAGCGATGATGAGAATCCTTGGAGCTTTTAGTTGGACTATGGCTCTCTAGACGTGGAATGGCCTCAAATGACTGATGTTCAAGGGTTCTTTTTCCTTGATTCCTTCAAGAGAGGCAAGCCGGTATGTTCCAGGTCCTATTCTACTATCAATGACATAAGGACCTAACCAGTTTGCCGTGAACTTGTCCCGTAGATGGGACGACAAATTAGAATTCTGTTGGTTCTCTTTTAAGACCAAGTCACCAACCTAAAATTCCCTGAGGTGGACTTTCATGTTGTATGCTCTCTTAAGTCGCTCTTGATAGATACGCAAATGCTCAAGAGCATTAACGCGTCATTCATCGAGCAACGTCAGTTGATCTAATCAGGCCTACCGCGCAATGTCATCATCGATGAACTCTTGCATTGAAATGCGCAGGGAAGGGATTTCCAACTCAAAAGGCATGACTGCCTCGGAGCCATACACCAACGAGAATGGAGTTGCCCCAGTGGGCGTCCGAATGCTGGTGCGATAAGCCCATAGGGCAAGCGGGATCTGAATGTGCCAGTCCTTATGATTGTCTACAACTATATTTTTAAGAATGGCGACTAGCATTTTGTTGGATGCCTCTGCTTGCCCATTTGCCTACGGATAATAGGGTGTTGAAAAACTATGCTGAATTTTGTACTTTGTGGTCAAAGCACGCACATATTTATTCTTGAATGGTGTCCCATTATCTGACAGGATCTTGGATGGAATACCAAAATGACATATGATGTTATGCAAAATAAACTCCGCAATGCGGGATCCAGTCGTAGAGGTTAGCGGAATCGCTTCCACCCACTTGGTGAAGTACTCTGTGGCCATTAAAATAAATGTGTGATGACCAGACGACGTAGGGGAGATCTTTCCAATTAGGTCAAAGCCCCACTACGAAAAAGGCCAAACCGATTGGATCGGCTGCAAGGCCTGAGAAGGTACGTGTGTCAAATTAGCATGGTGTTGACACTTCACGCACTTCTTCACATATGCGCAACAATCTCGCTCTAAAGATGGCCAATAATAACCCATGCGAAGAATGCACTTTGCGATGGCCATACCGCTGAAGTGGCCACCACATGTACCATCGTGAGCTTGGGTGATCGCCCAAGCGGACTCTTGCTGGTCCAAACAACGAAGGAGGATTCCTTCATAATTTTGATGATACAAAATGTCTCCTAACAAGACATGCTTTGCCGCTTTCTGTTTGAATGATCTTTTCATGGCTTGTGTCAATCCAAGTGGGAGGTTACCTAGCTTGAGGTAATCCCGAATGGGTGTGTACCAATCCTGTTGATCGAAAACCTCGATAGTATGAATGGCCAATCCCTCTTGAAGTCCATCCCTAACAAAAGCTGAGCGGGAAAGAACTTGTAAAAACAACGTGGTGTTGCTATTAAGAGGGGTCGGGGAGAACAAGGACCCCCAATTGGCTTGAGTCAAACAATCTTGAATTCGAGAGAACTTATCCGGAGATGGTTCAATCTGGATCAGGTGGATTCCTGGCGTCAGATCAGAGCTTGCACGCTCCATCACAGATTGCGATAATGTTTTAACCTGAATGGTTGTCATTTCACCAGAAGGGTCTTGCGGGATGAGTGACCCCAAGGAGGCCATAGTATCCGCAAAATGATTTGATGATCGAGGGAGTGCCTCGATGTCATACCATTCAAGTTGTGCCAGGAATTTGTCCACAAGGGCTTTGTAGGCCTGCAGAACTGGACATTTACATTGAAAAATCCCCTTCACTTGATTGACAATCAACAACGAATCACCAAAGATGTTTAGACGTTTAATGTTCATGGTGATTGTTGTCTGAAGACCTATGAGCAAGGCTTCGTATTCTGCATTGTTGTTGGTGCACGGGAAGTCTAATTTAAATGACAAAGGCATTGGAGCGCCTTGTGGAGTGAAGAATACAATTCCCGTGCCACCCCCTTGCTCACATTTAGAACCATCGAAGAATAGGGTTATGTCGACCTGTGACTCAGGCTCATCGAAATCTGGCGATTCTGAAACATGGAAGACCCCATCATCAGGTAGTTCAAAAGTCAGAGGCTGATCGTCTTCAAGAGGAGCCTCAGCTAGTTGATCGGCGATGACTTGACCTTTTATGGATTTTTGTCCAATGAACTCTATGTCAAACTCCATCAACAACATGATCCATTTTGTCGTGCGGCTACTATGATAAGTACGACTCATCATGTATCGCAATGGATTCTCCTTAGACACAACATACGTCTTATTACTGAGCATGTAGTGGCATAGCTTTTTGGTAGCAAACACCACTCGCCAAGCAGAGCTTTTCAACGTATGCATAGTTAAGTTCATAACTGACTAGGGTGCGGCTAAGATAGTATGTAGCCTGTTCTTTGTGAAGTTCATTTTTTTGGGACAGCATGGCACCCAGTGCCACCTCAATGGCTGAGATGTATAAATAGAATGACACTCCTGGTCTAGGTGGTGCCAATATTGGCAGCGAAGCCAAGTACTGTTTAATGTCATCAAAGGCTGACTGGCACTCGTCATCCCAATGAAATGTGACCCCCTTATGCAATAATTTATTCATGGGTCGGCACTTGTCAGATAACTACGCTATGAAGCACTTGATCGACGCAACCTTTCCCTGTAGACTCCTGAGTTGCTTGATGGTGGTTGGGGGAAGCATTTCAAGGATTGCCTTGACTTTGTTTGGGTCTACCTCGATTCCTCGTTTGGAGACTATGAAACCCAAGAGCTTTCCAGATGTGATGCCAAAGATGCACTTCTTGGGGTTTAGTCTGACTTTATGTTCAATGAGGCGATCAAGGACCTTGCTCAAGTCACCGAGGTGATCTGGGCACAAAAGAGATTTGGCCAACAAATCATCCATGTAATCTTCCAAAGTCTTGTGCATGTAATCATGAAAGATGTACGTCATGGCACGTTGGTAAGTGGCGCCAGCATTTTTAAGGCCAAAAGGCATGACCTTATAGCAAAATGTCCCCCAAGGCATTGTGAATGCCATTTTTAGTTGGTCCTCGGGATTGATACGAATCTGATTGTATCCTGAGAAACCATCCATAAGGGAAAGCATTTCGTGGCCCATTGTGGCATCTACCAACGCGTCGATGCTTGGCAAGGGAAAATCATCCTTAGGACTCGCTTTGTTAAGATCTCAAAAATCGGTGCATATGCGAATCCTCCCGTCGGGCTTCTTGACGGGAACCATGTTAGACAACCATGGAGGATAATCCACACGAGATGACAAACTGGGCATCCAACAACTTTTGTAACTCATATTTTACCATTAAGGCCATTGTTGGGTGCATCTTGCATAGTTTTTGCTTTACTGGCTTGATTGTCGGATCAAGCGTTAAATTATGCGTGACTAGCTATGGGTCTAGTCCCGACATATCCTTGTATGACCATGCAAAAACCTCCTTCTTTTCCTTAAGAAGGGCAACATAATCGGCTTGCTCTTTGGGGGAAAGACTTACCCCCAGCTTGAGAATCCATGGATTCATTGGATCTATGTCGATGTCTACATCAGTTGTTGCCTCGACCGACATGTGGGATCCATCTTCCAACTGATGTGGAATGGGGATCAGATGGATATCATTTGCTGAATTAAGATCATCATTAGGAACGTCAAGTTCCTCTTCAGCATGAAAGACATCCTGAGTCTGTCCTGGAGTGAAATGAAACATCCCACCGCAAGGCCAATACTCTGATGGGGATGGTGGTGTGTCGACGCGATCCCAATCTATAGCCTCTATGTCTAGATGCAATGATCGTGTTGGATTGGCTGGATCATGGATGGGGGTGAGTCAAGTCAATGGAGATCATGTTTATGAAATGAGGGTAACCTCCATTACCGTAGATGTGATAAGTCTAAAATTTGTGATGCTCTTGATGCGTTGGGTCGGGCTCTATAGGCACCGGCACAAAGGGATCAGCCCTATGCATGGACATGCAAATAGGGTCCGCCCTAGGCACCGATGGTTTGACAGGGTCTCCAAGTAGAAGATGCTCTCTGTGTACCTGGAGTGGCGGGTGCAGTAATTGCTATAACTACGTCGGGTTGAGGTGCCACCTATGTCTTGGACCCATGTGTAAATGTTCAAACATGTCATCTATGTCCAAGGGATAATGTTGTTGCATTTGTTGCCTTTGTTGCATTTGTCGCATGTGGTTGAGATAAGCCATCTTAGTTTCATCTTTCGAATCACTTGTCGGAGAACCACAGGCCTTCATTGGCTCCAATGGTTGCTTGCAACACATGGGAAGCTCACCTTGCTCGAGCAGATTTATGTGGTCCCATCTAGGTTGTCCCGCCATCTACGAGGGGGCCTGAATTTCTTGAGGTAGCCTATGCTCACTAGGATCATCCAATGGGAACATCGTCAGGAAGCTTTCCTGATCATCATTCATTGGATATTCGTGAGAATGATCGTACTTCGACTCATCTTCGAAAGACCCTTCTTGGTCTTGTCCATCTTCCCCTTGTGGGTGAGTCCATGAGGTTTCTCCTTGTTCGGCCAAAGGGAAAGGGTTGTTGAGGTCAACAAGGTTGTTTGTTTGTAATGGGAAATAATCCCCCAATGTATAAGTTGTATTTGGATTGGCATATGGATCTGATGCCAACCCATCCTTGTTGCCTATCCCTAGGCCTTGCATGTTTTTGACCAAGATTTTGAGGGGCAAAGGGTGATTAAACCCTACTCCTGACTTGTCATAAGGCATTTGGTATCTTGGTTGGCACAAAACATGCACTCCTTGTTCATACCTGCCCAATCCGTATCCATGCCAATTGCATTGGCTAAGATATCGTAATGCAAAGTTTGGGTTAGACAGATAATTGACATCTTCCACAAAGGGCTCTTCATCTTCCTCTTCTCATCGGGAAGGTTCAACGCCATGATCCAGGCCCCCAAAAATAAATTTTGTCTGATTAGGTGGGTAGCCTAAAGGAACCACGGAGCCTATGGGGAGTCGAGGTCTTCCCATGTCTTGCATAGACTGAAGTGTGGGCGTTGCTACAACATTGCGCACTATATACTCCCCCATGCCTGTGGTAGACATCTCAACAGTAATCATTGGCGATTGAGAGGAAGCGAATGGGAGTTCTCCCTGAGTCCACTCCATGTGGGGTGAACTAGGCATCTCGACTTCCATTCTATTAGGCATCTCTTCTGTCGAGATGTTGGAGACTAAAGGTGGTTCCGCTTCCAGGGGCTTCTTTCCTTTGTCCATTGGTGTGGCCACCATAGGTGGCATCGTTGTGGGAGGACTAGATGAAGAAGATGAACCCGCCTGGGAATTTGATTGATTTATGGAGATTCTTGCTTAATCGGACCCCTTTTAGATGGATTTAATTGGAAATCCACATGCGTTGAAGGAAGGGTCGATTGCGGCATTAGTTGCACTGAGTTGTAGTATTTAAAAGGTTCCAAATCTGTGGGGACCACGTGCACTTGTCCTTCAAATGTGTACTTTAAACATTGATGAGCAATTGAAGGGACACACTTCATATCCCGGATCCAAGGCCGCCCAAGCAAGATATTGTAAGCCATCTCACCTTCTAAAATGTGGCACAATGTATGAATGGTCTTTTGTCCCACTTGTATGGGTAGGAAAATTGTGCCAACTGTCGAGCATATCACATCATTAAATGCTCAAAGAGTATAAGTGGAAGGTACAATGTGAGAGGCTGGCAGCTTCAAATGTTTCAGTGCAGCGGTTGTAATAATGTTCTTGGATGAACCGAGTGTCTACCAACACCCGCTTGTATGGAGTCCCGTTGACCCACGCAATAACATGCAGGGGTGGATCCGCTACATCCCCAATCACCATTTTTAATTCATCTTCCCTAAAGGTGATGACTCGGTTCGGTACACTGTTTGACATGCCCCACAAAATTGTTGAACGAATTCACTTCGTGGGGATGCAGCTCAATTGCATTTAATATATCCATGAGAGCTTCCCGATGGGGCACCGATTGTTGAATAAGCTCATAGATGGAGAGCCTAGCCGATGTGGTCCTTAGACTTTGAGTAAGTCTAGTTCGAATCATGGCCACTGGTCTAGGCGGGGGAAGCTGTGTAGGATTCGGTTGAGGTTGTGACATGGATGGAACTTCCCTTGTGGCTATCGTGGGGGCAGCTCTTGGGTATCTCTTGTTTCTTGTCACAATGCTAATCATCCCAACATACCCCTCCATGGGGCAATTCTTCTACACTTTGTTGACATGAAGAGGTTTCGCTTGTGCATCATGTGCGGGTAAAGGATCTCTAAAAACACCCATTTATTGGTTGTTGGGTGTGATGGGGTTATCCACTACCAATGTGTTATTGTCAATGAGGTCTTGCACTAAACCTTTGAATTTCCAATAGGCATTAAGGTCATGCCCTTTCCTTCTGTGGAATCTATAGTAAAGATCCTCTCTGTAGCCCTTAGGCTTTGGCGCATTAGGATCAATTGTTTGAATCTTTGGTAGGTTAATCAAGTTTGTTGTTGAAAAACGGTCAAACAAGGAGTCCTTGGACTCGATGTATGGTGTAAATTGTCGCTTAGGGCAACGCTGCTAATTTTTGTCCTATTTTTTATTATCTTTCTCATAGTTATTGTGAGGCACCGCCTGATAATTAGCCTTTGGAGGCTGTGTTACTGGGGTAGGCTTAGGGGCATTGATAGCAACTTGATTGACCACGACGGGTTTCTGTTGCGTATTCCCTATTTTGGTGCTCTTGTTCCATTATTTTTTCTTAGGCTTGGCAATTTTGCCATCCTGTATCTTGATCTCTTTGATAATTCTAGCTTGCGCTAGAGCTTCTTCTAAAGTGGCATATTGCTGTAGCTGCAATAGCATAGAGATCGATCGTAAACAGCTCTTTGTGAACATTTGAGTTAGGTTAGACATAGGAGGGAGGTAGGATAGCTTTGAAAGCAACGTCCTCCATCGATTCCCATATGCCACCATAGATTCCTCCTCATACTGCTTGAGGCTAGCTAGATCACTTAGTGATGCTTTTTTCTTTGTGTTGAAAGCGAAACGTTCTAGGAACTCGTCCACTAGCTAATCCAAGTTGTAGATGCTATGCTTTGGTAGATGGGTAAACCAATCCAAGGCAGGTCCTGTGAAGGTGGTTATAAATGTTCTTAATAGCAATGCATCATTGTCTTGTATACCGAAGCATTGGCTCAAAAATTGAGTCACATGCTCTTGAGCATCCTCATCCCCTCGAAAGAGTTCCAACTAGGGTAGCTTAAAATGTTTGGGGTATGGAGGTGCTGGCACTGACGGATGCACAGGATGACTATGGATTTGGTGTAAGATAGGATTTTGGGGCCTAGCAGTCTTGAGTTCCATAGTCTCTAAGTGTTCTAACAACACTTTGTATGCATCGGAGGACTTAATCTCCTCCTCCTTGGTTTGCTCCCGCTGTGGGTTGTGGGAAACTTGAGGCCTTTGGAGGGGTAACTAGGTAGCATCCCTTCTGACTTGATAGGGTGTTTCGGCCCACTCTTCTTCTTGGTCATAATCCTCATAAGCTTCTTGATGAGTGTTTGGCCTAGGCCTATGAACATTGATAGGTGCCTGTGGAGGATGTCCATCACGGTTGTGGGGAGTGGCCTCCCACTCAGGCCTAGGAGGTCTTAGAGGTAGTGCTTGATGAAGTTGCAGAGACCTATCTCTCACTAGGGGGTTGTGCCTCACATACATCTTAGATTGCTGTGCATGAGGGACTGGGGCCTTCTCAGGCACATTGTTGTGAAGCAGTTCAGCTGTCCGACGCTGAATGTGCTCTTGGTTAAGGCGACACAAATGTTCTAATTATTGTTGGTCTTGCCTAAGCCGCATGATCTACGCTTGGCGGGTGGCTAGTTTGGCAAATTCCAAGTCATTTTTTTTCATCGTCTCCTGTTTAGGGGGCCTAGATGCCTCCCCTACATATCTGTCTCGATCCTGGTACTCCAAGACCCCTATACGTTGCTTCCCTCTGTCGAGGTTAGCAGCATTGACTTGAAGCTTTGGTCTCAATGAGCGATCTAGATATAAAGCGAGTGCAGACGTGCATCGTTCCCACGCTAGGTACTGTTCTTGAGGAACATATTGATCTTCCTCACATCCTCTGTTATATTCATAAAAGGTGCAGGCAGAATTGCCTTGCCCTGTCGAGAGAACCTGATATTTTGGATATGGTCTAGTGTGTCTGACATTAATCAAGGTTAAATTAGGAGTAACGACATCATATGGTTCCTCCTTGTGGACCCTTTGTTTTTCTAGAGCAGTACATAGCACTTCATCACTAGGCCACCCATAACGAACTTCAAAGGGGGGCCTTGTATCTAGGTCATGTGCTAATCGCCATTGAAAGCACGAGATTCTGAAAACAAAAAGGATAGACTAAAAATGCAATGTAAACTAAACTAAAATAACGCTCAAACCCTATGAACATGAACACAAGATATCAAAGCAATATAAAATACGACCCTTTTATTGATATGCTTTTCAAATTTGTGTTACAATGCATCTCCTTCCTTTTTAGGGGATAGGAGCGTTAAATGTTGGTCTTTTACAACTTGTTTTAGAATTCCTTCTTTCGCGTGCCCACATATAAGATGGGTGAACCAAAACGTTGCCGCTGCTTGTGTTGGTAAAAGTAGATTCCTCGCTGCTCCTCTAATGTTGAAAATCTACGTTCAAAGAAACAAACAAAGAATCAGTAGCACCTGTGTATGAAAAATAAAATATAAATATAATGATGGTTAAAATGAGTCCAAATAAATTGAAAATTTGACAGAAGCATAATCATATAACTAACAAAATACTGCAAAAGAAAAGAAAACCTGCAATAAGGCAGGGGGTGCCCGAAGGCAAACCACCCGTGGGTGAAACTTTGTTTCGACACCAATCCGCTTGGGATGGGTCCGAAACCTGTTGTGATGTGTTGTCGGCAAATTGGTAGGGTATTGTGGTCAGAAAATTAGGTTTTTGGTCTTGATTCGTGCCTTCAAAAGTCACCAAATAACCTCCTTTTTGATTAAGAGATTATGGATGTAAAAACACAAATAGTAAGTCAGCAAAATAGCAGCACTTCGTCGCTCAAAATGCTCCTTCTATGTATATATTTTGGGTGAGGAAACTCACCATTTTATAGACCCAAGGGGTCTCTTTGAATTAACATGTAGAAGTGTTACTTTGCATGAATGCTTTTTTTTGTGAAGAGAAGACTTCTTCTTGATCAAGGGCTTCTTAACTGCTTCTGCAACTGCTGCTACATGCCCAAAAGAACTCACTCGCACTTCCATGCAATGAAGGGAGATTTAAGTAGCTAATTTGAGTTGTCATAAAAAACCCACTCTCACTCTCATGCAATGAAGGGAAAGTCAAGTGGCATATCTGAGTTGTCTTGAAAAGCTCACTCTCATTCCCATGTAGTGAATGGAGAGTCAAGTGGTAGATATGAGTTGTCAAAAGAACTCACTCGCACCCCTATGCCATGAAAGGAGAGCTAAGTGGCAGTTCTGAGTTGTCATGCACCGAGGTTTGACTTTTTGCCGGTCAAACCTGGCATTCGTCCCACCTAGAAGTGAGCACTGATAATCGTCCCTGGGTGAAATGAGTACCAGTTTGCACTCGTCCCTGGGTGGAGCGAGTACCAGTCTGCACTCGTCCCTGGGTGGAGCGAGTAAGTAGCAAAGTGCCTAAAAGGTGCCAAATTGATCTTTGACTTGTAAAACTGTTGTGTGAGTGGTTAGAACCACTGTTTAACCTTTGGGGGCTGCCCTGGGGGCTATGTGTGTTAATGCGATCAATGTTTGCAGTCACATAATTGGATTGGTGCTGTTTTGGTGTCTACAGAACGATATCTCATTGTGTGATTATATACAATTCCTATTGCCTAAAATTGAAAGGGTAAATTTATCATATTATACAATTATATTCTTTGGCCTACATTTATGGAAGATGTAGTTGGATTTGTGATAGTTGCAACAATTTTTGAGTCTTTTGGAGTTATATATGAATTTGATTTTAAAAATGCTTTAGTCAATCCCTCTTCCTCCTTTGAGCTATTGATTTAACTTATTGATGAAGATCTAATATTTCATGATCTCTTTCTTCTTCTATTATTTTTTAAGATACTATTAAATTTTTTTAAAATATCTTTTCATAAACACTTCCTTGAAAAGCCTTTATTGGTGATGAAAATTAGTTGCCCCAAGAAAAAGATGATGTTTCCAAAAAAGTATATAATATTGAAAGTGATGAATTTAGTCTATCCTAAGAATATTCTTATGTATATGCATTTTAACATAAATGGATTTTAGATAATGAGGGGGATCTAGATGAGTCTTCTCCAATTACAAAGGCCTAGTAGAGCATCCATTGTAGGCAAAAATTTATTGTTAGCACTATGTATTCTCTCCTTGGCCCCTCATTCAAGTTATGATGGGGTGTTGAATTTGTAATATGACTTATGGCCAAGGCTGACAATTTATGATGTAATCCTATATTGGCCTATAGACAATCATTATATAATTATTTTAAATTTATTGTAATATATTTTTTAATCCCTATGGGCCACGATTAACCTTGCTATGATTAAACCCACCTTATAACTTGTAAATAACCATAATAACTCTTATTATGTCATCTTAGCTTAAAATCTTTTATATAGTTAGGATTTTGGTATTGGTATAAATACCCCCCATCACTCCATACATTGCATCAGAGTGTTGTGATTCTTATCTATAGATAATATAATGATTATTTATGGTGCCTATCAGTGCCCACTATATATTTCTCTCTTATGTCATTTTTATACCTTTTATATAATATTTGAGTGGGTGTATTACTTTTTTTTTATTTTTGGAAATAGGTGTGAATTCCAACACAAAAAATAAAATTGAAGAGTATAATTATTGAGTCCCAAAGAGACTAGCATACTAGGCTAAAAAGGATCTAATGGATAGCTAGAGTCACTCAAAGCTTCCATTAGGACCTTGTTATATAAAATTATATTTGGTAAGGAGGTAATATTGTTAGTGACCCTTGAGCTCTCTTCACTCTAAATATCCAAACAATAGGAGTTGGAGGATACAGGTATCCCTTTAATGCAAACAAGATTGAATTCGTTATTATCATTGGAAGAATAAAGAGATAAAACTTTCAAAAAAATTGTTCAACATAAAATGATTATCAAGATATGATTTGACAAGAGAATGACATGTTTGGAATGCAGTGAAGGGGATCTAGTATTCAAGTGGGACGAAGACATGGTAAAAATGAGTAAACATTTTTGAATCTCTATGGAGTGGCCCTTATCATATAAATAGGGTAAAAGGTTTCAATATGTTAGAAATAGAGTATACTACATAATTTGGGTCATGTAAATGTATCTTCCAAGGTACATACTTAGGACATTAGATTACTTTAGTTGGAAGTTATCTAGTTACTTCATGCAATGTAATAAATGCACAAATGTCAATATGTAAGCTATATATGTGCAAGTTGTCCCTTGCACAGCTAGGTAGAGTGTTGGCCAAAGAATCTATTTTACTATATAAGAAAGGCCTCATTGTAATACAAACATAGAGTCAGGGAACATAGTCAAATAGTGTAGCTTAGAGCATAGTACAATTTTTTGTAGATTATTATCCATTGGTGATGGGTGTAATATAGTTCAGTAGATTTATTAATGGAGTGTTCATTTTCTCCATAACTACATTGTATTATTTTATGTCATTTTTATTTACAACATATTTTAGTCATCTAGCAAAATTACTTTCTTACATATTATTCTGCATCTTGTGATTGCTATCTCCCAGTGCTCGTTACATCAAAAGCTAATAGTGGTATCAGAGCCATGGTAGATCTAGCCATAGTAGGTCAATAGTAAAACCACCATTATTATTGAGCCTAAGTTTTTTTGTCAACTTGATGCACTGCTAAACCAACCATTGCCAAAAAATCTCAAAAGAATCTAGGTGGTAGAATTAGGAAGAGCCCAAGTGAGGACTGAAAGAAATATCAGTTCTAGAAATACTAATATTACATTTGACTAGAGTCTTGTTGGTCAAAATGACCACACTTAGGGAAATAAGGAGAAATATTCCCAAATTTTTTCTAAGTATGGAAAGGTCATGATTCTGTGATATTTTGGAGGCCTAAGACTCAACTAAGTGTGAAAAGTCATGATTTCACAACATGCCAAAGACCAAAAGTTTAGTCGAGGTGAAAGGTCATGATTCCATGACATTTTAGAGGCCTAAGACTCAACAGTACAAAAGGTCATGATTTTGCGACATGCCAAAGATCGAAGGCGAATACTCAGCCAAGGTAGAAAGTCATGACCCCATAACATTTTGAAAGGCAAAAACTCAGCCAAGATGGAAAGTTGTGATCCTGCAAAATTTTGAGAGGCGAAGACTCGGCCAAGGTGGAAAGTCATGATTCTACGATATTTTGAGAGTCAAAGACTCAACCAAAGTAGAAAGTCATTATTTTGTGACATTTTGATAAGCGAAGAACTATCCAAGGTGGAAAGTCATGATTCTACGATATTTTGAGAGGCGAAGATCCAGCCAAGATGGAAAGGTGTGATTCCATGATAGTTTGAAGACCAGGTGGACCATGACGTACAAAGAAGTTAAGAAAGATCACCTTTTAACAAGAAGATCTCAAACTGCTTTTGGTTAAGAATTCCATACTTTCCCAATAACTTCTAAACCAGAATGAGCCTATAGGCATGATGTTGTAACAACATTTAGTTTGTTCTATTATGTAAAACTCTTATATATAGAATGAGTGACCAAAGAAAATGGTCAGCTCTTAGGCATTTACAAGCCTATGTACACAAACATCTAAAAATCTTAATAAAGATCATCTATTCTAGTTCTTGGTTCATTGGCATTTCAAATCAAGTATGTATGTGTTATCTATTGCTAATATAAATCTAATTTGAATGTAACCTACGTTAATTCTTAATCTGGATTTTTGCATTAAACGTTCAGTTAGATCTACAATTTACTTCATGATTAAGCTATGATTAAGTAAGATATTCACCTGGGGATTTAGTTTCTATGTTTTGGTTATATTATGATTCTTTGCAAAAGGCTATGGTAGTTGCTCTTGTTATTGCTTAATCTGTACTATTTTAACTCTCTAACCATAGCTATATTTCTCTCTCTTTATGCATTTCTCTCTCTCTCCCTTTTCCTAAAAGAAGCAAAGGAACCAACCTCCTCTAGATATTAAACTAGGTAGACTCTGTTATGACCTGGTCTTTCAATATTGGCAAAGTCTTGGGTGTAAACGTAACCAAAGGTAGATTTTGCTCCAACAAGAATGTTGGTCAAAATGACTACACTTAGGGAAATAATGAGCAATCTTCCCAAAATTTTGCTAAGTATGGAAAGGTCATGATTCCACAAAATTTTGGAGGCCTAAGACTCAACTAAGTGTAAAAAGTCACAATTCTGTGACATGCCAAAGACTAAAATTTTAGCCAAAGTGAAAGATCACGATTCTATGACATTTTGGAGGTCTAAGAATCAACTAGTATGAAAGGTCATGATTCTACAACATGTCGAAGACCGAAGGCTCATTCGAGGTGGAAAGTCATGATCCCATGATATTTTGAGAGGTGAAGACTCAACCAATGTGGAAAGTCATGATCCTACGACATTTTGAGAGGCGAAGACTCAACCAAGGTGGAAAGTTACAATCCCATAATATTTTGAGAGGCGAAGACTCGACCAAGGTGGAAAGTTGTGATTCCATAACATTTTGAGAGGTGAAGACTCAAAAAAAGTAGAAAGTCATGATTCCATGATATTTTGAGAAGCAAAGATCCAGCCAAGGTGGAAAGTCGTGATTTCATGATATTTTGAGAGGTGAAGATCCATCCAAGATGGAAAGTCATGATTTCATGACAATTTGAAGACCAGGTGGACCATGACATCCAAAGAAGTTAAGAAAGATCACCTTTTAACAAGAAGATCTCAAACCACTTTTGGTTAAGGATTCCATACTTTCCCAAAAAATTTTGAACAAAAATGAGCCTACGGGTATGATGTTGTAACAAATTTTAGTTTTTTCTATTATGTAAAACTCTTATATATAGAATAAGTGACCAAAGCAAATGGTCGGCTCTTAGGTGTTTACAAGGCTATGTACACAGACATTTGAAAAGCTTAATAAATATTATCCATTATGGGCGAGTCCCTCTCCCTCAAGGTCGAGTGCTTTTATGATGTTCGAGTCGATTCTCTTATATACGTATTAACAACGAGCTCAAGGAGCCCCGGCAATAAATCCCTCCTCTCTATTTTAAGGATCTTAAGAGTTTTCAATTGATAAGCGAGTGCTTCAAGGCTCTTAAAAGCTCTCCTCTTTTCCATTTTAAAAGGGGCGGGGCCTCTCCATTTTTTAAAATAAAGAGGGCCCCTTTTTAAAATCAGAGAGCCCTCTCCCTTCTCAAGGCCCGTATACCTCTCCAATCAATACACTTCCGTACGTCCGAAAGACAGGGATTTAGAATCGGACCTTCTGAATGACAGAGGGGGAGCCAGAATCAGACGATCTATCCTAAATCAGCTGATCCCTTAAAAGAGGGGGTTAGACTGCCTACTAAACTAAAGGGGATGGGAGCATTCCCTCTATTTCGAGAGAATTCCCGGTTTATAAGGTAGGGTTCTTTAAGGTAGGGTTCTTTTCTTTGCTTTTCTGAAAGCGATTCCCTTCCCAAACCCAAACCCAAATGTATGCTTTTATTTTCTTTTCTGAAAGGCCCGGCAAGGGAAAAGGGCTCTGGCAAGGGATGCGCTTTTCTTGGCATGCGCTTTTCTCGGCAGGGGCAAGGGCAAGGGCCTTCTCAAAGGGCTCTTTTCTTGGCTTTTAAAATATCTCTGAAAGGCAGGTGGAGGGCTTTTAAAAGGCAAGGGCTTCTCTTTGGCAAGGGCTTCTCTTTGCTTTTCTTTTCAGCAGGGAGGGTTAGAGTTCGGAAGGGAGGGCGGGAAATCTCTTTAAAATATCTCTTTTCCGGGAAATCTCTCTCTTCTTGAAATCTCTCTCTTCTGGGCGGCCCCCTCTTCTAAAGGCTCGGCCTTCACTCCGGCCTCTCTATTTTTAATGGCTATTCGGTGCAATCC
Organism: Wollemia nobilis; assembly: GCA_028583015.1. Taxonomy (NCBI): domain Eukaryota; kingdom Viridiplantae; phylum Streptophyta; class Pinopsida; order Araucariales; family Araucariaceae; genus Wollemia; species Wollemia nobilis. The sequence continues at coordinate 7,691,475 of JAQPPZ010002512.1, forward strand.
AATCCTTGCCTTGTAGGGAGGGGTTGAGGCGGATAATTCGAATAAACGCCGATTCAAAAGTGCAATCAAATCCAAAAATAGCAAGAAAAAGGGTTTCCGTTCAATTTCCCGGGGTTTCTGACTTTTGGCAACTTGAATGATCGAGCCACTTAATAGGAGTGGAAATAGCTCGAGTCACTTTTCCAGCTATGTCCAACAGACTCAACCGTTGATAAGGGGATTGAAACTCTCCTTCTTATTTTCTCGTTGACGCCAACGTCTATTATATACGTGGAAACAACCTGATCATTAGTGTAGCCTATTCATGAGTTATAGATTCTTGAACTAAGAAGCAAGGGGGAAGATCGAGCATTATCACATTTTCTCAGGTTCGCCCCCCACTGAAATCAATAATCAACAAAGGCAACTAACCACTGCTAATACTAGATCTCATAGTTTGATACTTGCTCTAGGGCTAGAGGAGCCTGGTTGGGGAAGGTTCATTTCATAACCAATCAAAGGCCACTGAGAGGGAGTTAACACCCGGGAAGTGGTTAACAGAGGCCACTGGAATAAGGGTTTCATTGTAGAACGCCAATCGAAGGGGAGATATAGAAGCTTATTTACTGGTCTCCCCCGAACAAAGGTTCATTTACTGGTATGCTCCCTACCAAAGAACTCTCTATTAGCAGTAAGCAATCCCTTTCTATTGGCTGGGGCAGTCAACCCGTTGTCCCTCCTTTTATGGAGCAGCACGAGAAATACCTATTTTGGGGGAAGGGCTACCGGGGAGAAATATAGGAATTGGAGGGGAATAACACTTATTCCCTCTTCTTCGATAAACAAAGCCCATCGAAATCATAGTTTCTCGACCGGGATGACCTAATCTTCCCTTCCGAGCTAGAATCGGAATAGTAACTTTTCCAGGCAATCCCTCTCTATTAAATTAAAGGCAATCCCTCTTAAAGGCAATCCCTCTCTATGCAATCCCTCTCTATGCAATCCCTCTCTATGCAATCCCTCTCTATTAAAGGCAATCCCTCTCTATGCAATCCCTCTTTATGCAATCCCTCTCTATGCAAAAAGGCAATCCCTCTCTATTAAATTAAAGGCAATCCCTCTCTATTAATAGAGAGGGATTGCCTTTAATAGAGAGGGCCGTAGAGGCCGATAGAGTTCTTCAGTTCTATTTGAAAGCGCTGTTCTTCAGTTCTATTTGAAAGCGGTAGAGGCGAAAGCGGTAGAGGCGAAAGCGGTAGAGTTCCGTTCTTAAGTTCTATTTGAAAGCGGTAGAGGCTTTTCCGTTCTTAAGTTCTATTTGATTATTGGTGTTTCAAATCAAGTATGTATGTGTTGTCTATTGCTAATATAAATCTAAGTTGAATGTAACCTGCGTTAATTCTTAATCTGGATTTTTGCATTAAACGTTCAGTTAGATCTACAATTTACTTCATGGATAAGCTATGTTTAAGTAAGATATTCACCAAGGGTTTTAGTTTCTATGTTTTGGTTTTGTTATGCTTCTCTGCAAAAGGTTGTGGTAGTTGCTCTTGCTGTTGCTTAATCTGTACCATTTTAACTCTCTAGCCATAGCTATATTTCCCTCTCTTTATGCATTCTCTCTCTCTCTTCCTTTTCCTAAAAGAAGCAAAGGAACCAACCTCCTCTAGAGATTGAACTAGGTAGACTCTATTCTGACCTGGTCTTTCAATGTTGGCAAAGTCTTGGGAGCAAACGTAACCAAAGGTAGATTTTGCTCCAATAGTTTTTGGCATACCCGGTGGGACACAAATCCCACATAGTATACAGATCAAAGCCATGGTGAATAGCTTTGCCTTGTCAATCTTTTAAAAATCACCTGGTGACTCTGCACTAGAAAATAACCTTAGAAAAATCCTTACCCAGCTTTTGGTCATGAACCATTTTTCATGATAACCAGATCTAAAGCTAAAAATTTAGAAGAACCCATAGAGTTCTTCGAACTGCACCTTGGTAGCCTCTGAGCTAACCCTATTTTGGTTGCTAGAACAACTTTCACTTACATCAACAATTCAAGACATGCTAATTCTTCCCCTATAGCCCTCCCTAGCACTGTTGCTAGCGAAACCTTAGCTCCAGTTACCTACACAACCACAATGGCCAGAAATCTACCGATTCTGCCCTATCCCACATGGAACCATACAGGCCCCTTGAACCTGGTAGCTCAACATCCGATCCCTGTAGTAGCCCTAAAAGCTCTACCCCAGTATGACGATACTGGAAAGATGACTTATGAACATTGTCTAGATGTAGCTGCACTGGCCCCTATACATAATATCCAGGAAGAGGATGTTATGATAAGATTGTTGGTCATTTCTTTGAAAGGGAAGATGCTCTATTGGTACAGAGCCCTTGAAAATTAGACCATATCTACATGGGCCCAACTTGCTGGGAAATTAGTGGAAGAATTCAATGAGTAGATAGATCCTTTCTCCCTGTTGAATCAGTTCACTATTATTCAAAAACACCCACAAGAAGAGATCGTAGATTTCAATATCAGATTTAGTAGGACTTGGCTAAGAGTACCTGATGGTCTGAGACCAACACATGAACAAGCAATGTATTATTATTTGAGAGCTTTCAACTCAGATATAAGTATGGCAATTAGATAGTCTCATGTACACACCTTCCCTGAGATTTATCAGGAAGCACAGAAGGCAGAAAAGGACCTGATTGCTATTGGTAGATTTCCACCTAAAACAATGATGCCCATATTCCTAGATCTACCCCAAGCATCAAGTACTACTTTCCCAACTAATTCTAGTCTTCCCAAATGGACTGGACAACCTAACATTCCATTAATACAAGCTCCCCCTATGCTTCCAATGCTCCCCCCTATTCCTGCAATCCCCACGGCTATGGTCCCATCAACTCTAGATCCTCAACTGGTAGTTCTGCAAGATCTGCAAGCTTCTTATAAGACTCTAGAAAATAAATTCATATCCATGGAACGTAGAGAAGCAGAGAGAAATTCCTAGCCAAGGAGGTTCCCACAAGTGACTAGAGACCAAGCTTCTACGAGTGGTAGGAACTATGATAAATCTAGCATGGTTTATGCCAATGAAGATAGTGAGCCTGGTAATGCTTCGGTAGAATCAATTTTTTGGTGTTCCACATGCAATGACCCTCATGGTGAGACTTCTTGCATGATTCATCAACATCAAATACAAAAGGTAGCCATGGAGAAGGTCGAAAGAAGCCTAAAAGGTCAGGTTAATATGATCAGGGAAGAGAATCAAAATTTCATGATGCCTTCTGTGGAACAAGTAGCTATTCTTACTAGGTCAGGAAAGAAACCTTTACAGGTTGATCCCCAAGATCTCAACCCCTTGAAAGTACCTTCACCTATAAGGAACCCTATTGAGAAAAGGACTTCTTATGAAAAATCTCCCCCGAGTTCAAGCTAGAAAGATGCAAAAACTCGCAAGGAAGCACCATGGTAGAAAGAAACCGAAACACAAGAACAAGCCAGGGATAAATTGAGATACCCCTCACTTACTAAATGTCAAAGGATTGATGCTACTCAGGGGTATAGAAACAAGTATGATACAATAGTAAAGGAAAAGAGTGTTGAACCCCTCCCTTTTAACATAGTTGAGGAAATGAAGAAAACTCCCTCTAAGGCAACTATGTATGAAGCTCTACAGCTTCCAGGATAGATTGACTTGCTGCAGGAATACTTGAGGTCTATGAAAAATAAGAACAAGACCCCAACTCAGATGGATTCTGCACAAGCTAGTCTGACATCCACTTTGGGAAAAAATAGACCCCCCCTTTTACTTGTCTCTCCAAATGGAAGGGTGGGTTGTTCACAACTGCATGATAGACTCTAGAGCTGCAACCACTATGATGCCCAAAGCAGTATGTGACATCATGGGCATGGAATATACAAGAAGCAGTCATGGCATCTTACAGCTAGATGGGACCCCCATAAAAATGGTAGGGGTAATCAAAGATATCCCGATAGTACTCCATAGGCTACCCTAGCTCACAGTCATACAAGAAGTGGTAGTAGTGGACTTAGAGCCCTATTTTGGTATGTGTCTTTCCAGGGAGTTCATAACTAAAATAGGAGGATATTTGTCATTAGATTTTTCACATCTGGAAATCCCATTCAAGGGTAAAAGGGTGAAAATATTCAATGAGAAACCATCAACTTTCCATATCGAAAGACTTGAAGATGAAAATAAATAATCCACCATAGTGAACATGATGACAGAGGAACTAGAAGACCTAAACTTGATGGAAGAAGCTCTAAATGTATTACAAGAAGAAGACCAGTTCTCCCTCCAAGATTTCAATGCCATGATCGAGACTGACATTGGGAGTTACACAATTTTGAAACCTGAAAAAAGTAATCCCATTTCTCCCCCTTTGGTGAACCAACCCACTGATCAGCTATGGAAGCTTTTCTTCGATGGGGCCAGATGTAAAAATGGAGTTGGAGTTGGTATTGTCCTAATCTCTCCAATAGGTGAGGAAAAGGTTTTTTCTTACCGATTAACCTGGAGTTGCACTAACAATGTAATAGAGTATGAAGCACTCTGTTTGGGCCTCAAAAAGGCTAAAAATATGGGCATCAAGCAACTACAGATCTTCGATGACTCTGAGTTGATAGTGAATCAGGTTACTAAAAAATGTGTAAGCAAACAACATTATCTTAAGGCTTACCAAAATAAAGTTTGGGATCTACTAGAATCCTTTGAATCTCTGAACATAAAGGTAATTCCCAGAGAGAAAAATACACATGCAGATTTGTTGGCTTCAGTAGGGGCTAACTTCTGCCCTATAAGCAATGTCATCCAAAAGTCAAAAATAGTCAGACTGATCTACAGACCTTCTGTACTAGACAGGGATACCTTCTGGCAAGTTTTCGAGAATGATCAACAAATAGTGGATTTCCTCATCCATGAGATGAATTGCTCTAATAATAGGATGGTTGAGGATGAAGAAGATGTGAACATCATCCAGTTGAAAAACAACCATATCCCAAAAGGGTTGGTTACCCTGGAGAGCCTCTTTGATAATAATGATAGGTTGACTGGTCACAAAATGAAAGTCGACAAACATAGATACAAGGAAACTCAAATGGAGCCTGACAAAGCCATCAAATTAGGAGTGAACACTACGGAAGTAGAAATGGAGGAAATCAGGGAATTATGTAAGGAATTCCTCGACATTATTGCCTGGACCTACGAAGACCTGAAAGTCTACTCCAAGGAGACAATCCAACACATGATTGAGCTCGAGGAAGGCGCAAAGCCATTTCGGCAAAAGCAACGACTAGTAAATCCCAAAATCAAAGCCTTAATGAAGCAAGAGCTGCTAAAATTACTCGAAGCTAAAATCATTTACCCAATCAAGCATTCGACATGGGTTGCTAACTTGGTCCCGGTTAGAAAAAAGAATGGAGACATCAAGTTGTGCATCGAATTTCATAATTTGAACAAGGCTTCACTAAAGGACCATTACCCTCTCCCACAGATAGATCAAATCCTACACATAGTAGTGGGAGTAGAAAGGTTCTCACTCCTAGATGGTTTCTCTGGGTATAATCAGGTATGGGTCAAATATGAAGATCAATTCAAGACCACATTTACAACCAAATGGGGAATGTTTGCTTACCAAAGAATGCCCTTCGGGTTATCCAACGTTGGAGCAACTTTTCAAAGAGCTATGGATGTGGCTTTTGGAGAACTTGTCAATAAAATAATAGTGATATACCTAGATGACATGACAATGTTCTCTCACCACAAAGGAGATCACATAGCACACCTCAGAAGTGTGTTCGAGAAATGTAGAGAGTTTGGCATCTCCATAAACCCCAGAAAATCTATCTTCGTTGTGGAAGGACTCCTGCTCGGCCATGTTGTCTCTAAGTCTGGTCTAGCTATAGACCCTAATAGGGTGAAAGCACTATTAGATCTTCCCCTCCCCCCTAATAAGAAGGGCTTGCAGTCATTTTTTAGTCAGATCAACTTTGTGCACAAATTCATAGCTGATTTTATGCAAATCATCAAGCCTATGATAGAACTATTAAAAAAGGATGATGTGTTCAAATGGACAGACACGAGAAAGCAAGCCTTCCAACAGATCAAAGAACAAATAGCTCAAGCTCCCATCCTAGTGAACCTAGACTACTCTAGAGACTTCATCTTATATGCTATAGGTGAGCAAGGGAGCTATGCTACAGTGCTCACACAGAAAGGAACTGACAATGAAGAAAGACCCATAGCTTTTCTAAGTCAGACTATGCAAGAACATGAAGAAAAATATAACTTCATTGAGAAGCAGATCTATGCAATAATGAAATATTTAAAAAAGTTTAGGTATTTCTTATCACAGAGTAAGATTATCATCTATACAATCCACCCTGATGTATGAAGCTTCATCATACAAGGGGAGCTCGATGATACAAGAGCTGGTTGGGTGACTAAAATACAAGAATACGACATGGAGATACACCCAACCAAGTTGGTAAGAGGTAGAGCACTATGCCAAGAGCTCGCCAAGCAAGCTGCAATAGGTTATATAGCTTGCCATACTCAAGAAGCAGCAGCAGATGAAGATCAACCTACAGAACAGCTTGACTGGGTAGATGAGTTGATCAAATATTTCCAAACTGGGAAATGTCCAGTCCACCTGAATGCTTCACAAAGAAGATGGTACAGGATCCAAGCCCTGAAATACACCTTGCTCCTTGAAGGGCTATACTGAAAAAATTTGGACAGAGTGTTGCTCCGATGTGTAAATGAAAAATAGAAGCAGAGGATCCTGGAGGAATTCCATGATGGCTCATCTAGAGGGCACTATTTAGGAAGGACCACTACCTTAAAAATCATCATAAATGGCTTCTACTGGCCAACTATTTTCATAGAAACCTTTAGAATAACAAGGAGATGCGAAGAATGCTAGAGATATGTTGGACGAAATAGGAATGCATCGATGCCCCTGAAGCCCATACAAGTCGAAGAACCTTTTCAGCAATGGGGGTTAGATTTTATGGGAATAATAGAGCCCAACTCATCCACTGGACATAAATACATTCTGATGGCTATCGATTACTTCACAAAGTGGGCAGAAGCAATACCTACCAAGAAGGTAGACCAAGAGGTGGTGATGGAATTTGTGGAAAGTCTGATCACAAGATTTGGCATCCCCGATGCATTAGTCATAGAAAATGGCTCATCCTTCATAGGTGCCAAAATGATTGACTTCACATGCAAATATGAGATCTACTTGAAGACATCCTTGAACTATTATCCTCAGGGGAATGGACTAGCCGAGTCCACAAACAAAAACCTGCTCAAGATTCTGAAGCAAACTTTGAAAGATAATAAGAGGAGTTGGCACTCTCTGATAAATCAAGTGCTCTGGGCTGATAGAATCACCATAAAAAAGTCCATCAAAACATCCCCCTACTCTCTAGTCTATGACAAAGAAGCAGTTCTACCGATACACATAGAAATACCAACCCTGAAGCTGCTCAATCAAACTAGTACTGAAGAGGCAGAACCTATGGAGAATAGGCTGATCCAACTCCTACAGTTAGAAGAATAGAAGGAACAAGCCTACAATCACTACCAAAAGCATACAACTACCACAAAGGGATGGTTCGATAAAAAGACTACCCTAAGGAAATTTAAGGTAGGAGACTTAGTCCTCAGATGGAATGAGAAGAAGTCTAAACCTGGAAATCATGATAAATTTGATGCATTCTAGGAAGGCCCTTTCAAAATAATAGAAGAGAAGCAACACAACTCCTTCCAACTGAGAGATGAATAGGGCTAGGTTCAACCTATCCCTGTCAATGGCTTCCATCTAAAGTTGTACTACAAGTAACCGGTTTTCCCCCACCTTGTATGTATTTTATGTAAATATCTACTTTCTTTCAAGCTTCAAGTAAAATATCATGGTTCGCTTACTCAGTAAACCTTTAACAACCCTTCTAATCGTTCAACTTTTCACAACCCTTCAAGGTAAAATATCATGATCATGACTTTTCAGCAATCAAAGGCCCCTTCCATGTAAAATGTCATGATTTCACAACTTTTGGATATCCGCTTCAAGGTAAAATATCATGATGACATAACTTTTTGGCACTCAAAGGCCCCTTCCAGGTAAAATGTCATAGTTTCATGACTTTTGGGCAGCTGATGGTCACTTCAAGGTAAAATGTCATGATGGCATGACTTCTCAGCAATCAAAGGCCCCTTTCAGAGCAACCAAGAACTTTTGGTGGGAAAAGTAGTTTTCTTAGTTTTTTAAAAGGTCCCACCCTTTAAGGTACCATCATACCCTCTAATTGGCCAATAATAGAGGTGACATCATCTATTGGCCCAAGACAATAATGAAATGATGTCATTGGCTTAACGGTAGTACATGGTGGGTGTTTTCTTAATGAGGCACATGAACCAAAGCACCCAAAAACATTCAAATTTAGCATAGAGATGTGTGCCACCCACCACAATTATTCCACATCATCTTGGTAGTTATTGCATGTAGCCTTGGCATGCACATGCATAATCGATTACATCACAAAAGGCTTTTCATCACCCTCGTCATCTCTTGCATTCTTTCCATTTTGCTCATCGTATTCCCTGCTCTCCCAACAAGTTTTACAACTCTATGCTAAGTGTGTTCAAGTGGGTTTCATTATAGAAAATAGCAATCAACCATGATGGCCACACCTCCAGCCTCTTCCTCCAAGGGAAAATGAACATCATCTAAAAGAGAAATCAGCTTCATGGACCCTGATAGCCACATCACTAATACAAGGCTGACATGGAAGGACCCAGGATAAATCAGGAAAGATATAACAGCTAGAATGGCCATAAACGTCTCCCCATCGAGTCAGAGCACTTTTCCTTACCACTCCCTACTCTACTGGTACATCTACCCTCAGGTTCACCCCTATCCCGAGTTGATCAAGGCCATGGTAGAATTCTATGATGCCAAAAATAGGATAGTGAGAAATTCCAAGAATGAGGTCATCTTCACATTGGACACAGATTCAATTAGGGCTACCTTTGCCCATGGTAGGAAGCCTACAGTCCCTCCCATTCAGCTAGACCCTGCTAATTCTATAAAATATTACACCAATGCAAAAAACATTTGACTATTTTTGCAAGAACATCTATCAGACTCTATTCCTGAGGGAGCTGTGCCGAAATCCCCAATTCCCTTGGATAAATTCAAAAATAAGGAGCTCTTTTCCATGTTGGCAATGGTGGTAGGATTGGAAATGGATACACAGGTCTACGGGTGGTAGATTGCAATAGCACAGTGCATTTCCATCCCAAATTTCTATGATGCATCCCATGTAAACCCAAGCAGAGTGCCAATATTCTTTGACTGGATCGAATACCTAGCCCAGCAACTGCACGTAGGACTTTTCAAACTATAGAAAGATATCCTGGATACCTTCAGGTTCTCCTCCTACCTGGTATGGATTTTCTTCTATTTTTAGGCAAAAATCTTAGATTTTATCCCTACCACACAAGTAGATCCAAAGGGAAATCTCTTGCCTGTATGTGAATGGACGTCGCTTCTTTCGAATGCGGGTTCATATTATCATTTTAATATGGAATTCTTAGGCCCCACTTTAAAAATTATGTATGGTGCCATGCCAAGAATTCCTAAGAAGATGTGAGATACCCTAAGGCACCCCCATGCAGAAGAGGGGGACTGGTTTGTTTTAACATAGGGAGTAGTCATCAGACTCTATGGCTTCACAGGGAAGCCTTTCTTGTTGCCATATTTCATTACCAAGTGGTTATTTGCCCTAGAATACGTGAGGTAGATAGAATTCATTAACAACAAATATGGCATAGGTGCACATTTGACAGGCACTTGCCTCATGCCCTTTCAATTCGAGGGAGTAACAGTGTCAAAAAAGGGGGATAATGAAAAAATTGCTCGAGTTCTAAGGAGTTTGAAATTAATAGAGCTACCCCAAAAATAGAAGTACAAACCTAAATACAAGTTCACCCAGAGGCAAGCCACCCTCAATAAAGCCCCTTTTAAGAAATTCCATTTATCTGATAGAAAAATTGATAAGCAGGGTAGGAATAATGATGAAGACCAACCATTAGAATGGCATGTTGAGAAAATGCAACCACTTCCCCCATGGCATGATTTCTATCTGCACTTATCAGATTGGTGCCCTGAGGTAAACCCAACCCACAAGTTAAGCAACAAGAAAATTGAAAGCGCCAAGAAGAGAGGAGAAGGTTGGGATCATGCCAAAATATTAGCTTGGTGGCAAATGTGATGCCACATACAGACCTTCTCTAGGTATGGGACAAAAATAGACAAAGAATTCTCTAAGAAGTATGATGAGCATCATGAAAACTGGTCTGAGATATTAGCAGATAAGGTTCCTTTGGGAATCAATGGCATTCCCCTCAAACAGATTGAAGGTGGTACTAAAAAGGACAAGGGGAAGCAAATCACTATCGAACAGACAGAAGTACCTAAGAGGAAGCATCATAATTTCATTCCCCCTTATGGATCAGATACAAAATCTGAGGATAGCACTCAGCTAGATCATAGGAGGCAAAGAGCAGAATCAAGAAAAAGAAAAGTAGAATTGGAGAAGGGAGGAGACAAAAAGAAAAGGAAAAGAGAAGAAACACCCTCTAAAAAATTAGAAGAAAATGAAGAATCAAAAGTTGCTGAAGAATCAGAGGAACACGAAGAATCGGGAGATAAGGGAGAAATGGAGTACCAGGAAGGAACAGGGGAAAGCTCTGAGCAAACTCTCAAGCATCAGGAGACAGGTGAACAAATGGTCAAAATAGAAAAAGGAGCTCCCTCAAAAGAAACCCCTAGAGTGGAACAGACCCTAAAAGTAACAATAGATGTTGATGACTCGGTGCTGAAGCAGATCGCAGAAGCTTACACCAAAAAATCATAAGGGACTAGTGACTCCATTCCATGGAAGGACTCAGGTATGTCTCTCATTGATCTCACTACTTCTTCCTCTCCTCATTCCCAAAAAAATTCCCCTTCCCATTCTAAGCATCAAGGCAATCCTTCTCCTCCACCATCTCACCAACCTCCACCATCACCATCACATTCTCGCCAGCCTCCACCATCACCACCATCAACTCAGCAAACTCCACCAACATCCTCCTCTACCCCTATAGGTTCCCCTAATGAGAATTTAAGTATGGAGGCCCCTCTAGCCACCACTCCTTTCCCTTACTCCACCAACCTGCTAAGCTTTCAAGCTATGAAGACTGCTTCTCCCACCAAACAACCCTATGGTTGCTAAGTTCAAAAATTTGAAAAAGGCCACCCTGAATGCTGCTACATGGCTGAAGTCATGGAGCTCCAAAATTTCTAATGATATAGCTCACATTAGAGAAGGGTCAATTTTGGATCCTATCAACATGCAATGTTCCACCATGAAGATGACCCCACTTGTACAAAATCTAGAGAAAGATATGACCCTGGAGGACTATCAAGCGGAGGTAACAATGGAAGACATCACTCAACTACCAATGGATGATGAGTGGGGCAAGGCCTAGACTCACATGGGAACCATTTATCTAAGTGTTGAGTATTACAAAGAAAAGTACTCCTGGGTCGAGCAAGCAAGAAAGCGGTTAGAAGAAGCCCTACATCAACAAAAAGCAACAGAGAAGGCTTTGAAAAATGAAGCCAAGAAATGGAAGCAGATGTTCGATGAGGCAACCCCCTTCAAGGAGAAAGTAGCAAAGGCTGAAGAGTAGATTCAAATGTTACAACAATAGGTCGAGGACCTAAAAAAATAGCTATCTGATAGTGCCAATAAAGCCAGTGGGCTATCCAAAGAAAAAGCAAGGGAGGTCAGAATGAACCTGCTTAAAAATATTAGTGTGATAACTCCAAAGGCTAGGCCCACAGTCTCCTATCTTCTCAAGATCAAAGAAACGTTGGGCCAAGTAGAAGATGAATTAGAAGCATCAGTTAAGCTCTTGGCAACAAGGCTGTCAGCAGCCAACAAAATTCAAGCTCTGGTAGATAGCACACAAGCCATAATCGGATACAGAGTAGGAGATAAAAATTGATCTCAGGCCAAAATAGTTGCCAAAAATTTCTTCAAAAGGCACAAGCTGGTGACCAAATGTGCCAAACTCATACAAGAGCTCAAATCAGAGGTGAAAGCAATTCTAAAACATGTAAGCATAGCTAAAAATTATGGCATGCCAAGATTCTAGGACAAAGATTCAAATCTCCTAACAGAAGATGAATTAAAATCTGCCTGGAAAAAATTTATAGAGGATGAATAAAAAATTGATAGCTAGGAAGAGCCTATTCAAGAAGACCCAATTTTCAGCATGGTCCAAGATATTACCTAGATGAACGCTTGCCTACATGAGCTGAGTATGAAATCAAAAGCTTTATCATATGATAAGGTGGAGGAATTGGAATATCTGTATAGCACTTTCAAAGAAAAAGTAGATACCGATGAGGAAACCTAGAGGAAAGCCTGTACCACCTATAATGAAGTAGTAAGAGAAAAGGACAAGAGGAAAAGGCCAAGAAAACTTTTTCAAGTAGTGCAGCAGCTCCCAACCAAGGTGAAGCCAAAAAATCCATCGAGGAAGATACTCCAAGAGAATGAATGCTCCCAAAGCAGGAAAATTTTTGTACTTGGTATCATTCCCCTTCTTTCCCTTTTTTGTTTTAGGTTGTTTTTGTTGACTCCATTCCCCAATGGATAAAGGCTCTAGGTTCTGACATTCTGCTAATAGAATTACCCTAGGAGGCACCAAGAATGTTGGTCAAAATGACCACACTTAGGGAAATAAGGAGCAATCTTCCCAAAATTTTGCTAAGTATGGAAAGGTCATGATTCCATGATATTTTGGAGGTCTAAGACTCAAATAATGTGAAAGGTCATGATTCCATGATATTTTGGAGGTCTAAGACTCAACTAAAAAGGTCATGATTCCATGACATTTTAGCGAAGGTAAAGTCATGATTCCAACATTTTGAGAGGAAAAGACTCAGCCAAGGTGAAAAGTCATGATCCCATGACATTTTGAGAGGCGAAGACTCAACCAAGGTAGAAAGTCATGATTCCATAACATTTTGAGAGGTGAAGACTCAGCCAAGGTGGAAAGTCATGATTCCATGATATTTTGAGAGGTGACTCACCAAGAGAAAGTCATGATTCCAGATATTTTGAGAGGGAAAACCCAACCAAGGTGGAAAGTCATGATTCCATGACATTTTGGGAGGCAAATACCCAGCCAAGATGGAAAGTCATGATTCCATGATATTTTGAAGACCAGGTGGACCATGACGTCCAAAGAAGTTAAGAAAGATCACCTTTAACAAGAAGATCTCAAACCACTTTCGGTTAAGGATTCCATACTTCCCCAACAACTTTTGAACCAGAATGAGCCTACGGGCATGATGTTGTAACAACTTTTAGTTTGTTCTGTTATGTAAAACTCTTATATATAGAATGAGTGACCAAAGCAAATGGTTGGCTCTTAGGCGTTTACAAGGCTATGTACATAGACATCTAAAAAGCTTAATAAAGATCATCCATTCTGGTTCTTGGCTCATTGGTGTTTCAAATCAAGTATGTATGTGTTGTCTATTGCTAATATAAATCTAAGTTGAATGTAACCTGCATTAATTCTTAATCTAGATTTCTGCATTAAACATTTAGTTAGATCTACAATTTACTTCACGGATAAGTTGTGTTTAAGTAAGATATTCACCAGGGGTTTTAGTTTCTATGTTTTGGTTCTGTTATGCTTCTCTACAAAAGGTTGTGGTAGTTGCTCTTGTTGTTGCTTAATCTGTACCATTTTAACTCTCTAGCCATAGCTATATTTCCCTCTCTTTATGCATTTCTCTCTCTCTCCCTTTTCCTAAAATAAGCAAAGGAACCAACCTCCTCTGGAGATTGAACCAGGTAGACTCTGTTCTGACCTGGTCTTTCAATGTTGGCAAAGTCTTGGGTGCAAACGTAACCAAAGGCAGATTTTGCTCCAATATAGTTAGAAACATCGTCATAAACATAGTTTGGCATATAAGAAAGGCCTCATTGTAATACAGATATAGAGTCGGGGGACATAGTCAGATAGTGTAGCTTAGAGCATAGTATAGTTCTATGTAGATCACCATCCATTGGTGATGGGTGCAATGTAGTTCAGTAGCTTTATTAATGGAGTGTTCATTTCCTCCATAGCTACATTGTATTCTTTTATGTCATTTCTATTTACAACATATTTCAGTCATCTAGCAGATTTACTTTCTTTCATATTATTCTGCATCTTGTGATTGCTATCTCCCTAGTGCTCATTACATCAAAAGCTAATAGTGGTATCAGAGCCATGGTAGATCTAGCCATAGTAGGTCAATAGGAAAACCACCATTATTATTGAGCCTAAGTTTTTTGTCAACCTGATGCATTGCTAGACCAACCATTATCAAAAACTCTCAGAAGAGTCTAGGTGGTAGAATTAGGGAGAGCCCAAGTGAGGACTGAAAGAAATATTAGTTCTAAAAATACTGAGATTACATTTGACTAGAGTCTTTTCCACAGAGTTGCAAGAAAAACTCGTGAAGACTAGGACTCAACATTCAATCCACTAGATTGATAAATCATCTAGTGAAGATCATCCAAGATATCTAGAATTTGCTAACTATTACCTAAAGTTTCTTTTGTTGTAGAAAATTAATTCTCAGAGGATTGGGACTCCTCCTACAACAGAAATCTAGGAGACTCCAACTTCGTTGCCTAAAGGTCTGCCTTCATAGTGTAGCAAGTTCCTTGTGCAAGAGAAGAATACTGTAGAAGAAGACTTATGGTGAAGAGTCATGGTGAAGTCAGGAGACTGAAGATCTCCATTACTGGATTGAAGAACTTCACAGTTGAAGAATAGGCCATAGAAGCCTTGATACAAAAAAGGCCATAGAAGCCTTGAAGAAAAGGCCATAGAAGCCTTGAAGAAGAAGCCATAGAAGTCTTGATACTAAAAACCATAAAGCCTTGATACACTAAAGGCCACTTTCACCAAAAGCCTTGATACTGAAAAGGCCATAGAAGCCTAGATACTAAAAAAGGCTCCAGAAGCCTTGATCCTAAAGAAGAATTCGAAAAGAATATCTGATTCAGAAGTAGATTAAGATTTTAGTACTAATATTTTTGTTGTAGGGAAAGAAGATTCAGTGAGTTGGGAAACTTCCTACAAGAAAGTTAGGAAGAGTATCTTCTTTAGAATCAACTCAACACCTAAAGCAAAAATGAAGAGATCAAGAGAAGATCTCATTGAAGAACTTCCAGTATTGGAAGAAGAAGGACTAGGAGAGTCCTACTCACATTCAAAAGTAGAGAAATCAGAGATCCAGAAGAAGATCTCACCACCAACACTTCCAAGAGTAGAAGGTTGAAGAGAAGGTCTCAAGGAAGACCAACAAAATCTACAAGATCAAAGACCTTGGGAAGGTCTCAATGAGCATCCAATAAAAGGCTAGGAGAGCCTTACTGAAGAAATCATCAAAGGAGAACTCACTAGAGAAATCCACTACCAAGGAGAAGCCCTTGATAGTGAAGGACTTGGGACAATTATCACCATCCGACAACAAGCCCAAGAGAAGGAGAATTTGGCAAGGAGTGCCAAATCTAGAAGGGAATTTGCGCAAATCATAGAAGAAGAATTTGGCAAGGAGTGCCAAATCCTAGAAGAAGAATCTAGTGAAGACCTCAAGACATTCAGAATATTGAGAAGAAGATCCTACTTGAAGTCAGAATTTGACAAGAAGACTTGAAGACAGAAGAAGCTCACCAAATCTAGGAGATTTGAAGATTACCTCTCATAACAAGAAGGCACCACTTCAGAGACAAATACTTCTCCAAATCTATAATAGAAGGAGGAGACCACAAGAGGAGAACAAGCCACCAAATCTTAGGCTCATGAAAGAAATTTTGAGATCATATTTTGGTGAAGAAGGAGTTATTCAGGATAGTCTACAAAAAGCTGCAAGATCCTACTCGAAGTAGCAACTTGGTGATCTTAGACACCAAGATTCACATCCTCTACAAAAGTGGAAAAAGAACTATGAAAGCTTTAAAAAGGTAAGAAAATTTTGGTGCAAATAAACTTGTTAATTGGATTACTTATCAGATTTGTTATAGCACCTTAATTTAGATTAAAGTTGCAAGAAGAAGAAAAATTGGATTACAATCTTCAAAAAGTGCAAAAAGAGAAAAGTTATTTTTAAGGTTCATTTGCACATTAATTAGGAGTTGATTAGATTTTAGTATTACATCTATCAACTACCTATCATCTACTTTGGAAAAAGAAAAAGAAGACTAAGTCCTACAATATTGATTGTAGTGAAATTGCAGAATAATTATTGAAGGTTCATTTCAAATTATTCTTGATTAGTTGTAGTAAATTGATTAAGTGCATTATCTTGAGAGTTGATTGGAGTGATAAGGTGAAATTGTTAGTGCATTAAAAGTGAAATATTATTAGATTCATTTGCACTATTCTATTACTCTCAAAAGGATTAGTTTTGTGTACTTGAGAAGGGCACAAAATCTGATTTGAATCAAGTGTCTAAAGACACTATTAAAGCACAAAAATCTGCAATACATAGTGGCCAAGGGAAGCCACCAAAATAGGTTAGTACAATCCAAATAGCAACTAACTAAAGGCA
Source organism: Wollemia nobilis (assembly GCA_028583015.1). Classification (NCBI taxonomy): domain Eukaryota; kingdom Viridiplantae; phylum Streptophyta; class Pinopsida; order Araucariales; family Araucariaceae; genus Wollemia; species Wollemia nobilis. The sequence goes on from JAQPPZ010002512.1 coordinate 7,708,167, forward strand.
AAAAAATAAGCTTCAAATATTGAGACTTGGTGAGTCTCAAATCCAAAGCATTACAGGGTTAATTGCATGGTACAAAGGGCAGAAAATTACAGCTACAAAGAAGCTTCTATCTACATCATTAAGGGATTGGATTTATCATCAAAGTATCCAAGAAAAAAGGGTAAGGAGTCTAGCCAAAGAGACATCCTCAAAACCCCCATATTTGCATTCAAAAATCTGCTACAAAACCAGAATTTTAGACCTACAAAAGAGTGCAAGAAAAGGTGCAATAAAGAAGGTTTTATATACATATAAGGTTACATGGTATTGCACTTCTACAATACATTATACATAGGAAGAGAGCAGATTTGAAGGTGCCTCAAAAGGCACAATATCTATAGGGTAAGCCAACCAAGGAAGGTCGAACGTTAGCACTCTTCTTCCATAGCAAAAGGAGCCACTCAAAGGGCTCACTCTCCACATATCTTGGATGGATGAACCTACAAAATCAAAGCCCACATAAGGCTATTATCAAGCTACATTTACATAGACAAAAAGAGTGCTCATATACAAAGAGAAGGTATCAAAATCTACTTCTACCAACATGGGACAGACAACATAACAAGAGGCTATCTACACTACAAAGAAGCACATGAATCAACATATTGAAGGCATAGAAGACAAGGAGAAAAGGTGCTACATTCAAGGTCTTAAACTTGGAGAAGATCATCCACCAAAGGAAGCACCAAAATCACCATTCAAAGCTCCATAGCACCTCATCAATTCACCTGCAAAAGAAAATATTGCTTGTTGTCCAAGAAACAAAGCAAGCTAAGGAAAGGCATACGAAAGGAGTTATAATATTCTCCTTGGAAGCGTTATAGCAAAGGACTTCATGTAGAGAGCTTGAATGCCACTTGGCATAAACTTTCTAAGGTGCCATTTCATCTCTCAATGCTCAAGAAACCTCATGCAGGAGTTACAGGGAATATCAAGGAAGTGGTGACACTTGTTATCTTCCACAAGCCTCACACAAGTGCCCACATGAGTGCTCATACATTACAGAGTGACCAAGAAGTATTAAAGAAGGAAATTGGTACATTAAGAAAGGTGGAGCGCTCATACGTAATGGATGTGACACTTGTCACAAAGTTCAAGATCTTTCTTCCATAAAAAGGTGCTCAAGTCCAAAGTAGTCAAGCATAGGAAAGTGTAATCAAAGCATAGCAAAGTGCAGCGTGGAAGGAAGGAAGAGGAAGCATTAAAATCTCCTGGTCTTGAAGGTCAAACCTCTCCATATTTGCAGCACCTACGTTCTAACATTAAAGATAGGGAATTCCAAAGCATAAGCATTGTTTCTAGCACCAAAGGAGGACATTAAAGTGTTGTTATATTCAGCCGAAAAAGGCATCGAATAGTGTGGTGATACAACATTCAAAGGTAAGGTTTAAATCCCATTTATTATTACTTTCACTTTAGGGAGATATAAGGGTTATAAGCTAAGGTCAAATCTTAGATTTTGAAAGCAAAAACCATAAGGGATAACTTATCAAATTGAAATAATATTTGCAATTTAACCTAGGAGAAATAAGGAATTCTACTTGGGATTAAATTCTTTAATATTTTGCAAATATTATTAATTTTCTAATTTTCCAAATTTGGGAGTGATAAGGGTTACAACATCAAACTAGGTTATTGGAAATTAGAAACACTTGAATAAAATCCTAAGGGTTACAAAAGAGGTTATTAAGATTTTTTTGTTAAGGTTGGAAATTTATAATTTTCTTGTCTCAAAAATTTCTCAAAAGGGACAAAAGAAATCCAACATTAAAACCTCTTCAAAATTGAAAAGTGCTTAGTTCAATAGGAGTAATAAGGTGTTAGAAAAGTTGATTTTTGATCTTTACAAAAACTGTACAAAATCAACCAAAATTGAACTATACTTTACAAAAGCACTATATCATACTCCAAAATCATTAGGGAGTCATAAGGCATTCTACAAAACTTGATAATAATAATATCTATCAAATATTATCAAGTTGGGAAGATATAAGCTTTCTTCAAAACCTAAAATTAGGTGTTCATACTCTCATTACTAGGGAGACATAAGGAAGCCTACAAACCTAAGGATTAATAAAGGTTTTATCAAATCAAGCTTATATACTTCAATTAGGGATCAAATATCCTAATATAGGGAGCTATAAGAAAGACTACAATTCTATCTCATTTCTTCAAATTCAACCTCTTCAAATGGGTAAAGGAATGTCATACAATGAATGTAAAACTTGCTCCAACAGGAACCAGTTCACAAAACATGAACACATGTGGTATATTGACTCAGGAGCCAGTCATCATATGATAGGAAATATACAATGGTTTGACTGTCTTGAAGTTGCTAAAGGTTACAGACTAAGAATTGTAGACAACCAAACTTATCCTATACATGGATATGGATGTGTAACACCCAACAAATCATTTCCAAATCTTCTACTACAAAAAGTATTGTATGTTCCTGGATTAACATTCAATCTCATCTCAGTAAGCAAGCTAGTAGAAAACAACTATATGATTAACTTTGGATATATGGATGGGATCAATACATGTCTCATTATGAATCAAGATGGAATAAAAGCAACAGGTTCAATCCATGAAAATACATACATCCTAGACTCAATGGAAATCTCACAAGATATTGTGGTGTTTCAAAATGATACTAACATATTTACAGAGGAACAAGTTGAAGAAAATGAAGAACCAATACACCAAAAAGGCAAGCACAGAAGGATCAAAAACAAAAATATGAGAGGACAATTGCACCATGCCCTACTCATTCATCAACAATCAGAACCAAATGAAGATACTTGCAAAGAGAACTATAAAGGTGGTTGGATAGAAGATAAGGAAGATGAATCTGAACAAGCCAAAGATCATCCAATGAAAGAAGAATATTTAGCTTCAGCTACAACTTACTCTGCATCATATGAAGACACAGATTACCTGCTGAACCTGAATACAAAGAATGCAGAAGAAGAGTACAAATTTTAGGATGAAGAAGAAGAAGATCCATATTGAAGACTAAAGTCTTCAATACCCAAATAATGTAATACAAGGGGGTGTTAGAAATAGAGTATATTACATCATTTGGGTCATGTAAATGTATCTTCCAAGGTACATACTTAGGACATTAGATTACTTTAGGGGGAAGTTATCTAGTTACTTCATGCAATGTAATAAATGCACAAGTGTCAATGTGCAAGTTGTATATGTGCAAGTTGTCCCTTGCACAACTAGGTAGAGTGTTGGCCAAGGAACCTATTTTCCTATATAAGAAAGGCCTCATTGTAATACAAATATAGAGTTGGGGGACATAGTCAGATAGTGTAGCTTAGAGCATAGTACAGTTCTGTGTAGATCACCATCCATTGGTGATGGGTGCAATGTAGTTCAGTAGCTTTATTAATGGAGTGTTCATTTCCTCCATAGCTACATTGTATTCTTTTATGTCATTTCTATTTACAACATATTTTAGTCATCTAGCAAATTTACTTTCTTTCATATTATTCTGCATCTTGTGATTGCTATCTCCCAGTGCTCATTACATCAAAAGCTAACACAATAGTTATAAGTTGATGATATTAGATGGAATTTCATTACTTATTTTAGTGAATGGGTAAATTTGAGGCCCTTCTAAGCTTGAAAGATGAAAACTCCTATAAACATGAACATAGTTGTTTATTTATTTTCCCTTATTTTTTGAAGTCCATACTTTCATATTTTTATTTCTTCATATAAAATCATCATCATCATCATTATACCTTTGAACTAGAGTAAAAATACTAAAAAGGACACTTGGGCTCCTTTTTTTTCTCTTTGTTCCCCACAAGTATCCATTTAGTTGACATAAAGAGCAAAAATTAAGAAGATTTTTAAAATTTTTACTAAGTGACAAAGCAAGTGATTTGCTTGCAAGTCAATAAATCAATGACATAGAAGGATGATGCCAAGATGACATAGGTATGGTTGGTGGTAAGGGAGAAATATCTTTATAATCATAGATATCTACCACTAATTCTATGAAAACATAATTTATTGGTAAAATCTAATGATGTCTTACTCGAGTATTCAATGATCCTACACACTCACAAGAAAATTTTATCAAGGATGAAAACATTCAATTTTATAGCATAGATATAATCTAAGATCTAAGAATTTTTATTTTACATATTTAAAGAATTCTGGAAGAGAATGTAACTTTTTTTAGATGCCATTTTGATGCAGGAGCATCCGAGGGCAACAAAGCAATCGAGCATCAACCAAACTTTTTGTTGTTATTTTTTTCTAAGTGTTGCAAAGAAAAATATGTGTCGCGATATCGTGACACAAAAAGTGTCGCGATATCGCGACCAAAACAGGAGATAGAGAAACGACGGACAAAAGGTCGCGATATCGCGACATGTCATGAAATCGTGACCAAAGCAGGGGAAACAAAGGTGCAGAGGACCAAAGGTCATGAAATCGTGACCAAAGCAGGGAGCAAAGGCGCGGAAGACAAAAGGTCACGAAATCGTGACATGTCACGATTTCACGACCAAAGCAGGGAGCAAAGGCGCGAAAGACAAAAGGTCGCGAAATCGTGACATGTCACGATTTCGCGACCGGAGCAAGGAGAAAAGGCGCAGAGGGCCGAAGGTCACGAAATCGTGACATGTCATGATTTTGCAACCAAAACGGGAGAACGGAGGCCGACAGGAAAAACGGCACGATATCGCGACAGGTCGCGATATCGCGACCAAAACAGAGAGAGAAGGCTTGAAGGAGGAAATGTCGCGATATCGCGACATGTCGCGATATCGTGACGGGAGCAGGAGAGAGAAGGCACAGAAAGGAAATGGTCACGATATCGTGACATGTCGCGATATCATGACCAAACAGAAAAACATGCACTCCCAGCTTTCATAAAGGCGTCCCTTCGTGCGCGGCAAGTTAGCGGCAGTGAAGCAGCAGTTTCAAAGGAGGATTTCAATAGGCATGTTGGCCACTCGCATAGGATATCTAGAGACGCGTTTATAGAAACTAATATCAAGCAGTAGATCAAGAAGAAGATTTCGTTGGGTATGGCAGCTAGTCGCACACCTCACCTAGAGTCTCATCAATGCGACTTTCCAGTATTGTTCCAGGTGGCAATTGTAGATCGTGGGAAGTTTGAAAACACAGAGGATCGGGACCTCGATAAAAACCCATGGATTGTAATGAGAGGGGGTTGGAAAATGGTAGATTGTTGTATATTCTTGTAAAATTCTTTCGAAGTATTGAATAAGAAATTTTGGGCTCTTGTTTTTCTGGTTTCCTGTCTTGTGTTAGAACTGTTCTCCACCAAGTGGTATCAGAGCCAGAAGTTCCTGAGTGTGTAACAGATCGTCGGACGTGAGGTAGTTACACCAGGATCTATGGGAGGGCTTGTGATTGGGTGAACAGAATGCCTCCAAGAAGAAACCCTGTTGGTGGGAGAGGCATGGCAGCAATAGAAGATGTCCGAGCTTTGCAGCAGCAAATGCAAGCCCTACAAGAAGAAATGCGTAGAAGATTGGAACCAAGAAGAGATGAAGGTAGTGAAGAGGAAGATGACGAAGAAGAAGACCAACCTGAGGAAGAAGAAGAAGTAGTAGATCCTACTCAAGCCAGACTATACAAAGCCATATCCTAGATTGGGAAGAGGCCAAAGATGGAGGTTTCCACATATTTCGGGAACCTTGATCCAGAGGAATTGATCGACTGGATCAACGATTTGGAAGAGTACTTTGAGTACGAGGAGGTTGAGGATCCTGATAGGGTCAGATTCATAAAGACCAAACTGAAAGGTCATGCCAGTATTTGGTGGAAGGGAGTGCAGCTGGAGCAAAATAAGAGAGGAAAAGAGAGAATAACAAAATGGGAACGGATGGCAAAAAAGCTAAAGAGGCAGTTCATCCCTGGTGATTATGAGTTAGACCTGCTAAAGAAAATGCAAGGGCTAAGGCAAGCAAGTAAGTCTGTAAAGGAATACACAGAGGAGTTTCATAAAATTATGATCAGAACAGGTCACTCAGAGGCCAACAAGGAGAAGGTAGCCCGTTACATTAATGGGTTACGAGCAAGTATTCAAGAAGAATTAAGTCTAGTCCGGATGACCACCATAGAGGACGCTTACCAATTTGCCTTAAAGGTTGAAGAAAATCTCAATAGGAGGTTCGAGAACAAGCAAAGAGGAAGAGGTCATGGCGGAAGGACCGATGGAAGGACCAGTGGAAGGAGGGATGAAGATTCTCAGAAGAATGGAGAAGGTAGCAGCAATCAGGAACAAAGGAGAGAAAATACCTATCGCCCCGTAATCAGAATAATGATTACCGAGGAGGAAGGGGCAGAGCTGGACGTGGCCAGGGAAGAGGAAGATTTCGTGGAACTTGCTTCCAGTGTGGGGAAGAGGGACATCACCAATATGAGTGCCCACAACAATGAGAAAGAAATAATCGAAGGCCGAAAGGAAATGCCAGAGTCGTAGTCACTAATGAAGATGCTGGATCTGAGCATTCTGAAGAAGCTGAGAGAGGAGAAGTAATGATTGCAAGGAGAGTCCTGCTGAATGAAGAGGGAGCCACAGATCAGAGGAAAAGCTTATTCCGCACAAGGTGTAAATGCATGGGTAAGATTTGCAATATTATTATTGACAACGGTAGCACGGATAACCTAGTTTCAGAGGGAATGGTTACAAAGCTACAACTGGAGAGGAAGAGACACCCGCATCCATATCGGATCACGTGGTTGCAGAAAGACCATAAGGTTTTGGTCAATGAGCAGTGCCTAGTAAAATTTAGTATTGGGAATTACCGTGATGAGGTCCTGTGCGACATTCTGCCCATGGATGCATGCCATTTTCTATTGGGAAGGCCATGGCAGTTTGATGAGTGTGCAGTTCATGATGGCCGTGCCAACACCTATTTCGTGACCAAGAATGGAATGCGTCATAAGCTGAAACCCCTGAAGGAGGTGGAAGAAAAGGTATGTGGCAGTGCAAGAATTTGCTTGGTTGACAGAAAATTTTTTTTAGATGATTTAAAGCATGAACATATGTGTTATGCATTAATTCCTAGAGTCAGGGATACAAAATGCAAAGATACCCCAGCAGAAGTCCAAGATCTGTTGGAGGAATTTCCAGATATCATATCTGATAATGTGCCTGAGGGTTTACCCCCAGTAAGGAAGATCAGTCACCATATCGATTTGGTGCCAGGATCAAGCTTGCCCAATAAAGTTGCACATAGAATGACGCCTGTAGAAACTAAGGAGCTAAACAGGCAGGTCCAGGAGTTGCTAGAGAAGGGACTGATTTGGGAAAGCTTAAGTCCATGCGCAGTACCGACAGTGCTAGCACCAAAGAAGGATGGAGAGTGGAGAATGTGCACAGACTCTCGAGCCATCAACAAGATCACAATAAAATATAGATTTCCATTGCCAAGGATGGATGACATAATGGACTGTTTGAGTGGAGCCAAGTACTTCACCAAAATTGACCTCAAGAGTGGTTACCACCAGATCCATGTCAGGGAAGGAGATGAGTGGAAGACAGCCTTCAAGACCAGAGAGGGCTTGTATGAGTGGTTGGTCATGCCATTTGGGCTATCCAATGCACCAAGTACCTTCATGCGGCTGATGAATGAGGTACTGAAAGAGTTTTTAGGAAAATTTGTCATTGTCTATTTAGATGACATATTAATATTTAGCAGAACCCTGGAGGAACACCTGATGCATATCAGAAGGGTTTTTGAGAAGCTACGGGAGGAGCAGTTATTAATAAATCTGAAAAAGTGTAATTTTGTAAAGAAAGAGTTAGTATACCTAGGATTTGTAATCTCAGTAGAAGGTCTAAAAATGGACCCAGAGAAGGTGAGAGCTATCATGGAATGGCCTACCCCGAGAAGCACAATAGAGGTAAGATCATTTCATGGTCTAGCCAGCTTTTACAGAAAATTCATTAGAAATTTCAGCAACATTTGTGCACCCCTCACAGAAACAATGAGAGGGGATAAGAAAGAATTCAAGTGGACCTTAGGGGCTGAAAGGAGATTTGATGCATTAAAGAAAAAGGTCATAGAACAGCCTGTTTTGGCACTTCCAAAGTTTAACAAAGTATTTCAGGTAGGCTGTGATGCCGGTGGCAGTGCAATAGGGGTCTATCCTGAGTCAGGAAGGCAGACCTGTTGCTTATTTTAGTGAGAAGCTCAATGATGCTCGAAAAAAGTATTCAGTTTATGACCAGGAATTTTATGCTATAGTTCAGGCTCTAAAGAAGTGGAGGCATTATTTGTTGCCAAAGGAGTTTGTTCTATTCACTGATCATCAGGCATTACAGTACATTAACAACCAAACAAAACTGAATCAAAGGCACTTGAAGTGGGTTGAGTTCCTCCAAAGCTATACCTTTGTGTTGAAGCACGAAGTGGAAAATCAAATCAGAGTTGCAGATGCCTTAAGTAGAAGGCAGAATCTTTTGATTGAAATGACAGTGGAAGTGGTAGGATTCAAAGAACTGAAGGGTCTTTATCCTGAAGATCCTGATTTTGCAGAAGCCTGGATGGCTTGCTTGGCACCTGTTACTGTGGATAGGACAAAATGGTTGGATTTTCTAATCCAAGATGGAATGTTGTTCAAGGGAAGTAAATTATGCATTCCAAGGAGTTCCATGCGGGAGAACTTAATCAAGGAAAAGCACAGCGAGGGACTGGCTGGACATTTTGGTCGGGATAAGACCATTGCCCTAGTGAGTGAAAATTACTATTGGCCACAACTTCAACAAGATGTGAAAAGGTTTGTGCAAAGTTGCAGAATATGCCAGATGGCAAAAGGCGTGAGGTAGAACACAGGATTATACCAGCCGTTACCTGTACCTGAGAGGCCATGGGAGGACATCAGCATGGATTTTATTCTTGGGTTGCCGAGAACACAGAGGGGAAATGACTTTGTATTTGTGGTGGTTGACAGATTCTCCAAGATGGCACATTTTATTCCCTACCAGAAAACAAGTGATGCGGTTCACATTGCAGGGTTATTTTTCAAAGAAGTGGTACGACTTCACGGTCTACCAAAAAGCATAGTTTTTGACAGAGATACAAAGTTTGTTGGGTATTTCTGGAGAACATTGTGGAAGAAGCTGAAGACAGATCTGAAGTTCAGTTCTTCATACCACCCACAGACCGATGGATAGACAGAGGTGGTAAATAGAAGCCTGGGTAATTTATTAAGATGCTTGATAGTAGATAAACCCAAGGGATGGGATTTGGTTTTGTCGCAGGTGAAATTTGCATACAACAATTCTGTCAATAAGAGTACAAACAAATCTCCATTCCAAATCATATATGGAAATAGTCCAAGAAACGTTTCTAAGCTGAGGAAATTAGATAAAGGAGAAAAGTGCAGTGCAGAGGCTGAGGAATTTGCAAAACAGATGAAAAGCCTGCATGAAGAAGTGAAGAAACAAATTACAAAAATGAATACTCAGTATAAAGCAAGAGCAGACCAAAAGTGGCGGTTCAAAGAGTTCGAAGTGGGAGATGAAGTCATGGTCCATCTCAGAAAAGAAATATTTCCAGCCAAAACTTATAACAAGTTGAAGATGAAGAAGTTTGGGCCATGCAGAATACTGGAAAAACGGGATTCAAGCAATGCATATGAAGTGGAATTGCCAAGTGGGCTTGACATTTCACCTATTTTTAACATATCAGATTTAGTGGAATACCATGAGGGAAACAATACAGAGGCACCAAGTATAGAATTGTGGAGCATTCCAGAGTCTAACCCGACCACAGAAGAGATCGAAGAAATATTAGATACTCGTGAAGGCAGAAGCACAAGAAACAAACAGTATTCTGAATATTTGATCAAGTGGAGGGGCAGACCTGTAGAAGATGCAACTTGGCTGTCAAAAATAGAGGTTGACCGCCTGGGTCTTCCTCTCAAAGATTAGAAGTGAGGATCACTTCTCAATCCACCCGGGTGTCTGATGCAGGAGCATCCGAGGGCAGCAAAGCAATCGAGCATCAACCAAACTTTTTTTGTTATTTTTTTCTAAGTGTTGCAAAGAAAAATATGTGTCATGATATCGCGACACAAAAAGTGTCGCGATATCGTGACCAAAATAGGAGATAGAGAAACGGCGGACAAAAGGTCGTGATATCGCGACATGTCACGAAATCATGACCAAAGCAGGGGAAACAAAGGTGCGGAGGACCAAAGGTCACGAAATCACGACCAAAGTAGGGAGCAAAGGCACGGAAGACAAAAGGTCGCGAAATCGCGACATGTCACGATTTCGCGACCAAAGCAGGGAGCAAAGGCGCGAAAGACAAAAGGTCGCGAAATCGTGACATGTCGCGATTTTGCGACCAGAGCAGGGAGCAAAGGCGCGGAGGGCCGAAGGTCGCGAAATCGTGACATGTCATGATTTCATGACCAAAATGGGAGAACGGAGGCCGATAGGAAAAACGATGCGATATCGCGACAGGTCGCGATATCGCGGCCAAAATAGAGAGAGAAGGCTTGAAGGAGGAAATGTCGCGATATCGCGACATGTCACGATATCACGACGGGAGCAGGAGAGAGAAGGCGCAGAAAGGAAATGGTCGTGATATCGCGACATGTCACGATATCATGACCAAATAGAAAAACACGCACTCCCAGCTTTCATAAAGGCGTCCCTTCGTGCGCGACAAGTTAGCGACAGTGAAGCAGCAGTTTCAAAGGAGGATTTCAATAGGCATGTTGGCCACTCACGCAGGATATCTAGAGACGCGTTTATAGCAACTAACAGTAAGCAATAGATCGAGAAGAAGATTTCGTTGGGTATGGCAGCCAGTCGTGCACCTCACCTAGAGTCTCATCAATGCGACTTTCCAGTATTGTTCCAGGTGGCAATTGTAGATCGTGGGAAGTTTGAAAACACAGAGGATCGGGACCTCGATAAAAACCCATGGATTGTAATGAGAGGGGGTTGGCAAATGGCAGATTGTTGTATATTCTTGTAAAATTCTTTCGAAGTATTGAATAAGAAATTTTGGGCTCTTGTTTTTCTGGTTTCCTGTCTTGTGTTAGAACTGTTCTCCACCACATTTCAACTTTAGCTTCAAGAGCCCTCATAAGGTAAAATTGGATATATAAGAATTTTAGAATTCTTTACATTTTATGGGAGTGATCTTCCAACAAAATAAATTTTCACCTATTAGGAGTAAAATCTAAGGCAAAAAAATGAATAAGTCCTACATCATGATGATGTCAACATAAAAATAATTGAAGGAGATCAAGGGTAGCAAAAATCAAGGGCAACATGGTTAAAGGAAGGAGATTGTATCAGAAAGTTCTTCCATATTTCAACCATAAGGTATGGGAGTGCCAACAAGACAAAATATCTTAAGCTGGATAATGGTGATGTAATGAAAACGTAGGAGGAAATAGCATCAGTAGTAGTAAATTTCTTCCAAACTCTCTTTTCTAAATATCAAGATGAATATTAGGCAACAACGAACTCCCTTATTGGTAACATTCCCTCACTACTTTAAAAATAAATGAACAACCTATTACTTAATCACTTCTTGTAACAAGAGGTTAAGGTGTGTTTGATATGGTAAAACATAAGGCACTAGGTCCAGATGGTTTTTTGGCTAGCTTCTTCTAGAGATTTTGGCACATACTAGGAAATGATGTTGTAGAGGCAATAAAATAATTTTAAGTATCTAATTCATTACTTCAGGACTAGAATAATACTTTTCTGGTTTTTATTCCAAAGAATCATGGAGCTGCTTATTTAAATTTTTTTAGCCCTATTAGCTTTTGCAATTCCATATACAAAATCCTCACTAAGATATTGATAAATAGAATCAAGAAGGCACTTCCAAGAATAATATGTTCTATGTAGGGAGGCTTTGTTCAAGGGAGACAAATAATAGATGGAGTGATGACAATACATGAAACATTGCATTCAATGGATAAGAGGGGTGTTGCAAGTATGTTGTTTAAACTAGATATGAATAAAGTATATGATTGGGTGTCATGGATTTTCTTGGATAATGTAATACACAAATTTGGTTTTGGGGAGGAAAATTGAGATCTAAGTACAGAAAGTGGATAAAAATGTCTTTCTTCAACAAGGATTTTAATCATAGTTAATGGTAGATCAATAGATTTCTTTAGGGGGCAATGAGGTCTAAGGCAAGTAGATTCTATATCCCCATATTTATTCATCACCATGGTTAAAGATTTAGGTAGAAATTTGGGTGTAGCCACAGGCACAAAAAATATAATAGAGATTAAACCTATAAGTTGAAGAACACAAGCTTATACTGAGAGGGGGAGTGAACAATATAAAACCACTTTTTACTTTTCTTTCCCAATCAACTTATGCAATATATCAATGGCAATATAAAAAGTAGTAATCAAAGCAATGCATAAATCACCACACACAATAGAGACACCAATTTAACATGGTTCACCCAATGTGGGCTACTCCACGAAGAAAATATTTCACTAAAATTTTCTCAACAAATCTCTTGGGAAACCTTTCCCTATTACAATATTTATGGATCTCTATCCAAAGGAGACACCAATCCCCTAATCAATTTTATGGAACCCTATCCATAGGAGAACTCCTTCTCCTCTACTCTGGCTGGTGATCTTCTAGAAGAACTGCTACCTCCACTACACTTGCTTATGGATCTCTATCCACTGAAGAATCTTACCCTCACTTAGAAGACCTATCTTCACTACACTGGCTAATGAACATCTATCCACTGGAGACTATTGTCCTCTATACTACGTCACATCCAAAGATTACTCTCAACTCTGTCTCAAATCTGCACCAAAAATAGTCCTTTGGTCAAGCAAAAATTTACTCAATGTCTATTTTTGATTTGTACTAAACACAGTCCTTCGGTCTAGCACACATTTTCTCAATCTCTATCTCTGGTCTACACTAAACACAATCCTTCGATATAGCACAAATATGTTCAATATCTATCTCTGGTTTGGCATAAACCTATCCTCAAATCTACACCAAACTTTGTCTTCAAATTTGTTCTCAAGCCTTAACATAAATCTTGAATCAGTCACAAATCAACTCTGCTAGATCTACCCCAAACCTTAATTCAAGGTTTGAACAAATCAATCAATCAACTCTGCTTAGAAGTCTTCTCAAAGACTTAAATTTATTCATAAGTCCTCTCTAGAACTTTCTATCACTACTCTTAAGTCTTCACCAAGACTTACCTCAAATCTGCTCAACAAGTCCTCACTAGAACTTGTCCAATATGCTCAACAAGTCTTCACCAAGACTTGTCTCAACTCTGCTCAAAAAGTCCTCACTAGAACTTGTCCTATCTGCTCAAAAAGTCTTTGCCAAGACTTACCCAATCCACTCAATAAGTATTTCTCAAATATACATTGTAAGCTTCCACAAAATCTTACCCAACTCAATCTATCACAAAATCCTCTTCAATCACACCAACAAGTTTCACATAGAATCTTGTTCAATATCACAGAAACATATAGAGAATTGTTAGAGACTCAATATGCTTCACACTCACAAAAATGCTCAATCACTTTCAATATTTCTTTTTACCACTAAGACATATAGAGAATTGTTAGAGACTCAATATGCTTCACACTTACAACAATGCTCAATCAATTTCAATATTTCTTTTTACCATTGAAACATATAGATACTTTTTAGAGACTTAATATGTTTCACTCACAACAATGCTTAATCACTTTCAATATTTCCTTCAACTCAATCCAGAAATAAAGAACAATTTGTTTCATAGAACTTGAACTATCACTTCAACACTTCCAATCAACTAAGCTCAATCAACTCCTCTCAACCAAACACTCAATGAAGGCTTTTTCAACAATGCTTATCAAAAAAACTTCACATAACAATGATACTCATGATCTTTCACAAACCCTAATCATGCACATGAAGGCTCACTCGATATTTTCAACAATGCTTATCAAACAAAGTTTCTATCATCAACATTTATTCCAAAAATATCTTCAACAATAAATATTGAATATCTCAAAACCAAACTCAACAATGCTTACCAAATAATCCTTTTCACTCCAACTTGACATTCACAACATCCAATCCAACAATATTTTACTCACAAGGAAGATGTACCCATACCTTTTATTTTGATGGAGATATATCTTCAAAACTATTGTAACCACAATAAAATTTTTCTTTACCAACACTAGAGTTAGGTTACCACGACCTATCTCAAGATCTCCACAAAATAATTTTCTCAAATATTATTTTTCAAACAAAATAACAAATCCTTTTGTACACCTTATAATATCCAAAATCACAATATTTAACTCAAAAATTTCACCATAACACAACACTTAAAAATTTTCCATGCACACCTTATAATCTTCAAACTCACAATATTCAACTCAATAATTTCATTTAAAAAACATGCATAGAAAACTCCCTTATACACCTTATAATATCCAAACCGATGCAGGAGCATCCAGCAGCATCAGCAGCAGAAGCATCAAGTTGTGGGAAAGCCACTCCAGAAGAGTCGGCTCAGGAAGCAGAAGAAGAAGACGGGAAAATTTTTCCTAATGCAGAGGAAGAGGAGCGTCGCGATTTCGTGACATGTCATGAAATTGTGACAGAAAAGGGCAAAGCAAGCGCAGTAGGAAAAATGTCATGAAATCGCAACATGTCATGAAATCATGACAGCGGAGTGGAGGCGGAGGCAGTAGTGAAGAGCAGCAGTGAAATCGCGACGTTGCGATTTTGTGACGTTGTGAAATTGCGACGTCGTAGCGAGGCAGAAGGAAAAGTGGAGAGCTATAGCGAAATCGTGATGTCACGATTTCGTGACGTCAGGAAGGCGAAGGCAATGGCAGAGGTTTTTGTAGCGAAATCATGACGTCATGATTTTATGACGTCGTGAAATCACGACGTCATTGGAAAATGTAGGGCAAGGCAGGTAACGGTCGCAATATCGCAACGTCGCGATATCGTGATGTCGTGATGTCACGATGAATTTCTGAGTGAAAGGTGAAGCAGCGAAATGGTCACGATATCGTGACGTCGCAATATCGTGACATATTTTGAGAACAAAGATAGGAAGGCTGAAAGGTCACGATATCATGACATGTCACGATATCATGACCAAAATGAGGAAAGGGCACAGAGGAGCAGAAATTTCGTGATATCGCGACATGTCGCGATATCACGACGGAGAGAGAAAGATGCGACGAAGAAGGAGAAAGAGGTGGCGGGAAAACCGCAACAGGCGGTATTTTCAAAATTTGATCCAGAATGACACGTGGCACCCAGGGTGCAGTAAATGGCGGACAAATACCAAGAAGCGCGAAAGACGAAAAGGATGGACGCGCAGGGTATTCTGACCGAGTCAGCAGTGGCAGGGACCGTGCGGAGTGCAGGAATTTAATCGGGTTGGTGTCCCAATTTTTGTGTAAATGTTTTTAATCGGGTTGGTGAACCCATTTGCACGGGAGTTGATGCGTGAGAGGGTCGGGGCCTCTATAAAAACCTAGTTTGTTGTTTTAGTCGGGATGGTGGATTTGGGTAAGATTGCACGTAGAGTGTGAGTGAGGAAGAACCAAGCCGAGTGCTGGTTAATGTAATCCTGCAGGCTGTATGCATGTAATTTTTTAGATTTCTTAATGAAAAGTAGGGTTTGATGAAGTGTGCATTTTTTGGGTCCCTGTCAGTGGTATCAGAGCAAGTGATCTTGAGTGCGTAAACAGACCGTCGACTGTGAGGCAGTTTGCGCCAGGACCTGTGGGAGGGTTCTGAGAGAGAGTGAGTTCAGATCCCGGGCATGTTAGCAGATCGTCGGACGTGAGGCAGCTACACCGGATCGTTAAAAGCTTTGTAAGAAAAGAAAAGAGAAAAAAAAAAATGCATTCCCGAAGAAGACGGGACAGCAAGGAGGATATGGTGCCGGAGGAAGAAGTCTTAGCTTTGCAACGACAATTAAAAGCCCTGCAAAAGGAATGGCTCGCAATAAAGTTGCGGGAGCAAGAGGAGCGGCAAAGAAGGCGGGAAGAAAGAAAGAGGAAGAAAGAGGAGAAAATGAAGAAGGCTGCAGAAGAAGTATGCAGCAGTGGGGAAATCTGTCCAGTAGAAGACAAAAGTTGTGTGGACCCGGAGAAGGGTTTGGAGCAGTCTGCAGAGAAGGCAGAGAAAAGTCTAGAAGTGTTGCAGGAGGCAGCAACCGGACCAAGCAGAAGTGAAGATCACTTCTCCACTTACCCCGGGTGTCTGATGCAGGAGCATCCGGTAGCATCAGCAGCAGAAGCATCAAGTTGCGGGAAAGCCACTCCAGAAGAGTCGGCTCGGGAAGCAGAAGAAGAAGACGGGAAAATTTTTCCTAAGGCAGAGGAAGAGGAGCGTCGCGATTTCGTGACGTGTCATGAAATCGTGACAGAAAAGGGCAAAGGAAGCGCAGTAGGAAAAATGTCACGATTTTGTGACATGTCACGAAATCGCGACAACGGAGCGGAGGCGGAGGCAGTAGTGAAGAGCAGCAGCGAAATCGCGACATCACAAAATCATGACATCGCAGTGAGGTAGAAGGAAAAGTGGAGAGCTGTAGCGAAATCACGATGTCGTGAAATCATGACGTCAGGAAGGCGAAGGCAACGGTGAAGGTTTTTGTAGCAAAATCGTGACGTCACGAAATTGCGACGTCATTGGAAAATGTAGGGCAAGGCAGGTAACGGTCGTGATATCGCGACGTCGCGATGTCGCGACGAATTTCTGAGCGAAAGGTGAAGCAGCGAAACGGTCGCGATATCGCGACGTCGCGATATCACGACATATTTTGAGAACAAAGACAGGAAGGCTGAAAGGTCACGATATCGTGACATGTCACGATATCGCGACCAAAATGAGGAAAGGGCGCAGAGGAGCAGAAACATCGTGATATCGCGACATGTCGCGATATCGCGACGGAGAGAGAAAGATGCGACGAAGAAGGAGAAAGAGGTGGCGGGAAAACCGCAATAGGCGGTATTTTCAAAATTTGATCCAGAATGACACGTGGCACCCAGGGTGCAGTAAATGGTGGACAAATACCAAGAAGCATGGAAGACAAAAAGGATGGATGTGCAGGGTATTCTGACCGAGTCAGCAGTGGCAGGGACCGTGCGGAGTGCGGGAATTTAATCGGGTTGGTGTCCCGATTTTTGTGTAAATGTTTTTAATCGGGTTGGTGAACCCATTTGCGTGGGAGTTGATGCATGAGAGGGTCGGGGCCTCTATAAAAACCTAGTTTGTTGTTTTAGTCGGGACGGTGGATTCGGGTAAGATTGCACGCAGAGTGTGAGTGAGGAAGAACCAAGCCGAGTGCTGGTTAATGTAAGCCTGCGGGCTGTATGCATGTAATTTTTTAGATTTCTTAATGAAAAGTAGGGTTTGATGAAGTGTGCATTTTTTGGGTCCCCGTCACAAACTCATAATATCTAACTCAAAAATTTCATTAAAACAACATGCATAGCAAAATCCCGTATACATCTTATAATATCCACACCTTATAAATTTCAATCACCAAAAATCAAAATAAAATATCTTTTCTTTACCTTATAACTCCCCTAAGCACTTAGTATTCACAATAATCTCAAAGCACTCAAATTTCAACACCAAATAAAATAGAATGGCATACGTTTTGTTTGTTCTACCCATGAAAAAAACTTTGGCGAATTCGACCACGTGATCTTTGCACTCCCAAAACCCTAGCTCCAAGCTAGGCCACCAAGTAGGTTGTGCACCCACATGAAACACATGGTGCACGCTATCCCATAAAAACATGCCACACCACAAAAATACAATATAAATCAAACGAAGGGCTCTTCCTCCAAAACATCGATCATGTGGATCGAACCGCGATCTCCTCCATGAAAACCTTAACACTCTCCCAATTACCATTTGCGCTACCACTATCCATGGGAAGTCAAACCACTATGCGGTCTATGTTGCTTCATTTCCTTCCAAGCACTTTGAAATTGCAAATGATCTTCTTCTTAGACACAGTGCTTGATATTCTCTTTCTCGTATTCGAAGGTGTGTTGAAGAATTTAGGAAATGGAAATCATTTCCTATATAAATACACATTCATCTTTTGATTTCTCACGTCGACCCTTCTTCGAATTAAAAAATTTGAATTTAATTTTTAAATATTTAATTTAAAAACCTTTGCCTCATTTATTAGTTTAAATTAAATTTTTTATCAAAGATTAAAATATTTAATTTAAATTAAAAATTTTAATCAAAGATTAAAATATTTAATTTAAATTAAACCTTTGAAAATTGCTCATGGGTCTTTTCAATTTGGACTTCATTTTTCTTCACCTTGTTATTTGGCCCGAAATATTATAATAATAAAATATTATTATTTAATTTAAACTTGCTTCTCCTTTCTCGGGTTTTCATCCTTTGGGCCCTTTTTAGGCATATAATATTAAAAATAAATATTATATCCTATTACTTTACAAGACATTCTTGATTTTGGAAAAACCACTTGATGTCCTTAATGATGAGGACATTAAACCAATATTCTTTTGATATCAATGAAAATAAAACTACTCAAAATTTCCAACAATCTCCCCCTTTATCATTTATGGCAACCCCTTTATTTTTACCATTCCCTTTTCTTTTTCAAAAGCTGCTTTCCTTGAGAAACTACTCCCCCTAACTAAATGCTCTCCCCCTGACTCAAATCTCTCCCCTTTGTCATCAATGGTAAAGGGTCACCTTTGGGGCTCGGGGATAAGAATGAGATTCTTAGCTTAGACCCTCCCCCACCTCCTCTTGAGGTGATTAATTATGGGGTGGGAGCATTTCTACTCCCAAAATACACTAATATTTACCTTTATCCACTTTCTTCCTCAACTAATTCTTCTGATTTCTTTGACTATTCTTGTTCTTGCTTGTCTCTGGAATTTTTGCTCTACACCACTTTGTTGTATGCCCATCATTATTGCACTTATAACACTTAATATTTTTATTCCTTAAAGGTGCAAATGTATTGGGGTTTCTCCTGGTGAAGCCATATCCATTCCTGTCATGAATCCTACAATTTACTGCCTTGTGACCAAACTGATTATAAGAGTAACAATACCCTTGAAAAATCTGCCTATTTCTAAAACTTCCATATTCCTATCTTTCATGTGTCCTGCACTGTGTAGCCTTGTACCCAAACCTGTGACATGAGAAGCATCATCCATTGAAACTACCTTGCCTTGACCCCATTGGTCTTCTAGTTTCTTTTACCCTGTGCTAATTTCTATTCCATATGTTCCTCTTTTGTGCATTGTTCCTTTCCTTGTTGAACTTTTTGTTGTACAACTCATCCTTAGAAGTCTCACTTTCTCTTACACTCTCTTCTTCTAAAGCTTCTTCTTCTTCGGAGCTTGATATTGACTCCTCTTCTTGCTTTATTTATTCCTGTTCAAATCCAAGTCCTATTTTTTTTTATGATCGTATCTATACCTTGATCATCTTATCTATGATTTTTGAGCTTCTCCCAAACCTGTGTAACTTGTCCTTAGACTCTTTTACTTCCTTCCTTAGTAAATCTACCTCATGCTCTAACCTTTCACATTCTAAGACCTTTGCTTCTAACTTCTCGTTGTATCTCCTTGTCTTAGCTATTGAGTTGGTTAAATCCTCTATAAGTTTTCCTTTCTCTTCATCACATTCTTGAAATTTAAGCTTGAGTTTTGAGTTTTGCTTTCTTACCTCCATTAATGCATCAAGGGCATGAATAAGCTCACCCTCAAGATCAACTTCTCCTTTATTTTATTCTTCCTCTATTTTTTTGCCTTTGGGATCATCTTCATTCCTTTTGACTTGTCTTCTATAGGATCACCTCCTTCTTCCTCTAATGCCAAGAGTAGATTCTCTTCTGGTCCTTCAAGTGTATCTTCATATTCATCATCACTAAAACTGAATCCATTCCTTGTACAACTATATTCAAGATGACCAAAGTTACCACATCTAAAACACTTGAGAATCATTGGTGCTCTTTTTCTAACATATTTTTCTTTTTCTAGAAATAGTACTTCATCTTTATCATTATCTGAGGAACTTTCATCACTATCACTTGAGCTCTTACTTGCCTTGTTTGCATAGAAAATCTTCTTATGCCTTTGGAAAAACTTATTTCCTTTATTGCCTTGTTCATCCCTACTTTTCTTTTGGTACCTGTGTTTTTCTGTTTCCCTATTCTTATGATCCTATTTTTCTTCATCATTGCTATTTCTTGGCTCTGGAAAATCAGATGCATAGTGACCATATTTTCCACAATTGAAACATCTAACTGATTTCATACCTTTATATTTTCTTGATATCTGGTTTCTTCTGACATAGTTTGCTTCTTCATCACTGGATGACTCATTTCTTGACTATGACTTCTTACCCTTTGTCTTCTTAGTAACTTTGAAGGCTCCTTCCTTTTGGGGAATAGGTCCCTCTTTAATTATTATCTCAAATGCTATGATAATACCATGTAATTCATCCTTGTCAAAATATCAATATCTTTCAACTCTTCTATAGCTGAAATATTTTCACTAAACCTTTTTGGGAGTGATCTTAGAATCTTATCACACACATCAAGTTTTGTAACTTCAATCCCAAGTCCTTTCATGGAGTTAACAACCTCGTTAATGCAAAGAAGATATGTAGCAATGTTTTCCTCATACTTAATTTTTAGGTCTTAAAGTGCTCTCTTGAAATTTTACAACTTTTACCTTTTGACCTTTTTATCTCCTTAATATATGCCTTACAACTTATCCCAAATTTCCTTTGCTGATTTGAAATGCATTATATTTATAAAATCTAATTAACTCAAGCCCTTTTGAATTGCATTCATTTCTTTTGAATTTTAATTATGTAGAAGCTTACCATATTTATCTGTAGGTGGAGTTACTGGTGATGTGTATCCATTTTCAACTACTTCCCATATTTCATTTTCAAGTGCCATTAGATGAAAATCCATCCTTGTGCTCCAAAGTATATAATTGTTTCCATGGAACAATGGTGCTGAATTTCCTGAAGATCCATTCTAAGAATCCATCTGTGTTCTTGTAAACTTTTCCTCCAAGCTATTAAAATATTCTGAAGGAACCCACTCTGATACCAATTGAAGAACACAAGCTTATACTAAGAGGGGGGTGAACAATATAAGACCACTTTTTACTTTTTTTTTCCAATCAATATTATACAATATATCAATGGCAATATCAACAGTAGTAATCAAAGCAATGCACAAATCACCACACATAATAGAGACACTAATTTAACGTGGTTCACCCAATGTGGGCTACTCCATGGAGAAAATATTTCACTAAAATATTCTTAACAAATCTCTTTGGAAACCTTTACCTATTACAATACTTATGGATCTTTGTTCAAAGGAGACAACAATCCCCTAATCAAGTTCATGGAAATCTATACACATGAGAACTCCTCTTTTGCTCTGGTTGATTATCTTCTAGAAGAACTACTACCTCCACTGCACTAGCTTATGGATATCTATCTTTTGAAGACTCCTACCCCCACTTAGAAGACCTATCTTCACTACACTGGGTAATGGGCCTCTATCCACTGAAGACTATTTTCCTCTATACTCTGTCACCTCCAAAGATTACTCTCAGATCTGTCTCAAATCTACACCAAACATAATCCTTTGGTTTAGCATAAATTTACTCAATTTCTGTCTCTGATATGCATTAAACATGGTCCTTTGGTCTAGCACAAATCTGCTTAATCTCTATCTTTGTTCTGCACTAAACATAGTCCTTTGATCTAGCACAAATCTACTAAATATCTGTCTCTGGTCTGGCATAAAACTATCCTCAAATATACACCAAAATATGTCTTCAAATCTATCCTCAAGCCTTAACACAAATCTTGACTCAATACAAATCAACTCTGCTAGATCTACCCCAAATATTAACTCAGGGTTTGAACAAATCAATAAATCAACTATGCTCATAAGTCTTCTCAAAGACTTACCTCAAATCTATCCATAAGTCATCTCTAGAACTTGTTCTCACTGCTCTCAAGTCTTCACCAAGACTTGCATCAAATTTGCTAAACAAGTCCTCACTAGAACTTGTCCAATATGCTCAACAAGTCTTCACCAAGACTTATCTCAACTCTGCTCAAAAATTCCTCACTAGAACTTGTCCAATATGCTCAAAAAATCTTTACCAAGACTTGTCCAATATGATCAATAAGTATTTTTTAAATCTGCATTGTAAGCTTCCACAAAAGCTTACTCAACTCAATCTATCACAAAATCCTCTTCAATCACACCAAAAAGTTTCACATAGAATCTTATTCAATCTCACAAAAACATATAGATAATTGTTAGAGACTCAATATGCTTCACACTCTCAACAATGCTCAATCACTTTCAATCTTTATTTTTACCACATAAACATATTGTAGACACCTAAAATACATCATGTTTAGGAGACTACCCATATGGGCACATCCATAGACCATATGAACCCTCTTGGATCTCTCCAAGAGCAAGCAGTGGTCCTAACCACTCAAACAGGGTAGTTCTAGCCCATCCAGGCTTGGTCGCTCTCAAGAAGAGCGGCCAACACACCTAGCCATTGAAGACTACAATGGCCACACCTGCCACTAAACACGATAGTGATAGCACCATGCATACATATGGCCATGAATACGAGCCCAGATCATACAGTATGACTACACCTTTACATTGATAATAGGTAGATTTTGGTGAGGAACTCCTGAGTTCCTCCTAACTACCCCTTCAATGCTAATTTGTGATTGATGCTTCCCACCCAGAATGGTCAGTCACATGCAATTTGGATGGAGGCTTCTCCAGGAAGCCAAAGTCTAGATCTGAGAGGGAAGTCTACATATAGACTCTCCCACAAAAAGCAAAGGATCCATGAAGTTTTAGAGTCAAGCAATGAAGCCCTATCAAAATGGAGAACCAAGCTACATCCCTTTGAGGAGCATTGGAGCACCATCTGATAGAGCTACGATCATGCACCAATTTTTAGATTCATTATTCTCAACCACCAATCAGTGTAGGAGACACGCCAAGTGACCCTTGAACATCAATTGTAGCAAAGAGGATAGCACAATAGCCCCTGATTCACAAGGAAAAGGGCTTCATATCATGATCGCTATCTCGAATAGTGGCCCATAGGCATATTTTAGGGCATAGACATTATTTCCCTATTGCTTTAGTCTAGATTCATTATTGCTTAATTTGATTAGTTAAGTCATAGCTCAGATCTACTTCCATTAACACATCTATTCTATATTTCTTAGCTTTACATGCATTTATTATTTTATTTATGCTTGTATTTCATTACTATCATGATTATTTAGATCCATTAACAAAGGCCTCATCCAGAGAGGTGACCCATCCTACTAAGCATGCTTTGTTATTTCCATGAGTGTAGGTATAGATCTTCAGGACCAGATTGAAGTAGCAGGAGCACAAAGATCCCTCTAAGACCAGATCTAGAGAAAGGAGCATCTATAAGCCCCCATACAATTTCATGTGTGAGACAAGGAGGCCTACGTATGCGCATCATTCCCTTGGAGGGAATACATCTGACCATTGCTCTATATTGTGTAAACCTTTGTATCAAAATTATGGGTATCCCTAAGAGGGATGAACTTGTAACCGAGGATTCAATATCAATAAATAAAGCATCTTTATTTTTTTCTTATTTTTATGTTACATGTGCTTTTAGTACTTTCATTTTGTGCAAGTGATAATATACATAATAAATAAAATTTCAAGTAGGGTAGCCAGGGTGCATGCTTCTCAAGGTCACACAGATGGTGATCACGATGGGACCCCCACCAGGTTTTATTTTCAATCATTTTACTAATCATTCATGTTTTTTGTGTGTAGGTTTAGCAAATCTTAGTCATTATTGTCATCCAGAATCAGCCACTCTGGTTGATAGCAACCAACAACAGAGTGTAGCAGAGCTCAAAATTTTCATCACCAGAGTAGGATTTGAGGTTGGTTTCATCCTCTATTTTCTCTATGATTTTTTATCTACATTTATTTTCTAGAAACAACAAGCAAAAACATAGTCTAAGTAGGGAAAAATGAAGAAAATGAAAAGAAAATTGCATTGTACATTTCTTAGATTTCTTTAGTTTCCTCTAGGTGCTACTAGGAATAATGGGCCTCTACTTGTAAGGTCTACCCTAGTCTCCAACATGCTAGGCTTCTATGTGATTAGTCTGCTTGCATGTGGCCCAACCAGTGGCTGCCCATTCACAAAGTAGGAAGTGCATTACATGAAAATCATCTAGAATAAATTAGATATGCATATTTCTAAAGGAAAATATTATTTTTAGGCATGTAGTGATGTAAAGCATGAATGTTGGTTGATGCATCATTTTATATTTCAAAATTTAAAAATAACCCCACACACTTGCATATTCTACAATAACATTGGTAAGGTTGGATTTCATCACCGACCCCCAATTCAGACCGATGATATTGGAATTCATCTCCTTCCATCCGACTTGCCCCTAGATATCCTTAGATAGAATAGAGAACTCCTTTTTAGTTGGCACAGGTCACTTGTGTTCAAACTATCTCCCACTATTTCATAGTGGAAGAGCTAGGTGAACCCCCCACTAGGATTTAAGTGGTGTACCCTAGACTCTTTTGAGAAATCATGTTTGGCACTAGTGTTCCTAGTCTCCACTTTGATTGAGTTCCCTCATTCTAAGTCCAAACATGAACAAGAATTCAAGATCAACAACAAATCCAAACACACCAAACAGTTTAGGGAACACACTAATCCTTAAAAGAGATAAACACTTGCTTATTTTGTTTGTATAATTTGGAAACTAATCAAGAAGATAACGCATAATCAGAATGGTGAACACATGGAGCAACCACCCTCGATCCAACACCAAGGGGGAAACTAATGCTCCTCACACTCACAATCACACTAGCATTGAGCCACCCACCCATAGTGTCATCGGATGAAGTTTGACAAGTCTTAGGGGTGACAATTCAACCCTTGGAGGGACTCCATGAGAAACCCCAACAAGAGATCCACATCCTGGTTCCTCATCTCATAGACATGAGGAGGCCTCAAGGCCCTCATACACATAGGAATGAGGAGTCTTCATGGTACCTCTCATCACATAGACAAGTGGAGGCATCATGACCTCCCTCTTCACATCGACATGTGGAGGCATCCCGACCTCCCTCATTGCATAGACATATAAAGGCTTCAAGACCTCCATCATTGCACCAACATGAGGAATCATCAAGGCCATCCTCATCGCATAGGCACATAGAGAGTGCAAGGCTCCAAACCTTGCATGATACACATAGGATAGATCAACCCACTAAGGGGTAAGACATTTGGGCCATGCCCAATCATAGACCCAAGACATCTTACAACCTCCCTATAGATGGGAGGGTACCCTTAAACCATGAGCTCATTGGTGCCAATGGGACTCCATGGGATCAACCATGGAGAACCTGACAACTTGATGAGTTGGATCAAGTTCCCTCAAGACCAACTCCTAGAAGTATTGCTACCAAACATTCTACTTTAGGAAGTTCATATAGCATAGCCACTAGATGCACCAATGAACCAGGGGAAGCTCCAAAGTGACCCCACAACACATACACTACTTCAGATCATGAGGGTACTCAACCCATAACATAGTACATAGAGCAAGTCACCCTAGTGGACAAAGGCAAGCACACAATGGGAGCCTCCCCAAAGGGCCTAAGCATTAGAACTCCTTGCACAAAGTTAGAAAGACATGAGCCTTCAATAGTAGGTCACTCTAACCACTTACATAGGTTGGAAGAGGAACTACGCATTGAGCGAGAGCATGTAGAAGCTCTTGAGCAAGAAGAGTGAAGGAAGAGGTGCATGCACCTACAAGAACAATGCTCAAGAGAAGAAAGAGTTGAGCATGAGGAGCTAGCAGAGAGGCTAGCTCGAACAAATATGCACATAGGTGGTGAGAGATACCGACATGAGAGACATGTCGATTCTCAATAGGAGAGAAGCACTAGGCTAGAAAATGAGCATGCTCACCACAATTCACAACATCAACAACACCTAGACCTCGAACAAACACAATTCAATGAGGAAAGGGTAGGGATGGAAGACCAAGAACAAACATATCCTGAACCTCCATCCATGGTTATAGGAGATGAGTATAGATGCCCAAACTAGGCCAACATAGGGCTACCTCCTTTACCACCATGAGCTAACCTTCAGGAACATGAGATTATTTCCTCGAAGGCATACCAGATGCTCATCGAGAGAGTCAAGTCTCTCGAGAAGTAGGACACAGGTGGACAAAAGCTGACATTGAGCAAGATTCACAACTAGCCTCTATGCCCCTCAATCCCGAGTCTAGCATATCCTAGGCACTTTGAGATGCCTAGGTTAGACAAGTTTAAGGGGGAGGGAGATGCAAGAACACATGACCAACTTCATGAATGTATGCTTCCACCTTGAGAAGAATGATGCCCTGATGTTGAGGATATTTATCATGATATTCTTGGATGCAGCAACACAATGGTTCAACCAGTTGCCCAAGCATAGCATCACCGATTTTGAGCAACTGGTGAATGCATTCCTTGAATGGTTTTCCTTCAGAGCGAAGAAGAAGGTGAACCTATCTGATCTAGCCAATTTGAAATAATATGATGATGAGCCAGTGATGGACTATGGGGATAGGTGGAGAAAAATCATGGCAAAACTATCATTCTCCATCCCCATAGAGGAACTTGTTTGGATGTTCACAAAGAGTTATGCAAAGCACATCTCCCTACTATTGCAGCTACAACAATATGAATCATTCGAAGAAGCCTTGGCTCAAGCCAAGCTTATTGAAGACATTAAGGTCGATGAGGGAGACCTTAAGCTCCACAACAAGAAAGAATGGAGCAAGAACAATCAGAATAACAAAAACAAGTAGAAGCAGGCCAAGCCTGCTCAAGTTAATCAAGTTGTATTGGCCACACCAAAGGAGGGAAATGGACAACAACCCCAGAATTACCAGGCTCACCCTCCACCAGCCAACTATGACCCTAAGAACAATCAGGGCTAGAACAAAGAGCGTCGACCACCTCGCTACTACATGCCTCTGAATGAATCAATGCAGTCAATGTTTAATCAGTTGAATGAGGCATAGAGGATAAGATTTCCTGATGTACAACTTCTGGATCCTAACCATCCCAAGCCAAGGGGATACAGGGAAGATCAATACTACCCATACCATAGGAGACAAGGGCATGACATCGAGAATTGCATCAGATTCAAGAATGTTGTACAAAACATGATTGAAAAGGGAGAGCTAAAAGTTGACAACCCGCTAGCTCCCGATAATAGAGATATGGGTATATACCGAAACCCATTGCCCAATCATGAGGTCCCTAGGGATCAGGGCACCCAAGTTAACCAGGTCCGAGTCGAGCCACCCATTCAAGGGTGCATAGGAATGGTTGAGTTGGTTAATGTGGCAACCAAGAGTCGGAGATATGGGCAACCATAGCCTCCAGTGGCTCCCATCAATATTTTAGCTGCACCTCGATAGAGACAGGTGCATGACAACCCTCTAGGTCCACCAGTGAGACCTATGGTGACTATTCGGAGTAGACTAGAACAAAATCTACAAATGACTCTAGCTAAGTTATCCATTTATGAGCTCATACAATAGTCCCCTAGGCATAAGGAGACTTTAATGGAGATTTTGAGATCAATCGAGCTCCAGCCCTAGAACCTAGATGCGTTCACACATTTTGTGGGGCAAGTGCAATAGTGCCAAGAGCCCATGATTCATTTTTATGATCACAAAATTAAGGTAGTCCCTACTACCTCAATAGACCCACCTCTACACATTATTGCATCAATCAATGATATTCCATTCAAGTAGGTTCTGATCGATACGGGCTCATCGATCAACATCATCACCACTAAGGCTATAGGGCACTTGAAGATCCCTAAGTCCAACATCATCCTAACTTCCTACACGCTCAGGGCTTTCAATGATGCATTGTGCTCCATAGTGGGTACGATCATTTTACCTATAAAAGTAGGACATAAGACCATCCCCATGATGTGTCATGTGTTAGAAGGGGTGATGCAATATAACATCCTTCTAGGGCATCCCTAGATTAGAGACATGTAGTGCGTGCCCTCAATCCTACACCAATGCATCAAGTATGTGCATGAGGGACAAGTTCACATGGTTCCATCCGATGAAGAGCCATTCAAGTACATGCATCAAGTCGACTTGCTAAGGGATTTTATCCTACCATCAATGCACTTGTACATAAGGCCTTCATCCCCAACCATACAGCCAGGAAGCAAAAGCAAATCAGTGTGAGGTGACCCATCCATATCGGCACCACCTCCTACATCCAAAGCTACTAGCACTTCTAAAAATCCTTTGATAGATAAGGCAAGAGATAAACAGAAGCTGAAGGTACCCCTAGTGGAGGAAGGACCCAAGGAAATTCTAACCATAGCAACCATAGGAGTCCCTACTCCCATGGAGGAGGAACATTCCCAAGAAATAGTCAAGGAGGTACCTCAACCTACCTCACCTGCATCATCAACAACATCATCTACACCATAGGTGACAATTCACCTAGCCAACACAACACTAGGTGAATATCTTGTGTAGAACATAACTTTCATACCAATCATTGAGTCTGCACAAGACATGGGATAACCAAGAGTCCCAAGTCTACCAGTAGGGATAGTGGTTCCTTTGGGGGTGCCACCCAACCAGATTAATTTCATATATGCTAGTCTAGATTATACCCACATCACTTCCAATATAGAAAGAGATGAGGATGAACCTTTCACCATGAATGTTCATTACTTATCAAATCTTGAGTTTACTCTAAAGTACTTTGAGTAGTGTCACTAGTAAGGCTATGGCCTAGGCCTATATGAGCAAGGGCATCGACTACCATTTCAACCATAGTACCAACTACCTACTGATAGGTGTGGTTTGGGCTATCAAATGTGGGGTCATGATGACTCTTTGGAAGTAGCCCTAGATAGATTAAGCATTGGGTTTAAGGAGGACATCGACTGGAACCCCTATCAACCCCCAATAAAAACTATTTGGGTGATGGATGGGTGTCGATGGTCAATATCACACCACCTGATCAATATCACCCTAAATCCTCTCTTGAAGTGCCCCCATCAGGAGCCATCCTATGGGAGGAGGAGCCAATGCATGGATATGAGTGAGAGGAGTATGATTATGTTCCAAGTGAGGATGAATATGGAACCAACCTAGCCTACCATGGGCCTCGATATGTGCAAAACCTTACTTGGATAGGCCACACAGAAAGTGGCTACATCTCAGATGAGAGTGAATACATCTCAGATGAGGGTGGATACATGTCAGATAAAAGTGGCTATGAGTTAGAGGACTCAATAGAGATGGCCTACCTATGGCCTAGACATACGAGCCACATCATTGGGCCAGAGACAAATGCCAATGGGTTCTTCATAAGTGATGATGACTATGAAGATGAGACCGAGATGGCCTATCTAGGGCATCAGCAAGCAAGCCACCATCCCATCCTAGGGCCAGAAACCAATGCCAATGGCTTCTAGATAAGCGATGATGACTTTGAGGATGAGATCGAGATAGCTTATCTTGGACCTCGACACTTATAACCAGTCAATCTGCTTGTGGAGAGAGAAGTGGCACTCCATGCCATAGATCCTAATCTTCACTTCCTAGGGAGACCAATAAACCTAGATGCCATTCATCACATGGTCAACCTAAATCCACCCACATTTAGAGAGCAGTTATTGCCTAATGATCCCATCATCTCATCTATCCATAGACCAGATCCTGAGATCCCTATACCCCTAGAGCCTCATCATGAGTATGGAGGGTGCACCCAAGATATAGAGTTTCACCCACATGGTCCTAGAGATTTCATTCCATCCATCAACATGATCTCCATTGATTTGACCACTCCACTCCATAACCCAATAGATCCTACAAAACCATTGTGTCTTAACTTAGATGCTATCGATTGGGATCGCATTGACTCACCCCTAGAGCCTGAGGATTTCTTCCCTAATGAAGAGATGTTACAACCATTTCATTTTACATCAGGTTGCACATGATGTCTATCACACTAGTCTCGACCCTGAGTCAGTGGGAACCATAAATCTAGTAGATGACATTCATTTAATCCCCACTCCTCACCAACTTGAGGATGGGTCACATATGGCAATAGAGGAGACTTTCGAGGTGGACATCAACAATGATCCTTCTCAACCAAAGAAATTCAAGTTCAGAGAAAGCTTATCTCTAGAAGAATAGGCCATCATAATTCCTCTACTAAAAGAGAGACCAAATCTCTTTTCTTGGACCTACAAAGACATGTCGGGGCTAGATCCAAAGTTGGTTGTCCACAACCTATCGATAGACCCCATGAAGAAACTGATCAAGAAAAAGCTCAGAAAGATGCATCCAACCATCACTTTGATGGTTAAAAATGAGTTGCAAAAACTATTGGATGTAGTCTTTATTGTTCCCATCGACTATCCAGAGTGGGTATCAAACATGGTGCCCATAGGAAAACCTGATGGAAGAGTCCACATTTGCATGGATTTTAAGGATCTCAACAAGGCAACCCCAAAGGATTCATTCCCATTGCCCAACATAGATGCTCTTGTAGATGCAACTATAGGTCATGAGATGCTCTCCCTAATGGATGGTTTTTTTGGTTACAATCAGATTTAGATTAAGCCCAAAGACCAACATAAAACCATATTCACCACTCCATGGGGGACATTCTATTACAAAGTAATGCCATTTGGCCTTAAAAATGTTGGTGCCACATATCAATGGGCTATGACATACATTTTCCATGACTACATGCATAAGATCTTGGAAGACTACATCGATGACTTGCTAGCCAAGTCATTACTACATGAAGAGCATGTTGAATCCCTCACAAAGATCTTTGATCACCTGATTGAGCACAATGTTAGGTTGAATCCCAAGAAATGCATCTTTGGCATAACTTCTAGAAAACTCTTGGGATTCATCATTTCTAAATGAGGCATCGAGGTAGACCCAACAAAGGTAAAGGCTATCCTAGAAATGGCTCTACCCATAAACATCAAAGAACTAAGAAGCTTACAGGGCAAAGTAGCATCCATAAAGTGATTTATCGCACAACTATTGGATAAATGTCGACCCATGAATCGACTGCTACACAAGGGGGTCCCATTCCAATGGGATGAAGAATGTCAGCAAGCCTTTGCTGAGATCAAAGAGTACCTAGCAATGCCACCAGTCCTAGCTCCACCAAGGCTAGACGTGCCATTCTTGTTATATATATCCACTACAGATTTTGCTTTGGGCACCATGTTGGCTCAAAAGAATATGCAAGACAAAGAGCAAGTGATATATTACATTAGTCGCACCTTGGTGAGCTACGAAATTGGATATGCATACGTAGAGAAGTTGTGCTTAGCGGTGGTCTTTGCAACCAAGAAATTGTACCACTACATGTTGAGCCATACGACATATGTAATATCCAAGCAAAATCCTTTGTAGTATATGATGAGCAAGACATATCATAATACACGTACTACAAAGTGGATCATGCTATTGATAGAATTTGATTTGGAATTCATAAGCCAAAATTCCATCAAAGGACAAGTCATAGCTGATCAGTTGGCTGAGGTGCCTCTTCAAAATAGTAGGCCCCTTACCATAGAGCTTCCTGATGATGTGGTCTTTGCACTATCAGAAGCACCCAAACCCGAAGAACCAAAAAATGAAGTTGACATGACTTTGTTCTTTGATGGTTCGAAGTGTGAGCAAGGAGGCGGTGCGAGGATTGTCTTTTTCATGCCACAAGGTGCTCCAATGCCCTTGTCATTCAAGCTAGACTTCCCTTGCACCAATAACAACACCGAATATGAGGCCCTAATCTTGGGTCTCCAAACAACCATCACCATGAAAATCAAGAGGCTAAATATCTTTGATGACTCCCTCCTCATAGTCAACTAGGTCAAAGGACTATTTCAATGCTGAGATCCAATCCTAAAAGCTTACAAGGAGCTTGTTGACACATATCTAGCCAAACTAGAGTGGTACGACATCGAGGCAATCCCTCATTCATAAAATAGATTTGTAGACACCATGGCATCTTTGGGATCCTTGATCCCTCAAAATCTATCTATCGATTTCACTACCATTCATGTCAAAATGCTCTCACATTCAATGATCCAACATGAGGCTTTTGATAACAAGGAATCAATCAACATGATCCATATAGAGCCA
The DNA here is from genome assembly GCA_028583015.1 of Wollemia nobilis. Lineage (NCBI taxonomy): Eukaryota > Viridiplantae > Streptophyta > Pinopsida > Araucariales > Araucariaceae > Wollemia > Wollemia nobilis. The sequence goes on from JAQPPZ010002512.1 coordinate 7,740,550, forward strand.
GACCATGACTAGTTCTATAAAGCCAAATACTTCTTAAAGAAGGCACCTTGGGGGTCCTTGATCTCTCAAGGTCCTATGGGGAATGGTACCACTATTCACCACAAGGTTGTTTCTCAATCTACATTTATGCAAATCGAATTGCATGAGGAACAAGTCATCTTATCTATCGAGGTTGTAGCCTATCAGGATTGGCTATCCCAATTACAAGACTTCCTTAGGCTTGGAATTGTCCCACAGGGACTATCGCATGCCGAGAGATGAGCATTCAAGCAAAAAGTGACTAGATATGTCTTGCTAGGAGGCATATTGTATCATCGAAGCTATGATGGAGTTCTCCTACATTGCTTAGAGCCCCAAGAATCAGCTTGGGTGATTTTGCAAGCTCATGATGGTACATGTGGTGGCCACTTCAGTGGCATGGCCATTGTCAAGTGCATTCTTTGAATGGGCTATTACTGGCCCACCATGGAGAAGGATTGTTGTGAGTATGTCAAGAAATGCATTAAATGTCAACATCATGCAAACCTGATGCACTTGCCATCTCAGGCCTTACAACCCATTCAGGCGGCTTGGCCATTTTCTCAGTGGGGTTTCGATCTGATTGGAAATATTTCTCCCTCATATTTGGGCTGGCACACGTTCATCTTAACGACCATTGAGTACTTCACCAAATGGGTGGAAGTGGTCCCCTTAACCTCGACAATTGGTCCTCGGATTGTGGAGTTCATACTTCATAATATCATTTGTCATTTTGGGGTACCCTTCAAGATAATCTCGGATAATGGTCCATCATTCAAAAACAAAAATGTGTGAGCTCTAACGACCAAATACAACATTCAACATAGTTTTGTGACACCATACTATCCATAGGCAAACGGGCAAGTAGAGGCCTCAAACAAGACAATAGTAGCCATCTTAAAGAAGATGGTGAAAGAAAATCATAAGGATTGGCATCTACAATTACCCTTAGCATTATGGGCTTACAGGACTAGCATACGGATGCCCACTAGGGCAACACCATTTTTGCTTGTATATGGTGCTGAGGCCATTATGCCCTTAGAGTTGGAAATTCCAACATTACGCATCGCATTGAAAGAGTTCATCAATGATGACACTACACGACAAGCTCACCTGGATCAATTGACCCTTCTAGATGAATGATGCATCAATGCCCTTGAGCACCTTCACATTTACCAGGATCATCTAACATGAGCTTATAACAATAGAGTCCATCTAAGAGACTTTAAAGTTGGGGATCTTGTGCTTAAAGAGAACCAACAGAACTCAAATCTACCACCGCATCTATGAGACAAATTTATGGCCAATTGGATAGGTCCCTATATCATCTCGAAGAATATTGGGACTAGGGCATATCACCTAACAATGCTAGAAGGTGTTGAGGAGCCAGAGCCCCTCAATATCATTCATCTAAAGGTATTTCACACATAAATCAACAAAATATCAAAAACATTCAAATAATTTCAAAAGATTCAAAAACAATAGAAATCATAAAAATCCAAACAAATCAAAAAACATTAAAATCAAAAACAAAAAGCTCCAAAGGCATCTTAAATCCCTTTGGTCAATCACAAAAATCTCCAAAGGCATCTTAAAGCCCTTTGGTCAAATCACAAAAAGCTCCAAAGGCATCTTAAAGCCCTTTGGTCAAATCACAAAAAGCTCCAAAGGCATCTTAAAGCCCTTTGGTCAAATCACAAAAAGCTCCAAAGGCATCTTAAATCCCTTTGGTCACATCACAAAAGGCTCCAAAGGCATCTTAAAGCCCTTTGGTCAATTCACAAAAAGCTCCAAAGGCATCTTAAAGCCCTTTGGTCAATACAAAAACATTCATAATAATCAAAACTCAAAAACAATTGAAAGCATCAAAAATACAAAAATATTTGCATTAGCATTCCACATTTGCATTCACTTAGTTGCATTGCATTAGGCATTTCCATCCATCACATTTGCATTAGATACACTTGTGTTTGCAATCTTACAAATGACACCACATTTGTACATCAATCATGCATCTTCAAAATCCATCATCATCCATCACCCATGAGTGTAACTATGTTTTTCAACACAACCCCTTCTATTGCTATAAGGAATATACTAGGGTTTTCTAGTCACTCAACCATACCTAGTGGTTTTATCAAACTTTGTAGAAAGTTATCTTAGATTTTGATAGATAAGGTTTAGTTTTGATAGCACCTAGTATATTTCAGAATCCTATCACTAATCAAAACACTAAAATCCTAGTTGGAACAAGGGAAATATGAACACTACGAAGTGGTATTAGGTATCCTAAGGTGAAAAGGTTTATCTTGCTCATCCCCCTATGCGACCGGCTCAAAAATGTTGAGAATTGGCAAAAGGACAAGTTCAGCCCTACCCAAAGAAATCCCTTGCTTTAATCAAAACAAGCAAAATCCTAAACAAAGCATAAAATAAAAAATGATTATCATCACTACATAAATCCCTTGCTCAAAAGAAAACAAAAATTCAAAATAAACAATGATTTTCATCACTAAATCATGAGCAAGTATCCCAAATAAATATGAAGAAAATAAGGGAGTATTGAACTTGAATCCCTAGAATTCTTAGCATGAACGAGTCGTAAGGTATCCTTACGCATGATGATATGTCTATCACATTAGCATCTTGCTTTTGAACAGACCAATGTTTGCATGTGGAAGAGCTAGCCTTAGGTGTCCTATATTGCCTAGTGGTCTAATCCAACTGAGTCCAACTTAGGATCAGGATAAACATTTGAGGATCCCCAATACAACAATGGGCTGAATGAATCCTCACCTGGCACTAGGGTATGCTTATGTTCTATCTAATATATTCATTTGCACACATAGGGATAATGAATATCTAGGTCTGCATAACAAAGCTTTATCCTTCAAAGGCTCTGTATGATCAGTATACAACCATTTGATGAAGCAACTAGGGTGTTTGAGTCTCATGGAAAACCTCAAAAATCATCCTCATAGCAATAGGTCATATCATCAGTCACATAATCAAACTTTCTTTAAGAGGTCTTGTTCACTAAACGAATGCATAAGATAGGATAGATACCGGATAAATGTCAGAAATGATAATAAAATGACCACTGACTATTCTTGCATATCTATAGCAACCTATAAAGAAACCCATCATCTCACCTCACATTTGATGTTTAAATGATTAATTCTTATTATGAGAATTATTATTTATTCATGATTTTTATACATTCTGTGGTGTCACCCATTAGATTGTCAAACTCATATCACATCATATCATATGTTTTAAGTGATTAAAGCATACAGGTTCATTCACATTAGATCATCAACATAACATAACATATTTCATTTACCATATCATAACAACATAAGGTTAGATGCATACAACACATCAAAAGCAAACATGCATTTAACAATAAGCATTGCATCCATATATGCATCCATCATCATCATCTAGATCATGCCATCTAAGCATCCACACATCATAAAGCATAAGTCATGTGAGTCACATAGCATAAGATCATAAAGTAGTTCACCTACACATACACATCATAACATCTAAACATCACATCACATCATATCACATAAAATCATGATACTGCATCCATAAACATAAAAGCATAATCATAACAGATACACACATGATGAGTCTCAAAGTCTAGATATCATATAAAAGTGTGTCCAAATAAGTACATGTAGGTACAAAAAGTGCCAATAAGGCTACAACTATGTAGGTCGACTGACCTTACACCCAAAAAGAGGTACAAAATATCTAAGGAGCCATAATGCTCAAGAGTGGCCTACACCACTAGTATCACCTCTACCCTCACCTCCCCCTCTAGGAGGTGGCATAGAACTGGCACCCCTAATCCACTCTATTCGGGACCTAGTCCTATGGCTCGACCGAGCTGATGACTATCATGAAGTGCTCCGATCAGTCCTCTATGAACCTCCTACCCTAGGCCTCTCTAGTAGATGGCCTCCCCAAAGCTTGACCTCATGCTCCAATGCCAAGATGTAGGAGGCATCTCGAGTGCACTCCTCCAAATCATCTACTAGCAATCCATGCAAGCATCAAATCTCCACACCTACATCTAGACCACTAGGTCCCTAAGGCACTATAAGAGGTGGTACAATCTAGATCCAAGCATCATCTCACTCGATAGTAATCTAGACAACCTATCTCTAAAGATCTACAATAGTGGCATCCCTCTACTGAACCTAAATCTAGGATGTCTATAGCTCAACCTCAACCTAGTGTAGCTGAGCCCAGAGAGGAGACTCCTACTCCTTAGGAGCTAGCTCCTCCTCCTCCTCGAGGGCAACCTACTCCTCTATAGCTCCTCTACCACCTACTCCTACTATCCTACCTACCCCCAATCATCCATCCGAGCCCACACTCGATGCCCATCAAGATCCTCAACCTCAACCTCATCCAAAGACCACCCTAGGTAGCCACCACCCTACCATAATCATGTACCCCACCAATGGGTGTACACCTCTATGACCCCAACATCGACCACACTAGGATCAACTACAAGAGGGTCATCCTCCTCCAATACTACTATAACTCAAGGTGGTGGAAGGTTCCTCTCTACGACAATCCAATGATAGACAACTAGCTCAAGGGGAACATCCTACTAAATGCCAAACTATTAGAGCACCCTAGAGTAGTAGAAGAACTCTCTGATATCATCCTTGTAGATCAACCCATCGATCACATCGAGTCCTCACTATGAAGCTAGATGAATCCTCCTAGTTAGGGCACTCATGATAAGGCCTCCAGATGATATCAATAACTCATAAACTAGTCAAAGATATCATATAGTGGGAAATATCCCCTAAAAAAGGCTGACTCTTGCGCTCCTCGAGCGCTCTGGGCCACCTAGATCCATAACACTAGACATCATCATCTAGTATAATAATCTCCACTAGAAGTCCTATTAGGTGATCAACCTTAATATGCTCCCATCCCCAGATCTGGAGGAGCAAGCTATAAGTAATACTAGCTCAACCATGGTACTAAATATGGTATAGCTCATCATAGCACTACACCAATAATGCACTCCCCCAAGCATAGATAATAGATTCCTCACTATCAATCAAATCCTGTACCATCACCAAGAGGTTCCATGGGAACCTCACTCTAGAGCAATCAGGTATGAGGATGTTGTAGATGACCATCAACAACACAACATACCTCCAAGAGAAGACATCCTCCTAGTACCATCGAGCAACTAAAATCTTACTAGAATGAGTATCCTTGAAGGCAGCAATGACATGTCTCCCAAAGACCCTCAAGAACACTACATCTCGAGCATTAGTGGGAGAAGAGAAAATAGGCACTCCATCAAAAGGGATCCTAAAGATCCTGTAGACATCCTCCGACGTGATGGTCATCTCACCGATAGGAAGGTGGAAGGTGTTCGTCCTAGAGTCCCACCTATGGGCCAGGGTAGTCAAATAGGCCTGATCCGACATGATCATCGGAAGGCCAGTGACATACTAGAGCCCATGAGCATCAAGCTAAGCCCAGTCCATGTCATCCATCTCACGAAAAAGGTCACAAAGTAGCTTTGGGTCTCGAGCCCAAGCAGACAAGATCTAAGAGTGCAAAATAAAGTCTAAATCAAATGCATTGACAACTAAATAAATGCATAAAAAAAGTGCAAGCTAAACTAAGATGCGCTTAAGGCAACAAGCATAACTAAATGCACCTAAACATCCAAAAACATCAAATTTTTTCAAAATCTCAAAATTGAATCAATTAAATTGCTTTAAAAAAATAAAATACACCTAAGGCCACCTCATGCTAGGAGTGGCCACGAAGATTGAAGCCGACAGTAGCAGGTTCCAATGGTCAAAAATATGACCATTGGAAATCAAACTGGCTACTAGAGGTAGCCACCCATAGCAATAGCCACTCTAGAGGCAACGAGCGACGCCAACGACATGCCCCCATGGCCAAAAATCACAAAAAATAAAAACATAAATCTAAAAGAAACCCATCTAATTAAACCCTAAATTAAGCCTATCTACTAGTTTAATTCATTGCCAATAGGGTTAATGAGGTTCCTTTACCAAATTACTTAGTGAGGTTCATTTTACCACAATAATAAAAGAAGGCTAGGGTTTAGAGAGGTACCCATGAAGCTTCAGCTCCTCTACTCGTCGAAGCCTCACCTACTCAGCCATCATGTCAAATCTCTGGTCAGCAGAAGTCATTCACTTAGAGCTCCAAAAGAAATGACCAACAATGAAGAGTCAAAACCCTAATTTGCTTTTTATTTCTCCAAGCCTTCCAGCCTGCTAGCATCAACAAATTTTTGCGCTGGACTCTAACAGACCATCGAAGTACTAATTAGGGGTCATTGGACTCGACAGATGACCAAGAAACAAGGAGAAATTTCTATAATTTCTCACCATAGAACATCTCAGAATAAGCCATAAAAGCACCTATTGGTCAAAGGCATCCAAAATCTCAACCAATACCAAAAAATTACATATATCAAAATCCAAAAACATCATAAAATCCAAAAAAAAATCAAATAACAACAAAATCCCAAATGAGCCTCGTAGTCAATTATTTTTCTATACACTTTGGTGATTGCAGTGACTAGCACTCCATGCAATTCGGCAAGATGAGAAAATTACCATAAGGCCACTTGGGGCAAACAATTATGGTAGAATTGAGACACCTCACCTCAAACCCGAAGAAGGCTATAACAGCTGGACCACCCCATGGGAGCGAGGATCCATCTCAATTCTCCTATAGAAAATAATGATTCAACACAAGCTAAATTAGAATTAGCTATCACCTTGATTCCCTAAGAAGGCCATTATGGTCGAACCGCCCCAAGGGATAGAGATGTACAATTACCAAATAAGGTTGAAATCACACTTGGATGGGAACTACTCTATAACAACAAATGCAAACCTCTAAAGAGGTCCAAATCATTCATTTTGGTCAAGTGACTCATCACTTTATTAATTGTCCTTTCCTCATCGACTCATCGCTTGAGGGGGTAGTCAAAAATTTTCAACAATCATAATCAAAGTCAACAAAATATCATCTCGATCATAATAGAGTTACGTTCATCTTACGAATCATTACCAACAACTATCATAAGCTTACCCTTTGTTGGGAAAAAGCAAATATGATAGTTAAGTTTGTAGCTCTCCTCCTTTCGGACCTATAGTAGTACCAAAGCTACCCGATCGCTTGATGACGAGTGCAAACTCCCACACATTTAAGCCTTCCATTCCCTTGATGACTAGGGCATCCTATGTTGATCAGATCAATGATCATCATCCAACCTACAATATGGCCCTAGGTGGTCTACTTTTTTGCTCCACACTATGTTTTGCTCATAATGCATCCCAAAAAGGGGTATCTATAGACACCTAAAATACATCATGTTTAGGAGACTACCCATATGGGCACATCCATAGACCATATGAACCCTCTTGGATCTCTCCAAGAGCAAGCAGTGGTCCTAACCACTCAAACAGGGTAGTTCTAGCCCATCCAGGCTTGGTCGCTCTCAAGAAGAGCGACCAACACACCTAGTCGCTAAAGACTACAATGACCACACCTAGCCACTAGACATAATAGTGGCTAGCACCATGCATAATCTAGCCATGAATACGAGCCTAGATCATATAGTATAACTGCACCTTTACATGGTTAACGAGTAGATTTTGGTGAGGAACTCCCTGAGTTCCTCCTAACTACCCCTTCAATGCCAATTTGTGACTGATGCTTCCCACCCAAGATGGTCAGTCACATGCAATTTGGATTGAGGCTTCTCTAGGAAGCCAAGTTCTAGATCTGAGAGGGAAGTCTACATATAGACTCTCCCACAAAAAGCAAAGGATCCAAGAAGTTTTAGAGTCAAGCAATGAAGCCCTATCAAAATGGAGAACCAAGCTACGCCCCTTTGAGGAGCATTGGAGCACCATCCGATTGAGCTACGATCATGCACTAGTTTTTAGATTCATTATTCCCAACCACCAATCAGTGTAGGAGACACGCCAGGTGACCCTTGAACATCAATTGTAGCAAAGAGGATAGCGCAATAGCCCCTGATTCACAAGGAAAAGAGCTTCATATCACGGTCGTTATCTCGGACAGTGGCCCATAGGCATATTTTAGGGCATAGACGTTATTTCCCTATTGCTTTAGTCTAGATTCATTATTGCTTAATTTTATTAGTTAAGTCATAGCTCAGATCTGCTTTCATTAACGCATTTATTTTATATTTCTTAGCTTTACATGCATTTATTATTTTATTTATGCTTGTATTTCATTATTATCATGATTATTCAGATCCGTTAACAAAGGCCTCATCCGGAGAGGTGGCCCATCCTACTAAGCATGCTTTGTTGTTTCCATGAGCGTAGGTACAGATCTTCAGGACCAAATTGAAGCAGTAGGAGCACAAAGATCCCTCCAGGACCAGATCTGGAGAAGGGGGCATCTGTAAGCCCCCATATAGTTTTGTGTGCGAGACCAGGAGGCCTGCGTATGCGCACCATTCCCTTGCGGGGAATACATCCAACCGCTGCTCTATATTGTGTAAATATTTGTATCAAAATGATGGGTATCCCTAAGAGGGACGAACTTGTAACCGAGGATTCGAGATATCAATAAATAAAGCATCTTTATTTGTTTTCTTATTTTTGTGTTGCATGTGCTTTCAGTACTTTCATTTTGTGCAAGTGATAATATACATGATAAATCAAAATCGCAAGTAGGGTAGCCGGGGTGCGCGCTTCCCGGGGTCGCACACATATAGAGAATTTTTAGAGACTCAATATCCTTCACACTTACAACAATGCTCAATCACTTTAAAACTTTATTTTTACCATTGAAACATATAGAGAATTGTTAGAGACTCAATATGTTTCACTCACAATAATGCTTAATCACTTTCAATCTCTTCTTCAACTCAATCCAGAAATAAAGAATAATTTATTTCACAGAACTTGAACTATCACTTCAACACTTCCAATCAACTAAGCTCAATAAAATCCTCTCAACCAAACACTCAATGAAGGCTTTTTCAACAATTCTTATCAAAAAAACCTCACATAACAATGATACTCATGATATTTCACAAACCCTAATCATGCACATGAAGGCTCACTCAATATTTCCAACAATGCTTATCAAACAAATTTTCTATCATCAACCTTTATTCCAAAAAAACCTTCAAAAATCAATATTGAATATCTCAAAACCAAACTCAACAATGCTTACCAAATAATCCTTTTCACTCCAACTTGGCATTTGCAACATACAATCCAACAATATTTTACTCACAAGGAAGATGTACCCATACCTTTTATTTTTATGGAGATATATCTTCAAAACCTATCTTAACCACAATCAAATTTTTCTTTACCAACACTAGGGTTAGGTTACCACAACCTATCTCAAGATCTCCACAAAATAATTTTCTCAAAGATTATTTTTCATAAAAAATAAAAAATCCTTTTATACACCTTATAATATCTAAACTCACAATATTTAACTCAATAATTTCACCAGAACACAACACTTAACAATTTTCCATGCACACCTTACAATCTCCAAACTCACAATATTCAACTCAATAATTTTATTAAAACAACATGCATAGCAAACTCCCTTATACACCTTATAATCTCCAAACTCACAATATCTAACTCAAAAATTTCATTAAAACAACATGCATAGCAAACTCCCTTATACACCTTATAATCTCCACACCTTATAAATTTCAATCACCAAAAATCAAAATAAAATATTTAAATTTTCTTTACATTATAACTCCCCTAAGCACTTAGCATTCATGATAATCTTGTAGACACCAAAACAACACCAATATGATTATGTGGCTACAAGAACTGACCGAATTAGCATACACAGCCCCTAGGGCAGCCCCCAGAGGTTAAACAGTGGTCCTAACCACTCCCAAAGCAGTTTTGGAAAGTCAGAGGTCAATTTGGCACCTTTCAAGCACCCTGATCCTTATTCATTCCAGCCTGGGATGATTAGAATGCTATTCGCCCCACCTCGGGATGATTAGCAGCAATCGCTCCAGGATGGGGCAAATAGCAGGTTTGATGGGCAAAAATTCAAACCGTAGCACCCTAAAATTGGCACAGTTAAACCTTAGTAAAAAGATAAAAATTCAAATTTTAACCTCAAACCGCCCGTTAACCGCCCGTTACCCGCTTTCCTCATTTTTCATGCCATTTTTAGGATTTGTTTTGACCGTTGGACGATATCATCGCAGATTAGACGAAATCATCCCAGATCTGACGAATTCATCTGGAACAGAACGTCCAGACGATTTTGTCCCAAAACCAAATTTTCATAATTAGCTTCTATTCCAACAGCCTCTCTAACCTGGGCAGAAAGCGTGTCTGCATAGTTAGAGTCTCCCCCGTTGGAGATCTCCCAAATTGGGATGATCCCCAACCTCCTAACCTCTCCCTAATCCTATATAAACTGGGATTTTCTTAGTTTATCCCCCTGAACCTCCTAGCTGATGGATTTCCCTACAAATTTGGTTCCTTATGCCTTAGAACACCTTCATACTTTTGTTTGCATTTTGTATTTCATGTTTTCTTGCAGGAACTTTACTGTTTTTCAGTCGAAGCTAGCTCGGATCGTCGCAAGCGATTCCGGATGATTTCGGACGATCTTGTCGAGGAGCGCAGATGATCTCGTATGATTGGAGATGATCCCGACTGTAGTCCAGATTGGGGGCAATCAGAGTCTAGAGTTTGCATCTCTTTATCATTTTTCTGCATTTCTTTATACATTATCTTAGTTATTATGTTTATGCATCTTGGAGTTCACCTCATTTAGCATAACCGCATGATAAAGTTAAAATCAATCATTAAATCTACTGCATTTCTCTTGTTTGTTATTTGAATCCATTGTTTAGGCATGTTTGTTGTTATTGCTATCATTCTCCTTTGCTTCTACAGTTGCATATTTGGTATTTTGTATCTATTTTTGTGATTGCAGGTTTTGACGAATTCGTCAGATCTCAGATGATTCTGTCTGATCTCAGATGACCGACTATGATTCGAGATGATTCTATGAAATATCAGATGATTACGTACAAGTTGAGATGATTTGGACTGCTACAAAACTCAGAACCTTCATCAAACATCCGAAATCAGGTATGTTCTATCCCATTTGGCACATTTTTTGTGTTTAGCATTTATTCATATTTTTTGTATCCACAAAATCAGCATTGGCATATAGAATAGTTTAGATTCATCTTGGCCAAACCTAGGAGTTGAATGATTAAAGTACAAAATGAACACATCAAACTCACTATCAACCTAGGTGTGGAAACTGCCACTCAAAAGTTTCCTGGTGAACCCACCATCCGTCAAAAATTCACCTTTATACCCCTCCCCCGAGAGGCGGGACCTTCAAAGGGCCTCTCAGTCCGAGGTATTGTCCCATCCTTCTCGCATCCCCCTTCCGGGCGTGGATCCTATAGCCTGAAGGTAAGGATGCAAAAAATTTGGAGCGATACATTTTGGTGAACCCGACGTGAAAACTAAAAACCTTTTGAAAACAATCCAAAAAACAAAACATAAATGCATTTAGAATCAAAGATTGCATATCATATTTAGATGGTAGATTATAATAAAAGACGAGTTGTCACCATTAATGTTGAGAATCAATTAGCAGCTATAGAGGTTACTTCTGTGCTTAGAGTACCTCAAACAAATAGGGTTCAACCTTTGTGGGACGAACTTGATAGGAGATTGGGTATCATTGGATCTAGGGCAACAGAACTTAGGCAAATTAAGAGGTTTGTCCTAGATAGAATCCTGGATCCTGATCAAGTGACCTTATATCATGAACTTCAGAGAGCTTGCCATAGGTGGTTAGCAGATAAAAGAGCCCATGTGTCTTCAGAGCTGTACACCTTTGAGGAATATCTTGAGAATGCAGTTGTAGTACATAAATTTCTATCTCATATAGAGGATCAAGAGGTTGTTTTTATGGATAGAAAAATATGGAATAGAGTTCCTAGAGCTGTGTTATATCGAGAGTATTGCCATGAACTTTATTTCTACCAGTCAGGGTATGAAACAGATAATATCACTATAGCACACTTTATCAAATTTTTGAAAAACCATTTCCAATTTGAAGAGGAGCATTTCATGACTCCCGATGAACTTGATCCTATCAATGATATCTATAAACTATTTATAGAAAACTAAGCTATTCTTTTATTATTGTTATTTCCTGCATTCAGTGTGTTGTTTGTTGTCTTTATAAGCATAAAAACAAAAACAAAAAATCAATAAATAAAATAAAATAAAAACAAAACAAAATCATAACAAAAATCAAAACATTTTCTTTTAAGCATTATAGTAGGTATATAATTAAAATATATACCTCCCAAAATTTGTTGCAAATATATTAATATATATTTGCTAAAATCTAAATTTAGACATAATGACTAGACTCGAGAATGGAAAACAGATTGAAGTAGAAGAAGATTGGTTAAGAAAACCAGAAAATAACCCAGATGTCCTTCCTGAAGACCCAATTCGGGAAGAAGGAACCTTCGACCAACAAGAAGAAGAATTTGTTGTAGGAAATGAACAAAAAGAAAATGATAGAGAGGAAGGATCCTCATCCCCTAAAATATCTCCGAGAGGAGCTATTACTTTTGAGAACATGGAACATTTCTGGAAGTTCCTCAATACTAATATTGGCACTCTTAATAGAGCAGTCCATATGGACAAAGATCAAATTAGTGACACTCAAGCAACCCTAGAAGACATATATCACACACGCACTAATCCCTTGTCCTTCGTTGATCAAGAAAGTGATCAAGCTGGACCATCCAATTTGGATATGGCTGCTATAATTCAAAACACGCAACAACAACAGGTTACCCAACCACCTAGAGTGCCTGTTACTAAGCCTAGGGTTATTCCCACACAAAAGAAACCTTCATTCACTGCTCTATTTCGCCAAGCTATTGATCAATATACCTCAAATCAACAAAAGCCTAAAACAAAACCAAATACCAATTTCCAACAATCTGGGATACAACATAATGCTACAACAAATCTTCTTCATAATACTCTTCCTACCAACCATTTACATAACAACAATATAGCATCTAATCCTTATGTCACGCCTTCCTACGCTCACAAATCCCATACTCATGTACCACCGAACCAATATGGTGGACAAACTGGTAATCTGGAAGCCATGGTGAAATAGTTAGTCTCTCGCATGGACCAGATAGATCCCTACCGTCCCTCGTACAATTATCGAGAGATGTGTAGTCAGCCTCTAGATCCTATAGTTGTAGCACAACCATATCCCAAACACTTTCCTATGCCTGTCCTACCTATATATAAAGGAACTGAAGATCCCATAGAGCATCTTCGAATGTTTAGGATAGCATGCCATGATATATCCCATGATGATTTGTTATTACTAAAAATGTTCCCAAAAAGTTTAGGGGGGATGGCATTGGAGTGGTATTATCAATTGCCCACTCATTCTTTGAGAAATTTTGAAGAGACCGCCGAATCTTTTGTGCATCAATTTAGTGCCTATATTGAAAGGCATGTAACTATTAAAGATTTGTACAACCTAAAACAAGACAAAGATGAGTGTTTTGTTGACTTCTTAGCTCGATGGAGGCAGTTGATAGGAAAATTACACTTTGTGTTACCTTATCGAGAAATGTTGGATATTTTTATCAATAATTTACAAGAACAACTATCCTATGAATTATCAACTGCTACCTTGACCACCTTCGATCAAGCTATAGATTTAGCTCGAAGGGTGGAAGATGCTCTCATTAGAAGAGGTCAGCTCAAAAAGAAAGATGATGAGAAAACATCCAGAAATCAATATAAAAATAAACAAGTTGTGGGTGATGGAGTCATTGATAGCAGAAACATTGCCAATGTTAATACTACGAAAACAATAGAGAAGTTCATATTGAAACCTCCTGATAAACCACCCCGAGAATTTACTAGGTTAAATCAACCTTTATCAACCATTCTCCCGCAACTATTAGCACGAGGTTTGATTCAATTACCAAATATCCGGGAACCTGATCCAACTATACCCGGATATAGAGCTGATTTACATTGTGATTTCCATAGAGGACCCGGACACGCTACCAACTCTTGTAAAATATTAAAACATAAAATACAAGACCTGATTGATAACAATGAGATGGAGGTGCAAGCCTTTCAACCTAAACAAAATCCTTCTAATAATGCTCAAAAGAACATCCCCCAAAATCAGAATCAGAATGCCAATCGATCATTGGACATATTTCAACATCCTTTACCAAAGCATGGTAAAGAGGTGGCTAATCAAATTGAGCATCATAATGTTCCCCCTCCTACCCGATATGTAGGAACTATTAGTGGACATTCACCTACTCATGATGTGGAAGTATTTGACACAACTTTATCCATGGTTACGACCAGACCTCTATATAATACTCAGACACTTGATCTTAGTGATGTAGAATATGAGACTCAAAGTGACATGGAAATCACATCAAATCAATCAAATAGCTCGAAGATGAATCAGATCCTATTCAACCTATCACAAGTTCTATGGTTCCAGAAGAACCATTTCCTAGAAGAGTCACTACTAGACCATCTTCTCACCAATTACTTTCTAATGAACAAGCCATAAACGCTAGACCAAGGCCCATTCATCATCCTCAAAATAATATTGTAGGTACCATCGGAGCCGTTACTCGACAACAGGCTCAAAACTCTCAACAGGATCAAACTCAGAATGATGGATCAGCTCCATTTGTTTTGAAAAATCCCAATAAAGGGAATCATGCGCCTAATGTTCAACCTAAGCCTCCTTATAATATTAATGAACAATTATCAAATACTACAGCTAGAATTTCCCTTTTGGACCTTTTAAGATCTTCTCCTACCCATAGGGATGAATTAATGCTCACATTAAGCCAAATGATGGTACCACAAAATATTCAACCTGAAGCCATGTCCAATACTATCATAACTCGAGAAGTCGATTGTATTGACTTTCGGGATAGAGATATACCACAACATAGTTTACATAAGGATAACCCCTTATATATTACTGCCCTAATTGGGGATGTAGCAGTTAAACGAGTCTTGATTGATAATGGTTCATCTTTAAACATATGCACTTTTGACTTCTACCAAATATTTGGGTTTAGAAGTGATGAAATGAAAAGAACTGATATGATCATAAAAGCCTTCAATGACGAAACACAAGAAACATGTGGAGTTATTACTATCCCCTTGCAAGTTGGTCCTAGAACCTTAGACACGACCGTGTTCATTGTACATTGCCCTGCATCGTACAATATACTTTTGGGTCGCCCTTGGATCAACGCAATGCGAGCTGTTCCCTCCACTTTACATCAGTGTGTTAAATTCGAATTTAAAAATTAGTTGGTTACCATTCATGGTGATCCTAGACCCTTTGATATGTGTGCTTTGGCAGAACCTGTTGGAGTTCAATTTTGCCCTGCTCTGTCATCCACACATCCTAATTCTCATCAACCATCTAAACGTGTGAAACACACACCCATAACATCATCTAATTTTTCCCCATCAACTACACCTCTACATATAGCTCAACCATCTTCCAAACAAACCACATTAGGACCTCGAAAAGATCCTAAAACTACAACCAATGCTTCTTGTTTTACTCCTATAACTTCCATACCTATAGACTCACCCATCGATATCTCTATAACATCTACATCCACTACAGGCATCCTTTCCACATCCGACGATGTAGGAAATGTTCCTTCTACCTCTTATGCTCTTACTGATGAGCTCTTACCCGATTTATCTAAAATTCTTATATCAGAAGAAACCAACACTGCCATGCAAGATGCCCTTATTTTAAATAAACTCCCACCCTCTCCTCGTACCTTGGGCCTCCCACAACCTATGGGAAGTATCTACCAAGTCGGGAGTTGTGCTTTTATTTATAAGGGATATGACTGGGGAAGAATACCTAGAAACATCAAGACACATTGTGATGGATATGCTAGATGCTATTTTGCTAATGAGTATATTAAAGCTAAGCCCATAATGCTTAAATTGGGATATAAAGGGAAAGGTTTGGGACCTTTCCAGAATGGTATGAAAGAACCTTTTGAGGTAGAACCATGGCCTGCCCGATGTGGTGTGGGCCTATTTCCTAGTAAAGGTCAGCCCTTCCCATTTGAGGATGATGACCATCTCATATGTTACCAAGATTATTTGGATAAACGGGATGTCTTGCATTTTAAGCCTCTTACATGTAATATGTTATCCATAGCTTACCCTGAGATGATTGTCGAATCCGACGATGAGTTGGAGGGGGATATCTTTCATGATGTCTCCATTGAGGAATTGTTACATAACGGATTTTATTTCGATGGCTCTATACCTAGTATAGCCCAGCTTGAGGCCACGACTCCTCAAGATGAATTATCCAAGCTAACCTTGGAAGAATTACAAGAATTAGGCGTTTCACCCACCCCACCTAATTTTGAGAGAGATCTACATATGGAAGTAGAAAACATCATAAAAATTAACATTGGAACCAAAGATAACCCTCACATAATCAACATTGGATCAGAATTGAGTCAAGAAAAACAAGATAAATACATTGCATTCCTTAAACAATATGAAGACGTCTTTGCTTGGACATATGAAGATATGCCAGGATTAGACCCTTCTGTAGTTATGCATCACCTAGTAGTCCATCCGGATGCTAAACCTGTTAAACAGAAACTTAGAAAAATGCATCCCAAAGTGGCCTTACTAGTCAAAGGAGAATTAGAAAAACTCTTAAATGTTATTTTTATACAAGCCATTGATTATGCTGAATGGATCTCAAATGTAGTTCCAGTAACTAAGAAAGAAGCCACTAAAGTTAGGGTTTGCACAGACTTCAGAGATATTAATGTTGCATGCCCTAAAGATGATTTTCCTCTTCCCAACATGGATCAGATCATTGATTTTACTCATTGGGAGTGGAATGATATCCCTAATGGATGGATTTTCTGGTTATAATCAGATCAGGATAGCTCCTGAAGATCAGGCTAAAACAACCTTTATTACCCCTTGGGGAACCTTTTGTTGGAAAGTGATGCCATTCGGTTTAAAGAATGCAGGTGCAACTTATCAACGAGCCATGACTTATATCTTTCATGATATGATGCATGATATTCTACATGATTATGTAGATGATATTATAGCTCGTTCCATCAAAGAAGATGATCATTTAGATGACTTGAGAAAAGTATTTGATCGGTTAAGGGAGTATCTTATCCGATTGAATCCAGCTAAATGTATATTCGGAGTTAAGTCCGATAAATTATTAGGGGTTATAGTTTCTTTACGTGGCATTGAAATTGACCCTCTCAAGATCGTGGCTATCACTGATATGCCCGCACCCACAAATATATCAGAATTACGAAGTCTACAAGGTAAGCTTCAGGCTATTCGTCGCTTCATCGATAAGTTGGCAGACAAAACCGGACCCTTTCTTAAGCTTCTTAAGAAAGATGTCTCTTTTCATTGGGACGACGAATGTCAGGAAGCATTTGAACTCCTTAAGCAATATCTCCTTAAACCACTGGTGCTTTCACCACCTAGATCTGATCGTCCATTTATCTTGTACATTTTTGCTTCAGATTTTGCCTTAGGAGCTATGTTAGCTCAACTTGACGATGAGAAGAAAGAACGTGCTAATTATTACATTAGCAGGACCTTAATCAGTTATGAAACTCGCTATACCATATTAGAGAAGTTATGTCTAGCAGTCATATTTTCTACACAGAAACTACGACATTATATGCTCAGTCAGAAAACGTATGTTATTGCCAAATTCGACCCTTTGCGATATCTCATGAGTCGACCGTACTTATCTGGTCGCACAACAAAGTGGGTTCTTGCGCTAAGCGAGTTTGAACTCACGTTTATAGGACAGAAGTCTGTTAAGGGTCAAATCATAGCAGATCAATTAGTTGCTGCACCCTTAGAGTCTACCCATCCCCTCATCATTGAGTTTCCTGATGAATGCCTTAAACTAGAGGCAGACCATCCAGAGCAATGGTCCCTATACTTTGACGGAGCCCGATGTATGAGTGGGGCTGGTGCAGGTATTATTTTAATATCTCCATAGAAACATCTTATACCTCTGTCCTTCAAACTAACATTTGCTTGCACTAATAACACTGCTGAATATGAAGCTCTTATCCTTGGATTACGAGCTGCTTTAGCACTACAAATTAAAAATCTATTGGTTTTTGGTGACTCTCAACTTGTCATAAATCAAATCAATGATGTTTATCAAACCAGAGATGATAAATTATGCCCATACAAAGCATATGTCTTACAATTATTATCTTTATTTGATCAAGTTACCTTGGAAGCTATTCCTCGAACTAGCAATCGTGCGGCTGATGCTATGGCTGCAGCTGCATCTCTTTTGCCCTTGGAGTTAGATGATGAATATGCTACCATCATTATTCATCGACTCCAGGAACCCGCTTCAAGAAAATCATGCTTAGAACCTTTGGATGTGTTTCTAATCAATGAAACTACTCCTGAACATTGGTACACTGATATATTTAATTTTCTTCAAAATGGGACCTTCCCTGATGGTTGTACTAGCAACCAGCGTAGGTTATTACGTAGACGAGCAAGTCGCTTCATGATTATTGGTAATACCTTGTATAGGAGATCTTTTGAAGGCATCTTACTGAGATGTTTGAATCTAGAAGAATCTAGATCAGCTTTGAATGAAGCCCACAATGGATCTTGTGGGGGGCATTTTAGTGGTAGCGCCATTGCTAAGAAGCTCCTTAGGATAGGATATTTTTGGCCTACCATGGAGAATGATGCACATGATTATGTGCGACATTGTGACAAGTGCCAGAAACATGCTGACCTTGTCCATGCGCCTGCACAAGAACTATAGGCTATTTCATCTCCTTGGCCCTTTTCAAAATGGGGCTTAGACATCATTGGAAAAATCAACCCTGTGTCATCTGATGGACACAAATTTATCATAACCGCCACTGAGTATTTCACGAAGTGGGTTGAAGCTATGCCATTAGCTTCTTGTATTGGAACCCAAGTTTCCAAGTTTATTTTTAATCAAATTATTTGTAGGTTCGGAATCCCTGCAAATCTCATTTCAGATAATGGAACTTGTTTTAAAAATAAATATGTCAAGAAATTATGTCAAAAGTATAAAATTCAACATCGTTGGTCCACTCCCTATTATCCTCAGGGTAATGGCCAAGCAGAAGCATCTAATAAAACATTAATCAAAATCCTCAAAAGACTGGTCAACAAATCTGGCCGTGATTGGCATATTCAATTATATCCTGCTTTGTGGGCTTATCGAACTAGCGTTCGTACTCCCACAGGCACTTCCCCCTTTGTTTTGGTCTATGGCGCTGAAGCAGTTTTTCCCTTTGAATTAGAAGTTCCTTCTTTGGCTCTGCTACTTCAAGATACTGAAGTAGGAGATGAATATCGTGCTGGCAGACTTAGTCAGCTGGAACTCCTAGATGAAAAGCGCATCAATGCTTTGGAGCATCTTCGTGCCTACCAAAACAAGCTTAAGAGAGCATACCTCAAGAAAGTTCATCAGCGATCCTTTGAGATCGGTGACCTTGTCTTAAAAGAAAATCAAAAAAATACTAATGCAACTAAAGACCTTAAAGGTAAATTTGAGCCCAACTGGCTTGGACCATATGTCATCACTCGCTAAATTTGGATCGGGAGCATATCGATTAGCTACCTTAGATGGTAAAGATCTTAAAGAACCTATGAACATTATGCATCTTAAGCGTTATTATGCATAACATTGGGTCATTTCATCATTTGTATATATTGTATTTTGCATATTGTTTCATTTTAGCCATTTCTATCAAAATATTTTTCAAAGAACAGTAATAGTATTTCTTCTTGCAATTCATCAATCAAAATCAAAATATAAAAATATAAAAACATCAAAATCGTCAACATCTTCAAAAACATATTTTATTTTCATACCTGTCAATTCTTGAAGTGTTGCAGTTATATTTTCAATTATTTTGGACAAATTAGCATTTATTTGGAAACCCGCACTTTCACATTCACATGAATAAATATCTTGATTTTATGTTTGATTATTAATCTCTCTTATATCAAAGTCCACAGTTGAATTAAATAAAGTTTTGAGCATAGAGAATTGATCTTGTTATTTACTTGAACCAAGTATATCTTTTCACATTAAAATGATTTCATTGCAAATTCGATATGATGCTACATAGTAGAAATGGTTTCTTGAGCGAAAAGTTTCCCCTGCTATCCTATCATGCACATGGTCTAGAATCTTTGAGAATTGACAAAAGGACAAGCTCACCCCTACCCAGAATAAAAATCCCTTGCTCTACAACTAATCCGAGCAAGTATCCCTAGCATAGGAAGAAAAAGAAAAGTCAAAGAAAATGAGAAAAAGAAAAATATCATTTTGTACCATCGCAACAATATTCCAAGCAAAAATACAAAAAAAGAAAAAGCAAAAGAAAAAGCAAAAGCAATAAAATCCCTTTCCCTACCCCTTGAAAAGAAAAGAAGGGTGAATGAGCTTGAATCCCTGGAATTCTCAATTATTCGAAAACTGTGAGGTAAGCCCCATAACAAGTGGTTTGTGCCCAACCCGCTTGGCCTTGGGTAATCCCTAGCATGGTGATATGTCTGTCACATTAGTGACCTTCTTTTGTACTAGACCTATGTCGGCTTATGGATTAGCTAGCTCTTGATAACCTAACTTACACAGTAGTCTGGTACGGTTACATGCATACAAATCATGGTTAACGAACATTCATTTGGTTAAGTCAAATTACTTGTATCAAATTATCTTGCTCAAAATTGGTGAATGAACAATACAATTGCACACACATTTGTATTTGAGAGATTCTCTATCATTATGATAAATCAAGATCGGCAATGAACTCACATATGCACATGAGGGTTCCTTACAAATCTACATTTGTCTTTGAGATAATTTAAAATATTTCTGCAACTCTTTTGGAATAAATTTTATTCTTATTTTCAGAACATCTGTTTAGTATAAACACAATTACATACATTGTTTTCACAAATCCAAAATTATTTTTAAAACAACCTATTTCAAAATCTAGCAAATAAAGTCATGTTCATATTATTATTTTCTGTTTATCAAAAATCAATCATGCAATAAAACTAAAATATCAATTTCTTCTTTGGATTTCATGATGATGGTATAAGTCTATACCTATAATTCTATGCCTAGCGCAAACCATTGTTCTAATCTTATTTTCCATTTATTTTAAACAAATTCATCAAAACATATGACTTACATCATTATGTTACACAATTGTGCTTTAAAAACGAACGAACACTTATTCTATTTCATGTCATTATGTCAACATTCAATTTTGCAACCATGGTATAATTCCTAAGGAATTATTCAAAATTTTATCACACTTAGGAATTTATGCCTAGCAAAAAATCATATTTCTTTTAATATATCATGCATAATATTTTTTATGAAAATCTGAAAACAAATCATCAAACCATCATCATTTCCATCATCACAACACAAAGTCTTAAGACAGTCTCTTAAGCATTCTTTTACTTTTAGCAATATTTCTATACTGGGATTAGCTTGACGACCGAGTGAGCGGCGACTCCATGAAATGGTCTATAATAGCGACAATGTCCTTTGAAATTATTGTTAGAAGTCCCTTTTATTTTTTCATCAAATCACACCAAAACAACCAATTGTTTACATCAGATTATTTCATTTAAATTTTACGGCATGACATAAAATTATAATATTTCTAAAATGACATAATTTCATGAATCATCAATAATCAATCGAAATTCAACATTAAAGCATCATACAACAAATTCAACAAGTCATATCATCAAAAGACCTATATATATATCAACATATGTACATCATATCAAAACTGGACTGGTATGCCACAATCAATAGCCTGGCATACTCAATCCTCTCAAAAACAAAAATATATAATAATAAATGCAATCTCTGTGCATGAGCGTCTAGCCTCGAGAAGCCCTCGAGCTCTCAGCCTCATCTCCTCTCCCACCCTGAGGTGGAGGAGGTGGTCCCATAGAGGTCCGAACTATGTTGTGTCCAGGTCCTCATCGTCGATCGTGAGGATGTCCTCGATGATCCCATCATGATCGGCTCTGCAATGGGGGCTGGCAATGGTACCCTCTATCCCTCTGGAACCATGTGATAGTATAGCCCCTAGTAGAATGCGGTCTGAGCCATAGACCATGCTAGCTCCTGCGTGCTCGCTCCTCCACCTCGAGCTCTGAGCCATGTAGCCTCATCCTGGAGTGTCTGCACCTGAGCCCGGAGGTGGGCAACCTCAGCCCGGAGAGCCGTCGTCTCACTGCTCTCCCCTACCTCGACACCCTTGCCCTTATCGGGCGATGGTGGTCTCTCCCCCTACTGAGAAGGGACTCCCTCCTCCCTCCTCCCTATCTTTTGTGGTCTCTATGGAGCCCGTGCCATCCTCCGGCGTCTCTCCTATGGAGACCATCGTTGCTCTCTCCCGTCGTGACCCTGCACTGCCTCAATAGCAGCCTGGCACCGCCTCCCCATCCGATGCACCATGGCATGCACTGGACCCTATGCCCTCATCATCCGAGGAGGGTGGATGCCTATGTACCAAGCATCGTATCCATCCATAACCCCAACATCATCACCATCCATAAGCTGGATGGGGGCATCATCTATGTCCTGACTCCAGAACCGCTGCATGTCTAGAGCCCCGCTCAATGTAGTACTATCTCAGATAGTCTGAGAGTACTCATAATCCCTGAGAGAAGGGATCCCCTACTGTAGACCGAACTACCATAGAACCCGGTCATAGCGGTGGAGCTCTACCTCTCCCCGCTCCATCCTCAGCCAGCAGACTCACCTGATGCGAGCCAGCTCCTGCCCATCCTCTGCCCACCCGGGGTGCTCTCGCCATGGCCTCCAGGTGATCTGGTCTGGGATGAGGTCATCCAACAACCTCCGTGACATCGATAGATCTATCCACCATTGTGACCCCCTCTGTAGCCACCAATAGAAAACCTAGGGCCTCTCTCGGTCAACCCCTATCAATGGGAGCCCTACCGGCCTTCGCACCACGATGTGCTCCCAACACCAAACCTACAACAGCGATGTCAAGACCAGACATCGGCCTCCCTTGTATACGACCCCATGAAGGATCCTATACAAGCGGCATAGTACAAAGCTGCCCCATGCAAACCTATACCCGTGGTCTCTCATGTCGCAAACTATATCTGAGAGGAGCCATGGTAGCCTGCATCCGCTCTGGTGGCACAATAGTAAGCCACCTACCACCCCTGCCAAAACTCGAGTCAGCCTAGATGCCCCAGGCATCTGCCTTAGAGACTCGATGTTCACCCCGCCCTTCTCCAGGGTGAAGCTCGGGTCTCCAATCAATCTCATCATAGCCTAGCCCTGATTGGCCATAGGCATCATCAGCCGTCCTTGTATGGGGATCCTCATGATCCTCCATACGTCCTCTAGAGTGGGAGCCATCTCCCCTATCGATAACCAAAAGTAGGACGACCCCGGATACCACCTCTCTGCTAGGGCTATCAGTCATGCTTGGTCGAGAGCGGCCAAGTCGTCTCTCAGCCCATCGTATTTCCATTCCTGGCTCTTTAGTAATCCTTTCTACAAAACAAACAATAAAATAATAAAATTTATTAATAAACCAATCATTGCAATCAAATTAAACACATTTCAATCAAGCTTAAAGATGATATCATCCACCATTGGATGATATCGTCCCAAATTGGGCAAAATCATCCTTCGTTAGGATGAAATCGTCTTCGATTTCGCAACTTGGGGATCGCCCCTTGTTGGACGAGATCGCCCCTAGTTCGCCGATTTCGCCCTCGGATGAAATCGACGATTTAGGGATGATTTCGATGAAATAGGGACGATTTCGTCCCGACGTCGTCGACGGCCTAAAAACGGCCGCGATGCCCCAAACAATCAAAATTTAAATCAAAAAAATTGCACAAAGTAAAATCAAACCTAATCTACTAGGATTAGATCCTTACCCGTAGCCCGCGTCGGACCTCTGTCGCTCTGTGCGCTGTCTCCACCATTGTTTCTCTCTACAGAGCTCTGGAACAGTAAAAATGAATAGTAACAATGAATTAGGGTTTTACCCTATTTTTCTTAATTTTATTTAAAAACAACAACATTTTTTCAATTTTTTGCTTTTCGTGTTTTTACCTCAAACGTTCGATTTGGGTAAAAACACGGAGGGGGCACCATAGTCAGCAGTCGTACGATTCGACCAAGAATCATCGTCTAAAAAATTGAGTACATTTTTGCTTTCTCGTAAAACGGGAAGAACTCGTCTTTAACGCATTTTCTTCTAAAAATTCGCTAAAGAGGGGGCAAAATGTAGCACCCTAAAATTGGCACGATTAAACCTTAGTAAAAAGATAAAAATTCAAATTTTAACCTCAAACCGCCCGTTAATCGCCCGTTACCCGCTTTCCTCATTTTTCATGCCATTTTTAGGATTTGTTTTGACCGTTGGACGATATCATCGCAGATTAGACGAAATCATCCCAGATCTGACGAATTCGTCTGGAACAGAACGTCCGGACGATTTCGTCCCAAAACCAAATTTTCATAATTAGCTTCTGTTCCAACAACCTCTCTAACCTGGGCGGAAAGCGTGTCTGCGTAGTTAGAGTCTCCCCCATTGGAGATCTCCCAAATTGGGATGATCTCCAACCTCCTAACCTCTCCCTAATCCTATATAAACTGGGATTTTCTCAGTTTATCCCCTTGAACCTCCTAGCTGACGGATTTCCCTGCAAATTTGGTTCCTTATGCCTTAGAACACCTTCATACTTTTGTTTGCATTTTGTATTTCATGTTTTCTTGCAGGAACTTTACTATTTTTCAGTCGAAGCTAGCTCGGATCGTCGCAAGCGATTCCGGATGATTTTGGATGATCTTGTCGAGGAGCGTAGATGATCTCGTACGATTGGAGACGATCCCGATTGTAGTCCAGATTGGGGGCAATCAGAGTCTAGAGTTTGCATCTCTTTATCATTTTTTTGCATTTCTTTATACATTATCTTAGTTATTATGTTTATGCATCTTGGAGTTCACCTCATTTAGCATAACCGCATGATAAAGTTAAAATCAATCATTAAATCTACTGCATTTCTCTTGTTTGTTATTTGAATCCATTGTTTAGGCACGTTTGCTGTTATTGCTATCATTCTCCTTTGCTTCTACAGTTGCATATTTGGTATTTTGTATCTATTTTTGTGATTGCAGGTTTTTGACGAATTCGTTTGACGAATTCGTCAGATCTCAGATGATTTCGTCTGATCTCAGATGATCGACTGTGATTCGAGACGATTCTATGAAATATCAGACGATTACGTACAAGTTGAGATGATTTGGACTGCTACAAAACTCAGAACCTTCATCAAACATCCAAAATCAGGTATGTTCTGTCCCATTTGGCACATTTTCTGTGTTTAGCATTTATTCATATTTTTTGTATCCACAAAATCAGCATTGGCATATAGAATAGTTTAGATTCATCTTGGCCAAACCTAGGAGTTGAATGATTAAAGTACAAAATGAACACATCAAACTCACTATCAACCTAGGTGTGGAAGCTGCCACTCAAAAGTTTCCTGGTGAACCCACCATCCGTCAAAAATTCACCTTTATACCCCTCCCCCGAGAGGCGGGACCTTCAAAGGGCCTCTCAGTCCGAGGTATTGTCCCATCCTTCTCGCATCCCCCTTTCGGGCACGGATCCTATAGCCTGAGGGTAAGGATGCAAAAAATTTGGAGCGATACACAAACCTTGACAAATGGCAACCCAGATCCACCACTCAACTCCACCTTCAATGCATGGGAGTGCGAGTGAGCATTTCAAAGATCAAAGAGGTAGTCATAGAGGTAGTAATGGAGCCCTTAATCAAGGAGGAATATTCTCTCCCCTGATAAGGCATGATGGCCAAGTGGCGCCCCTGCATGCACATTCAAAGCAGACCTTCAGGTCTATAAAATGGTGAGTCTTCTCACCCCAAAAGGAGGACAAAGCAGGAGCATTTGGAGAAACAGAGTGCTACTGAATTATACCAAAGATGATAAATTATGCCCATATAAAGCAAATGTCTTACAATTATTATCTTTGTTTGATCAAGTTACCTTGGAAGCTATTCCTCAAACTAGCAATTGTGCGGCTGATGCTATGGCTGCAGCTGCATCTCTTTTGTCCTTGGAGTTAGATGACGAATATGCTACCATCATTATTCATCGACTCTAGGAACCCACTTCAAGCAAATCATGCTTAGAACCTTTGGATGTGTTTCTAATCAATGAAACTACTCCTGAACATTGGTACATTGATATATTTAATTTTCTGCAAAATGGAACCTTCCTTAATGGTTGTACTAGCAACCAACATAGGTTATTACGTAGACGAGCAAGTCGCTTTATGATTATTGGTAATACCTTGTATAGGAGATCTTTTGAAGGCTTCTTACTGAGATGTTTGAATCTAGAAGAATCTAGATCAGCTTTGAATGAAGCCCATAATGGATCTTGTGGGGGGCATTTTAGTGGTAGCGCCATTGCTAAGAAGCTCCTTAGGATAGGATATTTTTGGCCTACCATGGAGAATGATGCACATGATTATGTGCAATGTTGCGATAAGTGCCAGAAACACGCTGACATTGTCCATGCACCTGCACAAGAACTACAGGCTATTTCATCTCCTTGGCCCTTTTCAAAATGGGGCTTAGACATCATTGGAAAAATCAACCCTGTGTCATCTGATGGACATAAATTTATCATAACCACCACTGAGTATTTCACGAAGTGGGTTGAAGCTATGCCATTAGCTTCTTGTACTGGAACCCAAGTTTCCAAGTTTATTTTTAATCAAATTATTTGTAGGTTCGAAATACCTGCAAATCTCATTTTAGATAATGGAACTTGTTTTAAAAATAAAGATGTTAAGAAGTTATGTCAAAAGTATAAAATTCAACATCGTTGGTCCACTTCCTATTATCCTCAGGGTAATGGCCAAGTAGAAGCATCTAATAAAACATTAATCAAAATCCTCAAAAGACTGGTCAACAAATCTGGCCATGATTGGCATATTCAATTATATCCTGCTTTGTGGGCTTATCGAACTAGCGTTCATACTACCATAGGAACTTCCCCATTTGTTTTGGTCTATGGCGCTGAAGCAGTTTTTCCCTTTGAATTAGAAGTTCCTTCTTTGGTTCTGCTACTTCAAGATACTGAAGTAGGAGATGAATAACGTACTGGCAAACTTAGTCAGCTGGAACTCCTAGATGAAAAGCGCATCAATGCTTTGGAGGATCTTCGTGCCTACCAAAACAAGCTTAAGAGAGCATACCTCAAGAAAGTTCATCAGCGATCATTTGAGATCGACGACCTTATCTTAAAATAAAATAAAAAAAATACTAATGCAACTAAAGACCTTAAAGGTAAATTTGAGCCCAACTGGCTTGGACCATATGTCATCACTGCTAAATTTGGATTATGAGCATATCGATTAGCTACCTTAGATGGTAAATATATTAAAGAACCTATGAAAATTATGCATCTTAAGTGTTATTATGCATAAAATTGGGTCATTTCATCATTTGTATATATTGTATTTTGCATATTGTTTTATTTTAAGCCCTTTCTATCAAACTCTTTTTCAAGAACAGTAATAGTATTTCTTCTTGTAACTCATCAATCCAAATCTAAATATAAAAATATAAAAGCATCAAAATATTCAAACACATATTTTATTTTCATACCTATCAATTCTTGAAGTGTTGCAATTATATTTTCAATTATTTTGGACAAATTAGCATTTATTTGGAATCCAGCACTTTCACATTCACATGAATAAATATCTTGATTTTATTTGGTATGATTATTAATCTCTCTCATATCAAAGTCCACAGTTGAATTAAATAAAGTTTTGAGCATAGAGAATTGATCTTGTTATTTACTTGAACCAAGTATATCTTTTCATATTAAAATGATTTCATTGCAAATTCAATATGATGTTACATAGTAAAAGTGGTTTCTTGAGTGAAAATTTTCCCCTGCTATCCTATCATGCACATGGTCTAGAATCTTTGAGAATTGAAAAAATGACAAGCTCACCCCTATCCATAATAAAAATCCCTTGCTCTACAGCCATTCCGAGAAAGTATCCCTAGCATAGGAAGAAAAGAAAAGTCAAAGAAAATGAGAAAAAGAAAAATATCATTTTGTACCATCACAACAATATTCCAAGCAAAAATACAAAAAAAAAAAAAGCAAAAGCAAAAGAAAAAGCAATAAAATCCCTTTCCCTACCCCTTGAAAAGAAAAGAAGGGTGAATGAGCTTGAATCCCTAGAATTCTCAATTATTTGAAAACTGTGAGGTAAGCCCCATAATAGGTGGTTTGTGCCCAACCCACTTGGCCTTGGGTAATCCCTAGCGTGGTGATATGTCTGTCACATTAGTGACCTTCTTTTGTACAGACCTATGTCGGCTTATGGATTAGCTAGCTCTTGATAACCTAACTTACACAGTAGTCTGGTACGGTTACATGCATACAAATCATGGTTAATGAACATTCATTTGGTTAATTCAAATTACTTGTATCAAATTATCTTGCTCAAAATTGGTAAATGAACAATAGAATTGCACACACATTTGTATTTGAGAGATTCTCTATCATTATATATCAAGATCGACAATGAACTCACATATGCACATGAGGGTTCCTTACAAATCTACATTTGTCTTTGAGATAATTTAAAATATTTCTGCAACTCTTTTGGAATAAATTTTATTCTTATTTTAGAACATCTGTTTAGTATAAAAGTAATTACATACATTGTTTTCACAAATCCAAATTATTTAAAAAAAAACAACCTATTTCAAAATCTAGCAAATAAAGTCATGTTCATATTATTATTTTCTGTTTATCAAAAATCAATCATGCAATAAAACTAAAATATCAATTTCTTCTTTGGATTTCGTGATGATGGTATAAGTCTATATCTCTAATTCTATGCCTAGCATAAACCATTGTTCTAATCTTACTTTCCATTTATTTTAAACAAATTCATCCAAAAATATGACTTACATCATTATGTTACACAATTGTGCTTTAAAAACAAACGAACACTTATTCTATTTCATGTCATTATGTCAACATTCAATTTTGCAACCATGGTATAATTTTTAAGGAATTGTTCAAAATTTTATCACACTTAGGAATTTATGCCTAGCAAAATCATATTTCTTTTAATATATCATGCATAATATTTTTTATAAAAATCTAAAAACAAATCATCACCATCATCATTTTCATCTTCACAACACAAAGTATTAAGACAGTCTCTTAAGCCTTCTTTTACTTTTAACAATATTTATATACTGGGACTAGCTTGATGACCAAGCGAGCGGCGAATCCATGAAATGGTCTATAATAGCGACAATGTCCTTTGAAATTATTGTTAGAAGTCCCTTTTATTTTTTCATCAAATCACACTAAAAAAACCAATTGTTTACATCAGATTATTTCATTTAAATGTTACAACATGAAATAAAAATTATAATATTTCTAAAAAGACATAATTTCATGAATCATCAATAATCAATCGAAATTCAACATTAAAGCATTATACAAAAAATTCAACAAGTCATATCATCAAAAGACCATATATATCAACATATGTACATCATATCAAAACTGGACTGGTATGCCACAATCAATAGCCTGGCGTACTCAATCCTCTCAAAAACAAAAATATATAATAATAAATATAATCTTTGTGCATGAGCGTCTAGCCTCGAGAAGCCCTCGAGCTCTCAGCCTCATCTCCTCTCCCGCCCTGAGGTGGAGGAGGTGGTCCCATAGAGGTCCGGGCTGTGTCCAAGGTCCTCACCGTTGATCGTGAGGATGTCCTCGATGATCCCATCATGACTGGCTCTGCAATGGGGGCCGACAGTGGTACCCTTTGTCCCTCTGGAACCATGTGATAGTATAGCCCTTGGTAGAATGCGGTCTAAGCAATAAACCATGCTAGATATCGAGTGTTCACCCATCTACACTGATCTTTGAGCCGTGTAGCCTCATCCTACAGTGTCTGCACCTGAGCTCGGATGCGGGCAACCTCAGCCCGAAGAGTTGTCGTCTCGCTTCTCTCCCCTATATCGACACCCTTGCCCTTATAGGGCGATGGTGGTCTCTCCCCCTACTGAGAAGGGAATCTCTCCTCCCTCCTCTCTATATGTTGTGGCCTCTGTGGAGCCCGTGCCATCCTCTGGCATCTCTCCTATGGAGACCATCGCTAATCTCTCCTGTTGTGACCTTGCACTACCTCAATAGCATCCTGGCACCGCCTCCCCATCCGACGCACCATGGCATGCACTGGACCCTGTGCCCTCATCATTCAAG
Organism: Wollemia nobilis; assembly: GCA_028583015.1. Lineage (NCBI taxonomy): Eukaryota > Viridiplantae > Streptophyta > Pinopsida > Araucariales > Araucariaceae > Wollemia > Wollemia nobilis. Next base: position 7,771,150 of record JAQPPZ010002512.1, read on the forward strand.
GAGGGTGGATGACTATGTACCAGGCATCGTATCCATCTATAACCCCAGCATCGTCACCATCCACTTGCTGGATGGAGGCATCATCTATGTCCTGACTCCAGAACTGCTGCATGTCTGGAGCCCTGCTCAACGTAGTACTATCTCAGACAGTTTGGGAGTACTCATAATCCCTGAGATAAGGGATCCCATACTGTAGACCGAACTACCATAGAACCCGGTCATAGTAGTGGATCTTTACCTCTCCCCACTCCATCCTCAGCCAGCAGACTCACCTAATGCGAGCCAGCTCCTACCCATCCTCTACCCACCCAGGGTGCTCTCGCCATGGCCTCCAGGTGATTTGGTCAGGGATGAGGTCATCCAACAACCTCTGTGACATCGACTGATCTATCTACTACTATGACCCCCTCTGTAACCATCAGTAGAAAACCTGGGGTCTCTCCCGATCAACCCCTGTCAATGGGAGCCCTATCGGCCTTCGCACCATGATGTGCTCCCAGCACCAAACCTACAGTAGCGATATCAAAACTAGACATTGGCCTCCCTTGTATACGACCCCATGAAGGATCCTATACAAGCGACATAGCACAAAACTGTCCCAAGAAAACCTATAACCGTGGTCTCTCATATCGCAAACTACATCTGAGAGGAGCCATGGTAGTATGCATCCACTCTGGTGGCACAGCAGTAAGCCATCTACCACCCTTTCCAAAACTCGAGTTAGCCTAGATGCCCCAGGCATCTGCCTTAGAGACTCGATGTTCACTCTGCCCTTATCCAGGGTGAAGCTTGGGTCTCTAGTCAATCTCATCATAGCCTAGCCCTGATTTTCCATAGGCATCATTAGCCGTCCTTGTATGGGGATCCTCATGATCCTCCATATGTCCTCTAGAGTGGGAGCCATCTCCCCTATCAGTAATTGAAAGTAGGACGACCCCGAATACCACCTCTCTGCAAGGGCTATTAGTCTACCTGGTCGAGAGCGGCCAAGTCGTCTCTCAGCCCGTCATATTTCCATTCCTGACTCTTTAGTAATCCTTTCTGCAAAACAAACAATAAAACAATAAAATTTATTAATAAACCAATCATTGCAATCAACTTAAATACATTTCAATCAAGCTTAAAGATGATATCATCTACCATTGGATGATATTGTCCCAAATTGGGCAAAATTGTCCTTCGTTAGGACGAAATCATCTTCGATTTCGTAACATGGGGATCGCCCCTTGTTAGACGATATCGCCCCTAGTTTGCCAATTTCACCCTCAGATGAAAACGATGATTTAGGGATGATATCGATGAAATAGGGACGATTTCGTCGCGACGTCATCGATGGCCTAAAAACGGCCATGATGCCCCAAACAATCAAAATTTAATTCAAAAAAAAAATTTGCACAAAGTAAAATCAAACCTAATCTACTAGGATTAGATCCTTACCCGTAGCCCGCGCCGGACCTCTGTCACTCTGTGCGCTGTCTCCACCATTGTTTCTCTCTACAGAGCTCTGGAACAGTAAAAATGAATAGTAATAATGAATTAGGGTTTTACCCTATTTTTCTTAATTTTATTTAAAAATAATAACTTTTTTTTTCAATTTTTGCTTTTCTGCGTTTTTACCTCAAACGTTTGATTTGGGTAAAAACACGGAGGGGGCACCATAGTTAGCAGTCGTACGATTCGACCAAGAATTGTCGTCTAAAAAATTGAGTACATTTTTGCTTTCTCGTAAAACAGGAAGAACTCATATTTAACGCATTTTCTTCTAAAAATTTGCTAAAGAGGGGGCAAAAGTAGCACCCTAAAATTGGCACAGTTAAACCTTAGTAAAAAGATAAAAATTCAAATTTTAACCTCAAACTGCCCGTTAACTGCTTTCCTCGTTTTTCATGCCATTTTTAGGATTTGTTTTGACTGTTGGATAATATCATCGCAGATTAGATGAAATCATCCCAGATCTGACGAATTCGTCTAGAACAGAACGTCCAGACGATTTCGTCCCAAAACCGAATTTTCATAATTAGCTTTTGTTCCAATAGCCTCTCTAATCTATGCAGAAAGCGTGTCTGCGTAGTTAGAGTCTCCCCCATTGGAGGTATCCCAAATTGGGATAATCTCCAACCTCCTAACCTCTCCCTAATCCTATATAAACTGGGATTTTCTCAGTTTACCCCCCTGACTGAACCCCTGAACCTCCTAGCTGACGGATTTCCCTGCAAATTTGGTTCCTTATGCCTTAGAACACCTTCATACTTTTGTTTGCATTTCGTATTTCATGTTTTCTTGCAGGTACTTTACTATTTTTCAGTTGAAGCTAGCTCGGATCGTCGCAAACGATTCCAGATGATTTTAGACGATCTTGTCGAGGAGCGTAGACGATCTCGTATGATTGGAGACGATCCCGACTGTAGTCCAGATTGGGGGTAATCAGAGTCTAGAGTTTGCATCTCTTTATCACTTTTTTGCATTTCTTTATACATTATCTTAGTTATTATGTTTATGCATCTTGGAGTTCACCTCATTTAGCATAACCGCATGATAAAGTTAAAATCAATCATTAAATCTATTGCATTTCTCTTGTTTGTTATTTGAATCCATTGTTTAGGCACATTTGCTGTTATTGCTATCATTCTCCTTTGCTTCTACAGTTGCATATTTGGTATTTTGTATCTATTTTTGTGATTGTAGGTTTCTGACGAATTTGTCTGACGAATTCGTCAGATCTCGGATGATTCTATATAATCTAAGACGACTGACTGTGATTCGAGACGATACTATGAAATATCAGATGATTACATACAAGTTGAGACGATTTGGACTGCTACAAAACTCAGAACATTCATCAAACATCCAAAATCAGGTATGTTCTGTCTCATTTGGCACATTTTCTGTGTTTAGCATTTATTTATAGTTTTTGTATCCACAAAATCAGCATTGGAATATAGAATAGTTTAGATTCATTTTGGTCAAACCTAGGAGTTTAATGATTAAAGTACAAAATGAACACATCAAACTCACTATCAACCTAGGTGTGGTAACTGCCACTCAAATGTTTCCTGGTGAACCCACCATCCGTAAAAAATTCACCTTTATACCCCTCCACCGAGAGGCGAGACCTTCAAAGGGCCTCTCAGTCCGAGGTATTGTCCCATCCTTCTCGCATCCCCCTTCCGGGCAGGGATCCTATAGCCTGAAGGTAAGGATGCAAAAAATTTGGAGTGATACACAAACTTTGACAAATGGCAACCCAGATCCGCCACTCAACTCCACCTTCAATGCATGGGAGTGCGAGTGAGCATTTCAAAGCTCAAAGAGGCAGTCATAGAGGCAGTCATGGAGCCCTTAATCAGGGAGGAATCTTCTCTCCCCGACAAGGCATGATGGCCAAGTGGCGCCCCTGCATGCACATTCAAAGCAGACCTTCAGGTCTATAAAATGGTGAGTCTTCTCACCCCAAAAGGAGGATGGAGCAGGAGCATTTGGAGCAATGGAGTGCTGCCGAATTATACCCTCACCCTCATTGTGCTTCCTACATCCTTGATCTCTCTTTTGGAAGGGAGGTTATTGGGTGAACATTAGGAGCGCAATCCGGACCCAAAACCCAAACAATTGGCCACAATCCCACACCCAATTTTCTGACACAACCCCCTAGGAGGTTTTGGACCCATCCCAAGTGGATTGGTGTCAAAACCAAGCACCAAACGATGGGCGTCCTGCCCCCGAGTGCCCCCCGCACTGTTGCAGTCCTAATCGCCCCACCCCGGAGCGATTAGAAATATATAGAATATTTCTTCACTATTTCTTTTGCATCTTGTTTTAGGTGATTCATATATGCTGTTGTTCAATTTTGAATGCATTCTGACTTGTTTTGACTGTGTTTTCATTGTTTTACGCTTTTACTAACATACAGGGAGCGCCTTCGGATACAAGGCGATCGGGGTAGAATCTGCAAAATCCGACCTTCTGGGTCATCTCAAAATGCCCCATTTTGCCTAACCCCAAGTTTGTAGGTGTTTTGGAGGCCTCTGGATGGGACATTTGGGAGGTCACTTTCGTACATTTTATGACAGTCCTAATCGTCCCACCCCGGAGCGATTAGAAATCTACAATAGATTTCTTGACTGTTATTTTTGCAATGTGTCCCTGATGATGTTTACATGCTTCTGTTCAAATTTCATTTCATTCTGATAAGTTTTGATCACTGTTTTAATTATTTCATGTATGCATTAACCGGAGGCCTTGGGGATTGCATGTTTCCCTCCATCCGCATGTGCTATTAATCATTTGCTGTTTCTCTGTACATAGGATCTCGACACCGGAGGGGCAGCAAGGAACTAAGAATGTATTCATGCAAGCGGTGGTGACGTTTGGCCCACCCATTTCGAATGTGGGCACGCGGAAGATCCCGAAGGGAAGCGCACCATCCGTTGGTGTAACAAAATTGTATCGAACGCTCCGAGCCCCTGAAAAGGGGGGGAGACATATTGTAACCTGATCATAAGAAAAATTAATAAAAGAGGCTGCACCTTTGTTTTTGCTTTACATCTCATTTCATTCATGCTTCGCTTTCCCTTTTTCATGCACTTAGCGTTTCGTTAATACAACTGCTTTTGTTTGCATCGCACCCGGTGCGCCTGTGCTTCCGTAGACATGCTTTCAGTGGTGATCATGGTGGGACCCTATCCCCTAATTTTGGGATCAATTTTTTGATCAAAATTTTGTGTTTTTGCTTGCAGGTGTTAATCCTTCAAGCGCTGGACTGTTGCTCGTGCCACCCTGTGACGAATACAGAGCTGGTATTCGTTTCACCCAGGGACGAATAGGCATTCGTCCCACCCTATGATGAATACAGATCTGCTATTCATCCCACCCCAGGATGATTAGCTCTCTATGCATTTTCTGAGCAGAAACTCAGGGGCATCCGGTTTGGGCAGAGAAGAGGTAGGTTTTCTGAACATCCTCTGTAATTTTTTGTCTCTGTTTCTATGATTTTTCTGCTTTCTTTGCTTGCATAGAGAAGTTTGTTGCATGTTTTCTTTCTTTGTGCAAGTAAAAAGAACCACACACACCACGTGATAATATAAACATCAAGGAGTTGGTCGTAAAACCCCAACACTTGATCAAGACCAACGGTGGATTTCATCACCACCTTGGCTTGAATTTTGCATACATAACCCCGATCGTGACTGTTGCTAGACGTAAATCCTGATGAAAGCTGACCAAGTGTAGCTGGGGTGATTCCCCATGCATGAGGATAAGTCTTCTATGGTAGGTGTCAAAAATAGAGTGATTCCCCTTCCGTACCGCCTATGTTCCACGTACTGTTCTGCTCTCGCGTACCAATAGTTTCCCTCACGTAAGGGCGGGTATATTGAGAGGTTCGGTATAATGGCCTGGCAGTGGTATATTGAAGGGGCGACCATTTTGGGAGACATAAGAGCCCTCATATTGCATGTACAACAAAATTTTCTTTACAAGGCTTTCAAAACAAAAATCAAAACACACTGAACCAGATTTAGGGCACACATTTAATCTATAAACGAGATAATCACTTCTTTGTTTGTGTGGTCCCCTTTGTTTAGTGTAGCATAAAAAATCATAAAGAAGATAAAAACATACGTATCCCTTAGAAAACCACCACCATGGTGTACACCCGTAGCCAAGCCCAATCATGGGCAGAAGCAGTGGAAAGTGTACAAGGAGGCACAAGTCACCTCCGTTATAGCCCCAAGGACTTGGTCATACCACCTTGGTGGCTCGACCCACAACATAGTCCACATCATACCATGACGGAATAGGACTATAGAGGCACCCCTTTGAGGGGCACTCCCATTCAACATAGACCCTTTCAGGAGGAGTACATACATAGGAAGGCCCCCTTAGACACTCATTATGAGTGGCCACCATGCGATGAAGTGCTAGAACAACATAAGGTCCATAAGGAGGGGCCACATGATTATATCATCCCTCCTCTACCCCTCATTACTATCAAAAACAATAGGCCAAATCCAGAGCGCAAGGCTCTTCAGATAGGGCGAGCCAATTCTGCCCCCCCTTTCACATATATGAAAGGGAGCATGAGGAAAACCACTATATTCCTCAAGAGCAATACACAACATGGGAGCAATGCACCTCCGCACCTGCTATTTATCAGGATCACCTACTGAGGCCAGAGCCTCGGGTGAATGTTGCTAACCTCGACAGAGGGAAGTGACCTATAGAGATCTCGGATCACTATGACCGAGGTAGATATGTAGGGGAGGCATCTAGGCCTCCTAGACCTAAGACGGTGGAACAAATCGACTTGGCATTTGCCAAACATACCGCCCGCCAAGCGCAAATCATGTAGCTTGAGCAAGATCAACAATAGTTAGAGCACCTGTACCATCTTAGCAAAGAGCGCATTCAACGTCAGACGGATGAGTTGCTCTAGAACACTGTGCATGAGAGGATTCCAACCCCTCGCACACATAAGACAGAGCTTTATGAGAGGCATAACCCCTTGGTACGAGACAGGTCTCCATGACCTTATCAAGCATTGCCTCCAAGACCTCCTAGACCTGAGCGGGAGACCACTCCCAGAACCAATGATGGGCGCCCTCCTCGGGCACCCACCCATGTTTATAGGTCACGCCCAAGAACTCCTCAAGAAGCCTATGAGGAATTTGAGCAAGAAGAAGAGCGGGCTGAAATGCCCTACCAAGGCAGGGGGCGCTATCCGGCTACCCCTCCATAGGCCTCAAGTTCCCCGTAATTCACAATGGGAACAAACCAAGGAGGAAGAGATCAAATCTTTCGATGCATACAAAGCACTACTAGAGCGCTTAGAGTCTATGGAGACCAAGACTTCTGGGCCCCAAAAGCCCACTTTACGCCAGCTCCGTAGTCACCCTGTGCATCCTTCAGTGTCGGCACCCCCATACCCTGAACACTTCAAAATGCCTCAATTGGCAATTTTTAGAGGGGATGAGGATGCCCAAGAGCACGTGACAAGATTCTTGAGTCAATGCTTTGGCATTCAAGACAATGATGCTTTGCTTCTAAGAACATTTATAACCACGTTCGTAGGCCCTACCTCGGATTGGTTTACCCAGTTGTCGAAGCATAGCATCAGCAACCTAGACCAGCTAGTGGATGCGTTCCTCGAATGTTTCACCTTCAACACCAAGAAGAAGGCATCATTAAGTGACCTAGCTAGCCTCAAGCAGTATGAGGAAGAGACCATGGTGGCTTATGGAAATCGGTGGAGGACGTTGCTTTCAAGGCTACCTTACCTCCCTCCCATGGCCGACCTGACCCAAATGTTCTCAAAGAGTTGCCTAAGGTCGATCTCCATGCTATTGCAATTGCAACAATATGCCACTCTCGAGGAAGCCCTGGTGCAAGCCAGAATAATTGAGGAGATCAAGATACAGGATGGTGAGATTGCCAAGCCATGCAAGAAAGAGTGGCCCAAAAATGCCAAAATTGGGTCCATGCAACCGAAACCCATCGCAGTCAATCAGGTTGCCATAAACATACCAAAGCCTACATAGATGACACAACCCCCAAAGGCTAATTATCAAGCAGTTCCTCTTGACAGCTATGAGAAGGAAAATCATAGGCAAGAGCAAAATCAGCAGCGTCACCCTAGGCGACAATTCACACCCTTCACAGAGTCTAAAGACTCCTTGTTTGACCGCTTGTCCATGGAAAACTTGATAAACCTGCCAGAAAGTCGACCCGTAGACCCCAACGTGCCAAAACCCAAGGGCTATAGGGAAGACCTATATTGTAGATTTCATCGAAAGAAAGGACATGACCTTTACGCATGTTGGAAGTTCAAAAGCTTAGTGCAGGACCTAATAGACAACAAAATGCTAGCGGTGGATAATCCCGTAGCACCAAGCAACCAATAGATGGAGGTCTTCAAAGACCCCCTGCCTACCCATGATGCGCAGGCAAAGACTCTACAAGTCAATGAGGTGACACAAAACTGCCCCATGTAGGGGTATGTAGGGATGATAAGCATAGTGACATGAAACAAGAGGTACCCAAGCACAGCTGCCCCCGCTGCAGCTACAGGAGAGGTTCCATCAACGTCACAACCTCAACAACACCCTACGCAACCTCCTCCGCCTAGACCAGTGGCCACGATTCGGACTAAACTTACCCAAAGTTTAAGGACCACGTCGGCTAGGCTCTCCATCTATGAGCTCATCCAACAATCACCGCCCCATCGGGAGGCTCTAATGGAGATACTCAAAGCCATCGAGCTACAACCCCATGAAGCAAATTCTTTCAACAACTTTGTGGGACATGTAAAATGATGTACAGAACCAGTCATCACCTTTAGAGAAGATGAACTAAAATCGATGACTGGTGATATGGTGGATCCACCCCTGCACGTCATTGCATGGGTCAACGAGATTCCATTTAAGAGGGTGTTGGTGGACACTGGCTCATCCAGTAATATAATCACAACAGTGGCATTGAAACACCTCAAGTTGCCAGCATCTCACATTGTGGCCTCCACCTATACTCTTCGAGCATTCAATGACGCGATATGCTCGATGGTTGGCACAATTGTCCTACCCATCCAAGTGGGACAAAAGACTATTCCTACGTTGTGCCACATCCTGGAAGGTGAGATGGCCTACAACATCTTGTTGGGCCGGCCTTGGATCAGGGACATGAAGTGTGTCCCTTCGATAGCCCATCAATGCCTAAAGTACACATACGAAGGGCAAGTGCATGTAGTCCCAGCAGACTTAGAGCCCTTCAAGTATTGCAATACGGTGCAGATGATGCCACAATCGACCCTCCCATCGACACATTTGGACTTTCAATTGAATCCATCCAAATAGGGTCCGATTCCGCATACATCCCCATTGTTAAGTCCATCAAATCACCAACCGGGCCCATCTTCATCATCTGTTCCTTCACCAATGATGCTACCTACGGTGGCCACATCGAAGGACAATGGGAAGAAGCCCTTGGAAGAGGTACCACCATTAGTCTCAACCATCTCTACCGAAGAGGTGCCCAACCGAATGGAAGTCGAGATGCCTGGTTCACCCAACATGGAGTGGACTCAGGAAGAACTCCCATTCCCTCCCCCTCAATCACCAACGATCACCGTTGAGATGGCCAATACGGGCCTGGGGGAATACCTAGTGCGGAACATTGTGGCAACACCCACGCTTGAGTCCATGCAGGACATGGGGAGACCTCGCCTCCCCATCGACACTATTGTCCCTTTAGGCTACCCACCAAATCAGACAAATTTTGTATATGGGGGCCTCGATAATGGCATTGAACCTTACCTACAAGAGGAAGAGGATGAAGAGCCCTTTGCTGAGAATGTCAACTATTTGTCCAACCCAGACTTCGCTTTGAAATACCTTGGCCAATGTAATTGGCATGGATATGGATTGGGCAGATATGAACAAGGAGTGCGCGTTCTTTGCCAACCAAGATATCAAATGCCATATGATAAATCAGGAGTAGGGTTCAACCACCCTTTGCCCCTTGACATCTTGGTAGAGAACATGCAAGGCCTAGGGCTAGGCAACAAGGATGGGTTGGCACAAGATCCATATGCCAATCCTAACACAACATACACATTGGGGGATTATCTCCCATTGTTAACAACAAACCTTGTTGGCCTCAACAACCCCTCCCCTTTGATCGAGAAAGGGGAAAGTTCAAGAACTTACCTCCAAGAGGGATATAAACAAGGTCAAGAAGGATCTTCCGAAGATGAGTCAGAGTATGAGGTAGCACCTTGGGACCCTTTCGAGTCCGATAGCAATCACTCGCAAGTGACACCCATAGATGACTATCAGGAGAACTTCATGGCAATGTTCCCCTTGAATGCTCCAATCGAGCGATTGCCACCCCAAGAGAATCAGGTCCTCCCGTAGAGAGCGGAACAACCCCGATGGGACCAAATCAACTTGCTCGAACAGAACGAGCCTCACATGCCACAAATAGTTGTCGAAGCCAATGAAGGCCTATGGATCTCCGATAGCGATTATGAAGATGAGACTGAGATGGCATATCTCAACCATATGCGGTAGCAACAATACCCCATAGACATTGATGACATGTTTGAATAGCTAAACATGGGGCCAAGGCATAGGTGGCATTTGAACCAAGCATAGTTGGACCAAGTGCTGCATCCGCCACTTCAGGCATACAGAGAGCACCTTCCACCCAGAGACCCTATAGAGCCATCAGTGCCAAAGGTAGACCCTATCCTTCTATCCACACATAGGGCCGATCCATTTGTGCCAATACCCACAGAGCCAGATCCAGAGCACAAAGATCACCAAGGATGTCCGAGTCACCACCCGCGCGGTAATGGAGACCAAATTCACTTCATCAACATGATCTCCATTGACTTAACCACCCCCATCCACAATCCAGCCGATCCAACATGACCATTGTATCTAAACCTAGATGCCATAGACTGGGATCAGCGCTAACTCGCCACCATCCCCATCAGAGTACTGGCCTTGCGGTGAGATGCTTCATTTCACCCCAGGACCAACTCAGGATATCTTCCACGCTGAAGAGGAACCCGACGTTCCAAACGTAGATCTAAATTCAGCAAATGATATCCACCTGATCCCAACTCCACACCAGTTGGAGGACGGGTCCCACATGTCAGTCGAAGAGACGACTGACGTAGACATCGGCTCTGATCCAATGAATCCACAAATCATCAAGTCGGGGTAAGTCTATCCCCCGAAGAGCAAGCCGATTACATTGCCCTTCTCAAAGAGAAGAAGGAGGTTTTTGCATGGTCCTACAAAGACATGTCGGGGCTAGACCCATAGCTAGTCACGCATAATCTAACGCTTGATCCGACAGTCAAGCCAGTCAAGCAAAAACTACGTAAGATGCACCCAACAGTGGCCTTAATGGTCAAATATGAGCTACAAAAGTTGTTGGATGCACAGTTTGTCATCTGCATGGATTACCCACCATGGCTGTCCAACATGGTACCCATCAAGAAGCCGGACGGGAGGATTCGCATATGCACCGATTTTTGAGATCTAAACAAAGCGAGTCCCAAGGATGATTTCCCCTTGCCTAGCATCGATGCATTGGTAGACGCTACAACAGGCCATGAAATGCTTTCCCTCATGGATGGTTTCTCGGGATACAACCAGATTCGTATCAATCTCGATGATCAACTCAAAACGGCGTTCACAATGCCTTGGGGGACATTTTGTTATAAGGTCATGCCCTTTGGCCTTAAAAACGCTGGCGCCACCTACCAACGCGCTATGACATACATCTTCCATGATCACATGCATAAAACTTTGGAAGATTATATGGATGATTTGTTGGCCAAATCTCTTTTGCGCCCAGATCATCTCGATGACTTGCGCAAGATCCTTGATCGCCTCATTGAACACAAAGTTAGGCTAAACCCCAAGAAGTGCGTATTTGGCGTCACATCTGGAAAACTCTTGGGTTTCATAGTCTCAAAATGAGGCATCGAGGTAGATCCAAATAAAGTCAAGGCAATCCTTGAAATGCTTCCCCCAACCACCATCAAGCAGCTCAGAAGCTTGCAGGGTAAGGTCACGTCGATCAAGCGCTTCATAGCGCAACTATCTGACAAGTGCCGACCCATGAATAAATTATTACACAAAGGGGTAGCATTTCATTGGGATGATGAGTGCCAGTCAGCCTTCGATGACATTAAACAATACTTGGCTTCACCACCAGTATTGGCACCACCTAGACCAGGAGTGTCATTCTATTTATACATCTCAGCTATTGAGGTGGCACTGGGCGCCATGCTAGCCCAAAAAAATGAACTACATAAAGAACAGGCTAATTATTATCTTAGCCGCACCCTAGTCAGTTATGAACTTAACTATGCATACGTCGAGAAGCTATGCTTAGCAGTGGTATTTGCCACCAAAAAGCTATGCCATTACATGCTGAGCAATACGACGTATGTTGTGTCTAAGGAGAATCCATTGTGGTACATGATGAGTCATACTTATCATAGTAGCCGCATGGAAAAATGGATCATGTTGTTGATGGAGTTTGACATCGAATTCATTGGACAGAAGTCCATCAAAGGTCAAGTCATCGTCGATCAACTAGCAGAGGCTCCTCTCGAAGATGATCAACCTCTAACCGTAGAGCTACCCGATGATGGGGTCTTCCATGTCTCAAAATCGCCAGATTCTGATGAGCCTGAGTCACAAGCTGACATAACCCTATTTTTTGATGGTTCTAAATGTGAGCAAGGGGGTGGCATGGGAATCATATTCTTCACACCGCAAGGGGCTCCAATGCCTCTATCATTTAAACTTGATTTCTCATGCACCAATAACAATGCCGAATACGAAGCCTTGCTCATAGGTCTTCAGACAACCATCACCATGAACATCAAATGCTTGAACATCTTTGGTGATTCATTGTTAATTGTCAACCAAGTGAAAGGGGTATTCCAATGTAAATGCCCAGTTCTACAGGCCTACAAAGCCCTTGTGGATAAATTCCTGGCAAAGCTTGAATGGTACGACATCGAGGCACTCCCTCGATCATCGAATCATTTTGCGGACACTATGGCCTCCTTGGGGTCACTAATCCCGCAAGACCCTTCTGGTGATATGACAACCATTCAAGTCAAAACATTATCGCAATCCACGATGGAGCGTGCAAGCTCTGACATAACGCCAGGAATCCACCTGATCCAGATTGAACCATCTCAGGATAAGTTCTCTCGAATCCATGATAATCTGAATCATGCCAACTAGGGGTCCTTGTTCTCCCCAACCCCTCTTAATAGCAACACAACGCTATTCTTACAAGTTCTTTCCCGCTCAGCTTTTGCTAGGGATGAACTTCAAGAGGGATTGGCCATTCATACCATCAAGGTTTCTGATCAGCAGGATTGGTACACACCCATAAGAGACTATCTCAAGTTAGGTAGCCTCCCACTTGGATTGTCGCATGCCACGAAAATATCATTCAAACAGAAAGTGGCAAAACATGTCTTGCTAGGAGACATTTTGTACCATCGAAGCTACGAAGGGATCCTCCTCCATTGCTTGGACCAACAAGAGTCCACTTGGGCGATCACCCAAGCGCACGATGGTACATGCGGTGGCCACTTCAGCGGTATGGCCATCACAAAGTGCATCCTTCGCATGGGCTATTATTGGCCATCTTTAGAGCGAGATTGTTGCGCGTATGTGAGGAAGTGCATGAAGTGTCAACACCATGCTAACTTGACACACGTACCTTCTCAGGCCTTGCAGCCGATCCAATCGGCTTGGCCATTTTTGTAGTGGGGCTTAGATCTAATCGAAAAGATCTCCCCTACATCATCAGGCCATCACACGTTCATCATAACGGCCACAGAGTACTTCACCAAGTGGGTGGAAGCAATTTCGCTTACCTCTACGACTGGACCCCGCATTGCGGAGTTTATTTTACATAACATCATATGTCATTTTGGTATTCCATCCAAGATCATCTCGGATAATGGGACGTCATTTAAGAACAAATATGTGCATGCTTTGACAACAAAGTACAAAATTTAGCATAATTTTTCAACACCCTATTATCCGCAGGCAAATGGGCAAGCAGAGGCGTCAAACAAAATGCTAGTTGCCATCCTTAAAAATATGGTCACAGATAGTCATAAGGATTGGCACATTCAAATCCCACTTGCTCTGTGGGCTTATCGCACTAGCATTCGGACGCCCACTGGGGCAACTCCATTTTCGTTGGTGTATGGCTCCGAGGCAGTCATGCCTCTCGAGTTGGAAATACCTTCCCTACGCATATCAATGCAAGAGTTCATCGATGATGACACTGCATGGTAGGCCCGGTTAGACCAGCTTACGTTGCTCGACGAACGACGCATCAATGCTCTCGAGCATTTACGTATCTACCAAGAGCGACTTAAGAAAGCATACAACATGAAAGTTCACCTGAGGGACTTTCAGGTTGGTGACTTGGTCTTAAAAGAGAACCAACAAAATTCTAACTTGCCACCCCATCTAAGGGACAAGTTCATGGCAAACTGGTTAGGTCCTTATGTAATCGATAGTAAAATAGGACCTGGAACATACCGGCTAGCCTCTCTTGAAGGAATCAAGGAACTAGAACCCTTGAACATCAGTCATTTGAGGCCATTCCACATTTAAAAGAGCCATGGCCCACCCCAAAAAGCTCCAAGGATTCCCACAATCGCTTGGTCAACCCAAAAATGCCCCAAAGGTGCCCATAATCCCTTTGGTCACCCCAAAAAGCTCCAAGGATTCCCATAATCACTTGGTCAACCCAAAACCCCAAATCTCCTCCTCACCAATTCCCAAATCCCAAAAATGCCCCAAAGGTGTCCATAACCCCTTTGGTCAAACCAAAAGCTCCAAGGATTCCCATAATCGCTTGGTCAACCCCCAAAATGCCCCAAAGGTACCCATAATCCCTTTGGTCAAACCAAAGCTCCAAGGATTCCCATAATCCTTGGTCCCAACCCAAACCATGGCCAAAAAATCCTTTGGTCAAACCAAAAGCTCCAAGGATTCCCATCATCACTTGGTCAACCCCAAAATGCCCCAAAGGTGCCCATAATCCCTTTGGTCAAACCAAAAGCTCCAAGGATTCCCCAATCGCTTGGTCACCCCAAAATGCCCCAAAGGTATCTATAAACCCTTTGGTCAAACCAAAAGCCCCAAGGGTTCCCACAACCGCTTGGTCACCCAAAATGCCCCAAAGGTATCTATAATCCCTTTGGTCAAAACCTCCAAGGATCTGAAAGAATCACTTGGTCCGCACCCACTCGGGATAAACCAACCATAACGAATTTTCAAAAACAATAAAATAATCAAAAATAACAAAAAAATTGCATCTCACTTCCATGCATACTCTTAAAAATCAAAACACAAAAAAAAAACAATAAGTTGCATTAGGCATCGCAAACATACATTGCATATTTGTTGGTCATACAGGTCAAATGCACCATAGACTGTAATTACTCGGCAATTCCATCATTTTCCACATTTTTCCACTTTGTAAATAGTCCAACAAAATAAACGCCATCCACATTTTTCACCATATCATAATCAGTTGTCTTCTAATGTATCCAGGGCTTTCGTCATTCAACTGTCTTTAGATTTCTAGCCAAAAACTGTACAAAGTCAGACAGATTTTTACAAAGGTAGAGTTTTACTTGGATCACACCTTGTTACGTCGCATCCCAACACAAGTTAAAACACATAAAAAATTCCCAAGTTGTGTGAACGAAAGATGAAACCTGCAAAGCAATCTAGGATACCATACAGTGAAAAGGTTATCTCGCTCATCCCCTGTGCGAATGACCCCAAGAATGCTGAGAGTTGGCAAAAGGACAAGCATCTTCCCTACCCAATTCCCCAAGCATCCCAAATTCTCAAAAAGTTGCAAATATCCAAAAAATTGCAAAAAGTCAAAGTACAAACTCCAAAGTTTGACATCAAAACCCACACAGTGCATACATCAAAAAGCACAAGAAATAGTGATTCTCATCACTCAAAATTCAAATCCCTTGCTCAAAAGAAAAAAATAAAAATAAACAGTGATTTTTATCACTACATACGAGAGCAAGTATCCCAATAAAAGTAAAGAAAAGAAGGGAGTCGAACTTGAATCCCTGGAACTCTCAACATTCGAAAGGTCATGAGGTGATCCTCAATACTGGTTTGGTGGATAGCCTGCTGGTCACTGGTGGCAAACCTCCTGCATGACGATATATCTGTCACATTAAATTGTGTACAGATCAATGTTTGCATGTGGATGAGCTAGCTTATGGTATCCTAGATTGCATCGTAGATTAATCTTACTAAATACAACAAAGGAGTTAGTGGAGCTAATTAGGTGATCCTCAGTACAGGTTTGGTTGATAACCTATCTGGCACTGGCGGTATCCTGACAACTACCACATAAACAAATTCAATCGCACACACAAGGATGTGAAATAACTTGGTCAAACTCAAGTCTGATTCGTACCTTGTTCAAAAGTCTTGTGAGATAAATGTACAGTCTTGGCTAGTTAGTTAAAACATCTGAGTCTCAGAAAAACCTTAACTACATTCTAGAACAACTGTGGTACATTCCATTCTTACATCACCATCAAAAAATACAAACAAAAAATATTACACATGCAAAGTCATTCCACAAAGCAATCACATAGTACAGAAAGCCAATAAATCCTGTACAGTCTATGGTGCCACCGCCAAGTTATCAACAAACCATTTCATCCATTCCATATGCATATATCATATAGTAGAAACATTCGCATTCATAATAACATATGCATACATCAACGTAAATAAATGTGCATAAAATAAATGATAAATCATGACAAGTGTATAATCAAAAAGAGAGTCATGTATATATTAGGTCAAAAATGCCCCCACAGGCTACAATAAGTCGGTCCTCTGACCTCACAAAAAAATCAAAAACTCAAAAACCCCAAGCCTAGGGAGTCGGCCACCATGATCACGTAGGATCGGTGCGACTGGAACTACC
This sequence comes from Wollemia nobilis, assembly GCA_028583015.1. Taxonomy (NCBI): domain Eukaryota; kingdom Viridiplantae; phylum Streptophyta; class Pinopsida; order Araucariales; family Araucariaceae; genus Wollemia; species Wollemia nobilis. Next base: position 7,787,680 of record JAQPPZ010002512.1, read on the forward strand.
CCAGTGGTGTGGGTCCTATGGGACCTCTCAGGGCGGCTGCTGCCAGCCCCTGCATCATGCCCACTAGCGCTACCCTCACCCACCCGCCTACGATGAGAGGATGCTGACTGCTCAGTCTCACTACCTCTCGTACGATGCGATGATCCACCTCTAGTGAGCTCAGGTAACTGTCCATCGAGGTGGATAATCTCAGCCTCCAACTCCACCCGACATCGACCCCACTCCACATCCCATCGATGGTACGCAGCCAATGCGTCATCTCCTACTGCCAACTAAGCCCATAGGAGATCCCTCTCGACTTTGTGCTCCTCATCCCATCTCCATAGTAGCTCCTCCAATCATGCTATCTCAGCATGAAACCTAGCCTCCATATCTCCTGGGACTGCCTGAGGCATGGGCATCTCCGAGATGACATGCTGCTCCGACACCCACTGCTCCGGGACGTCCTATGTATCCGGCTGCTCCGAAACCCCTAAATCATCCCCAATCAAGTCATCAACCTCCACCATATCCGCATCATCGAGCGGAGCCCCCCAACCCTCCCCGATGCCTCCGCAACCCCACCACCTACTACTGCTACATCCGAACCTCCTAGAGGCCCCTCACCCCACCATCGTAGCATCGTCCACCACTGGTCATACTCTGTAGTCACCCCGACATTGTCCACATCGAGGACATCAATCACTACATCCGACTCCTCACCCAGTGGCTCAATAATCGGCTAGGCTAGAGTCCTCTCATCCCCCGACGTCGATAGATCAAGGGCTCACCAGGCAATCCCTAGTGCACCCCAAACTATCGAGTCACCCGAACGTACGAGAAGTACTCCTGCTCTGTCCCATGTCGCCCGATCAACCATCTCCCCCTGCACCCACCGAAGCCACTCTCCAGCCTCAGGCCAGGCTGGATAGTCCCGGTATGGCCGCCAGAACACCTCCCCTAGAGCAAGACGAGAGAAGGCATCGATATAGTGCCCTACGACACCTGCCCACCATCGACTCTGCCCTGCTCCTCTGACCTCCACCATAGAGCAGCATACCCAATCTCCCTATCCACCATCTCTCCCCGAGTGGTCCAAGGCAACCCCTACGGCCGCTCCATAGCTATGTGCTGCCACCCCCACACTGCAACAGATAGCTGCACCCAATCCCCTTTCACCTTCGACAGCGGACCTCGTACAACTCATCATATAGCTATGCCAATAGTATCTGACCCCACCTCATAATAAGTGGCACTACTATCGGACACTCCACCAATCTGAACACTACCTCAAGGAGGTTCCAAGGGAACCTCGCACCTGAGGAGTCGAGAAGCAGCATGTTGGAGATGAGGGTCATCAGTAACGCATGCCTCACCCCTAACACGCCCTTCTCAAACCACCACCGCACTAGAATCCTCCAATCAAGAGTCCCCCTCTGCCCTCTCCACCGCCCTATCCACCCCCATCTCGTTGCATGCCCAAAGCACCGTGTCACCACCATCCACTGATCACGAGGAGTCATCCGAATGGGCAGCCCGTCTATCAAAATCCATAGAATCTGATACACGTCCTCCAGAGTCACTATCATCTCCCCTATTGGGAGATGAAAGGTGTTGGTGCGGGGATCCCACAAATTGATCAAGGTAGTCAGATATGCCCGATCCCCCACCACAAGCTCCAACCACGTCACTTGCTTGAGCCCAAGGGCATCAAGCCAATCCCAATCCGCCATAGTCAACGCATCCCGTGCATCAAAAAATACCGTCGACTGATGGTACCGACTCTTCACAACCTAAAAACAAAAACAACACAAAAACATTAAAACATGACAACAAAACAAAAAAACATACAACAATAAACAAAAAAAAAAAAAACAAAAAACAAAACAAAAAAAAAAAAAAAAAAAATAAATTAACAACAAAAAAAAAAAATTTAAACTAGGGTTTTTAACCTTAGTCTAAACAAAAAACAAATAAAACAAAAAATCATCTAGGGTTTTTAACCTTAAGTATGAACAAAAAAACAAATTAAAACAACAAAATCAACTAGGGTTTTTAACCTTAAGTATGAACAAAAAACAAATAAACCAACAAATTCACCTAGGTTTTTAACCTTATAATTACAAAAACAATATAAAAAGTTTTAAAAATTCATATAAAAATAAACAAATAACAAGTAGAAGGAAGGAGCACCTACCGGTCTCACCTCGCTCCGCCACTCGAAGATCCAGTCCGTGCACTCATGGTGTCAATGAGAATCTGGCAGAGCTCCGCTACGCAAACTCGAACTCCTCCTCACAGCTCCAAATCGCAAAAAAACAATTGCAAATGAGCCCAAAACCTAGTTTTGGCCCTTATATAGGCTCTTAGGCCTATAATCATTCCACCCTGGGATGAGCACTCTAGTTAGCACTCATACCACCCTAGGAAGATTACAAAACTGGTATTCATCCCACCCTGGGACGATTACGAGCAAGAAAATAAAAACAACCAAAACCGCATCCAAAATGCACCAAAAACAACAATAAAACTGCCGAACAAAGGCACCTTTGCACCTACACTTCAAGGCATCAAAAACATTGGGGTCACAAATTACTCACTATCCTACTCCCTAAGAAGGCTACCATAGCCCTCCACGGAGGACGGATTTTCACAATTTCATCCCCAAAAGGCGTCACAAAAAGGGTCAAAACCCACCAAAAACAACAATAAAACTACCGAACAAAGGCACCTTTGCCCTATGATTCATGGCATCCAAAACTGATGTTGGGGTCACAAATCCTCACTATCCTACTCCCTAAGAAGGCTACCATAGCCTGGACCACTCCACGGGAGGACAGATTTTTGACAATTTCATCCCCAAAAGGCATCACAAAAAGGGTCAAAACCCACCAAAAAACAATAATAAAATTGCCGAACAAAGGCGCCTTTGCGCCTAACATTCTTGGCATACAAAACTAACATCGAGGCCACAAATTATCAATATCCTACTCCCTAAGAAGGCTACCATAGCCGGACCGCTCCACGGGAGGACGAATTTTTGACAATTTCAGCCCCAATAAGCGTCACAAAAAGGGTTAAAACCCACCAAAAATAGGTCCGATTGTTGGGAAACTGCATAAACCTGAAGGCACCCTTAAAAAAGTCATCTTGGGTCAAGCGACTCATCGCTTTTCTCATTTCGGTCATTCCCTCATCGATTCGTCGCTTGAGGGGGTAGTCACACTTAGTCACCAATCAACAAATACACACCCAATCAAGGAAATGGCATGCATTCAAAGAATCATTGACAAAGACAATCACGCTCCTGCTTGGGGCAGCAAACAAGCAATAATCACAAGCTGATCAAACACTTGGCATTCTAGAATCATGAACTCAAGGTTCCCATAGACAAAAGGTTGCGCCCTTTGCCTATTCATGATTGAACAATGTCCAAGATCAAGTAACACCTCACCGAAAAAGGTTAACACTTGAATTAAGCTCCTTAGCTCGTCAGAAGCAAGGATTCAAGAATGCGTGCCCTTTCCATACTTGGGGCATCAAAATTTGGTTAGGTTACTAAGAAACCCTAATCATTAAGTGCTTTGGTTATCTATTTTTTCTCAGCACTGCGCCACGCATAGCGCATCCCAAAAAGGGGCATCTGTAGACACCAAAACAACACCAATCTGATTATGTGGCTACAAGCACTGACCGAATTGGCATACATAGCCCCTAGGGCAGCCCCCAGAGGTTAAAAAGTGGTCCTAACCACTCCCAAAGTAGTTTTGGAAGGTCAGAGGTCAATTTGGCACCTTTCAAGCACCCTGCTCCTTATTCGTTCCACCCTGGGATGATTAGAATGCTATTCGCCCCACCCCGGGACGATTAGCAACAATCGCTCCAGGGTGGGGCGAATAGCAGGTTTGACGGGAAAAAGTCAAACCTTGACAAATGGCAGCCCAGATCCGCCACTCAACTCCACCTTCAATGCATGGGAGTGCGAGTGAGCATTTCAAAGCTCAAAGAGGCAGTCATAGAGGCAGTCATGGAGCCCTTAATCAGGGAGGAATCTTCTCTCCCCTGACAAGGCATGATGGCCAAGTGGCGCCCCTGCATGCACATTCAAAGCAGACCTTCAGGTCTATAAAATGGTGAGTCTTCTCACCCCAAAAGGAGGATGGAGCAGGAGCATTTGGAGCAACGGAGTGCTGCCGAATTATACCCTCACCCTCATTGTGCTTCCTACATCCTTGATCTCTCTTTTGGAAGGGAGGTTATTGGGTGAACATTAGGAGCGCAATCCGGACCCAAAACCCAAACAATTGGCCACAATCCCACACCCAATTTTTTGACACAACCCCCTAGGAGGTTTTGGACCCATCCCAAGTGGATTGGTGTCAAAACCAAGCCCCAAACGACGGGCGTCCTGCCCTCGGGCGCCCCCCGCACTATTGCAGTCCTAATCGCCCCACCCCGGAGTGATTAGAAATCTATAGAATATTTCTTCACTATTTCTTTTGCATCTTGTTTTAGGTGACTCATATATGCTGTTGTTCAATTTTGAATGCATTCTGACTTGTTTTGACTGTGTTTTCATTGTTTTACGCTTTTACTAACATACAGGGAGCGCCTTCGGATACAGGGTGATCGGGGTAGAATCTGCAAAATCCGACCTTCTGGGTCGTCTCAAAATGCCCCATTTTTCCTAACCCCAAGTTTGTAGGTGTTTTGGAGGCCCCTGGATGGGACATTTGGGAGGTCACTTTTGTACATTTTATGACAGTCCTAATCGTCCCACCCCGGAGCGATTAGAAATCTACAACAGATTTCTTGACTGTTCTTTTTGCAATGTGTCCCTGATGATGTTTACATGCTTCTGTTCAAATTTCATTTCATTCTGATAAGTTTTGATCACTGTTTTAATTATTTCATGTATGCATTAACCGGAGGCCTTGGGGATTGCATGTTTCCCTCCATCCGCATGTGCTATTAATCATTTGTTGTTTCTCTGTACGTAGGATCTCGACACCGGAGGGGCAGCAAGGAACTAAGAATGTATTCACGCAAGCGGCGGTGATGTTTGGCCCACCCATTTCGAATGTGGGCACGCGAAAGATCCCGAAGGGAAGCGTACCATCCGTTGGTGTAACAAAATTGTATCGAACGCTCCGAGCCCCTGAAAAGGGGGGGAGACATATTGTAACCTGATCATAAGAAAAATTAATAAAAGAGGCTGCACCTTTGTTTTTGCTTTACATCTCGTTTCATTCATGCTTCGCTTTCCCTTTTTCATGCACTTAGCGTTTCGTTAATACAACTGCTTTTGTTTGCATCGCACCCGATGCGCCTGTGCTTCCGTAGACATGCTTTCAAATCTCAAAGCACTCAAATTTCAAAACCAAATAAAATTGAATGACATACCTTTTGTTTGTTATGCCCAAAAAAAACATTTGCGGATTTGACCATGCGATCTTTGCACTCCCAACACCCTAGCTCCAAGCTAGACCACCAAGTGGGTTGTGCGCCCACATGAAACACACGATGCATGCTATCCCGCAAAAACCTGCCATACCATGAAAATGCCAAATAAATCAAATGAAGGGATATTCCTCCAAAACATCGATCACATGGATCAAACCGTGATCTCCTCCATGTAAACGTTAACACTCTCCCAACTACCATCTGTGCTACCGCTGTTGGTGGGAAGTCAAACCACTATGTGACATATGTTGCTTCATTTCCCTCCAAGCACTTTGAAATTGCAAATAATCTTCTTCTTAGACACATCGCTCGATATTCTCTTTCTCGCATTCGAAGGTGTGTTGAAGACTTTAGGAAATGAAATCATTTCCTATATAAATACACATTCATATTTTGATTTCTCACGTTGGCCCTTTTTCGAATTTAAAAATTTGAATTTAATTTTAAATATTAAATTTAAAAACCTTTGCCTCCTTTATTAATTTAAATTAAAAATTTAATCAAAGTTTAAAATATTTAATTTAAATTAAACCTTTGAAAATTGCTCATGGGTCTTTTCAATTTGGACTTTGTTTTTCTTCACCTTATTATTTGGCCCGAAATATTATAATAATAAAATATTATTATTTAATTCAAACTTGCTTCTCCTTTCTTGGGTTTTCATCCTTTGGGCCCTTTTTAGAGATATAATATTAAAAATAAATATTATATCCTATTCCTTTCCAAGACCTTCTTGCTTTTGGAAAAACTACTTGATGTCTGTAATGATGACGGCATTAAACCAATATTCTTTAGACATCAATGAAAACAAAACTACTCAATATTTCCAACATAAGTAATGTTGCAATAGTATCTTACTAGTAATTCATGGAAAATACTATCATCTTGGGTGAATCCTCAATAATAGAAGCGAAGAAGATACTCTATATCCTACATCTTTATGAAAGAAATTTTAATCAAAGCGTCAATTTTAGTAAAAATTATGTCTATTTTATCAACACATCTAGACAGGTGCAACAAAGAATATATAGGATTTTGGGATGTAGCATAGCAAAATTTCCATAAAACTACCTTGGATTACCTCTTTTCATAGGCAAATTAAAAGAAGAAATGTGGGCTGTAGTCATATATCAGATTCAAAGGAAGTTGGTAGGGTGGAAGGGTAATATGCTATCTCAAGCTAGGAAATTATATGGCCAAAAGGTAACATTACAGAGCATCCCAATTTACTACATGCCACTTTTCATAGTCCTCTACAAGGTCAAAAATAGAATAGAGAAAATATTTAGAATATTTCTTTGGGTAGGAGTAGAAGAAAAATAGATGCTTGCTCTGGTATGATGGGATAGAGTTTTTTCTTTGAAGAGGGAAGGTGGTCTAGGGATAAGAAAGTTAGAGCAATTCAATAAAGCACTACTAAATAAAATAGGTTGGAGATTGACCAAGGAATAAAGTCTACTTTAGGCTAATATTATTAAAGGTAAGTACTTGGAAGGTTCCATACACTTTAAAAGTTTAGACCCTCCTAAAGGATCGGTAGTTTGGAATGGAATTTCAAAGACTAGGAAATTTTTGAGAAGTGGACTAAGATGGATGGTAGGAGAAGAAAATAAAATATATTTTTGGGAAGACGTTTAGATTACTTTATAGTAAATGCAAGAGTTCAAAAGACTAAAAGACCCATTGGTTCAAAAATATGGACCTCTAGTCAAATATTACATAGAATTTGGGGAAGATCAAAGGTTTTATAAAGAGCTAATTTTAGATTTTTTTGACCCAAAACTACAAGAATATTTGCTAATTATTAACAGGTTGTTACAATAAGGCCACTTACCTCAGAATGAAAATAAGAACTCTTTGATTTGGTTCCCTACTTCCTCAAAGAAATTCTTTGTGAAATTAATTTATACCCTATAGTTTGGAGGTGTGAAGAGGGACTTTCCTATAAATTAATTTTGGAAGAATGAGTTAATCCCAAAATTGGATTTCTTTCTTTGGTTATGTTTACAAAAAAAAATCTTAACTCTAGATAACCTAAGCAAGAGAGGTTTTCAAATATCAAATTTATTCTCTCTTTGCATGAAGAATGTTGAATCATTCAACCACTTGTTTATTCATTATGAGTTTGCAAGGTACTTAATAATCTAATGGAAGTTATGTTATGCTCTTGGATGGTACCTAATACTTTTAGGTATCTTTTTAACCAATGGATATGCCCTTTTAGTAGAAATAGGTTATCAAAACTCTAGAATTTACTGCTACCTTATATTTTGTGGGGTGTTTTATGGGAAAGAAACCATAGAGTATTAAGGATAAACTTTGAGTGTTTAATATAATTAAAATTATAGTGAGGGAGAATTTGATTACCTTTGATATTAGTGTGGAATCTACGAATAATTTGGAAAATAGGATCACTAGATAATGGAACTTGGGAGAACCTAGAGCAACACCTTTGCCAATCAGTTTGAAAAGAGCAAACACTATATGGCTAAAACCGAATGAGGAATGGGTAAAGTTAAACTTTTATGGAGCTATGAAATGTAACCAAGGTAGAACTAGGGGAGAAGGTGTCATTTGAAATGAGAAAGATAAAGTGTTATAAGCTTATGCAAAAATTTATGGTATACAAACCGATCACTATGCAAAAGCTAAAGCCCTATACTTTGGTATTATGTTGTTGAGACAGAAGAGTATAAGGAAGGCCATCATAGAAGGGGAATCTATTAATACTCTTAGGGATATTAAAAAATGAAAAGCTGATAATTGGTAGGTTTTGTGTTCAATTAAGAAATATCTCATCCCTATTAAAAGAAATGATGGAGGTGAAGATATTACATATATATTGAGAAGGAAATACTACATTTGATTGTTTGGCAAACATTGGAGTGCATTTTTATTAGAGGAAGATATGGGAAAATAATTTTCCCTTCTGTTATAAGGATTACCTCATTAGAGGAAGAATAAAAGTCTATTCCACAAGGTGTTATATTTTGATGTTGCTAGTACTGTTGTTGTTTTTAGTATTTTTTGGTGCTCTTGATGTGACTGTATATTTTTGCTATTATAGTAGCTGTAGTTCTAGTGAATTATACTATAGTGTGCTTCTTCTTTTGTTGATACTACTTATGTTACCTATGGTTGAGAATTATAGTGACTGCTACTACTACTAGTGTGGAAAGGAGGAATAGACAACAGTCAAGTCAACCTTTGTTCCTTTGCTAGAAATAGTTTTTGATATCAGCCATAGTGTTGTTTTTTATTTGGTTCTATTATAAGACTTTTGTTGCAATTTTGTTTTTGTCTCATGCTATAACCTTATATATTTTGATGTTATCAAGGGAGGAGGTTTATTTTTATCTTGTAAAATTATAACAAGGTTGGAGCCCCTCCAAAATCCCTTTTTTTCACCATTACAAAAAATATAAAAATAATTGATCCATCAACATTGATGATGTTGTGATGATGTAAGCATTGGTTCTAGTGATAAAGAATAAAAGGTATGGAAAAAAGGCCACTATCATGTTGATGTCAAAATAGAACTTGGTTATTTGTTAGAACTACCCCACATATTATAAATTTATTTTACAAATATAGGGTAGTTATGTAGGGAGGCTATACAAACCTTATGTGGACTCTCATTTTTATTCTAAATTTTAACACAAACAAAATTATTCTATAAGAATATTGATATAAAATCTATCCCTATTGCAACAAACCCTATTTCTATTTCTATGCAACTACGAACAACATTTTCTTATGCACACAAGAACACTTGGTAGTCCTCTTGTCACTTCTAATACCATTGCACATACAACCACAATGCCTTGATACATTATTCCTATTATTTTGTATAATTAGAGAATTTCTACGTGCTTCCCTCCATGTTGTTGCTATTGAAATACATCACTTACAATAGTGCCTATAAGCACCATGCTCTTTGCCATAACTCCACTATTATACCACCATCATGCAATCACCTCTATCATGGTTAATACAAACACTTTATCCACTAGTTACTAATATATTATAGGCTCCCTTAAAATTCCAATCCTATTTGATGCCAATAAAGTATCATCTAGAGTTTAAAATATTACCTAAGTATTATAGCCAAGAATTTTCCAACTTGCTAACAAATCACACACGACATAGCAACCACCTAAAGGGAGATCTTCTTTCACTAAGCAAAAATATTAATGATTTGTTAGCTTAATAATTGATTTACCTAGAACTAACCACTAGCGATTCATCGACATAATCCAAAAATTTTCCAAGTCCTTAAGTCAATTATTTACTAATAAGTTACCAAATTAATAGCAAATAGATAAATCATAACTTTCTAGACTTAACAAATTTGAGACCTTGCTACTTTTAAACAACATAACATTGTTTCAATACATGACCCTGTAAATCTAGCATACACTAAAGAAGAATTTGAGAAAGCTCCAAAAAAATTCCTTGAAGAAAGGGGTCAGGATCTAGTAGATACATTAGGAAGATAATCAATCCACCAACCTAGGTAGAAAAAGAGAAAGAGCATGCCTATGAAAACCTTTCAAATTACATATAACCTATTTTGTAAGGGAAATCTAAAGTACAAATCTAGCAAATCAAATATAAATTCTTAGGATCTATAATTTGAATCCAAAGAACACATGAATTGTCATGTTATGGATTTTGGGTCTATTTTAGTTTTAGGTGATAATAGTATGGGAATACTCTAAATAATTGCATGCATGCACTCAAAGGTACAATAAGTAATCAAAAGTGATTATATCCAATAAGTCAAATTTACATCCTATAGTAATGATACTAGAGGCCATCCACAAAGTAATGCACATAAGTGATAGAAGTATTAGGTGGATAATATACTCACCAAAATTTCAAGACTGATTCTTTAAGAACAAGAGCATAGAAGAATATGAGATATTTTTTATGTTAAATTTAAGAAACTTGTAGAGGCAAAAAATTCAAAATTTTACTAAAAATTGGCTTGTTTAATGAAGAGTTATAGTGCATGTTACAAACCATCACATTTATATTAGGGATGTTATTTGATGATGAAGTCAAGGAGGAGTATTTAGGCATGCTCCATATAGTCTAAGATATTGCTTCATACCCCACATATTTAAACAACATGATTTGTATCTCTAAATGATTAACCTATATCTAGAGCATATAAAGAATGGTGGGAATTCAATTTTACTTCTTACCTAATTTGGCTAATCATGCATAAGAGAAAGGAGCGGTTCCTCACTATAGATTTGAACCTAAAATAAGAAGGTGAATAACCATTACTAGTATATAACTATATAGATATACCATATAGGATATATGTACAGATATACTTTTAACCTAGATGTGTTTAAACCTATCATGTAGAGAATACAAGATGGAGTCGAGGCTATAACCCAAAGTGAGAGAATTTATTAGAGCATAAAGGAATATATTGGCATGATTTTTTATTAGGGATATCCTCTTATTTTATATAGTTTTATGGATTCTCAAAAGATTTATTCATACTAATAGATTTTATCCGAGATACCAATTTTGCAATGGAGATTGTTTGAGAGCTAGAACCTAAAGATAAAAAGTTGGTAAATGCTAAAATAAATTTTTATCATGATAAGAGCTATATGGTTGTGATTGATGTAGTGATACAGAGGGGGCTAGTTAAACAATAGCCTCTCCTGGCTTCTCAAACATTTCTATGTTACCACAAAAAAAAGTAAATAAAGAACTTCACTTTAATATGTAAATAGGTAAACTACAAGAGCATATTACACAATATAACACATAAAAATAACAAACACAAAATACTATTTTTTATTAAATTTATTTCCACATCAACAATAACATAATTCCATGATGACCACAATTACCATAAACAAGATTTCCATAGAGCACCACAAATAAAATAGTTACCATAAATACCATATTGGCCATGGTTGTCACAAATTTTATAAATTACTCTCCATAGAGCACCACACATCTGCAAACACTCCTTAGAGTACCAATATCCTTCCTAACCTTACCAATTTATTGCCAATCATCCCAAATCTATGATGAATTTCTAATTGGTCTCTTGTCAATCCCTTACCACCTCCTTGTGGCCTTGTCTAGCTCTAGCTCTAGACCTTCACAAAATTCTTCTAAGGTTATAAATATTTAACCTCCTACAAGCACTACACAAAGTTCCAATTTCTTCTTCTAAGGTTTTACATAGCAAACGTATTGCAAGCACTGCATCAAGTACCAATTAATTCCTATGAGGTTTTACATAGCAAACCTCTTTCAAGTACTGCATAGAGTTCCAGTTTCTTATGAGTTTCTCTACATTCTCTCTTATTCACTTCCTCTTCAATTGTCTTCTTCTTCACTCCTAAATTTCCAATGTTTGAATATGAAAAGTTGTGTCCCTTCCTCCTCCCTTTTATAGCTAACCAAATGGATCAAAACCATATGCACAAATCATGTGCACAAAACCATGTGCACAAAACCACATGCACTAAATCATGTACACCAAACCATGTGCACCAAACCACATGCACCAAATCATGTGCTCCAAACCATGTGCATAAAAAACAAAACCATGACCCCACATGGATGCTTCTACATCAAAAACCTTATGTAGAAAGAAAGTGTGAGCTCCTCCTCATAGATATATTATTATAGGATTTTTTTAGCAACCACTCTTCTTCTTCTAACAATCACTTTATGTTTTGATCCTAGGATCTATGGTTTATAGGTCCACCACTCTTTTTTAGCACCATGAAGGATCAAAACTTGGCTCTAATACCAAAATGATACAATGAAAAATAAGGGGTCAATTAAATAATAGCCTCTCCTAGTTTCTCAGCCATATCTATGCCATCATGCAAAAAATAATAAATAAAGAACCCCAATTTAATATGCAAACAAATAAACCACAAGAGCAGATTACACAACAACATAACATACAAAACATAGTAATCATAAAGTAGTATTTTTTAATAAATTTATTTCCAAGTATCTTTTTAAATGAATTCTAAATTTTTGGTTCAAGTATCATGGGTGACCTATTTTTGGTTTAAGTATATTTTTAAAGGAATTCTAAATTTTAAACATTGCACATTTTGTTTTTAAAACAATCAAATTAATTTCATTTGATGTAAAAATGGAAATTTTAATAAATTTCAAATTTTTATTAAATGAATATTTAAGGTGATGTTCCAAAGCTCCTACATTTTTTTTGAATAAGCTATGTGTGGCTTCTATTGGGGGCCACTCCCATTACAAAAAAAAATGATACATTGCTCTCATTACATTTCTAACAAATTATTTTAAAGCAAGCATACCTATCTTTCCTTTCCTATCAAAGATATTTTCCATCTTCCTCAAACTGCTAAGTTTCAATAATCAATTATTTTTTTGAAGGAACTAACAACAAGAACAATCCTTAATTTTTTTAAAATTAATTTCCACATCAACAATAACACAATTCCACAATGGCCATAATTGCCATAGAAAATATTTCCATAGAGCACCACAAATAACACAACACCACAAATACCATAGTGTCCATAGCTATCACAAATTTTATAAATTACTCTCCATAGATTTCTACATATCTACAAGCACTCCTTAGAGTACCAATATTCTTCCTATCCTTGACAACTCCTTACCAGTCATCCTCAATCCATGTTGACTTCCTTATTGGTCTCTTGTTGATCCCTTACCACCTCCTTGTGGCCTTGTCTGGATCTAGATCTAGACCTTCACAATGTTCTTCTAATATTATAAATATTTAACCTCCTACAAGCACTGCATAGAGTGCCAATTTATTCTTTTGAGTTTTTGTATAGAAAACCTCTTGCAAGCACTGCATCGAGTGCCATCTTATTATGAGGTTCTACATAGAAAACCTCTTGAAAGTACCACATAGAGTGCCAAATTCTTATGAATTCCTCTACTTTCTTCCTTCTTCACTTCCCCTTCACTTTTTTTCTTCATTCCTAACTTTATAATGTTGGAATATGAAAAGTTGTGTCCCTTCCTCCATTTTATAGCCAACCAAAGGGACAAAAACCATATGCACAAACCATGTTCACAAATACACATGCACCAAATCATGTACACCAAACTATGTGCACCAAACCACATGCACCAATCCATGTGTATAAATCCCCATTCACAAAACCATGTGCTCCAAACTATGTGCACAAAAGTATGACCCCACTTGGATGCTCCTACATCAAAAACCCTAGGTAGCAAAAAAGTGTGATCTCCTACTCATAGAGATATTATAATAGGATATGTTATGTTTGACAACCACTCTTCTTCTTCTAACAATCACTTTGTATTTTGATCTTAAGACCTATGGGTTATGGGCTCACCACTTTTTTGCAACACCATGAAGGATCAAAACTTATATCTAATACCAAAATTATGCAATGATAGAGAGGGGTCAATTAAATAATAGTCTCTCTTAGTTTCTCAGACATCTCCATACCACCACATAGAAAAATAATAAATAAAGAACCCCATTTTAATACGTAAATAGATAAACTACAAAAATAGATTACACAAAAATATTACACATAAAATACAGTAAACACAAAATACTACTTTTTATTAAATTTATTTCCATATCAACAATAACACAATTCCACAATGGCCATAATTACCACAAATAAGATTTCCATAGAGCACCATAAATAACATAGTTATCACAAATACCATAGTGACCATAGTTGCCACAAATTTTACAAATTTCTCTCCATAGAGCACCACGCATATGCAAGCACTCCTTAGAGTACCAATATTTTTGTTGGCCTTACCAACTTATTTTTAGTCAGCCTAGTTTCATGCCAACTATCTTATTGATATCTTATGAATCCCTTGCTACCTTCTTGCAGGTCTGTTTAGCTCTAGCTCAATATCTTCACAATGTTCTTCTAAGGTTATAAATAGTTAACCTCCTATAAGCACTGCATAGAGTGCTAATTTATTCTTCTAAGATTTTACATAACAAACCTCTTGCAAGCATTGCATTGAGTGCTATTCTTCCCATAATATTTTACATATTAAACCTCCTACAAGCACTGCATAGAGTGCTAATTTCTTTTGAGTTCTTATGCTCTCTTCCTTCTTCACTTCCCCTTCACTTGTCTTCTTCTCCACTCCTAACCTTTCAATGTTGGAAGATGAAAAGTTATGTCCCTTCCTCTTCCCTTTTATAGCCAACCAAAGGGACTAAAACCACATGCATAAACCATGTGCACAAAACTACATGTACCAAACCATATACACCAAACCACATGCACAAAACCACATGTGCCAAACCATGTACACAAAACCACATTCACTAAACTACGTGTTCCAAACCATGTGCACAAAATCATATACATCAAAAATAAAACCATGACCCCACTTGGATGCTTCTGGATAAAACACCTTAGGTAGCAAGAAAATGTGAACTCCTCCTCATAGAGATCTTATAATATGATTTGTTTGATAGCCACTCCTCTTCTTATAGTAGTCACTTTGTGTTTTGATATTGGGACCTATGGGTTATAGGCCCACCACTCTTTTGTAGCACCATGAAGGATCAAAACTTAGATCTAATACCAAAATTATGTAGCGGTAGAGAGGGGGTCAATTAAACAACAACCTATCCTAGATTCCCAAACATCTCCATGCCACCACACAAAAAAATAGTAAATAAGGAACCCAATTTGAATATGCAAACATATAAACTGCAAGAGCAAATTACACAAAAACATAACATATAAAACATAATAAATACAAAATACTATTTTTTATTAATTTTTGTTTCCACTTCAATAATCACACAATTACATGATGACCACAACTTCCATAGACAAGATTTCCATAGAGCACCACAAATAACATAGTTACCACAAATACCATAGTGGCCATAGTTGCCACAAATTTCATAAATTGCTTTCCATAGAGCACCACACATCTGCAAGCACTCCTAAGAATTCCAACCTTCGTATTGGCCTTGCCAACTCCTTATTGGTCACATCAGAACCATGTTGACTTCCTTACTATTCTCTTATCGATCCCTTGCTACATCCTCGTGGTCTTATCTAGATCTAGATCTAGACCTTTGCAACGTTCTTCTAAGGTTATAAATAGTTAATCTCCTGTAACCACTACACAAAGTGTTAATTTCTTCTTATGAGGTTTTACATAGCAAACCTCCTACAAGCACTACATCGAGTACCAATTTATTCCTTTGAGGTTCTACACAACAAACATCGTACAAGCACTACATAGAGTACCAATTTCTTCAGAGTTTCTTTGCTCTCTTCCCTCTTCACTTCCCATTCACCTATATTTTTCTCCACTCCTAACCTTCAAATTCTAGAATATGAAAAGTAGTGTCCCTTCCTCTTCCATTTTATAGCTAACAAAAGGGACCAAAACCACATGCACAAACCATGTACACAAAACCACATGCACTAAAACACATGCATCAAACAACATGCACCAAACCACGTGCACCAAACCACATGCACCAAACCACATGCTCCAAACTATATGCACCAAACCATGTGCTCTAAACCATATGTATAAAACCATGTGCACTAAAAATAAAATTGTGACCCCTTGCATGCTCTTGCACCACTGAACCTATTGAGCTGAGGGTATGTCGAGAAAATAGAAAAGAGAATACAAATATTTGGACTTAAGAAGATGAATGGTAGATGAGCCTATGATTCTAACAAAGTGTTAATTATAACCTTGTTGGAAAAGAATATCTCCATACTATATATCCATGAACATTGACTAAATATAGAATCCAAAAGAAATTTAAGTAAAGAGGAGGTCATGAAAAAACCATATTCAAATTAGACCTAAGATGTCAAACATGTTTCCATGAAGAAAAACTCATTCCCTTGGCTTTATTTCTACCAAAAAAATAACAAAGAGGTAAGGCCTAAAGATACATGATGTTAGCTTTTGATAAAGTATGCTATGGGAGATGGTAATCTCTAGACGCAAAAAATATGAAGAAAAGTAATTCTGCAATATGATTGAAGTATACTATAAATAGAAATGATGAAAATAATACAATGTAGCTATGGAGGAAATGAACACTCCATGAATATATGCTAAAGGACTACATTGTACTCCATTACCAATGGAGTTTACCTTCTACTCTACTACTACCTATTGTGATGTTCTATCACTTACTATGAGGCACTTTTTATCTGGGAATATGGGTTGCTTTGCCAACACTCTACTTAGTTATATAAGGGTATACCTTGCACATTTACAACTTGCACATCGACACTTGTGAATTTATTACATTACTTGAAGTAAATAGCTAAATTTCCCCTAAAGGTGGTACATTTACATGACCCAAATGATGTAATATACTCTAACACCCCGGTATTACATTATTTAGGTATTGAAGACTTTAGTCTTCAATATGGATCTTCTTTCTAAGAGTGATCTTCAACTTGATAAGGGATATCATCCTCTTCTATGCATCCTCCTTTGTGAGTATATTAATTTGGTTTTGTTTCTTCCTCAGATCGTAGATGACTGAGTAGAACATAGTGATGTTGTCCTATCATCTTTTTTATTTTGATTCTTCTATGCTTTCTTTTATGATGTACAGGTTCTTCATTATCTCCAAATTATTTCTCAAGATGTGTGTTAGTATTATTTTGAAATACAACAATCTCTTGTGAGGTTTCCATTGAATCCATGATATATGTATTTACATGCATTATTACTGTAGCTTCTATCTCACTTTGGCTCATTATAAGACATGCATTTATTCCATTCATATATCTAAAATTGATCGTCCAATTACTTTCTACTAACTTGCTTACTGAAATGAGATTGAATGTTAATCCAAGAACATACAATACATTTTGTAGCAAAAAATTTGGAAATGATTTTCTTGGTGTTACACATCCATATCCATGTATAGGATAAGTCTTTCTATTTGCAATTCTCAGTCTGTAACCATTAGTAATTTCAATATAGTCAAACCATTGTAGATTTTTTATCATGTGATGACTAGCTCCTAAGTCAATGTACCACATATTCTTCTACTTAGAATTGTTCATGCTAGAATTATTTTTGCATTTGTGGCATGATGTATTGTGTGTGTCTTGTTCTTGTATCCTTGCAAGATGGTATGTTTCTCTTTCCATTGAAGTGTGAATCTTCTTAGTATAATAGAACCTTCATAGTAATCTACCTTATAACTTCCTAGTTTAGAGTATATGAACATGATTGATAAAACCTTACTTAGAACTTAGGTTTAGTGGAATTACTTATGTCTCCCTAGTGGCTAGAGCATGCAATATGATTGATAAAGTGCTTTTTAGAATAGTAGTTCAATTTTGGGTTGATTTTGTAAAGTTTTGTAAATACTAAAAATCAACTTTTATTACACCTTATTTCTCCTATTGAACTAAGCACTTTGAAATTTGAAGAAGTTCTTAAAGTTGGATTTATTTTACCCCTTTAATGTGTTTATGATACAAGTATATCAATTTATTCCAACCCCTAATAATATTTAATGAACCTATTTCTATATCCCTTGATATTTAATAGTTTAATGTTTCTAGATTCCAATAATCTATTTTTGTGTAGTATTCCTTATAACTCCCTAATTTGAAATATTAGAAAATAATAATATTTGCAATAATAGGGTTTTAATTTTCCAAGTAGAAACCCTTATATATCCTAATTTATTGTTTGCAAATATGTAAATGTTCTTGAAATGGGCTTGCTTAATATGTTACTAATGCTTGATGAATGCTTGCAATAGTAAATGAATTATATCCTTATAACTCCAATGTCACTTAGACTTAAAGCAAGCAAATTTAATATGAAATTTACCTTAGTAATCCTTGCAACTCAATGTATTCGTTGGCGGTTGTTGTGGATGAGAATTTAATGTTCTCTTTGGATGGCACTGGTGCTAGTTTCCTCCTTGAATGACACTTGGACAATGCAAATATTCTCCAATAGAAGAGCACTAGAGTTGTTGGTTTATGACAACTCTTTAATGTAAACTTACACTCCTTTGAATGATGCATAGGCTTGATTTAGCTCCTTGCTATGAATGTGCTTCCACACCTTTCAATGCTTTGATTGTACTTTTACTTCATTATTCCCTCCTCTAAGTTGAGCGCTTTAAATAGCATGGATTCCTATTTAAATTTGGATAAGTGGTAGTTAGGGGTTATAATAAATATGGATATTGAGATTCTTCCAACGCTTATTCCCTTATGTAATGATAGCAAATATATGTAACCTCCTAATGATTTCGTAATTGCTTGAAGGAAGGCGTTCAATTATTCTTTTAGCATTGAGGAATGAAATGACACTTGGTGTATTCCTGCCAAGTGGTAATTAGATTTTATGCATGAACACTTTTCATCCATCATTTTATAGCTCATATATTCCTTACCAGCAAGTGCTCTTGATAAATATTTCTTTCCAATCCAACATATTTATTGTATGGGTGGCTCCAACTATGGTGATGAGAAATGATATTTTGGCACTCCAATGGTGGTCTTATGGAAAACCAAGGGCTATTTGAGTGCTTATTTTGGTAGACATCTTATCCAAGCTATATCTTGGGTATAACACCTTTTAGCTTTGTTCTTCTATACTTTAAATATGTTGTAATTGCTCCTTGTTCCTTGCTTAATAGTGGTGTACTGTTCGTGTTGATAGCTATGTTGTAGAAGTGCAAGTGATACAAACCCTTAATTTTGTCTTCTTTTCTCATAGATATTGATTGATAATGGCCTTATTATATTGGCCTTAGTGCTGCAAGTGGATGCTTTCTCTAGGTGCTTGATTTGAAATGGAGAAATAATTTCTTTAGGCACCTCAAATCTTGAGAAATGTGAGCCCTTCGATGGCTCTTTTCTTTTGCTCAAACTCTACCCTTATACCTACTGAGATGATAACCATGCTTGTGAACCCTGAAATGGATTTTCTTCTACCTCTATTGATGTGCAAGAAACATAGAACACCTATTGTTTTGGTATCTTGATACACTCAATACTTGACCTCTTTTAGAGGTATATGGTGCTCCAATGTATTATGAATAAGAGACCTTATTTTGCACCAAATTTTAGTGTATTATTTGTATATTTTAGATGCTATTTCCTTCTATGTTATGAAGGCTTATTGCTATATATCTTGAGGACTTATGTAGACTGATTTGATGCTTTCTTATTGCTTCTTGAATATGGCCTCTAATTTCTCTTATTATTTTGAGAGCAGTATATTGTTATCTTTCTTATTAGACAACACTAATATCTAACTCTTTTCCACTTGGATAGTATAATAAGAATAGATTCAATCTAATATGCTTTTTGGAAGTGGAAATTTATGCACTTACACTTTTATGTTAGCTTTTGAGGATATATGAAGTGGAAGAGATCTAACACATGTCCTAATAATATGCAATAAACATGAAAGCAAGTGAGTCTGCAATATAACTGAAATATACTATAAATAGAAATGATAAAAATACAATGTAATATGGAGGAAATGGTCACTCCATAAATGTGAGCCAAAGAGCTACATTGTACTCCATATAGGAGCACTACTACTATCTACTACAATGCACTTGATATTATCTTCCACTATGAGGCCTTTTATATAGGAAGATAGATTCCTTGGCCAAAACTCTACCTAGATGTACAAGGGGATACCTTGCACATTGCCACTTGTGCATTTATTACATTGCTTGAAGTAACTAGCTAACTCCCACCTAAAGTAGTTTTATACTCTAACTATGTACCTAAGGTGGTACATTTACATGACCCAAATGATGTAATATACTCTAACTCTAACACTCCCCCTGTATTACATTATTTTGGTATTGAAGATTTCAATCTTCAATATGGATCTTCTTCTTGAGAATAGTCTTTGGCTTGCTCAAAGATATCTTCTTCTTCTATCCATCTTCCTTTGTTTTCTTCTTTGTGTGTATCTTCATTTGGTTCTATTGCTTCTTCAAATTGTAGATGGTCGAGTAGAGCTTTTGTTTTTGACATATCATATTTTTTTTATTTTGATTCTTCTATGCTTCCCTCTATGGTGTATTGGTTCTTAATTTTCTTCAACCTGTTCCTCAGGATATGAGTTAGTATCATTTTGAAATACAATAATGTCTTGTGATATTTCCATTGAATCTAGGATATATGTATTTCCATGGATCGATCATGTTGCTTTTATCTCACTTTGGTTCATGATAAGACATGTATTGATCCCATTCATATATCTGAAATTGACTGTCCAATTGCTTTCTACTAACTTGTTTACTGAAATGAGATTGAATGTTAATCCATGAACATACAATACTTTTTGTAGTAGAAAGTTTGGAAATGATTTACTTGGTGTTACACATCCATATCCATGTATAGGATAAGTTTTACTATCTATAATTCTTAGTCTGTAACCATTAGTGATTTCAAGATAGTCAAACCATTGTAGATTTCTAGTCATGTGATGACTAGCTCCTAAGTCAATGTACCATGTATTCTTTTGTTTTGTTGAATCATTCATGCTAGAGTTATTTTTGCATTTGTGGCATGATGTAATATGTGTGCCTTGTTCTTGTATATTTGTGTGAGAATATGTTCTTCTCTCCATTGTGGTATAATAGAATCCTTTGTAGTAGTCTACCTTATGAATCCCTAGTTTAGAGTATGTGGATTTGATAAAATCCTTGTAAGGTTTGTAGACACCTTATGATTCCCAAATGGATTGAGTACTTGATAAATTTTGAATTAATGCTATTATTATCAAGTTTTGTAGAATGCCTTGTCTCCTTAGTAATTTTGGATGTGCTGAATGATAGATAAATTTATTTTGAGAATAGTAGTTCAATTTTGGGTTGATTTTGTAAAGTTTTGTGAATAGAAAAAATCAAGTTCTTTTACACATTATTTCTCCTATTAATCTTAAGCACTTTCTAATTTTTATGGGGTTCTAATAGTTGGATCTCCTTTGTTACTTTAATGTAAGTTTGAGATAAGTATAGTAATTAGTTTCCAACTCTTGATATTCCTTATTGAACCTTATTTTATATCCTTTGATATTTTGATATGTAATGTTTCTATATTATAATTACCTACTTTGGTGTAGTATTAGAAAACAATGATATTTGCAATAATAGAATATTTAATTTATCTAGGTAGAAGTCCTTATTTCTCCTATGTTTTAGATTGTAAATATTAGACTATTAATATATATGTTCCCTTTTAATATTGCTTTCAAATATGGTTGATTTCTCTTAATGTTTCAACCTTAGATTATACCTTATAACTCCCTATTAATGAAAGCAAATTAGAATAAGGTAAAGTTTTACCTTTGTAATGTTGCAAACCCAAAATATTCAACATCGAATTTGATCATGGATGACAAAAAGCTTTATATCCTTTCTTTGGATGCTATATCCAATGGAACACTTTGATTCTTCCTTGGATTCAATACTTGGATGGTGGTACCTCAATTATGGAGCCTTTGACCTCCCCTAACTAGAGCCTTTAATGCTCTTCACCTTTCTTCCATGTTGTAACTCTAGCTGCCATGATTGTACTGTGAATACTAATACTGCTATGTAAATCTACCATGAACTCAACTACGAACGTTGCTATAAATTCATCTTGGAATGCTCTATGAAATTGACTTTGAATTCTCTATGAATTTGGATTTGAATTACTATTTCTCCTTGGTCTTTGACACCTAATATAGAGATAAGTGTCACAACGGTTATTAGACATAGCCATAACACCCGAATAAAAGAGATATTATTTTGAACTTCCTATACAATGAAAATCTTAATATGTGTCAGTGTCATCAATATCTATATCTAATTTAAATCCAATCACTTATGTAATTCTCACTTTACCTATCTCCACTACTTCCATATCCATACAAACTACTTCGACTATGAATTCCTCTATATATTATCCATTTTATTGTTAAACTTTACATTCTAAGGGTACTCAAACAAGTGAAGATAAATGAATCCTCCATAAATGTAGGAGTGAAATATGTTACATAACCAAGCCCAACTCTAATATCTATGCACATGGTAACCAATAAAATGTGTAAGCCTACATGCTCTAAGTCTTGATCTACCTTCAATTATAAATAATCTCATTGCTAAGGCTTGGAAACATGAATGCAATATAAAAATATCTAAACAAGGTATAAGAATAGGTAAAAAAATTATCAATGGTGAATTCACATTGACAACAAAATAACTTGTACTCAATATCCAAGTGGTCATGAAAGGGAGGCAAATATTATTTGTAAAAGCACATCAACTTGACATTAATAGACTACCTATGGTGGCATATAATTTTCTCGCAAAACTGACTTTATTTGATTTATAGGGGGTAGGACCCTTGGAGCCAATATAGTCCTTAGAACAAGAAAATTTATCCATATTATTAAACTTGCTTCAACTAACTAGGGAAATCTTGGACTACAAAAAGTAGACTCAAGAGTTGATAGAGGTACTAGAAAGAAATAAGGCATATGCTAAAATAAAGGAATAGAAAATCACTAAGATAGAAAATGAGATAGAAAATTCAAGAAATGAAAGGGACTAGTTGAAGCAACAAGTTGATCAATAAAAAGGAAGAAAAGCAACAAATTGAATAGGAAAGAAATAACTTGACAAGCTAGCTAAAGAAAAAAAATAAAAAGTTGTTAAGATAATCAAACAAAAGGACAAAGAAATTGAGAAGCTAAAACAAAATTAAAAAGAGCTTGTAAAAGTAAATTGGGATGATGAGGACAAAGGTCTAATCCACTAATATGATCAAGTCTTTGTGGGACCAAATACTAGACAAAATAGGGCAATGCAAGTTGTATCTTCAACATATCCAAGAATATGAACATTTACTTAAAGCAAAACCCAATCCATTATAAATGAAGATAACAATTTTTGAAGCATGGATCATAACTAATGTAACCAATGGTTATTTAAGCTAATCAAGGGATATAAGTAGGATAAAACATCTACTATAAATAGGATTTAAAAGCTTCATTATAAACATCTATTTGGCATTTGATAAAGTCAAAGCTACATTTTTTCGTAGTGCCCTTTTGCTTTTTCTTAGTTATTTATTCTATTATTGCATATTTTATTGTAGGTTGGAGTACACTAATATTATTTGATTCCTTCTAGGTGTGCTAGTTGATCAACACTACTCTTGCTATAGGTATGTCCATACATTTTGTTGAATTTATATCTCTTACATATTTTTTGTTTCAAATTTAATTTTATGCATTTAAATTAATTTAATTTAACAAGATTAGTATAAAATTAGCCTAAATCTAGAGGTTGAAGAAGATTCATCATTTCTTTCCAGTTGTGGATATATAAATTCAAAGTTACACACCACTTCAAAAATTCAAGTGAAGATTCAATGTTTGAATCCAAAAGAAATAAAATTGTAAACAAATGCTTATATATAATTAAATAAACATTAATTAAGTAAACAACACCTTTCATAATAGAATGTTTTAAAAAAATTTGCACACAAATACTTAAATATGATTAAATAAACATTAATTTACCTTTCATAAATGTTTCAAATGCCTTGTAGAAATTAGAAACTACTACTCAATTTTTTTTTAATATATGGATGGTTGCGGACAATGCTTGACCAGACTAAAATTAGAGTAAAAAATGCTTAAAATTTATTATTTTTAAAATGATAAATTTTTTAACTAAAAGAAATCATTGCAATTCCTCATTATTGTTTTGCCTGGTCTGAGTGCTTAGGATGGGGTCGTATAATGATTCTCCCTTTATTCAATATTTCAAAAACATGCCTTCTGTTTCGTTCATTCGATTAGGAGGTTAGTTTTAGCATCATTGTCATGGACAGGCAATTCTAACCAGGTTGCAAAGCCAAAAATTCCCATATGATTTAGAACGATTAACTTAAAAAAAATGCTTGAGACCTACAAATATATGGTTGTTCATATATGGTCATTTTCATAGACAAAGTTTAAGCAATTATGAGTAGTAAGAGTGTATCGGCTGCTGTTTTTCCTTTACATATGCCGGGAGAGAGAGTCTGTATCGGAGTTGTCGTTCCGGTTAAATATTTTGGCTGGTTGTTTCTTTATAGTGGATCTCAGCACTTCCATGCTCCGGCGAATTGAAGCAGTACGACGTTCCAGATCAAAATTTGTATGTTTTTTCTTCTTCGTGTCTTTGTCCTTCTTCTTAATAAGAGCCTTTGGTTTATTGCGCTTCTGAGTGATTGCAATCGCTAAATCATTTGGGAAAAGAGAACGCCAAAGAAACGCATGCAGCAGTGTTGTAACGAATAGAGTTAACACAGTGGCAGAAGAAACGAAGGAAAGAACCATTGCCAGGCCTTTCAGGAAAACGCTGTCCTTTAGCGCCGCCGAATATCTGATAGTAGCCACTGATGCCGCTGTCATTGGGAACGTGTATGCCCACCATGCCACAGAAAACCTGCAAAACACAATAAGGTCTACATGAAGAAATTGGCCAAAACATGAATTGATTAAGAATCTTGTCGTGAAAGTGGAATATCATTCATACCTGAATCCTCTGAAAAAGTTGACCCGGACCACCTGTATGAAGGATCTTCATTAGCAAATTATACCATAGATAAAAATGAAATGTTCGAACGTGGGCATGGCTAACATGGGGCTGCACACTAACCAGAGATGTGTAAAGGAAAAGAGCGACGAAATAAGCGCTCCGGGAAACGGCGTCGAATTCACCGTAGATTTTCTCCCATGCGATACTTGCAGTGCAGGGAGCTGCGATGAAAAGGAAAAACACGGGATGAAGCTCCTGCGGGAGAGCCTCGCTGGTTGGTAATCTTTGATAAAGAGTTACGAATAACACCAAATAATGGCCGACTCCCACCGCCCAAAAAAATTTTGCAGGCTCCTTCCAGTCGACAAGTGCTGCCAGAAGTGCCCCTACAAAGTTTCCAACTATTGACAAATGGGAAGAAGGATTGGCTACCTTGGATAGCCTCCTCTTTCCGCCAGAAAGCCATTGTCCATATATCTTGAGCTCCAGTATAAATACAGGCGTCATGAAGATGCACCAGAGGGCGGGGCTAATGTTCTTCGCTATGGCCGGAGGGACGCCGATTGACAAGAACATGCAAACGATCCATGGTGCAAAGAAGAAATTTACTCTCACCGGATGATAATATTCTCGCCTCACCGCCTCAAAATAGAATATACATTTCAGGGAATACGTGAAGAATATTAAAACAAGAGCAACTAGACTTAAACACCATAGGGCAAAGTTGATACGAAGTGCCAGTACGTGAAGGAATTTCGCCCAACTAATTTGGGCAAGAGTCTTCCACAGTATCGTCTGACTACCCAGACCCAAACAGATTCCAAAACATCCGATGGGAAATCTCAGAAGGAAAGGCCATTTTTGATCTAGAGGCAGAAGTACGTCCTCATAATCCTGTGTCACACACCAATTTAAATCAAACTTGAAATCAGTTCACGTCTTCCACTTTCCTAATCAATCTAATCGAAGCAAACTCTGGTATTTTACTTCTGAGTATTTCGGAGACATCAGGAATAGTTGCAAAGCCAATCAACTATCCATCCATATTATGTAATTCATACAAAAACAACACATAATTAAAGAATGAAATATGGGTTTGGTTAGACTGAATGATTGTCTTTGTTTTTTTGCTTTCAGCAATCTAAAAGGTTTAGGATGATTGTGGCATGGTGGTTACAGGGGTGACTTCTGGGACTGTGACGGCCCGAACAACCTGCTTGCTTTCATGACGGCTATCGATTTCATCATATAAATTAAAAAAACAAATAATTAAAGAAATAGTTATGTTTATGCTTGCCTTTAAGACGTCAAGCTCGGGGCCTTTCAAAGCATCGAAGTATCTTCCAGCCGAAATATGCACATTGGCAGACTGCTGAGTGTTTTCTTGACGCTCACGCTCTATTTCCTCTGCCTTCCGACCTTGCAAGAGGGAAACAGAGTTCTGTCTATCGAAGCCCGGCTTGGTCCTGAACAAGGAGTAATTCTCCTTATGGATTCCCGTCGTCCCATGTCCGTCATCGCTGTAGGCCCCCAAACTTGCTCCGCTTAGAGGGAAAACTGTTGGACCCCTCGCGTTTTCCTTGTTCACCGTGGAAAAAGCCGTTCCCAGCGACAAGTGGCGTGTCAGCTTTGCACCCGTCCATTGCTTCTGCTTATGTTTGCTACTGGGCGACGCCGGCCTATGGTTGAATGCAGACTTTGAGCCCTTCTCTACAGGAACACCATTGTTCTGCTGCACTTCAATTCGAACGGCACCCGCAACTCTCTGGGAGAAATAAGCTTGCCTCCTCTGTTATCGTTTCTGAGGGCAGGCTTCACAGTGCAGCTATTCGATCTGAGAAGTTGCCCACCAGAATCTTCAACATTAGATGTTTCTCCACCCCAAGGATTATCCTCATAGTGATCAGTTTCCTCGAGCTCATCTATTTCTTCTGAAATCTGCACAGTCTGGTGTGCTCTCGTACGAACCAAAGGGTTTGATCTATGCTGTTCAATATTTGGCTCACTTGTGGGAAATGCTGGATCTAGAGATTTGTAGTTTCCGATATTGTTCTTCATGATAATAATCGTGGCTCTTCCTGCCTGTGTAATATTTGAAACCGCGGGGTCCTAATTGGGATTCGATCTCTGGAGTCTGCCCCGAGCTTAGAATGATACCCCTCTTAAATATGAACAGCTGGTCCTAACATTTGTTGGTGCAGTCACGAGAGCGGGGAAACTGAAACTCAATGATAAGGACTATCACGGGTGGGTTGTTATGGGTTTGTTTCAAGGTCTGGATCACAGACTTTAGGGCACCATATTCACCACACATTTTATGAGGCCGAGGAATACTTGTAACTGTGAGACCTCACATTTTTTATTGCAGTCAACGAATCTTTACTGATTCCTCAGCAATTTCCGTAATGGAGAGCGACGGTATCTCATCTTTTGAGAAATTTCGTGTCATATCACGGATGTTTCCCAAAATCAGGTCCAAATCGTCTCCCCATCATTGCTTGTGACGGATCTCTCTCCCCATCATTGCTCATGAGTCATGACTATCCACCAACTTGTCGTTAATACAGAAACATTTGAGATGCAAAATTACTGATTCTCCATCATGGAGTCTTATGGTTTTACGTTTTATTCGTCTGATATATTTGAGCTCGCCATTAAGACACTAAGCCTCTTAAACCGTTTATGTAGTTTCAAGAATCAGAACTATAACGCAAAATCTTTTCGCTTTCGCTACTCATTTCATTCCTAAAATTTAAATCAATTAAACCGTTTATGTAGTTTCAAGAATCAGAACTATAACGTAAAATCTTTTCGCTTTCGCTACTCATTTCATTCTTAAAATTTAAATCAAGGTTTTAAAAGAATAAGCACAATTTTTTTAGATAACATAGGGAATAATTAGTCATTTTGGAATTTTCCTATTTAACCTCTTATAAAACCTGGCGTGAGATGGTAATCGTCGGTCTCTGGGGGTTTGTACCTTTCTGTCAGTCTGGTGTATTACTTAAAAGAGTCAGATTAGATTACCTGGCGTATCACTTAAAAGAGTCAGATTAGACGACCTGGCGTATTAGGTCTGGTGTATTACTTAAAAGATTAGACAGAGTCAGATTAGACGGTCTGGTGTATTACTTAAAAGATTAGACGGTCTAGCGTATTACTTAAAAGACTCAGATTAGACTACTTCCTTCCTTTGCCAACAAACACTATCAAGATTTAAACTTAGGTCTCTTCTTGGTAAATACTCAACCTGATTAGCACTTACCAATCCACTTAACCTTTAGAACTACAAAATAAGCACAATTAACCTGTCTTTCAAACAATATGGACTTGGTTTACAGCTTAGATGCTATTTTTGGTAAAATTTAAATTGAAGTTTAAGTCTCACAATAAATGTGTATAAAAGTATTGATGAACATACGTTTTTTTTTTAGAAAAATGCAATAAAACGAAAATAAATGACACCATGGTCACGGGCCTTCGGTGTCCTCTTAGCTACTTTCAATCAATGAAACATTGATGTTAGTGAATATTATTTTTCCTTTTTAAAGGGGAGATCTTTCAACTACTTTCGATTAATGAGACGCTATTTTAGATACCAATATATTTTGAAGGGGAAAATCCTGCCAGTCAAAAACGTGTAAACATATAAAGAAAAATAATAAGACCGTCACTGGATTAGAGGGATCGTTGCTTGAATCATAGTCCCTAGCAGAAGGCATCTTGGATGGGTAAAAGAAAAATGGGTTATCATAGCGAGCACGAAGAGATTTTTTTCTCGAGGCACTCATGGTTTAGAGACGCACGTACCTTTCTAATAAAGCTGTTGGGACAACATAAGCGAAGCATGCATCAAGCCCTCTCAGACACATCCCATGATTTTATGTTTGAATATGAAAAAGACTTGAGTTTAAGTATTCACGGGCATAGAGATTGAATATATTTGATGACAAGTGTTTAAATGTTAAGTGAATTGTTATCCATTAAACTTAAATATATTGTCATCCATTAAAGACTATTTGGGTTTGTGTTTGGGACAAGTATTGGGAAGCATATTGTAAGATAGCATTTCAATATCATGGTTAAATTTTAACATTTAATGTATGTGAGTGTTAGTTTTTATTTCATTATAAATTTAAATTCATGTTTAAAAAATATATTTTTAAAATAAAATATTTTACAAATCTGAATTTCAGTGTTTAAATTATAATTTAAAATGTTTTTTTTTTTTAGATTTTGGTTTGGTAAATAATAATATTTCAAAAAGTACGTTGATTTGAAGAAATGAATCAAAAAAGCCTTACAACTTACAAAATTTTAGTCCTTCCAAATTAAAAAGGGATAAAAATAACTTATTTTATATCCAAAATCTTCATCACAAAAGAATCAACACACTAGTTTGTTGATTTGAAGAAATGAATCAAAAAAGCCTTACAACTTACAAAATTTTAGTCCTTCCAAATTAAAAAGGGATAAAAATAACTTATTTTATATCCAAAATCTTCATCACAAAAGAATCAACACACTAGTTTCTAGAGACCAAGCTCAATTATGAGTAGAACATATCAAACTAGTAACAAAAGATATGGCCTAAATATTGCTTAGAGTGTTAAAAAAACCATGAGCTAAACACTAAAGGAAAGTGTAATTTTCTGAATTGGGTTAATCCTATTATTGATCCATAATGATGCCACCATATCATGGACATAATGGATCAAACATTTCTCTCTATTTAGGAATTTTGATAATACTCTAGGCACAAAGATGACCACTATCTCTTCAAGCAAGGTATAAAACCCCTTGCAAAAACCAACTTGATATAACTAGATATTGATGATCTTGTCCAATATCCCTTCCATCAATTCTTTACTCCTAGTGTTATAACAAAACAATAACAAAGAACCTCCATTGTTGAGTGTCATGACTATTGTCCTTCATTATTAATATGATCCATATCATTTGTTGCAATAGGCACCAATTTTTGAGAAAATATAATGTTATATGAAGCCTCCCCATAATCATGTTAGGCATCCTTGCATTTTCCCCTCAAATGTAGTTGAGCATATGACCTAGCACTCAAGTGCAAATAATCATTAGATTTTCTAGCAATCAAGTCCACCAAGGGAGTTTATGAGGGCTTTGCCAAGATGATATTGCTATTCATATTGTCATTTATGAACTAAGTACATTTTTGAAGTTTATAGGATCTAACTTGATCATCAAACTTTTACCTTCCACATTATTGTTTCTCTCTATTGAATACTACTTGAAAAATACATTGATAAGGCAAAGAATAGGATTATGTGATAGATTTTTCATGCTTCATGTAAAATTTATAGATACATCATTGTCTTATCAAATCTCCTCAAGCATGAGAGGTTGATTTTCATTGTATAGAACACTTTCATATTTGCTACAATCTATCAATGAACAAGAGGAGTTATATTCATTGCTTATATTCAAGCATACATTGAAATCCCCCCATTTTTAATGTCATTAATTAAAATATCATGATACAATCTAATATTGGAACAAATAATCATGGCTTAGTTGTAGGGTGTACCTTGAGAAAAATAAAAATAATACTCGAGATTGCATGGCTTAGTAGTGAAGGCTAAATTTTTGACCAAATACTTCTGGACATAGTGTCTTTAATGCTTCTTCTATACATATTATATATCACTTAATAAGACAAGGACAATATAGACTAAGTTAGCTCAATACCTAATGTCAATAGGAACAAAACATACTAAGTTAGCTCAATACCTAATGTTGTGACCTTCCTTTACTATGCAACTATCAATGGTCTAATATTTTTAGCATTATATCAAATGACACAAAATCCAATAGTAGAAATATAATAACTATCATACCATCTTAATTATTTTCAAGAAAGCTAATATACATTATGACTTATATTGATTAATGATAGCTAGCATGGTTAATATGGTAGTAGTTAAGTGCTTGTCGATGGATTAGTTCAATTCAATTGCCTAAAAAATAAGAGTCCTATTAACTTTATCTTTATCTAACAAATTAGAGATTATAAAAGTTCTATGTCAAAACATTTTAAGTAATAAATTAATGTCATTAATATTATGCTTTTTAGAAACTATGGTTGTCATGGATTGATAGCGAGGGAGGTTGATTGCATTTGACCACTATAACTTATTGTAAGTAATTTGATTTTCTATTTTTTAAATTAGAAATTTTGTATAATTATAAGGATTACAATCACTAGTGAACTTATAAATTTTAATGAGCATCCTCAACGAAAACCTTGTAGCTAGTTCTTCAAAAATTTAGCCTTCACTGTTAAGCCATGCCCTAGAGAACACTTTCATATTTGCTACAATCTAATATTGGAATAAATAATCCAATTTTAGGATTATATTGTAAATTCACCTAAGTATAAAAGTGAATAATAAAATTAGATATCTAGGATTTAATATTAATTAAATAGATAGGTATTTAATTTATATTTTATATATATCGAGGTTAGACTAATATATATTAAGGTATATGGATAAAATAAATATATACATGTATTTATTTTATCCTACACCTTAATTTTTTTTTTATTAAGTGGAAGAGATATTTTGAAAGGATTCCAAAACCTTTTACAAAGGGATTTTGAGGGTCCTTGAACCTTTAAAAACAAAAATGGACCTAAATAAAATGATCTTAAGAGAAACAAGAATGGGGATTCGAAGGAGATACAAATGGATCCAACAATAGAAACAAGACATCAAACTCTAATAGAAAGATTAAGATATCCTAGGATCTAGAAAAAACCAACAACATTAGAAACTAGCAAGAACTAGGAACCAATCTCCAATAGATCTAGAATCCCCAAGGTCCAGATTAAGCCTTCAGCAAAAAGAAAAATAAAAAATGAGCATGAATCACGAGGAGAGATTCAACAAACATCCTTACAACCAAGAGCATGATTTAAAATTTAAAAATATTAAAAGTCTTACTCAAAATTTAAAATCAAAATTTTAAAGCACCTTCCCTCCCATCCAAACAAGATCACACATGAACCCAGCTGACAACCACTGTCCATCAATATCTTGCTCAAGTTTGAATCCAAAAGGGGAAAATTTCTTACTTGAAAGAGAGAGGAGAGAGCATGCATCCATATAATAGGGACAATCAGATCGACCAATCTAGAGACACCAACACCAAAAGCTCTCAGTAAATAGAAGGATCCAAAAATGTTAAGTCTAGAAAAAATGATCTTGAGACCTAGAATAAGCCAAGGATCTCCTGAGAATGCTTCCCAGGATCCATAAAAACCTCTGGAATTGGTTCCACTCCAACAATAGTTGGAATCAAATCTTCTTAGAGTCCTTCCCCCTTTCAACATAAAGAGCCCTTGAAGAAAATTTGTAGGACA
Source organism: Wollemia nobilis (assembly GCA_028583015.1). NCBI lineage: Eukaryota > Viridiplantae > Streptophyta > Pinopsida > Araucariales > Araucariaceae > Wollemia > Wollemia nobilis. The sequence goes on from JAQPPZ010002512.1 coordinate 7,820,118, forward strand.
AAAAAAAATCAGATCTAAAAACTTTGCCAAGATACCTCCAAAGAAATCCGTTGAGTCCCATCTAGCCAAAACCCTACACATAATAGCTTTAATAATTTTCATCCTTCCCCCTTATAGCACACTGACCATCAGGAAGGTAGCCTATAAGATACTCAAAGTATCCATAGAAGAATCTATGTTCTAAAGAAAAGTAGCTCGAGGACCTATTTATATCAATAAAGAAAAAATACAATGCTTTCCCACCCAACCCCAAGGCTATTAAAAGGAAGACTAGTAAGAAAATTTATAGATCCACAAGGACATAATCCAAATTCTTAAGCCAAGCAGATCTAGGATCTTTCAAGATCCTGTACACAACTAAACTGTGCATCTAAGAGACACCTCTACAACTAGCAAACATGTTGCAAAATATTGAAGGTGATCCCATAAATTTGACCAAGAGGTAAATGTCAATCCCATTAGAGATAGAGATCAAATCCTACAAGAACCTCTAAGGACCCACGATAGTATCCGCGTTCATAGGTAAAGTAGATCTAGGATCATCTAGGATTCTATGCACAGTAAAATTGTGCATTCAAGAGACACCCTTGCAACCAACAAACATGTTACCAAAAAACAAAGGCCAACCCAAAGATTCAACTAAGAGATAAAAATTAAATCCACCCAATATGGACCACAAAGTTGGGAGAACCACATGAACCTCCCAAAGGAATATTGGAATGGTCAAAAGCAAATCCATACCAATCCCTATGGGGTCCAAGCCCATTGGAAAACCAAACACAGCCCAAAAAATAAAGTTTCAAAGTAGGGGAACTCATCCTGTGATGACTCGTCAAGCTTCTACTAACCTTGAATGAAGTTGATATATATATTATACTTAATTAATTCTAAGAAAGCCAAGATAAGGTAATCCCTTCAACTTAAAATATAGTAAATTTAAGGAAACTCCTTCAACACAAGAAGGCATCATCCTCACTATCTATAACAAACAAGGTAACACATCGCTAAGATCCAACCCATAATCTATAAGGTGACTTCCTAGACACTAGCCTTAAGAAGTACTTCACTCAACTACTTCCACTTAGCGACTTATATTCCTTTCAGTCCATCGAAAGGATTTTCCCTCTTCAGTCCATATAGAGGTTTCCCCTTTCTTTATTTCGAAAGGGCACTCCTTTACAATCCATCATAAAGACTTTCACTTTTCATTCTGTTGAAAAGTAATATGCAAATCCCCGCACATCCGTGCAAGTCCATATGCATGGTGCATTTAGCATTCTATCATATTTAAACATTCACCATTCACCCATCCTTCAACGAAGACATCACCATATAAATATTACACCCTAGACACACTCACTACACTTTAGTTCAGGAAGGTAGCACTTCAGGAGATCAATGGATGTCATACCCGAGGTGCTCTAGACAAAAACAAATCACTCATTATTATGAAGTGCTCGGCTGTCATGACAATAGAAGCTGCAACTTGCTACCAAAAACTAGCTTAATCAACATTACCTTGGGAGTAATGCAAATTTAGATTGACTCCTAATGGTAAACCCATGCTTACACGACTCCCCAAGTCCATATGGAGGTCTTCCATTCACAACACTACGGTTAACAATGAGGTAAAAAATAGATATGCAGATTCCCTAGTGATATTAAACCATATAGACCCACTCATTACTTCAATGGAACATGCATTCATTAAAACATAACACATCCAGATTAATCAATACCATGGAGGAGAACTAGATAAACATAGTTGTCAATAAAACAACTCTCAATAGATTCATTTAATTAAGTGAGTAGATTACATACATTCACCATTAATAATTCAAATCTCATAATCATAGTCTCACTTCTCCATCACATCAATATAGAGGAGGAGTAGATATCTATAAGTATATTACAATATCTTTGAATTACATTGTTTTGTAGCATAGGATATCCAATCAACTTGGACATGCCTAGTTTCTTTAGCATTAAATCTATCGTAGCATGAATTTTTTGAACTATCAACGTTTTAGTACAGTTCTCCTCATGCACCTCTTCCATGATTTTTGCAATAAACCGATTGAGAACAGTGATTTCCATGTATTGGGGATCAGAGACGGCTCTAGAAAAACTTATTTGCATCAATTCCAACTTGCACTATTCTCTATTTGATGGTTTCCATTTGCACACAATCACATTCCAGATAGTAGACAATTGCATAATTGAAATCCAATTCACACACAGGGTTTAACAAGTTCCTTTATGTTCTATCTACCCATGCATTTCCAATAAACAAAGATTTCAACAATTCTTTAAATCTCATCTAATCCACAACGTGCTATCCATTCACACAATTACATTCATCATTTCCACCCATAAACCTAGGATATCAAAAACTATGATTTCTACAATAGCTACACACAACCAAACAAATTATGAAACACCATCAATCCTTTACTATTAATCCACAGGTTTTCATAGAGAAATCATGTTATTCTTCATTCATCTATCTATAGATCAAACATTCTATATAAAAGGTAAACACACACTTTAACCAAGTATCACAACCAATCCATATGCAGTGAAACACTACGTTAATGAAAAGAATAGAAGATCTGGAAATACATGTTTTATCTTTCAGGTCCAATTCTATCAATGTTCCCTATGTTTCATATGGCTACCAATGAGTTTAACCATAAATCATGTAGTCATAAAATTAACTTGCATTGCTAGTTATCAATCCATCAAAAGTACGACCATAAAACTCATCCAAAGAAGATGATACGTTCAACCAAGGCACTCCTATATCATCTACGTCTACTTCTAGAAAATCATGATTAAATCAACACCAAGTAATCTATACTTCGATAATTCCTATGGTAGTCAACTACACTATGGTTTCACACTCTTAAAAATAAACATAGAGAATTATTCTTGGAAGAAATCACATAAAACAAGAGCGTTTCCACATAACTAATGGTAAGACAAGATCTCATATCCACTTACCTATCAGTCATGTTCCGATTAACAACTCCACACAGTGTCTTTTCATTCACGTTCTTCCTCTTCCCAACCACAAGTATTTTTCCTTTACGCTCTCTTTCTCTCATCCCTTCCAAAATTCTCCTCTCTCTCATCGCTCGAGCACGTATTTCAACCTCCTTACTAGTATTTCAGAGGCTCATTTTTCCAAGTGGTCCTCAACTGACATTTTTAATAAATTCCACGTCCTTCTACGGTGGGTTCCTTTAACATTAGAGTCCAAAGTGTAAGCCATTACAATGTACTTTGCTCAGTTAATGCTAGCTATCAGATTCCATTTACACATAATTCATTTCCATGGTGATGTTACCACATACAAATAGATCTTTATAACTATTTTTTCCTTTTAGGGAAGATAAAGAAATCATGCATATAATACGTATATCTAGATCATATCCCTATCAATCCAATCATAATGCAATATCAACAAATCATGTAAGCAATCATAGGACTGGAATTTCTTTATCATGTGCAAATTTTAATGAAAAGCATCATCATCAAGGGTGAAGCATTCATTCATGTTGCTTCCCAATTATTTTGATAATTAATCCATCACATCATTTCCCCCAAGCATTCTTGTTCTTGGTGGCTTATTCTTTCCGCACCCACAAGAACCCTATTTTTTTGCACAAACACACAGTCTATTAGCAACATCATATTATTTCATGAAAAATACTTACTTGAAACAATGATCCATTTATTGCCAAGCATTTCTTCATTTAAATATTTTATTTCCTATAAATCATCCATACTTGCAGAATTAAAACATAGCATATCACTTGTTCCTTGAAGCAAAACATCTTAGCTAAGCAAAATATATCAAGTTCGAGGTCTGTCGAAGGTGGGTCGTGACACATCCACACCCTCATTTCCACTAAAATCCTCCATCTCTCAACACTTCCTCCTCCATGATTATTTTCTACACCTTGATATTATTATTCCTATAGTTACTTAATTTAAATTAATTTCAATATCTAGTCTAACTCTAGTCAATTCAAATTCAAAGGTGACATGGCATGAGACTTAAGTGTGTGGCATGTGTGGGGCACATAATGGCATATCACATGAGTGTGGTGGCATATGTTGTGGAGTTTTTCCTCCTTGACTATCAAGGCTAGAATTTTAAAAAAATATCTATCAACAAGAATTTTTATGACAGTTAATTTTTTTTATTGATTTTCAGTCTACGGTTTAAAATTTTATTTGCCTTTCAATTTTTTTTCTAGCAAGCATTTGTTGGTTTATGATCTTTAAATCAATAAAAATATTGATATTGTGCAGAATCTTTCTAGATATTTATCTAAAAATCAAAACTTGTACTATGGTTTTTCTAATCAAATTATCATTGATATGTTGTTTGGGCACTCCTTGGAAAGGTCTATTGAATGGATGGAGTTACAGTTTCTTTGAAGTTAATTGAGGTTTCAATCCTTCATTCACTAATAATTACCTTTTTCAGATCCTTAAAAATGGTTTACAATAATAGTTTCAAGGTAGTTGGATGAGATGTTTTGAATGTATATAACCTCAAAAATATAAATAATTTTTCAGTTTATGAAATTCATATTACTTTCTATTAATTATGATAATTTTTTTTTTTGGTAAGTAACAGTATATTTACAACAGGTTTTTTGTTGAAGGATCCCAAAACATTAGTTACATAGGAAGCCATGGCTACAATTGTTATTAAAAATTGGGGCTGTGCCCTTGGGCAACAGTCCGGGGCCCAGGGCCCTGGTGCCTACAAAAAAAAAAAAAAAATTGACTAGCTATGAGACCAGCACTACAAAATTTGGTCAGAGGCCACCAAAACCTGGAAAAACCACAAAACAACAAGCACCAAAAATGCAAAAACCTGCTTGCCATCGCTCCGAGGGGCCCTGTGGCCAGGCCTGGCCTGGACGGGCCTCGACTTGACAGATCAACTCCTCTCCCTATTAGGGCCATCACCCAGCCTGTGACGAAGTTTAGCTAGGGCATTAGCCACTGAGGAAGCCACTTTGGGAGCCAATCGTAATGTCAAGGAGGGCCCTGGTCGTCAAATTTTGCATCTTGCTGCCGAAGTCAGAACTGGCTTTGGTGGCCTCTAGGACCTCCACCTTGGCCTTCTTGGAGCTGCCAGTAGCCCTGTTGTTGCTTGGGGTCAGGCCTTTACGACTTGAGCTGGCACCAGGAGTCGGGGCCCCACCTGGGCCCTGGATAAGAGTTCTACATTTTTGGGTGGGCTTGCACCTTTTTGGGGAAGGGGAGCCTTCGAGGGAGGGGGTATCCTTGGATTTGGAAGCTGCAAGGGAAGAACGGGGTGTGGCAGCACATCTTTGAGGCCCTGACACGAGGCGGGCTAAGCTCTTGGGCCCTCATCGATGCTGGAATTGTCTTGCGATACTATTTGGGCCAGAGCTTCAGGGAAGTTCATGGTCTAGGTAGTGAAATCTTCTGCTGTAGTGGCCTGGTTGGCCAAGAATTTGGCTGCCCTATTGCCTTCTTTGTACACATGCCAAAGGGCGTGATCAGGGAGCCCTTGGAAAATGGAGTGGACTTCCTAGATAGAGTTGTGAATGCACCAAAAGCAACTTCTCGGGCTACGGGTAACTTTGATTATAACTTGGGAATTGCCCTCAATGATGACTTTTGGGGTGGAATCCTTGAATGCAGTCAGCTCACTAAGGAGAGTTGTTGGTCTGGATGCCAAGCGGAGCAGCGTACGCCAGGATCAGGGCCCCGTGACTGTTGCAGATGACCCCACCCACACTAGAGGGCCCGATATTTCCTTTAGAAGCTTCGTCAAAGTTAAGTTTGACCCATCCGGGAGGAGGGGAAATCTACTTGGGTGTAGACCGATGGGAGGGGGCAGGGGGGGCTAGGGGGGAAGCTAGATTTCGAGGGAGGAAATAAGGGTGGCCTCGCCCGATCGTTGAGGTGCCTCGGTCAAAGGGATGGAGAAAGAATTATCAAGGGCAAAGGAAACTACCTTGGTCGCTATCCACAGGGGGGAACGGGCCGAGGAGGAGAAGGCTCAGTTGTTGTGCTCAATCCATAGTTGCCAAAGCAAGTGAGGAAGGCAAGAGCCTTAGAGGAAGCGGACGAAGGGGTGGGTGAAGGGTTTGGGCCACTGAGATAGGAGGTCATAGATGGAATTGGGGGCCACCCATCAAATAGAAAATTGGGAAAGGATGAGGCCCAAGACTTTAGAAGAAAAGGGGCATCTGAGAAAGAGGTGATTAGTGGAATCCCAGGTAGCACAGCAAAGGAAGCATCTATTCAAGATCTAGAAGCCCCTCCTGATCAGGTTCTCAAAGGTCAGGATATTATTTTGGACTGCCACCTGGATGAAGTGGCTGATTTTTGGGATCAGCTTCTTGGCCCACACCTGAAGGGCTAGGAAAGGGGCCTCGTCAGGGACTCTTTAGAGGTTGTAGGCATATTTTATAAAAAATACACCGCTAGGAGTTCCATGCCAAATGCAGCTATCATTCCCCCTAGAGGATGGGATCACTATCACCTTGAGGAGGTGCTGAAGCCTGGAGGCTTGGAGCGGGTGCCTGGGATTCAGGATGGGTTTCCAATAAACCCACCCCTTGTTCTAGGAGAGATAGGCTGACACACTGGGCCCTCTGATCGCTAGGACCGATCTAAGGACAAGGAGATTGCTATCAGCAGTCAGGGCCTCATATTAGATCCACCTATCTTCCTAGAAGTCGATCTTGGTTCTGTCCTCGAGGATCCATCTGGTCCCTTTTCGAATGATGTCTTTAGTGGAAATCAGGGATTTCTAGAAGGCTGATCCATCTTTGGGCTGGGATTCGCTAAGGAAGGGGTGGAGGTGGTAGTATTTCCTGAGCATGATACTAACCCACTCATCAGGGGCATTGGTGAACACCTTCCAAGCGTGCTTGGACAAAAGGGCCTTGTTCATCAGGGTCACCCACCTGAGCTCGATCCCTCCCTTGCCTTTGGAGCGACAGACCAAGGGCTAGGAAACCAGGGGAATCCTCTTCTTATCTTCGTTGCCCGACCAAAGAAAGCATTTATGGATTTGTTTGATGTGAGCTGCAATGGAGGTCGGGATTCTGAAGACCGACATGAAATATACCAAAATGCTTTGAAGGACTACCGATAGGAGGGTGGCTCTACCAGCCTGAGAGAGGAGGTGGCATTTCTAGGGGGCTAGCTTCCTCTAAATCTGATCCATCATCCCGCTCCATAGGGCCTTGGAGGATGCCCCTGTAAATAGGGGAAGCCCAAGGTAAGAGGAGGGAAGGGAATCAGGGGTACAACCCAAAATCTGCCTAATTCTGATTTGCCTAGCCAGGGGGGTGTGGATGAAGAAGATTTTATTTTTTTGAAGGTTAATTTTTTGCCCAACTACCTCCTCGTATAGGGTTAATATGTGCTTTAGGGCCTTGGTTTGAGGGATCTAATTTGAAGTGGCGAGAATGGTATCATCCATGAACTGCTGATGGGACACAGGAGGTAGGCCCGATGCAAGCCTGATGCCCGAAATGAGTTCGCGAGAAACAACACTTGAGATGGTTCATCCCAGGGCCTCAGCCAGGATGATGAAGAGGATCGGGGATAGGTGGTCACCCTGGTGCAGGACTCTAGAGCTGGGGAAGAACCCGACAGGGGATCCATTTATGAGGATAGAGAACCAGGGGAGGACACACAGTTGTTGATGAGCCTGACCCATGAGGGGTGGAACCCGAACTTGAGGAGGACCTTGAAAAGGAACTCCCAGTCAACTCTATTAAAGGCCTTGTTCATATCCAACTTGAGCAGAAAGGAGGCCTTTTTGGATAGGAAGGCCGAGTGGATGGCCTCATGCATGATGATAACTCCATCTGTGATCAACCTTCCTTTGACTAAGCTCCTCTGGCAAGGGGCAATGATCAGGGGAAGGATATCCTTGAGGCGGGAGGCCATGGATTTGGTCAAGATTTTGTATAAAACATTGCACAAGCTGATGGGGAAAAAATAAAAAAGGGATCTGGCTGCCTGAGACTTGGGGATCAGGGCAATGAAGGTGGAGTTAATACCTCTGGGGATGGAGCTGGCAGTTTGGAGGTCTCGGATGGTTGCGCACACTTCTTGACCAAAGATGTCCTAAAAGGATTGGAAGAAGCGAGGTGGAAACCCATTCAGGCCCGAGGCTGCCTCAGCCTTCATGGAAAATGTGGCAACATGGATTTCAGAGTCATACAAGGGCTGCACGAGCATCTCATTTGCCAAGGTCGAGACTGAGGTAGGGATATGTTCCAGCAGGGAGTCTACCACTTTTGGGGATATGAGAGGACTGTCACCAAGGAGCTACTAGAAGAAGTTGATGGCTTCGGTCCGAATGTCCTCTTTGTCCTTGATAATTCTGCTATCGCTGCTCACTAACTCAAGAATTTTGTTAGAGCCCCTATTTTTGAGAGCCGATCTGTGGAAGAACTTCATATTAGCATCACCCTATTGGAGCCATAGGGCTCTTGAATTCTATCTCCAAAATGTTTCTTCCCTAGCCAAGATGTTATGGTACTCGCTGAGGGCTGAGCGTTCCTCTTCCCTGATCCCTGGGTCTTGGGAGCTTGCCTGGAATCTAAGCTTAAGGTCTTCAAGTTTTTTCTTAACTATCGCTTTATTTTCAAAGATTTTTCCAAACACCTCTCTGTTCCATACCTTGAGTTGCTCTTTGAGGCATCTCAGCTTGTGGTAAACTTGTTTAGCAGGGCACCTAGGGAATGGGGGAGCCCACCAGTAGCCAACCTGGGCCCTAAAATTAGGATGATGCAGCCACATGGACTCAAACCATAAGGGTCGCTTGAGGGGGGAGCAATGGTCAATTTTGAGGAGGAGGGGGCTATGGTCAGACCTAATTTTAGGGAGGCCTAGCAAGGTTGCATCGGCAAACAGGGGAATGGATTCCTTGGATAGGAACACTCTATCCAACCTGACCTGGATATGGCTTGCTCCCGTTCTTCTATTTGACCAGGTGAACCTGGCTCCTTTCAGGCTGACATCCATGAGATCGTTGAGGGAGGTGAAGGTGCTAAAGTCCTCCATGCTTTTTCCTGGAGTTGCTGATCCCCCACTTTTGTTAGAAATGAACAGGGGACTATTGAAGTCCCCTGCTAGGATCCAGGGGAGGGGGGCAAAGGCTTCTCTCATCGAGCTGATGTCCTTCCATAAGGTAGCTTTCTCAACCGAGCTGTTAGGAGCGTAGATGTTAGATATGATCCATGACTACCTTGTCTTCATGCAATAGACTAGAATGTTGATTATTTTGGGAGAAGAAGATATGAACCTCCCCTCGTAATACCAAGGATCTCACATGCACAACAAGCCCCCGATTGAGCCATATGTAGGGGTATATAGGGACTCACAGTTGTGCTAGGTATCTTGGGTGACTCTCTGGGCAACGACATCATCTATTTTGGTCTCCTGGAGGAGGAGGAAGGATGGGTGGTGATCCTTGCGGAGTTGGACAAGGATCCTTTTCTTGGGGGCACCATTGAGCCCCCTAATATTCAAGGTGATGAGCTTCATTTGACACCCTTGTGGGGTCGCTTGCCCCCCTTCTTGGCCTGAGTGGGGGGTTTGGGTCGAAGGGCTTCTATTTTGGAGAAGCTCACAACAATGTCAGAGAGGGTTGCCTAGGAGCCATTGGCTATGTCGTCTTCAGTGATCCTCGCTCACTGGTCGCCCAGGGTGGGTCGGCCCCGCTTGAGTTTGTTGTTGAAGTCTATGGTGAAAGTCCTGTTGCGGGTCATCTTGGGGCTAATTTCATTAGGCCCAGATGGAGAACTACCCTCAACCTCATCATCGGACCTCTTAGAGCTACACTCTGAATGGTGGAAGCCAGCAGGGACCATCGAGAGGGGTGAGAGGGGGTCAATGGGGGGATAGCGAGGGTGGGGGGGGGAGGAGGAAACCTTGATAGAGGAAGGTGGGAAGGTGGGAGCCAGCGGGGAAGAGAGCCCGGGTGGCTTACAGGTATGGGGGGGTGCAAGCAGGGGCCTGTAGGTAGGGATTCACATCAGGCGAGGGGGGAAACCTAGGATCGGGGTCCCTAAAGAAGACCGAGGGAGGGGAGCAGGGGAAGGGGAACCTTGGGGAAGACCATCCACCAGGCCAATGCCTGCATGGGGTTCCTCTGGGATAGAAGGGGGAGCCTCCTTGGTAGTCTAAGCTTGAGATCCATGGCCATCGCGAGGGGGCCATCGAGAGGGGGCCCAGCTTGGTTAGGAAGGGAGTTTGGGGAAATGGCCATTAGCCTTATTGGATCCAGGGCATTGGTGGGGGAGGTGGCTCTGAGTACAGTAGAGAGGGTAGAAAGTAGGTTTATTTTTGTAGATCAGGGATTGACACAAAAATAAGGACCCAGAGGAGATGGTCACAGAAGAGGGGAGCTCGAATTCTAGATTTACATTAACGTAGAATATAGCATGACCATACGGGATCCTACCTTGGTAGCGAGATCAAAGGCCACCAATTCCCCGATCGACTGAGAAATAAGCCTTAGGATGTCTTCATTCCATAAATGGAAGGGAAGCTCAGGGAAACGAACCTAGATCAGGGCAAAGTTGATGCTTTGAGTGCTGGGGTGTAAGTCATCTCCATAGCACCTAAGGAAGAGGCTTTTGCATCCCAAAAACTAGGGCCCGCCTGATAGGATATTTTCAGCATCGTCGCTATTATTCAATTTGATGATGAAGAATCCCTTGGTGAGGGCCACCAACTGAATATAACCAAAAACTTTCCATTTGGTAGCCGCCCATTTGCGAATGGTTTCCATGTTTGGGCACCCTCCTAGGAACTTCCCAACTAGCGAAGTAGAGGATACAACGACAAAGGAGTAAACCTCCTCTTGAATGGAGATGTGGATGCCCTAAATGGAAATCCCTAAACCTAGGGCCCACGGTTGGGCCCTGGTACCATTCAAGATCTGTTGGTAGGAGGGTTTGGGCCTGCCTAGGGCAGAACCCTTCCCAGGATCTGGAGGTTTTTTTCCTAGGCCTGCGCTTGCATCAAGGGAGGGAGGGGGTACTAGGACCAAGATACAGTCCCCACCCTATCTAGCAATCTGCATAGCCTCTAAGCCCTCCTCTGGGCCCACCGAGCATCCTGTGGGCTCGGGCCCAGGCCCCAACGTGCCTGACCCTGATCCCGATCTAGCTCCCACCCTGGGACTTGCACCAGCATCTGAACCAGTGCCCAGTACCGCTCCCGCTCCCGCTCTTGCTCCCGTAATTCCCGATTTCTAATTATGATAATTTAAACATCATATATCATTCTTATTTTATTGAATCAATTTATTTACAACTTAAATGGCAAAACCACCATATATGAAGGAAAAAAATAATGCAATCAGAATCTAACAAATAAATATGTATATATAAACATGAATTAGCTTATAGAGAAATAATGAATTAAAAAAATACAATTAATTTAAAAACATAAGCTTAGATTCTCCACACTGTTATGGAGTTCTAGGAATATATAATTATCTGAATTAATTTATTAGACTCTAACCACCTCTTGAATGCTAGAAAGACTAGAATTGTAGAGGGTGTATTTGAAAAATTGAAGATTGTTTAGGATTAGTACATGCAATGACATAAAAAATAATTGAAGTTAAGAATAGTTGAAGAATGACTAGCATTCTACAATCATAAAGAACAATTGAAGTTAAGAATTAGAAATGGTTCAATAAGAGAATTACCACTCACAACACAAGGATATGAATTTAGTATTGAGTTATATTTAGTGTTGGATAGAACACAATAAAATTATTATAAAACTCATACAATATTATAAAGCTTATCCACAAAAAACAATATTTCTTTCAAAAGATACAATGTTACAAAGTTTTGGCATCATTGCATAATAAACTACTTTTAATCATTTAAAGTTTAAACCCTTTCAAAAAACACAAGTGTTCATTCTAAATCTCAAGAACTCATCTTGGCTTTACATCTCTCCAAATATCATAAACTTCATTCCAATGAATATTTGTTACTGTGGTTCATTCAAATATATTCTCATGAGTGCATCTGATGTATCCAATATTAAATTTGATTTCTTGATATCTTTGATAATATTTTGTTTAGAAAATCCTCTTTCACAATCTATTGTACTTGCAAGAATGGAGAGTAGAGCTTGCCACAATTTTATCATATGAGGATAATCCCTATGCCATTGCTTTATATTACAATATGTCCTCCATGCTTTTTTTATTGAGAAACCCTCACTAGAGGTGCAATTCTATTTGAGATATTATGTTGTAAATGTTGAAGAAATTTTTCTAACCAACACTTTTAATTATTTTCTCTAGTTTGACGTTCTTTTGGATAATAGCAAGGGCTAAAAATATTTGTTGCATTAAATCATGGAATATCTAAAAATATTACATTTAAACAACTAATTATAGATTCAACATAACCTTTTGTAAGTTGGTGATAACTCTCTTGTGCCTTCAATAGGAAGTTTCATGGCTTGTTTTCTTACATCATTGAAATAATAATTCTCCATATATGAGATAAATTATATAATAAATCATGCCTATCAATAATATTATATTGTACTTGATTTCAATAATTCCATATTGAGAATCAATTAGAAACTTTAAGAGATGAGTTGCTCCATCTGCAAATGTTTCTTCTCTTAGAAACCATTTAGTCAATGTGTTTATAGTTACATCAAGAGCCAACCCAAGACCTATAATATCTACATTTTATTTTTGAAATAACTTATTCAACTTGTTCAACTCACCCAATATGTTAGCAAGCATATGCAAATAATATTGAGTAGAATATATGTGTGTCTTGTCATACAATGAAGACAATTTCTTATCATTTTTTTGCATGGTTAATATAGCAAGCATAAGCTTTACAAGCCTTATGATAACCTCTCCTCTTGATAACCATATAACTACACGTATTTTTAAAACATATAGAACATCAATTTCCATAACTCTAAGTAAATCATTTGATTCATTATTCATTTTTGGTGAGTTTTGAACCCATGAATACACTTTATTTGCAAGTTTTTCAATATGCAATAACTTTTGTATATTTTTATAAGTATTTATCACTGTCAAAGCCTCCTGATGAACTACACAATGAACTACAATTAGGTTTCGAATATATATTTTTTAAAAATACACATCCATTTTCATTTCCAATCATCGTTGAAACTTCGTTTGTAGAAATTGCTATAAATATTTGTAATAAAATACCTTTAGCATTCATTATATGATTCATAGTGTCACATATTATTTTTATTTTCCATATGGTACATATTTGAGCTCTATAAATTATGAAATAGGTGCTCCTAAACCTTGTAAATCTAAACATGTTGCATAAAATACAAGATATTTTTCAAAGTACAATCAATACTTTCATCAACCATTAATGAGAACAATGGGCTTTCCAGCTTACATATTATTTGATATTGTTCAAGATAATTTGAGATACAATAAATAAAATCATTTGTAGCCTTACAATTTATGTATGAAGAGTAGTCTTGAGATTTGGGCATATTTGATGTTTTCATATATATGAGAAAATTACAAAGTTTCTCATATTTAGACAAGGACAAATATTCTTGACAAATAAACTAAGCTACTTTCATTGTAGCAATCACTCTTTCCTTATTATCATATTTGATTTATATAATGTGACTTAGAATAGATTTTTTCCTTCCCTCTATTGCATCAAACCATATTTTTTTAGCATCTTTATGCAAAACTGACTTTTCATGAGTAATAAGAACATCACACTAAAAAATTGTACAACCATATCGTGTACCCCAAGGCTCAATCATTATATAATTTTTACAATATTTACATTTCATAACATCATTATAATTGTACTTGACAATACTCAACCAATCAAACTTTTCTAAACATTCAAGGTGAAACTTTATTTTTTATTGCACCTTATTTTTATTTTTTAGAAAATTTCACAGTGAAACTTCACATAGTGAAACTTTTCTAAAAATACTGTTTTGAAATTTTTGGAACTTCACATAGTTGTTTCATAAAAATATTTGGAGCTTATTTTTATTTTTTATTGCAAAAATTTCATGGCATAGTTGTTTCTTTTGATTATCATGAATGCCTTCACATGCATCAAAATATTGGTTGCTATTAGAACTTGTTATTGTAGTCCATCCATAAGCTTGTATCTTTCCTTTTGAAGGAATTTTTATTTGTTTCTATAAAATAATGCATGTTATTTAACTAAGATGATATTTCCATTTCTAAAAGTATAGTATATTGTGAAAGAGGATTTTATAAATAAAATATTATCAAATATATCAAGAAATCAAAGTTGGGGTTGGATACATTAGATGCATTCATGAGAATATCTTTGAATGGACCCATAATGACCAATATTGATTGGAATGAAGTTTATGATATTTGGAGAGATGTAAAGCCAAGAAGAGTTCTTGAGCAAAAAATGTGCTTTTTGAAAGGGTTTAAAATTTAAATGATTAAAAGTAGTTTATTATGCAATGATGCCAAAACTTTGTAACATTGTATCTTTTGAAAAAGAGTGTTTTTTTTGTAGATAAGCTTTACAATATTGTATGACTTTTATAATAAGTTCATTTTGTTCTATCCAACACTAAATGTAACTCATAACTGAATTCATTTTACTTCAAATAGAAATATACAAGCTATTATCGAAAAAACTACAAGAGAAAGATCTTCTGACATCCTGTATAAAACTTGTTTCTAATGGTTAATATAATTGATTCTCTACTTTTGAAGTGGAGGTCTACTTGACATAAATACATGGGTAATGGATGGTTTGACATAGGTGATACCAACCAAGTAAATGGGTTTGATAGGGTAGGTTTAAAATTATAAAATTTTGAAGCTAAGTAGCAGGTACATGTTATTTTTGTGTCAAATCACCAACTAGAAATAAGAATTCAAAATTTGGAGGAAAAATTGGTATTACAAAAACATCTGAATATATTTTAAAAAAGGAACAAAATAGATAATTGGGGGATGAGGTGATAGTAACAGAAAACTAGTGTCAACTAGGAACTAAAAGAAACCCATATGAAGAGAGTGGTGAAGGGGTTATCTACAATAAAATGTTTAGTTTGGAAGAGCATGGTACTCAACTTGATTCACATAAATAATATGTGGAAAAGGGAAAAAATCTTTTGGCCTTTGTTGAAGTATTAGAGGAACTTGGAAAATCTAAAACTAATAGTGATTCTGCTCAAAAATGATGCAGGAGCATCCGGTGGGGATGAAGCAATCTTGCATTTTCCAAAAATGTTCTTAAAATTTTCTAAGTTCCTAGCACTTGTTTTATTTTCGAAGTTTTATGAGCAAAGGGAAGGCAGAAGTGTTTTAAGACAGGTTGGGGAGGGGAGCCGCGAAATCGCGACATGTCACGATTTCGTGACATGTCACGATATCGCGACTCCGAAGGCGAGTAGTGGGCGAGGGCCAAAACCGTCACGATATCGCGACGTCGCGATATCGCGACAGTTTTGCGCAAAGCAAATGCTGAGGCGCAGGGGGCCGCGATATCCTGACATGTCACGATATCGCGACATGTCACGATATCGTGGCCCATTTTGATTGCTGATGTTCGAAGGCATGGGGGGTCGCGATACCACGACATGTCGCGATATCGTGACATGTCGCGGTATCGCGGCTCGCGAAGACTGCGGAGGTCCGAAGGCGTGGGGGGTCGCGATATCGCGACCTGTCGCGATGTCGCGGCCAATTAGAAGCTGCCACATGGGGTAAAGTCACGCGACTTAAAATTGAAGATAGACCGTTAAGAAAAGTTAAAAGCTGCCGCATGGTTTGAATTGCGGTTGCCGAGAAAAAAAAAAAAACAAAAAAAAAAAGACAGACTATGTGGAAGCAACACAGCCTATTGAAGACGGAGGCCGAAAGTGAACACGCGGACGGTCGGACAGGGTGAAATAGACACGTGGTTGCCACGTGTCTTAAAGGCAACACGACCAGTGGGGGATAGAGTTAAATTTAACACGTGGAGACACACTTATAATAGATCATAAGGATGAGGGCCACGTAATCGGAGGAGAGAGATATAGATGTCGACCAAGTTTAAGTATCTTGGAATGTTGTTTCTGGAGAAATCGTAGTTACAGGTGAAAGACTTAATGGCGTAGACAACGGTACTTAAAGACGATCGATTAAAATGGCGGGTGCGGGGTATGGGAAGCCATGAATGCGATCTACGGACGGATCGGACAGATTGCCATTTATGGCAGAAAACAAAAGGAAAGGAAAATCTTGAAATTTCAACGGAGGGAAGATGAAATTCGATTTGGTCTTTGGGCGGGAGCATTAATTGCAGGGAAGGCCGAGACCACATTAAAACAGGGAAAATTTGTATGGGAAAGGGGTGGTGAAGTCGGAAAAAATGGGAAGAGAGACTGAAGCCTGGAAAAATTATTGTATGGGGAAAAGTTACTACTGTATTTTGTTATTGAATGAATTAATGAAAATTTCTGTGAATTTACTGTGAGATTGTCGCATGTGAATTCCGGCTTCGCCACCACTAAACAAGCAAAAAAGTTATTTAAACTTTCTAGAAAAGCAGATGATTACAAAAGAGCATGAAATTTTGTAGAAAATAAAATAGAGCAATTACAATATGAATACAATACTCTTCTATATGAACTTGAAGCACAAATTTCATACTTGGAAGAATCAGAGAAACAACTATAAGAACATCCAGAAAACTTTAAAAAGGAACATGCAATTATTTTATATTGTAATAGCACATAGGACACTAACTAGCTATTAACAAACTTAGGAGCAGAACAAAAGGGCACCAATTGCAAGTTAAAATATGTGTACCTTTGATAACTTGGAGCATTGTATCCTTAGAGGTGGAATAGGTTTGGAGTGTAGACACACGATGAATATCTACGCTTTTCCCTATGTGTTCCATAGTGCTTGAAATTTAAAAGGAGAGACTCAAGAGGCAAGAGTTGAGAGCTAAGAACGGAGTTTGACTTTGAGTAAGGAACTTCCAAGAGCGTAGCAATTTTTTGAAGGCCCAAAATCTAGAGTCTAGAGTTGAGACTCAAGAGGTTTGGTCATGGACCAATCCAAGGTGTGAGAACGGGTACCACTACCACCGTACCGACATGATAGTGCCATACCATCAATAAAGTCTTAAAATTTGAAAGGACTATGCATGCGAGTCATGGTGTAACACGACTACACTACCACTGACAGTCTATCAACCTAACCAAGGACCACAACATTCCGTCAATAACTCTAGAAATTTCAAACTATATAAAATTAAAAATTAATATAAAAAATCTCTATGATTTTCAAATATATTAACCTGTAGAATTTGTCTTATAAAAAATAAGTACAAATCAATGGTCGATATAAATTTAAAATTGTAATTTATAGTTTCAAATGCCAAATACAATCTATAGACCGTCAAATTATAGGTCTAACACTATTTTCCAAAGGAGGATAGCCCAAACTATTTATTTGGGCTAAACTTCTTATGTTGATGCGGAGGTAATTATGTAGAGATAACTGTAGTACTAATTGTGCAGAGCAAACTGTGGACAACTAATAGTGAGACACTATTGTTTACTTGAGATATTGGTGATTTGCATCAATCACATTTGAGAAAAAGACTTGTATATTTTGTTGAAGATAATACAAAAGTGAAGATACAATTTTGGCCATGGTTTTTCCCTTTACAAGGTTTCCATGTAATATTGGTGTCTTTTATGTGGTTTGATTTATTTCTATCTTACCTTGTAATTTTTTTATTTTTTATTTTTTTTGCTATTTACATTTGTGTAATATATATATATATATATATATATATATGGTATACTATTGATTTTCTTTTAATCCATTGTATTTGGAGGATTTTGCTTACTTCCTCCCCTTCATTTGGTATTAGAGCCCAAGTTCATCTTTGGTGAGTTCTCTAATTTTAGATTTTAGTAATTTTTTTAAATTTCGTAAAAGCTATGTTACAATTAAATCTAACATTTATCTTTTGTATAAATTTAATGTTAGAGTCTATTTAAAAACCATATTTTAGTAAATTTTTTAAATGAGTTATATATATATATATATAAGAGCTTTTGAATTTTTAAATAAAAAATAAGAGAAAAAGAGTTCTTTTTATTTATATATTTAAATGAAAAACCCTCTTTTATTTTTAAAATAATAAATTTTTTATATATATAAGAGGGTTTGATTTTTTTTTTAAATAAAAAAATGAGAAAAAATGTTCTTTTTATTTATATATTTAAATTATTTTCATTTAAATATTGTATTAAGTTTAAAAGTTTTTTATTTTTATTTTACATGGTGGAATCGATAGTTGCCACGAATCTGGGCAGGTTGTCTGGATTTTTATGGCTGCCATAGTATTCTGTGATGTCCACCCCAGAAGATGCCACATAGTTTTTCATACAGTCAGCCCCTATAACCACCACGCCACGATCATTTTAAACCTTTTACGCCACTGAAAGTACCAGGAAAGGGACAAACGTTCAATCCAACAAGGCCCGAGATTTGAACCTTGGACCTCTGCCCCCCTTATGGGGTTTGGGGGAATCAATTGGTCTACACCTCGAACTTGATTTAAAAGATTTTTTAAAATTCAAAAAGTTGTTAATTTATTTAAAAGTTATTTTTTGATACCACCTACCTTATGATAGATCACACTAATGACCAATACCAAACCCTGGTCTATGCATGGGTAGCCTGACAAGCTATTGATGATAGCCAGGGTGGCATCCCAATGGTAACCAATTGGCAGCTAGATGACAACCACTAGCGGCCCATCAACAACACAATGTGCTTGTTGATAGTAGCCCTTGAGGCTGCGTGAGGTGGTGGGGGACCTTGAGCCTCCCCATGCCCATTTAAAAAAAATAATATTTAAAAAATAAGGGTGGCAAGCCTATGGGGCCGCCCCCTTATTTTAAATGTATTTTTATTTGGTGATGGGGCCCACGTGAACCCCTCTCATTTTCTTTAATTTTTAAAATTAAAGGTATTTGAATATGATTTTTTGGGGCAAAATAAGTTGTAGTTTATTCTTATGTTTTACAAAATTACTTCTACAATCATACTAACATGTTTGTGCTTTCAGTCATGGCCTCTAACCATATTTATAGCTTTGCCCCTAAGAATATTCTTGAAGGGATAAACTACCGTATTTGGTATCCTAGGATCAGGGAAGAATACCAAGTGAGGTAACTTTGGAAGATTGTGAACAAGGAGGAGCCGCAACTCCAAAATGGAAGAGCACTTGAACCATGGAATGTAAAAAATAAACAAGCCTTTCTATGTTATTAGGTTTTTAGGTGATGACATATTAGTGCATATTTCTAATTTTTATTTTGTATATGAAACAGAGGATGAGTTAAAAACCATTTCACATGGTCAAACATGGGTAGAAAATTTTCCCTTCTTTCAAAAATGTTTAACACAAAAATATCATGTGAAGAAACTATTGTAATATACCTAGATAAAATGAGAGAAATTAGGACACAACTACTTGCATGTAGTTGTGAATGGGTGAATGAAAATATCTTATGTTTTATTGTACTTAGGAATCTCATTGAAAATTTCAAGGACTTTATAAATATCCTCAATACAATATTTTTTCAATAAAACAATGTACCTACACTAATAGAGCTCTCCAACCTACTTGTTCAACATGAAGAAACCATCAAGCTACAAGAAGGTACAAAGGTAAGTGAAGGTAAGGACCCTAACTCTACTTTTATTGGCTTGAATGCTCATAAAGGTAATAAATCTAGAAAGTGGAACAAAGACAAGAACTTTAAAGGTAAGAATCAAATTAGTTCTTCAAAACCTAAGTTTGAGAAAATATCAAAGAACAATAATCCTAAATTTAATGGTAACTATAACTATTATGGTATTTTTAGCCACAAATAAAATGATTGTGACAAAAAGAAGGTAGCCTCAAAAAACACAAAGAGCAATAAGGGATGTAAGCAAACTAATAATATTATTTTAGTTCATGCAATGACTTCCATTTAATGATAAAATATACCATAATTCTTGTATTATTGATTTAGGATGCACTAATCATATGACTAATTCTAAGCCATTTTTTACTTCATTAAACTTATATTACAATGATGTTGTTACTATTGGGGATAATTCCCAAATTGTTGTAGAAGAAATTGGCAATGTTAAGATAGGTAAATAAGTATATAATGATGTTTTATTTGTTCCTAATCTTGCAACTAACCTACTTTATGTAAGGTAATTAAATTCTCAAGGAATAAGCTTTTAATTTTGTGACAATAGGTGCATCATAAAAAACAATATGGGAGAGATTGTTGGAGGAAGTGTGCTTTCCAACAACTTGTATGTATTCTCTCCACATCAAATTTCAGGTAAACATTACCTTGCCATGTATGTTGACAATAATTCTAAATTGTGGTATAATAAATTATGATATATAAACTATATAAGTATGATTGATATGTTTAGCAAAAACATGGTAATTGGTCTTCCTAAAATTGAAGCTAATGGACATTGTAAGGCTTGCATTTTATCCAACCAACCTAGGACTAAGTTTGGTGAAACTTCTTTTAAATCTTCTTATAGATTGCAATTAATCTATTCTAACCTTGTAGGTCCATTTCAAGTTAAATCATTAAGTAGGTGTTTATATTATTTAACTTTTATTGATGATTTTTCAAGGTACACTTGGATTTATTTTTTGAAAAAAAAGTCTCAAGTATTTGAATATTTTAAAAATTTTAAGGCACTTGTTGAAAATGAAACCTCTTCCTCCATAAAAGTCTTAAGGATTGATAATGAAGGAGATTATGTGAGTAATGAATTTAACTCTTATTGTCTTAAAATGGGTATTTCAAGACAATTCACATACCCATATTCACCCAAATAAAATGGGGTTGCTGAGATAAAAATAGGTCCATTGCAAATATGGCAAGGACTTCCTCCAAAATTAACATAATTTATTATGGGTTAAATTTTATTTTAATTTTGTATATTTTCTTAATAGGTGTGTCACTAAGACACTAAATGGAGTCACTCCATTTGAGGCTTGGTTTCAAATGAAATCATTAATTAAACATTTAAGAGTAATTGGGTGCATTGCTTGCACATCATAATAATTCAAATGATATTAAAAAGTTAGATGATAAATTTTTGAAATGTGTGTTAGTATCAGGGTTATGCATAAGGGGTTGGCCGTAAATTCTATTTATAAAATCAAGGTGATTTGTATTGAAATCCCTATGAATCATGTCCAAGGAGACATGGCGAATTGCATTCATTTTTCACCAAAAAATTTCAAACTGTGGTGAATTTTTGTGTTGGGAGCTATGAATATTGGTTGCCAAATTTTAGCACTATACAAAAAAATTAAAGGCTTTATGCTAATAGTAAAAGCTATGTCAACCAAACTATACCTATAGAATAGCTATGCTGATCAGTTTGAGACAATTAGTTGCAGACATGACGATTAGAAAATACCAATTTATTGTAGACATGATGATTAGAAAATGATGATTGGTTGCAAATTTGTCTATGTTGTAGCAATACCGATCGATTGCAACAATATCGATTGGTTGTATTAATTCTGATTAGTTGCAAACATGGCCATAAAATTAAAATCGATTGTAGATATACCGATGAATTGTAGTAATATCGATCGGTTGTAGCAATATCGATTGTTGCAAACATGATGGTGGAAAAATGATGATCAATTATAGATATGCCAATGAGTTATAGTAATATCGATTGATTGAAGAAAATTTGATTGATTTTAGCAATGCCAATCGATTGCAGCAATACCAATCGATTGTAGTAATATTGATAGGTTGTAGCAATATCAATCAGTTGCAGCAATATCGATCGGTTGCAACAATTTTGATGTGTTGCAACTATGATGATCGGTTGTAATAATATTGATGTGTTGCATTAATACTGATCGAATGCAGTAAATTCAATTCAAAGCAGCAATACTAATCAGTTACAACAATTTTGATCAGTTGTAGCAATATTGATGTGTTGCAACTATGATAATCAATTGCAACAATGTTGATGCATTGCATTAATGTCGATCGAATGCAGCAAAGCCAATCAAAAGTAGTAATATCAATCAGTTTTAGTAATGTCGATCAATTGTAGTAAAATTGATCATTTGCACCAGTGCCCATCGAATGCATTCAAGCCAATCGGTTGCACCAATGTCAATCGGATGCAACATAGTTCATTGATTGCAATAAAACCATTTGGTTGCAATACACCCGATCGATTGCATTGATGATGTGTTGCATATGCACCACGTGTCAACCATCCATTAAATTATTGCATGCATATACCACGTGTTAATTATTTATTCAATAATTTTATTCAAAAAATGCTTTATAAAGGCATAAATAATCATTTTTTTACCTTTTTAATGTAATTTAAACCATTTTCCTTTTGTTTGAACCATTTTTTGATGTTTTTCATCAATTTTCCAATACCTTCCACCCTACCTGCTGATCCATATTCCCTCATAGTATCATACACAATGAAATAATCCAATGGTGTCCCCTATCACCCCTGGAATTTCAAAAATTAATTCTAGAAAACTTGTTTACCCCCTAATTTCTAAAATATTATCAACACTGGGTTACAACATATCATGGATCCAAGACTCTAGTCTTCAAGGTCTAGTTTCGATGTTGTAGTTTGACACAGATATTAAAATGATGTAGAATATAATTGTAGGTTACGACACTCATTTGGATAAGGTAAATGTTGTCATTAAAAATAAAAACATCGTATTTTATTTCATAGCCTCTGACATCGCCAGATTGACAACATTGCCTCACACAGGTTGTGATCCAATCACATCAAAATTTACATTATCTGATGATGACAAACTATATCTGAAGATCACCTTCAATGTGCAACCAAAATATTTTCAAGATATACTGCATAATTTTTTATTTAATTGAATTTAAATTCCAAGGGTCTACAATTTATGATTTATTATTTTTTGCAATTATGGCTACCAAGTCCAGAAGGGGTCTGATTGTGTTGGAATATGTAATGCAACATTGTGTAAATTATTCTTAGACTAAAATATAAAGTCTAAAGAATAATATTTGAATTAGAATATAATTCTATCTTATGTAAAATATTCCCACCCAATTAATAAATAAATTAAGGGTGCTAGGAATATTTAATTTCTTGGGAAAAAGTTATTTCCCTTTTCTAGCAAATATTAGAAAGTAACTAATCACTTTCTAATATTTGATAGATGCCACTTATCACATATCTCAAAGATTAGATTGTGATAAAATTAGAAAGTAACTAAAGCACTTTCTAATATTTGATAGATTGTGAAAGTAGATTGTGATAAGATTTAGGGTTGTAGTAGAAAAGCTTCTCTTTAAATAGGGGTGTTTTCTACTACATATTATCATATCTTATCATATCTTGTCATATTGACTTGTGTTGTAGTTTATGTTGATGCATATTGTTGCATAACATTGAAGCATTCTTGTACTATTGAATCATTGAGTAATATAGTGAGCTTCATAGTGGATGTTTCCCTTCTTCATTTGAAGTAGGGTTTTACCACTCAATATTTGTGTTGTGGGTTTACCTCTTTTATGTGTGATTGATCTTGTGGAGCATTCTTCGATCTTGGGGAGACTTTGCTTGTCTCACATTTGGTATCAGAGCGGTTGGGATCTCCATCAAGTGTCTTCAATCCTTTGAGGTGAAAAACCCATTAAGGTATATATTTTTTTGCATGCATTTGATATTTGGGTATTTTATGTAAACTTATTTTGCAAATCTGCCATTAGGGTTTATAGATTTATTATGTTTTTAGATCTAGTTGTTAGATCTTTTGCAAATAATATTTTCATTTTAAATCTATAAATTTTTTGGCATTAAGCTTTTTCTAGAAAGGTTTTTGGAGCCAAACGGACCCCATGGTTGCGTCCGGAAGACCCAAAAACCCCTATTTCCATATATAGTCATTTTTTTATTTATTTAAAAAAAAATATTATATATATATATATATAAAAAAAATTTTTTTAAAAAAAATATTTTTTAAAAAAATTTTTTTATAAAAATTTTTTTTAAAAAAAAAAATTTTTTTATAAAAAAAAAACAATTTTTTTTTTTGAAAAAGTTTTGCTTTATAAAAATCTTTAAACTTTTTCATGCCATTTTTTTTATTAATAAAATAAATTTTATTAATTTAATTGCATTTTTTAAGCAATTTTTTGTATTAAAAATTATTATTATTCTCCTTAAAATGCAATATTTTTTTGTCTCACATTAACAATGGTTGTTTGTGAGTTTGCTTGTTTTGCAAGGTTATCCAAGTATGTTTTGGAGTATACAAGGCAATTTCGGATCAACTTTTTCACTCTCTTCCCCTATTTTTATTAATTTCTTCTAATCTCTCTCCAGTATTTGCTTGAAGCATACTGTAAATTAATGTAACTTGTATCTCTCATTATGAAAGTAAAAGAGAATGAAAGTGAGAGTGAGAGAGAGAGAGAGAGAGAGAGAGAGTGTATTTGTGTTTTGCTTTGTGTCTCCACTATCTCTTGTTCATCTTTCTTACATTTTGCATCTCAACTAATCTAACTACTAACTTGCTACTAAACAATCTACTAACCAACTAACTTGCAATTTACTAATTTTCATATTAATCAAGAAGGTTAAAAATGAATCAACTTCCTAACCACAACTTTAGTATTTGATTAAAATTTACTTAATCTTGCAACACAGTTTATATTTGCTAAACACCTATTGAATCCAAAAGAATCCGCTCTATCGGTAGCAAGTCCTTTTTGGGTCCTCGTACCCATACCCTTTTGGGTAGCTTGGTTGACCTTGGGTGAGATGAATTGGCAATTCATTAGGCTATAGCAAAACCTTAAAATGAACACTAACTTACTAACTTATTGACTATCTAACATTTAACAAATGTTTTATGGTTCAATTCAAGTTAGTTTATTTTGTTGCAAGATGATTGTTATGGTTAGTTACCTTCTTATTGCAAGTTAATCTATTGCAAGTTGATCTTGGTTTATTCAATTGCAATATGGTTATAGTTGTTTATTGCAAGATGGTTATAGTAGTTCATGATTATCTTTCATGATGATCAATCAACTATTGCCTTGGCTAAAAATCTTGTAATGCATCAAAGGACAAAGCATGTTGAAATCCAAGCCCATTTTATCGGAGAGAAGGTATTGGATGGGACTATTCAGTTGGAGTATTGCCCATCATCTTCTAATTCTGCTGATTTGTTCACCAAACCTCTTCCCAAGGAGCAGTTTTGTAAGTTGAGGGACTCACTTGGTTTGGTGAAGTTGTCCTCAAGGGGGAATGAAGTGTAGTTACACTTGTGTGATGACAACTTCATCCTTATGAGGTGTTTTGTGCTATATATATGAGTTGATATTTGGTGGTATAATTGCTTTTTGCATCTCTTTTGAACATGGTACTTTCTTGTTTGCCTTGTGCAACTTTTGTACATGTTACTTTGTAGATGGCATTGTGCAATTATGGTATATGATGCAATTGCTTTATGCGACTCTTTTACATGGTACTTTCTTGTTGCCTTGTGCAACTTTGTACATGTTTTTTTATGTAGTTGGCATTATGCAATTGGTTTATCATGGTACTTTCTTGTTAGCATTTATGCTACTTTTGTACATGATATTTTATGGTTGGCTTTATGCAACCGGTGTGCACACTTTATTATTTTCATATACCTTATGCAACTCTTGTACATGGTACTTTTTTGTTAGCCTTGTGCTACTTTTGTACATGGTACTTTAGAGTTTGCATTATCATGGTACTCCTTGTTTGCTTTATGCAACTTTGTACATGATATTTTTTGATCAACTATATAGCACGTGACTATAAGTATGGCTTGGCATCTTTTTGTGATGACTTATAGTTCACTATTTGTTAGATCAGTTTTGTTATCATCTTTGGATATTCATATATGTTGTGGTGAATATATTTATGATGATGTATCTAACTGATCTTATGTTGAGTTGCTTGTAGCTTGTAGGTACTTCCATTTGGGATTTTGTAGGCTTACTGAAGACACCCTTGTGATGTTTTCTTCTTGTCATTTGCAACCACTTGTGGTTGATGGATGGCTTTGTAAGTTGCTTGTATCTGAAGCTACTCCGTTGGGGGCTTGCAGTCTCATTTTGGCCCATTTTGTATTGGTGCCTTATTGTAGACCATTCTTGGTCATAGAAGCTCATTGTAACTATATTACTCATTTGATTCTCATCCCCATTTGTATCTTTAGGGGGAGAATGTTTCTTTGTCTCATAATTCCTTTCCCCAATATTGCATTAAGGGGGAGTGTTGGAATATGTAATGCAACATTGTGTAAATTATTCTTAGACTAAAATATAAAGTCTAAAGAATAATATTTGAATTAGAATATAATTCTATCTTATGTAAAATATTCCCACCCAATTAATAAATAAATTAAGGGTGCTAGGAATATTTAATTTCTTGGGAAAAAGTTATTTCCCTTTTCTAGAAAATATTAGAAAGTAACTAATCACTTTCTAATATTTGATAGATGCCACTTATCACATATCTCAAAGATTAGATTGTGATAAAATTAGAAAGTAACTAAAGCACTTTCTAATATTTGATTAGATTGTGATAAGATTTAGGGTTGTAGTAGAAAAGCTTCTCTTTAAATAGGGGTGTTTTCTACTACATATTATCATATCTTATCATATCTTGTCATATTGACTTGTGTTGTAGTTTATGTTGATGCATATTGTTGCATAACATTGAAGCATTCTTGTACTGTTGAATCATTGAGTAATATAGTGAGCTTCATAGTGGATGTTTCCCTTCTTCATTTGAAGTAGGGTTTTACCACTCAATATTTGTGTTGTGGGTTTACCTCTTTTATGTGTGATTGATCTTGTGGAGCATTCTTCGATCTTGGGGAGACTTTGCTTGTCTCACATATTATACCAATTATTCAGGACAATTTTCTTTGATCTTGTTGTGAATTCTTCCTAGCTAGACTTGTTCTACAAGGAAGACCGACAAAAATTTTGATGTGGACCTTGGCATATTTGGTTTGTTGTATTGCACACCAACAATTTGACTATTCCACCTATGTCTCACATCGGATTAGAATGAATATCCAAAATGTGATAACCCATGCTTCACCTTTGCCAAAAATAAGCACATGCAACTACATTCTTGGTTTTTTATAAATCTTATTATAATTTGTAGAACAGTCCAGTACTGACTTCTTGGCCCTTAGCCCTAGCCAATACAACCATGACAGAACAACAATTTTAGGTAATTTTTAGTTAATATTAAAGTAATAATTTTTTATTTTTCATATGTTTCTTTTTTTTATAATTTTAACATTTTATACAAAACACAGATAAGGGCATCCTCTTCCTCTTCAAAGTGGGATGCTACTTTTAGAGGTTATAATCCATAGGAATCAGGGGACTCTGAAACACTTGCAGAGGAAAAAATGCCACCACTAAGAAAAATATCAACAAAAAAATGTGTAAGTTCTAGTTATCCTAATCCTTTACAACCTCCACATGCACATCCACTACCAACGAGCGTAGTTGCACAAGAGGTCTCATATTCAGGAAGTAAGTTTTACAGTCTGCATTCACAAAATTTGTTACCAAATTTTACTATTTTTTATTAAATTTTATATTGTGTTTTCAGATGTACAGTGCACCCACATTCTATTTGCATTTGTGGCTATGCAAGAGGTATCTTCTTCTATCGATAAGTTTTATAACCAATTTTTATAATTTATCTTCACAAATTTTGTAACCAATTTTTATTTTAATGATTTAAGTTCCTATACAACAATTGCATCATCGAAATCAACCAACGATGCCGCCCCCTCCTCCACCACGTCAACCTTAGATGCGAGGTCAATTTTTCCCAGGTGTAAAACACATTCTTCCATCTAGGCCACAAAGAAGCAACAAAGCAATTTTTAGAATTTGGACCTATATATTTTGGTAATTTTACAGGTGTAAAGGAAGCTTTTGGTGTTGGGTTGGATAATGTTCCACTTGATCATGATTTATTTTTACAAGGTGAAGGCAACATACCCACTATTTTTCAAGTAACAGATCTACTTCGAGATCCTCAAAATGAAGAAGGAGTAGAATGTTCAAGCAAATATCCTCCTAAGGAAACTAGCACCCCTCAAGCTCATCCTCTAATAGAGGATGAAAAAGAAAATTTTTCTAAAAAAGAATTAGTTTTTGATAAAGCTAAAGCAACCATTAAATATTCTCTAGTTCCAAATATAACAAAAATGAAAAATGGGAGTATCAGGCCAAAGTTTTGATAAAGGAAATAAATGCTCGATTAATTTTTTTTTTTAAATAGAAAACTATTTTTCTTTAGTTGAAAATTAATCATAAAAGCTTGAGGTTCTACTACATCAAGCTAAATATGGCATTGTGCAGGTTACTTCTTCTTACAATGATGAAAATTTAAGGGTTATGTTGAATAGATTGGAGAACTTAAATGCTAAGGCCCAAGCTTATTATAATGAATGGATGTGTGATAAGAAAATGGTTGTTGTTGTTGTAGCTGCAAAGAATGTTGCCGAGGTTTGACTAATGTGTTCTAAATTTTTTTGTTCTCTTTTTTAAAATGTAAATATTTGTTGACTACTTATTTTTTCTTTTGTAGGTAAAGTTCGATAATCTGAAGAAGCAGGTTCAAAACCTGCAAGACTATCTCCATATGGAAAAGGATTTTTTAAATGCTTCTATGGCAATGAAAAAAAGAGCTCAAGAATTCGACAAAACAACACTTTTTGGAAAATCATTATCCTAAACGGATTGGATCCTGATGTTCTACTTAAGGAGAAGGGTAAATAAGTTCTTGCACCAATATCCGAAGATGTTGGGAAAGAGGAAAACACCCTTCTCGAAGGCTTGACAAGTGTAGAGAACATCCTTGCTAGTTCTGGAGTAATTGAGAGTATTGTTAACAAGCCTGAGGGAGGGACCTTTGAAATACAGAATGTGGAAGTAGTGGAAACAGAAAAAGAAGTAATGGAAAATAAAAAAGGAGTGGAAAAGGAAAAATATGCTAAAACTGCCTAAAAAAAGACAACTAGTTCTTTTATTGCTTTTGAAAATTTGATTTTTTCAAAAAAGATAATTTTATTATATGTTTTCGTTTGAAAACAAGACATTTGATTTTATTATATTACTATTATACTATTTTCATTTATATTTGTGTGTTATTTTCATCACTTCAATATTATGGGGTTTCAAATATGCTTGAGTTTACGAAGAATATATGTATGCATGGGTTTAAATTTTCATTTTATTCAAATTCAATCTTGTTATGATTTAAAAGTGAGTATTGTTATGTGTATTATGATATATTGTTTTTATATTTCCATATCTAGAGTAATATGCTATTTGCATTTTTCCTTCTAGAGTCAAAGCATACATACTAATGATACTAATGATACACATACATACATACATTCAAAGTCAAAGCATAAATCATTATATTTTGTCAACATAGACAATTAATTCAATAACAAAGCATTATTGTATTGTATTGTTGTTTCCGTAACTTGAGATTTATGCTAAATGCATTGTGCTTTCTACTACTCTAGACTACATACAACACTTTGTAAAAGAAATATTTACTAATTATGTATGCATGCATGGTTTTCAAATTTTCAGTTTACTCAAAGCTAAAGCATAAATCATAAAATTTTGTCAACATAGACAGTCAATAACACTTCTAGAGTCAAAGCATACATACTAATGATACTAATGATACACACATACATACATACATTCAAATTCAAAGCATAAATCATTATATTTTGTCAACATAGACAGTTAATTCAATAACAAAGCATTATTGTATTGTATTGTTGTTTTCGTAACTTGAGATTTATGCTAAATGCATTGTGCTTTCTACTATTCTAGACTACATACAACACTTTGTAAAAGAAATATTTACTAATTATGTATGCATGCATGGTTTTCAAATTTCCAGTTTACTCAATGCTAAAGCATAAATCATAAAATTTTGACAACATAGACAATCAATAACATTAAAAAGCAAATACACGAAATCATTGATAATAGAATGATTATATGAATTTTTTCAAATCATTGAAATTTTACAAATGATATCAAATACTGAAAATCATTGATAATATGAATTTTTTCAAATCATTGAAATTTTACAAATGATATCAAATACGAAAAATCATTGATAATATGAATTTTTTCAAATCATTGAAATTTTACAAATGATTTCAAATCCGAAAAATCATTGATTATATGAATTTGTTTAACGCATTGAAATTTTACATTGTTGGAAGCTCATACAAAGTCTTGTCGACTTCTCCAAAAGAACCGAGAATCATTTGTGAATTCTGTGTTTCCATAATCTCATCATCACTGCAAGCTGACTCATTATCGTCATTATCAACAATATTAGTGAGACCTCTCCTATGTCCGCTAGGGACTTCCAATATGTCAAAGCTCTATCATAGGGAAACTTACCCAACTCATACAATGACACATACATTCTCAAACAATTTTCCAAATTTTTGTCCAACTTGTTACGAACTTTTGATTTAACAAAAGATAGTGCACTGAAAACCCTTTCGTCTTCAACAGATCCCAAAATCATTGTCTGACATAATTCATATAAAATAAAGTATTCACTCATAGTTTCTTGTAAGACACTACTTCGATACAATTTTTTCCAGAAATGCATGATGGAACCAGTCTCATGTGGGTTTTTGAAATGTGCAATTTGATTATCCATTGTTATTCCAAAATTGGTTGATTGTTGTCTCAAAAGTTCTTTGTTTAGAATACCATTGATTTCAATACCATTTACTTCCACACGTTTAGAGAAATGTGTCATAAGAGTGCCCATATATTTTACAAACAACTCACTTTTACTTCTATGGTCAAGACAAGGATTCCAGAAGATGGGATTAACAACAACCATGGCCTCAAGTGTCTCATCTCTGTGAAAATGATCTCTTATTTCACTTGTTAATGTTTTTGCAATTCTTTTCAATTTATTCTTAGTACTATCCAAAACCTCATCGAATCCGCAATGTGTTATGGGCACTTGTTCAACATCATCTATAAGTGTATCTAACCACTTTTCATAATGATATAAAGGAATCATATTTCCATGTATAGCAATACAAATATTATCATTGATGTTGAACTTTAAAAAGTTGTTAGGATCATTGACTTGAA
This sequence comes from Wollemia nobilis, assembly GCA_028583015.1. Taxonomy (NCBI): domain Eukaryota; kingdom Viridiplantae; phylum Streptophyta; class Pinopsida; order Araucariales; family Araucariaceae; genus Wollemia; species Wollemia nobilis. Next base: position 7,851,471 of record JAQPPZ010002512.1, read on the forward strand.
CTAACGTATTCCAACTATCAAACAAAGGATCCTTAAAATTTTATCTGGATAAGTAAATCTTATCAATAAGCATACATATTTGTTTTCTCATCCTGATGAAATCGATAATATAAATTGCTCTTTCCTGTGCGAGTTTAATCAAATAATTCATTTCTTGCAACAATGGAAGAATACCACATAATGTGAGAAGAGTTTCCAAGTCAGTCATACAAAATAACAAATATTTTGCCTTGTCAACATCCCTACGATGTGCATACATAAACCCCACCAATGATTGATATTCTGAAAAAACCCTTTTTGTAGGAAGAAACAATGAAATCCACCTGGTGTCCACATATTTTAACAATTTTTTACCTTCAGTTACACCTAGAGAAAACTGTTGAAACTCTGCAAACCTTTTTGGACTGCATGAGAAGTAAGAGTGTATTTCATGGATGAGATCTTCCACTATGGCTACATTATCAAATGTGCTCACAATTTTGTATGCAAGATTCATTCGATGAGCCATGCAATGAATGGGAATCAAATATGGGGTAATTGATGTCTGAAGCCTAACACAAAGACCGTTCCTTTGTCCTTGCATTGTAGCCGCACCATCAGCTCCAACACAAATTAACTTTGTGGTAATTTATTTTTCATCCATTTCGACAATATCCTTTAAACTGGTTACAACAATATTATAAATATTTTTCGCATTACAATTTTCCATCATCTTATGTAGTGCTAGTAAATGAGGTTGTCTCAAATGATTTTGGAATGTATAAACATGTATGCAAATCCAAGATGTGTTGTCAATAACTATTACCTCATCAATGGAAAGTGCAATAAATTTGGCTTGTTTTACATTCTCTCTTAGGTCCTCCTTCTCAACCAGTGATAGACATTTTACCATTTCCCAACCACTTCGATCTGACCAATGGGAACTGGTAAGGTTTTGTACATCGACTAGTTGAAATAGTTGCTTAAAATCAGCAAAATCAGACATGGGTCGACCCTTTTTTAGAATATTGTATACAACAACAAATTGCAAATGTTTTGAGGCTAATACAATCTTATTAATTTTTTGAAATTGGGCCTGGATTGTTCCACCCTTCTCAATGAGAGTTTGTTGGTGTTTCATTGCTTTTTCGTATTCAAGTGCATATCTCACATGCACACATTCTGATGCATCCTTCCACCTATGAGATCTCTTAATTGTTCCATCACTTTGTATTTCTTTGATGTAAACTTTCCCATAATGTTTTTCTATTGTGTCTTTCTTATTTTGCAACAAATGATCCTTTCCTAGCTTCCAAGTACAAATAATGCATCTACACACTTTCTCTATCTCATCTCACTCAATAAAGGGGTATAACCATACCCATTCATTTTTAAAATCCCTTCCAATAGTCCATTCACTTGTCTTTTGATGTTTAGATTTTTGACTACAAGATTCCCTAGAGGTCTGCATGTTAATTGTACTATCATTTCCTTTTTCGATTGATGTGTCTATATTAGGCATCTCATGAAGTGGTTGTTGAATGTCATTATTAGGAAAATTATCATGTGGTCCCATCTCATCCACTAGAATATCTTCGAGTGGATGCATATCAAGGTCGACAATGTTTACTGCATTCAATGTTTGGTGTTTTATATCATTTTTTGATGTAAAAAGATACTATTTTAAAGAATTAACAGAATACAATTTTACAAAGCATTTAAAAAGAGGTAGATAAGCAGACAATCATTTATCTATTAATAAATAAAGGCTTTATATTTAATAATAACAGAGAAAAAGTAATGATTTGATGGTAAAAGGTGTTTGTACCTGCATGTTGTGTAGATGTGGATGCCTCACTGCATTTTGATATTTGTGTAAAATATTTTAGAATTATATTTTTACTAGAATATTGGCCTTCATTCTTTCCATATTCAGTAGGTGACATTGTATCTGTAAAGAAAAACCTTTAGATGTTAGGAAATGAATATGAAATTGAAGGAAAATCACATACTTCCCTCAATAATAATTTGCATTTCTAAGTAACCAAGGTTAAACTGTAATTCCATAAAGAATATATGAATCTTCAAACGAACCTACATTGCCCTATAGAATGACCTCTGATAGACAAGAAGTAGTCTCTGACAAGAAAAATGCTCCTAACACATGGATACTTGTCTACCATAATTGCAGATAGTGCATCTACACTGCCTATGAAACATACTCTAATAGATAAGAAGTAGTCTTTGACAAGAGAAATGCTCCTAACACACAACAACATGACATGGATACTTGTCTACCATAGTTGCAGATAGTGCATCTACACTACCTATGAAACATACTCTAACAGACAAGAAGCAGTCTCTGACAAGAAAAATGCTCCTAACACACAACAACATGACATGGATACTTGTCTACTATAGTTGTAGATAGTGCATCTACACTGCCTATGAAACTGAAGAAAAAGAGCTTTGGACAATAGAACTATGGAAGAAGAATACTCTACCTATTGTCACAGTCGTCACAAATTTTTGTCATCGATAGTCACTTTAATGTTACTACAACCGCTCGATCATGATCGATTGACACTACTCTACAATCGATTGACTCATATCGATTGACAATCCTCTGCAACTAATCAGCCTATGTCGATTGACACTCCTCTACAACTGATCAACTTAAGATGATAGACACACCTCTACAATCGATCAACTTATGTCGATAGACACACCTCTACAACTGATCAACTTATGTTGATTGACACTCCTCTAAAACTGATAGGCTTATGCTGATAGTCACTACTCTATAACCGATCAACTTATGTCAATTGGTACTCCTCTACAACCGATCAACTTATATCGATAGACACTTCTTTGCAACCAATCGATTTATGTCGATTGACACTACTCTACAACCGATCAGCTTATGTTGATTGATACTCTATCACTGATCAACTTATGCTGATATACTCTTATCTATAATTGATCAACTTATATCGATAGACACTTCTTTACAATTGATCAAATTATGTCGATTGACACTCCTCTACAATCGATCGGCTTATGTCGATTGACACTCCTCTATAACTGATCGATATATATCGATTGACACTCCTCTACAACCGATCGACTTATGCCGATAGACACTTCTCTACAATTAATCAACTTATGCCGATTGACACTCCTCTACAACTGATCGGCTTATGTCGATTGACACTCCTCTACAACCAATCAACTTATGTCGATTGACACTTCTATACAACCGATCGACTTATGCCGATTGACACTCCTCTACAATTGATATATGCCGATTGACACTCTGCAACTGATCAACTTATGCCGATAGACACTCCTCTACAACCTTGTCAAGTTTTTCGTTGCTTCAGAGCTATTTTCGAGTTAGAGTGTTTTAGATGTATGTTTATCGGTACCCCCTATAGTATTTATACGGGTAGTATATGAGGTGAATTGGGCGAGAAAAATAAAATTATTTATAATTTGAAGGTGAATTGTCCATGGAATTGGGTGAAAGTGGTCAACGAATTAAAATAAAAATAGGATAATTATTATCAACGATGGGTGAATTTACCCAAAAAAACTTCCACCCCATAAATTTTGGGTGAATGGGCCCTAGTGAAAGGATCCAAAATTAGCAAATTTAAAATTTTGAAAATCCTAAATAGAGCAAATTTACGATGTTTCGTGCTTATGCATAATGTCTGGTTAGTAGGTTATGATAATAAATTGATTATATAAACCTAATAGAAGGGCTATCTTTCTGAATAGGGATACATTTGATGAGTCTACTTTATATAAATCTAGTTCTTTTAGCATTGATGAAAATCCCCCCTTATAAAATTAAACTAAGAGACCAAAATGGTTAGAGAAAACAAGCAAAGACTCTCTATTTTGTGAAATGTACAAATATATAACTAGAATCCAAATATCAAGTATATCCTTAATGGTTAAAATTTAAAATTTGAATGAACCTCAAACCTATAATCAAGCTAAAAATTATCCAAAGTGGATTAAAGCTATGGAATAAGAATTCAATTCTCTTATTAAAAATAATACTTAGGATTTAGTGTTAAGGCCTTCTAAGAGAAATGTAATTGGTTGTAAATGAGTATTGAGAATTAAGTTAAATTATTTAGGAGAATTTGACAAACATAATATTAGATTAGTAGCAAAAGGTTTCTCACAAAAGTATGGAGTATATTATGAGGAAAATTTTGCTCCAGTTGTTAAAATACCTACAATTAGATTAATAATAAAATTAGCTACTAATTTTAATTGGAAAATTTATCAATTAGATTTAAAGAGTACATTCTTAATGATAACTTAGATGTTGAGATTTATATGGAGTAACCTCAAGGCTTTGAGAACCTAAAAAAGCCTAATTATAATTGTAGAATAAAGAAATACCTATCTAGACTTAAGCAAGCTCCAAGAGCTTGGTATGATAAGATTTCCAAGTATTTTTTTTCAATTGGTTTTAATAAGTGTTATTCTAATCCAAATTTGTATAATTTTAGGAAAATTAATAGCATTATTATCATTTTTTTATATGTAGATTATTTACTTTTAGAAGGAAATATTGAAGGTATGATTGAAATATATAAAAAGCAATTACTAAATAGATTTGAAATGACTGACATGGGTTTTTTGCATTAGTATTTGGGCTTGCAAATTTACCAACAATCCCATAAGATTATGCTTTCTCAATCTAAGTATATATTAGAAATATTGCAAAGGTTTAAAATGAAAAATTGCAAATGTGTTTCTACTCCTATGGTTTCTAGCAAATTTAAAATTAATAAAGATTCTAAGCTTGTAGATAAAACTCAATATAGGCAACTTATAGGTAGTTTACTCTATCTTACTATTTCTAGGCCTAATATTGCTTATGCTATTAATGTGATTGCTAGATTTATGCATAAGTTGTATGATGTCCATCTTAATATTTTTTTATAAAGTAGTTAAATATATAAGTGGAACTACTAATTTAAATTTGGAATATTTAAGTAATTCTCATGTAAATTTGTTTGGTTATTGTGATAGTGACTATGCTATGGATAATGTTGAAATAAAATACATAAGTGAATATTGTTTCTCCTTGGAATTAGGTGTGATCTCTTGGTGTAGTGAGGAAAAACCAACCATAACACTCTCCTCAACTGAGGCTGAGTATATAAGTGCTACTCTAGCTTGTCAAGAAGCCATTTGGATTCAAAGACTACTAAAAAAAATGGGTTTAACAACAATAAATCTATCACAATATTTTCTAATAACCAATCTTCAATAGCTTTAGCAAATAATCCTGTTATGCATCAAAGGAAAAAACACATTAAGATTAAAGCACACTTAATTAGGGAGAAGGTATTAGATGGGACAATTAAACTCATATATTGCCCCACAAATGAGAACATTTATGATATTTTCACAAAACCATTAGTAGAATCTAAAATTTCCTACTTTAGAAGTAAACTAGGACTAAAAGAATTTCCCTCAAGGGGGAGTAATGCATAATATTGTGTGATGTCAATTATTTTAAGTGTTTTTAAGGTTTTGTGAATTCCATGTTTATGGATGTTATTTTTTCCATGTTGATGGAATATGTGTGTGTGCCATTTATTTATCCATGTTGATGGATGTTATTTTTTCATGTTGATGGAATATGTATGCCACTTGTTTATCCATGTTTATGGATGCTATTTTCCATGTTGATGGATGTTATGTTTTCCATGTTGATGGAATATATATGCCACTTATTATTGATGTTTTCCATGTTGATGGAAACCTTATTTACATGCCATATTTTTATACATATGGAATTTATTTATCCATGTTGATGGATGTTATTTTTTTCATGTTGATGGAATATGTATGCCACTTGTTTATCCATGTTGATGGATGCTATTTTTCCCATGTTGATGGAATATGTATGCCACTTGTTTATCCATGTTGATGGAACATATATGCCACTTATTATTGATGTTTTCCATGTTTATGGAAACCTTATTTACATGCCATATTATATATATGATTACTAACTCTATGTCATGTTTTTATTTTGTAGATCCATGTTGATGGATGGTGCCTTGTCTATTGCCACACAACTTGGAGTCTCTACTATGCCATTGTTGAAGAAGTCTTTGCCAAAATGTATGCTCCTTGGTAAAATGGTTCTTTGGAACCTCACCTCTTGTAAAATTGTATTATAACCCCAAAATTAGATTAAGGGGGAGTGTTGGAACAAATAATTCAATTTTGGAATTATATTGTAAATTCACCTAAGTATAAAGGTGAATAATAAAATTAGGTATCTAGGCTTTAATATAAATTAAAAATATAGGTATTTAATTTATATTTATATATATACTGAGGTAGACTAATATATATATTAAGGAATATGACTAAAATAAATATATACCTATATTTATTTTATTCTACAGTTACTAAATTAAAATAATTCCAATATCTAGTCAAACTCTAGTCAACTCAAAGTCAAAGGTGACATGTCATGAGACTTGAGTGAGGTGGCATGTGTGGAGCACATAATAACGTTTGGCATGAGTGGGGTGGCACATGTTGTGAAGGTTTTTCTCCATGACTATTTTACAATGAGAGAATAGCTCAAACTATATATCTAGGCTATACTCCTTATGTTGATGTACAACTAACTATGTAGTGCTAATTGTGCAGTGTGAACTATGGACAACTAATAGTGAGACACTATTGTTTACTTGAGACATTGGTGATTTGCACCAATAACATTTGAGAAAAAAACTTGTATATTTTGTTGAAGATAATACAAAAGTGGAGATACAATTTTGGTCGTGGTTTTTCCCTTTACAGGGGTTTCCACGTAATATTGGTATCTTTTATGTGGTTTGATTTATTTCTATCTTACCTTACAATTTTTTTTTTAATTTAGTAAATTTTATGCTATTTATATTTGTGTAATACATACATACATACATACATACATACATACATACATATATATATATATATATATATATATATATATATATATATATATATATATATATATATATATATATAATAATAATTTGTTGTTTGAGTTTGTTTTAATCCACTACATTTGGAGGATTTTTCTTACTTCCTCCCCCCTTCATCTAATGTCTAACAACAACTAGAACTCTATAGTGGATTCGCAAGTGAATAAATAGGTAAGGGAAAAATAAAATTAAAATAAGACTAATGAAGGAATAAGATGATTTAATGATCCTTGAAGTAGGAATAGATAGTGGATTTAGTATTGTGTCCAATAATGACTTAATAAACAATTGATTCCACACTACCACAATGCTTGTTTTCCTTTGAAGTGTGTGATATGAAGGGGAAAAGAAGATAAATTTATCCAACAAAGGTTCCTTCAAGATAATGTTTTTACATAAATCTCTTTTGTTATTTACACTCTACATAAAATTTCCACCAAGCATGAGGTTACCAAAAATGATGGACTTTCTAGTTGCCAAAAAAATATAATTAGTTATTTATCAAAGGTGATGGGGGCAATCAACATAAATAAAGTTGACTTATATAATAATCATCCATGTGGAAAAGATTGCCTCAAAGGAGAAGATATATTATTGTATTGTTTGAAAAACTTAACATCCATTTTTATCATGACAAATGATAAGAACATCACATGAAATACCTTTGACTTACATTCAAGTCTTATAATTGCATGACCTGTATTGAGTATAATAAGGTTAATCATTAGTTATCCTAAGAGAAAAACATCACCATCCTCCAAGGTTACTCTATGTTGAGAATAAATTATAAAATAAAAATTGCTAGTACAAAATATTCATTAGTTAATTGACCTTGCAACAAAATAAAAATAATAAAAGAAATCCAAAAATGTGATTTAGAACAAAAATAAAATGCATATTTTATATTAACAACATTACTTATATTTATAGCTTCCCTAGACACATCATCTACTAGAGAATTGCCTTACTATAAATATTAACAATATTATGGTCACTCCTTGATAGAAATAAGAGAGCTTATTCTTACCATTATCTTAGTATTCAATAATACAAATTACTACCATTCAAGCTATTTGAAATCAATTAGAGTCACCTTCTATATAGACTCTATTTAGGTTTTTGCTTTGCACAATTTTTAGGCGTACTACCAAGGCTTCAAATTTAGCATCATATTTATCATAAGAGGGAGCTTTTTCATGAAGGCAAAAATAAGTTTACTAGTTTTATGCATGTTGACATCTCAAAATATTATAGGTCTTGGATTATTGGGTTTGTACGTGTCAAAGCTAAACTTAATATAATCGTCACCTAATGGTTTTCACTTAACACCACATTTGGTTTTAAACTTAGTATCTTTACTTTGTGAGTACTATGATTTGGTAGGACTTAGAATATTTCTTAAATGGATCCCATAAAAATCCATCTAAATATTGAAATTGATGTCTATATATCATGAATTTTTTTTTTTTTTAGATAGAAGAAAGGGTTTTGAAAGGATCCCCAAAACTTTTACAAACTAGAAACTAAAACTTCCCAAAGTAATACCAAAATGAGATAAACAAGGAGGAGCTCCAACTAGAGGACCCAAAATAAAAAAACAAGAAGAAGAAGAAGATGTGATAAGGAAAGGGAGATCCACATGAAAAATAGAATCCCATCAACCCTAAAATTCTTCATCCTCATCAGGATCATCCTCTACCTCTATATCTTTATGGTTTCACTAAATCCTCTCCATCATCATGGTAACTTATTTAGAAAATGTGGCTACCATTTTGATCATGCTCCGTAGGGATCCCATCAGATATTTGATCATATTTGTGGTAGTTTTGGGAGTTCTAATAGGACCCTATAAAATAATGGGTTTTTTCCCCTTACCCACATAGCCCCCCTAGAAAATTTAGATTTCTTTCTTTTGGTAGAGGTAGGATAAGAACCCTCATAATATTTTGAGTCTAGGATGATGTGAGTGGCCTTATCAGTCTTTAACACTTTTGATTTTAGATGCTTAGAGCATATAGACCAATCCTCTTTGCCTCTAGAGGCTCTTGATTGGACTACAAATCCATTTAATTACTTCTTACTTTTGATCCCCTCTTCCATAGGAGAAGCTTTTTTCTCATAAAGGATATGGTCTGAAGGATTAGGGGTTCTAAGATTTTTGTTCTCCAAATTGATAGGAGAAGCAACTTTCTTGGTAGCTTTAGAGGGACTTCTAACCAAGGCCTAGCTTATACCCTCCACCTTGTCATATTTTTTTGGCCATGAACTCAAAAATAATTTTCAATAGCCCTTGATGTAGTGGATCCATAAAATCTCCTTTTTGGACCTACAACATCATCTTTTATAAATATTTGTACTCGAGACATTGGTGTTTTGCATCAATAACATTTGAGAAAAAAACTTGTATATTTTGTTGAAGATAATACAAAAGTGGAGATACAATTTTGGTCGTATTTTTTCACTTTACAGGGTTTCCACGTAATATTGGTGTCTTTTATGTGGTTTGATTTATTTCTATCTTACATTACAATTTTTTTTTTAATTTAGTAAATTTTATGCTATTTATAGTTGTGTAATACATACATACATACATACATACATACATACATACATATATATATATATATATATATATATATATATATATATATATATATATATAGATATATTTGGCATACTAATAATTTGTTGTTTGAGTTTGTTTTAATCCGCTACATTTGGAGGATTTTTCTTACTTCCTCCCCCCTTCATCTAATGTCTAAAAATAACGAGAACTCTATAGTGGATTCACAAGTGAATAAATAGGTAAGGGAAAAATAAAATTAAAATAAGACTAATGAAGGAATAAGATGATTTAATGATCCTTGAAGTAGGAATAGATAGTGGATTTAGTGTTGTGTCCAATAATGACTTAATAAACAATTGATTCCACACTACCACAATGCTTGTTTTCCTTTGAAGTGTGTGATATGAAGGGGAAAAGAAGATAAATTTATCCAACAAAGGTGCCTTCAAGATAATGTTTTTACATAAATCTCTTTTGTTATTTACACTCTACATAAAATTTCCACCAAGCATGAGGTTACCAAAAATGATGGACTTTCTAGTTGCAAAAAATATATAATTAGTTATTTATCAAAGGTGATGGGGGCAATCAACATAAATAAAGTTGATTTATATAATAATCATCCTTGTGGAAAACATTGCCTCAAAGGAGAAGATATATTATTGTATTGTTTGAAAAACTTAACATCCATTTTTATCATGACAAATGATAAGAACATCACATGAAATACCTTTGAATTACATTCAAGTCTTATAATTGCATGACCTGTATTGAGTATCATAAGGTTAATCATTAGTTATCCTAAGAGAAAAACATCACCATCCTCCAAGGTTACTCTATGTTGAGAATAAATTATAAAATAAAAATTGCTAGTACAAAATATTCATTAGTTAATTGACCTTGCAACAAAATAAAAATAATAAAAGAAATCCAAAAATGTGATTTAGAACAAAAATAAAATGCATATTTTATATTAACAACATTACTTATATTTATAGCTTCCCTAGACACATCATCTACTAGAGAATTGCCTTACTATAAATATTAACAATATTATGGTCACTCCTTGATAGAAATAAGAGAGCTTATTCTTACCGTTATATTAGTATTCAATAATAAAAATTACTACCATTCAAGCTATTTGAAATCAATTAGAGTCACCTTCTATATAGACTCTATTTAGGTTTTTGCTTTGCACAATTTTTAGGCGTACTACCAAGACTTCAAATTTAGCATCATATTTATCATAAGAGGGAGCTTTTTCATGAAGGCAAAAATAAGTTTACTAGTTTTATGCATGTTGACATCTCAAAATATTATAGGTCTTGGATTATTGGGTTTGTACGTGTCAAAGCTAAACTTAATATAATCGTCACCTAATGGTTTTCACTTAACACCACATTTGGTTTTAAACTTAGTATCTTTACTTTGTGAGTACTATGATTTTGTAGGACTTCGAATATTTCTTAAATGGATCCCATAAAAATCCATCTAAATATTGAAATTGATATCTATATATCATGAAAGTTTTTTTTTTTTAGATAGAAGAAAGGGTTTTGAAAGGATCCCCAAAACTTTTACAAACTAGAAACTAAAACTTCCCAAAGTAATACCAAAATGAGATAAACAAGGAGGAGATCCAACTAGAGGACCCAAAATAAAAAAACAAGAAGAAGAAGAAGATGTGATCAGGAAAGGGAGATCCACATGAAAAATAGAATCCCATCAACCCTAAAATTCTTCATCCTCATCAGGATCATCCTCTACCTCTATATCTTATGGTTTCACTAAATCCTCTCCATCATCATGGTAACTTATTTAGAAAATGTGGCTACCATTTTGATCATGCTCCGTAGGGATCCCATCAGATATTTGATCATATTTGTGGTAGTTTTGGGAGTTCTAATAGGACCCTATAAAATAATGGGTTTTTTCCCCTTACCCACATAGCCCCCATAGAAAATTTAGATTTCTTTCTTTTGGTAGAGGTAGGATAAGAACCCTCATAATATTTTGAGTCTAGGATGATGTGAGTGGCCTTATCAGTCTTTAACACTTTTGATTTTAGATGCTTAGAGCGTATAGACCAATCCTCTTTGCCTCTAGAGGCTCTTGATTGGACTACAAATCCATTTAATTACTTCTTACTTTTGATCCCCTCTTCCATAGGAGAAGATTTTTCTCATAAAGGATATGGTCTGAAGGATTAGGGGTTCTAAGATTTTTGTTCTCCAAATTGATAGGAGAAGCAACTTTCTTGGTAGCTTTAGAGGGACTTCTAACCAAGGCCTAGCTTATACCCTCCACCTTGTCATACTTTTTTGGCCATGAACTCAAAAATAATTTTCAATAGCCCTTGATGTAGTGGATCCATAAAATCTCCTTTTTGGACCTACAACATCATCTTTTCTAAATATTTGTACAAGAAATATGGAATATTCATTCTATTTTTATAATGCAAGTGGTTCAAGAAGGCAAAGTGGAATCTCCTTACAAAGTGGTTATCAAGGGTGAAGTACTTCATGATAACTATGGTAACCCTATCCCATAGAGTCTTGAGGGATTTCTAAAGGATCCCATTCTGATATATTTCCATACTTTATCCTTTCCCCTTCAAAATATTGAACTCATTGTAAAGGATGTGCTTCTCCCTATTTGTGCATTCACCAGCAATGAGCAACCTAGTAACTTTAAAGATTAGAGGGATAGTAAAGCTAAAATCTAGACCTTTTGCTTTTACACTACCTTCTTTCCAATAGTGGGCCATTTGGAGGGAAACATCCTAGTCAAACCCAATGATTTTATTTAGGAAATTAAGGAGACCACCCTTCTTTATGATTTCCTTGATCTAATTATCCAAATAAAGGGCTGAAGATTCCACCCTTTTTAGATATTCAACCATGTTTTCTTCCTTTCCCTATGATTACTTCTAAAGACCATAAAAACATTTCCAAATAAGATAATTCTTGTGGGATATGGAAACCAAAGGCACCCTCAATCAAACTTGATATTGACCATACTTCGCCAAAGAACATACAATGACCAATGTCTAGAAGTTTTCTTGAGTAGAGAATGGTGTGCATCCCAAACCAACTTATTTCCCATGAAAAACTCCACAACCATCTCAAAAAAGACCATGATCCTAAGCTCAAGGAACTCTACCAATAGGTAAACAGGGGATATTTCTTGGAAATATGGAATCAATGATAACAAGGGCTAACACATGATTACAATGTGTTTTAAGATAGAAAGGATTAGGAACCACAAGGTTAGCATGGTTCACACTATGATATAAGACACTATACATGATCAAAGGTTGCCACATCACCTCATGATACCCACTCCCAAAGCTTAAGTAAAAGCCTGACTAGAAAACTATGATTTACAAACCATGTGATTGTAGCTAGAATAGGGAGCTATGTGACACACCTTACCAAGAAATTGAAGTAACAAATTTGACACATGAAGGCCAATAAGGGTGAGTAGGGAGTCCACTTCCACTTCACATGGACCATGTTAGAATAGAAGGTACTACATAGATTCAAAGGTTGTTACCTCACCTTATGATACCCATGCTCAATATTTGAGAAAAAATCCAAGTGGTATGCCAAAATTATTTAAATCACATTAATATATCTAGAATGGGGATCTCAGAGACACACCTTATTGAGCAATTGATCCTAACAAAGATACCACCTAGAGATCAAATGGAAAAAATGGGACTTCCACTTCACACACATTTGGAATAGAAAAGGATGCACCAAGAGCACCCCCATGAAGCCAAAAGGAGAGAGGACCCTATGTTCCTTTTAATATTTCTAAAACAAATGGTCGTAAGACCCACCAATAAAGTATTTTATTGCTACCAAGTATTAATATTCTAGACCAAATATTTTTTACTATCGTGAGGATTGAGATTAAATTTTAAAAAAGGTTTATATGGAACTAAAAATAACTCACCAAGATGCAGTAGGAACTGTCCCATAATTATCAAATACAAAATATGATATGCTTACTGAGAAAAAATCCTAAAGAAAGCATTGTCTCCACCACCCTAAAATATTTATTTTTACTATTCCACATCTCCATGAATAAGATAGGATCCTTAGAAGAACTAAGAACCTTTTAAGGAGGCTAAGAGAGAACTTGAGAAAACTTTTCCTTCCAAATGGTGAGACCTTATTACTACAAACCAATATTGACCAAAGCATCAACAGTTTTGTTTCCTTCCTTGTAAGTATGTATGATTTGGAAGTCTTCAAGGGACCTAATATTCATTTTGGATTCCTTTATCATATTTTCAATGCTCCAACTAGGGGTTTTAGTACCAATATTAGAGTTTATGATATTTAAAGAGTCTCCTTCTATGATAGCCTTTTTACAATCTAAGGATTCAAGAAGAGTAGTTCCTTGGAAAAGATCTCTAGCTTTCGTAAAGTGACTAGTTTGGATCCCTAGGTTTTCTACAAAAGCAAGAATAATTTTTCCCTTATAATTTTTGAACACCCCTCTAGAACCTTCACTCCTTGGGTTTACTTTAGAAGCTCCATAAAAGTTGAATTTAATCCAACTAGGGGGAAATGAAATCCATCTAATCTGAAATCTATCAACCAATCCTGGATTTACCATCTATTTAATTGTAGAAGATCTAATTTCTTTGTAATTATGGCCTCACCCTCATTACACCTATATTTGGAAAGATGAATACTTGAAACATTGTCAATGATAGAATTAAGGATTCTAATTCTAACATATACAACAACTCGTTTGGAATCCTTGAAGTCCCTATTGTTGTTAGGGTAAAATAGGTAGTATCTTGCATTATACTACATAGATTATTACATTTAATTTTTACTACTTACCATGGAGATATTTACTGTTCTAAATATCTACTGGTAAACCTAGATTAATATCTAAAATATCCTATGTTAGATATTTTAGATTAGTTGTTAGTACACACTTCTCTTCCTAGGTTAGTTGTTAGCGCACTCTTCTCTTAACGCATCTGTTAGCGTTAATAGTGCTAATTAGGTTATAATTTAACCTATATAATGCTTATACATTTCTAAGCCATTGTTAATGTTGAATTATTATTTCATTCATTTCATTTTTGTCATCTATTTGATTACATTGGCATCATCGCTAGGGTGGACAATACGAGCATTGCTTGTTCCATCTGGAACCTGTGAGATCCCTAAACTAGGCGAAGTGCTACCCACCTGGCATGGATCTGAGGTGGCATTTGGAACCTGTGAGATCCCTGAACTAGGTGAAGTGCTGTTCGATCGGGGTACGAATCTCTAGGTGGCATCTAGAATCGGTGAGAACCCTAAACTAGGTGAAGAGCTACCCGATCGACATGGATCCCAAGGTGGAATCTAGAATCTTGAGGCCCTACCCAATCGACATGATTCCTAAAGTGCACATGCAGTCAGACTCTAATCACTTCTTGAGGCTGGTAGTATCATCTAGCTGGCATAGGAGCAAAGTCCACATTGGAACGAATCTTGAGGAGTGATACCTGCTACACTGAGCTGACGTGGTGATTGCATCTGAGTCCATAGTGGTATGAATCCTAAGGAGAAGGATCTGCTACACTAAGATGATGTGGAGACCGCATCTGAGCTGATGTGGTGACTGCATCTGAGCTAACGTGGATGTTGACAAGGCATTGCGTGGACATTTGACGTGGATACGTTTGCGAGGCACTACATGGCTAGCTGACGTGGTGGGGTTTCATTTGTTTGGGGCACTAAAAAGGGGTGGTCGAAGCTGATTGCCCAAAGGTAATCAAATCTACAAGCGCGCCTTGAGGGTTATAAACCCTCATTTAAACTCTATGTGCTGCGTGTGGGACTAAAAGTCCCTTTTGTTTTTTTTTCACCCAACAGCAGGGAAGCCTTCAAATCGAAGGCATTCCCCTCACTTTGCATCGGGCAGAATAGCTCGACTGGCTCGGACGAGCCAGCCAAAGGCTAAGCACCGAGGGGTCACGAGTTCGACCCCTGCATGCTTCTTTTTGAGTAAAGCTACATTGGTAAGGTTTCATTTTCTAATGTTTTTTGCTTTAAATTAATTTTTTTTTAGATTTTTTTTATTTATAATTTTACATAAATTTGCTTAAAAATGGTCATTTTAATTATTCTATATTGATTTTTTTTTGTCAATTGTGTTTTATTATTTAAAATTCAATCTTTAAAATTATTATTTTTTTAAGCATTTCACTTGGAAACCTTTAAACAAACCAATTTTTTTTTGCAATACCATAATTCTATTTCTTATGTTTTCTCCAAATCTAGGGATAAAAAGACAAAGAAATAAACCCTTTTATTGCAAAAACAAAGCCACTCTTCAAAAAAATTCATGAAGATCAAATCTTGGGTAAGGAAATCTCTTCATCGACAAAGAATCATAAGGAAGAGGAACGAATTGCGAAGGCAAACTACACGATCTCATTTTCATCGTATGCTTCGTGAATATCGTAGATCCATTCCTCACTCCATTATCTATACTGATCCATGGAAGGGGTTGGACAGAAGCTATGGTCCCATGAGGATTCATGAACCTTTTGATCCTAATGCACCACCTATTTTCGAGTATTGAAGACAAAAACCAAGTCATGTGTCGACTGGTCTGGAAGCCTTTCAAAAGCGGGTCGTGTGTCGACTTGTCTTGAAAGGAGTGCTTGATTCCTAATTTTGTAAAACTTAAGGGGGGATAAAGGACACATTTGTGTTCTTTTTTTTTGCAAAATTGTAGAACAAATGGGGGATATTTTAGAATAATAAGGTGCATTCTCGATTGTACTCGACACCTTTTCTCAAAAATTGACTATACTAGGTGCATTTTCGGTTGCATCCGACACCTAGAGTGATAAAAATTTGGGTTGCTCTTTTTTATTATTGCACTAAACCATCATTTTTTTTGCAATTACAAATCATAAACATCAAAGAGCATTTCAAAAACCTAAACTTCACTAAATCGTGCTACACCTTGCACAGGTTCAACAAGTCAATTATTTGTACTCCCCATCAAAGGTCATAATACAAATCACCTTGATTTACTCTCTTTGTTTGGCTTAAATTCCTCAAAATTTTCATCCTTCTTGAAGGGTGTTTAGGTAGGAGCCATTAAATATCCTAAAGAGTAAAATCAGAAGTCTTTCAAAACCTCCCCTTTAATTTTCTCTATTTGTTTGGCTTAAATTCCTCAAACTTCTCATCCTTATTGAAGGGTGTTAAGGAAGGGGCAATTAATTATATTAAAGAGTAAATTAAAGATCTTCCATATACTATTTTCAGAGTATACTACAAGATAAAGTCATATTAGTCACTTATTTGAAACCTTCACCATGACACTGATAAACAAATATCTTAATGAAAGCCAATTGCATAAAGGTTAAATTATTCTGCCTAGAAAACTAAGATGAAAGCTATTTTAACTATAGAGGAGATGTGGGGTATAGTGGATGGCACTGATTCTAGACCCACATCACCAGGAGTAGATCAGACAGTATATGATAAAAAGGATAAAAGACTTTCCTTATTGATCTTTCTATCTATTACTGATGACATACAACCTCATATAAGTGAAGATAAAAATGGTAAGGAGGCATGGAATGCCTTAGCAACCATATTTGAAGGAAATAATCAATCAACAATTATTAACCTTCAAACACAACTTCATACTCTTCATATGAAATCTGGAGAGACAATAGAGCTATTCCTCTGCAGAGTGGTAGATATAAAAACAAAACTGCAAGCCTTAGGAGAAAAAGTGGAAGACAATGTCCTGACCTCAATAATTTTGAGGGCTCTTCCAGACTCCTACATAATGTTGATCACTTCACTTCAAGTCTCTGGAAGGACAGTGACTTTTGTAGAGTTGGTAAACATGCTTCAAATTGAGGAAGCAAATCAACTCCAAAGAGATGATGCATCAAACAATGCACTCTTCTCACACAAACAAAGTGGAAAGAAAAATTGGAATCAATAGAAGGGATATTATTCTAACAAATACAAGGGCAAAGGCAAAGAGACTCAGAAGAAGAAGCAATATTGTAAAATTTGTGATAAGGACACTCATGAAACCAAGAGATGTTGGTTTAAGAAAAAACTGCCCAATGAACAAGGAAAAAATAAGGGCAAAGGCAAACCAAAGAACAAGAACAAGAAACAACAGGGACATATTGCTGTCGTTGAAGATTCTAGTTCAAAATTTGAATGAGCACATAAAGTGATCATGACTCATACAGAATCCCCTCACAAGGATACAATGTGGTACATAGATTCAAGCGCTAGCAAGCATATGACTGGCGATAAGTCTTGGTTTGAGATATTTGAGGCACGAGAAGGCAAACCAGTAACCATTGCTGATGATAAGACCTATCGAGTCCAGGGAGTAGGAAATGTTTCCATTTCCCTTCCAGATGGAAAATGTCAGATTCAAAATGTTCTTTATGTACCAGGATTGGCAAATAATCTATTGTCAGTTCCACAAATCCTGGACAATAACATGAATGTCAACTTCAAAATTGAGCAAGGAAAGAAACATTGTTTCATCACCCAGAGGGGAAAACACATAGCAACGGGTTCTTACAAACATGGTTTGTTCACCTTAGATGCAATTACCTCACCACATGTTGCAATGGCAGTAACAACAAAAGAGGCCACTTCTCTATGGCATAAGATATTTGGGCATCTAAGCTCAGGGTATTTACTTGAACTGAGTAGGTATCAAATGGTGAAAGGACTTCCTAACCTTTCATTTACTTTTCCAGTGTGCTCAGATTGCTTGGCAGGAAAGCAACATAGAGTACCTTTTGAACCTAGCTCTTTCAAAGCTAAGGCATCTTTGGAGTTAGTACACACATATTTGTGTGGTCCTATGTCTACTAGTTGTGGAGGAAAACAATATTTTCAATTGTTTGTGGATGATCACTCATGAAAAATGTGGGTCTTCTTCTTGCAGTTGAAGTATGAAGCATTTGACTATTTTTAGCAATTCAAGAAACTTGTTGAGAAAGAATCAGGATGTTTCATAAAGACCCTCCATTTAGATCGAGGGGGGAATACACATCAAAATAATTTTCCTCATTCTTGCAAAAACATGGGATAAAAATATAGTTAAAAACAACCTATTCTCCTCAGTCAAATGGAGTTGTTGAGAGAAGAAATCGTTCCATTATGGAAATGGTACGATGTATGCTTAAAGGAGAAAATCTTGAGCACAATTACTGGGCTGAAGCTGTGACAACTACAATATATATTTTGAATAGGGATCCCACATGGGCTCTTAAAGATATGACTCCTTAGGAAGAATGGAGTGGAAGGAAACCCTCCATATCTCATCTATGTATATTTGGGTGTAAGGATTTTATGGATATACCTAAGGAGAAAAGAAATAAGTTAGATGAGAAAACCCTACAGTGCATTTTTCTTGGATATGATGAATTTTCAAAAGGCTATCGGTTGATAGATCCATTCACCAAGAAAATTCACATTAGTAGAGATGTGGTGTTTGATGAAGCTTTCACACCTAACACCACATCAATATACCTGGAAGATGAGGAGCAACAACCACAGACTCCTCAACAATAGAAAAAGCCTCCAAAATGGTATACTTGTGCTATGAGAGATTCCAAACTCACTTCACCACCAGATCTCACTCTCAATCATAAAAAGACACGAAGCATATATTGACAGAGAAAGGCAGAAGCATCTACTTTAGTTGATGATCTTTGTGAATATTTTCAAGAGCTTTCTATTAATAAAGAGTTAGAAAGTGGAGAAGATATGGAATTTGATGAGGAGAGGGTTTATATGTCATCATATGATGAAAATAAACCTTCTATAGTTGATGAAGCACTTAGTCAGCCTCAGTGGAAGGCAACTATGGATGTTGAACATAAATCCCTCATTAAAAACAAAACATGGAAGCTGATCGATTTGCCTAAAGGAAAGAAGCCCATAGGCTGCAAATGGGTTTACAAAGTCAAGTATAAGGAAAATGGCACCATAGACAAGCATAAGGCCCATCTTGTGGTGAAGGGATATGCTCAAAAGGAAGGCCTTGATTATGAGGAAACCTTTGCATCCACAACAAGGATGACCACCATTCGAGTTCTTTGTGCTATGGCAGCACAATTCGGATGGAAATTACATCAGATGGATGTAAAAAGTGCCTTTCTAAATGGTGACCTAAAAGAAGAGGTATACATGTCTCAACCTCAAGGATTTACTAAGGAAGGCCATGAGAAAAAGGTTTACAAATTGGTCAAATTATTATATGGGCTGAAACAAGCCCCAAGAGCATGGTACATCAAAATGGATAGTCACCTACTATAGAATGGATTCAAGAGAAGTCCATCTGATGCAAATCTCTATATTAAGAACACAAGTTCTAAAATAGTGATTCTTGTATTATATGTAGATGATCTGATCATTTTATATAGAGCTACGCACAACACACAACAAGAATGCAGAAATTAACAATGCACAGGCAAAATTCCAGCAAGCTTCATAAAAAAAACAGAGGTCTCTTCTGCAATACACAACAATTCCCCCAAAAATCAATGGCCAAGAGTCCCCCCCTCATCAATACAATGCATGCGCGCCTTTTATCCTCGGCCGCCACCTCCTTCTCCATCATTACGCAAAGTGCGGGCCTCCCTCTAACCATCCACACGTATGCCCTGCAGCCGCATGCCATATTCTGCCAGATGCCCCGTATTATCATGGTCTGGGGTGGCAGAGTGCTCTGTGGCCGCCTGTCAAGCCTTTAGAACATCATACCAAGGAATGCGCCTGGTCACTTGTCATTTGGTGCCACGTGTCCCTGTAATCGCTCCATACTCGCGAGCCACCTGTCACTTCATGCCACGTGTCCCCTTGCATTGGTCTCTGCAGTCGTCGACTGGTCAACGTCGTGAGCGTTCTTGTCGCGATATCGTGACGTATTTTCTCCAAGGCTTTTTCTCTCCCCCTTGGTCGCGATATCACGACGTTTTGACGTTGGGCTTCTCTCTCCTCCTTGGGGCCACGATTCCGCTACACGTCACGAAATCGCGACGTCTAGGCCCTTCTTACTCGCTCTCCTCCCTTGGGCCGCGAAACCGCGACATGTCGCGATTTCATGACATCTCTGCGTTCTGTACTTTCTACTTCGTTTCGGGCCACGAAACCGTGACATGTCGCGATTTCGCGACATCTTTGTATTCCGTACATCTTGGCTCGAAAGTGTCACGATTTCGTGACATCTTTGCATTGTTGAACCTTGCCTCTGGATATGTCGTGATTTCGCGACATCTTTGCATTCCGTACATCTTGGCTCGAAAGTGTCACGATTTCATGATAGTTTGGCGTTCCGACTGCGCTGCTTGAGAAATGTCATGATTTCACGACATTTTGGCCCGCTGGAGCCCTTCTTCAAAAAGCGTCGCGATGTCGCGACATTTTGGCCCGCTGGTGCCCTTCTTCAAAAAGCGTCGCGATATCGCGACATTTTGGCCCGCTGGTGCCCTTCCTCAAAAAGCGTCGCGATATCGCGACAGTTTCAGTACTTAGAAGAAAATACATTTTTGGGTGATGCAAGATTGCCCTTTGCCTCCGGATGCTCCTGCATCAGACACCCGGGGTGAGTTTGAGAAGTGACCTCACTTCTGACCGTTCCGAGGTAGACCCAAGCGATCAACCTCTGCCTTGGACAACCAAGTTGCATCTTCTATGGGCCTGCCCTTCCATTTGACCAAATACTCAGAATAACTCCTGTTTCGAGTACTGCGACCCTCACGGGTATCAAGAACTTCTTCTATCTCATCTGCTACTGGGATGACTGCTGGAATGCTCCACAAATCCGAACTTGGCATCTCACTGCTTTCTCCTTCATGATATTCGACCAGATCGGAGATGTTGAACATGGGGGAGATGTTGAGCTCGCTAGGTAACTCCACCTCGTAGGCATTTCCCGAGTCCCGTTTGCCAATGATCTTGCACGGCCCAAACTTCTTCATTTTTAGTTTGTTATAGGTCTTGGCAGGAAACCGCTCCTTCCTCAGATAGACCATGACAGAATCTCCTACTTGGAACTCTTTAACTCTGCGTTTTTGATCCGCCCTTGCCTTGTACCGAGCATTCATCTTGGCAATGTGTCTTGTCACTTCTTCATGCACTCCTTTCAAGTGTTCAGCAAAGTCTTCTGCCTCAACACTGCATTTCTCCCTTGTATCTAGCCTTCTTAATTCTGAAGCGTTTCTCGGGCTACTTCCATAGATAATCTGGAAGGGTGACCTATTGGTACTCCGATTGACCGAGTTGTTATACGCAAACTCAGCTTGCGGTAGAACTAGATCCCATCCTTTGGGCTTGTCCCCTACCAAGCATCGCAGTAGGTTGCCCAAACTCCTATTGACCACCTCTGTTTGGCCATATTTTTGGGGATGATACGCAGAACCGAACTTTAGCTCCGTCTTCGCTTTCTTCCACAGGGTCTTCCAGAAATAACCTACAAACTTGGTGTCTCTGTCCGACACAATGCTTCTTGGTAGCCCATGAAGGCGTACCACTTCCTTAAAGAACAAACCAGCTACATGGACCGTGTCGCTAGTCTTCTGGCACGGGATAAAATGTGCCATTTTCAAAAATCTGTCCACTACCACAAAGATGGAATCATTCCCCCCTGCCCGAGGCAAACCAAGCACAAAATCCATACTAATATCTTCCCACGGCCGCTCAGGTATAGGTAGCGGTTGATACAAACCAGTAGGCTGCCTCACACCCTTTGCCATCTGGAAAATCCTGCAACTCTGCACAAACTTTGCCACATCCTGCTGCAATTGTGGCCAGTAATAGTTTTCACTAACCAATGAGATGGTCTTGTCACGACCAAAGTGTCCAGCTAAACCCCCACTATGCTTTTCTTTAATGAGGTTCTCTCTCATTGAGCTCCTTGGAATGCACAATTGGTTCCCTCTGAACAACATCCCCTCTTGAACCAGGTAATCCAACCACCTACTCCTATCCAACATAACAGGTGTAGTGCAGGCCTTCCAAGCTTCTGCAAAATCAGGGTCTGTAGGGTATAAGTTCTTGAGCTCAGTGAACCCTACAACCTCCACTCTCAGTTTTGTCATCAGACATTGCCTCCTACTCAATGCATCTGCCACCCTATTGGATCTTCCACTCCGATGCTTCAGCACAAAGGTATAGCTCTGTAGGAATTCTACCCATTTGAGGTGCCTCTGATTCAATTTACCCTGGCTGTTAATATACTGCAGCGCTTGATGGTCGGTATAGAGAACAAAATCTTTCGGCAACAGGTAGTGCCTCCACTTCTTGAGCGCTTGCACTATGGCGTAGAACTCTTGGTCATATACCGAATACTTTCACCTGGCATCATTGAGCTTCTCACTGAAATATGCAACAGACCTACCCTCTTGGCTCAATACTGCTCCTATCGCATTGCCACTCGCATCGCAGTCCACCTGGAACACCTTATTGAAATATGGAAGTGCTAAGACGGGTTGCTCAGTGACCTTCTTCTTCAGCATAGCAAAGCTTTTATCTGCTCCAACTGTCCACTGGAATTCCTTCTTGTTTCCCTTCATTGTCTCAGTAAGAGATGCACAAATACTGCTGAAGTTTCTAATAAATTTTTTGTAGAAACTGGCCAGACCGTGAAATGATCTAACCTCGGTCACACTCCTTGGGATAGGCCATTCTAGGATAGCCTTCACCTTTTCGGGGTCCATTTTGAGACCGTTAGCTGATATAACAAAGCCCAGGTATACCAGCTCCTTCTTCACGAAGTTGCACTTCTTCAGATTGATCAGTAACTGCTCTTCCCGTAGTTTCTCAAACACCTTTCTGATGTGCACCAGGTGTTCCTCTAAGGTCTTGCTGAAAATCAGTATATCATCCAAGTAAACAATCACAAATCTGCCCAGAAATTCTTTCAAGACTTCATTCATCAACCTCATAAAGGTACTAGGTGCATTGGTTAGCCCAAATGGCATGACCAACCACTCATACAGCCCCTCTCTGGTTTTAAAGGCTGTCTTCCACTCATCCCCTTCTCTAATGCGGATCTGATGGTATCCACTTTTCAAATCAATTTTTGTGAAGTACTCAGCTCCACTCAAGCAGTCCATGATATCATCCATCCTTGGTAGTGGGAATCTGTATTTAATGGTGATCTTGTTGATTGCTCTTGAATCTGTGCACATCCTCCATTCTCCATCCTTCTTGGGTGCTAGTACTGCTGGTACAGCACATGGACTGAGACTTTCTCTAATCAGCCCTTTCTTCAACAAGTCTTGAACTTGTCGATTCAACTCCTCAGTTTCCACAGGTGTCATTCGATGTGCAGCCTTGTTTGGAAAACTCGACCCAGGCACCAAATCTATGTGGTGACTGATCTTCCTAACCGATGGTAAGCCTTCAGGGACATTGTCAGAAACGATATCAGGGAATTCTTCTAACAGTCCCATGACTTCCACTGGAATCTCCTTGCATCCTTCTTTTTTAACCTTGGGGATTATAGCATAGCACATATGATCCGGCTTCAGGCCTTCCAAAATTTTTTTGCCATCAACTAGACAGATTCGTGCACTGCTGCATACCTTCTCATCAGCCTCCTTCAGGGGTTTCAACTTATGGCGAACTCCATTCTTTGACAGAGAATAGGTATTAGCTCGACCATCATGGAAAACACTTCGGTCAAACTGCCATGGCCTCCCAAGCGATGAGGTGACATGCATCCATGGGCAAGATGTCACATAACACTTCATCTTGGTAAGTTCCAATGTTGAACTTCACCAGACATTGTTCACTCACCAACACCCGATGGTCCTTTTGCAGCCATGCAATCCGATAAGGGTGCGGGTGTTTTCTCCTTTCCATCCGTAGCTTGGAAACCATTTCCTCCGAAACCAAATTGTCAGTGCTTCCATTATCAATGATGATATTACATACCTTGCCTGCACACTTGCATCTTGTCCGAAACAGGCTATTCCTTTGGTCTCCCTTCTTTTCTTCATTTAACAGGACCCTTCTGATGATCATGGCTTCCCCTCTTTCTGCCTCCTCTGAGTGCTCAGACTCTGCACCTTCGTCTGCTATAGCAGCTCGGGCTTGACCCTCGGGTCTTCGGTTTGGCCTCTCTTGATGTTGCGGGCAGTTGTATGCCCTGTGTCCTTCCTCTCCGCAGTTGAAGCAGGTTCCTCTGAAGACACCTCTTCCAAACCCTCGCCCCGACCTACCTCTTCCTCTTGGGTAGTTGTTGCTCTGACCGCGTGGGCGTTGGGCATCCTCCTCCTTCACTTCTTTTTGCCTTTGGTTGCTGCTAGCTTCTCTAGCTTTCCCAAAATCTTTGTATCTTCCACCAGCTCTTCCACCCCTATCCTTCCCTCTCTGCTTACCATCAAATCTTCTATTTAGTTTCTCCTCCACTTTTAATGCAAACTGATATGCATCTTCTACTGTGCTCATTCTAACCAGCCCCAGCTATTCTTGAATGCTGGTCCGCAATCCATTGATATAACGTGCGACCTTCTCCTTATTCGCCTCCGAATGGCCGGTTCTGATGGCGATTTGAAAGAACTCTTCAGTATATTCCTTGACAGTCTTATTAGCCTATCGAAGACTCTGCATTTTCTTTAACAAATCCAGCTCATAGTCTGGCGAGGATGAACTGCCTCTTTAGTTTCTCTACCATCCTATCCCATCTAGTGATCCTTTCCTTTCCCCTCCTGTTTCTTTCTAACTGCACTCCCTTCCACCAGATGCTAGCATGTCCCTTCAGCTTGGATTTCGCAAACCTGATCCGATTTGGATCTGATATCTCTTCGTATTCAAAATACTCCTCCATGTCATTAATCCAGTCTATCAACTCCTCAGGGTTGAGGTTTCCAGAGTAAGTCGAGACGTCAAATTTTGGCTTCTTCCCAATCTGGGAGATGGCTCTATATAGCCTAGCCTCTGCTGGATCCAAGGCCTCTTCCTCATCAGAAGCAACTTCTTCTTCCCACACTTCATCTTCGCTGGGTTCTTCCCTTCTCGGCTCGACTCCTCTTCTTATTTCCTCTTGCAGGGCCTCAACTTGCCTCTGCAGGGCTCTTAGATCGACCTCCTCCCTTCTTGCTTGCCTATTCCTCGCAATACCACGTCCTCTATGCGGAGGCATCCTGCTTTTCCTTCGCAACCCACAACCACGTCCTGGCACAAACTGCCTCACTGTCGGTGATCGGTTTGCACTCTCAGAACCAACCCGCTCTGATACCACTTGATATAGGGCTACGCACAACACACAGCAAGAATGCAGAAATTAACAATGCACAGGCAAAATTCCAGCAAGCTTCATAAAAAAAATAGAGGTCTCTTCTGCAATACACAGCAATTCCCCCAAAAATCAATGGCCAAGAGTCCCCCCCTCATCAATACAATGCATGCGCGCCTTTTATCCTCGGCCGCCACCTCCTTCTCCATCATTACGCAAAGTGCGGGCCTCCCTCTAACCATCCACACGTATGCCCTGTAGCCGCATGCCATATTCTACCAGATGCCCCGTATTATCATTTTTTGGGGTGGCAGAGTGCTCTGTGGCCGCCTGTCAAGCCTTCAGAACATCATACCAAGGAATGCGCCTGGTCACTTGTCATTTGGTGCCACGTGTCCCTGTAATCGCTCCATACTCGTGAGCCACCTGTCACTTCATGCCACGTGTCCCCTTGCATTGGTCTCTGTAGTCGCCGGCTGGTCAACGTCGTGAGCGTTCTTGTCGCGATATCGCGACGTATTTGCTCCAAGGCTTTTTCTCTCCCCCTTGGTCGCGATATCACGACGTTTTGACGTTGGGCTTCTCTCTCCTCCTTGGGGCCGCGATTCCGCTACACGTCATGAAATCGCGACGTCTAGGCCCTTCTTACTCGCTCTCCTCCCTTGGGCCGCGAAACCGCGACATGTCACGATTTCGTGACATCTTTGCGTTCCGTACTTTCTGCTTCATTTCGGGCCGTGAAACCGTGACATGTCACGATTTCGCGACATCTTTGTATTCCGTACATCTTGGCTCAGAAGTGTCGTGATTTCGCGACATCTTTGCATTGTTGAACCTTGCCTCTGGATATGTCACGATTTCGTGACATCTTTGCATTCCGTACATCTTGGCTCGAAAGTGTCACGATTTCGCGACAGTTTGGCGTTCCGACTGCGCTGCTTGAGAAATGTCACGATTTCGTGACATTTTGGCCCGCTGGAGCCCTTCTTCAAAAAGCGTCGCGATGTCGCGACATTTTGGCCCGCTGGTGCCCTTCTTCAAAAAGCGTCGCGATATCGCGACATTTTGGCCCGCTGGTGCCCTTCCTCAAAAAGCGTCGCGATATCGCGACAGTTTCAGTACTTAGAAGAAAATACATTTTTGGGTGATGCAAGATTGCCCTTTGCCTCCGGATGCTCCTGCATCATCATTACTGGAAATTTAGAGATATTTATTAATTACATGAAGGATGACTTGAGAATAATTTTATATGACATATCTGGGACTTCTCCACTACTGTCTTGACCTTGAGATAGAACAGAAGAAGAATCATCTTAGGGTGACTAAAAAAAAGTATGCCAAGACTTTAGTAGAAAATATCATATGACTAATTGTAAGCCTAAAGCAACACTGATGGAATCAGGGCTTCAGTTATCATGGTATGATGACTCACCATAGTTATATGGCATGCTATATCAATAGATGATTGGAAGCCTCATCTATCTGACCAATACTAGACCAGACATTACTTTTGCTATAAAATATCTTTCTCGGTTCATGCAAGAACCAAACACTTCTCACTGGAAAGCAACAAAATGTGTTCTCCACTACATTCAAGGTAGTGTAGAATATGGTCTAGAGTATAAGAAGAATAACTCATTCTTCTTATAGAGTTACATTGACTCTAACTACGCTGGATCTATAGATGACATAAAGTCAACATCAGGATATGTATTTCATATTGGATCTGGTCTTGTCTCATGGCATAGTAAAAAGAAACAGGTGGTTGCTTTATCCTCAACAGAGGTATAGTATCGTGCTGCATGTGGAGCTGTGTGTGAAGCGTCACATCTTAGCAATTATGGGTCTACCAAAGAAACTTCCTATTCATATGTTTTGCGACAACCAGGGTGTTTTAAACTTAGTCAAGAATCCAGTTCACCATGAACGTACAAAGCACATTGAAACATATTATCATTTCATTCGAGATGAGATTCCTAAACACAAAATAAAGCTCCAACACATTCCCACTGACGAACAGGTTGTAGATATCTTCACAAAGGCACTTGGATGTGTTAAATTTGAATTATTCCAAAGTAAACTTTGTATTTCAAAGTAATGTAATAAAGGGAGGATGTTAGGATAAAATGGGTAGTATATTGCATTATACTACATAGATTATTACATTTACTTTTTTACTACTTACCATGGAGATATTTAGTGTTCTAATTATCTACTGGTAAACCTAGATTAATATCTAAAATATCCTATGTTAGATATTTTAGATTAGTTGTTAGTACACATTTCTCTTCCTAGGTTAGTTGTTAGCGCACTCTTCTCTTAATGCATCTGTTGGCGTTAATAGTGCTAATTAGGTTATAATGTAACATATATAATGCTTAGACATTTCTAATTCATTGTTAATATTGAATTAGTATTTCATTCATTTCATTTTCATCATCTATTTGATTACAATTTTTTCTTTCCTTCCATATCCTACAAATAAAATGAGGGGGGCTAAAGGACCAAAGGATTCAAAGTCTATGGCTAGAGAAGGGAGGGTACAAATTATCACAAATATTTGATAGGTTGAACGAAACTACCCAAGAGACCCCAAGGATATTCAAAAGGGAAGAGAAGACTTCTAGGGAGAAGAGACACTCTAATAATAAATGATTAGTGGTTTCTACTTCCTTCTCACACAGGAAAAATCTATTTGGAATAACCATACCCTTTTTATAAAGGTTTTCTATGGTGAGGATATTATTTTGAAAGGCTATCCAAAAGAAAAATTTGACCTTAGGTATAAGGTTTTTGATCCAAATTTATTTTCTAGGGAACAAGAAATTAGACTCACCTTCAGCTAAGAAGCACATCGATTTCATAGAGTAGGATCCATCTTCTTCACCTCTTCAAAAACTTGAATCTTTATATTTTGAATTCTTTATCACCTGAGTTTTTACCTTATCAAATAATAATCATTTGACCTCCTCCTCTTCTTGATTCAAGTTTGGAGCATATATAAATCTTTATTTTTTCTTGCCATCAACTATTTCAATAAAATGAGTAACTTTGGGACCAAAAATATGATGTGTTTTATGCTTTAATATTTCAAGATTCGGGATGCTAGATATGGATGAGTTTAGCATCCAAGTATCATTCCTTAAGTCTATTTTTCACCATTATCCAATTTTCATCTATGACCCTTTTGTATGAGAGATTTCGTTTTGAGGAGATTGATTTAAAAGGATGAACCTGAGGGAGGAAGTGGATCTTCTAGAAATTTTTTATATTGATTATAATACTTGGCTGAGATAATATGAATCCACCTTCAATTTTCCTTCTTAAGCAGATTCCATTCATGCTTTATTCATCTATTTTAGTTTCTTGAAACCCATACCCTCTTCTTCTTCTTTACTACAAACTTATTCCTAAGAGACTAGGGGAATTCTCTTTTTTTCCTCTAATCCAAACCAGAGAAAATTTTTCTATAATGTTCAATTTTTTGAGCAACCTTCACTAGGATTTTGAAAAGGGATATGAAATAGATAGGAATTCTTTGAAGATTTTATTTCACCAATTGAGCTTTGCTCGCTTGAATCAGAAGGGTCTCTTTCCAACCTACAAGTTTCCTTTGAACTATTTCCACCACTAGGTACCAAATATTGTCCTTACTTCTAACTTTGAAGAGGGATATTCCAAGGTTAGTTCAAGGAAATTCAGATATTTCACAAACCAAGATCTAGGCAATATTCCTTTATCTTTTGAAAAGAGTATTAAGGAATAAAATTTCCCTCTTAATGAATTTGATATTCTAACTAGTTGCTCTCTCATAAGACAACAAGATTCTCTTGATTTTCTTAGCTTGAGGGATGGAGGAATAAGTGGTTAAGAGGGTATAATATAAAAAATATTGATGGGTGAATGGATCAATGTAAAATATTGGCCTAATTACTTTAACAAACTTTAGAATTAAGGCAACTTTGAAAGATCTTCCTAGTGCTTCAACGAGGATAATGAAAAGATAGGGGGAAATAAATTATCCCTAATGAAATCCCCTTAAGCTCTTGAAATAACCTGAGGTAGACCCATTGATGATGACCTAGAACATATTAGTCAAGATACACTCCTTAGAGAGACTTATCAAATTTATTGGAAACCAAATTTAGCCATAACATTCAAAAGAAAGTCCCAAGAAAATTTGTTGTAAGATTTATTCATGTCCAATTTTAGAAATAAATCCACTCTTCCACTCTTATCCATGGAATTAATAAGCTCATGGATTGTTATAATACCATCTAGGATCTATATTCCTAGCACAAGTCCTTCTTGGTTGGGATCAATAATACAAGGTAGAATTCTTTTAATTCTATTAGCCATAACTTTGGTCAAGATCTTATAGATGGTATTACAAATACTAATAGGCCTAAATTCTTTAAAATAATTTTTTCCTACTATATTAGGAACAAGTTCCAAAAAAATAGAGTTCACATCTTTTGGGATATGAAATAATCTTTAAATCTCCAAAATAGCTTCCACAACATCCTTCCCTATAATATGCTAGAACTTCTGAAAGAACAAGGCTAAGAAACCATCTAGGCCAAGATATTTTTCACTAGCCATAGAGAATAAATCACCCTTAATCTCCTCCTCCATGAATGGACTTATCAATAGGGAATTCATATCTTCCAAAACTAAGGGGGTGATGTTGGAAATAATATTCCTCTATACTTTCTCATCTCCAACCTCCCTAGAGCCCAATAGATTTTCATAAAATTTAACATCTTATACCATGATTTTTGTGATTTCCTCCATTGTGGAACCATTTGCCTTCACCACCTCTCTAATTCTACTAGTTCTTCCATGCCTAAGGGTAGATACATGAAAGAATTTGGTGTTATGGTCTCCTTTTAACCATAGGGCTCTTGATTTTTACCTCCAAAAAGTCTTTTCATAAGCCAAGGTGTTATGAAATTTTTCCAGGATCCTTTTCTCCTTTTCTTTGGTATCTATGGATAGGGATCCTATTTTAATGGAGGATTCTATCTCCTTTAGTTGTTTCCTCAAATCCTCTATCTTGTAGAATGTGCCCCTCATAAATTCTTTATTACTTATTGAATTAGGAAATTCTCTAACTTCTAATGCACCCTCACTTCTAGTTTCAATAATATTGTATGGAAGGGTTAAATCCTCTTCCAATATCTATATTTTGAATTTCTCCTCATTATACTTAAACTAATATTATATAATTGCATAAAATAACTATTAAAAATTAAAAATACATAAAGTATATATGACAACTAAAATGCATGAAAGTAAATTTTTAAGATTAGGGTGTGAGAAATTAAAAGTAAACACAACCAAAACTATAGCAAGGAGAGTTTATAATAAATCAAAACATTAGAAGATCAAAAAACAACAATGTATTCCCATTTATATGACGTAAAATTTTTATAGGAATGACAAAATAGAAAAAAGAACAATGTGAAAATCACCATGCATTCCGCTATCTGAGAGGGTAGTGCTATTGATAGAAAGAAAAAGACTTATTAATTTCTCATCGATATTATGAAAATAAGAGCACAGTGTGGGTTTTACAAAGTGTAGCTCTAAATTTCTCAAGCTCAAAATATGTTTACAATGAGCCCATGAAACTTATTTATAGGAAAAGTGCATCCCTTAGTTACCTTGTATGAGAAACTATTACTCTTAGTAAAAGTAAATTTTTGGGGGCTTCTCTAACAAAATGATACCTCAAAATATTTATATGCTTCTAATTATGTCTCCAAAGGACTTAGAAGTCTTGAAAAATAAATTAAGACAACGTTACATGGAAAAATATCACTTTTTTAAATATATTCCTCAATATTCATTCTTCTCTTTTTGGCCCTCTACCTATCAAAAAATGATTCACTCTAAGAAGTAAGTGAATCACTCTAAGAAATTAGCATTTACTTCTACAATCCATTGGATCCTCCTTGCTAGTGGAACACTCTAATGATAAAATTATTCCTTATGGATCCAATCAACCCTTGCCCTTCACATAGTAAAATTTGAGGGATTTTGGAGGTTTTGATTGACTAATTATAATTTTTTTCTAACCTTTCAAAATGGGAAAGTTACAAGGTAATGAATTTTAACTATATTTATGGTGACTTCACAAGGTGCAAAGCTTAATTTGTAAGATATTCTAAATATTTTATTTGTCCTTGGGCTTAGAATCTCCAAACTTAGAATCCCTACTATAAAATCATAAAATTAATAGTTCTCCTTGTGTTGACTTTATGTAAATAGTTGTAGCAACTTCTTCTTTTACTCATTTCTTGACAAGCAAATATTTGTAAGGTATTTTGCATCTCCTTCCAAGTCCTTATACTAGTATTCTAACGAACCATATTATTTTCCCACCATTTTTTATGTTTTGAAAATAAATTATCCAACTTGTTTGACTTGCTACATTATAGTTTCAAATCTAGCCTTGACCTTCTCCTCTTCAATCATTGAATTCATGATATCATTATTGAGGAGTTTCCTTTTAGGAATAAAATATATCATGCAATCTAGCATTGAATATCCCATGAATTTAATTTGGCATTTCTTATATCAAGGCTTCTATAGAATCCAACACATCCTTACATGTCTAGATATCTTTGAGGATTTTCTTCAATTTCTTAATCATATCCTTTTTTTCTATCCCTAGTTGCTTGAATTTTGATGCTATCATCATGGTTAATAGTTTGAGTACTTCTTGGTACCTTTTATTTCTAACCAATTATTCTTTAGTTTGCTTATTTATTCCAACCATGTGGCTAATTCTAGTCTCCATGTTTGATATAAATTTAAAGTACCTCTTGGAACTTATCACTTTTAATTTAAAGTCATCTTAGAGGAACTTCACACATTTGATTTTAGATGTCTGACCTTGGTCTACCATTGCTCCTTTAAATTTGACTCTTTACTCTTGGAGCTCAAAGATTTTTTTATCCCTTCTTTTTTGGGATTCTTGTGATTATTTCACTTGATCCTCCATTTGATATTTATCTTTCTCAATTGTTTACCTTAATTGGTTCTACCCTTGTGGAATCTATTGTGAGAAATATTCTAATTGTTGTTTCTTCTTATCATTTTTTAAAATTTAGGACTTGAGATCATCAATTTTTTATATAGTTGACCTTTCTCTACAACACCTTTACTTAGACCCTCATTTACCTATTGGAGTTATTCTTTTTTGTCCTTTAATTAGACCACCACTACTTCCATTTCTACAAGTTTCCTTTTGAGACCATCATTCTCCACCACCACTGTCCCAATTGCATAGCCCTACTAACTAAAAGTTGATTACCAATCTAGATCATATAATATGGGTCTATTA
The DNA here is from genome assembly GCA_028583015.1 of Wollemia nobilis. NCBI lineage: Eukaryota > Viridiplantae > Streptophyta > Pinopsida > Araucariales > Araucariaceae > Wollemia > Wollemia nobilis. The sequence goes on from JAQPPZ010002512.1 coordinate 7,884,661, forward strand.
TACTCATATCTACCTTTTAAAATCTAGCTATGAAGCTGAAATATGCTATAATAGATTTGTAAGGGTATTTTGGGACCACTTTCGTAGTGATGATCTTGTTATCTCCAATTACCAACTGAGACTACACGATGATCAAAGCCTTGAAATTTTTATCCTTTATTTTCTTGTATTATTTTCATACTTTCCTCTCATTATCTTAAATCAAATATACCTTGGATATATATTTCTTTTGGATCACTAGTGATGTTCCACACAAAGGCTTGGTTTGACCCTATAGTTATGCTAGTTTTTATGGGTACTTTTACAAGATTAGTCATAGGAGTTGGTATGGGAAAAATCATTACCTATAATAGGAGTTTCTTTGCTTACAATATGGGGTGGTATGGATGAAAGTACATAGTGGGTAGAGAAAATTATGTGGAAGTGGAGGTAATTGATAATGTAAAGGTGGAGGTCCCTATTACCAACTATTCTAGTGTTGCAACTACTATAGGTACTAGTTGTGAAGGGAAAAGTCTATTGTATAGGTGACCAAGGATTGTGAAGTGGTAACATGGATGGTATACAAAGGGAATGAGGTGATTACTTTCGTATCATAAAGGAGGATTATGGTTGGAGGTGTGTGCATCCAAGATAACTAATAACCATGTATGTGGATGGTGAGGGAATTTTGGTAGAATAATGGAAATGAGAAGGACTAAGAATAGAATTAGATATAGAAAAATAAGTAAGAATAGTATAAAGGAAAAGGTAAGGTTGTAAAGTGGATGGTGGCCACAATTTTGATTGTTACCAAATCAAGAGGATTCCACCTCCTTGAGATGGATGGTTCCTTGTTGTACCTATTGTTGCACTTCTAGATTTCTAAACATGAATCCTTTAGGGCCACGTTCCTATTTTTAAAACTTCTATATAGCTATATCCTAAACTATAGTCCAATAACCAATATTTTTGGTGTTGTAAATATTGTGATCTCCAGCACCAAGGAAGCAGGTGGACTTAGAGGGGTTGTAGGGGATTTCTCCTATCATTATAGACCTCTTTGAACTCTTTGTATATCTCTTGATCTAGATAGATGAGAACTTATCATCAAATAAATCATCGTGTTATCATTATTATTTCACATTGCATCCTTTGGAAAATATATTCCCCATTTATTATCCTAGTTTCTCGAGGGACTTCAATGCTCAATGTTTGGGTTTGACATTAGGGTCAAATTCATCCTTGATTTTTGCATCAATATAGAAGGCATACCACGTTGGAGGTTGGTCTATCATTTCTAAATTTTATCTTATTTCCCTTGGCCACTATTCAAAGTGATTTGGGATACTTTCTCAAATAATTTTACCTCTTTCTCTATTCCACAACTCCTTTTTTCTACAAAGAAGATGTAAAAAACCTTCTCATTTAACAATTTTTAAAAGTAATCCTCTAGGTCATATGACCAAACATCCCAAAGCTATTATAGTCTCATGTCCTTCAACTTTTCCTCCACTACCATGTGAAAACCCCAAAAACAAATTTTGATTCTCATCATTTGATTCCTGAGTAGGTAGAAGGTATTGTGTTTCCTCCATAAAATACTTTAGGTCCACATAGTCAAGCTACCTAACATATTCAAGGTTGAATAATTAGTCTAACCTAAATGTTAGTAGATTTAAGGGTATGTATAAAAATTTAAATAGGTATATTAATGAGCATAATATCATAATTAGTAGTACCTATTAGGCCACTCCTCTAATCATAATAGGTCTTGTGTTTTATTTGATAATCTTGATGCATTTTTCCTCATATTCTTCATGATACTATTGTATATGGCATTATAGAAGTGATAAGATATTTTTCATACTTCTTGGTCATGAATGTTTGTGCAATATACCACTAATTATGGTTTCACATCTGTACCTAAATGGTATAGTTGGAGGGAAGATAACAAATCCTTCTTGTGATACAATATGAGCCAAACTAGGTAAGAGGTGTAAGAAAATTTTCTCTCCTTGAATTCCTTCAATTTGTTATTCATATGATCTACTATATATAGCATACTTGACCATTTATAAATATACAAGGATATTATTGACTATGTGAAATAGTTAAACATGTTCCTTATAGACTCATGCATCCAATTTCTCCCCAACACTGCTACAATTCTAGACAAAACCAACTAGATATAATATTGAAGTAGTACAATTTCAATGAGATGCTAAAATAAATAGCCTTGTGTGGGTTTTTTAGATGTGGGATTGAGAAATATTACTAGTATCTTTACTCAATCCTATAATAGTAGTATTTTTGGGTCTTAGGCTTGCATGTGACCCATATGGTTGGGTCATCAACTACATTTAATATCTTTCTTATGTCTTGTAGATACAAAAAGAATCTTTTATCCATTGTGATAACTCAAATTTCATTCCAATGAAATCAAACCTTTATGCATATGGTTCCACAAGCTTTGGACAATTCCAAACTTAGGGAACTAGGTTCATTGCAAGACCCTAGGTCTTGACTTCATTCATACTCCAAGAGTTTATTTTTGGGCCCATATTGAATCTTCTAAATGCTTATTTTATTACATCCCCTAGATATTATTTATATTTGGCTTTATCAACTCTCCTAAATGTCTCACCAAAGCATTTTTATGGTTTTCAAAGAGGAGGACTAAGCCATTTTTTTCATCTTCTTCTTTTCTTTATCCCCAAATGACCATACCTCATGTGTTTCTACTTGAATTGGTACTACTGGTGCTATTAATAAAAGAGTGGAAGTGGTGTATAGTAGACAAATAATGTTAGATTCAAGTATGGAAGGGCTAATGGAAGCAAACATGGTGCCTATGGTGGATGAAATGTAAGATAGATATTTTTTTAAAAATGGGGATAAGTTTCTAGGCATTACCCTAAGAAGCAATTCACTTAGAGTTGCTAAGTCTCCTAAGAGGAGGAAGAGGATGGACCATTCTCTTTCTCAATATATGCAACATTTGTATTTATAACCATGTTGTTGCTAGAACCCTCTTGGTATTTTGTAATATAGGGGAACCTTCTAGGCTGATAGCCCTCATATATTTTTCATCATTTTTCCTCTCTAGCATAGTGAATTTATTGTTAATATTTTTTAATGCTGCTCTTAGCACTAGTATTTCTATGTTCTCTTTGGATTCCATAGCTATTAAGGAAGGTAAAAAAGGTATATATGGCTGAGGAAAAGCTTTAGATACATGCATAGGAATAATTTGAGGCAAAAAGGTTTCTAGAGCTAGTATTTGGCGAGCTAGATGGGGAACTCTAGAAAATATGGCATGGTGACCTTAGGAGGTAGCTTTCCAATAGAGATTTATGTATTTTATGTTGAATTCACAAATTGAAAACTCTATGGGAATATCATCTCACTAGCTAGATAGATATGCAAACCTAGGTCTAGGACAAAAGCTCGAGTATAATATATATAAGCCTAAGGCTAAGAAGGTATGATATCTTGAGGGATTCACTTCCATGTCTTACTGAACATAATATTAAATTCTATTATATTGTCTTGTAGATATCTCTAAATGGAAATGAATTGAGTGAGCAATGAGAAAGGTTTGCCAACCTCATTAAATTCCAATATGAATGGCTCAACTAGCTAAAACAAATATTATTCTCATTAAGGGATCTATACCAAGTTAACATTTTTATTTGAAAGATAAAGCTAACAATATAACCATGACATCCTCATGCTATATATTATGAATAGTGGCTAAATTAGCCACATCTAGACAATGCTCATATGTAGTATTTCTAGACCCATCATAGGTCGATAAAGCTTTAAAGGTTGATTGAGGAATTTCATAGAGATATACAAGATCAAGGGGTCCAATACTATTCCAACCTAGGTAAATTTATCCATCCATATTTTTCTAATATAGTAATATCATGATACTCTTTGGGAAAATCTTGTAGAAGGACAAGAATTTGAATAGAGGGAGATTGGACTAGAGAGCAAGACTTATTTAGTCTTCTACAATCTAGTAATTTGGTAAACTACATAAGGTTATTTCAACAATGGAGTCACAAGGTAATTAGATTTTTGTCCACTTTTGAGGCCAATACATTCAACAAAATCTTGATCCTCAAAATATGTGGGGTGAATGTTGAATATTCTATCCCACCAAATGTGCCAAAAAATTCTTGGTCTACAATCTACCTAGTAGTTTGATTTGTGCCCTAGACCACAACCAATATTGGATTGCTCGAAATTACATTTGATCCAATCTCCAAAGAAGGTACGTTCCATTATTTGTGAAAATAAAAATAAAATATAGAAGACTAAAAATAGAAATTGAGGGTTAGAGAGGGAGTGAAAGGAGATATATTGATTAAATTATGGTTGAAATTTTACTAACAACATTGTAACACCCTATGCAAATCACCATGCAACTTACCTTTATATAGGACCTAATAGACCAACTACCAAGCTAAGCATCACATAATATAAATTTAGCTTAAATCATACATTCTACCCTTATAATAGCCTGTAGTGATAATTAAAACAACAAGCAAGGCCTAATAAAATATATCACTCACAAATATTTTATAGAAATTAATATATATACAAATATTATATGTTATGTATTCCCTAACATTCCAATAGCCTGTAGTGATAATCCAAAAAATAGCTAAGGTCTAATAAAATATACCACTCACAAAGCTTTTACAAAAATATATAGAGATTACAAAACATACATACACATTCTACAACACTTTACTAGTAGATGCCAAATGGTACCTGATTCAATAAACAACAAAGAAAAATTGCATAGTTTACAATAGGTAAATACTTAAATTGTTGACCCTCATACTGAGGAAAATTATGCTACTTATAGTTTACTATACTAGCCTAGCTTAATGATTATAATGATAGCCTATCATAATTCTAACAAGAATAGGTACAACCTAGACCATTCTAGGGCTTGTGCTAAATCAACATGCTTGGGAAAATGGTTGTTGCTTTCTTTCCCTGTCTTTGCTAGTTGTCGATATTCTAGCTCAACTAACTTGTTTGGGTCATTGATGTAGCCAATCATGATTTTGGTAGCCCTGTGCATTTAGCACATTTATTTTTTCCCCATTATACCTTATTTTTATGTTAGCTAGGGGAGGTCACCACTATTACAGGTTCCAAAATATTATCTATTACTTTCTTGTCTAACTACTTTTCTCTAGATGACTGAAGATTTCTTGGGTGGGATTGGATTTTGATATACATGATCCCCATTTTAAAGAGATCTATTTGGGGGCCTTCATATTTTTTCATCACTTTATATTAGCATTTTACTTGCCATCAAGGACTTGGATACCTCATTGAGAGTTTTGAGAAATCTTATTGGCATCATTATTCAACACTTCTGGTTAGTCACACCTTTTGGCCACTATTGCTCTTTGGGTTTAGGTATTTTGAGCATCTATACTAACATCATATTGGTAAAATCCTTGACCACTCTTATATTTTGGTCACTTTTGCTCTAGACTTGACCAGAACTTTTGAAAGGCTTTGTTGATTCCATCATTCAAAACTCTCAACCGCTAACCAATTTGGACTTTTGACCAGTCAAGTCTTCTAAAGACTTATGCTAATGTTGGCTTTAGAAATTCTTGACCACTATTATTCTTCAAACTTTGGATTGTATAGGACTTTTGGGCTCTTTTTATAATGTCATATTTTCAAAATTTGGATTGGATAAGACTTTAGGGATATTTTGCTAATGTCATATTTACAAACCCTTGACTACTCCTTAAGCTAAAAATTTTCATGGCCAAATTTCTTTGCATTAGCCAAATTTTGGGTCTTATAAGATGCATTTAGAATTTCAACTAGTTGTATGAAATAATTATCAAGTTTGATTAAGTTTACTTGCATTTTAATGAACAATATTTATATAAAATTGGTAGTCCAACATAGTTGGCTAGGACTTAATCTTTGTGGGTAATTGCCTTAGCCCATATTATTGGGGTGACTCCATTGGTAATCATGAATTAAAATACCTTTAATTTTAATTGTTGGTATAACAATAAGTTATAGTATGGAAAACCCAAAAATTTAAATGCATAGGGCTTCTAGTATTGTGATTGGCTAAATCAACAACCTAGATCAAGTTATATGGGCTAGAATACCCATAGATGACAAATATGGGATGAGAAAAAAACAACCATTTCACAAATCATGTTGATTGAGCATGAGCCCTAGACTAGGCCATGTTGTACCTATTCTTTTCAAGCCTATGGCATGATATCCTTGTAATCATTAAGCTAGTCTAGTATAGTAAACTATAAATAACATAATTTTCCTAAATATGAGGGTCAACAATTTGAGTATTTATCTGTTGTAAACTATGTAATTGTGCTCTATTTTTTAATTAATCAATTGTCATTTAGCCTCTACCAATGACATGTTGTAGAATCATAATGTGTATGTATGTTCTATAATATTTATACATCACTATAAATGCTTTGTGAGTGGTCTATTCTATTAGGTCTTAGTTGATTTTTGGATTATCACTATAGGCTATTGGAATGTTAGGGAATGCATAATGTATGATATTTGTATATCTATTTATTTTTATAAAATCTTTAAGAGTGGGATTTTATGTTAGGCCTTAGTTACTATTTGGATTATCACTATAGGCTATTGGAGTGGTATATTTTATCTAATTATATATTCTATAATGTTTTACTTGGTAGTTGATCTATTGGGCCCTATATGTAGACAAGTTGCATGGTGTTTTTCATAAGATGTGGTAGTGTTGTTAGCTAAATATTGACTAATGTTTAATCAATATATTTATCCTTTCCATACCTATTTAACCCTCTATTTATGTATTTAGTCTTTTACATTCTATATTTTATTTTGATTTCAACAAACAAAGGAACTGGCCTTCTTTCAAGGTTGGCTCAGAAGTAATTTTGAGTCATCCAATATTGGTCATGGTCTAGGGCATAACTCACACCACTAGTTGGATTATAGACCAATGATACTTGAAATGTTTAAAATACACTATCATCTATCTCATATGTCTCTAAAACATTGTTGACGACAATATTAATAGTTCAATATTCTTTCTTTTGCCATTAATTCTTGTCCTTATCCTATTACTTTAGGTAATCCTCTTATAATTTGGATATATTCTTGTAGTTTCATGAGATGAATAATGTACTTATGAATAATATCAAATAATTCCATGGACAAATATATAATCTCAACATTCAATCTAATGATTTGCATAGAATCAATGCAACCACACAATCCTTGAAAATTTTCAAGCAACTCCTTGGGGTCTATAGTGTTGCTAATATGGGTGTCACAAATATTTTCAACATGTAGGGATATAAAACCATTAATATTTTCCTTTTTATCCATGTATACCTACTTTATTTATTTAGAATTAGTGTCTTAAGGTTACTCAATCTTAAAATTCCAAGTAGCATAGTTTGGACTAGTCAATAAGAAAATATGGTGATCCATAACTATCTTCCCAAAATATAAAAACCTACATGCAATTGTGAAAACAAATGATACCACCAATACATAGATCTAAAAAAACCATGAAAAAATTAGGCTAAAATACTTTTGTATACAAAAGTTATGGGTTGTAGAAATTTCACCCAAAAATCATGCAAAATACCTTCAAAATATTTAAATTTTTTGAAAATTATCTATAGTGAATGATAGAATACCACATTTTTCTACTTTAGTGGAAGGGGTTTCAACTATGCATTGACTGATCAATATACCAATGACTCACATGATGCCACTTTTCATGATTAGAGGGCTACCATTGTTGTGCTGACTAAGCATGATATTGGGTAGGGTACAAATAAACTAGAATACACCACTTATCATTCTTTAATTAACTCTTAAATTTTTGAACCATAATATGCCACTTGTTACATATTGATTTGCTCTAATATTTATGCTTTGCCAAGTCTATTATTGGTTATGCAAATAACTTGTCAAATTTTATGATTTGGAAAAAATTGATTGGTCGATGCCATATTTATGTGCACTAAGGTGCATAGAACCTACTACATCAACCTCCATATGGAATTGCACATCAATATTCTCTCCACATTACATATCAACATTTATGTTAGTGTATGCATTATCTACCATGCATAATGCCACTTTAGCTACCATGTCACCTATATGGATTACCACATGTCATGCCACCTCAATTGCCATGCCATCTTTATGGATTTCCATATTGACTATATGGAATGCTACACCAACTTATAAGCTACCTTGTGTCATGCTATGCCAATATATGCTTGTAAAGGGGTGACATAATTAGGTGCCATATCATTATCATCAAGTGTTGTCACATCATCAATATAGATTGGCATGGTAACATTATACTTACCCAAAAAATTAGGACTAGGGAGGTTTGATTTTAGGACCCCTTCGATTCCAAGTCCTATAATGGGACTTGCTATACATAATCCCTAAGGCTCATCTTGCAATATAGATGCTAAATATTAAATTTCAACAAACAAAAAAGAATATATGGCATTTTATTTGCCTTCACATAACACAAACATGCATCAATATGATGCATGCACATGCTTGCATGGATTTTCCCTCCCACTAGGTCAAGGAATATTCCCTATCATATTTTGTTTCTAAAATTAAAATTTTATAATTTTGTAGGGAAAAAGAAATATTTTTAAAATGCAAAAGCAATGTACATAGAGGTATAATTGTTGAACTAGGACCACCTAATATTTCACAAACAATCCATAAACATTTAAAATTTATTTGTATCTATCATAAACATCCCTACACAGCCATTTTGTTGAACATGACCAATCATAATATCCTCTCAAGCCTATGCAACAAAAAAGTTTCTATACAACTTTAGTATATTTTTCAAGAGGATTAGATGTATTTTCCAAGCATGAAAGGCTTCACATTACTTCTATAGCACCAAGGGTATATTTAAGAAATCTTAGCCTCTTGTTTTCTTCTTTCACAATGGCAAACTAGTCTATCTTATTATCTAAGTTACTATTGTATAAAACAAGTTGAAAGAGAAAAGGAAATCATTTTTCTTAAAACAGTCCATAAAAGATAATAGGGTTTTCAAGAAAACAAAAAAATTCAGTCCTAAAACTAGGGTAACCATTTGGTTATAAATCAAAATAAACAATGAGTATTAAGTGACAAAAGGAGGAACAATGGAACCTATTGATAATTTTTCTCCTAAATCAAATCTATAGAGTCCAATGAGATCCTCATGATCCATGTCCACCTAGGATTTTATTATAAAACCCTTCATCTAGTTATATTATCAACTTTCGATAAAAAAAACTTCTTAACTCTAAACATAGATTTCATTTAGAATAAGCTTTAGAAGCAAAGTTACCAATAGTAAGCAATCCAAAAATAAATATTAACACATACTCTAATACCATGTTAGATTTAATAGCAGTTTCTAATAATGAATGAAATCAACAAATTACATTGTATTGCTAAAAATAAATACACACAAAGCATTACACATAATAAATGGGTGTTTATGTATACTAATATCAATATAAAAAATATAATTATACTCCAACCAATAATGCAAATGATTGGTATGAAGGAGTATTTATACCTAAATACAAGCTACCTTTGGGTGAAGGTTGAGAGACCAACCTTAAGGATTAAAATAATAAAATATTACAAAAAAATATTTTACAAGGTTTACAAGGGCCCAAAGGGTTTATATGAATATGACTGTGGCCTGAAAAGAAGCTTAACTACCACATATTCCAAAATTATTCACCTTAAATACAAATATTTGATGCCATCAACCTAACATTTAACACAAAATAATGAGCCTATATCAACACCTATATAGATCTAACAAATATAATTATCTAAAGGAACTAAATCAAAGGAAGATAATAGGGCCTTAAGAACTAAATTAATAAGGCAAAAAAGAAAAGTTATGTAAGTTTACTAAGAGAAATATAAACACCGATGATTAACTAGTGAAGGTTGAATGACTACCATGAGGCCATTTAAGAAGTTTATACCATGTAGTGAATAAAATAATTTAGAATTAAATTTTAACATAAATTGGGAAGAATTTTTATAAAATTGATCATGTTAAAAATATTATTATTGTCAATATAGAGATACCTATTGTGAGAGTCCTTAAAATAATAAGCTTGAGGTTATGTAAAAAATAAACTAGCCATACACAAATAACCTCCAATGCAATCCATTATAGTTAAACAAAAAAATAATGGATGAAGATATTTCAAATATACAAGTAAATACAACAAACATTTTGAATACAAGTAGACCAAAATGATGAAGTTGCCACTAATATATATCACACTAAAAACCAAAGGGTATTTATTATGAAGTTGTATAGTTAGTTCAAGAGCAATTGTCATAATGATGTTGAAATTTATGTGCAAATAAATAGGTCTTTACTATACTATTACCTCAAGGGGATCAGTGCAAAATGGAACAAGGGTGAATATCACATGGATTCCAATATACTTAGTCTTAAATATTTCCAAGCATCATTAAATCATCATACTTTAAGAGGCCATTATAGTGTAGCTCACACCCTATTTTGGCATATTAATATCATGAGAGTATAGGAAAACTCTCTACAAGTGAATACTTGGATATATATTACACACATAAAAGTTCGAAAAGAGGATAATATCTTAAAAATTGAGAATAATTCACAATGCAATTATCTCCTTCATAAACTAGGCAACAATAGAACTATTAATTGAAATGAATTACTATAATTTAGAAATGAACAATTAGACAAAGGTAAATTGATATCCAAAAGATATGTGATCATAAGTATCATTTGAGAAGATGAGGGTGATATTTTAAAAGAATTATTTGAACTAAATAGATTATAAAACTATTTAAACATTGAAAAACCTAAGAAAATACCAACCTTGCCTAAAGAATATGCACATGAATTTTGGGATCCATGGGTTATGCATTTTGATAAAGCAATAACTAGAATGGTGTAGAAGAAATGATACAACTTATAAACTCATAAGATGAACATTTTGATTATGCTTATATACTCTTATTCAATTATACTAGAAAAATGGAAGAATATGAAGTGTTATGTATAAACTATAGAAGTAAAAAAGGCTTGACATCAAACACCTAAAGATTTTTAATGATTCAAATTTGGTAATTGATTAGTTGAAATAAATTTATATAGACAAAAATAAATGACTAAAATAATAGAAAATCATGGTTTTAAATTTAGTTAATGGTAGAAGTCCTAAGAGAATATAATCTAAAAATTGATGAATTAGCATTTGTAGTCGCACAATTTTATCCAACAATACATATGTGGAATAATTTGAAATACTTAGATGTGGTTTTTGGGCCTATAATACTCGATAACTTAGGCCATTGGAAAGTGTTTAAAAATGAAAAACACATAATCAATTTCATGATTTGGGAGGCCCAACATAATGAGAGATGTAACAATTATATGGATAAAACTAAAGAAGCTATCATGCAATTAAAATGAAATCAACTACCCCAATGTTGTTAGAACTTAATGATTTGATACTTTGCATCATGAAATGATAGGTATTTAAATACATTGAATGCATATTTTAGGTATAACAAACCTATAACTACCTTTGTCCTATATTGCATGCATAGACCTTATGATGGATGGTTATCCCACTTGCATTTTCACATGGACTATGATGTAATAACTCCTAACATAATCCATTATTACATCATATTCATATATCTGTCTTTAGCTTATGATGAAAAATAATGTATAGGATGATACTATAATCTATAGACTTGAGAAAGAAATTCCCTCTCAATGTAGACAAATTACTAAAATATTTAGGAGTGTCAAGTTCCACCGATTATGCACTCCAAAAATACTTTTTTTGCAAATACTCATTCAAAAATTTCTAAGACTTATAAGATTCAATGAATGAATTATGTGTTTCCTCTAATGTATTCATGATGAGGATCTTCATAAAATATATTAGATGTTGATGAGATCAAATGCACTCATTCCATGTAGACTTGTTACCAAATCTTATCTTGATCAATCATTGTGATGAGGTTAATAAAATCTTGTAATTTATTCTTCATCGTGGATTTATTAATTTGATTAAGCCTTTGGTTGTGATCCATGATTTATTCATGCTTTCTTTGATTTTTAACATGATGTGCTACCATGAATCCCATGTCGACTATTGAATTGACTAGTTGCAAATATTTTTTGTGTGTTGTCAAATATTATATGCAAACTAGTTACCATTTCATTTTTTAATTATAACTTGATGCAGTGATATCAATCACCTTCTGATTGTTCCTTGTCTTGGCAATGTTCATCTAAAGAATACATTGTTTGTGGAAAGCAATGTATTCATGATTTTGTTGGTGTGCTATGGATGGATGAAAATTACGTGCTCGATGCATTAATTTCTTATTTTTATTTCTAAATTCTTCTTTAATTTATTCTATGTATGGTGAAGAATCACACTTAGAATGCACATCTTCGTTCTTGTGTACTTGAATTTGTTTTATTTAAAGTTGGTTATTCATATTATTCTCTTGTTTCTTGGAGTGACCAATTGATGCATTATTTACTACATAAAGGTTTGAGTGGTTTTACTAGATCTTGTTTTCTTGACCTATCATTTTTTGGCTGCTTCAAAGTCATACCAAATATTATTATGCTGAATTGGTTGTACTTGTCCAACAAATAATGTTATTTTTCTTTATCTTTTCTTCTTCTTTTTATCTTGATTTTTCTTCGCTATATTATTTTGATTTTCCTTTCTCCAAATTTGATTTTTCTTGTCTAAAGATGATATTTCTTATTGTTGGTTTATCTCTCATGAAGAAGATCCATTTTTTAATATATTATGCCAACATTCCTTCAAGGTGTGATCGTTTATGCCACAAAGTTTACACATCCTTTGTTTGTGAAATATATTTTTTTGAGAATTATTTCTCTAAGTCTAATATTCTTGATAATTTTATCTATTTAAAGTGTTATGGTGGTCTTATTCATTTTCTAAATATTTTTTCCCCCTTTTGATTTGTAATAAATAATTATTCTTCTTCATCTGTTTTATGTGAGGCCTCTACTTTTTGAAGTAGATTCACCAACTTTTCAAAACTTGGTGTTTGTTTATTGATATTTAGTATTGTCACAAAAACATTGTATTTTTATGGAAGAGATCTCAAAGTAATTACAACTAATGTTTTGGGAGATACCTAATTCCCCAATTCCTGTAAATATTCTCATAAATAAAAAATTCTCCTCATGAAAGATTCTAGTTTCTCTCCACTCTTCATATTTAAACAATGGAACTAGCTCTAGATAAATATAATTTAATTTTGATTCTTTGCTTAATAAACTATTTTTAGCTTTTCCCATGTATATTTGGTTGTGGTTGAATCCCAAATGTATGCTTACACTTCATTTTCTACTTTGAACATGATGACTAATCTTACCTTTTTGTCCACCTTATTGAAATTTGTTTGATCGTCATATTTTGCAATAGGATGGTTAATGGTTTTGTCTACTTGCCATAATTATTTAAACTCTAGTTATATCATGAGTTTGGTTTTATAGGAAGCATATTTATTCTCCCTTAATAGTTGGGAATCAGACAACAAGAACACTAGTCTTCCACTAGTCATAGTAAACTTTAAAAAAAAATTAAAATTTTATTTTCATTGAATCAACCTCAAAAAACTATTTTTAAAAATTATATATAATCCTACATGTTTGCCAAATATTATGGTATATTAAATTATTTCTAAAGAAATAGAGGAAACCTGGTAGATATATAAAATGAAGGGTTGTTCTGATTGAAAATTCATGGAGTAGATCTGTCTACAAAATCTCTTTTGTCTCTCTATAAAATTAAGGGTGGAGAGCTCGATGTTGCTTTCTTATGGCAAGCAACATCGTCCATAAATTAAATTAAATTAAACTAGGGAGACCTAATCTATAGTAAATATTCTAATGTTTCCCAATGAATCGATTGTGATGTGATAGAAAACGAAAGGGTATCAAGCTTCTTCTTTTACAAAACAACCCGGCCCCCAGCCGCGCCCCTGTACTCGCTCAAGTTCTCTCTCCCTTTAAAAGCTCTCAGAGGGCCATGAACGAGAAATTCATTAAGAAAACGGGCGGGAACATTATAATGGAATTAGAGGAGTCAAAAACTCCTCATGGAATGAAAAATTCTAGTCAAAACCTCTGAATGGAACCTCTTCCGGTTTTTAGGGGTCAAAACCTCTGAATGGAACGGAGGGGAAACTCTATCTAGTCAAAACCCCTGCATGGAACGGGGAATTCATCAATAAAACCTCCTCCTCGAATGGGAAATGATAGGCAACTCCCATTATCGATTGGAAACGAAAATTGATTATTTCCTCAAATTATAAAAAAAAATAGTCTCATAGGGAAAAAATCATGGGTAGAGTTCCTTTCTCCCACTTGAATCTTCAAAGAATATTCTTTAGAATATTTTGATATCTTCAAAAATTTATAAGTGCCTTTATTTTACCTACAATTAAGTAAGGATAAAGGTAATATTTTATTACCTTTAGCTTTTTTACCCAATATTGATATAGGAAACTTAATTTTTGAGTTGGTTCCATACACGTCTATGTGTTATCTTGTCTCATGCACAATTCTATTTTTGATTGATGAGAAGGTGCTTTTATTGGAGAGTGCTTTGTCTAAGTTAAAATGACCATGTATCTGCTTATAAGTTTAAACTAAACTTTTTCCCTTGTTGGTTTGAATATTTATGTGCCCTTGTTTGTTTTTTAAAATTCTATTCTCGTAGGAGGGTTTCATATGAAAATAGTCACATGATTCAATACATGAATGGAGTTGAATTTCCTTGTGGCTGGGCCAAATTTTATCTCCTTTTGAAGCTCTTCAATAAGGCAAAATTAAGAGGTCGTCCAATATCTTCTAGTAGTAGTGATCTCCTACTTAAAACTACTTGAGTGTGTTTTATTTGGAGGTGACTTCTCATTGATGAGTGTTGAGGTATTTTCCATTTTTTCAAAGGAGATTATATAATAGGTGGTCAAAAGACTTATGTAGGTGTTTTCACAAGTACCTTATTTGATAGCCAATTGCTATTTTAATTAACAATTTTTCCATTTTAGATTTGAACCAACTTTGGATGATTTTCATAAGATCTTTATTTTTGTTCTTTAATGATTTCAAGGATTTCCCATCCACATAGGACAATGATGATATTTTTGTAATAGATGGTTAGGCATGAAATATTCAATAGTTGTAACAATGGAAAACTAAATTTGAATAATGCTTATACCTATGTGATATGCTTCTAGTTATTTAATATACCTTCATGCACTGTGAATTTGGTTGTGCTAGTTAATGACCAAGGAAAATATACCTGTAATTAATTTAAAAAATGTAGTCTTCACTCTTCAACATCTTCATAAACATTCTATAGTCTTCATGATTTTGTGCAAGGAGAGAATAATTTCCTCTCTCTTAAATGAGTTTCTTTTTATTTTTTGAGTCTCTTGAATTGCTCTTTTGATTAATTTTATGCACTTTACCATGTTCCATTGGAATGTTCTATCTCTTGAGTGTATGACTCACTCTTTGTTTTTGACTTAACAAATTTCTTTAGCAACTAGATTTCTTCAATACTGCTCTCTTGACTCTTAGTGAATTTCTTGCAATTGTTAAGAAGATTTAATGGCTTCCTTGGTCCCTTCAAAAAAAGGGCAATTAGGTTCTATAGGGACATTATAATCCTATTTATTTTCTTTCTAAACTTGGCTTTGTTGTTGTTTGTATATTATAACCTTTCAAGTCTTTTTTATAAGGTTGAGGCCTCTTTTACTATTTGAAGGTTGTTTTTGTCACTTTGATCATTGGTCAGGAGTTTTCTTCCTAAGAAATTTGATTCCAAAAGAATTTTCCATGAAATTTTGATACATAAATATTATTACCTCTCTTTTATAGTTTGTTTAAAACAATATTTTATATGGTAATTTACCCTTGAAAAACTATTTATTTTTAATAAAGAGCTAATTTTGAGTCTTCTTTATATCAAATCTTGAGGGAGATTAGAAGGAGATATTGTTCTTCCATATACCTACTCTAATACCACATGTTAGAACTCAATGCTTTGATACTTTACATTATGAAATGATAGGCATTTAAATATATAGAATACCTATTTTAGGCATAAGAAACTATTAATCAAACTTGCAACTAGCTTTGTCCTATATTGCATGCATAGACCTTGTGATGGGTGGTTATACCACTTGCATTTTCACATGGGTTATGATGTAATAACTCCTAAAAAATGTCTCATAATATTGGAAAATATTTTCAACCTTGACAACAATATTAAAAGCCCAAGCATAAAGATAAATCATTTTCCTACCAACATGATGTAGTTGCTAATGGTAAATATTTGTTGCTAGGTAAGGTTCATGTACTAGAGAAGATATGATTATGTTAAAACAAGTGCGCACCAAGTAAAAAGATGTTATTACCTAGGGATACAAAGATTTAAAAGTATATTATAGGAGAATAATAGAATATATCATTTAACGAGAACATAGACCAAGACCCTTGAGATAGAAATAGAGGTTAGTAAACCCAAAAAAATGAAGCAATAATAAAAAATAATTACTCAAACTACTACAAACATAGATCATATTTTGAATCAAACATTCAATATGGGTTGTAAAATATAGTACTTATGAAAAAGAAGAATTATTTTACTCATTTATTTGTCAAACTAGAAATCTAAATAGATCCTCTTTCAAATATTATAATCAATTACACTCAATGGAGCAATTACTATAAAAGGTTATGGTATCTCAAATGATGTTATTGCCCAACCGATTCTTAGGAAATAATCAATTTTGAATCAAGGATGGGGATAAATACAAGACTATATTCATAACCAAGTAGGGTATATTTTCTTACCAAAGGATGTCATTCATACTATCAAATGTAGAGGCCATGTTCTAAAAGGGTCATGCATATTGTATTCTCATAATTAACTGATGAAATAATATTTGATTTATCTAGATGATTTGAAAATATTCTTCAAATATAGAAAATAATATATAGAGAACCTTGAGGGATTTTTTGTGTGATCTCAAGAATATGGGGATATCATTGAACCCCAAAAAATAAAATTTCTTTATTTAAGAAAGAATTTGTTAAGACCCATTGTTTATATGAATATGATCAAGAAATATGTAAAGTTCACTTGGATTGAATAAATTAAACAAAATATACAATCACTAGGGCTATTGCTTTGATCAACCTAAAAAAAAAATGAGGAACATCCAATGTCTTTTATGAGTAAAATGTTGTATAGCTATGAGGAAAGATACACCATCATATAGAATCAAGATTTTACCACTACGAAAGAATCATGAAGTTTAAGATACTAACTCTTGAATAGCAAAACAATGGTTTATGTAGGTAAATGCAAGAATATGAGTCCCACTTTTGATGGATTTTGGGCTAGTGAAACTTGTTTATATTAATTTAAGTACCGTTTAACCTTTTTTTTTTGTTTTGTAGGGAAATCGACAACGTCTCCATCATATTATCCTTGTGGGCATGGTTTCAAATTTGGAAAGCTACCACTATATCCCTGCCTCACCTTGGTAAAATTTTACTCCAAGTGAGGGGAACCCTGGAGGAGCTCGAAAAAAGTATCATTTAACATGACATGCACTTAAAATTTGATAAAGACATTAACAAATGAATTGAAGCATTCTTAGTATATATTATTAATAGTAAATTTTTATTTATTTTCACTAATAAATAATTTTGTATTAAGTAGCACATTAAAATACATTTCAAGAGAGTGTGTGGCCAATAATGCAACAAATTATAATAATTATAGAGACTATTTCAAATAATAAATACATTTTATTAAATATACATAACCTAAAGTGTGTGAGGAAATTTTTTACATTTTTAACAAATATTTTTTAAATAGATATTTGAACTATAAATGTAAAAATAAATGATGTTTTGTGTGTGATGCATTATTTTAATATGAACATTTAAAATATTATTTTTTTAATAGTATAATAAAAGCCATCATGCCTTATGTGAAATTATTTTTAAAATATTTTAGCTGGTTATATGAGATTCAAATGGGCCCCAACCAAATTACATTGTAACGACATAGTGGTATTACATAACCTTGGTAATTATGCATGTAACGACATGGTCTCCTCCTTTAAATTCAACAAATGTAACTAGTTGAGCTCATGACATTTGATTTTTTTAAGTATGTAGTCATTATATTACATCTTCATCACATAATGGTATTCCAATAGCTTGTCTATGCATGTATAGATTGCCAAGATTTAAACCTAGGTTTCCTCCTTGAAAGTTAAGGAATTTAACTAATATTTTTTATAATAAGTGTGTGGCTTCTATTGGGGACCACTCCCACTACGAAAATAAAACATTACATTGATCTAATTACATTTCTAAAAATTTAATTAAAGCATATCCAACTTTGTCTTTCTATCGGGGAGTTTCTTCATTTACCCTTCTATCAAATATATTCATCTTTCTCAAATTGATAAGTATCCACAATCAACTCCTTCTATATCAAATGCCTTCAAAAATTTAAATTTTTTCAAGATGAAATTCAACACTATGAATGGCTAAAATATTTGTTGCCTAGCTTCTATATCCAAAAATATATTGTCTATAACCACCTCAAAATTTCTTAATACCTTTTTTTAGGGTTATTCATTCCCCTAATATTCCAAGATATTATTTTCATTGTTATTTTTTTGTTTTATTTGTTGGTTTAGCCCCACTTCTTGTTAACACTTGTGATATTTACTTTTGTTTTCCAATATAAATATCCTTTTGTATTTTTTTCTCTTTGTTTTTGCTTCTTGGATCTTCCTCTCTTTTTCATTCCCAGCAATACTTTCATCTTCATCAATATCTTCAATATTTTCACATTGCTCATAGTAAGACTTATCATCTTTAGGTTTGCCTTGTTCTGAAGGATCTGAAGTGCAAGGAATAACCTCAAAAGCACAATCTTCTTTATATTTCCATGGAGACCCTAAAGTGCAAGGATGCTCTTCTATAGCAATTACCCTAAATTGTTATGTTGGAAATATGAGCAAGTTTTGTTGTCATTGATGTCAAGGAAGATAAGGACCAAGTTTATTGTCATCCAAGTGTCTTTGTCCGAGATTTGATAGGCAAGGTTGATGTTCAAGTTTCATTAATATTCTCCGGTGGTTTTACCAAAAAGGCAAAGAAGAAGGTTTAATATTATAATATTTAATATTATAATATTTAAGTATCCAGGGTTGGTTCATGAAAAATAAATGCAAGGAGTTGTCACATTATAAAGCATCTAAAAAACCCATATGGCATATTGAATGGTTAAAGGTTTAATTATTTAATTTTAAATAATTTAACCTTAAGGTTAAAATTTAAAATTAAATAATAATAAGTTAAAGGGCCTAAGGTTATAAATTATAAATTCAAATTTTATAAATTCGAATGTCTTCGCCGATGTTGGAGAAAGCACATGAAAATGCATATAAATAATGCCACAAAACCTTGGCATTAATCATCCTTGTGAATCGAAGCCTATGCAAAGAGTTCGTGCGCCATAAGAGATTCGCATGTGTTTTAATTTTTTGGATGCAGAGGAGAGGACAAGTAATAGGGGAGTGTGAAAATTATTCTGAAGTAGTTTGTAGCTCAGTTGGTAGCCAGGGGTTGTGATAAAGTGTTCGGGGAATGCTAGACCCGAGTTCGAATCATGGGTGCTCTATTTTGCTGAAGAGGGAAGTGGTTTTTGTTTGTGCTTCATGGAAGGGAAGAAGATAAAGGCATCGGGGCACATTTTAGACCACGTGAGGGCATGTAGCCCAAGTGGTGCTAGCTTGAAGTGCTAAGGCACTTGATGGAGGAAAGGTGGGAGTTCGAAACCCACTAAGGACATTTTTGCCAAGCAAAAGGTATGCAAATTGAAATTTAATTTTTACTAAGGTGTTTGCTAGGTGGATTTTGTGGAACGTGTGCTAGAGGGTTATGTTTTGTGCTAAGGTGTTTGGCAATGAAATAAAGAGGGAGATATAAGGTTTTGATTAAGTTAAAAATTAAATTATCCTTTTAGGAGTAATAAGGGGATAAGTGGAGTTAAATTTTATTTTAAATATAAAGGTGTTAATTCTTTTAAAAGGAGTAATAAGGTGATTATTGAAAGATTATTTGTGAAGTGATTTACTTGGTTTTTGTTAATATTTTAAAGTGTGGAGTTTATAAGGTGTAATTGAGATCTTATGCTATGTATGGTGAAATATTTTGAGGAATCATTTAAGTGAATTTTTGAGTGAAGATCTTGCTACCTAACCTTTGAAATTGGCAAAGAGTTGATTGTGATTGAGACAGGTGTTTGAGGTCAAATCTTCTTCAAACAAAAGGTAAGGGCACATTATCCTTGTGAGTGAAATATTGTTGGATGTTGTGAATGCTAAGTTGGAGTGAAAAGGATTGTTTGATAAGCATTGTTGAGTTTGGTTTTCTAGAATGAAATTTGATAGTAGAAACCTTGTTTGATAAGCATTGTTGGAAATATTGAGTAACTTTCTATGCTTGAACTAGGGTTTGTGAAGATCATGAGTATCATTGTTATGTGAAGTTGAGAACTATCTTGAACTAGGGTTTGTGAAAGATCATGAGTATCATTGTTATGTAATGTTTGTTTGATAAGAATTATTGACTATAGCTTTCATTGAGTGATTGATTGAGTGGAGTTGATTGAGCTTAGTTGATTGGAAGTGTTGGAGTGATAGTTCAAGTTCTATGAAACAAATTGTTCTATATTCTGAATTGATTTGGAAGAGATATTGAAAGTGATTGAGTGTTGTGAGAGTGAAACATATTGAGTCTCTAACCATTCTCTATATGTTTCTGTGGTAAAGCAAGAGAGTCTGAAAGTGATTGAGCATTGTTGTGAGTGTGAAGCATATTGAGTCTCTAACCATTCTCTATATGTTTTTATGAGATTAAAACAAGATTCTGTGTGAAACTTGTTTGTATGATTGAAGAGGTTTTCTATGATAAATTGAGTTGATTTGAACAAGATTTTGTGAAAGCTAGTGAGATTTGAGTAAGTCCTAGAGTGGACTTAAGGATAGATTTGTGTGAGATTTTATGGAAGCTTACAATCATATTGAGCAAGTTCTAGTGAGGACTTGTTGAGCAGATTTGAGGTAAGTCTTGGTGAAGACTTATTGAGAAGCAAGTTTATAGACTTGTAAGTTTGAGTAAGTCTGGAAGATCAAGTTCTTGAGAGGACTTATAGAGTAGATTTGAGGTAAGTCTTTGAGAAGACTTGTGAGAAGAGTTGATTGATTGATTTGTTCAAACCTTGAGTTAAGGTTTGGGGTAGATCTAGCAGAGTTGATTTGTGATTGAGTCAAGCTTTGTGTTAAGGCTTGAGGATATATTTGAGGATATATTTATGTAAATAAAGATAGAATATTTGTGCTAGACAAAAAGATATTGAGAAATCTATGCTAGACCAAAGGACTATGTTTAGTGCAGATTTGAGATAAATATTGAGTAGATTTGTGCTAGATCGAAGGATTATGTTTAGTATAGATTAGAGATATATATTGAGAAGATTTGTGCTAGATCGAAGGACTATGTTTAGTGTATATTTGAGATAGAGCTAAGAGTAAGCTTTGGAGGTGATAGAGTAGAGGATAGTAGTCTCTAGTGGATAGAGATCCATTAGCTAGGGTAGTGAGGATAGAGTATTCTGAGTGAGGACAAGAGTCTTCAGTGGAGAGATATCCATAAGCCAATGTAGTGGAGGTAGTAGTCTTCTAGAGGATCACTAGCCAAAGCAGAGGAGGAGTTCTCCTATGGATAGAGATCCATGAACCAGCTAAGGTGATTGGTGTCTCCTATGGATAGAGATCCATGAACTTGATTAGGGGATTGGTGTCTCCTTTGGACAGAGGTCCATAAACATTGTAATAGGGAAAGGATTCCCAAGAGATTTATTGAGAAAATTTTAGTGAAATATTTTCTCTGTGGAGTAGCCCACATTGGGTGAACCATATTAAATTGATGTCTCTATTGTGTGTGGTGATTTGTGCATTGCTTTGATTACTACTATTGATATTGCCATTGATATATTGGATTATATTGTTTGGGAAAGAAAAGTAAAAAGTGGTCTTATACTGTTCACCCCCTCTCAGTATAAGCTTGTGTTCTTCAATTGGTATCAGAGCGGGTTCCTTTGGAAGAGTTTAACAGACTTGAAGGAAAATCTTACAAGAACATAGATGGATTCTAAGGATGGATCTTCAAGGAATTCAGCACCATTGTTTGATGGGAACAATTATGTACTTTGGAGTATGAGAATGAAGATTCACCTTATGGCACTTGGAAATGAGGTATGGGAAGTAGTTGAGAATGGATACATACCACCAACTACTCCACCTATAGATAAAGATGGTAAGATTCTACATCATTACAATTCAAAAGCAATGAATGGAATTTTGAAAGGTTTGCATGAAACAGAGTTTATAAAGGTTATGCACTGCAAATCAGCAAAGGAAATTTGGGATAAGTTGCAAGGCATATATGAAGGAGATAAAAAGGTCAAAAGGGTAAAGTTGTAAAATTACAAAGGAATATTTGAAGACCTAAAGATGAAGGATGAGGAAAATATTAATGCATATCTACTTCATGTAGACGAGGTTGTTAACTCCATGCAAGGACTTGGGCTTGAAGTTCAAGAATCTGATGTTTGTGATAAGATTTTAAGGTCACTTCCAAAAAGGTTTAGTGAAAATATTTCAGCTATAGAAGAGTCAAAATATATTGATATTTTGACAAGGGATGAATTACATGGCATTCTCATAGCTTTTGAGATGAGAATAAAAGAGGAACCTAATCCCCAGAAAGAAGCAACCTTCAAAGCTACTAAGAAGACAAAGGGTAAGAAGTCAGATTCAAGCAATGAGTTATCCAATGATGAAGAAGTAAATTATGGTAGAAGGAACAAGGACTCAAGAAAGTATAAAGGTACGAAATCAGTTAGATGTTTCAATTGTGGAAAATATGGTCATTATGCATCTGATTTTCAAGAAGCTAGAAATAGCAATGATGAAGAAAAATAGGATCATAAGAACAAGGAAACAGGAAAACACAAGTACCAAAAGAAAAACAGGGATGGACAAGGCAAGCAAGGAAAGAAGTTTTTCCAAAGGCATAAGAAGAGTTTCTATGCAGACAAGGCAGGTAAGAGTTCAAGTGATAGTGATGAAAGTTCCTCAGATGATGATAATGATGAAGTACTATTTCTAGCAAAAGAAAAGGATGATGTTAGAAAAAGGTCACCAATGATTCTCAAGTGTTTTAGATGTGGTAACTTTGGTCATCTTGAAGATAGTTGTACAAGGAATGGATTCTAGTTTTAGTGATGATGAATATGAAGATACACTTGAAGGACCAGAAGAGAATATACTCTTGGCAATAGAGGAAGAAGGAAGTGATCCTATAGAAGACAAATCAGAAAAGAATGAAGATGTTCCCAAAGGCAAAGAAATAGAGGAAGAATCAGAGAGAGGAGAAGTTGATCTTGAGGGTGAGCTTATTCATGCCCTTGATGCATTAAGGGAGGTAAGAAAGCAAAACTCAAAACTCAAGCTTAAATTTCAAGAATGTGATGAAGAGAAAGGAAAGCTTATAGAGGATCTAACTAACTCAATAGCTAAGACAAGGAGATTCAAAGAGAAGTTAGAAGCAAAGGTTTTAGAATGTGAAAAGTTAGAGCATGAGGTAGCTTCACTAAGGAAGGAAGTAAAAGAGTCTAAGGATAAGTTACACAGTTTTGGGAGAAGCTCAAAGATAATTGGATAATATTATCAAGGTACAAAGACCTACATCAAACAAGACAGGTCTTGGTTTTGAACAGGTACAAAGAAAACAAGGAGAGGAGTCAATATCAAGCTCCGAAGAAGAAGAAGCTTCAGAAGAAGAGAGTGTAAGAGAAAGTGAGACTTCTGAGGATGAGTTGGATAATAGAAATTTCAACAAGGAAAGGAACAATGCACAAATGAGGAACAGATGGAACAGGAAGCAACACAGGGTAGAAGAGACTAAGAGACCAATGGGGTCAAGGCAAGGTAGTTTCAATGGATGATGCTTCTCATGTCACAGGTTTGGGCACAAGGCTTCATAGTGTAGGACACATGGAAGATAGGAATATGGGAATTTCAGAAATAGGTATCCTTTTCAAGGGTATTGCTACTCTTGTAATCAGTTTGGTCACAAGGCAGTAAATTGTAGGGTTCATGATAGGAATGGATATGGCTTCACCAGGAGAAACCCCAAGATATTTGCACCACCAAGGAATAACAACATTAAGTGTTATAAGTGCAATAATTATGGGCATACAACAAAGTGGTGTAGAGAAAAAATTCTAGAGACAAGCAGGAACAGGAATAGTCAGAGGAATCAAAAGGATCAGTTGAGGAAGAAAGTGGACAAAGGTAAAGATCAATGCTTGTTGGGAGTAGAAATACTCCCACCCCAGAATTAACCACCTCAAAAGGAGGTGGGGGAGGGGCTAAGCTAAGATTCTCATTCTTAGCCCCGAGCCCCAAAGGTGACCCTTTGCCATTGATGTCAAAGGGGGAGAGATTTGAGTTAGGGGGAGAGCATTCAGTTAGGGGGAGCAGTTTCTCAGGGGGAGCAAAGCAAAAAGAGGTAAAAGAAATGGTAAAAATAAAATGGGTTGCCATCAATGACAAAGGGGGAGATTGTTGGAAATATGAGCAAGTTTTGTTGTCATTGATGTCAAGGAAGATGAGGACCAAGTTTATTGTCATCCAGGTGTCTATGTTCGAGATTTGATAGGCAAGGTTGATGTTCAAGTTTCATTAATATTCTCTGGTGGTTTTACCAAAAAGGCAAAGAAGAAGGTTTAATATTATAATATTTAAGTATCCAGGGTTGGTTCATGAAAAATAAATGCAAGGAGTTGTCACATTATAAAGCATCTAAAAAACCCATATGGCAGATTGAATGGTTAAAGGTTTAATTATTTAATTTTAAATAATTTAACCTTAAGGTTAAAATTTAAAATTAAATAATAATAAGTTAAAGGGCCTAAGGTTATAAATTATAAATTTGAATTTTATAAATTCGAATGTCTTCACCGACATTGGAGAAAGCACATGAAAATGCATATAAATAATGCCACAAAACCTTGGCATTAATCATCCTTGTGAATCGAAGCCTATGCAAAGAGTTCGTGCACCATAAGAGATTCGCATGTGTTTTAATTCGTTGGATGCAGAGGAGAGGACAAGTAATAGGGGAGCACGAAAACAATTCTGAAGTAGTTGGTAGCTCAGTTGGCAGCCAGGGGCTATGATAAAGCGTTCGAGGAATGCTAGACCCGAGTTCGATTCATGGGCACTCCATTTTGCTGAAGAGGGAAGTGTTTTTGTTTGCGCTTCATGGAAGGGAAGAAGTTAAAGGCATCGAGGTGCACCTTTTAGACCACGTGAGGGCACGTAGCCCAAGTGGTGCTAGCTTGAAGTGCTAAGGCACTTGGTGGAGGAAAGGTGGGAGTTCGAAACCCATCGAGGATATTTTTCCAAAGAAAAAGGTATGCAAATTGAATTTTAATTTTTTATTAAGGCTTCGCTTAGGTGGAATTTGTGGAATGTGCGCTAGAGGGTTTTGTTAAGTGCTAAGGTGGTTGGTAATTAATTAAAGAGGGAGATATAAGGTTTTGGTTAAGTTAAAAATTAAATTATCCTTTTAGGAGTAATAAGGGGATAAGTGGAGTTAAATTTTATTTTAAATATAAAGGTGTTAATTATTTTAAAAGGAGTAATAAGGTGATTATTGAAAGATTATTTGTGAAGTGATTTACTTGGTTTTTGTTAATATTTTAAAGTGTGGAGTTTATAAGGTGTAATTGAGATCTTATGCTATGTATGGTGAAATATTTTGAGGAATCATTTAAGTGAATTTTTGAGTGAAGATCTTGTTACCTAACCTTTGAGATTGGCAAAGAGTTGATTGTGATTGAGACAAGTGTTTGAGGTCAAATCTTCTTCAAACAAAAGGTAAGGGCACATTATCCTTGTGAGTGAAATATTGTTGGATGTTATGAATGCTAAGTTGGAGTGAAAAGGATTGTTTGATAAGCATTGTTGAGTTTGGTTTTCTAGAATGAAATTTGATGCTAGAAACCTTGTTTGATAAGCATTGTTGGAAATATTTGAGTGAGCCTTCATGTGCATGACTAGGGTTTGTGAAAGATCATGAGTATCATTGTTATGTGAAGTTGAGAACTATCTTGAACTAGGGTTTGTGAAATATCATGAGTATCATTGTTATGTGAGGTTTGTTTGATAAGCATTGTTGACTAAGCTTTCATTTGAGTGATTGGTTGAGTGGAGTTGATTGAGCTTAGTTGATTGGAAGTGTTGGAGTGATAGTTCAAGTTCTATGAAACAAATTGTTCTATATTCTGAATTGATTTGGAAGAGATATTGAAAGTGATTGAGTGTTGTGCAAGAGTGAAACATATTGAGTCTCTAACCATTATCTATATGTTTCTATGGTTAAGCAAGAGAGATTGAAAGTGATTGAGCATTGTTGTGAGTGTGAAGCATATTGAGTCTCTAACCATTCTCTATATGTTTCTATGAGATTAAAACAAGATTCTGTGTGAAACTTGTTTGTGTGATTGAAGAGGTTTTCTATGATAGATTGAGTTGATTTGAACAAGATTTTGTGAAAGCTAGTGAGATGATTTGAGTAAGTCCTAGAGTGGACTTAAGGATAGATTTGTGTGAGCTTTTGTGGAAGCTTACACATATTAAAGTTCTAGTGAGGACTTGTTGAGCAGATTTGAGGTAAGTCTTAGTGAAGACTTGTTGAGCAGATTGAGCAAGTTCTAGTGAGAACTTGTTGAGATTTGAGGTAAGTCTTAGTAAAGACTTGGAAGATTGGAATAAGTTCTTGAGAGGACTTGTAGATAGATTTGAGATAAGTCTTTGAGAAGACTTGTGAGAAGAGTTGATTGATTGATTTGTTCAAACCTTGAGTTAAGGTTTGGGGTAGATATAGCAGAGTTGATTTATGATTGAGTCAAGATTTGTGTTAAGGCTTGAAGATATATTTTGGTGTAGATTTGAGGATATTTGTGCTAGATCGAAGGATTGTGTTTAGTATAGATTAGAGATAGAGATTGAGCAGATTTGTGCTAGAATGAAGGACTATGTTTAGTATAGATCAAAGATAGATATTGAGTAGATTTATGCTAGATCGAAGGATTATGTTTAGTGTAGATCAGAGATAGATATTGAGCAGATTTGTGCTAGACCGAAGGATTATGTTTAGTGTAGATTTGAGATAGAGCTGAGAGCAAGATTTGGAGGTGATAGAGTAGAGGATAGTAGTCTCTAGTGGATAGAGATCCATTAGCTAGGGTAGTGAGGATAGAGGTATTCTAAGTGAGGATAGGAGTCTTCAGTGGAGAGAGATCCATAAGCCAATGTAGTGGAGGTAGTAGTCTTCTAGAGGATCACCAGCTAGAGCAGAGGAGGAGTTCTCCTATGGATAGAGATCCATGAACCAGTTGAGGGGATTGGTGTCTCCTATGGATAGAGATCCATAAACTTGATTAGGGGATTGGTGTCTCCTTTGGACAGAGGTCCATAAATATTGTAATAGGGAAAGGATTCCCAAGAGATTTATTGAGAAAATTTTAGTGAAATATTTTCTCTGTGGAGTAGCCCACATTGGGTGAACCACATTAAATTGGTGTCTCTATTGTGTGTGGTGATTTATGCATTGCTTTGATTACTATTGTTGATATTGCCATTGATATATTGCATAATATTGTTTGGGAAAGAAAAGTAAAAAGTGGTCTTATACTGTTCACCCCCTCTCAATATAAGCTTGTGTTCTTCAATTGGTATCATAGTGGGTTCCTTCAAAAGAGTTTAATAGCTTGAAGGAAAATCTTACAAGAATATAGATGGATTCTAAGGATGGATCTTTAGGGAATTTAGCACCATTGTTCGATGGGAACAATTATGTACTTTGGAGTATGAGAATGAAGATTCACCTAATGGCACTTGGAAATGAGGTATGGGAAGAAGTTGAGAATGGATACATACCACTAGCTACTCCACCCATAGATAAATATGGTAATATTTTACATCATTACAATTCAAGAGAAATGAATGGAATTTTGAAATATTTGTGAGAAATAAATTTTATAAAGGTTATGCATTGCAAATCAAAAAAGAAAATTTGGGATAAGTTGCAAGGTATATATGAAGGAGATAAAAAGGTCAAAAGGGTAAAATTGCAAAATTACAAAGGAATATTTTGAAGACCTAAAGATGAAGGATGAAGAAAACATTACTACATATCTACTTCGTGTAGACGAGGTTGTTAATTCCATGCAAGGACTTGGGATTGAAGTTCAAGAATCTGATGTGTGTGATAAGATCTTGAGGTCACTTCCAAAAAGGTTTAGTGAAAATATTTCTATAGAAGAGTCAAAGGATATTGACATTTTGAAAATGGATGAATTACATGGAATTCTCATAGCTTTTGAGATGAGAATAAAATAGGAACCTATTCCCCAGAAGGAAGCAACCTTCAAAGCTACCAAGAAGACAAAGGGTAAGAAGTTAGATTCAAGCAAAGAATCATCCAGTTGTGAAGAAGTAAATTATGGTAGAAGTAAAAAGGACTCAAGAAAGTATAAAGGTATGAAATCAGTTAGATGTTTCAATTGTGGAAAATATGGTCATTATGCATCTGATTTTCCAGAAGCTAGAAATAGCAATGATGAAGAAACACAGGATCATAGGAATAGGAAAATAGGAAAGCACAAGTACCAAAAGAAAAACAAGGATAGAAAAGGCAAGCAAGGGAAGAAGTTTTTCCAAAGTCATTAAGAAGATTTTCTATGCAGACAAGGTAGGTAAGAGCCCAAGTGATAGTGATGAAAGTTACTCAGATGATTATAATTATGAAGTACTATTTCTAGCAAAAGAAAAGGATGATGTTAGAAAAAGGGCACCAATGGTTCTCAAGTATTTTAGATGTGGTAACTTTGGTCATATTGAAGATAGTTGTACAAGGAATGGATTCAGTTTTAGTGATGATGAATATGAAGATACACTTGGAGGACTAGAAGAGAATATATTATTGGAAGTAGAGGAATAAGGAGGTGATCCTATAGAATACAAGTCATAAAAGAATGAAGATGTTTTCAAAGGCAAAAAAATAGAGGAAGAATCGGAGGAGGAGAAGTTTATCTTGAGGGTGAGCTTATTCATGCCCTTGATGCATTAAGGGAGGTAAGAAAGCAAAACTCAAAACTCAAGCTTAAATTTCAAGAATGTGATGAAGATAAAGGAAAGCTTATAGAGGATCTAACTAACTCAATAGCTAAGACAAGGATATTCAAAGAGAAGTTAGAAGAAAAGGTTTTAGAATGTGAAAATTTAGAGCATGAGGTAGCCTCACTAAGGAAGGAAGTAAAAGAGTCTAAGTATAGGTTACACAGGTTTGGGAGAAGCTCAAAGAAATTGGATAATATTATCAAGACACAAAAACCTACATCAAACAAGATAGATCTTGGTTTTGAATAGGTACAAAGAAAACAAGGAGAGGAGTCAATATCAAGCTTCGAAGAAGAAGAAAATTTATAAGAAGAGAGTGTAAGAGAAAGTGAGACTTTTGAGGATGAGTTGGATAACAAAAATTTCAAAAAGGAAAGGAATAATGCAAAAATGAGGAACAAATGGAACAGGAACCAGTACAGGGTAAAAGAAACTAAGAGACCAATGGGGTCAAGGCAAGGTAGTTTTAATGGATGATGCTTCTCATGTCACAGGTTTGGGCATAAGGCTTCACAGTGTAGGACACATGGAAGACAATAATATGGAAATTTTAGAAACATGAATCCTTTTCAAGGGTATTGCTACTCTTGTAATTAGTTTGGTCACAAGATAGTAAATTGCAGGGTTCATGATAGGAATGGATATGGCTTCACTAAGAAAAATCCCAAGATATTTGCAACACCAAGGACTAAAAAAATTAAGTGTTATAAGTGCAATAATGATGGGCATACAACAAAGTGGTGTAGAGCAAAAAATCTAGAGACAAGCAAGAAGAGGAATAGTCAAAGGAATTAGAAGGATCAGTTGAGTAAGAAGTGGACAAAGGTAAAGATCAGTGCTTGCTGGGAGTAGAAATAATCCCACCCCAGAATTAACCACCTCAAAAGGAGGTGGGGGAGGGGCTAAGCTAAGATTCTCATTCTTAGCCCTGAGCCCCAAAGGTGACCCTTTTCCATTGATGTCAAAGGGGGAGATATTTGAATTAGGGGGAGAGCATTCAGTTAGGGGGAGCAGTTTATCAGCGGGAGCAAAGCAGAAAGAGGTAAAAGAAATGGTAAAAGGAAAATGGGTTGCCATCAATGAAAAAGGGGGAGATTTTTGGAAATATGAGCAAGTTTTGTTGTCATTGATGTCAAGGAAAATGAGGATCAAATTTATTGTCATCCAGGTGTCTATGTTCAAGATTTGATAGGCAAGGTTGATGTTCAATTTTCATTAATATTCTTCGGTGGTTTTACCAAAAAGGCAAAGAAGAAGGTTTAATATTATAACATTTAATATTATAATATTTAAGTATCCACGGTTGGTTCATGAAAAATAAATGCAAGGATTTGTCACATTATAACCCATATCAAAAACCCATATGGCATATTGAATGGTTAAAGGTTTAATTATTTAATTTTAAATAATTTAACCTTAAGGTTAAAATTTAAAATTAAATAATAATAAGTTAAAGGGCCTAAGGTTATAAATTATAAATTTGAATTTTATAAATTTGAATATCTTCACCGACGTTGGAGAAAGCACATGAAAATGCATATAAATAATGCCACAAAACTTTGGCATTAATCATCCTTGTGAATCAAAGCCTATGCAAAGAGATCGTGTGCCATAAGAGATTCATATGTGTTTTAATTCGTTGTATGTGGAGGAGAAGGAAAGTAATAGGGGAGCGTAAAAATAATTCCGAAGTAGTTGGTACCTTAGTTGGTAGCCAGGGACAATGATAAAGCGTTTGAGGAATGCTAGACCCGAGTTCAATATGCGGACGCTCCATTTTGCTGAAGAGAAAAGTGTTTTTGGCTACGCTTCACAGAAGGGAAGAAGTTAAATGCATCGAGACACGCATTTTAGACCATGTGAGGGCACATAGTCCAAGTGCTACTAGCTTGAAGTGTTAAGGCACTTGATGGAGGAAATGTGGGATTTTGAAACCCACCAAAGATATTTTTGCCAAGAAAAAGGTATGCAAATCGAATTTTAATTTTTATTAAGGCTTGGATTAGGTGGAATTTGTGGAACATGTGCTAGAGGGTTTTGTTAAGTGTTAAGGTGGTTGATAATTAATTAAAGAGGGAGATATAAGGTCTTGGTTAAGCTGGAAATTAAATTATTATCCCTTTAGAAGTAATAAGGGAGTAAGTAAAGTTATATTTTATTTTAAATATAAAGATGTTAACTCTTTTAAAAGGAGTAATAAGGTGATTATTGAAAGATTATTCGTGAAGTGATTTACTTATTTTTTGTTAATATTTTAAAGTGTGGAGTTTATAAGGTGTAATTGAGATCTTATGCTATGTATGGTGAAATATTTTGAGGAATCATTGAAGTGAATTTTTGAGTGAATATTTTGTCACCTAACCTTTGAGAGTGGCAAAAAGTTGATTGTGATTGAGACAGGTTTTGAGGTCAATATTCATCAAACAAAAGGTATGGGTATATCTTCTTTGTGAGTGAAATATTTTTGTATGTTATGAATGCAAAGTTGGAGTGAAAAGGATTATTTAAAAAAAAAAAAATTATTTTATTTTTCTAGAATGAAATTTGATGTTAGAAACCTTGTTTGATAAGCATTGTTGGAAATAATTGAGTGAGCCTTCATGTGCATGACTAGGGTTTGTGAAATATCATGAGTATCATTGTTATGTGAAGTTGAGAACTATCTTGAATTAGGGTTTGTGAAATATCATGAGTATCATTGTTATGTAAGGTTTTATTTGATAAGTGTTGTTGACAAAGCTTTCATTTGAGTGTTTGGTTAAGTGGAGTTGATTGGGCTTAGTTGTTTAGAAGTTTTGGAGTGATAGTTCAAGTTCTATGAAACAAATTGTTCCATATTATATTTGATTTGGAAGAGAGATTGAAAGTTATTGAGTGTTGTGCAAGAGTGAAACATATTGAGTCTCTAACCATTATCTATATGTTTCTGTGGTTAAGCAAGAGAGTCTGAAAGTGATTGAGCATTGTTGTGAGTGTGAAGCATATTGAGTCTCTAACCATTCTCTATATATTTCTATGAGATTAAAAAAATATTCTATGTGAAACTTGTTTGTGTGATTGAAGAGGTTTTCTATGATAGATTGAGTTGATTTGAACAAGCTTTTGTGAAATCTAGTGAGCTGATTTGAGTAAGTCCTAGAGTGGACTTAAGGACAGATTTGTGTGAGCTTTTGTGGAATCTTACAATAATATTGAGAAGATTTGAGGTAAGTCTTGGTGAAGACTTTTTGAGTAGATTAAGCAAGTTCTAGTGAGGACTTGTTAAGCATAATTGAGGTAAGTCTTTGTGAAGACTTGTTGAGTAGATTGAGCAAGTTCTAGTGAGAACTTGTTGAGTAGTTTTAAGGTAAGTCTTGAGAAGACTTGTGGATAGATTTGTGTGAGATTTTGTGGAAGCTTACAATATATATTTGAAGACAAATATTGAGAGTAGAATGGATAAGTCCTTGAGAGGACTTGTGGATAGATTTGAGGTAAGTATTTGAGAAGACTTGTGAGAAGAGTTGATTGATTGATTTGTTTAAACTTTGAGTTAAGGTTTAGAGCAAATCTAGTAGAGATTGTTTGTGATTTATTCAAGCATTATGTTAAGGCTTGAGGATAGATTTGATGATATATTTTGGTGTATATTTGAGGATAGGTTTATGCCAGACCAGCTATAGAGATAGAGAATATTTGTGCTAGACCGAAGGATTGTGTTTAGTGCAGATCAGAGATAGATATTGAGCAGATTTATGCTAGAATGAAGTAATATGTTTAGTGCATATCAGAGATAGAGATTGAGTATATTTTTGCTAGATCAAAGGATTGTGTTTAGTGCATATAAGAGATATAGATTGAGCAGATTTATGCTAGACCGAAGGACTGTGTTTAGTGCATATTTGAGACAGAGCTGAGAGCAATATTTGGAGGTGACAGAGCAGAGGATAATAGTATCCAGTGGATAGAGATCCACAAACTAGTTGAGGGGATTGGTGTCTCGTGGATAGAGATACATGAACTTTATTAGGAGATTGGTGTCTGGTTTGGACATAGGTCCATAAACATTGTAATAGTAAATGGATTTCCAAGAGATTGATTGAGAAAATTTTATTGAAATATTTTCTCTGTGGATGTAGTCCACATTAGGTGAACCACATTAAATTAATTTCTCTATTATGTGTGGTTATTTGTGTATTTATTTGATTACTACTATTGATATTGCCATTGATATATTGCATAATATTGTTTGGGAAAGAAAATTAAAAAGTGGTCTTATACTATTCACCCACCCTCTCAGTAAAAGTTTATATTATTCAATTGGTATCAGAGTGGGTTCCTTCGAAAGAGTTTAAAAACTTGAAGGAAAAGATTACAAGAATATAGATGTATTCTAAAGATGGATCTTAAAGAAATTTAGAACCATTGTTCTATGGGAATAATTATGTACTTTGGAGTATGAGAATGAAGATACACCTAATGGCACTTGGAAATGAGGTATGGGAAGAAGTTGAGAATGGAAACATACCGCCAGCTACTCCACCCATAGATAAATATGGTAAGATTTTACATCATTACAATTAAATATCAATGAATGGAATTTTGAAAGGTTTGTGAGAAACAAAGTTTATAAAGGTTATGCACTGCAAGTCAGCAAAGGAAATTTGGGATAAGTTGCAAGGTATATATGAAGGAGATAAAAAGGTCAAAAGGGAAAAGTTGCAAAATTACAAAGGAATATTTAAAGACCTGTAGATGAAGGATGAAGAAAATATTACTGCATATCTACTTCGTTTAGATGAGGTTGTTAATTCCATGCAAGGACTTGGGCTTGAAGTTCAAGAATCTGATGTGTGTGATAAGATATTGAGGTCACTTCCAAAAAGGTTTAGTGAAAATATTTCAGCTATAGAAGAGTCAAAGGATATAGAAATTTTGAAAAGGGATGAATTACATGTCATTATCATAGCTTTTGATATGAGAATAAAAGAGGAACCTATTCCCTAGAAGGAAACAACCTTCAAAGCTACCAAGAAGACAAAGGGTAAGAATTCAGATTCAAGCAAACAATCATCCGATTGTCAAGAAGTAAGTTATGATAGAAGGAACAAGGACTCAAGAAAGTATAAAGGTATGAAATTAGTTAGATGTTTCAATTGTGGAAAATATAGTCACTATGCATTTGATTTTAAAGAAGCTAGAAATAGCAATGATGAAGAAACACAATATCATAGGAATAGGGAAATAGGAAAGCACAAGTACCAAAATAAAAACAAGGATGAACAAGGCAAGCAAGGGAAGAAGTTTTTCCAAAAGCATAAGAAGAGTTTTTATGCAGACAAGGTAGGTAAGAGCTCAAGTGATAGTGATGAAAGTTTCTCAGATGATTATAATGATGAAGTACTATTTCTAGCAAAATAAAAGGATGATGTTAGAAAAAGGGCACCAATTATTCTCAAGTGTTTTAGATGTGGTAAATTTGGTCATATTGAAGATAGTTGTACAAGGAATGGATTCAGTTTTAGTGATGATGAATATGAAGATACACTTGAAGGACCAAAAGAGAATCTATTCTTGGCATTAGAGGAAGAAGGAGGTGATCCTATAGAAGACAAGTCGTAAAAGAATGAAGCCATTTTCAAAGGAAAAAAATAGAGGAAGAATCAGAGAGAGGAGAAGTTTATCTTAAGGGTGAGCTTATTCATGCCCTTGATGCATTAAGGGAGGTAAGAAAGCAAAACTCAAAAATCAAGCTTAAATTTCAAGAATGTGATGAAGAGAAAGGAAAGCTTATAGAGGATCTAACTAACTCAATAGCTAAGACAAGGAGATTCAAAGAGAAGTTAGAAGAAAAAGTTTTAGAATGTGAAACGTTAGAGCATGAGGTAGCCTCACTAAGGAAGGAAGTAAAAGAGTCTAAGGACAGGTTACACAGGTTCGAAAGAAGCTCAAATAAAATGGATAAGATTATCAAGACACAAAAACTTACATCAAGCAAGACATATCTTGGTTTTTAATAGATACAAATAAAACAAGGAGAGGCGTCAATATCAAGCTTCAAATAAGAAGAAACTTTAGAAGAAGAGAGTGTAATAGAAAGTGAGACTTCTGAGGATCAGTTGGATAATGAAAATTTCAACAAAGAAAGGAATAATGCACAAATGAGGAACAAATGGAACAGGAACCAGTACAGTGTAAAAGAAACTAGGAGACCAATGGGATCAAGGCAAGGTAGTTTTAATGGACGATGTTTCTCATGTCACAAGTTTGGGCATAATGCTTCATAGTGTAGGATACGTGAAAGACAGGAATATGGAAATTTTAGAAACATGAATCCTTTTCAAGGGTATTTCTACTCTTATAATTAGTTTGGTCACAAGGTAGTAAATTGCAGGGTTCATGATAGGAATGGATATGGCTTCACCAAGAGAAACCCCAAGATATTTGCACCACCAAGGACTAAAAACATCAAGTGTTATAAGTGCAATAATGATGGGCATACAAAAATGTGGTGTAGAGCAAAAAATACAGAGACAAGTAGGAATAGGAATAGTCAGAGGCATCAAAAGGATCAGTTGAGAAAGAAAGTGGACAAAGGTAAAGATTAGTGCTTGCTGGGAGTAGAAATACTCCTACCCCAAAATTAACCACATCAAAAGGACATGGGGGAGGGGCTAAGATAAGATTCTCATTCTTATCCTTGAGCCCCAAAGGTAACCCTTTCCCATTGACATCAAAGGGGGAGATATTTGAATTAGGGGGAGAGCATTCAGTCAAGGGGAGCAGTTTCTCATGGGGAGCAAAGCAAAGAGAGGTAAAAGAAATGGTAAAAAGAAAATAGGTTGCCATAAATGACAAAGGGGGATATTTTTGGAAATATGAGCAATTTTTGTTGTCATTGATGTCAAGGAAGATGAGGATCAAGTTTATTTTCATCCAGGTGTCTATGTCTGAGGTTTGATAGGCAAGGTTGATGTTAAATTTTCATTAATATTGTTTGGTGGTTTTATCAAAAAGGCAAATAAGAAGGTTTAATATTATAATATTTAAGTATCCAAGGTTGGTTTATGAAAAATAAATGCAAGGAGTTGTCACATTATAACCCATATCAAAAATCCATATGGCAGATTGAATGGTTAAAGGTTTAATTATTTATTTTTAAATAATTTAACCTTAAGGTTAAAATTTAAAATTAAATAATAATAAGTTAAAGGGCCTAAGGTTATAAATTATAAATTTGAATTTTATAAATTCGAATATCTTCACCAACATTGGAGAAAGCACATGAAAATGCATATAAATAATGCCACAAAATCTTGGCATTAATCATCCTTGTGAATCAAAGCCTATGCAAAGAGATCGTGCGCCATAAGAGATTCACATGTGTTTAAATTCATTAGATGCAGAGGAGAGGACAAGTAATAGGGGAGCATAAAAATAATTTAGAAGTGGTTGGTAGCTTAGTTGGCAGCCAAGGACTGCGATAAAGCGTTCGAGGAATGCTAGACCTGATTTCAATACGTGGACATTGCGTTTTGCTAAAGAGAAAAGTGTTTTTGGCTGCGCTTCATGGAAGGGAAGAAGTTAAAGGTATCGAGATGCACCTTTTAGACCACGTGAGGGCACGTAGACCAAGTGGTTCTAGCTTGAAGTGCTAAGGCACTTGATGGAGGAAAGGTTGGAGTTCGAAATCCATCGAAGACATTTTTGCCAAGAAAAATATATGCAAATCGAATTTTAAATTTTTTTAAGGCTTGGCTTAGGTGGAATTTGTGGAACATGCACTAGAGGGTTTTGTTAAGTGTTAAGTTGGTTGATAATTAATTAAAGAGGGATATATAAGGTCTTGGTTAAGTTGAAAAATAAATTATCCCTTTAGAAGTAATAAGAGAATACATAGAGTTATATTTTATTTTAAATATAAAGATGTTAACTCTTTTAAAATGAGTAATAAGGTGATTATTGAAAGATTATTCATGAAGTGATTTACTTGGTTTTTGTTAATATTTTAAAGTGTGGAGTTTATAAGGTGTAATTGAGATCTTATTCTATGTATGGTGAAATATTTTGAGGAATCATTGAAGTGAATTTTTGAGTGAAGATTTTGTCACCTAACCTTTGAGAGTGGAAAAAAGTTGATTGTGATTGAGACAGGTTTTGAGGTCAAGCTTCATCAAACAAAAGGTATGGGCATATCTTCTTTGTGAGTGAAATATTGTTGGATGTTATGAATTCTAAGTTGGAGTGAAAATGATTGTTTGATAAGCATTGTTGAGTTTGGTTTGATGGAATGAAAGTTGATTCTAGAAACCTTGTTTGATAAGCATTGTTAGAAATATTTCAGTGAGCCTTCATGTGCATGACTAGGGTTTGTTCAATATCATGAGTATAATTGTTATGTGAAGTTAAGAACTATCTTGAACTAGGGTTTGTGAAAGATCATGAGTATCATTGTTATGTAAGGTTTTTTTGATAAGTATTATTGACTAAGATTTCATTTGAGTGTTTGGTTAAGTGGAGTTGATTGGGCTTAGTTTATTGGAAGTGTTGGAGTGATAGTTCAAGTTCTATGAAATAAATTATTCCATATTATGATTTGATTTGGAAGAGATATTGAAAGTGATTGAGTGTTGTGCAAAAGTGAAACATATTGAGTCTCTAACCATTATCTATATGTTTTTGTGGTTAAGCAAGAGAGTTTGAAAGTGATTGAGCATTGTTGTGAGTGTGAAGCATATTGAGTCTAACCATTCTTTATATGTTTCTATGAGATTAAAACAAGATTTTGTGTGAAACCTATTTGTGTGGTTGAAGAGGTTTTTTGTGATAAATTGAGTTGATTTGAACAAGATTTTGTGAAAGCTAGTGAGCTGAGTTGAGTAAGTCCTAGAGTGGACTGAAAGACATATTTGTGTGAGATTTTGTGGAAGCTTACAATCAGATTGAAAATATTTGAGGTAAGTCTTGGTGAGGACTTGTTGAGCATATTGAGCAAGTTCTAGTGAGAACTTGTTGAGCATATTTGAGGTAAGTCTTGATGAAGACTTGTTGAGCAGATTGAGCAAGTTCTAGTGAGAACTTGTTTAGTAGTTTTGAGGTAAGTCTTGGAGAATTTTAGGATCTCATCCTAACCCTTAATGTAATAACTTCCCTGATGTAATAATTCCTAGTGAATGTGGGTAGTACCCATGATTAATATTTTGTAATGTTCTAAGTTTTAGCTTAGGTAGTGCCTATGACAAATGGCACCCTTTTTATGTAACACATGGTAGATAGGTTAGGTAA
The DNA here is from genome assembly GCA_028583015.1 of Wollemia nobilis. Classification (NCBI taxonomy): domain Eukaryota; kingdom Viridiplantae; phylum Streptophyta; class Pinopsida; order Araucariales; family Araucariaceae; genus Wollemia; species Wollemia nobilis. Next base: position 7,923,418 of record JAQPPZ010002512.1, read on the forward strand.
GGTGGCATTGTGCATGTAATTCATGTGGCATTATGCATGTAATTCGAGTGGCATTGTGCATGTAATTCAAAGTGGCACTATGCATGTAATTCAGGTGGCATTATGCATGTAATCCAGGTGGCATTTTGCATGTAAGCCAACCTTGGAAGGAAACTCCTTAAATACCTGAAAAGGCACCAATGTAACCATATTTTTGCAAATTAATGAAGTATTGAAGGAGGTTTCCCCTCGAAGAGGCCTGCGATTATGTCTTATTGTGAGATTGTTCCTTTATGCAAATTTTTGTTATATTAATATGATGTTTATGTGAGTTTATTTCCAAGCAATCGTGTGAGAGTGTGTTATTTGAGTTTATTTTATAGCAGGATCTTAACAAGTGGTATCAGAGCACTTTCCAGGGCCAAGTTCTACTGCAACTGCAATGATTCATGCCATCCAATCCACCTGTTAGGTATAAATTCTATGTGTTTTTCCCATTTCTATTTTTCCTTATTAAAAAAAAATCCAAAAAAAAAACAGTGCATTTTTTTTCCAAACCGAAAAAAAAAAACTTTTTAGTTGAGTAGGTAGAAACCCTGTGCCGAGGGTTTTAAAATATTGCGAAGGATATGTCGTTATTGGCTAAGCTAGATAGCCCATAAAGCATCTAGTGAAGTGAGGGGCGATCAGGCTCCAATACCTAGGCCTCAAATAGAACTCGCGCATGGACATGAGCTCCCACGTATCTTCGGGTATATCGGGAGACCATCTATGATTAAAAAAACTTTTAGCTATTAGGAAGCTCTTCAGCCTTGTATTACTCATAGTCTATGGGACACAGCATCCTAGACGATTACCCTCTGGTATTGTCAGAGAGGCAGGTAGTGTGCTCAAGGGTATGTGTGGAATCCTCCTTGAGTAGTGGCCTGAAATATTGGTCCAAGCACTATTTTTCATCACTGTCGATATATTAGAGGGCCTATGGGTGGTACATACTCCTATACTTAGCATTCCTTGGTTCTGTTAAAACTTCAACCTGTAAAAAATGCAAAAAAATAAAAAATAAAAATCCAAACATCCCTGTTCGTAAACCTGCATTTCAAAAGTGAGCATATGAGAAAGGAGTCCTCTACTAAAAAAATAACAGAAAGGACATGCATTCGGGATAAGCCATGAGGGTGACACTTAAGTTGACAGTCTAGAGAATAACAATAAAATTTATAATGGCGATCACGATCGAGTCGGTCGAGTCGGAGAGGTTAGCACGATCGAGGCGAGAATTCATAGTCTTCAGGGTCAGAACAGAACTGTCATAACAGTCACCTACAAAATACAGAGAATCTTGAGTATGAAATGAGGCCAGTTATAGATAGTGCTCTAGTACCCAACTTTTGCTTTGTAGCTCAGAATCAGAAATTGTAAACACCGTTAGACTCAACAAAATAGGAGATAAAAAAAAAAAGTCTGGGGTGCCAAAAAGTAGTGTTGAGAGATATAGCTCATTGTGACCACCTCCTTGAGCTGATCATTTTGATATATAGCACCCAAGCACTTTTTTGGGCACTTACTAAAAATAGTAAGTCCTAAAAATTCAATTCTATTTTTAGTAACTGGTCACAAAAGGTTTAAAAAATGGCTCAGGGTACCCATGGACACCAAAAAGAACTAGAACACTTGGAATCCCTAACAAAAGCCATTGAGAACTTGAACTCGGATTTTCACTCCATAAGGGAAGAAGTCCAAGGTCTTCGCCTAGAGCATGAGGCCACTAGCAACCACTTAGAAGAAGCACTGACAGAAGTAGACAACAAACTGAAAAGAGAACCACCCAAATTAGAATACCAAGCTGAGAGTTCTACAAGGAATCATGACCATGATCCACCCTTTAGAATGCCCAAATTAGACTTTCCCAAATTTAGTGGGAAGGATGTTGATGGGTGGCTATGTCGAGTTGACCAATTCTTACGACTTCATAATGTACCCGTATTTCATCGAGTCTAGATGGCTTCCTTTAACTTGGAGTCTGAGGCTCTACACTGGTTTCAATGGTTATGTATTGCCTACCCAAATCTCTCTTGGGAGGATTTTGAATCCCAACTACTCACTCGATTTTGTCCTAGTGAGTATGAGGACTTTACAGGAGCCTTGACCAAACTACAACAAATAGGGTCAATCTGAGAGTACCAAGCTCAATTTGAAAAATTGGCCAATAAGACAAGAGGATTGAGTGAAGGATTCTTCCAGAGTTGTTATATCAGTGGGTTGAAGGTGGAACTCCAAGAGGAAGTAAAAATGTTGAAACCATGAACTATGATGGAAGCTATCAGTTTGGCCCATTTGGCCAAATCTAAACTCTCTGCCCAAAGACACCCATCAAATTTTCCTCAAAATAGACCTTCATTTCCTCCTAGAGCCCAACACCCAGCTGATAATAAACCTGCTGCACCCAAGCGCCTCACCACAGAAGATATGGATGCACGTCATGCCCAAGGATTATGCTACAATTGTGATGAAAAGTTTTTCAAAGGGCATAAGTGTGCACACAAAAAATTGTTCTTGATATATGTTGAAGAACCTGATACCTCTGATGAGAGTGATGAGGATGAGGACCCTCCAAAAACACCTCCTCCACAAGAAGAAGTGAAACAGGAACCTGAGATAGCAATTACAGTCCATGCCCTTGCAGGCATTACTACTCCTAAAATCATGAAGGTTATTGGATTTTTCAAGGGCCAACGTCTTTCCATCCTTCTGGATTCGGGAAGCATGCACAACTTCATTGACCCTAGAGTTGCTCAGTGGGCAAATTGCTATATCCACACTTGTAATTCCTTTGAGGTCATGGTAGCCAATGGGGGAACCTTACCTTGTAAGGGAAAGTGTCGCAATGTTAAAATCAAGATAGGAGACTATGAACTCAAGCAGGACATGTTTGCCCTCCAGTTGGGTGGATGTGATATTATTTTGGGATCTCAATGGTTGAGTATGTTGGGCACTATCGGTTGGAACTTTGTTGAATTTTGGATGCAGTTCTCCCAGAATGAACAAACACACATCATCAAGGGCTCCCCAGTAGGAACACATCAAATTATCAGTTCAAATGGCATGGAGAAATTGCTAAAGAAATCATCACATGGGGTCATTGCACAACTATTCTCCATCCAACCATACACATCTCCAATGGGTGAAATCCCACCAGACATACAACAGATTCTCCACAAACATGACGCCATCTTTTCAGAACCAACCACACTACCACCGCATCGCTCTCATGACCATGCCATTCCATTATTCCTTGGATAGTACACCTCCCAATATCAGACCATACGGGTACCCCCATGCCATGAAGTCAGAGATTGAGAAGATGATACAAGAATTACTCAAGGCGGGTGTCATTCGGCCTAGTACTAGTCCCTACTCTACACCAGTCTTACTGGTCCTCAAGAAGGATGGCTCTTGGTGATTGTGTATTGACTACCGAGAACTCAACAAGATAATTGTCAAGGATAAATTTCCTATCCCTGTGGTTGATGAATTACTAGATGAATTACATGGGACCATGTACTTCACCAAGCTAGACCTCTACTCTGAGTACCATCAGATCTGGATCAAGGATGAAGATATTCCTAAAACTGCTTTTCGCACTCATGAAGGTCATTATGAATTCTTGGTAATGCCATTTCGTCTCACAAATGCTCCTTCCACATTCCAAAGCCTGATGAACAACATCTTTCGCCCTTTTTTGTGAAAGTTCATCCTTGTGTTCTTCGATGACATCTTGATTTACAGTCACACATGGGAAGAGCATCTCAAGCATGTAGATCAAACCCTCCAACTATTGGCCAACCATAAACTATTTGCAAAAAGGTCCAAGTGCTCCTTTGGTTTGACTGAAGTAGAATATCTGGGACACATTGTCTCAAAGGATGGTGTCAAGGTTGACCCTAAGAAGATCCAAGAAGTCCAAGAATGGCCAAAACCTCACACACTCAAGGGGCTTCGAGGATTTTTAGGGCTTATAGGATATTATCGTAAATTTGTCTGCAATTATGGAAAGATAGCCGCCCCCCTCACCTCCATGTTGAAGAAGGATTATTTTACTTGGACAGGGCTGATGAGCAAGCATTCCTGGACCTCAAGCATGCCATGACCACCACTCCAATTTTAGCCATGCCAGACTTCTCTAAAAAAATTGTCATTGAAAGTGATACTTTTGGTTGTGGTATTGGGGCGGTATTGATGCAAGAAGGATGCCCTTTCGATTTTACCAGCAAATCCCTATCTGATCGCAATTTGGGGAAATCCACATATGCCAAGGAAATGTTGGCAATATTGCATGCAGTCCTGCATTGGCAACCTTACCTCATTGGGCACCATTTATCCATCAAAACTGACCACCAGAGTCTAAAATATTTTCTAGAACAACAGGTTGCCACCCCCAAGCAACAAAAGTGGTTATCAAAAATCATGGGCTATGATTATGACATCACATACAAAAAAGGGAAGAAAAATCTTATGGCAGATGCTCTCTCTCGCCAATTTGATACCCTTAGTATGTTGTGTGCCATCTTTGCACCATTGCACCAATGGATTGAGCCCTTACATTAGGAAATACTTCAGGATGCAGATTTGAAAGACCTGGTTGCTTCACTTAGGGATGATCCAGAGTCTACACCAAGATATAGTTGGGATGGCCAGGATCTGCGTTACCATCAATGCCTGGTTCTTCCTCCTAAGTCCCCACTTTGAGAGCTCCTCATGAAGGAATCACATGCTACTCCATCTGCTAGCCATTCAGGGTTCCTAAAAACTTATGAGTGACTCAAGCGCACCTTCTTTTGGAAAGGTATGAAATAGGACATTTGCTCTTTTGTAGCGGACTACGACACATGTCAAAGGATGAAAGGAGAAACAATGCGCTCTCTGGGCATTCTTCAACCATTGTCGATACCAGATCAGGTGTGGACTGACATCTCCATGGACTTCATAGAAGGGCTACCTAAATCTAGAGGCAAGTCTATTATTTTTGTGGTAGTGGACCACCTTTCAAAGTATGCTCACTTTTGTGCCCTAACCCATCCTTACACAACATCCACTATTGCCCAAATTTTTCTTGACTCCATATTTTGCCTTCATGGCATGCCAACCTCCATTGTATCTGATCGTGATCCCACCTTTACTAGCAATTTTTGGCAAGAGTTGTTTAAGTTGCAAGGGACTCAGCTCAAAATGAGTTCAGCCTACCATCCACAAACAGATGGTCAAATAGAGGTTGTTAATAAATGCTTGGAAACCTACCTTCACTGCTTTGCCTCCAATCATCCTACTCATTGGGCAAAATGGCTTTCTTTGTTCGAATGGTGGTACAACACTTCCTATCATATCGCCACCAAACTCACACCGTTTGAGGTAGTTTACTGGTGCCCTCTACTAATGCCTTCCTCCTACATTCTGGGCAGCTCCAAGGTCCAGGCCATCGACAATGCTCTGAGTCAACACACTGAGGTCCTTCTCCAACTCAAGCAAAAATTGAACATGGCCTATAATCGGATGCACCAACAAGCTGATCAGCATCATTTTGAGTGCAATTTTGATGTGGATGATATGGTCTTCCTTCGCTTACAGCCATACAAACAATCATCCCTACAACTCCGCAGGTGTCAGAAGCTCGCTCCAAAATTCTATGGTCCTTATTAGGTTCTAAAACGGATTGGTCCAACAGTTTACAAATTGGCTCTTCCCCACACCTCCAAGATCCACCCTGTTTTTCATGTTTCCCTTCTCAAGAAAGTTGTGGGCACAAAGATACAGGTTCAATCAACACTCCCCGAATTGGATGAAGAAGGCTCCATCTTACTTGCATCGGAGTAGCTGCTGGATCATTGAAGTCGCACTTTGTGCAACCGTACCATTATAGAGGTCCTGGTTCAGTGGCATGGAATTCAACCTGAGGATGCTACATGGGAGTCTCTCCATCAACTCCAGTAATAGTTTCCTCATTTTCAGCTTTGAGGACAAAGCTTCTTCAAGGAGAAGGGCATGTTAGGATCTCATCCTAACCCTTAATGTAATAACTTCCCTGATGTAATAATTCCTAGTGAACATGGGTAGTACCCATGATTAATATTTTGTAATGTTCTAAGTTTTAGCTTAGGTAGTGCCTATGACAAATGGCACCCTTTTTATGTAACACATGGTAGATAGGTTAGGTAAGGTGGCATTGTGCATGTAATTCGAGTGGCATTATGCATGTAATTCGAGTGGCATTGTGCATGTAATTCAAAGTGGAACTATGCATGTAATTCGGGTGGCATTATGCATGTAATCCAGGTGGCATTTTGCATGTAAGCCAACCTTGGAAGGAAACTCCTTAAATACCCAAAAAGGCACCAATGTAACCATCTTTTTGCAAATTAATGAAGTATTGAAGGAGTTTGCCCCCTCAAAGAGGCCCGCGATTCTGTCTTATTGTGAGATTGTTCCTTTATGCAAATTTTTGTATATTAATATGATGTTTATATGAGTTTATTTCCAAGCAATCATGTGAGAGTGTGTTATTTGAGTTTATTTTATAGCAGGATCTTAACAGAGAAGACTTGTGGATATATTGGTATGAGCTTTTATGGAATCTTACAATATAGATTTGAAGACAGAGTTTAAGAGCGGATTGAATAAGTCCTTGAGAGGACTTGTGGATAGATTTTAGGCAAGTATTTTAGAAGACTTATGAGTAGAGTTAATTGTTTGATTTTTTTAAAACTTATGTTAAGGTTTGGAGCAGATCTAGTAGAGTTGATTTGTGATTGGGTCAAGCTTTGTGTTAAGTTTTGAGGATAAATTTGAGGATAGAGTTTGGTGCAGATTTGAGGACAGGTTTGTGCCAGACCAGAGACTGATATAGAGCAAATTTGTGCTAGGCCAAAGAATTGTGTTTAGTGCATATTAGAGATAAATATTGAGCATATTTGTGCTAGACCAAAGGACTATGTTTAGTGCAGATTAGAGATAGATATTAAGTATATTTGTGCTAGACCAAAGGACTGCATTTAGTGCAAATTTGAGATAGAGCTGAGAGTAAGATTTGGAGGTGATAGAGTAGAGGATAGTAGTCTCCAGTGGATAGAGATCCATTAGCAAAGGTAGTGAGGACAAGTCTTCTAAGTTAGGATAGGAGTCTTCAATGGAGAGAGATCCATAAGCCAGTGCAATGGAGGCAGTAGTCTTCTAGAGGATCACCAACTAGATTATAGGAGGAGTTCTATAGATAGAGATCCATGAACCAACTGAGGGGATTGGTTTCTCCTATGGATAGAGATACACAAACTTGATTAGGGGATTGGTGTATCCTTTGGACATAGGTCCATAAATATTATAATAATAAAAGGATTCCCAGGAGATTGATTGAGAAAATTTTAGTGAAATATTTTCTCTATGGACGTAGCCCACATTGGGTGAACCATGTTAAATTGATGTCTCTATTATGTGTGGTTATTTTTGCATTGATTTGATTAATACTATTGATATTGCCATTGATATATTGCATAATAGTGTTTGGGAAAGAAAAGTAAAAAGTGGTCTTATACTATTCACCCCCCCTCTCAGTATAAGCTTGTGTTATTTATGTTATGGGTTTCCTTCAACCTCATTTCTAAATTATTATACTATTGAAACCTTAAAGTGCAATGGATAACATGTTCACCACTTTCACTTTTATTACCTAAATAGGATTCTATACTACTAGAGGAAAATGAAGATGATTCACCTGTAATAAACTTGACCTTTTTTGTTGTCTTTGTTTTGAGATTTATCCCCACATTTTATTTTTCACCTTTAATTCCTTCTAAAATTACCAATTGATATTGTTGATAGGATTTATTTACCTCTTATTTTGGAGTCCTTGATCTAATATAGATTCTATTATTGTATGATTTCCTTGCTTTATCTTGAATTTTATCTCATGGCTATAATTGTTAGTCTTACAATGGCACTGAGAGGGGGGGGTGAATCAGTGTAGTTATTTTAACTTGAATTTATAGCTCTTAAAACTGAAATAATGAAACCTTAAAACCAGATAAAGCAAGCATCACAAAAGAACATATCACACAACACAAGATTTTAATGAGGTTCACCAATTTGGCTACTCCTCAAGAATGACTGCTTGGACTACCATCCAAATCTAGCCTTTGCAAAGCACCAACTTTACAAATAGTTTACCAGCATCCACTGGAAGGAGCACCAACCCCTGATTTATCTGTACCAACAGAAAGGAGCACCAACCCCTGATTTACCAGCACCTACTGGAAGGAGCACCAACCCCTGATGCCAAGCTGCAACCTGGACTTCAATTTTGAATCTATAAGTTTGATGATAAAATACCTTTGCTTTTGCATGACCCTAACTGGTCTTCTCCACCTTTGCATTCTCTATGCACTCCGCTCTTTCTATGCAAACACTTCGCACACTCTGCTTCGCTGTAATCCAACTTCACGATCGTCTTCTCCCTTTTGCGCACTCTGCTCCTTCTGCTTTCTCTGTGCAATCACAGACGCACTTAGGACAATTCGACATGACTTCTTTGCTCACTTTGCGTACTTCACCATCATCTCGCCGCTTCTGCACTTTCTACGCTCTTACGACCACATTTCACACTTCGACACATATTCGATGACGCATTCATTCATTCCTCAAATCTCCAAACAACCCTCCTTTTATAACAACATTTTCATGATCAAAACCCTAATCTTAGTCGGTTGTAAACCCTGATCTTAGTCGGCTGCAAACCCTAATCTTAGTCGATTGCAAACCCTAATCTTAGTCGGCTGTCATAGGTCTTCGTCGGCTTCAACTCAACCATGAAAAAGCAACATGTCGCGATATCGTGACACTTTTGCTTACTCTCTCTTTCTCCTTGCTTTGGTCCCCGAAAATACAACATGTCGTGATATCATGACACTTTTGTTCTCTCTCTCTTTCTCCTTGCTTTGGACCGTGAAAATACAACATGTCGCGATATCACGACACTTTCGCCTCCTTGCTTCTCTTCTTGGCTTGTACCCGCGAAAACTCAGCATGTCGCGATATCGTGACACTTTCACCGCCGTACTTCTTTTCTTGGCTTGTACCCATGAAAACACAACATGTCGCGATATCGCGACACTTTCGCCTCCTTGCCTCTTTTCTTGGCTTGTACCCACAAAAACATAGCATGTCATGAAATCGTGACACTTTTGCCTCCTTGCCTCTTTTCTTGGCTTGTACCAACGAAAACATAACATGTCATGAAATCATGACACTTTCACCTCCGTACTCTTCCTCTTTACTTTTGTCATGATATCATGACACTTCTACCTTCTTACTTTCTCTCTCCTTATTTAGTCATGAAAATGTGACATGTCACGATATCACGACACTTTCTCTCCTTTGCTCTTTCTCTTGCCTTCGGGTCACGAAAACGCGACATGTCATGATATCATGACACTTTTTCTTTTGGACTCTCTCTCCTACAATATGTCGCGAAATCGTGACACTTTTTCTTCCATACAATCTCTCTTGCAATATGTCATGAAATCGTGACACTTTTTCTTTTGACTCTCTCTCCTACAATATGTCATGAAATCGTGACACTTTTTCTTTTGTACTCTCTCTCTTGCAATATGTCACGAAATCATGACACTTTTTCTTTCGTACAATCTCTCTTGCAATATGTCACGAAATCGTGACACTTTTTCTACTTGTCTTTTTCTCTTCCAACATGTCACGAAATCGTGACACTTTTTCTTTCGTACTATCTCTCTTGCAATATGTCACGAAATCATGACACTTTTCTTACTTGTTATTTTTCCTTCGAACTTGTCGCGAAATCACGACACTTTCTTCCTCTTTCTCTTCCAACATGTCATGAAATCGTGACACTTTTGCTTGCTTGCGCTTTCTCTCCGAACATGTCATGAAATCGTGATAGTTTTGCTTGCTTGCGCTTTCTCTCCGAACATGTCATGAAATCGTGATAGTTTTGCTTGCTTGTGCTTTCTCTCCGAACATGTCATGAAATCATGATAGTTTTGCTTGCTTGCGCTTTCTCTCCGAACATGTCACGAAATCATGACAGTTTTGCTTGCTTGCGCTTTCTCTCCGAACATGTCACGAAATCGCGATAGTTTTTCTTTCTTCTCAACATGTCACGATATCGTGACAGTTTTTCTTTCTTGCCAACATGTCGCGATATCACGACAATTTTTCTTTCTTGCTCAACATGTCACGATATCACGACAATTTTCTTCCTTGTGATTTTCTTTTGATTTTTAGCATATGGGCCACTTCGGTCTTCTTAGACAACCTGTAGCAACTTCACCCAAACATCAAAAACATCCTCATAAGCATTTAACAGCACTGCACATACTCTGAGTAACCTCTGAACTCCTGTCCACTGCATCACTGAACTCCTGTCCACTGCATCAACCGATCTGTCTGACTGTGTTGACAACAATGACAATACTATTGTTGCACCTTGCTCAACAATCTCCCCCTTTGGAATTGTTGGCAACACACATGCAATTTCCTATAATTCTTCTCCCCCTTTGACAATAATACCAAAGGGTTGCTGCAGACTCCCCCTGAGTCCATGCACAACATTCTCAGGCACACGTTATGACAGTTAGCAAAAATTACAAATATGAGCAAAAAGATAATCAAATATATAAATGCTCCCCCTGAGAATGTGATCCCTGTAGCTAGTCAATTCTTGGGAAACATGACTACTCCACAATCTGTTGTTGGAATAAAAATCCAACTTAACCTCACTTTTTGCAACTTTCTCCTACGTACAACATGTTATCGCTGCAATATATTCTGCCTCTGCTATGGATAAGGAAACTGACTCTTGTTTCTTACTGTTCTACGCGACCAATCTGTCCCCAAGATAGAATGCACCTCCACTAGTACTCTTTCTGTCATCTACACATCCTACCCAATCTGCATCTTTTGGATACCATAACCCATACTCCATAGTACCCTTGTGATATTATAGAAGACTCTGTCTCTCTGCTGCACTGATTGGTGGACCTCTTCTTCACTTGAAGAATCCTCACTCAGATCTATCTTCAACTGTGTTGGTTGCTAGATTTCTATCCATTGAGACTCTATCCTCTGTACTCTGTCACCTCCAAAGCTCAGTCAATAGGCTCACTAAGAACCTACTCAATAGGCTCACATAGAACCTGCTTAACAAGCTCACATAGAACTTGTCCAATGCTGAATAACAAGCTCATACAAAAACCTGTCCAAATCTGCTCCACCAAGCTCACTAAGAACTTGTCCGAATCTTCTCTAGAAATCTGTCCCAGCATTGTCCTCAAATATTTCCCAAAGGCCTTCTCAAAGGCTCAATCAATCATGCTCAAGTAGTACTCAAAATGAACTCAACAATGAATGGCGATCTCAAATCAGATCCACTTCATAGAACTTTAAAAATCACTTCACACATAACTTGACTAGGCTCAATCAAATCAACTCAACCAATCATCACAAGGGACAACTCTTTCTCACACAACAAATGGGCTTAAACCACTATGCTTATAACACAAGGTTTAAACACAACTCTCAATTCAGAAAACCTTGATGCATTCAGCCAATCTACTTTCAAAAAAGGAAACCACACACAATCATTTTCCCTTCAATGATATTTCAGAAATCAACCACCATAATGTTGTCACATGAGTCTCCTTGGGATTAGCCTGAAATCGTGCTACCATGCATACTGCCTGCAAAATATCTGGTCTGATAGCTATCAGGTACAGTAAGCTTCCAATCATAGATCTGTACATGATTTGATCAACAGGTGGAGATTTATCATTCTTGCTCAACTTGCAGCCTATCGTCATGGGAGTGCTAACTGGCTTACAATCCTCCATTGTGAATTTTTTAACATCTCTTTTACATATTTAACTTGAGAAATAAATATGCCCTTCTTACTTTGACTAACTTGCAACCCGAGGAAATACGACAGTTCTCCAATCATTGACATTTCAAATTCTTTCTGCATCTTATTTGCTAAATCTTTGCACGACTCATCTTTGCTACTGCCAAATATGATATCATCTATGTATACAACAAGAACAATAAGATGCCCATTTTCTGTTTTGACATACAAATTACTATCCACCATACCTTTCTCAAACCTTTGTTGAGTGAGATAGTTGTCTAGCCTTGCATACCATGCTCGGGGTGCCTGTTTCAAGCCATATATCTTCAACTTACAAACCAAGTTGGGAACATCACCAAGCTGGAAACCATCTGGCTGCTCAATATAAACATCTTCTTCAAGCTTCCCATTCAAAAATGCTGATTTCACATCTGTCAACAAAATTGACAAGTGACTCACACTTGTACCAACTTTTGTCCAACACTGTACCAACACTGCAATTTTACTGCCAACTCTGTGCAAGCATCAAACATTGTACCACAACACAACCAAATCCCTTTTTATATTTTCAACTTGGTCTATGTTTTCTATAGTCACCGCTGGTCACACCTTACTTTCAATCTGTTCGAATCAGGAGACAATATTTTGTTAAACACTTCACGGCCAACTATAGTGCACCTTACTCAAACTCATACTTTTGGACCTCGGATAGGTATGATTCACAAAGCAAAGTTGCTCATCTTGGTGGGCTAAACATGAGTCAATGATCAGACTTCAATATTTTTCACCACAACATCATAATAGATCTAACAATCTTCACGTCAATGTGTAGTTCAAATACACACTACTTTTATCGAAACACAAATATGCGGCTAGGGCAACATTCTTTCACTAACCAAATTATCTGAACTGTTATAATCCTTAACTTTGGACAGTGGCAGTAAGAACCATCACCAGTACAACAATGACATATAGCAATACTACCAATAATGACAACTCTCAATTTAATCACCACCCTTCACGGCACTTCCACAAACTACATGAACTGAAAATACACTTTGACAACTATACAACAACTTCCCTGACTACTTGCCTTTCATCCTCAGGTAATCAAACAAATACATAGGAGCATTAAAATGAAACTTCAAGATTGCTCCCCCTGAGGATGTGCTACCTGGAGTTGCTTAGTGCAATATCGGAGTAGTCTCCTTCAGTCCAAGGAGACATGATTTCCTTTCTTCTATCTTTCTCCAAACTTTCTTGAACTCGGGCTTGGATTTTTCAACTGCATCCCTGTTTTGCACCTTTTCGTGAACTTGAACATTTCTCTTGTGTGGTTGTCTCTTGTGCATCCTTGATGAATGATTATTTTCCTTTTTATGTACCTGATTTATTCCCTGTCTGTGTTGCGTTCTTTGCGTCTGATGAAATCTACTGTTTTGCCTTAAATTAGATACAAAAATGCTTGGACAAAACCTTGCTATGTGCCCATGACCATTACATTGAAAACATTGTACATATTGTTCACTCAGAAACACAGAAGTATTTCTACCAACATAACTCTTTGATTTATTATTCAATCCACAATAAATTGCCTTGTGACCATACTGGTTGCATCTAAAACAATAGCCATTAAAAGTATTATTATGAATAGAGTGAGAGTGATAGAACCTCTTTTGTTGTGGTTGCTTTGTTGTAGATCTCCTTTGATATTTTCTTCCTTTTGAAGATTCAGCTTCAAGCTTTTCTTGCTTTGATCCTTCAACAATGAACTTCTTCTTCTCTGCAGAGTTGGAAGATGAAGGTTGTTCAGCTTCATATCCAAGACCACGCCTATCCGTGGAGCTTCTTTGTTGGCTTATCATTTTATCTAGCAACTCTGTGCTTTTCTCGAATTTGAGATTTGTATTGGCCTCTTCTAGTTGTTTCTTCAATAAAACAATCTCTTCCTCTTGTTTGCAGCAACCAATCTCTTTCTCATTGAACTATGACCTGAGAGTTTCTTCAATCCTTTTGAATTCTTCTACCTGTACTTTCAAACTGGTTATTATTTCATTTGCATCCTCAAGCTTTCTTGAGATTTCCTTATTCCTTTTTCTTTCTATCTTCAATTCATCCAGAGCTGCAATTAATTCCTCTTTCAAATTTATTTCTGCATCAATTTCTTCTTCATCACATTCCTATTCTTTTTCTGTTTCTTTTTTGAGTGTCATGAAAAGACCTCCACCTATTTCTTTCTTAGAATCATCCTCTAGGACTTCATTAACTCTCACCATATATGCCTCTATGTTCTTATCGTTATTCAACTTCAAAGCTTCGAACTGAGCTTGATGTGTTTGCAACTTGGCCTCCTTGATCTCATCGTCTCCTTCATGAATACTCCTCAGTTTGTCCCATATTTCTTTTGCCATTTTACAACTCATGATCTTTACCAGTTCACTGTCTACTAATCCGCACTCGATAGCATTCTTTGCTTTTGAGTCATTCTCAAACAGATTCTTATCGACAGACATCGGTTGGAGGAGTGATGGGTATTGTGTATTCACTGTCTACTGAATCCCAGATGTCGTATCCCAAAGCACAAAGATATGTCTGCATCCTGATTCTCCAGACCACGTAATTTGTTTCGTCAAACAAAGGTGCTTTGTTTGATGAGAAGTCTTCAACATTTTTTGGTTCAATTTTCTCTTCCACAGGAACTAAAACTGATTGAGATGCCCTTTTGGAGGAGGATCTATTCTTCTTACCCATTGCGTACTAATCCAAGATCAACCCTGACTGATTTAGCCTTAGAAGGGAACTTGGCTCTGATACCAATTGTTAGTCTTACAATGGCACTGAGAGGGGGGGTGAATCAGTGTAGTTATTTTAACTTGAATTTATAGCACTTAAAACTAAAATAATGAAACCTTAAAACCAGATAAAGCAAGCATCACAAAAGAACATATCACACAACACAATATTTTAACGAGGTTCACCAATTTGGCTACTCCTCAAGAATGACTGCTTGGACTACCATCCAAATCCAGCCTTTGCAAAGCACCAACTTTACAAATAGTTTACCAGCATCCACTGGAAGGAGCACCAACCCTTGATTTATCTGTACCAATAGAAAGGAGCACCAACCCCTGATTTACCAACACCTACTGGAAGGAGCACCAACCCCTGATGCCAAGCTGCAACCTGGACTTCAATTTTGAATCTATAAGTTTGATGATAAAATACCTTTGCTTTTGCATGACCCTAACTGGTCTTCTCCACCTTTGCATTCTCTACGCACTTCGCTCTTTCTACGCAAACACTTCGCACACTCTGCTTCACTGCAATCCAACTTCACGATCGTCTTCTCCCTTTTGCGCACTCTGCTCCTTCTGCTTTCTCTATGCAATCACAATCGCACTTAGGACAATTTCGACATGACTTCTTTGCTCACTTTGCGTACTTCACCATCATCTCATCGCTTCTGCACTTTCTGCGCTCTTACGACCACATTTCACACTTCGACACATATTCGATGACGCATCCATTCATCTCAAATCTCCAAACAACCCTCCTTTTATAACAACATTTTCATGATCAAAACCCTAATCTTAGTCGGCTGTAAACCCTGATCTTAGTCGGTTGCAAACCCTAATCTTAGTCGACTGCAAACCCTAATCTTAGTCGGTTGTCATAGGTCTTCGTCGGCTTCAACTCAACCGCGAAAAAGCAACATGTCGCGATATCGTGACACTTTTGCTTACTCTCTCTTTCTCCTTGCTTTGGTCCCCGAAAATACATGTCACGATATCATGACACTTTTGTTCTCTCTCTCTTTCTCCTTGCTTTGGACCATGAAAATACAACATGTCGTGATATCGTGACACTTTCGCCTCCTTGCTTCTCTTCTTGGCTTGTACCTGCAAAAACTCAACATGTCGCGATATCGTGACACTTTCATCGCCATACTTCTTTTCTTGGCTTGTACCCATGAAAACACAACATGTCATGATATCACGACACTTTCACCTCCTTGCCTCTTTTCTTGGCTTGTACCTACGAAAACGTAGCATGTCACGAAATCGTGACACTTTCGCCTCCTTGCCTCTTTTCTTGGCTTGTACCAGCGAAAACACAGCATGTCGTGAAATCGTGACACTTTCGCCTCCGTACTCTTCCTCTTTACTTTTGTCATGATATCGTGACACTTCTGCCTTCTTACTTTCTCTCTCCTTATTTAGTCGTGAAAATGTGACATGTCGCGATATCGTGACACTTTCTCTCCTTTGCTTTTTCTTTTGCCTTCGGGTCATGAAAACATGACATGTCATGATATCGTGACACTTTTTCTTTTGGACTCTCTCTCCTGTAATATGTCATGAAATCGTGACACTTTTTCTTTTGTACAATCTCTCTTGCAATATGTCGCGAAATCGTGACACTTTTTCTTTTGGACTCTCTCTCCTACAATATGTCATGAAATCGTGACACTTTTTCTTTCGTACTCTCTCTCTTGCAATATGTCACGAAATCATGACACTTTTTCTTCCGTACTATCTCTCTTGCAATATGTCATGAAATCGTGACACTTTTTCTACTTGTCTTTTTCTCTTCCAACATGTCACGAAATCGTGACACTTTTTCTTCCGTACTATCTCTCTTGCAATATGTCACGAAATCGTGACACTTTTCTTACTTGTTTTTTTTCCTTCGAACTTGTCATGAAATCGCGACACTTCTTCCTGCTTTCTATTTTTCTTCCAACATGTCGCAAAATCGTGACCATTTTTCCACTTGCATTTATTTCTTCCAACATGTCATGAAATCGCAACAGTTTTGCTTGCTTGCACTTTCTCTTCGAACATGTCGCGAAATCGTGATAGTTTTGCTTGCTTGCGCTTTCTCTCCGAACATGTCATGAAATCGTGACAGTTTTGCTTGCTTGCGCTTTCTCTCCGAACATGTCGCGAAATCATGACAATTTTGCTTGCTTGCGCTTTCTCTCCGAACATGTCACGAAATCATGATAGTTTTGCTTGCTTGCGCTTTCTCTCCGAACATGTCATGAAATCGCGACAGTTTTTCTTTCTTCTCAACATGTCACGATATCGTGACAATTTTTCTTTCTTGCCAACATGTCGCGATATCGCGACAGTTTTTCTTTCTTGCTCAACATGTCGCGATATCGCGACAGTTTTCTTCCTTGTGATTTTCTTTTGATTTTTAGCATATGGGCCACTTCGGTCTTCTTAGACAACCTGTAGCAACTTCACCCAAACATCAGAAACATCCTCATAAGCATTTAACAACACTGCACATACTCTGAGTAACCTCTGAACTCCTGTCCACTGCATCACTGAACTCCTGTCCACTGCATCAACCGATCTGTCTGACTGTGTTGACAACAATGACAATATTGTTGTTGCACCTTGCTCAACAATAATTTTATCTTTCTTCATAATTTTTACTTTGCAAACTCTTTCCATGTGTCCAATATCAAAATAATTGTGTAAAAAAATGCAATATTTTTGTAATCTATGTGTTGATCCCATTCTTTTGATTCTAATTTAATATTAATGGATTTTGGCAAAGGTTTTGAAATATCCATAGAAACACATTTTCGAGTATATATAGCATACTTTCACTCCTTAGTTGTTGGTCGGTCCTTGATGAATTTCCCTTTCCAATATTTTTCAAAACATCCTTATTTATAAGTTGATATGGAAGTCCAAAAGGCCTAACCCACACTGAGAGCTTCTTATTAGTTTCTATCTCAACAAAAAAAAATTATTCCATGGTCTCAAATAAAGTGCATCTCTTCCCATAAACCATGGACCACCAACCATTATTTTATCCCTAATTTCTAAACTGGAAAATATGATGAGGAAAAAACCTTCAGGATGAAAAGTCACAAAATAATTTGAATTCAATTTCCACTTCCACTTGATCCAATTTTGAATCTCCAAAAACCCTAGCCATGATCTATCAAACTTACATATTAGCCCTCTACTTTTAAGAACCATTATATTATTCTCAATCATCTCATCCTTGATACTTACTTTTGGTGTACCATATTCTACCTAGATTGAACTTACCATGTATTCACTCTTTCACTTATCTCCAGCTTAGGCCTTCATACTTCCAACTAGGGTATTTTGATTTCTAGCTAGGTCATCTTGACTTCCCATTAGGGCTTTCAAAAATTACTTTCTTTCCACAATAGCTAATGGGGATTGCTCTTGGATTGCACTCCCTCTTGGTTCTCACTCTTGTTTTTCTTGCACTCGCTCTTACTTCCAGCTTGCACTTTCTCTTGCCTCACACTTGCTCTAGGCTTGCACTCCCTCTTGGATCATAATTGCCCATGTATCTTCTTTTTCTTGGTATTCCTTCACTTCAATAATTTTTTGGAAATAATATTCCACGCATTGGTGGTAAGGGTTTGAAGCATTAATGTACTTTGGATGAATCTATCTCTCTTTTTCCATGATTGAATCTTGGCTTGCACTCCCTCTTAGTTTGCACTACCTTTCGATTTGCATTCTCTCCTGCATTGCACTCTCTCTTACGACACTCACTCCCAGCTTGCACTCCCTCTTGGATCACAATTACCCTTGTCTCTTCTTTTTCTTGGAATTCCTTAGCTTTAATAGTTTTTTGGAAATAATGTTCCACATATTCATGGTATGGGTTTGAAGCATTAATGCACTTCAGATGAATCTGTCGCTCTTCTACCATAACTAAATCTTGGCTCTCACTCCCTCTTGGTTCACACACCCTCTCTGATCTCATTTAATCTTAGCTTATACACTCACTCCTAGATCATGTTTGCACTCACTTCTACACTTCTATCTTACGCTTGCATTCACTTTTGGCTGCACTCACTCGCACTCACTTTTGGTTGCAGTTACTCACACTTTTTGCTACACTTACTCCTAGATCATGCTCCAAATCACCGTTGCACTTACTCCTAGCTCACACTCACACTCGTTTGTGCTCACACTCATAGCTGCATTGACTCCCGGCTCACGCTCACACTTGCAGCTGCACTTACTCCTGGATCGTGCTCACTATTTTATTTAAGGAATTTAACTAGTTAAACTAATGTCATTATTTTATTTTTATTATTATACTTATTTTATTTTTTCTTGAGAAAAAGGGGTTGTACTCGGGCCCCCCACCCTTGAAAAATTACAACTCTCTCCTTGATATTTTACAAACATATCAAATTATCATCTCAATTGATATGCTAAAGCTAGATACCTACATCATTAAAAAAAATATAATTTCTTGATATTTCATTTAATGAATTTTCTTCAATTTTATTTGTAATTACAAATATTTAGCATCCTTCTTGAATTTTTTCAATATTTTTCACCCATCCATCCAAGTGAAACCTTGATTAGTGGTGGTCTTTCAATGTTGTCATTGTGGCACTTGAATATCCATAACTGCTTTATTAGCTCTATGCTTATACTGCTCTACTCTAATATTTTGAATGATTCATATTATTGTTTCATAATGCTGCTACACCCCTTTGAAATCTAAAACCACTATGATTATTTTACCAAACATTTCCATACTTGATACATTTTTGAATCCATGTAGATCTATAATATTGATGCCTTAAACCATACCTCTAAGATTGTTGCCTCTTAGGGTGGTGTGGGTGCTGATATTTTGCAACCATGACCTGGCATTCTATTTCTTTAGAAAATTGTTTCTTTATTTTAAATCCTTCTTCATAGTCTTCTTCCACCATTCTTGAGCATATATGTCATCATTTCCAGTGAAAAATAGTAACTCCATGATATTTAACCCAAAAAAAATTCTAAAGTAGCTAGGGTTTGGGGAAAAAAATAGGGTTTAAAATATTCAAATCTCCTCTATTCCTTATTATCATCAAATAGTTCTATATATTTTCTTGAAAAACAATTTAAATTGTAATTGATTGTTTACCCTAACTAACTGAGATATTTGTAAATTTATTTTTTGCAATTTGAAAAATCCTCACTATCCTTGTTCTAAAAATATGACTTCATAGTATCATCCTCGTATTAAATTTATACATATATTCATTTAAAAGTATTTTTATTTAGAAAAAACATTGGTGGAAGCTTGAAGTGGCAGGTTACAAGATTCTTCTTGGCTTCTTGTGGTGGAGAGGGTTAGTAGAAAGTTGGCAAGCTGGAAAAATACCCTCCTCAGCCAAGCTGGTAAGACACAACTTGTTTAATCCACCCTCCAAAGTTAACTGGTCTTCTTTTAATTGTTGTTCAAGATGTGGTAGAAAATCCACCAAAATATTTATAGTATTCAAAAGGCCTTTATTTGGAAAAGCATATAAGAGAAACACAAAATTCCCATGGTGGATTGGAAGCATGTTTGTTCTAGAAACAACAAGGACGGATTAGGCCTTAGGAAACTAAAACAAATGAATTTGGCCCTTATTGCAAAATAAATTTGGAAGTTTTTCAAAATGAATGAAGCTAGATGGGTAGACATTTTAACAGCTAAATATATTGGTAGAGATGGTAATTTCCTTAAGATTTAGGCCAATCCAAAGAGCTCTAATTTTTAGAAACACTTTCTTGGTTTCAGGTTTATAATTAAAAATGCTTGATATGGAAGATAAATGATGTTAGGAAAATTAACTTTTGCGAAGATAGTTAGATTCATAATGAGCTTTTCATTAGAGATCTACTTCTAAACTGCTTAGATCCCTTTACTACACAATCTTATGGATCTAGAGTTGTTGACTTTCTTGAGGTAAAGGATTGAAAAAGGGATTGGAATACTTTATCTCTTGTTAACCCCTCCCCTAAGAAAATTCATGCTCTAATTTATTTATCCAATATTCTCATAATTCATCTCCTAAATCCTAAACTATCAGTTGATTCCCCTAGTTGGAAAGTGGATAATAAGGGTATTTTATGGTTAAATTAGCTTACATTATTTAGTTTTATGAGGAAGAGGATTGGTTTCCAGCTAGTAAGATATGGTTCAAACCCCTCATACCTAAAGTTAATTTCTTCTTTTGGTTGGCTGCCCAAAAAAAAATCCATACTATTGAAAACCTTCACAAAATAGGCCTACCCATTTTGAATAGGTGTTATCTGTGTGAAGCTGCTTGGGAGAATACTAATCATTTATTTCTTGAGTTTCCATTCTCCTTAAAATTTATCCACCTTATTGTCATCAAATTCAATTTTACCTTGGTCATGCCTAGTAATATTTTGGACCTATTTTTGTAGTGGGTTGTCCCCTTCCAGAATATTTTGCTTAGAATTTGTTGGTCTTTCTATTTTCCTCATTTTTGAGGGGATACTTGAAATGAAAGAAACAAAAAAGCATTTAGGAATATGAAAAGGATCCCCTACATGTGGAAGCTAAAATTTTTAATTCCCTAAAAGAAATTGTTTCCATAGTCCCTATCAAAGATAAAAAAATGGTCCCATAGCGAAGGTAAGCTTGCCAGCCAATTGGGTATCCTAAATCTAGAAGGTATTTGTAGTCTACCCACCTCTGATCATAGGGATCTTGTCAAATGGAAGCCTCTACCTCAAGGTTGGATAAAACTAAACTTTTAAGGGGTGGTTAAATGCAACCCAGGAACTGCAAGAGCTAGAGGAATCATTAGGGATGACAAAGGGGTTATTCTTTTGGTCTTTGGTGACTTTTTAGGTGTCTAGTCTAGCTTTTTTGCTGAAGCTTGAGAAATTTATCAAGGGGTCATGCTCTTGGAAAAGCTAAATGTAAAGAAGGTGGTGATAAAAGGTGACTCACTTTCCAATAGTAATATTTTTAAAGGAAAATACTCCCTCCACTGGTCCATTATAGATTTAGTAGAAGATATTTAATTTTCACATTGAGAATTTAGGTGTTGAATTCAAGCATACCTTTAGAGAAGGAAATAAGAAAGCTGACATGTTGACCAACCAAGGGGTCAATCATAATGCTCTTCAAATATAGATGAAGGATTTCTTTGCCTTTTTGACTTAGTGTGTTCTGGTTTTGAATTTTGATCTTTTTTGTCCCTGGTTGATAATGTGCTCCCTCTTGCTTTTTGTTGAAGTCCTTTTATTCGTTCTGCATATTTGTGGTTATTTTGTTGTATCCCCCTATCCCTTGGGGTTATTCTCCTTTTGATCCACTTACTATTATTGTTTCTATTGTGTCTCTCATTGTAAAAGGTTAAGGATCCTTTCAAAATCTCATATTTTCCTACCTAATAATAAAAAAAAAAAAATTGAGTTTTCATAGGTTTTTATTAAGGGTCCTAATCCCTTTGTACTGGGATTTGAACTTGGGTCTCATGTATGAAAACCTAAGGACCTACCACTATGGTATCCCTTAGAAGTCATATTATAAATTAATTATTTTTATTTAAATATTTAATTTAAAATGTTTTATATTCTAAAAATATTATTTTAAAAATATTTTAAAATTTAAAATTTTAAAATCTAAACTAAAGATATAACTAGTTAAATAATTACTACCTTAAAAAAATATGTTTGAATCCATGTTTAAGGCATCCACATTGAAATTATTTTTTTATTTTTTTAAAATAAAATGTGAACTTACGATTACATCACATGTAGCTACTCCACTAAAAATCATCCAACCAAATTAATTCCTTTTAATTGGAATGAGGTCCATGCATATTACATACATCATGATAACATAGTAGTAAAATTAATGTAGTTTTATTTTTGGTAAAAATCGAACCTCAATTTCCTTCTTGAAAATTAATTAATTATATGGTTGATCTAACAACATTTGATAGAAAATAACAATTATTTTTATCAATAAATTTTTCAATACTCAATATTTTAATTTTAAAATTTGTTTAACAAAAGTCTCTATTGTGTAGGGAAAAAATTAAATATAAGATGTTTATATCTAGTATATGTATTTAGTTTAATTAAATAAAGAAAAATTATTTTTTTTCAAATTTATAAAGGTAAAAAGTATTACATAATTCTCAAGTAAGTACAAACAATTATTTATGTTATGTAAAATGTTGTTCTTAACGCTCAAGTATGTTCAGACAAATATTTATGTTATTCAAAGGGGCATTGACACAAAATAATTAACTACAAATGAAAATTCACACAATTATACAACATATAATTTTGTAAAAATACTTAAGTTTGCTGAATTATTTTATTAATGTTTATATTTAAAACTTATTTTTTTAGATTTATAATAGTAACTTTAAAACCCCTTCTAAAGGATTGCTATTTATTGTTCTTAGGTAAGGTGATACCCTCCCCCTGATGGTTGGGTCAAACTAAACTTTGATGGAGCTACAAAAGGGAATCTTGTGTGGGTAGGTGCTAGAAAATTTTTCAAAGGTAGTCATGGGTGCATTTTGATTTCTTATGCTAAAAACATAGGCACTTAGACCTACCATTTTGCTGAGGCTAGGGCTCTCTTCCAAGAACTTTCTCATATTGATGATCTTCCCACTAGAAACCTCATAATCAAAGGTGATTCTATGAATATAATCAAGTGCCTCAAGGGTGAGAATTCCCCCTCCTGGAGTATCCAAAATATCATTTATGAATTAAAATTTTCCTTCCAAAATTTTGTAACTACTCTATCTAACATGTTTACTAGGAAGGAAACCATGTTGTCAACACATTAGCCAACTTGGCCCATTCCTAGGACACCATCACTATTTGGCACAAAAAAAATTCCCAATCCTTTATCCAATGTTGTCCCCTTTTTTTTTGATCTTAGCCTATTTCAGTGATGGCTTGGGCTTCAAGTTACTAGTTTTGAGCCTAGGTATCGAAACCAAGTGTTGTCACAAAGCAATCACTCCCAAATTTTTTTCAAATGTGATAAGATTTATAATGAATCATAATCAATATTGACACTTTCAAATGATCAAGGGAAAATTCAAGGATCCTAATAACATGGTGGATTATATTTTGACTCTTAAAATTATGGGCAATCTCATTTCCTCATTCGTTGATAGTAAGAAAAAGCTCAGGAGTGAGGTGGTAGATTATTTCTTTTTCTGGATTTACATCAAAAAAGGTAATTTTCACTTGGATGTTAGAAGACCCTTAACCTACAACCATATGGTAGACTACAACCTAAGCCTTATCTATGCTGGCAATCTTAAATTTGATACAAACGAAATCAATCTCAAGTCCCCTAGTAAGGTTGCAAAAAGGTTTTTCATCTTGTAGCTTGATGAAAAGCAGTTCCACCTAGGCGATGATGAATTCACATGTTTTAACTCTTCCTCGTACCTTCCATTCGCATGTCTCCATCACCTTTTATTCCATATTCTCTGGTGTATCCTCATCATCATCACCTTTCTTCATCATGATAACCATTGCCACGTTGCATGTTTCTTCACCCAATTGGATATCAGAACCATCTTGAACCCTTATAATTATTTCAACTTGTTTCTGGTTTACATGGATTTTGAAGACCCTACTTGAATTTCAAATTCACATTATTGGTTGTTTTCTTACTTTTTCTAAGATTATGGACAACCCAATGAAGATTTCTCACCTTGTCTTAGATTTTCAACGGCTTGAGTGGTATGGTTCTCATGTTTTATTGGAAATTTATACATGGTTTATCATTTATGACCCTATTTAGCACCTCAAAACCTCATTGAATTTAAATCATTGAAGCTCTTTTGGATACCAATGTTTGGTCTTCTACTCTTGACCCTTATCGAATTTTTGGTTCTATGTATATTTCTCTTGTTCATGCTCAAGATGGTGGTTTCCTTCCTCCCATTTTCCTCCCACTCACCACCCTATAATTTTCATCACTCCTATTTCCACCATGGTCAAACACGCCTACAGGTTCAAATCAGATATGCTCCAACTCAATGCTCTAATTGAGGATATCTTCATTGACCATGGCTCTTACCCTTTCTATGAAAATTTAGTGGTAATCACATGGACCTGTCGATGGATATTTCCTACTCTTGGAATGAGGGTAAAATTATTGTTAAAGGACTCATATTCCATATTACCAATGGCCTTCTTATTGAGGTAATTGGGTTTCTTGATGACAAAGAAATTATTTTGGATGAAAAACACTTAATGGTGGCATAGCTAAATTAGTTTAGAGACAAAGGAGAAATATTGGGCTATGAAAAGGGAGGTATTGTTCGAGAATTCCTTCCCAAATCCTAGGACAAAGTCATGGTCACTATGCTCCAATATTTCACTGTTGATGGGCCCAACTCCATCTTGAGGAGCTTTCACTTAGCATTCCTTAACCATATCCATGTTAATAAAATCCATAAAAATCCTTGAGTATATGTTCATATCCATAGAGAGGTTATCCCTCAATGTTCATAAGGGCTCTTCCTCCTTTCCAATGCACCAGGGTCTTCACCTAATTCTCTTCAAGCACATGGTTATGAAGGAATCTCAAAGGATTTTGCCTCATATTGCTAACCCTTCAAATTTGGCTTCTCCTCCCATTGTTGTTTTGGGTGGTAACCCCAAAGTTTTTCCCTTGAAGATAATGCCCAATTAGCTCCCTCTCCCAAAATAAATCATTTGCTTGAATTTGAAACTACTGCTAAAGATATCCTAGTATCTATGAAGTCCAAGCCTCGACATTGCTCCTCTAGGGCCAATGATAAAATTAGGAAGGGTATATCCTCCATCATGATTGAAAATTATTGTGATACCTATGAGGAATCACCACCTCCTCCCAAACTCACCAAAAGGGAGGATTTACCAGTTAGATCTTCGACATTGAAAGATCCTCCCCATAGTGGCCTATCCAATCATTTCTAGGTAAAATTTGGTATCCATTTCATCATTAAAAATTCTCACATTCAAGAACTCCATGATGTTATGTATGCTTTAACTAGAGTGACCAGAATGACAATTTCTCTTCTTTAGTAAGCAAAGGTTATCTTGGATGAGTTTAAGCATAATGATGATAGTAAGTAGAAATATCATGCTTCTTCTCCTACCTAGGGTGACGATGAATGACCATGGGTAACCTCACGCCTTATTGTGGTTATCTATTTTTATCTTCAGTGTGTTGTTTTATTTGACTGGTTTCCAAGGTCACCATGTTTCATTGGTGACTTCCTCTGTTCTTGGCCTTGGGCTTACTTTTGTTGTTGTTTGTCTTTTGTCCTTCATGAGAGACTCTCTCCTTTACGAAAATATCCAATGAACCTTAGTCTCTCCTTTTTTGGCTTTTGTGATTTGTAAAAGGTTTAAGGTCCCTGTAAAAACCCCTTCCACCAATCTATCAAAAAAAATTATTAATTAAGAGAATACTTAATAATATGTATATCGTAAAAAAAATATTTTAATTTTTATTGAATCAAGATTAATATATAACATTTATTTAATATTGTTAATTGGTTTCTAAGGTTTGCTTTGAAAAACTCTCAATGTGGTCTCTAGGGTATGCAACAAAAGAAATTCAATTTAATTTAATAAACTAATTTTACATCATAAACATTAGCTTTATATTAGTTATTACTTATGTATATATAATTTTCTTAATTAAATAAATGATTATTTTATTTTATTTAGGATTATAAGTATTATTGTTAGCTTTTGATAGTGTATGATATGGGAGATAGTAATCACAAGATGTAAAATATGCAGAAAAGTAAGATAATATAATTCTACCATAAGACTAAAATATGCTATTAATAGAAAGTTACAAAAACATTACAATGAAAAGTAATGGAGGATATGAATACTCCAAAACTCTAATGGATACTACTAACTACACTATAGTGAGTAGCACTTATGCTCTACACAAACACACACACACACACACACTTATATTCACTATGGGGACTATATATAAGAAGATAAGTTACTTGGTCCTTACTCTTCCTAACTACCATTCCTATGACTCATGTACAAGTGAACTCATTGTACATTTACATTATTACACATTGACACTTGTGTATTTATTACTTCTTCTTCAAGTAACCTAAGATAAAATCCTAGTCTAACAATTTACCCAAGGTGGTACATTGACATGCACCTAAATAATGTAATATACTCTAACACCCCCTGTATTACATTATTTGGGTATTGAATACTTTAGTCTTCAAGATGGATCTTCCTCTTTTGAATAGTATTCAACTTGATCTGGTCACTCTTCTTCTTTGGTTCATAGATGACCAAGTAGAGCATAGTGTTTTTGTCCTCTCATCCTTTTAATTTTGAATCTTCTATTTCTCTATTTAAGTGCATTTTGTGTAGATTTTGTGGAAATTGTTACATTTTGGCATGTATTCGTCGAGGTCCCACTCGAACCTGGCACTTGCAATTTCATGAAGGTAAAACCTCCATGGAACATCGGTGTGAAGTATGAAGTCAGGCACCCAATTCCCTTTGAAGCACCTGACTTCTTCTTGAAACATAACTGTTAGGAACCTGCTTCCTGTTAGGCGCCTACTTCCCATTAGGTGCCTGACTCTCGTATTGGCGCCTGCTTCCCAAATTCTATAGACAAGGTACCTTCTTCCTGAATTCTACATATGAGGCACCTAATTTCCACTAAAGCCAAATTCTAGCATGACTCTATGGTTGGTAGAACAGAGTGAAATTTTAGCAACAAGTATAAATGGAGTTTTAGTGTTGAATCCGGATAAGGGACGACGTCAAATATGACTAGCCATCTATTTTCTAGTTGCTACATGAAATATTTATGTAAATTAGGAAGAACAAATATCAGATATATTCTAGAAATATAATACGCTGAAATAGCTCACTAGGCTCGATATTTTACCCGATTCCTTCATGTAGGTAGTTGTAAAAGCGAATCATATTTTTGATTTGTTTTGAAAATTGTAACAAGGTGTGACCACATATCTTATAAATA
This sequence comes from Wollemia nobilis, assembly GCA_028583015.1. Taxonomy (NCBI): domain Eukaryota; kingdom Viridiplantae; phylum Streptophyta; class Pinopsida; order Araucariales; family Araucariaceae; genus Wollemia; species Wollemia nobilis. Next base: position 7,951,151 of record JAQPPZ010002512.1, read on the forward strand.
TGTAGGCCACCCCTAAATATGAGACTCCTAGACTTTTCCTATAAATTATTTGTCGTAAACTATTAATAAAACATTTTCTGAGTTATTTCATGTTAAATCCTCTAAGCATCCGATGAAGATTTAACATGGATAGAACCTATTGAAAGCATGGGCCCAATTATAATAGATTTCTTCCCTTACTTTCCTCTATTTTATATTATTTAATTTTCTATATATTAATTTATTTCCTTGTTATTTTCCCTTGTTTTATGTGATTTTCAACAAAGTACTATTTTAATTTCTGTGTGCATTTTAGTCCTGTTTTCTCAAATGTAGGATAGATTATTGGTTTGGAATTTAGAATAAAAACTTCAAAAAAAATAAAACACCCCCAAAACATAAATCTAAGGGACTCATATTTGAAGAAGAAATTATAAGAATATATCATGCATGGTTGCTCACAAGACTACAAGCTACCCTGGGTTGACAATTAAATGGAGGCAATTAATTGAACCATAGAAAAACTAACCAATGTTTTTACCAAAATTTTGGTGTTATTTTTGGGGAGTAGCCATTGTAATTTCCAGTTCTGAAGGAAGCATAGTAGCAGTAGTTTAGACAATTTTATCCAAAAACCTTCATTTGAAACTTTGTAGGAGTCCACCTAAGAATAGAGGACCGGATGATCGTTTTGTCAAAAAAAAAGTTGTTTCTCAAAATCCTTTTGCAATAGAATCAGAACCTGAGACTGAAATCCCTCATTTATAATATCCACATGTGCATTTACGAGAACACCCACTATTTACATAGGATCCTTCTAAAATAATTCAACAAAATCTTAGAGTAGGATCAAAGATAAGTAGAGTTCAATATGAGGAAGATCTACTGAATGTCGAATGCTGACAAGCAGTATTATATGGAACCATATCAAATACTGACTTATCCATCCTTCTGAAGGATAAAAAATAAACTAGAAGTATTTTTAGGTACTCTAAATGTAGTCGGTGTAGAAACTCCATTAACAGACATAATGGCAGAAAATCCAGAGGAAGCATCCACTAGTTTTAGTCTTCCAATAGGAGAGGTAGGAGGATATCACAAGATGAATCATATCTCTCCTACCCACCTTCCAACCTTTAGAGGACTACCAACAGAAGATACATATTTTTTCCTATTTAAATTTGATGTTTTATGTAGATATGTGGATTACACCATAGATGCTCAAAAACTAAAATTATTCCCTTCCACCCTTGATGATTCAACTTTGCACTAGTTCGTCAGCTTGGGGGATAAATAGATAACTACATGGGAATAGTTAAAAAGTTTTTTCCTATATCAGTATCAGGATTTTGTAAGAGCACAAGATGCAAGAGAAGTCCTAGAAATGACACAAAAAATGGGAATCTATGGAAGAATATTGGGATAGATTCAACTTCAATTTGCAAATATCACCCCATTCAAAACTAGGAGACATGTCCCTAAGAAGTATTTTTTTGAAAGGACTGAAAAATGAATCCCTGGAAGCCTTAAACATGATATCTAGAGAGGATACTTACCAACATCAAATGAACAATATTCGACAGTTCTGTCAAAACTTCTCAAGAAGAAAAGGTAATTTGACCCCTAGAAATGTTAAGTAGTCAGCCACTATCATTAAAACAGAAATAGGAAACATGCTTGAAGACCTTAAGAGTGAGATGATATCATCTCTAGATCTTCAAATGGATACACTTCTACTTTAGAAGAAGAAGCAATAGAATGAGGTAGCATTTGCCTACTTCTATCCTAAATGCAGAGGCATACACCCTAGAAATGAGGGTCCAAAAAATAAAGTTTGTGTATGTGTTGTTTGTAGAAAAGATCATAAAACCAAGATGTATCCACAATTAATGAAATCTAAAGAGGAACCTAAAGTAGAATAAGCATACTTCATGGGCAATAGGAGAAACTAGAAATAGTATCCTATGGATAACAACATGCAATTAGGAATGCCATATTATGGGGGCAAAAATTACCAAAACCAAGGTCAAGCCCAGCCACCCAATATGGTTTGGTATGGGCAACAACCTTGGAATCCATTTACCTAAGGAGAAAATCCTTACAATCCTTACTCTTGGATGAAATACCAACAACCTAGGTAGTAGTGGAGAAACTAGAATGCTTGGAATCAGTATCCACAACATTCTGCTCCAGCTCCACTACAACCAAGTCTACTTGCTCTTCCTACTTCAAGAACTCCCCAGTTAACAACACAACCTATAAAAAACCCAAACAATAAATAGCAACCGGCCTATCATATGGAAAATGAGATGTACCTTATGTATAATATTAAGGTAGATTGTGATATGATCTAGTTACGATCAATAAAATGATTAGGTGTACAAGTCACTCCTCTTGTAGAAGAAGAGGAACACATAGAAATAGGAAAAGGGGAATCACCTCTCATAGAGGAAGTAGAAGAAGAATCAACACTTTTGAATAACAAAGAAGGGGTTCCACCTTTTCCACAAAGTTTACAAGAACCCAAGAAACCAAAACAAATAGAGTTTTATATTCTTTTTAGTTCAAAAAACTTGACGGTCATAATACCTCTCTTTCAAGATATCAGAGATATACCTATCTATGACAAGGCCATAAGAGAGTTATGCCTTAAGAAACTAGGGAGGAAACCAGCTAAATCAATCAGTTTGGTAGGTTAATTAGTTGACCTTATGTTAGAGAATGCCTACAAATAAAAGTACTTATATCCAGGAAGCCTTGTGTTAACTATAAAAATAGAAGGCTTTGTTTTACCCAATCATTAGTAGATTTAGGGTCTACCATCAATGTCATGCCCCAGGAGACCATGTAAAAACTGAAATTAAATTATCTTAAGACCACTAAAATTGTGCTACAGTTGGCAGACATGTCTAAAATGCTACCTAAGGGTATACGGGAAGATATTACTGTTACAGTGGATGCATGGGAGTATCCAGTATATTTCTTAGTGCTACAATCCAAGTCTAGGTTAGGTGGATACTCATTAATCTTAGGTAGACCTTGGATAGAAATAATTGATGCTTACATAAGCTATAAATATGGGAAAATGACCATTTTAGATGTTCATAATATAAAGAAACTAATCATACATCCACCTACACAGTCTACAAATTTTTTGGGAGAACCTAAGAATGAGAATCAAAATATTGGTGGTCTATCAATGGTCCAACCTATCATGACACTTGATGAGTTGGGATATGAAAATAATAAATATAAGATGATATCTCATTTTCTTTAGGTAGAATCCTCCTATCCTCCTCCTGAGTTACCATTAGTAGAAGGAAAAGATCACCATATTCAGCAAATAGAAGTTGCACCTAGTAGAATGCTAAACATAGATAAGAAGTTGACAACTGAACAACAAACCAAACTAAAACAAACATTGTAAAAACATCAAGATACCTTTGCTTGGGAGTATTCTGACATAAGAGGAATAGCTCTTGAGGCCTGTACTCATAGGATATATCTAGAATACCAGGTTAAACCAGTAAGACAACCACATAGGATAATGAACCCAAATATGAAATAAATTGTCAAAATAGAATTACAAAAACACCTCACAGTTGGATTCATCTACCCCATTTCAAATAGTGAGTGGGTATCACCATTAGTGGTGGTGCCCAAGAAAAATGGAAAGTTGAGAATTTGTGTTGATTATAGGTTTTTGAATAAAGCAACTAAGAAAGACCACTTCCATTTACCCTTTATAGATTAGGTCCTTGACACCTTAGCAGGCAAGAAGTATTTTTATTTCTTGGATGGGTTTAGTGGATAAAATCAGATCCAAATAGGAAAAGAAGATAAAGATAAAACCACATTCACTTGTCCATGGGGGACATTTCCTTACCGAGTTTTACCATTTGGTCTATGCAATGCACCTGCCACCTTCTAGACGGCAGTTTTAAGAATTGTTTTGACATGATTGGAGAGACTGTGGAGGTATACATGGATGATTTCACTGCATATGGAGAAAAATTTTAAACAACTATAGAAAATCTAGAAAAGATACTTAAACGTTGTGAGGAAACTAACCTATCCTTAAGCAATGATAAATGTTATATGTTGATGCAGGAAGGGATAGTTTTAGGACATCACCTTTCTGTAGATGGGATCAAAGTAGATAGAAGGAAAATAGAAGTCATCCAAATCCTGCCTAATTCCAAAATATAGAAGGATATCCATAGTTTCCTAGGATCAGCTAGTTACTATAGGAGGTTTATATCATACTTTAGAAAAACTTCTAAACCTCTTACCACATTTTTAACTAAGGATACAAAGTTTGTCTAGACCGAAGAATGTGAACAAGCATTCAACACCTTAAAGGAAAAACTAATTACTGCTCTAGTACCGAGAGGTCCAAATTGGACCATACCTTTTCACATATATGTTGATGCATCTAACAATGCAATAGGCTCAATACTAGGATAGAAATATGGTGATGATTTGTATTCCATATATTATGTTAGTAAAAACCTCATATATTTTGAACTCAATTATACTGTCATAGAGAAGGAGTTTCTTGCAATAACATATACTCTTGATAAATTTCATCATTATATCATAGAATATCAGGTTTTTGTACACACTGATCACTCAACAATCAGATACTTGACAAACAAACCTGGGATTAATAGTAGAATTATTATATGATTGTTACTTTTGCAAGAATTTGATGTGATAATAGTAGACAAACTAGAAAAGGACAATGTGGTAGCTGATTTCTTGTTCATATTAACACCTCCAAAATATGAAACTATAGAGGACCAATTTCTAGATGAGCATTTATTTTCTTTGAATGATCAGATACCTTGGTATGCAAATATGGATAATTATTTAACCACTGGTAAAGTATTTCCTGCACTTTTACCTCATGAAAAATAAACTTTAATTGAGAAAAGTGCAAATTTCTCATGGATTGATGGGTGCCTATTTAAAATAGGGCCTTATCAACTCATGAGAAGATGTGTTGCTGGGAATGAATTAACTGAAATACTTAAGGCTTGCCATGATGAACCTTGTGGTGGCCATTTTATAGGAAAAATAACTACATATAAAGTGTTACAGGTTGGTTATTACTGGCCTTCACTATTCAAAGATGCAACCAAGCATGTGAGCCAATGTGATCAATGTTAGAGGATGGGAAAAACTACTATTAGATATGAGATGCCACTCCAACCACATGTTCACATTGGGCCATTTGATAAATGGAGGATGGACTTAGTAGGACCCATTAATATATAGTCAGGAGGTAAGATATATATCCTAGTTTGTACTGACTATGTGACTAAGTGGGTTGAAGTGCAGTATTTGCATGATTCAAAGGAGAAAATTGTAGCATATTCTTGTATTCATCAACTTTTACAATATTTGGGGTTCCAAGGGAGATCACAACTAATCAAGGACCTCAATTTAATTCAAGGATGATTCAGGAACTCATGTAACAATACAAAATTAGGCATAACAAAACCACTTCCTACCATCCATAGGTGAATGGGCAAGTTGAGGTGACCAACCGAGAGTTGGAAAATATCCTGACAAAAATAGTGTAGCAACATAGGAAGAAATGGGCTACTAGATTACCAGTAGGGTTATGCGTAAGGTCACCATGTTTCATTGGTGACTTCCTCTGTTCTTGGCCTTGGGCTTACTTTTGTTGTTGTTTGTCTTTTGTCCTTCATGAGAGACTCTCTCCTTTATGGAAATATCCAATGAACCTTAGTCTCTCCTTTTTTGGCTTTTGTGATTTGTAAAAGGTTTAAGGTCCCTTTAAAAACCCCTTCCACCAATCTATCAAAAAAAATTATTAATTAAGAGAATACTTAATAATATGTATATCGTAAAAAAAATATTTTAATTTTTATTGAATCAAGATTAATATATAACCTTTATTTAATATTGTTAATTGGTTTCTAAGGTTTACTTTGAAAAACTCTCAATGTGGTCTCTAGGGTATGCAACAAAAGAAATTCAATTTAATTTAATAAACTAATTTTACATCATAAACATTAGCTTTATATTAGTTATTACTTATGTATATATAATTTGCTTAATTAAATAAATGATTATTTTATTTTATTTAGGATTATAAGTATTATTGTTAGCTTTTGATAGTGTATGATATGGGAGATAGTAATCACAAGATGTAAAATATGCAGAAAAGTAAGATAATATAATTCTGCCATAAGACTAAAATATGCTATTAATAGAAAGTTACAAAAATATTACAATGCAAAGTAATGGAGGATATGAATACTCCAAAACTCTAATGGATACTACTCACTACACTATAGTGAGTAGCACTTATACTCTACACAAACACACACACACAGACACACACACACACACACACACATACACACACACACACACTTATATTCACTATGGGGACTATATATAAGAAGATAAGTTACTTGGTCCTTACTCTTCCTAACTACCATTCCTATGACTCATGTACAAGTGAACTCCTTGTACATTTACATTATTACACATTGACACTTGTGCATTTATTACTTCTTCTTCAAGTAACCTAAGATAAAATCCTAGTCTAACAATTTATCCAAGGTGGTACATTGACATGCACCTAAATAATGTAATATACTCTAACACCCCCTGTATTACATTATTTGGGTATTGAATACTTTAGTCTTCAATATGGATCTTCCTCTTTTGAATAGTATTCAACTTGATCTGGTCACTCTTCTTCTTTGGTTTGTAGATGACCAAGTAGAGCATAGTGTTTTTGTCCTCTCATCCTTTTAATTTTGAATCTTCTATTTCTCTATTTGCTTTTATGACATATGGCCTCTTTATTTTCTATAACCTATACCTCAAGAAATATATTAGTATTGTTTTAAAATATAACAATGTCTTGTGAGTTCTCAATTGAGTCTAGCGTATATGTATTTCCATGGATTTATCTTGTAGCTTCTATGTCATTTTAATTCATGATGAGGCACATATTAATTCCATTTATGTATTTGAAATAAATCATTCTATTGCTCTCTAATACATTGCTTACTAAAATAAGATTGAATGTTAATCCAGGAACATACATCACTTTTTGTAGTAGAAGTTTTGAAATGATTTACTAGGTTTTACTCATCCATATCCATGGATAGAATAAGTCTTGCTATCTATAATCCTCAACTTGTAATCATTAGTAATTTCAAGATAGTCAAACCATTGTATATTCCCTATCATGTGATGACTGGAACCTGGGTCAATATACCAAATGTTCTTCTACTTTATAGAATTGTTTATGCTAGAGCTAACTTTACATTTGTGATATGATGTATCATGTGTATCTTGTTCTTCCATTATTTGGTGATAATATGTTCTTCTTTCCATTTGTAGTATAGAGCTCTTTTAATAGAACCTTTGTAGTAGTCTACCTTATGACTCCCTAGTATGTGAACTGATAAAACCTTTCTTAGATTTAGGTTTTATAGGCTTCCTAATATCTCCCAAGTAGCTATAGACTTTGATAATAAGCTTAGCAATAATTAGTTCACCTTTTGAGTTGATCTTCAATTTTTCCTTATCTCTCCTAATGAAGTATGCTATAATGGAGTTCTTGTAGTTGGATTTCTTTTTGTATCCTTAGTATGAGTATGAGACAAGTGTTATAAATTAATTCCAACTCTATATGTAAGCAATATATTTGATTTTCTATTTAATTTAATTGTCTAAATTCTAATTATTTGTACTTTGGTGTAGTATGCCTTATAAATCCCTACTTCTAGAATATTAGAAAATAATGATAATAGTATTTGCAAATTAATATTTGAGTTTAACAAAGTTGACAACCTTATATCTCCTACTTGATTGATGAGCCCCAAAAATGCTCATTTTTTGTACCTCTTTCCTTATAAAACAATGACACTTATTTTTATAGATGTATATGTTTTATGAAAATTATATATATATTTAACAATTTATTCTACATGTTATTTAATATTTGTCTTTAAGTGTATTTTGTGTAGATTTTGTGGAAATTGTTGCATTTTGGCATGTTTTCGTCGAGGTCCCACTCGGACCTGGCACTTGCGATTTCATGAAGGTAAAACATCTGTGGTACATCGGTGTGAAGTATGAAGTCAGGCGCCCAATTCCCTTTGAAGCGCCTGACTTCCGTTCGACACTTAACTGTTAGGCGCCTACTTCTCGTTAGGCCTACTTCCCATTAGGTGCCTTCTTAGGCACCTACTTCTCAACTTCTATAGACAAGGTACCTACTTCTCAACTTCTTCAGATGAGGCACCTGATTTCCACTAAAGCCAAATTCTAGCATGACTCTATGGTCGGTAGAAAAGCAAAATTTTAGCAACAAGCATAAATGGAGTTTCAACATTGAAACCGGACAAGGGACGATGTCAAAGATGACTAGCCATCTATTTTCTAGTTGCTACATGAAATATTTATGTAAATCAGGAAAACAAATATCAGACATATTCTAGAAATAGAATACGTTGAAATAGCTCACCAAGCTCGATATTTTGCTCGATTCCTTCATTCATGTAGGCGGTTGTAAAAGAGAATCATATTTTTGATTTGTTTTGAAAATTGTAACAAGGTGTGGCCGCATATCTTATAAATATGTAAGCCACCCCTAAAGAAGACCCCTAAATTTTCCTGTAAATTCTTTGCTGCAATTATTAATAAAACATTTCTGAGTTATTTCTTGTTAAATCGTCTAAGCATCCGGTGAAGATTTAACGTGGAGAACCTGCTGGAAGCGTGGGCCCACTTACAACAGAGTTCTTCCCTTAATTTCCCCTATTTTATATTATTTAATTTTTATAGATTAATTTATTTTCCTATTATTTTCCCTATTTTCTATAATTTCTACAAAGTACCATTTTAATTTTTATGTGCATTTTAGTCCTATTTTCATAAACGTAGGATAGATTATTGGTTTGGAAATTAAAATCAAAACTTCAATGAACATCAAACACCCCCAAACCATAAATATAAGGGACTCATATCTAAAGGAGAAATTATAAGCATATATTATGCATGACTGCTCACAAGACTACGAGCTACCCCAGGTTGACAATTAAATGGAGGTAATTAATTGAACCATAGAAAAACTAACCAATATTTTGCCCAACATTTTGGTACCATTTTTGAGGAGTAGCCATTATAATTTCTTATTCTGAAGGAAGCATAGTAGAAGTAGTTTAGATTACTTTCTCCAGAAACCTTCATCTAAAACTTTGTATGAGTCCACCTAAGAATAGAGGACCAGATGGTCATTTTGTCAAAAACAAAGAAGTTGTTTCTCAAAACCCTTCTACTTTAGTAGAATCTAAACCTGAGACTAAAATCTCTCCATCACAATCTCCACCTGTGCATTGGTGAGAACACCCACTATTTGCATAGGATCCTTCTAAAATAATTCAATAGAATCTTAGAGCAGGATCGAAGATAAGTAGAGTTCAATATGAGGAAGATCTACTAAATACCCAATGCTGGAAAGTAGTATTAGATGGAACAATCTCAAATACTAACTTATCCATCCTTCTGAAGGATAAAATAAATGAATTAGAAGCATTGATAGCTGCTCTAAACGCAGTCGATGTAGAAACTCCAATAGCAGATAGAATGGCAGAAAATCTAGAGGAAGCATCCACTAGTTTTAGTTTTCCAATAGGAGAGGTAGGAGGAGATCACAAGATGAAGCACATCTCTCCTACCCACCTTCCAACCTTTAGAGGACTACCAACAGAAGATCTAGATCTATTCCTATTTAAATTTGATGTTTTATGCAGATCTATGGATTACACCATAGATGCTCAAAAACTAAAATTATTCCCTTCCACCCTTGATGATTCAACTTTGCATTGGTTCATCAGCTTGGGGGATAAATGGATAACTACCTAGGAATAGTTGAAGAGACTTTTCCTAGATCAGTATCAAGATTTTGGTAGAGCATGAGATGCAAGAGAAGAAGTCCTAGACATGACACAAAAGGAAGGGGAATCTATGGAAGAATATTGGGATAGGTTCAACTTCAATTTGCAAAGATCACCCCATTCAAAACTAGGAGATAGGTCCCTAAGAAGCATTTTTTGAAAGGACTAACAAATGAATCCTTGGAAGCCTTAAACATGATCTCTGGAGGGGATATTTACCAACATCAAATGGATGATATTCGATAGTTGTGTCAAAAAATTTCAAGAAGAAAAGGTAAGTTGACCCCTAGAAATGTTAAGCAGTCAACCACTATCACTAAAATAAAAATAGGCAATATGCTTGAAGACCTTAAGAGTGAGATGTTATCATCTCTAGCTCTTCAAATGGATACCCTTCTACTTTAGAAGAAGAAGTAAGAGAATGAGGTAGCATTGGCCTACTTCTATCCTAAATGCAGAGGCAAACACCCCAAAAATGAGTGTCCAAAAAATAAAGTTTATGTATGTGTTATCTATAAAAAGGATCATAAAACCAAGTTGTGTCCATAGTTAATGAAATCTAAAGAGGAACCTGAAGTAGCAAAAGCATACTTCATGGGTAATAGGAGAAACTAGCAATAGTCTCCTATGGGTAACAACATGCAATCAAGAATGCCATATTATGGGGGCAGCAATTACCAAAACCAAGGTCAAGCCCAACCACCCAATATGGGTTGGTATGGGCAACAACCTTGGAATCCATTTCCCCAAGGAGAAAATCCTTACAACCCTTACCCTTGGATGCAATACCAGTAGCCTAGGTAGTAGTGGAGAAACCAGAATGCTTGGAATCAGTATCCATAACATCCTACTCCAGCTCCACTACAACCAAGTCTACCTGCTCCTCCTACTTCAAGAACTCCTTAGTTACCAGCACAACCTACAACAAACCCAAACAACAAATAACAGCCAACCTATCAGATGGAAAATGAGATGTACCCCATGTATAATATTAAGGTAGATTGTGATCCGATCCAGTTACGATCAGGAAAACAATTAGGTGTAGAAGTCACTCCTCTTGTAGAAGAAGAGGAACACATAGAGATAGGAAAAGGGGAATCACCCCTTATAGAGGAAGTAGAAGAAGAATCAACACTTGTGAATAACAAAGAAGAGGTTCCACATTTTCCACAAAGGTTGCAAGAACCCAAGAAACCAATACAAATAGAGTTTGATATTCTCTCTAGTTTAAAAAACTTAACGATCACAATCCCTCTCTTTCAAGCCATCAGAGACATACCTATCTATGGTAAGGCCATAAGAGAGTTGTGCCTCAAGAAACCAGGGAGGAAACCAGCTAAATCAATCAGTTTGGTAGGTCAATTAGCTGACCTTATGTTAGGGAATACCTACAACTAGAAGTACTTAGATCCAGGAAGCCCTGTGTTAACTATAAAAATAGAGGGTTGTGTTTTACCCAATACACTAGTAGATTTGGGGGTGCCATCAATGTCATGCCCTAGGAGACCATGCAAAAACTAAAATTGACTAATCTGAAGCCCACTAAAACTATGCTATAGTTGGTAGATAGGTCTATAGTGCTCCCTAAGGGAATACTGGAAGATATCACTATTACAATGGATGCATGGGAGTATCCAACAGATTTCTTAGTGCTACAATCCAAGTCTAGGTTAGGTGGATACCCATTAATCTTAGGTAGACCTTGGATGGCAATAAATGATGCTTACATAAGCTATAGATATGGGAAAATGACCATTTTAGATGGTCATAATATAAAGAAACTAATCATACATCCACCTACATAGTCTACAGATTTATTGGGAGAACCTGAGAATGAGAGTCAAAATATTGGTGGTCTATCAATGATCCAACCTATCATGACACTTGATGAGTTGGAAGATGAAAATGATGAGGATAAGATGATATCTCACTTTTTTAGGGAGAACCCTCCTATCCTCCTCCTGAGTTGCCATTAGTGGGAGGAAAATACCACCATATTCAACAAATAGAAGTTGCACCTGGTAGAATGTTGAACATAGATAACAAGTTGATAGTTGAACAACAAACCAAACTGAAACAAACATTGGAAAAACATCAAGATGCCTTTGCTTGGGAGTATTCTGACATGAGAGGAATAGCTCCTGAGACCTGTACTCATAGGATATATCTGGAAGACCAGGTTAAACTAGTAAGACAACCACAGAGGAGAATGAACCCAACTATGAAAGAAATTATCAAAATAAAATTACAAAAACTCCTCACAGTTGGATTCATCTACCCCATTTCAGATAGTGAGTGGGTATCACCATTAGTGGTGGTGCCCAAGAAGAATGGAAAGTGGAGAATTTGTGTTGATTATAGGTTGTTGAACAAAGCAACTAAGAAAGACCACTTCCCTTTACCCTTCATAGATCAGGTCCTTGACACCTTAGCAGGCAAGAAGTATTTTTCTTTCCTAGATGGGTTCAATGGATACAATCAGATCCAAATAGGGGAAGAAGATCAAGATAAAACCACCTTCACTTGTCCATGGGGGACATTTGCTTACCGAGTTTTACCATTTGGTCTATGCAATGCACCTGCCACCTTCCAGAGGGTAGTTCTGAGCATTTTTCTGACATGATTGGAGAGACTGTGGAGGTATACATGGATGATTTCACTATATATGGAGAAACTTTTGAAACCACCATAGAAAATCTGGAAAAGACACTTAAACATTGTGAGGAAACTAACCTATCCTTAAGCAATGAGAAATGTTATATGTTGATGCAGGAAGGGATAGTTTTAGGACATCACATTTCTACATATGGGATCAAAGTAGACAGAAAAAAATAGAAGTCATCCAAACCCTACCTACTCCCAAAACACAGAAGGATATCCATAGTTTCCTAGGATCAACTAGTTACTATAGGAGGTTTATATCAGACTTTAGAAAAACTACTAAACCTCTTACCACATTGTTAACTAAGGATACAGAGTTTATCTAGACTGAAGAATGTGAACAAGCATTCAACACCTTAAAGGAAAAACTAATTACTGCTCTAGTGCTGAGAGGTCCAAATTGGACCATACCTTTTCACATATATGTTGATGCATCTAACAATGCAATAGGCTCAATACTAGGATAGAAATATGGTGATGATTTTTATGCCATCTATTATGTTAGTAAAAACCTCATAAGTGTTGAACTCAATTATACTATCACAGAGAAGGAGTTTCTTGTAGTAATACATGCTCTTAACAAATTTCATCATTATATCATAGGATATCAAGTTTTTGTACACACTGATCACTCAACGATCAGATACTTGACAAACAAACCTAGGATTAGTGGTAGAATTATCATATGGTTATTGCTTTTGTAGGAATTTGATGTGACAATAGTGGACAAGCCAGGAAAGGACAATGTGGTAGCTGATTTCTTATCCAGATTAACACCTCTAGACTATGCAACTATAGAGGACCAATTTCTAGATGAGCATTTATTTGCTCTAAATGATCAGATACCTTGGTACATAGATATGGCTAATTATTTAGCCACTAGTAAAGTATCCCCTACACTTTTACCTCATGAAAAATAGACTTTAATTGAGAAAAGTGTAGATTTCTCATGGATTGATGGGTGCCTATTTAAAATAGGGCCTGATCAGCTCATGAGAAGATGTGTTGCTGGGAATGAAATAACTAAAATACTAAAGGCTTGCCATGATGAACCTTGTGGTGGCCATTTTGTAGGAAAAAGGACTGCATATAAAGTGTTGCAGGTTGGTTATTACTAGCCTTCACTATTCAAAGATGCAGCCAAGCATGTGAGCCAATGTGATCAATGTTAGAGGATGGGCAGACCTACTCTCAGAGATGAGATGCCACTCCAACCACATGTTCACATTGAGCCATTTGATAAATGGGGGATGGACTTCATAGGACCTATTAATCCATAGTCAGGAGGTAAGAGGTATATCCTAGTTTGTACTGACTATGTGACTAAGTGGGTTGAAGTGCAGGCTTTGCATGATTCAAAGGAGAAAACTATAGCAGATTTCTTGTATTCATCAATTTTTACAAGATTTGGGGTTCCAAGGGAGATCACAACTGATCAAGGACCTCAGTTTACTTCAAGGATGATTCAAGAACTCATGCAACAATACAAAATCAAGCATAACAAAACCACTCCCTACCATCCACAAGTGAATGGGCAAGTTGAGGTGACCAACCGAGAGTTGGAAAATATCCTGACAAAGATAGTGCAACAACATAGGAAGGACTAGGCTACTAGATTACCAGAAGTAGTGTGGGCCTACAGGACCACCTGGAAGACTACTACTAGTTTCACACCATTTCAGTTAGTCTATGGGAAGAGTGTTATGATGCCTATAGAGTTTGAAGTCAAAACACTTAGGACTATAGTAGAATTGAATATAAACCTAGATGATGCACAGAAAGAATAAATTCAATAGCTTAATCAGCTGGATGAATACCACCTTGATGCTCTACAAAAAATAGAGATCATTCAAAAACAAAGGGCCAAGTGGCATGACCGCCACACTAGGCCAAAGCAGCTTAAAGTGGGAGAATGGGCATTACTATATGATTCTTGATTCCAAGAAAGGAAAGGTAAGCTCATGCAACATTGGATGGGGCCATATGAAGTGATTGAAGTCATCAACAATGGGGTTATGAGGATCAGAACAATTGATGATAACAACATTACCTTAACAGTCAATGGCCACCACCTGCGTCCATACCATGTGTCTGAAGCATACATGATTGAGTCTAGATTAGGCATGGGGGAGACCCTAGTTGATTCTGATTTTATCTTGAGTTAGTAATATGTGGACCTAGTCCACATAGTCCCAAAGACAATTATTCTTTCAAATTTTCTCTTTTTTAGTTGTATTTTTGTTTTGCAAGAACGATGCCCTGAGTGCAATTATTAGGCAGCCTAGGAAACCTAGGCCTAACAAGCACAGGATCCATGAACCTATGCCTTCCAAGATTTCTAGGAGAATTTCTTGTAGTAGGAGTAGCTAGTCCCCACTTAGAGAGGGGAATACTAAACCTGAATCTGCACAAGAGTGTTTGGATTGGTCTTTATGGATAATAAAACACTCAACTACTAGTTCAGGGGTGGATGTTGATTTTGTTCATGATTCTTCAACCAGAGCACTAAAAGGCCTGATCAACCTTACAATGCATATACAAGGAAAATTCAGCACCCATTGAATAAAGAGAAGCACCTATTTTCTATTTTCTAATGGGAAAGTGCACTTGATTCCTATTTTATAATAGAAGGCACCTGATTCCCATATTATGATAGAAGGTGCCTGATTCCCATACTATAAAAAGGAGGTGCCTGATTCCCATTATATGGTATAGGGCACCTAACTCCTAGTATGTTAAGGAGATGGCACCTGCATCCCATATTATGGTAGACCGACACCTAATTTCTAGTTTTTCCAAGAAGGTGCTCAACTTCCATTTTCGGGACAACGACACCAAATTTCTTTTAAAAAAAATTGAGTTTGTATAAAGTTTATTTTATAAGTATGACACTCGATAGTTAGCAAAAAGGTGCCTACTTCCCATGTTAAGTAGAGCACTCGATTGCTAAGGCACCTACTTCCCATGTTAAGCATAAGTGCCTAATTGCTAAGGTGCCTACTTCCCATGTTAAGCATAAGCACCTAATTCCTAAGGTGCCTACTTTCAATTTCCAAGGCACCTACGTACCATAATTCAAAAAGAAGGTACCTAATTTCCATATGGAAAAGGTGCCTGATTTCCATATTTTTTGGCCATTTTCTACCTTGGAAGAATAAAACATCAGCATTGGGATGTGGCCCGAGCCACGTCAGCACCCCATGCACGTGCAAAGTCAAATCTATCATGGATAAAATTAAAAGTTGACATCAACCAACTTTCAAGGAGGGGATGTTTGTCATCCCAAGAAGATACATTTTTCCTAACTTTTATTTTGAATTTTGTAGGATGTCTCAAATAAGTCATATTGCAGCTACCGAGAACCAATCACGTGGAAGAGAATTCATTGTATGGGAAATATGGCCATCATTATCCATTGTAGTTTGCCTAGTCATCAAACACCAACCAATAGCAATGCACCATGGATATCTATGCATATACACCCATGAAACGAATTTAGGTGCATGATTAAATTTTCTGTTTTATGTCTATATTTTTTCATATGCATGTGTGTCTATGGAAAAGTGTCAACACAACCCCCATTATTATCTTAGCCACCCGAATAACTCCACTTGGCACTATGCTACGTGTCATGGATCTGATTGGTCAATTACCTATGGTTATCACCTCCACACAATCGGGCACATGCTCGAAGGAAAATTACCATGGATAACCATAATCACTGTTGATTATGATAATTAACCTACATGCAAGAAAGTAATTATTTTAAAAATTACTTAACAACTACTATAAAGCTACCTACAAAAAGAAAAACAGAGTGTGAAGTGTTGTAGCAATTCAGGAGAAAACTAGAAGCATTGCCAAGTGAACTATAAACCAAAGGAAAAGCATGGGGGGAAATCAAAGAACCATGACCTCAAGAAAAGTGAACCTACCGACTACTCAAGGATTTTTGTAGATGTGCAAACCCAATTTGATGTTACAGGATGGATGGAGTATTATCGACTAGTCAATCAAGGCTAGGATGCAGTGGTAGCTAATGAATTCGCAGCATCCATGAGGGATGGGATCATGCACATGCGAGGACTAGAGATTCCAATCACCAAAAATTATATCACCATGATGACGGGCCTCCCTCTAATAGGGGAGCACACGTACAAGGAAGATAACCTCACTCTCTATGTATAGATATTATTTGGGGGACCGACCGAGCACCTGACACATGTTGGTTTGCCCAAATACCACATCCCCAAGCTCTAGAGGGTGGTCTTCGAATAGATCACATGATTCTTCACTTGCTCTAGTAGGTACTCCACATTGAATGTAAATCATTTTTACTTTCTCAATCACATACTACATGGGGATAAAATCAACATCCCACATTACCTTGCATGCACCCTCAAAGATGAGGCCAAATGGTACCAGGTAGGCACAACATCTACCTTGGCTCACCATGGCCTGATTTTAGCCCTAGTACGATATGCGAAGTCACATAGAGATGTGATAGTTGAGGAGATCGAGGGCACAGACATAGTTCTAGGGGCACAAGAAGAGGGGGAGGTGCCAATACATAATGAGCAGTCAACCCAAGAGGTGATAGAATGAGAAGAGATGATGCCTACATCCCAGCCTATAGAAACTACATGGGAAGTAGGACAAGCCTCATCCCCTATTTTTCCCCAATTTGATGAGGAAGAAGGATAGGCTTTGTCTCCCACTACCCCTCAATTCGATGATGAGGTAAGGTAAGATCCACCAAGCCCAAGTCCATGCCAATTTCCACCAAGACTCGAAGTAGAAGGACAAAGGCATCAAGGGTGGTTTTGAGCTCATTCGATGATGAAACAATGATCGATGAGCTTAACAGGAAAGAGTACCTAGCCCAAATTTTACAAGATATCTCCAAGGGGTAAACTCCTCAACAAGAGGTTGCAGTAGAATATTTACCATAGGAGGGCAAGAGGAAGATTTGTAGCAACAACTATAGGTATTGAGAGAGCAGGCTTCCACTTGGGAAGCCAAATATAGAGAAGAACAAACTCTATTTCAAGAGTCCAAGAAAGAAGTTGCATTGAAGATGCATAAATTATATCAAATAATTTAACAATTATAGGGGCAAATAAGACAATTGCAACTATAGGGTAGAGTAGTGGGAGCCGAGCAACCAACCAAAGTAGATGTAATAATGCAAACTAATGGGGCAATAGAGGTACCCCTACTAATATAGAAATAGAGTAGGGAGTGGATGCTACAATGGAAGTAGAGGAGCCCTATTCCACATCTCATTCTATAGAATAGGTACTTTAAGAAGATGAAGTTGAGGTTGAGGAACCTCAAAATTTAGAATAATCTACAAAAAAGGAGATGAAGAGGAGAATGAAGTAGAGGCTGAAGAGCCTCAAGTTTTAGGCAAGGAGGAAGAGCCAGAGCATTCTCCAACTAATGCAGGGGCCGAACAACCTCAAGAGGAAGAAGTAGTTCCAATCGAGCAACAATTCACTACATAGGAAGAAGAGGCTCAACAACCTACATCTACTAAAAACCAGGAAGCAACAACAACACCAACATACCCTGAGATGCAACACATAAAGTTGAGGTCAAAGAAAAATTTATAAGGGCATCTCAGTGAAGACCCAGAACCAGAGCAAGAGTTATCGAATTGAAGGCATTGGGCATAGAATCTGATAAAGAATCAGAACTAGATTCTAATGAAGAATGAGAGGCAGCAAAGAAATTGTTTGCTACCCAAAAAGAAAAATTTGAGAAGCTTAAAGAGGATATTAAAGTAGACAAAAATAATTGGAAGAAGGCCTCTAAGAAAGCACTCAAGGAAACTAAAAAAGAGGCTAGAAAGCAATCCAATAGGCCTCCCAAGAGAATTCTAGTTGCCCAACCTGAGCAGTTCTGGAGCTTGTATGGGTCGATAGGTGATCAGCCTTCAAGGATGAAGGCATATTTCATGAGGATGGGATTTCTAGGACCTGTGCCACCTACAGATCAGGCATCAAGCAGTAGAACTCCTCCGATGGCAAAAATAGAGGTCAAGGCTGAACCTGAACTTGACCCAATAAGGGCAGATTTACCCACAACTAGGGTTGCTAAAAAGTCTAGCATCCCATTTGGTGATGAAGAAGCAGTACCTATGGGTGAAGAGTTACCCCTTCACCATGAGTACTAGAAAATGGTTGAGCCTACATTCCAGAAGGATACCACCAGTTTCTCTAGTTACTATTTGAATATTGAAAAAGGTAAGGTGGCCTGGACAAGGGAACCACCCAAGAAAAGAGTAGGGCCAAGTCAGCTAGTTCGATGCAACAAGCACCAAAAATAGTAGGAATAGGAGGCAACCGCTCCCAAAGCACCAAAGGGGTGAAAGCCCCGAGACAAGGAAAAAGTAAAGGCCACTAAAAATAAAAGGAAAGAGACCAACAAGGCTTATTGGGATGTTGTAAATAGAACTGGTAATTACCAGTATAAAGTGGCACAGGGACGTGCCACCCCTTAAGCATGGGGGGATGATGAGCCTTAAAAATGCTCATTTTTTGTACCACTTTCCTTATAAAATAATGACACTTATTTTTATAGATGTATATGTTTTATGAAAATTATATATATATATATATATATTTATTCTACATGTTATTTAATATTTGTCTTTAAGTGTATTTTGTGTAGATTTTGTGGAAATTGTTGCATTTTGGCATGTTTTCATCGAGGTCCCACTCGGACCTAGCACTTGCAATTTCATGAAGGTAAAACATCTATGGAACATCGATGTGAAGTATGAAGTCAAGCACCCAATTCCCTTTGAAGCGCCTAACTTTCATTCGACACTTAACTATTAGGCGCCTACTTCCCATTAGGTGCTACTCTACTTCTCCTATTCATAAGGTACCTACTTCCCAAATTCTATAGACAAGGTACCTACTTCTCGACTTCTACAGATGAGGCACCTGATTTCCACTAAAGCCAAATTCTAGCATGACTCTATGGTCGATAGAACAGAGCAAAATTTTAGCAACAAGCATAAATGGAGTTTCAACATTGAAACCGGACAAGGGACGATGTCAAAGATGACTAGCCACCTATTTTCTAGCTACTACATGAAATATTTATGTAAATCAGGTAAAACAAATATCAGACATATTCTAGAAATAGAATACACTGAAATAGCTCACCAAGCTCGATATTTTACTCGATTCCTTCATTCATGCAAGCGGTTGTAAAAGAGAATCATATTTTTAATTTATTTTGAAAATTGTAATAGGGTGTGGCCGCATATCTTATAAATATGTAGGCCACCCCTAAAGACAGACCCCAAAATTTTCCTATAAATTCTTTGCTGCAATTATTAATAAAATATTTTTGAGTTATTTCCTATTAAATCGTCTAAGCATCCGATGAAGATTTAACATGGGAAGAACCTACTAGAAGCGTGGGCCCACTTACAATAGAGTTCTTCCCTTACTTTCCCCTATTTTATATTATTTAATTTTCTATAGATTAATTTATTTCCCTATTATTTTCCCCTATTTTTTGTAATTTCTAGCAAAGTACTATTTTAATTTTTGTGTGCATTTTAGTCCTATTTTCATAAACGTAGGATAGATTATTGGTTTGGAATTTAGAATCAAAACTTCAATGAACATCAAACACCCCCCAAACCATAAATCTGAGGGACTCATCTCTGAAGGAGAAATTATAAGCATATATTGTGCACGGCTGCTCACAAGACTACGAGCTACCCTGGGTTGACAATTAAATGGAGGTAATTAATTGAACCATAGAAAAACTAACCAATGTTTTGCCCAATATTGATTATTTGTAAATAATGTACTTCAATTATAACATCTTGAAATGAGCTTGCTTTATAAATTACTAATGCTTGGTTGATGATGGTTATTCCAATACAATGGTGAATTTTATTATATCACCTTATAACTCTAACGTTACCTTAATTAAAGCAAGCAATATCAAATTTACCTTAGCACTATAGTATGTAGTGTTGCTTGTGGCTCAATGTATCTTCGAGTAGCTTGAGACTTTGTTTATATCAATGTATCTTCGATGTTTCTTCAAGGTATCTTTGGGTGCTATGTATGTCTTATGAATTTACACCTCCTTGATGTATCTCTATGTATCTTTGAGTAGTTTGTGTTGCTTGAGACTTCAATATATCTATTGGTTGGGTGAATATTAGCATTTAATGCTCTTCAACTCTCATTCAATGCTACTCCTTTTGTTGCTTTGACCTTGCTATACAAAAGACCTTCGTTGTAGATAATTGTGTGCCCTTCCTTTGATATTCGTGTTGTTTTCTATGAGTATCTTTCACCTAACTTATTAATAGGGTAATATCCCTATGTGGAGTACCTTGAGGCATTATACTCTCTTCTTGATGCTTCGAATATGTGGTAATTGGATTGTAGAGTTATACCCTGTATTTCAATACTCAAGACGTAATGATGATCTCTGCTTTCAACATTCCAATGCTCAAGATGTTACTTCCTTGTTGTACTCCTTTTAACACTTCAAGTTGGGTGTTAATCTTAGATAGGAATCAAATGATTGTTATTCTATTCAATTCTCCAATATGAGCATTATTTCTTTGTTGGGCTCTTACGTGAGCATTAATGAAAAGTGTAACACTTCTCCTCTATGTGCCAAGTGGCACTTGCATGTGAGACTATTCTCAATGTTCTCTTTAGCCTTATATCTTCTCCAATGGATGCTAGTTGTTCAATATTTTCTTTGATGTTTTCCTCCTTATTACCAATAAGTTCTAGCTTACAAATTTCAGCAATGATTTCCTTCAATATTAGCTCCAACTATGAATCTGACGTAGCCCTCTAGGTAGATGATATGGCATCACTTGATTGAAGCACTTGGATGATTCAATGGATCTCTTCTTTGCTTGTAGTTCGATGCCTGATTGAGGTAGTATTTCATTCCTTCACTTGGTTGTTTCACAAATTTTCTCACTACTATTCTACCTTGCTTTGCAATTGAAATGTAATGGTTGTAAGGCTTCCAATGTGGTTTTAGGTTGACATCGTTCATGGGTTATTACTTTGGTGATTGGAGTGGTGTTTCTTGACACCTAATTCGATGCTTGTGAGCCCTGTATTGGTTCTCCTACTATCTTTAATTTACCAATAGAAGATGTAGAATACCTATAGTTTTAGTTTCTTGAGACTCTTTATATTATATCCATTTTATGATGTATATGGTGCACCAATTTAATATTAATGATAAACTTTATTTTGCATGAAAGTTCCTTGTCTTATTTTGATGCTATTTTCTCCTTTGGTATGATGACTCCTCACTGTATAGCTTGAGGACTAATGTAGATTGATATGAGGGTTTTACTTGGCTTCATGGATATAGATGCTACTTTATCTATTCTTTGAGAGCAATGTATTTTTTCCTTTCTTATTAGACAACACTAGTATCTAACTCTTTCACTTGGATAGTTTAGTAACAATGAATCCAAGCTAATAATCATATAACCAATATGCTAGAGAGATTAATATTTGCACTAATATTACACCTTCACTAAAAAACTTAGTGCACTTCTAATAAGATTTAAGAGAAACTAATATAGTGCAATTGCAATATCCTTATTACTCCTTAAAAGTAACTTGTAATATGTAGTAATACTAGCTCTTAAAGAATTCTCTAATGCTCTAAAATATTTTCAACTTAATGTTGTCTTATTTTTTGTAAATAGGAAGAATGTATCTAACTCCTATTTTAATGCGCAAGTCAAGGTTATGCATAGCCGCTATTTATCGTCAAAATGGCTAAAATTAGGATTTTCAAATTTTGGAATTGGCTAATATTTGGGACCCTTGACCAAGGCCTATTAGCCAAAAAAAATTGAGTGCAATTTTTTTTGGGTTTATTCACCCCAATTTTATAAAAATTTGACCATTTTAAGTTTAAATTTCCAACATTACCCCTAATGTAATGACCAAAAAACACACAAACAGAAAAATAAAAAAATAGAAAAATATTTTTTTTGTACTGAGAGAGATACATGAACCCTTCATGAACCCCTAACCCAACTAATATTTACCTAAATTTTTAATCCCCTAAGTTTTCTTGAAAGCTACATCTCACAAAGTATCCTAACACAAGTCTGTCTATGTAGGCGTATCATGTGTTACTGCAAATAAGCCCATCTATCCCATCACTCTTGATGAGCTAGACTTATCACCCTCAATCCATAGAAGGTATACATGCATCTCCATATTATACACAAGTTATTATGTTTAGGTATGCTATAATTATTGTGAGTTAAGCTATCCATCTTATCTACATGATGAGCTATCTTATCTCAGATGTAGTCTCTCCACAACTTAGTCCTTTATCTCCCTAAGTGGGTCTCAATTTCCTTAGGTCTCCTATGTTCACCCTAATGGATTATTAATTACCTTAGGTCACCTATGTGCACCCTAAGGGATTCTTAATTCCCTTAGGTCACCTCTGAGTTCACTCTAGAACTCTACTCTTGGATTTCTATTACTAAGCAACCAAACAAGAATACATCTAGATACTAAAACAACAAAGACTAATCACTAAGCATCCAAAAAATAAAGAAGGATTAAAACTAAAAGAGAATATCATCCATGAAAAGAGAATCAATTACTTATTATAACCAAACATGGAAATAAAGTTAAAGTACATTCTCTAAACCTATAAATAATTATTGCATTAAATCTTGCATGATAAGTTCTCCTTACTTTATAGAATATTACATTAACTGCATCAAGGATATCTCCCTGTAATTCTAGTCTATTTGAGGATAAGTAAATCAACATAAAATATAAATTACCTATACTTTGTTTCCATTGAACTCCTTGCTTCTCCTTGCTTCCCATTGGTTCTTGGAGGGTAATAGGGGATCAGGGTACTCATGGTTCAAGATAGGCATACCTCTAAATGCATCTATTCATTTACTTTGCCAAATTGTAATTATACAAAATTCAATTAAGTTTCCAACCATCTAATGCATAGTGGATATTATAAAAGATCCTTTACTTTTATCTTCACCTCTCAAGTTCCCTTAGAGATCCATCCAACATGTACTACTTAGATCAAGGTCTAACTTTAATCAAATCCATTCATGTCTTAAAGCATTAAATTCCCATACCTTTATACTCTAAAACAATCCTTCATTCACTCCCTAAATCAAAGACCCATAAATTCAATTTAAATAATAAATCTAACATTCTTTTAATTCACAATTCAAATAAAATCTAATACTGTTTTAAAGCATTATAATCCCATACCTTTAACCTCTAAAACAATCCTTCATTCATTCCCTAAATCAAAGCTCCATAACTTTAATTCAAAGAATAAATTTAACATCCTTTAATTCATAATTCCAATCAAATATAATACTATTTTAAAGCATTAAAGTCCCATATCTTTAACCTCTAAAATAATCCTTCATTCATTCCCTAAATCAAATCCCCATAACTTCAATTCAAATAATAAATCTAACATCCTTTTAATTCACAATTCCAATCAAATCTAATACTGTTTTAAAGAATTAAAGTTCCACACCTTTAACCTCTAAAACAATCCTTCATTCATTCCCTAAATTAAATCCCCATAACTTCAATTCAAAGAATAAATCCAACATCCTTTTAATTCACAATTCCAATCAAATCTAATACTGTTTTAAAGCATTAAAGTTCCACACATTTAACCTCTAAAACAATCCTTCATCCATTCCCTAAATTAAAGCCCCATAACTTCAATTCAAAGAATAAATCTAACATCCTTTTAATTCACAATTCCAATCAAATCTAATATTGTTTTAAAGCATTAAAGTCCCATACCTTTAACCTCTAAAACAATCCTTCATTCATTCCCTAAATCAAATCCCCATAACTTCAATTCAAAGAATAAATCTAACATCCTTTTAATTCACAATTCCAATCAAATCTAATACTAATTTAAAGCATTAAAGTCCTATACCTTTAACCTCTAAAACAATCCTTCATTCATTCCCTAAATCAAAGCCCATAACTTCAATTCAAAGAATAAGTCTAACATCCTTTTAATTCACAATTCCAATCAAATCTAATACTATTTTAAAGCATTAAATTTTCATATATTTAACCTCTAAAACAATCCTTCATTCATTCCCTAAATCAAAGCCCCATAACTTTAATTCAAATAATAAATCTAACATCCTTTTAATTCACAATTCCAATCAAATATAATATTGTTTTAAAGCATTAAAGTCCCATACCTTTAACCTCTAAAATAATCCTTCATTCATTCCCTAAATCAAAGCCCCATAACTTCAATTCAAAGAATAAATCTAAAATTCTTTTAATTCACAATTCCAATCAAATATAATATTGTTTTAAAGCATTAAAGTCCTATACTTTTAACCTCTAAAACATTCCTTCATTCATTCTCTAAATCAAATTTCCATAACTTCAATTCAAAGAACAAATATAACATACTTTTAATTCAAAATTCCAATCAAATCTAATATTGTTTTAAAGCATTAAAGTCCCATACCATTAACCTCTAAAACAATCCTTTATTCAACATAAAATTTGTCATCAAATTTATAACATAATTATGTTTTCCTTATAAGCCCTTTTGGTAAAGTCTACATCATAGACTTACTAATAAAAAAATTTCAAACTTAATCTTAGATTCATAACCTCAATTAAAAGATTCACAACCTTATCTAAAGATTCACCACTTTAGTTAAAAATAACCCCTTCATGATCTTATTACACAAAAAATCTTACTTTAATTAAAACCACATAAGGTAAATCTCACTAATAAAAGGTCACTTTAGTTAAAATCTCATAAAATAATTCATAATAATCAAAGATCTTCCTCGAATTAAAATCTCTTAATATAATTCATATTAATCAAAGGTTTATCTTTAATTAAACTCTCTTAAGATAATTCATATAAATCAAAGGTCTCATTTAAATTAAAATCTCCTAAGATAATTCATATTAATCAAAGGTTTATCTTTAATTAAAATATCCTAAGATAATTCATATTTTTTTTTTTTTGAAAAAATGAAAACTTGTATTAAAACAAAAACCAGATACAAGCGGGAGAGAACACATCCCGAGCCAGAGCCAAGAGCAACACAACAAGGTCAGCGCACAAAGGCAACACTAGCAGCCACAAGGCACAGAGAACGGACGACGCGAAAAGGCGACATGTCGCGAAAACGCGACATGTCACGAAATCGCGACAGGCAAACCCGTCACGGCCACTTCGGCGCCAACAGTCGCGATAACGCGACATGTCACGAAATCGCGACATGTCGCGAAATCGCGACAGGAAGGGCCCTCGACAGCCAACCGCAGAAAGCGTCGCGAAAACGCGACGAAAACACTAAACAGCAGTCATGCCGCAAAAGGGTCGCGATATCGCGACAAAAAACCAACCAATCGCAAAAGAGCCAAACATGCCGCGAAATCGCGACAAAAAAGCCAAGCTGCATCCAATTAGTCAACCTGTTGCAAAAACGCGACACAATACCACCTTTGAACAGCATCTTCAAGAGAGGCACAATATCGCTAGCAAAGCCCAGCAAAAGCCACGACAGCGCTACATGGCGCGATATCGCGCAAGAAATTCGCCAAAGGCCAGGAAGGCACAACCTGTCGCGAAATCGCGACAAAAACCAACTCGTTGCCGCGACAGCGCTACAGGTCGCGATATCGCGACAATTTTCCACCCAGCCGCCTAAGTGCCAAACGTGTCGCGAAATCGCGACAGGAAAACCATGCAGCTTCCAAATCTCAAACTTGTCACGAAAACGCGACGAAATATTTACTTTGCTTTTCAACTTCATGAAGGGAACGAGAGCGCGGCAAGAACGCCAATCGGACCAAGAAAGCGGGACCTGTCGCGATATCGCGACATGTCGCGGTATCGCGTGTCGCGAAATCGCGACATGTCGCACGATATCGCGACATGTCGCGGTATCGCGACACGCGATATCGCGACATGTCGCGATGTCGCGACAGAAACCCACCAGAGGCCGCGGAGGCTCAACCTGTCGCGATATCGCGACAGCAACCAGCCAGAGGCCGCGACAACACTACATGTCGCGATATCGCGACAAAAAGGACCCTTAGCAAAAAAAACTTTGCACATTATTTCAAAAATTGTTCAAGGCCTTGTCTGATCTCGGCATCCTCCACAGACATATTGCTATGCAGATGCATCCCAACCTCTCTCTCAGCACCCATCTTAGCAAGGAAATCAGCCGCTTTATTGAGAGATCTACTAGCATAAACAGGTATCACATCCTCAACTTCCTTCCAAAGCTCTAAAATTTGGGAAACCAAAATCCTCAGCCTCCAAGCTTTTAAGGCAAAGTTCCTCATGCAATCAAGAGCACCAACCAGGATTTGGGAATCAGACTCAATGATTATCTTTCTGTGACCTTGTTTGACGGCCCAGATGGAGGCAGATTTAATAGCAAAGGCCTCAGCTTCATTGTTTGTGGCATATCCCAGACCTTGCAATTCCCAATAGAGCACAGTCCCAGCATGATCACGGCAGATAACTCCACTACCAGCATTACCCGGATTACCTTTTGCAGCTCCATCAGTATTGATTTTGACCCAGCCTTCTGGGGGAGGTTTCCAACAACTTCTTACCTGTCTCTCAAGATCAGCAACTCTCCCTTTCAAAGGCTTAGAAGCTGGCTGATTTTCCTCCTCAAAGCATAGATGGCAACGGTTTCCACAACTTTGCTCCAGATGACCTGCCAAATCCCATCCACCGAAGAGAAGGTTTCACGAAAAATACGAGCATTTCTTTCCAACCACACCTGCCACCAAATAAAAAGGAAACCGAGCTCCCAGCCAGTACGAAGAGCTTTAGATATAAATCTACCTCTCTTCCAGCTTTCCCATAAATTGGTCCGGGACAAGTCTCCAAGCGCCTGAAGTTTAAAGTGGGAGAACCAACGATGCCAAATCTGCTGAGTGAAAGGACAATCAAACAGAAGATGATC
Source organism: Wollemia nobilis (assembly GCA_028583015.1). Taxonomy (NCBI): domain Eukaryota; kingdom Viridiplantae; phylum Streptophyta; class Pinopsida; order Araucariales; family Araucariaceae; genus Wollemia; species Wollemia nobilis. Next base: position 7,978,769 of record JAQPPZ010002512.1, read on the forward strand.
CGCAGTTTCCTCATTCCTATAACACAAAACACACTGGGAAGGGCCAATGATGCCTCTAATTCTGAGGTTGTCAAAGGTCAAGATACCATTATGCATCAACTGCCAAGCAAAGAAGTTCACTTTCGGCCAGCCCTTGGGATGCCATATCTTCCTCCATTCTTGAACCGGAAAAGAGTGTGGGGGGGCTCGAGAAGGATCGAAGCATAGCCCTCCTTCACGTAATAAACCCCAAGGTTCCCAAAGCCCCGTGCAAGCTCATCCTCCTCATCTCTCCCAAGAAGAAACCTTTCTCGCCAAAAGTTTTTCCGTAGTTGGAGCCTGCTCCGGAGGGATTGGAATAGGCCATTCACCCAACTCGCTTAAACTTTTGAACCTTATACTCCCCCAATTGGCTGGTATTGAAGTAGCTCTCAATATTAATCCAACCCTTATCTTCAAGAGCTGATTTTAACGGATGCAAATCAGGAAACACAACGAAGGATAGGAGGATGCCGATCCCAAGAATCGACCCAAAACCGGGCCTTCTCCCCTCTCCCAACTTTCCGGAACAATTGATCTTTGATAATGCGAGATCCAAGCTTGAGCGCCTGCCACACAAGAGATCCATTACCCTCCAAAGGATAGCGGCCCAAGTCGTTGGGATGAACAAGACCCAAGTATTTACTAGAAAGGATTCTGCTGCAGAGGGACGAAGGCTGGGAAATCCACCTCCAATACAATTTCCCAGCCAGGGCCCGATTGTTAAACTTGGAGCTTCTTAAGCCCAGCCCACCTTTTTCCTTGGGCTGGGTGACCTTATCCCAACCAACCAAGGCCCATTTCCTCTCTCCATTGGCACCTTCCCGCAGAAAACTTCTAGCCGCTTTGTCCAGCCTCTTTCCAAATTGAAGGAGGGGCGGCGTAATAGAGAATTTGTAAATAGGCATGGCCTGAATAATAGACTTCAGGAAAGTTAGTCGGCCCCCATAGCTTAACCATCTATGAGACCAGTGATTCATTCTCTCTTTGATGCCATCCAAAAGGTCCTTCCAGAAATCAGCTTTCAGTTTTTTGAAATGCAGAGGAACCCCCAGATAAACAACAGGAAGGGAGGTCCTAGTGAAACCCAGGATCTCCATAACTCTCTCTTGTGACCTTTGATCAAGGTTAAAGAAGACCACTTTTGATTTTGTTTCATTGATGACTTGATTAGAAGCCCGGAGGTAGACGTTAAGAGAATCTTTGATTCCTCTTGCTTCCCTGAGGCTGGCAACTCCCACCAAACCCGTATCATCCACAAACTGTAAATGAGTCAAAACTTCAGCCCCGATTTTAATTCCTGTAATCTGTCCTTGACGTCTTCTTCTCAGGAGGAGTCTGCCTAAACCTTCAGCCAAGATGAGAAAGAGATATGGAGAGCAGGGATCTCCTTGACGGAGACCCCGAGAGGCTCCAAAAGGTGGCGAGGGAAGCCCCTTAATTAAAACAGAGTAGGAAGGCGTAGAGATACAACTCATGACCCAGGCAATCCAGTCCTGAGAAAAACCAAAGGCTGCCAACATCTTGACCAAGAAGCCCCACTCTACTCTGTCATAAGCCTTAGACATATCCAGTTTTGATGAACATTCCCTTGTTACCCGAATTATGCATAGAATGGATAGCCTCCCGAGCCAAGATCACTCCATCCAAGATCCGTCTTCCTTCAACAAAACCCCCTTGCTCAGGGGAGATTATATTCTGAAGAAGGGGTTTTAGTCTTTCAACCATAATTTTAGTGATAATTTTGTAAATCACATTACATAATGCAATAGGTCTGAAATCGGAAATGTGAGCCCCCCCCTCTCCTTTAGGAATTAAGGTGATAAAGGTGTGATTTAGAGCCTTGAGCATTCTTTTGTTAGTTCGGGATTCCTCAATGACAACCAAAACATCCTCCTCCAAGATATCCCGTAAGGCCCGAAAGAACTCAATAGGGAAACCGTCCGGACCAGTGCGATTTTCCCTGTGCACATCCCAAAGACCACCTTCTTGAGTTCATCACGATCAATGGGCTTAAGAAGGGCCTGATTCTCTTCATGAGAAATAATAGAGGGAATGCCCTCAATGACTTCATTTTGGGCTTCCACATCATGCTGCATACTTTCCTTGAAGAGGTTTGAGAAGTACTCCATAGAGAGGGAGTGCATATCATGGAGAGTGTCAAAAGAGTTTCCAATCTCATCTTGAAGGAATTCCATGTTATTCAATTGCCTTCTAGCACAGCGAGAGCGATGGAAAAATTTAGTATTTCTGTCTCCTTCTAATAGCCAAGTATTTATTGCTCTCTGTCTCCAAGAGATCTCTTCTTGATTATCAATGTCCTCAACCGCTTTGCGTAAAGCGTCATCCTCGAATTTAAGATGCTCGTAAATAATTCCTTCTCTCGAATTATTTTTGCACCTCATTCCATCTGTCCAACAAGGGAGCCTGTTGGAGCTGGAAATCAGATTTGTTAGTTTGCTTCCACCGTTTTAGTTTACTCTTAACAAAAAGAAGTTGTTTATGAAATTTGAACATAGCTGTTCCAAAAGGGAGACGACCTTCTTCCCACCACTGTGGAATTTTCCTTCGTAGGTCCTCTTTTTGCAACCAAAAATTTTCAAATTTAAAAGGTTTGTAATACTTCCCTGACATAGTCCCTCCCTCCAGCAAAATGGGAGAGTGATCTGAGACTGGGCCCTCCAAAATCTGGAATTTGATATTCCATCTAACATAAGCTTCCTCCGAGACCAAAACCTGTCAAGCTTAACCCTCCTATTGTATGGCTCTCTTCTCTTATTAGTCCAGGTAAAGTTTGTACCAGGGCCTTTGATATCAACAAGGTTAAAGGCCTGGACTTGGGCAATAAACAACCGGTCCCCCGTATCCGGAACAGTGGATGCCACCTTCCCCGATCTCTAGCAGATAATTTAGCATTGAAGTCCCCAAGCAATAAACCAATCAAAATCTTCCCGGAGGACCTCATGTTTTGAACAACTTTCCATTGAAACCGCCGACCATCGATGTTCTGAGCCCCATAGAAATTTGTAATTAAGACTTGTTCAGCTGTAACAATATTCTTAAAAAGAGATGTTAGGACCCCTCTCCAGGCTATATGTTCTATTGCTATCCACGCCAAAGGATTCCAAAGAGTAGCAATCCCTCCCGAGGCACCTAGAGCAGCCACTGCCATATGGCCAGCACCCCTCCAGATTCGGCTGACAGTTTTACTCATAAGGTCTAATGACATTTTTGTCTCCTGAATGAGCAGAAAGTCTGCTTTTACTTCTCTCTAAAAGTCTTTGAACAACAGATTGATGGGTTCTACCGTTTAAACCCCTCACATTCCAAGATTGAATAATCATTGGAAACCTTGGGAGCAATACGAATCAATTGTTCTCGCCAATCCTCCATTGATTAGCTTATCTCCTTGCACCGCAATTAGATCCTTATTGGATTTCCCCGCCCACCCCTTGGGAATTACTATTTTTCGACCTCTTCTCCACCTCGGGAAATTCCAAGAGCCGGTCTTTCTCTCGAGCTTTTCTGCAATTCCCATGGTAACATCTTTAATAACGGGCTGAACTGGGGAGTGGATTACCGTAGTCCCGGGGTTTTCTTGCTGCAAAGTCTCAAAGGAGTCAATCACCTGTTCAAGGACAGGGGTTGATGAGGGAGGAGCATGAGTAAGGATGATATTATCCTCAAGGTTCCCATCTGCTCCTTCCATAGTTTGGTCTTCTTGATCCACAAGAGATTTGAAGATTTCATACCGGTTGGTTGGCTTGGGAAGAGCTTGCTCCTTGCCATTTCTCTTTTTGTTTCTTCTTCTCTTCTGCTGTTCAAAGCCATCGTTCTGGCCCTCAGAACCCGGGGGAATGACAGATGGTTCCTTGACCGAAGTGGACTTACCTTCTCGGGAGCGATTTGACATTCCCTGTGGAGCATCCGCTTTGGTGCTCAAGATATTTGGACATAACCTTGCCAAATGGCCATGCAAATGACAGACTCTACATCGGAAAGGTAGGGCTTCATAGTCTAACTGCTGTATCCAGGAATGTCCTGCTAACTCCGGCTCCATCTCACTCGGTAGCGGTTGACTAATATCCAGTTCTACACAAATTCTCGCATAAACAACAATATTTCCTTCAATGGTATCCTTGGAAACTCCCAAAAATCTACCTAGAGAGTTGCCTATCAATTCAAGAATCTGCTCACCCCAAAACTCCATCGGGAGAGCATACAGCCGGATCCAAACCGGGACAGCCGTGGGCTCAATGCGAGGGTCGAAACCCGCTCTCCACGGCTGGACAAATAACCCTGCCGGGCCATGGCTCCTCTTCTCTGATTCAAATGCTCTGTTTCTATCCATTAGGGAAGAAAAACTAATAATAAAATACCCATTGCTTATGGGCCATAAGGAGTACTCACCGATAGGCTCCCAGTTTTGTCTCACCCAGGAATGCAAAAAGTGCAGGGTGGGTCGAATGCCCATGAACTTGCAGATCAGATCATGAGTAGCCCGATAGTTTATCGTGTCTTCAACCAGCTCTGGTTCGATGACTATTTTTGGTCTTGACGCAGATTGCGGGAGACATCCATTGATTCTATGCACAGGAGAACCCTTGCCCGCATTCTTGGATAGCAGATGGAAAGCACTCCGCTGAGCATCAACAGAGGAAGACGCAGGATTTTCTCGTAATATCTCCGCATAAGAGGTCTTCTTCCCCTCGAGAGAACCTGGAAGAGACCCCATTGGGCCCTCCCGGGGCACCGAAAGATCCTAGAACAAAAACCAGCAGCGAAACCCCCAAAGACCTCGGAAGAGGTTTCCGATCTGAAACCCTGGAGGCTCGGCCGTCGACAGTTCAGAAGGTTTCCCGCAAAATCGCCAGAGCTCAAAAATCGCGTCGAAAACTCCATAAGATAATTCATATTAATCAAAGGTTTCTCTTTAATTAAAATCTCTTAAGATAATTCATATTAATCAAAGGTTTCTCTTTAATTAAAATCTCCTAAGATAATTCATATTAATCAAAGGTCTCATTTCAATTAAAATATCCTAAGATAATTCATATAAATTAAAAATGTCTCATTCCAAAAAAAATCTCCTAAGATAATTCTTATTAATCAAAGGTTTCTCTTTAATTAAAATCTCTTAAGATAATTCATATTTTTTTTTTGAAAAATAATTTGAAAAAACTTGTATTAAAACAAAGATCATTTACAAGTTGGGATGAGACTTTTCCCAACCCTTAGTCAGAGAGAACACATGTTTACAATAGTAAAAGAAGATTTGCATTGGAGCTAAATCTCTTAAAACATATTTCTACAATGACTGTTCACCTGTTTACAACTATAAAATAAGATCTACATTGAAACATAAATCTCCTAAACAGTATTTCTAGAATTGTTATCCAAATTAGCTAAGCACTGGATTTGCTCATCAACCTGCCTAATCATCTCATCCTCAATAGCCATGTCACTGTGCCACTAAACCCCTACCTCCTTCTCAGTACCCATCTTATCCAGGAATTCTGCCACTTATTTAGATCTCTACTCACATAAACTGGAATCACATCATCTAATTCCCTCTATAATTCCTTAATTTGAGTGACAAGAATCCTCAACCTCAATGTTTTCAAAGCAAAGTTCCTCATGCAATCTAGAGCTCCAACCATTATTTGAGAATTTGATTCTAGGATTATCCTCCTATGACATTTTTTTATTGCCCAAATAAAAGCATATTTGATAGCTAAGGCTTCTGCTTCATTTTTTGTGGCTCTTCCCAAGCCTTACAGTTCCCAATAGAGCACTATTCCAACATGATTTCGGCAAACCACTCCAATTCTAGCTCTACCCGGATTGCCTTTTGCAGCTCCATCAGTATTAATTTTAATCCAACTTTCTGGGGGTGGTTTCCAACTAGCTCTGTCATGTCCCTCTTGCACTTCAAATTCCTTCTCCATTGCCCCAATAACAACTTGAGTTTCCTCTTTAGCATAGACTGCCACAGTTTCTGTGACTTTGCTCCAAATGACCTGCCAAACTCCATCTAAAGAAGAAAAAGTTTCTCTAAAAATTCTAGCATTTCTCTCCAACCACACTTGCCACAAAATAAATTTTAATCCAAGCTCCCAACTAATACAAAGAGCTTTATATTTAAATCTACCCCTCTTCCATCTTTCCCAAATATTAATCCGATTCAAATCACCATTAACTTGAATTTTATAATATAAAAACCATCTCTCCCAAATCTGGCACGTGAATGGGCACTCAAACATCAAGTGATCAGCTATTTCCTCACTCTTGTAGCATAAAAAACATTGAGATGGACCAATGATTCCCCTGCATCCGAGATTATCAAAAGTAAGAATTCCATTATGCATGAACTGCCAGGCAAAAAGTTTACTTTCGGCCAACCCTTGGATCGCCAAATCTTTCTCCAATACTCAACTCGATATGTATGAGGAGGAGGCTCTGGAAAGATCTTATCATATCATTCCTTCACTGTGTAGACACCAAGGCTCCCATAGCCCCAAGCTAATTCATCCTCCTCGTCTCTACTCGTGAGAAATATTTTTGCCAAGATTTTAGTCATGATGGGTGTCAAATTCGGAGGGATTGAAATTGGCCACTCATCCAACTTCTTAAACTGCTTAAAATTATAATCCCCCAACTGACTAGTGTTGAAATAACTTTCAATTTGGACCCTTCCCTTGGTTTTTATGGTTGTTTTTATTGGTTGCAATTCAGGAAATTCAACAATGATAGGTGGGTATTGATCCCATGAATCTATCCAAAATCGTGCCTTCACCCCTCTCCCCACTTTCCAAAATAATCTATCTTTTACTACCTGAGATCCTACCACACTAAGGATACATTACCATCCAAAGGGAAACGACCAACCTCATTTGGGTTTACATGTCCCAAATATTTACTAGTTAAGATTCTACTAAATAAAGAAGTTGGTTGGGAAATCCACCTCCAGTAAAGCTTTCCATCCAAAGCTTTATTATTTAACTTTGATCTTCTCAGTTCCAAACCTCCTTTTACCTTGGGCTGGCTTACTTTATCCCAACCTACCAAGGCCCATTTCCTCTCTCCTTTTACTCCTTCCCATAAAAATTTTCTAGCCATCTTGTCCAACTCTTTCCATATGGTATGTGGGGCAGCAAGGATAGAAAATTTATAAATTGGCATGGCCTAAATGATTGACTGTAAAAATGTTAATCTACCCCCATAGCTTAACCATTTGTGAGACCAATGATTAATTCTATCCTTGATACAATCCAAAAGATTCCTCCAAATATCTATTTTTAGTTTTTTAAAATGCAAAGGGACCCCCAAGTATACCACTGGGAGATAAGTCCTTGTGAATCCCAACATCTCTAAAATTATGTCCTGAATCCTTTGATCAATATTGAAAAAGACCACTTTGGATTTTTTATCATTGATGACTTGGTTTGTAGCCCTAAGGTAGACATTAAGTGTATCTCTAATCATTCTTGCTTCCCTAAAGCTGGCCACTCCCACTAATCCTGTGTCATCCACAAACTGTAGGTGAGTCAAAACTTCCTCACCCACCTTGATACCTGTTAGCAAACCTTGTTGTCTTCTCCTCAATATGATTCTACCCAATCCTTCAACCAATATGAGAAAAATATAGGGAGAGCAAGGATATCCTTGACGAAGGCCTCAAGTAGCTCCAAACGGTTGCAAGGGAAGACCCTTGATAAACACTGAGTATGTTAGAGTAGAAACACAACTCATGACCCATTCTATCCAATCCTAAGAGAAACCAAAGGCTGCCATCATATTTGACAAGCTCCACTCCACCCTATCATAAGCCTTTGACATATCTAATTTTATGAACATTCCTCTATTACCAGATGTTTGCATTGAATGGATTGCCTCCTGAGCTAGAACCACACCATACAAGATCTGCCTACCATCTATAAAACCCCCTTGCTCCGAGGAGATAATGCTATGTAGAAGAGGTTTTAGCCACTCATCCATTACCTTTGTGATTATTTTATATATGACATTGCATAAGGCAATAGGTCTATAATCTGAAATATGTACCCCCTCCTCCCCTTTTGGAATTAAGGTAATGAAAGTATGATTTAATGCTTTAAGCATTCTTTTACTACCTTTGGACTCCTCTATAACAACCATTATATCCTCCTCCAAGTTATCCCAAAAGGCCTGAAAACACTCAATTGGAAAGCCATATGGACCTGGTTTTTTTTCGGTGCTCATTCCAAAGACTACATTCTTCAATTCCTCTATATCAATGGGTTTAAGTAGGGTCTAATTTTCTTCTTCAGAGATAACAGAGGGTATGACAGCAATAACTTCTTTTTGAGCCTCTTCATCTTAAGATAATTCATATTAATCAAAGGTTTCTCTTTAATTAAAATCTCTTAAGATAATTCATATTTTTTTTTTTTTTTTGAAAAAATGAAAAACTTGTATTAAAACAAGAACCAGATACAAGCGGGAGAGAACACATCCCGAGCCAGAGCCACAAGCAAAACAACAAGGAAGGCGCACCAAGGCAAGGCTAAGAACCGCAAGGCACAGAGAACGGAGGGCACGAAACAGCAACAGGTCGCGAAACCGCGACATGTCGCGAAATCGCGACAGAAAAACCCAACACGGCCACTAAGGCACCAACAGGCGCGATAACGCGACATGTCGCGAAATCGCGACATGTCGCGAAATCGCAACATGTCGCGAAATCGCGACAGGAAAGGCCCTCGACAGCCTCCCGCAGAAAGCGTCGCGACATCGCGACAGAAAAAGAAAGCAACAAACAAGCCTCAATAAGGTCGCGAAATCGCGACGGAAAACCACCCAGTCGCAAAGGAGCCAAACATGCCGCGAAATCGCGCAAGAAAAACGCCAGAGACCAGGAGGGCACAACCTGTCGCGAAATCGCGACAAAAACCAGCTCAAAGAAGAAGCATCACAACAGGTCGCGAAATCGCGACAGTTAACCACCCAGACGCCAGGAAGGCGGGACCTGTCGCGATATCGCAACATGTCGAGGAATCGCGAGGCGCGAAAACGCGACATGTCGCGATATCGCGACATGTCGCGATATCGCAACAAGACGCGGGATCGCGTCACGCGATAACGCGACATGTCGCGATAGCGCAACATGTCGCGGAATCGCGACCCGCGATAACGCGACATGTCGCGATATCGCGACAGAAACCAGCCGGAGACTACAAAGACTCAACCTGTCGCGATATCGCGACAGTAACCAGCCAACAGCCGCGACAGGGCAACAAGTCGCGAAATCGCGACAGAAAGGACCCTTAGCAAAAAAAACTTTGCACATTATTTCAGGAATTGATCAAGGCCTTGTCTGATCTCGACATTCTCCACAGGCAAATTGCTATGCAGATGAATCCCAACCTCTCTCTCAGCACCCAACTTAGCAAGGAAATCGGCCGCTTTATTAAGAGATCTACTAGCATAAACAGAAATCACATCCTCAATTTCTTTCCAAAGCTCTAAAATTTGGGCAACCAAAATCCGGAGCCTCCAAGCTTTTAAGGCAAAGTTCCGCATGCAATCAAGAGCACCAACCAAGATTTGAGAATCGGACTCAATGATTATCTTTCTATGGCCATGCTTGACGGCCCGGATGGAAGCAGCATTTAATAGCAAAGGCCTCACCTTCATTGTTTGTGGCATATCCCGCACCTTGCAATTCCCAATATAGCACAGCTCCCAAAGATGATCACGGCAAATAACACCACCGCCAAGCATTGCCCGGATTACCTTTAGCAACTCCATCAGCATTGATTTTGACCCACCTTCCGGGGGAGGTTTCCAACAACTTCTTACCCGTCTCTCCGTATCAGCACCTCTCCCACTCAAAGGCCTAGAAGCAGGCTGGTTTTCCTTCTCAAAGATAGATGGCAACGGTTTCCACAACTTTGCTCCAAATGATCTCGCCAAATCCCCTCCACCGAAGAGAAGGTTTCACGAAAAATACGAGCATTTCTTTCCAACCAAACCTGCCACCAAATAAAAAGGAAACCGATCTCCCAACCAAGCACGAAGAGCTTTAGAAATAAATCTACCTCTCTTCCAACCTTTCCCATAAATTGGTCCGGGACAGATCTCCAAGCACCCGAAGTTTAAAGTGGGAGAACCAACGTTGCCAAATCTGCCGTGTGAAAGAGCAATCAAACGAAGATGGTTCACAGCTTTCCTCATTCCTATAACATAAAACGCACTGGGAAGGACCAATGATGCCTCTAATTCTAAGGTTGTCAAAGGTCAAGATACCATTATGCATCAGTTGCCAAGCAAAGAAGTTCACTTTCGGCCAGCCCTTGGGATGCCAAATCTTCCTCCATTCATGAACAGGAAAAGAGTGTGGGGGGCTCTGTAGGATCGAAGCATAGCCCTCCTTCACGTAATAAACCCCAAGGTTCCCGAAGCCCCAAGCAAGCTCATCCTCCTCATCACTCCCGGATAGAAACCTTTCACCCAAAAGTTTTTCCGCAGTTGGGGCCTCGCTCCGGAGGGATTGGAATAGGCCATTCACCCAGTCGCTTAAATTTTTTAAACATATACTCCCCACAGGGCCGGTAGTGAAGTAGGTCTGAATATGAATCCAACCTTTGTCTTCAAGAGCTATTTTTAGCGGAAGCAGATCGGGAAACACCGCAAGAATAGGAGGATGCCGATCCCAAGAGTCACCCGTAACCGGACCTTCTCCCCTCTCCCAACTTTCCGTAACAATTGATCTTTGATAATGCAAGAACCAAGCTTGAGCGCCTGCCACACAAGAGAACCATTACCTTCCAGAGGATAGCGGCCCAAGTCATTGGGAGGAACAAGACCCAAGTATTTACTAGAAAGGATTCTCACTGCAGAGAGACGAAGGCTGAGAAATCCACCTCCAGTACAATTTCCACCCAGGGCCCGATTGTTAAACTTGGAGCTTCTCAAGCCCAACCCACCTTTTTCCTTGGGCTGGGTGACTTTATCCCAACCAACCAAGGCCCATTTCCTCTCTCCATTGGCACCTTCCCAAAGAAAACTTCTAGCCGCTTTGTCCAACTCTTTCCACATTGAGGGAGGGGCGGCCAAAATTGAGAATTTGTAAATAGGCATAGCCTGAATAACAGACTTCAGAAAAGTTAATCGGCCCCCATAGCTTAACCATCTATGAGACCAATGATTCATTCTCTCTTTGATGCCATCAAGCAGGTCCTTCCGTAAATCAGCCGTCGCTTTTTAAAGTGCAGAGGAACCCCCAAATAAACAACAGAAGGGAGGTCCGAGTGAAACCCGGAATCTCCATAACTCTCTCTTGCGACCTTTGATCAAGGTTGAAGAAGACCACTTTTGATTTTGAATCATTGATGGCTTGATTAGAAGCCCGAAGGTAGACGTTAAGAGTATCTTTGATTCCTCTTGCTTCTCTGAGGCTGGCAACTCCCACCAAGCCCGTATCATCCACAAACTGTAAATGAGTCAAAACTTCGGCTCCGATTTTAATTCCTGGTAATCTGTCCCTGACGTCTTCTTCTCGAGAAGAGTCCGCCAAGACCTTCACCCAAGATAAGAAAGAGATAAGGAGAACAGGGATCTCCTTGACGGAGACCCCGAGAGGCTCCAAAAGGTGGCGAGGGAAGCCCCTTAATTAAAACAAGAGTATGAAGGCGTAGAGATACAGCCTCATGACCCAGGCAATCCAAATCCCGAGAAAAACCAAAGGCCGCCAACATCTTGACCAAGAAACCCCACTCTACTCGTCATAAGCCTTAGACATATCCAATTTGATGAACATTCCTTTGTTACCCGAATTATGCATAGAATGGATAGCCTCCCGAGCCAAGATCACTCCATCCAAGATCCGTCTTCCTTCAACAAAACCCCCTTGCTCAGTGGGAAATTAAATTTTGAAGGAGGGGTTTTAGTCTTTCACCCATAAGTTTAGAAATAATTTTGTAGATCACATTACATAGAGCAATAGGTCTGAAATCAGAAATGAGAGCCCCCCCTCTCCTTTCGGAATTAAAGAGATAAAGGTATGATTTAGAGCCTTGAGCATTCTTTTGTTAATTCGGGATTCCTCAATGACAGCCAACACGTCCTCCTCCAGGATGTCCCGTAAGGCCCGAAAGAACTCAATAGGGAAACCGTCCGGGCCAGGCGACTTTCCCGTGCACATCCCAAAGACCACCTTCTTGAGTTCATCACGATCTATGGGCTTAAGAAGGGACTCGATTCTCTTCATGAGAAATAATAGAGGGAATTCCGTCAATGACTTCATTTTGAGCTTCCACATCATGCTGCAAACTTTCCTTGAAGAGGTTTGAGAAGTACTCCATAGATATGGAGTGCATGTCAGGAAGAGTGTCAAAAGAATTTCCAAACTCATCTTGGAGGAACTCCATGTTATTCAATTGCCTTCTAGCACAGCAGTAACGATGAAAAAATTTAGTATTTCTGCCTCCTTCTAATAGCCAAGTATTTCTCGGCTCTCTCGTCTCCAAGAGATCTCTTCTTGATTATCAATGTCCTCAACTCGCTTTGCGTAAGGCGTCATCCTCAAATTTAAGATGCTCGTAAATAATTCCTTCTCTCGAATTGTTTTTGCACCTCATTCCATCTCGTCCAAAGCAAGGGGGCCCGTTGGAGCCGGAAATCAGATTTGTTAGTTTGCTTCCACTGCTTCGCCTTACTCTTAACATAGAGGAGTCGTTTGTGAATTTTGAACATAGTCGCTCCAAAAGGGGGACGGCCTTCTTTCCACCACTCGTGGAATTTTCCTTCGTAGGTCCTCTTTTTGCAACCAAAAATTTTCAAATTTAAAAGGTTTGTAATACTTTCCCCGACATAGTCCCTCCCTCCAAAGAAATGGGAGAGTGATCGTAAACCGGGCCCTCCAAGATCCGGAATTTGATATTCCATCTAACATAAGCTTCCTCCGAGACCAAAAACCTGTCAAGCTTAACCCTCCTATTGTATGGCTCTCTTCTCTTATTAGTCCATGTAAAGTTTGTACCAGGACCTTTGATGTCAACAAGGTTAAAGGCCTGAACGTGGGCAATAAACAGCCTATCCCCTGTATCCGTAACAGGGATGCCACCTTCCTGATCTCTAGAAAATAATTTAGCATTGAAATTCCCAGCTAAAATCCAATCAAGATCTTCCCGGAAGGACCTCATGTTTTGAACAGCCTTTCCATTGAGACCGCCGACCTTCGGAATTCTCGCACCCCATAAAAATTTGTAATTAAGACTTGTTCAACCAGTAACTATATTCTTGAAAAGAGATGTTAGGACCCCTCTCCAGTGCTATATGATCTACCGCTATCCATGCCAAAGGATTCCAAAGAGTAGCAATCCCTCCCGAGGCACCAAGAGCAGCCATCGCCATATGGCCGACACCCTCCGCATTCGGCCGACGCTTTACTCATGAGGTCTAATGACATTTTTGTTTCCCGAATGAGCAGAAAGTCCTGTTTTACTTCTTTCTAAAAGTCTTTGAACAAGCAGATTGATGGGTTCTACCGTTTAAACCCCTCACATTCCAAGATTGTATAATCATTGGAAACCTTGGGAGCAATACGAATCAATTGTTCTTGCCAATCCTCCATTGATTAGCTTATCCCCTTGCACTCGCGATTAGATCCTTATTGGATTTCCCCGCCCACCCCTTGGGAATTACTATTTTTCGATCTCTTCTCCACCCGTGAAATTCCAAGAGCCGGTCTTTCTCTCGAGCTTTTCTCGCAATTCCCATAGAAACATCTTTAATAACGGGCCGGGTCGAGGCGTGGATAACCGTAGTCCCAAGGTTTTCATGGTGCAAAGTCTCGTAGGAATCAAAAGCCTCGCTCAAGGACAGGGGTTGAGGAAGGAGGAGCATGAGTAGGGATAATATTGTCCTCAAGGATCCCATCTCGCTCCTTCCATAGGTTGGTCTTCTTGATCCACAAGAGATTTGAAGATTTCATACCGATTTGTTGGCTTGGGGAGAGCTTGCTCCTTACCATTTCTCTTTTGTTTCTTCTCCTCTTCTCGCTGTTCAAAGCCATCATTCTCGGCCCTCGCACCCAAGTGGGAATGACAGATGGTTCCTTGGCCGAAGTGGACTTACCTCCTCGGGAGCGATTTGACATTCCCTGTGTAGCATCCGCATTGGTGCTCAAGATATTTGGACAGAACCTTGCCAAATGGCCATGCAAATGACAGACTCTACAACGGAAAGGTAGGGCTTCATAGTCTAGCTGCTGTACCCAAGAATGTCCTGCTAGCTCCAATTCCATCTCACTCGGTAGCGATTGACTAATATCCAATTCTACACAAATTCTTGCATAAACGGCAGTATTTCCTTCGATGGTATCCTTAGAAACTCCCAAAAATCTACCTAGAGAGTTGCCTATCAATTCAAGAATCCGCTCACCCCAAAACTCCATCGGGAGCGCGTACAGCCGGATCCAAACCGGGACAGCCGTGGGTTCAATGCGAGGGTCGAAACCCGCTCTCCACGGCTGGACAAATAACCCTGCCGGCCATGGCTCCTCTTCTCTGATTCAAATGCTCTGTTTCTATCCATTAGGGAAGAAAAACTAATAATGAAATACCCATTGCTAATGGGCCATAAGGAGTACTCACCGATTGGCTCCCGCTTTGTCTCACCCAGGAATGCAAAAAGTGCAGTGTGGGTCGAATGCCCATGAACTTGCAAATCAGATCATGCGTGGTCCGGTAGTTTATCGTGTCTTCAACCAGCCTCCGGTTCGATGACAATTTTCGGTCTTGATGTAGATTGCGGGAGACAACCATTAATTCTCGTGCCTGAGGAGAGCCCTTGCCCGCATTCTTGGCTAGCAGATGGAAGGCACTGCGTTGAGCTTCAGCAGAGGAAGACGCAGGATTCTCTCGAAGAATCTCCGCATAAGAGGTCTTTTTTCCTTCGCGAGAACCAGGAAGAGACCCCATTGGGCCCTCCCGGGAAACCGAAAGATCCTTGTCCAGAGGCCTGCAACAGACCCCAAACACGCTGAAGGAGGTTTCCGAACTGAAACCCTAGAGCCACGGCCGTCGACAGTGCAGAGGGATTCCCGCCAAAACGCCAGAGCTCCAAAAAACGATCTCCGATATTCATTCTAAGATAATTCATATTAATCAAAGGTTTCTCTTTAATTAAAACCTCCTAAGATAATTCATATTAACCAAAGGTCTCATTTCAATTAAAATCTCCTAAGATAATTCATATTAATCAAAGGTTTATTTTTAATTAAAATCTCTTAAGATAATTCATATTAATCAAAGATATCATTTTAATTAAAATCTCCTAAGATAATTCATATTAATAAAAGGTCTCATATCAATTAAAATTACATAGTTAAACCTTACTAATCAAATATTCACAACCTTAGAATAATATGCCTTCATGGCGGATGCGAAACAACCTCTGCAGAAAGGTCAAAGGACTACCAAACTTAGAGTCTAAACAAGGTAAAACCAGGTGCTAGGCTTTCTTTTCTGCTCAGTACCCATCTTAGCCAGGAATTCTGCCACTTTATTTAGATCTCTACTCACATAAACTAGAATCACATCATCTAATTCCCTCCATAATTCCTTAATTTGAGTGACAAGAATCCTCAACCTCAATGTTTTCAAAGCAAAGTTCCTCATGCAATCTAGAGCTCCAACCATTATTTGAGAATATGATTCTAGGATTATCCTCCTATGACCTTGTTTTACTGCCCAAATAAAATCAGATTTGATAGCTAAAGCTTCGGCTTCATTTTTTTTGGCTCTTCCCAAGCCTTACAGTTCCCAATAGAGCACTGTTCCAACATGATTTCGGCAAACCACTCCAATTCCAGCTCTACTCGGATTGCCTTTTGTAGCTCCATCAGTATTAATTTTAATCCAACCTTCTGGGGGTGGTTTCCAACTAGCTCTGTCATGTCCCTCTTGCACTTCAAATTCCTTCTCCATTTCCCCAATAACAACCTGAGTTTCCTCTTTAGCATAGACTGCCACAGTTTTTGTGACTTTGCTCCAAATGACCTGCCAAACTCCATCTAAAGAAGAAAAAGTTTCTCTAAAAATTCTAGCATTTCTCTCCAACCACACTTTCCATAAAATAAAGTTTAATCCAAGCTCCCAACTAATACAAAGAGCTTTATATTTAAATCTACCCCTCTTCCATCTTTCCCAAATATTAATCTGATTCAAATCACCATTAACTTGAATTTTATAATATAAAAACCATCTCTCCCAAATCTGGCGCGTGAATGGGCACTCAAAAATCAAGTGATCAGTTGTTTCCTCACTCTTGTAGCATAAAAAACATTGATATGGACCAATGATTCCCTTGCATCTGAGATTATCAAAAGTAAGAATTCCATTATGCATGAACTGCCAGGCAAAAAAGTTTACTTTTGGCCAACCCTTGGACTGCCAAATCTTTCTCCAATCCTCAACCTGATATGTATGAGGAGGAGGCTCTCGAAAGATATTGTCATATCCTTCCTTCACTGTGTAGACACCAAGGCTCCCATAGCCCCAAGCTAATTCATCCTCCTCATCTCTACCTATGAGAAATATTTCTGCCAAGATTTTAGTCATGATGGGTGTCAAATCCGGAGGGATTGAAATTGGCCACTCATCCAACTTCTTAAACTACTTAAAATTATAATCCCCCAGCTGACTAGTGTTGAAATAACTTTCAATTTGGATCCATACCTTGGTTTATATGGTTGTTTTTATTGGTTGCAATTCAGGAAATTCAACAATGATAGGTGGGTATTGATCCCATGAATCTATCCAAAATTGTGCCTTCTCCCATCTCCCCACTTTCCAAAATAATATATCTTTTACTATCTGAGATCCTACCACACTAAGGATCCATTACCATCCAGAGGGAAACGACCAACCTCATTTGGGTTTACATGTCCCAAATATTTACTAGTTAAGATTCTACTGAATAAAGAAGTTGGTTGGGAAATTCACCTCCAGTAAAGCTTTCCAGCCAAAGCTTTATTATTTAACTTTGATCTTCTCAGTCCCAAACATCCTTTTACCTTGGGTTGGCTTACTTTATCCCAACATACTAAGGCCCATTTCATCTCTCCTTTTACTCCTTCCCATAAAAATTTTCTAGCCATCTTGTCCAACTCTTTCCATATGGTATGTGGGGTAGCAAGGATAGAAAATTTATAAATTGGCATGGCTTGAATGACTGATTGTAAAAAAGTTAATCTACCCCCATAGCTTAACCATTTGTGAGACCAATGATTAATTCTATCCTTGATACAATCCAAAATATTCCTCCAAATATCTATTTTTAGTTTTTTAAAATGCAAAGGGACCCCCAAGTATACCACTGGGAGATAATTCCTTGTGAATCCCAACATCTCTAAAATTTTGTCTTGAATCCTTTGATCAAGATTGAAAAAGACCACTTTGGATTTTTTATCATTGATGACTTGGTTTGTAGCCCTAAGGTGGACATTAAGTGTATCTCTAATCATTCTTGCTTCCCTGAAGCTGGCCACTCCCACTAATCCTATGTCATCCACAAACTGTAGGTGAGTCAAAACTTCCTCACCCACCTTGATACCTGTTAGCAAACCTTGTTGTCTTCTCCTCAAGATGAGTCTACCCAATCCTTCATCCAATATGAGAAAAATATAGGGAGAGCAAGGATCTCCTTGACGAAGGCCTCGAGTAGCTCCAAACGGTTGCAAGGGAAGACCCTTGATTAACACTAAGTATGTCGGAGTAGAAACACAACTCATGACCCATTCTATCCAATCCTAAGAGAAACCAAAGTCTGCCATCATCTTTGACAAGAAGCTCCACTCCACCCTATCATAAGCCTTTGACATATCTAATTTTATGAACATTCCTCTATTACCATATGTTTGCATTGAATGGATTGCCTCATGAGCTAGAACCACACCATCCAAGATCTGCCTACCCTCTATAAAACCCCCTTGCTCTGAGGAGATAATGATATGTAGAAGAGGTTTTAGCCGCTCAGCCATTACCTTTGTGATTATTTTATATATGACATTGCATAAGGCAATAGGTCTATAATATGAAATATGTACCCCCTCCTCCCATTTTGGAATTAAGGTAATGAAAGTATGATTTAATGC
The DNA here is from genome assembly GCA_028583015.1 of Wollemia nobilis. Taxonomy (NCBI): domain Eukaryota; kingdom Viridiplantae; phylum Streptophyta; class Pinopsida; order Araucariales; family Araucariaceae; genus Wollemia; species Wollemia nobilis. The sequence goes on from JAQPPZ010002512.1 coordinate 7,996,926, forward strand.
TTTAAGCATTCTTTTACTACCTTTGGACTCCTCTATAACAGCCATTATATCCTCCTCCAAGTTATCCCAAAAGGCCTGATAAAACTCAATTGGAAAGCCATATGGACCTGGTGTTTTTCCGGTGCTCATTCCAAAGACCACATTCTTCAGTTCCTCTCTATCAATGGGTTTAAGTAGGGTCTGATTTTCTTCTTCAGAGATAACAGAGGGTATGACAACAATAACTTCTTTTTGAGCCTCTTCATCTTAAGATAATTCATATTAATCAAAGTTTCTCTTTAATTAAAATCTCTTAAGATAATTCATATTAATCAAAGGTTTCTATTTAATTAAAATCTCCTAAGATAATTCATATTAATCAAAGGTCTCATTTTAATTAAAATCTCCTAAGATAATTCATATTAATCAAAGGTTTCTCTTTAATTAAAATCTCTTAAGATAATTCATATTAATCAAAGGTTTCTCTTTAATTAAAATCTCTTAAGATAATTCATATTAATCAAAGGTCTCATTTTAATTAAAATCTCCTAAGATAATTCATATTAATCAAAGGTCTCATTTCAATTAAAATTACATAGGTAAACCTTACTAATCAAATATTCACAACCTTAGACTAATATGCCTTCATGGCGGATGCGAAACAACCTCTACAAAAATGTCAAAGGACTACCAAACTTAGAGTCTAAACAAGGTAAAACCAGGTGCTAGGCTTTCTTTTCTGCCACCACTACCTATCCCAAAGGGACTAAGCTTACGTAGCAATGGAACTCCCACACAGATGTGGGTGGTTCCCCATTACAAGTAGTGCTACCGAAACACAACACTCCTACTTAACACAGGTAATTTTTCCACTACAAGTGGTGCTTCTTCAAACACAATGCTCCTTCTTAACACAGGTGGTTTTTCCACTACAAGTAGTGCTTTTCAAAAACCCTGCTCTCTCTAAAACATGGGTGGTTTTCCCACTACAAGTGACACTTTTTCAAACACAGTGCTTGATATTAAACACAGGTGGTTTTCCCACTACGAGCACCACTTTTTAAAACATAGTGCTTGATCTAAAACATGGGTGGTTTTCCCACTACAAACGATGCTTTTTCAAACATAGTGCTTGCTCTAAAAAATGGGTGGTGTTCCCACTACAAGCGGTATTTTTCAAAAATAGTGCTTGTTATTTAAAATAGGTGGTTTTCCCACTACAAGCAACACTTCAAATGCACAATGCTTTCCATTTAAAACAGGTGGTTTTCCCATGACAAGCAGCACCTCAAATACATGGTGCTTTCCAATACAAGCATCTAAACACACAGTGCTTCACATGTGTTGAGTGGTGTTTTAACCCGATTGTGAAAACACACTCTCCTGTAGGATCCGAGTCCTAAATCCTCTGCTTGCAAAGAAAAACGATTTCTCCAGGGTTCTTATTATGCTAATTATTGATTATCAAGGATGTTGTTTAAAATGAAATGCTAAGAACACCTTTGCTGCAATCGGTCGCGAAATCGCGATGGCTCTCCTCTTCGAGTCCTGATTTTCATTTTCGTCGTGATTTCGCGACATTCAGCTGAGAAGAAAAGAAGAGTCGCCATATTGGTGCTAGAAGGAGGGCCGAATTGGTTTATTCTACTTTGCTGTTTCATATTTGAATAGTACGTTTTTGATATAAATTTTGAAATCATATCTCTTAAATCTCATAGACGGCTAAACTGCGACATTTGTTTTTCGGTTGCAGGTATTCTTCGTGATAATCGAGAGTTTAGCCAAGGAGAGCCGAAGCGGTTTATGTTATCGTGAGGGCTAGGCACTGTTCTTAATGTTTTGACTATTCATGCAGGAGTAATACGATTTGATTTGACTTTAAAAAAATAAAAAAAAATATAAAAGATAAAATAAAAAAAATTAAAATGAATATAAAAAAATATATATATAAAAATAAATAATAATAATAATAATAATAATAATAAAAAATAAAAAAAAAAGAGAAAGGAACTTTTGGCTATTAAAGTTATCTTCTTCAAAATTCACTAATGGCTATGTTTGCACCGTGGATGACAGGTAGCCCATTAAATATATCGGGAGTTCAGCATTATTTGCCCGTCGGTTTTGAGAGATGTCTTCCTCATTTTGTGTCTAATGGGACAAACACCACTCAACAACATGCTTAGACGTAGGTGGTTTCCAAACCTTTCAAAGGGATTATCATGCTATAGGGGAGTATAACCAGGTTTCAATATAAATCATTCATCATACAAACGCATGTATATACATATAAATTTTTAAAACCCTCCAACCTTAATACTCCTACGGAATGGAATCCGGTGGTGTCTTGGCTACCTCTCTCTTTACTTGCTACATTCTCCTATATTTTTTGATTGCCTGGTTTGTGTCCTCCTCTATCCTCTACCTTCTTCCTTAGTTATTTTATCTCTTGCACCTTATGTGCTCCTCTGATCTAGGCGGCCCATCTGCCATCTCCTCAAATACCGATCCAACCTCAAGCCAGGGTTATGCATAAGCGCAAAATATCACAAATTGGCTCTATTTAGGATTTTCAAGATTTTAAATTGGCTAATTTTGGATCCTTTCACTGGGGCCCATTCACCCACAATTTACGAGGTGGAAGTTTTTTTGGGGCAAATTTGCCCACCATTGATAATCATGAACCTAATATTATTTTAATTCGCCGACCTCAAATTACAAATGATTTTGATTTTCCCACCCAATTCGCCTTCAAATTATAAATGATTTTATATTTTCCACCCAAATCGCCTTCAAATTATAAATGATTTTATTTTTCCCGCCCAAATCGCCTCATATACTACCCGTATATATATTGTATTGGGTATCGATAAACATACATAAAAAATACTCTAACTCAAAAATAGCTTTGAAATAATGAAAAAATTGACAAGGTTACAGAGGAGTGTCTGTCAAAATAAGTCAATCGATTATAGAGTCGTGTATGTCAGCATAAGATAATCGATTGTAGATGTGTCAATCGGTATTCATCTATCAGTTGTAGAGGTTTCGGTCAATTGCATAGGAGTGTCTATCAAAATAAGTTGATCGATTGCAAAGCCCTGTCTATCAGTATAAGATGATCGATTGTAGAGGTGTTGATCGACATTAGTCAATCGGTTGTAGAGGTGACATGTAGTTGTTGAGGTGTCGATCAGTATTGGTATATCGATTGTAGATGTGTTAGTCATTATAAGTGAGTCATTTGTAGGACTATGTTGATCGACATTAGTCATACCTACAATCGATCGACATGCATGTAATCGATCATACTGTCTACAACTGATTGACATGCCTACAATCGATCAACATATCTACAACTGATCGTCATGTCTACAACTGATCAACATACCTACAATCGATCGACATGATTGTAATTGATTGATATATCTACAATCGATTGGTATGTCTACAATCAATCGATATGGTTGCACCTAATCTATTTGTCTGCAACTGATCGACATGGCTACAACCAATCGACATATCTGTAACCGATCGATATATCTACATTCAATTTGTATGTTTGCAACCAATTGATATATCTACAATCGATCAGTATATCTACAATCAATCAACATGTTTGCAACCAATCGACATATCTACAATCGATTAGCATATCTACAACTGATTGGCATGTCTGCAATCAATCAGTATGTCTACAACCAATCATCATGTATACAATCGATCGGTATGTCTACAACCAATCGTCATGTATACAATAGATCGATATACCTACAATCGATTGAATTGTACATCATGGCTACAATCGATCAGTATGTTTATGACCAATAAGCATATCTACAACTGATCGACATATTTGCAATAGATCATCATCTCTACAATCAATCGACATGGCTGCAACCGATCGATATATCTGCAATCAATCAATATGGTTGTAGCTGATTGGTTTATTTGCATTCGATTGACATGTTTGCATTCAATAGATATGTTTGCAACCAATTAGTATATCTACAACCGATCAGCATATCTGGTATCAATCATCATATCTGCAACCGATCGACATGTCTACAACCAATCGGTATGTATGCAACTGATCGTCATGTCTACAATCGATCGACATGCCTACAACCGATTAAATTTTATGTCTCAAATCGATCATCATAAATCATAAAGGCTAAAAGCCTTTCTTGTCGGCCTAAATCCTTTAAGTTTGCCATACATTTTTAGAGTTTGTAATCCGATATTCATGGCCCCAAACACAAAAAAATTCACCACGATTTGAAAATTTTTGGAGAAAAAACTTTGAAATTTGCCACGGTTTGAAAATTTTTGGAGAAAAATAATTGCAATTTGCCATGTATACTTCTACATATTTTGCCAGGATTCCAAGATAATTCACCTTCATTTTATAAATATATTTTGGGGCTGACCCCTTATGCATAACCCTACCTCGAGCCCCCCTTTCTTCAATGCTTTCGTCCCTCATCCTCTTTTTCCTTGGTGGCAAACAGTTCTTTTACCCATAATTTCCATCTTTGGAAATTAATAGCCCCCTAGATTATTTACATAGATTGCACTATATAGGGGAAAGGGATATTTACATTATTAAAATGAAGAATGGTACCCTTTTTAATAAAATATCCTTTACATGATATTTTATCACCATTTAAAATATATTTCTTTTATTTAAAACAATTTCATAATTGCTCTTTCTTTAAAATAAAATATTTCTATTTATCTTAAATGGATTTTTCATTTATTTCACTTAATTAAAGTCTATTAATGAATTTACATTATCATTAAAATGAACTTCTTTAATTATTTTAAATGAATCTCCTTCCTTTTATTAATTGAAATGAAGTTTCTAATGGGTTTAAATAATCATATCTTTTTTAATCAAAACCCCTTAATTAATTTTAAAAACATTTAGCATTTAAATTTAATTTACTTTCCTTCATAAAAATGATGCTCTATTATCACTTCAACATAACAATTTACTTTATGCATCCACATACATTTTGCAGTTGTTCTCCTATTGAAATTCCAACATTATGCTACCCAAGCCATGATGCAGTAGAGAGCAATCAAATTTATAAAACAACAAAGAGGGAATCTTTCCATCAACCCAATCACCTATCTCAGCCAAAGATTTTACGATAGCTACTAGGCTATCAACTAAGGCTCAAGGTGATCAGTCATCGATGATTATCCCTTCCGACAATGCATGCCTATATGAAGGTATCTATCCATGTTACCTTTGAGTACCTTAATCATCATTTCCCCTGATCTTAAGTACCCTCATTTATGGTGGATGCTTCTACCTTCTCCACCTATGAGTGTACCTGATCCTGCACACTTGGCAATATGTTAGCGATAACATGCCCTTCTAAATCAACTAAACATCATATAGTTGGTTCAATTGTTCAAACTAAGTATCACCACATCATAGGTTAATACATTGTTTCTTTGTGCCATATAGTCTGCTAGGGAGGGTCATGACATCCTCCCCTGCTAGAATTAAACATCATCCTCGATGTTTCCAGTTTCCTTTATTTTTAACAGAAAGTAAAAATTATTACATCATATAGCTTCAAACAAAAAGGGAAAATGTTTTTGCATAACCTCCACTTTCTCCCAAGTGGCATTTCTCTCAGAGAACTGGTCCCACTGGACCTTACATTGTTCGAGAGTCCGATTCCATAGAGACTTAGAATGAAACTCAAGAATCTTCACCGGTAGTACTTCAATGGCCTCTGGATTTACCATCTACAAATTAGAAACATCCCACACATGTTCAGGGTCAGCAACATATTTCCTAAGCAAGGATATGTGGAAGGTGTCATGGATTTTGGATAGATTAGGTGGTAATGCAAGTCGGTATGCAACCGGACTGATCTTTTCCATGATCTCAAAGGGCCCCACAAAATGTGGATCCAACTTCATGGATTTGATAGCACTCTTCTTTGGCTTAACCCTTAAGAACACCTTATCTCCAACAGAATACTCTCTTGGAGTCCTTTTTAGATCTGCATAACTCTTCTGCCTATCCATAGCTTCTTTAAGCCTTTGCCTAATTTCCTTTAGCTGATCTTCCATCACCCTGACCATTTATGGCCCAATCACAACTCGGTCTTCTAGGTTATCCCAAGACAATGGTGTTCTACACTTTCACCCATACAAGGCATCGAAAGGTGCCATTCCTAGCGAGGAGTGATGTCCATTATTGTAGGCAAACTCTACCAAAGGTAGACAATCTTCCCAATGAGACTTGTGATCCATGCAGTACATGCAGAGCATGTCTTCCAGAACTTGGTTTACCCGCTCCGTTTGGCCATCTATTTTAGGGTGGTATGCTGAACTCATATTCAGTTTCATACCAACTGCACTATGAAGGGATTTCTAGAATTCAGAAGTGAATTTGGAGTCTCTATCTGAGATAATTACCTCAGGAAATCCATGCAATCAGAATACCTCTTTGATGAATCTGCTAGCCACCACCTGAGCATCATCCTTGGTATTCCCTGATATGAAATGGGTAACCTTAGTCAATTTTTTGACCACTACAAAGATGGCATCATGTTGGTACCGAGTCTTGGGTAAACCCACTATAAAATCCATGGATATAACCTACCATTTTTGCATAGGTATATCATGCAGATATAGTTTTCCTATAGGATGCTGGCATTCTACCTTAACTTTCTGACATTCGAGGCATCGAGCAACAAAATCCATGATGTCCTTCTTCATTCCTACCCAAAAGAAGGTTCTTTTCATGTTTTCTCGCATTTTGGCTCCTCCTAGATGAGCAGAATAAGGAGATCTATGGGCTTCTTGCATTATCAAGTTCCTTAAATCACCCATATTTGGTATGATGACCCTTCCATTATAACACAGAAAGTCATCTTTCACACTAAATTCCTTATTTCCTTCAGGATCTCTATTCATCTTAACTCGAATTTCTTGGCAATACTCATCCTGAGATTGCTCCTGTCTCACTCGATCCATCAGGTCCATGTGAATTTTAGTTATGGCTGCTATATATTTTCTTCTACTCAAAGCATCAACTACTTTATTCTCTTTTCCTTTTATGTACTCAATCTCGAAATCATACTCAATGAGAAATTCCACCCATCTTCTCTGTCTCGCATTGAGTATTGGTTGGGTGAATATGTACCATAGACTTTGATGGTCGGTCTTTAATTCAAAGGGTCTTCCCACCAAGTAGTGGCGCCAAACCTTTAAAGCATGCACCACTACAGCTAGCTCTAAATCATGCGTAGCATAATTAACTTCATGCTTTTTGAGCTTCCTTGAAGTATATGCCACTACTGACTCCTCTTGTGAGAGTACCCCTCCCAACCCATCTATTGAGGCATCAATGCACACTAAAAAGTCCCCTTGTGGATCGAGAACCTTTAGTATTGGTGCAGTAGTAAGCTTATGCTTTAGTAGTGCAAAGGCAACCTCACACTTTTTTGACCACTTGAATTCCTTTCCCTTCTTCTGAAGGTTAGTTATGGGTCCAACAATCTTGGAGTAATCCTTTATATAACGTCTATAGTAGCCCGTTAACCCCATGAAGCTTCACACTTCAGTCACATTAGTAGGGGGTGGCCAATTCAGGATAGCCTCTATCTTCTCTGGATCCACAACAATTCCCTTTGCTGATATGATGTGTCCAAGATATCGTACCTCTAGAACATAGAATTCACTCTTAGCCAGATTTCCATAAAGTTGATTTTTCCTTAGCAATTCTAACATGATCCTAAGATGTTTATCGTGCTCTTCTCTATCTCGAGAGTATATAAGGATATCATCTAGGAATACCAAGACAAACTGGTCCAAATGCCTTTGAAACACACTGTTCATTAAGTTCATGAAAGTAGTTAGGGCATTAGTCAGTCCAAAGGGTAGAACCGTAAACTCATAATGCCCATACCTAGTCTTAAATGTCATCTTGTGAGTGTCTTCCTCATGAATTCTTAATTGGTGATACCTTGATCTTAGATCGATCTTAGTAAACACCTTGGCATCCTTTAGTTGATCAAATAAATCTTCAATCCTAGGTAAAGGATATCGATTCTTGATTGTAGCCTTATTTAGCATCCTGTAATCAATACACAATCTTAATGAACCATCCTTATTTTTCATGAACAAAATTGATGCACCCCATGGTGACACACTTGGTTTTATCAAACCCTTCTCTAATAATCCTTGCAATTGAACCTTTAGTTCTTGCATTTCAATAGGATTCATCCTATATGGGGATCTATGAATAGGTTCGACTCCTATCATAAGTTCAATTGTGAAGTCAAATTCCCATACAGGAGGTAGCCCAGGTAGGTCCTCTAGAAATACATCCTAAAAATCTTGTAAAATTGGATGTTGTCTTAGTATTTCTCCTTTCTCATAGTCTTCCACTTCATTAAGTTTTACTACATACACTATTCCTCCTCTCTTTAGGGTCTTTTTCAATTGCATAGTGGACAACATCTGAGGTTCAAACACCCCTTGTTTGCTATGAATTCTTAGTCTCCTCCCACCTTCTTCTAAATACTCAATCCATCGGTCTTGAAAATTGACTAAGGCTTTATGAGCCTGTAGCCAATCCATCCCTAGGACCACATCAAAGGCATGTAGGGGAGCTACATATAAACAACATTCCGTAGTCCCATTAGATAGAGTGATTTCTGCCATAGGATAACACTGGTTCACCGAGTAGGTCTACCCAGAACCATACTCAACCTTCCACCCTTGAGCCAAATATCTAGGCCTTTTCGACATAGTCCTTGCTAGACTAGATGAAATAAAACTATCAATGGCCCCACTATCTATCAAAATATTTACTTGCTTATTAAAAACCTTACCTTTCACAAGTAATGGGGTGGCTTGTCCCTCTAGCTTCTGCTTCTCGATTGTGGCATAGATCTGATGTTTCGGTTCCTTCCCTTTTGCATTAGTTGTGCTAGTCCCTGCTCGATATGGACATTGATTATAGTAATGAGGTCCCCAAAAATTGTAGCACCCTTCCTTGGGTCCTTGCTATTTTTTAGGTTTTTGATTCCCGATTTTAACTGTTGGAGTTGGAGCTTGCAACTTCTGTGGTTGAGGTTTCGTATTATTGGGTTTGTTATCCTTCCTATGAAAGTTCTTCTTGAACTTCTTCTGATTTCCATTAGGTTTCTTCTCAAGATTTTGGGGGTTCTTAGCCTTTCGATCTTGATCAGCCTCCCATTTTACAAACCCATCACTATTCCTCTTCTTTAGCTCCTACCGAGCTTGCTCGGGTAGGGTGTCATATTTATAATAGAAGTGTGACTCTGCTTTCTTTGCTAGGTCATATACATTTTGCAATGATTTAGGCTCCTGCATGTCTACATCATGCTTTAACCTAGACTCCAATCCAAGAGTGAACTTGTGAACCCATATTTTCTCATTATAAATAGGTACATATTTAAACAATCTTACCAACTTCTTATAGTACACCTCTACTATGTTGGTTCCTTGTTTCAGACTAGCAAATTCCTCAAACTTTAAGGCATAGAAATGCTCTGTTAGGAATATCTTCTTAAATATGTTTATAAATTCTTCCCATGGAGTGTCAATAGGTTCAATCTTAGTTTCCTCATAGTGGGTTTCCCACCATTCTAGAGCAGCCCCTTCCAGGTTAATCATAGCCCAAAGTGTTCGAGTTCCTGATGAGTAGCCTTTTACCATAAAGTGAACCTCTACTTCTCTCAGCCATGCTTCCGCTGCATCCCCATCGCCCTCCCCATAAAACTTGGAGATACTAATTTTTTCATGTCCCTAGCTATTTCCTTTTCTGCTAAGGCTCTGGCTTGCACTTGTTCTATAGTTAGTCCACTATCTAGACCAATCTCTGAGCCTCGAACTTGTGAATTCTGGTTCATAGCTATTTCCAACAATTGTCTTATCTGATCCTGCATAGCAGCGACCATAGTGGTGAGGTCTTCTACCTCCCTATTGGGGCTTATTGGTCCCCCATCCTAGTTTTCTTCTTCGACATTACTTTGTCAAGTTTGTCTAGGCGTAGGCCTCCCTCTTCTAGTCTTAGGTGGCATCTTAACCTGGTTCCATCCAAGAAAGAAGATTAGATTATAGTTTCATCTTAAGTTGTATCTCTAATTCAAGCCATAATACAGAGTTCTCTTGCTAGATGCATTAACAATATAACTAGGGTAATATCCCAGGCTAGGATGTGTCATTGATACCGAAGCCCATACTAAGGTATCCTAACATCCACTCTACCTTGGGGTTAATTCCCATTAGATTCTAGAAAATAGGGTATTCTAGATCATCCCAACTTTAGCCTTTACCTTAAGCAAGCCTTCATTGGAGACATCTAATTCCCTTTAGCACACATAGAAGCTCTATACCCTCATACCTAGAGCTATGATACCAAATGTAATGACCCAAAAATACACAAACAGAAAAATACAAAAATAGAAAATGTTTTTTTACTAAGGAGAGAGATACATGAACCCTTCATGAACCCCTAACCCAACTAATATTTACCTAAAGTTTCAATCCCCTAAGTTTTCTTGAAAGCTACATCTCATGAAGTACCCTAACACAAGTCCATCTGTGTAGGTGTATCATGTGTTACTACAAATAAGCCCATATATCCCATCACTCTTGATGAGCTAGACTTATCACCCTCAGTCCATCGAAGGTATACATACATCTCCATACCATACACAAGTCATTATGTGTAGGTATGCTATGAGTATTATGAGTTAAGCTATCCATATCATCTACACGATGAGCTATCTTAACTCAGATGTAGTCTCTCCACAACTTAGTCCTTTATCTCCCTAAGGGGGTCTCAATTCCCTTAGGTCTCCTATGTTCACCCTAAGGGGTTCTTAATTCCCTTAGGTCACCTATGTTCACCCTAAGGGGTTCTTAATTCCCTTAGGTCACCTCTGAGTTCACCCTAGAACTCTACTCTTGGATTTCTATTATTAAGCAACCAAACAAGAATACATCTAGATACTAAAACAACAAAGAGTAATCACTAAGCATCCAAAAAATAAAGAAGGATTAACACTAAAAGAGAATATCATCCATGAAAAGAGAATCAATTACATATTATAACCAAACATGGAAATAAAGTAAAAGTACCTTCTCTAAACCAATAAATAGTTATTGCATTAAATATTGCATGGTAAATTCTCCTTACTTTAAAGAATATTACATTAACTGCATCAGGGATATCTCCCCACAATTCTAGTCTATTTGAGCATAAGTAAATCAACATAAAATATAAATTACCTATACTTTGTTTCCATTGAACTCCTTGCTTCTCCTTGCTTCCCATTGGTTCTTTGAGGGTAGTAGGGGATCAGGGTACTCATGGTTCAGGATAGGCATACCTCTAAATGCATCTATTCATTTACTTTACCAAATTGCAACTATACAAAATTCAATTAAGTTTCCAACCATCTAATGCATAGTGGATATTATAAAAGATCCTTTACTTTTATCTTCACCTCTCAAGTTCCCTTAGAGAGCCATCCAACATGTACTACTTAGATCAAGGTCTAACTTTAATCAAATCCATTCATGTCTTAAAGCATTAAAGTCCCATACCTTTAACCTCTAAAACAATCCTTCATTCATTCACTAAATCAAAGCCCCATAACTTCAATTCAAAGAATAAATCTAACATCCTTTTAATTCACAATTCCAATCAAATCTAATAATATTTTAAAGCATTAAAGTCCCATACCTTTAACCTCTAAAACAATCCTTCATTCATTCCCTAAATCAAAGCCCCATAACTTCAATTCAAAGAATAAATCTAACATCCTTTTAATTCACAATTCCAATCAAATCTAATACTGTTTTAAAGCATTAAAGTCCCATACCTTTAACCTCTAAAACAATCCTTCATTCATTCCCTAAATCAAAGCCCCATAACTTCAATTCAAAGAATAAATCTAACATCCTTTTAATTCACAATTCCAATCAAATCTAATATTGTTTTAAAGCATTAAAGTCCCATACCTTTAACCTCTAAAACAATCCTTCATTCATTCCCTAAATCAAAGCCCCATAACTTCAATTCAAAGAATAAATCTAACATCCTTTTAATTCATAATTCCAATCAAATCTAATACTATTTTAAAGCATTAAAGTCCCATACCTTTAACCTCTAAAACAATCCTTCATTCATTCCCTAAATCAAAGCCCCATAACTTCAATTCAAAGAATAAATCTAACATCCTTTTAATTCACAATTCCAATCAAATCTAATACTATTTTAAAGCATTAAAGTCCCATACCTTTAACCTCTAAAATAATCCTTCATTCATTCCCTAAATCAAAGCCCCATAACTTCAATTCAAAGAATAAATCTAACATCCTTTTAATTCACAATTCCAATCAAATATAATACTATTTTAAAGCATTAAAGTCCCATACCTTTAACCTCTAAAACAATCCTTCATTCAACATAAACTTTGTCATCAACTTTATAACATAATTATGTTTTCCTTAGAAGTCCTTTTAGTAAAGTCTACATCATAGACTTACTAATCAAATATTTTCAACCTTAATCTTAGATTCATAACCTCAATTAAAGATTCACAACCTTATCTAAAGATTCACTACTTTAGTTAAAAATAACCCCTTCATGATCTTATTACACAAAAGGTCTTACTTTAATTAAAACCACATAAGGTAAATCTCATTAATTAAAGGTCACTTTTTTTTTATAGGTAGCAAATTTTATATACAATGGGTTTTTGAAGGATCCCAAAACCTTATTTACAATAGAAGCCGCAACTTAGATTTGGACCAACAAAAAAACAAAATAGACCGGGGTGTGCCCCTAGATCAAAACCCTGGGCCTTGCAACCCAGCCCCAGGCCATCAACCCAAACAAAATTAACCCATCCTACTAAGAAAAAAGACAAAATCAGGGGTACCAAGGTCCCTGGGACCAAACCTACAGAATACGCTTGCTGATTCAAACAGAAACCAGAAACTAGAAATGAACCTCCACCCATAGCAGCTCGGGGGCCCTGGGCCCGAGCAGACCAAGCACCATCCCCGCCCACCCTGCTACACGAGGTGAACTCCCAGGGCAACTCGGGTGGGGCCCCGCACCAGGGAACTAATTCCCGTCACCATCGGGGCCATCCCCCAGCCTACACTAGAGCTCCTTGAAGGCATTGATAGCTATTGTAGTCGCATTGGCAACCGAGGTGAGCGAGTTGATCGCCATGTCGAGGAGGATCCTAGTCGAGAAGATCCAAAACTTGTTCTCAAAATTTGAGCTGATCTCGATGGTTTTCGAGGCATCAACTTTGGGCCTCTTGAGTCTGGCCGAGGACCTGCTCCCGCCAGGGGTCGCCCCTCTTGCAGAGCTTGCATCGGGGGTCGAAACACCGCCAGGGACCTGAGACGATGCCTTGCATTTTTGGGTAGGCCTGCGCTCTCTAGGGGGAGGGGAATCTTCAGGGTCACTAGGAATGTCCTCTCTGGACTTAGAAGCAGCAGGGGAGGTGACAGGGGAGGCGACAGTCTCAGTGGGGAGGACAGAGGCCAGGGGGGATACTCTGGAGTGGGGGCTGATGGGCCAGAGCATGGTGGTAGAGGATGACCATAAGTCCTTGGTGGGAAGGGTGGGTGTGGTTTTTCTGGGCTCTATCAATGGCAAGGCCCAGGGAGTAAAGCAAAAAATGGGGAGTGCTCAGCAAGATGGCACCACGAAGGTGGTTAACGAAGCTCAGATGGAAACTGAATAGCTTCTGGTCTGGGTCATCGCAAGTAATAAATTGCATCACGGGGACCAGGGCTTCGTCGAATGGTTTGGGGAGGTCAGTTCTGAATAGAGTCATCCTATCCCAATTCTATTTTGGGAAGCGGGAGAGCTCCTCCTCCCAATTGTGTTTGTCTCGACGAATGAACTTCCCCTTTTCCTCATGATGCAGACCAGTGACTTCGAACAAGAACTCTCTGGTGACTCTGAAATGCAGCCCTTTCACCTGGACCTCGCCCTCATCCCAGGTGTCCAGGAAGCCCTGGGTGATATCCTCATCAGGCCCAACGAATTTGCTCAGAAAGGGGGTATACTCCTTGGCATCAGTAAAGACCCTAGCAGACTCAGACAGGGAGAGGGTCTTGGGCTCGACGTAAATGGCCTTGGGAGTTGACATGGTGGGTTCACAGATCACCCAGGGCAGAAAGTGCCAGATGGAAGTGGGGCCGACAGGGGAAGAAGCTCGCCAAGAAAATATAGGAGGGATGGGGCAATGGAAGGTGAAGGCGACAGGCCTCAGAGGGATATAAAGGCAAGGGGAGGAAGTCAAAGAGGCAGCAAAGGATCGCATGCCTCGGGAGTCGACGTCTAGGGCGGGGGAAGACACGAGCGAAGAATGACAGGGGCAGCGAGGTGGATGGCAGGTTTGGCAGTGAGGGGGAAGGGGCCTAGGGATGGACTCCACGTGGTGCACCAGCTGAGTTGGCATAGAGGGCTGGTCTTGCGTAGGTGGCAGCCACGCCCGGGCTGCTAGGTCAGGGCAATCCCAGGATGCAAAGTCAGCAGCAAGGCACTCGACTTGAGGTGGCACGGGCCCACACGCTGTGCTGACTACGAGCCCAATGGGAATGCTAAAAAAAGGAGAGGTTTACGAGCTGCCTTTGACATGGATGTTGGGGAGGAAGACACCTGGTGCTGCACACAGCCTATTGGTCACCCTAAAATGATCGTGATCATGGATGTCATTGGGAACTGCCATCATGGAGAGAAACACAGTAAGGTCAATGTCCCACGTGCGATTGCGCCTGACATGGAGCCAGGTCATCCAGGCACAACGCCAGGGGAGTCTAGGTGTCTGGAATGGCATCGATATTGAGGAGGTCTTGGGATGTTGCTTGCACCAGCCTGATGGGAAAATCCTTGGTCCAGATGTTGAGCCCTTTCAAAGAAGTTGTGAGATTGGCCAGAAAATCAGCCACCCTATTTCCTTCTCTATAGACGTGGCGGATGGAATGTTGGGGGAGCCCCAGAAGGATGGCCCGAACCTCTTGGATAATATTGTAGATGCGCCATGAGCTGTCCCCATTATTGAGGGTGGCATTGATGATGTTAAGGGAGTCACCCTCGATGATCACTTTACTAGGGGCCTTCTGGAGGGCGAGGACCCCACGGAGTAACGTTGTTGCTTCCATGAAGTTGTTGGTTTGCATGCCGAGGGCCTCAACGTAAGCCAAGATCAAGGTCCCAGAGTGGTCTCGGATGGCCTCGCCAGCTCTCGAGGGGCCGAGATTGCCCTTGGAGGCACCGTCAAAATTGAGTTTGACCCACCCGGGAGGAGGGGCAACCCACCTGGTCACAGCTCTAGGGGAGGGAACAGGGGGGGCTAGGGGGGCCTGAACTCCAAGGTTGGTGAGGATAGAAGCCTCACTCGCCTTCCAGGGAGGGCCGCTCGGGGGGAGGGAGCGGGAGTTCTCAAGGGCAAAGGCCACCGCCTTGGCCGCCACCGACTGGGGGTTGCGGGTCGGGGAAGAGAAGGCTCGATCGTTACGCTCAAGCCATATTTGCCAAAGTAGGTGGGGAAGGCAGAACGCCCAGAGGGAGCGGAGGGTGGGGTGGACGAAGGGATTGGGCCATTGGGAAAAGAGGTCGATGATGGAGCTAGGGGGAACCCACTGTATGGAAAATAGGGTGAGGAGGTGGCCCACGACCTCGACGATAAAGGGGCAAGTGAGGAAGAGATGATTGGTTGATTCCTAGGAAGCACAATAAAGGAAGCATCTATTTGGGATTTGGAAGCCCCTCCTGGCTAGATTCTCAATAGTAAGGATCTTATTCTAGATGGTTGCCCACACGAAGTAGCTGATCTTGGGGATCAGCTTTTTGGCCCACACCTGCTTGACCATGAAAGGAGCCTCCACTGGGTCCCTTTGGAGGGCATAAGTGGATTTGATCGAGAAGTAGCCACTACTAGTGCCATGCTAGACACATCTATCCTCCCCCCATCGAAAGGGATGATGGTAGTCTCGAGGAGGCATTGGAGCCTGGCAGCTTGAAGCGGGTGGCGGGGGTTCGAGATGGGCCCCCAGGTGCCTTTCCCCTGATCCTTGACCAAGTAGTCTGACACATTAGGGCCTTTGGAGGCCGCCAGGCCCGGTTTAAGGACTCTGAGGTCACTGTCAGCACTCAAGGCCTCATCTTGGATCCACCTGTCCTCCCAGAAGTCGATCTTGGCCCCATCACCAAGGATCCATCGGGTCCCTTTCCTAATAATGTCCTTTGTGAGGGTCATGGATTTCCAGAAGGTCGATCCATCTCTGGGCTGGAAGTTGCTAAGGAAAGGGTGTTGATGGAGATATTTCCTATGCACAATACTGACCCATTCATCCAGGGCATTCGTGAACACCTTCCACGCTTGCTTGGCCAGGAGGGCTTTGTTCATAAGGGGAACCCACCTGAGCCCGATCCCTCCCTCCTCTTTAGGCCTGCAGACAAGGGGCCAGGAGACCAGGGGAATCCTCTTCTTGTCTTCACTGCCAGACCACAAAAACCATTTTTGGATTTGTTCAATGTGGGCTGCAATTAAGGCCAAGATTTTGAAGATAGACATGAAGTACACCGAATGCTTTGGAGAACTACGGACGTAAGGGTGGCCCTGCCCGCCTGGGAGAGGAGGTGACCCTTCCAAGAGGCCAATTTTTGTTGGACCCGCTCGATCAGCCCACTCCATAGGGCCTTGGAAGAAACCCCTATGAATAGGGGTAGCCCGAGGTAGGTGGAGGGTAGGGTGTCAGGGGTGCAACCCAGGATCCGCCCGATCCGGGCTTGCCTAGCTGGGGGGTGTGAAGGAAATAGATTTTGCTTTTACGGAGATTGATCTTCTACCCAGCCGCCTCTTCATACAGGATCAAGATCTGCTTGATGACCTTGGCTTGAGGGACCGACGCGGAGGTGGCAAGAATGGTGTCATCCATGAATTGTTGGTGAGACACTAGGGGCAGCTCAGGCGCAGGCCTGATGCCAGAGATGAGGCCACAGGAAGCAGCGCTCGAAATGGTGCGGCCTAGGGCCTCAGCCAGGATGATGAAAAGAATCGGGGATAGGGGGTCACCTTGACGAAGGCCTCTAGAACTAGGGAAGAACCCAACCAGGGAGCCATTGATCAAGACAGAGAACCAAGGGGAAGACACGCAGTTATTGACGAGGTTGACCCAGGAGGGGTGGAACCCAAACTTGAGGAGGACGCTGGAGAGGAACTCCCGGTTGACTCTGTCGAAGGCTTTATTCATGTCAAGTTTGAGCAAGAAGGATGACTTCTTGGAAAGGAGGGCAGAATGAAGGACCTCATGGATGATGATGACCCCATCTGTGATAAGCCTTCCTTTGATAGAGCTTCCCTGGCCGGGGGCAATGATCAGGGGAAGGATGTCTTTGAGTCTAGTTTCCAGGGACTTGGTCAGGATTTTATAGAGGATGTTGCATAGGCTGATGGGGCGAAAGTCGGCTAGGGATCTGGCCGCCTGGGACTTGGGAATCAGGGCAATGAAGGTAGAATTGATGCCTCTAGGGATGGAGCTAGCGAACTGGAGGTCTCGAATGGCCGCACACACTTCCTGGCCAATGAGGTCCCAGAAGGATTGGAAAAACTAGGGGGAAACCCGTCCGGGCCTAGGGCGGAATCTGCTTTCATGGAAAACATAGTTGCACTGATTTCTTCATCCGAGAGGGGTCGAAGAAGCATCTCATTTGAATGGGCCGGGACCAAGGAGGGAATGTGCTCCAGTAGGGTCTCCACCACCAAGGGAGACGACTAAGGCTCATCACCAAGGAGCTCTTGAAATAAACCCACAACTTTAGCTCTAATATCATCCTCATATTTGGTTACCCTACCATCACTGTAGATAAGCTCAGGGATTCTGTTTGAGCTCCTATTTTTGAGGGTCGAGGTGTGAAAAAACTTAGTATTGGCATCACCATCGGCCAGCCATAGGGCCCTTGACTTCTGTCTCCAGAAGGTTTCCTCCCTGGCTAAGACATTGTGATACTCGGCTAGGACTGAGCGCTCCTCCTCTCATGCTCCCGGGTCCTGGCACCCTTCCTGAAATCTGAGATCAAAATCTTCTAGTTGTTTCTTGAGGGTTTCTTTGCTCTCGAAGATGTTGCCAAACACCTCCTTATTCTAGATCTTGAGCTTGTCTTTGAGGAGTCTCAATTTTTGATAGATTTGCTCAGCAGGGCGCCCTGGGACTGGGCAATCCCACCAGCAGGCCACCTGGGCCCTAAAATCCGAGTGGTGGAGCCACATGGACTCGAAGCGGAAGGGGCGCTTGTGGGAGGGATGCTTACCAGCTTCAAGGAGGAGGGGGCTATGATCAGATCCAACTTTAGGAAGGGCCAGCAGGGTTGCATCAGCGAACAAGGGGATGGCTTCCCTGGATAGGAAAACTCTATCCAGTCTGACCTGAATGAGTTGGGCTCCTATTCTTCTGTTAGTCCAGGTGTACTTGGCTCCTTTCAGGTGGACGTCCATGAGCTCATTGGAGTCAATGAAGGCCCCAAAATCCTCCATACTTTTAGTTGCCATCACTAGACCCCCACTCTTGTCAGAGGGAAAGAGGGGACTATTGAAGTCACCCACAAGAATCCAGGGGAGAGGGGCAAATGCCTCCCTCATGATGCTGATTTCATTCCACAATGCCACTCTTCCATTCGGGCTGTTGGGGGCATAAACATTGGACAGAATCCAGGACTGCCCTGACTTTAAACAGTGGATCAAGATGTTGGTGATTCTGGGGGATGACGAAATTAGTCTCCCCTCAAAGAAGCATGGGTCCCAAAGACATAGTAGCCCTCTAGCTGTGCCCGAGGTCGGGGTGGACAAAAAATCACTGTTACTCCAGATAGCTTTGGCGACCCTCGAGGAGGACACTTCATCAAGTTTGGTCTCCTGAAGGAGGAGAATAGTCGGCCTGTGGTCCTTGCGAAGCTGAGCAAGGATCCTTTTCTTGGGGGTGCCATTGAGCCCCCTCACATTCCAGGTGATGAGCTTCATTTGACACCCTTGGGGAGTCTCTTGCCTCCCTTCCCGACCTGGGTGGGGGGTTTGGATCTCTGGGAATCAGCTTTCAAAAAACTCATGGAATCGTCAAGGAGGGTCGCCTGGGAGCCGCTAGCAATATCGTCCTCCATGAGCTTGTTACGCTGGTCGCCAAGGGTGGGATGACCTCTCTTCTTTTTGCTTCCAAATTCGGTGGCAAACTTCTTGCTGTGGGTCTTTTTGGGGCTAAACTCTTCAGGCTCGGACTGGGAACTTCCAGGATCGGCCTCCGCAGACCTCTCGGAACTACACTCTGAGGAAGGGTGGGAAGAGGGGAACGAAGGAAGGGGGGAAGGGGATCGAGCGGGGGGTACCAGGGGGGGGTAAGGGGCACCCCACCCACCAGGGGTGAGGGGGAAGGGTGGGGGTTGGGGAGGCCTGACAACTCGTAGGTCAGGGAAGGGGCTTCCTCGGATCGGGCTAGGGCGGGGTCGACCTGCGGGCCTGTCTGGAAGGAAGGGGGAATAGGGGCCATGGTGACCTCAGAGGATATTTCCTCTACACACCTCAGAGGTTCTGAAATACTGACAAGAGGAGGTTCAGGGTTATGACATACCTAGGGCTGAGCACCCGAGCGATTGGGATCCACCTGGTTTTCCTCAACAGTAGTAGATTCTATCTCTTTTTCGTGCCATTCTGGGGTGTTACGATCGCCGCATGGGGGCCCACGGGAGGGGGCCCTATCGGGTCGAGGAGGGGGGTTCTCGGGGTGAGATGCACTAACCTTCTTGGAAGAGGGGCATTGGTGGGGAAGGTGCCCCTGTGTGCTGCACAGGGGGCAGAAGGCAGGTTTATTCTCATAGATCAGGGTTTGGCTCCAGAAGAAGGATCCTAAAGAAATAGTAACCATGAAAGGGAGTTCAGATTCAAGGTTTGCATTAACATAGAACCTGGCATGGACCATGCGGGACCCTACCTTGGTAGCAGGATCGAAGGCAACTAGTTCACCAACTGCTTGCGCAATGAGCCTCAGGACGTCCTCCTGCCACAAATGAAAGGGGAGTTCAGGGAGGTGAACCCAAATCGGGGTGATATTAATGCTTTGGGTGCTGGGATTAAAGTCAGCTCCATAGCACCTGAGGAAGAGGCTTTTGCACCCTAGGAACCAGGGCCCGCTAGAGAGAATCCTATTGGAGTCATCACTATTGTTGAGCTTGATGAGAAAGAAACCCTTGGTTAGGGCCACGAGCTGCATGTGCCCTAAAATTTTCCACTTGGAGGTCGCCCAACGTCGGATGGTTTCCATGTCCGGGCGCCCCCTATGAATTTCCCCACCAAGGAAAAGGAGGACCCTAACACAAATGCCGAGTAGACATCATCCTGGATGGAGATGTGCGTCCCTTTGTGAGAAAGCCCCGAGCCCAGAGCCCGGGGCTGGGCGCTAGCCCTAGACAGGATCTGCTGGAAAGAGGGTTTGGGCCCCCCTGGGCCAGAACCCTGACCTTTGTTGGGCGGTTTTTTCCCAAGGCCTGCACTCGCATCAACGTTGCCAAGGGGCCTGGCACCCAGAATCCCATCCCCACCCTGCTCACCTACCTGCCCTGGCCCCATGTCTAGCCCAGATCCCACAGTAGAACCTGTAGGCCTAGACTCAGAGGTTGCACCCACTCCCGATCTTGCTCTCGCTCTTGCACCTACGTTCGCTCCTACTCCTACTCCTGCCATCGACATAGCCCCCTTTCCAATTAAAGGTCACTTTAGTTAAGATAATATAAAATAATTCATAATAATCAAAGATCTTACTTTAATTAAAATATCTTAAGATAATTCATATTAATCAAAGGTGTCATTTCAATTAAAATATCCTAAGATAATTCATATATATATATATATATATATATTTTAACATGGTGGAATCGATAGCCACCATGAATTCGAGCAAGTTGTCCAGCTTATTATGGCTGCCATAGTATTCTACACTGTCTACCCCAAAAGCCGCCACACAGATCTTCATGCAGTCCGCCCCTATAACCGCCATGCCACAATCATTTTAAACCTTTTACATCGCTGAAAGCACCAGGAAAGGGACAAGTGTTCAGTCCGACGAGGCTCGAGATTTGAACCTTGGACCTCCGCCCCTTATGGGGTTTGGATGAACCAATTATTCTACACCTCGGACCTTAAGATAATTTATATTAATCAAAGGTTTCTCTTTAATTAAAGTATCCTAAGATAATTCATATTAATCAAAGGTTTTTCTTTAATTAAAATCTCTTAATATAATTCATATTAATCAAAGGTTTCTCTTTAATTAAAATCTCCTAAGATAATTCATATTAATCAAAGGTTTCTCTTTAATTAAAATATCCTAAGATAATTCATATTAATCAAAGGTCTCATTTCAATTAAAATATCCTAAGATAATTCATATTAATCAAAGGTCTCATTTCAATTAAAATCTCCTAAGATAATTCATATTAATCAAAGGTTTCTCTTTAATTAAAATCTCTTAAGATAATTCATATTAATCAAAGGTTTCTCTTTAATTAAAATCTCTTAAGATAATTCATATTAATCAAAGGTTTCTCTTTAATTAAAATCTCCTAAGATAATTCATATTAATCAAAGGTATCATTTCAATTAAAATATCCTAAGATAATTCATATTAATCAAAGGTTTTTCTTTAATTAATATCTCTTAAGATAATTCATATTAATCAAAGGTTTCTCTATAATTAAAAGCTCTTAAGATAATTTTTATTAATCAAAGGTCTCATTTTAATTAAAATATCCTAAGATAATTAATATTAATCAAAGGTCTCATTTCAATTAAAATTACATGGGTAAACCTTACTAATCAAATATTCACAACCTTAGACTAATACGCCTTCATGGCAGATGCGAAACAACCTCTATAGAAAGGTCAAAGGACTACCAAACTTAGAGTCCAAACAAGGTAAAACCAGGTGCTAGAATTTCTTTTCTTTCGCCACTACCTATCCTAAAGGGACTGAGCTTACATAGCAACGAAACTCCCACATAGATGTGGGTCTTTTTTCGTTACAAGCAGCGCTTCCCAAACATAGCACTCATACTTAACACAGGTGGTTTTTCCACTACAAGCAATGCTTCTTCAAACATAGTGCTCCTACTTAACACAGGTGGTTTTTCCACTACAAGCAATGCTTTTAAAACATAGTGCTCCCTCTAAAACATGGGTGGTTTTCCCACTACAAGTGATGCTTTTTCAAACACCGTGCTTGCTCTAAAACACAGGTGGTTTTACCACTACAAGTGATACTTTTTCAAACATAGTGCTTGCTCTAAAACACGGGTGGTTTTCCCACTACAAGCAATGCTTTTTCAAACACAGTGCTTGCTCTAAAACATGGGTGGTTTTCCCACTACAAACGATGCTTTTCGAACATAATGCTTGTTATTTAAAACAAGTGGTTTCCCCACTACAAATAGTGCTTCAAATGTACCATGCTTTCCATTTAAAACAAGTGGTTTTCCCATGACAAACAATGCCTCAAACACACGGTGCTTTCCAATACAAACATCTAAACACACAATGCTTCACACACTTAGACGTAGGTGGTTTCCAAACCTTTAAAAGGGATTATCATGCTACAGGTGAGTATAACCAGGTTTCAATCTAAATCATTCATCACACAAATGCATGTATAAACGGATAAAGTTTTAAAACCCTCCAACCTTAATACTCCTACATAATGGAATTTGGTGGTGTCTTGGCTACCTCTTCCTTTGCTTGTTGCATGCTCCTATCTTTCCTGATCACCTAGTCTACATCCTCCTTTGTCTTCTGCCTTCTTCCTTGTTTTTTTTTCTCTATTGCACCTTACAGGCTCCTTTTCTCTAGGTGGACCATCCATTATCCCTCCTTGAATCCTAAGCCAATATTGAGCCCCCCCTTTCTTCAATGCTTCCATCCCTCATCCTATTTTTCCCTAGTGACAAACAATTCTTTTACCCATAATTTCCATCTTTGGAAATTAATAGCCCCCTAGATTATTTACATAGATTGCACTATTTAAAGAAAAGGGATATTTACATTATTAAAATGAAGAATGGTACCCTTTTTAATAAAATATCTTTACATGATATTTTATCACCATTTAGAATATATTTCTTTTCTTTAAAACAATTTCATAATTGCTCTTTCTTTTAAATAAAATATTTCTATTTATCTTAAATGTATTTTCATTTATTTCACTTCATGAATTTACATTATCAATAAAATGAACTTCTTTAATTATTTTAAATGAAATCACATTTAGCATTTAAATTTAATTTACTTTCCTTCATAAAAATGATGCTCTATTATCACTTCGACATAACAGTTTACTTTATGCATCCACATACATTTTGCAATTGTTCTCCTATTTAAATTCCAAAATTATGCTCCCCGAGCCATAATGTAGTAGAGAGCAATAAAATTTATAAAACAACAAAGAGGTAATCTTTCCATCAACCCAATCACCTATCTCAGCCAAATATTTGATGATAGCTTCTAGGCTATCAACTAAGGCTCAAAGTGGCCAGTCATCGATGATTATACCTTCTGAAAATGCATGCCTATATGAAGGTATCTATCCATGTTACCTCCAAGTACCTTAATCATTATTTCCCTTGATCTTATGTACCCTCATTTCTTGTGGATTCTTCTGCCTTCTCCACTTATGAGTGTATCTGATCCTGCACACTTGGCAACATGTTAGCGATAACATGCACTTCTAAATAAACTAAACATCATATAGTTGGTTCAATTGTTCAAAATAAGTATCAACACATCATAGGTTAATACAGTGTTTCTTTGTGCCATATAGTCTGCTAGGGAGGGTCATGACATCTAATAATAGTGAACCTTCTACATGCGTTTGGACACTATTCGCATAGATTTCGAAATTGATTTGCCATATTTTTATAAATACATTTTAGGGCTGACCCCTTACGCATAATCCTAGCACAAGTAATAACCCTTAATAGAAACTATCTTCTACACTTCCTTTGAAGACTTAAAATGCATCCTTATCTTTGCAACTTCTAGATTCTACTAAGGTGCTTAATGAAGCTAAGTAATGAATTGAATATAAGTGTTCAAGTAATGAACCCTTTGCACCTAAGTTGCTTACATTTAATGAACTCTGAATATGATGTAGATCTAGATGAATAGATTCACCAATTTACTATTTGGAATGGTAGTAAATTGTAGCTATGAAAGATTCATTATTTTACTGTAGATTCAAAAAACCCCTATCTCCAAAATGTGCCTTCTTAGCTATAAAAGGCAATCCCCAAATCTCTTGGATTTGGTAGGCTTCTTATGTTTGAGTTCTCCTTAAACCTCTTTGTCAAATTCTGTCTTCAATCTAGGCCTTCTTCTCAAGAATCTATAAGCCTTGAGGTCTTCACTGGTCTTCTCCAAAATTTGACAAATTTATCAAATCCTTCTTCTTTGTTCTTGTTTTCAGATGGTGATAATTTTCCCAATTCATTCACTATCAAAAGCTTCTCCTTGGTAGTGAATTTCTCCAATGAGTTCTTATAGAAACTCCTTTAATGGCTTATTCAAACTCTATAATAAGTCTCTCTAAGTATTCTCCTTATTTCTCCTTAAGACCTCTCCAAGGTCTTTAGTCTCTGGTCTTCTCCATGAGACATTTTATTCAACCTTCTACTATGGAAGTGTTGGCAATGACATCTCTCAGATCTCTAGAATCTAATGCTTCTAAAATCTAGAATAGGACCTTGCTAGTTCTTCTTCACTTCTACAATCCATAAGCTTTGATGGAGATCACTAACCTCCAATATTCTAGAACTAGAATTTATTTAATGGGACCTTCTATGGGTCTCTTTAGCTTCTTCAGGTTTATTTCTCCAATATACTATCTGTAATATTCAATGAATATCACCAATATTCTATCTTCTTTTGGACTCTTCTCTGGAGTCTCTAGGATCAACAACAAGGCTACTATGGTATTTTCTTCTTCTACAATGTGCAAGTCTACAATAGGAATTCCCTCAGGTTCTTGGAATCTCCTCTTCTTATGTTTGTTACTTATCATGCTAGATTGATTCTGAAGATGATATTCTTCCTAGCTCTCTATAGGAAGCTTCTCAAATTTCTTCAAATCTCCTTTTTCCTGCAACCAATTATTAGTACTATAATGGATGAAACTCTAAGTAACGAATCTTCACTAGTTTATTTGTCAATCTAGTGGAATGAATGCTGAGTCCTAGTCTTCACGAGTTTTTTTGCAACTCTATGGAAAGACTCTAGCCAAATGCAATCTCAAAAATTATGGAACTGAGATTTACTTCTCTCCTCTCAATCTCTCTTATGGCTCTCCCTATTCCTATCTGATATACCATAGCTTTGATACCACTGTTAGCTTTTTATAATGCATGATATGGGTAATAGTAATCACAAGATGTGAAATATGTAAAAAAGTAAGATAATGGAATTATGTAATAAGACTAAAATATGCTATTAATGAAAATTTATAAAAATATTCCAATGCAAAGTAATGGAGGATATGAACACTCTAGAACTCTAATGGATACTACTCACTACACTGTAGTGAGTAGCACTTATGCTCTACACACATACACTTATATTCACTATGGGACCTATATATAAGAATATAAGTTACTTGGCCCTTACTCTTCCTAACTACCTTTCCTATGACTCATGTACAAGTGGACTCCTTGTACATTTATATTATTGCACATTGACACTTGTGCATTTGTTACTTCTTCCTCAAGTAACCTAAGATAAACTCCTAGTCTAACAATGTACCCAAGGTGGTACATTGACATGTACCTAAATTATGTAATATACTCTAACAATTATGTCATCAATAATAAATTTATAAATATAAAAATATGGTTCTTTAGTATCAATTATTTACAAATAATAATAATAATAATTATTATTTTTTATTTGTGGAAAACATCCCAAAAGGGATGCCACTTTCGGGTAAGACCCAAGGAGGCAGGGGTATCCATTCCGCCAAAAACGCCCAGGACTCGGACCTGGCCTACCACCTTTGACATACTCAAGGAGCAAACAAACACACAAAACCAAATTAAAAAAAGTAAAATAACAACAAAAATAATAAAATAAAATAAAAAACAAACTCCTTGAGTGTGTCAAAACCAAAAGCACAACCAAACACGCACAATAAGATAAAAGAAACCACAACACAAACCACATAGAAAAACACAAGAACCACATAACAAAACACAAACAAGACAAAAACAACAGAACACTACAAAGACATAACCCAAAAAAACATGAAAAATAAACACAACCAAAACCTAAAAAATAAAATAAATAAAATAAAAATAAAAACAACCAACAACGAGACAATAAACAAAAACAAAAAACATAGAAAACACTCACACATAAAAAAATGAAATAACACAAACAAAGAGAAACCCAAGAACAAGAACGAAAAAAACACAAGAACAATAACAATAAACATAAAAAAAACAAAACAACAAAAACACAAGAACAACAAAAAACAACACAAAGAACACAAAAACAAAACAAAACAAAAGAACCCACCCACCTTAAAAAACTAAACAAAAAAACAAAGAAGACAAAAGAAAAAAAAATGAACAAAACAATGACCTATCTAGACCAGAAGACTATTAATGCAAGAATCAACAGAGGAAACAAAATAAAGAATAGAATGAGCTAGGGAACTAAAAAAACTGAATGAACCAAAGAGAAACAAAAAAAAAAAACAAGAAGAAACTAGGTACCTTCAGAACTGGAGCCATCCAAAGAAATGATAGAAAGAAGAGCTTCCCTAATTTGAGAAGCCCACCATATAGGAGGGTGGCCATAACAAGTAAGATCACCTTTGTCCAAAGCCCAATTAGCTAAAGCATCAGCACTCTTGTTTTGATCTCTGACCACATGATTGTAATCAACTTTCAAAAATCCCATCTGGATTAACTGAATCTTCTCAATAATTCTTTTTATTCTCCAATCCACCTTATGATTCTTAGAAGGAGTCTTCAAGAGATTAATCATAAGTTGAGAGTCAGACTCAACTAACACCTTTTCCCATCCAACCTTAGTAGCCTCCTGAAGGCCTCTAAGGATACCATACCCCTCAGCAAGGTTATTGGAAAGAATACCCAAATTCTCAAGCAAAAGTAAAAACCAGGGAGCCATCTGAAAGTCTACCAATTCCTCCCACACTGGCTTTTCCAGGGTTCCCTCTAGAGGCTCCATCAGTATTGACTTTTCCAAAATCCTTAGGAGGAGGTTGCCAATTTCTAGTCCTATCCATCTTACTAATACTCACATTCCCTTTAAGTTGGTTGCCCTTAGAAGGTTTAATCTTCAATCTTTGCATCACTTGATCCCATCTTTGGTGGGAGTTTTGGGGGTGATTAAGGAGATGATGGACTGATTCAACTAAGTTGGCTATGGTCTTTTGCCAAATATAGTGAATATCCTTCCTATCTTGATTAAAAATTTGGTTGTTCCTTTCATTCCAAATATTCCAAAGAAGAATGGTAGAACCCATCCAAACTAACTGCCTAATAAAATGATCAACACCCTCTTGATTAGGCCAATCCCTCCAAAGCTGTTCAAAAGTGAAAAAATTGGACCACTGTAAGCCAAGTAAAGTTGCCATTCTCCTCCATAGCTCAGAGGCTAAAGTACACTCAATAAAAATATGGTTGATATTTTCTACATTCTCTTCACACATTTCACATCTAAAAGGGCCATGAAAACCACGCTTCATAAGTTGCTCACCAGTAAGCACCCTACGATGCAATAAAAGCCAATTAAAGAACCTCACCTTAGGCCAGAGCTTTTGAGCCCACAATTGAGAAAATATGTCAGAAGAATGGTTGGGATTATTATGGCATAAGGTCAAATAACCTTGAGCAACTGAATACTCACCCTTAGTAGTGTCGTTCCATCCAAAACAATCTTTTTCATGGGACCAAGAGAGGGATCTCATATGAAGGATGCCTTGGATATCTTGTCTTTGCCTTTCTGGGATTTGAATAGGCCAGTCCTCAATAGGGATCCAATATCTACCAACCTTTGAATTACCAGTATGGTACCGACAGTAATTAGCCACCTTTATCCAATTAGCTCGGTGAAGCTCCTCCATCCAAGGCCTCCAATCGGGAAACTGAGTTATCAAAGGCTTGTGACCATCCCAAGAATCTGTCCAAAAATTTGCATGTTGACCATTATGAATGATCCAAAATAATTTTTTCTTTATCAAATCCTCACCAGTCTTAAGAACTCCTAAAATGGGAGAACCTTTGGTAGGAAGTTGATAGCGAACAAGGTCTTCAGGACTTTTGTTCTCAGCATATTTAGCACGGAGATTATTGGCCCAAAGAGCATTGGGGTTATGCAACATCCTCCAATATAATTTAGCAGCTAAAGCTTTGTTGTTATTAATTGAAGACCGGAATCCTAACCCCCCTTCACTCTTAGGAAGACATAAAGTATCCCATTTCACCAAGGCCCATTTTCTTTTCTCCTTAGTACCACTCCAAAGGAAACGATGACTGATTTGATCCAATTCTCGAAGAACAGCCTTTGGGATATTCAAAACGGAAGAAACATAAATAGGAATAGCTTGAAGGACTGATTTTACCAAGGTGATTCTACCCCAGAAGAAAGCCACTTGTTGGTCCACTTTCCAATTTTCTTCTTGACTTTGTCCAACAACCAATTCCAATCTTTATTTTTCTGCCTTTGAATATTTATGGGAATACCTAAATAAGTGATTGGAAGAGAGGTCTTCTTATATCTTAATTTATCCAAGACCATGGCTTCCTGTCTAGCAGAGCAGTGAAAGAAAATAACTTTAGATTTGTCTTCATTGATCAACTGCCCAGTAGCCTTAGAAAAATAGCTAATGATTTGCTTAAAATTAGAAGCTTCCTTAACTGTAGCTTTACCTAAAAGGGTAGAGTCATCCACAAATTGAAGATGAGAGATAGGTCTAGCTCCATGAGCAATGGTAACTCCCTCAAGGGTTTTGTTTTCCCTCTTTTTGGTTATAGTCCTACCCAAGCATTCAGCAAGAATGATGAATAAATAAGGGGATAGCGGGTCACCTTGCCTGATACCTCTGGAAGCTGGGAAAGACTGAGAAGGCCTGCCATTGATAAGAACTAAGTAGGAAACTGAAGAGATACATCCCATAATCCAATCCATCCAATCCTTAGAGAAACCAAATTGCCTCAAAACTTTGATAAGGAAGTGCCAATCCACTCTGTCATAAGCTTTGGATAAGTCTAACCGGATGAACATAGAAGGAGAATTTTGCATATCCATGGAATGGATGGCTTCCTGAGCAAGAACTATCTCATCTACTATTTGACGTCCTTCCACATATCCCCCTTGCTCTGGGGAAATAATCTTATGTAAAAGAGGCTTCAACCTTTCTGCCATGATTTTAGTAATAATTTTGAGAAGAACATTACATAAAGCAATAGGTCTAAAAGCTGAGATATGATCAACCTCTTGAGCTTTTGGAACAAGAGTAATATAAGTTTTATTGATAACCTTCAAAATTTCTTTGGATTTCCTGGCTTCTTCCACCACCTCTAATAAATCAACATGAAGGATATCCCAGAACTCTTGGTAGAACTCAATAGGAAAACCATCAGGACCTGGGGTTTTCCCTTTTTGCATTTTAAAAACTACTTGTTGAAGCTCATTGATAGTAACAGGAGCAGTCAAAATAGAGTTCTCCTCAGAAGTGATAAGAGAAGGGATTGCTTGAAGAACATTTTGTTGAGAAGCTGAGTCAAGAGGAGTAGCAGCAAAAATATTGGAAAAGTAATCAACAACAATAGAGTTCATGCCATCCCAAGTATAAACAACATCTCCAGAATCTGATTTTAAGGAAGAAATAAAGTTGTGAGATCTTCGAGCTAGAAGAGATTTGTGGAAGAAATTTGTGTTTCGATCTCCTTCTTTGAGCCATTGAATTCTAGATTTTTGCTTCCATAAGATTTCTTCTCTTTTTTCCCATTCCTCTAACTGAGTTGTGAGTTTAATTTCATCTGCACTTCTCTTCTCTGTGAGGCCATCTAAATGGATTTTCTTATTCAAATTTTCAAGATGAGCAATAACTTCATGTTTTTTTTTATGAACATCCCCAAACTCTTTCCAGTTCCAAGTCTTGATTTTGGATTTAATGTATTGCAGTCTTTTGGCAAAATAGAACATCTTAGTCCCATGCCTAGGTTTACCTTCCTTCCACCATTGTTGCACACGAGGTCTGAAGGAAATGTCTCTAAGCCACATTAATTGAAAACGAAAAGGAGAGAAACTCACATTGGTTTTCCACATTTCCACCATGACTGGCCAATGATCCGAACCAGCATTATTAAGAGTCTTCACTTTAGGAATGTGACCATGGATTAAGAAATTTTCAGAGAGCAAAAACCTATCCAATCTCTCCATTATACAAGCTAAGCCTTGCCTTCTGTTAGACCAAGTCATAAGGCCATTATCTCGGTTGGATATCCACAAGATGGAGGTTTGCAATATATTCGCTCATGAGGTCAGTACTTTTGTCCAAATTTCTATTTCCCCCCTTTTCTCATCTAGAGAGAGGATGGTATTGAAATCTCCTCCGATCAAGATCCAAGCTTTAGGAAAATGAGAGATAATATGAGTAATATCCTTCCACTGTCTTCTTTTTTCCTCCAAAGAAGTCGGGGCATAAACAGTAATGCAGAGCATAATCTGGTTGGAATGTCTACTTTGAATAGCTATAGCCAACAAACCCCAACTGCCAACCATATGGTGAATAACTACCTCTTTTGGGTCCCAAAGACAAGCAATGCCACCCGAAGTCCCTTGGGAACTGAGGGAAACCACTTTTCCAGCTGGCCAAATTTTACTGGCAATTAAGTCCATATCCTCCATTGACATTTTTGTTTCTTGAAGGAAAACAAGATGTGGATGATTTATCTGAATCATTCTTCTAATTTCATTTTGTTTTGAAAGACTCCCTTTGAGTCCTCTAATATTCCAAGTGATGATCTTCATTAATACCAGGGCTAAAAATGTTGGGAAGGGCATTAATCTTACCTTCCTCTACAAGCTTTTCACCTTCTTTTACCATATGATATTGATTGGTCTTGCGACCTACTTTTTGATTAGAATCCATCTTCAATTTTTTTTCCCTGTTTCTTGACTTATTCCAATTGAATCTGAGATGGCTTCTAACCTTGAAGAATGCTCATACACAGCCAAAATTTTACTAGATGGTTCAATGGAGTCTATATTGGGACCTGCATTATTTGAAGTTTTGACATTTGAAATATTGTTTTTCTTGTGTAAATTTTCTCCTTTTTTTTTCTGTTGAAAACCTTTGATTTGTTGGTTTGTCTCTGAGTTCTTTCCTTCATATTTAAACTGTGTTTCTAAGATTTCAGTTTCCATTATTTCCTCTTCCTCACTTGGGACATCATTTGTGGAAAGGATTTCAAACATATTAGCAAATGACTTTGATTGATCCTTCATTACTGGTTTTTTCTGAGTGTTCTTCTTCTTAGGTATTTGGAAACCTGCTGAGTTTATATCTTCTTTCTTTTGATCAGGAATTTTATTTGGGCAAGCACTGGCCAAATGACCATATTCATGGCAAATTCTACAACGAAAAGGAATGTTCTCATAGTCCACTACTTGCTCCCAAGTGTCTTCCCCAAATTGTAATGTGATATTTTTAGGTAGGGGTTTGTCAAAATCCATTAAAACACAAATTCGAGCATAAATAATATGTTCAAAATTTTGAGTACAATCAGCAGTCATCATAAAAGTTCCTAAAGAGTTTCCAATTGAAGAAAAAATAGTAGGATTCCAAAATTCAATAGGGAGGCCAAAGAGTCTAACCCACACGGGAGCTATAGAAGGCATCTCTTCTTCGGCTTTAAATTTAGTATGCCAGGGCTTCATGAAAAGCCCTGCCCTTCCAAAAAACCAAGGACCCCCTTGAAAAGTTTTCTCTCTATCTTCATTATTAGCAAATAAAACAAGAAAATAACCATTTGGATAAATAGAGATTTGTAACTCACCTTTAGTTTTCCAGCTTTTTGCAGCCCAGACTTTGAAAGCAGATAGACTCGGACGAAAACCCACGAACCGACAAATTAGTCCTCTTTTTTCCAAATCTTCAATGCCAGTCTGAATGTTACCCATATCAAGCTTAACAATAGGAGTTCCATCAGCTGCTTTAAGACATCCTGACTCCATTTTCCTGGGATCAATCTTAGGCATTCTTAGAGGTTTATGAGAAGCCCTAGTATTGATATTAGCATTGGGCTGAGGCTGTCCACCATGAAGGGCATCCCTAAAATTCATTTTTGGGACTGAGTCTTCAAAATTCTTACCCTTGACAGGGGTTTTCACAGTAGAATTATTTTGTGGGTGCACCTTAGCACCAGATTCACTTGAGATATGAGCCATTTTTTGATCAACTGCTTGAAACTTATTTCGTGGTCTCTTTAATCCTTGCCCTAGACGCCGTGGAAAGGTATGGTTTTCACTTTTCTTTTGTGCAGCAAATTGGAAGCCGTTGTCACTCAAGTTCACAGTATGATCTGTTGAAAGACAAATTTCTAACCCATATTGTATCCCCTGCAACATTTCTTGCTAAAATATTGAGCATAAACCACAAAAATATTGGCCGCTAGGGCCCGAAGGCCCTAAAAACCAACCTCTGGAGCTGCTTGCACTCAACCCAGATGAAACCCTCGCATAGCCGCTTGCCAAATATATCGTTCACACATAGGGATGCG
The DNA here is from genome assembly GCA_028583015.1 of Wollemia nobilis. Taxonomy (NCBI): domain Eukaryota; kingdom Viridiplantae; phylum Streptophyta; class Pinopsida; order Araucariales; family Araucariaceae; genus Wollemia; species Wollemia nobilis. The sequence continues at coordinate 8,029,780 of JAQPPZ010002512.1, forward strand.
CTAGGATCTGTGTTGCTCCAAATGATATGAAAATTGGTGGAGATGTTCTAGGGTTTTTCAGGCATCTACCCTCAAAATTTTAGCTCAATCCGAGTTCGGATGAGTGAGATATGGCCGAAACGAGTTCGGCAGTTTGGGCAGTCCTACGAAAAACGTCTCTACCATTCAGCTCCCTATGCCAATCAGGCATTCACTTTTTTAATGTGAATTGCCTCTTTGCTTTTTCATGTAGGGTGCTTTCACCATTTTAAGCTTCTCCATTTACAAATAATTATTTATGTGTTATTTATTTATGTAATTTCCCTTATCATAGATATCTATATTAAAAACCTTATTTTACAGAGTTTAAAAGATCAAAGAGAGCTATTGTTCTTGGCTAAGCATGTTGAAACAACATGTGAAGTAAGATGACTTGAGCCACTAATACCCAAGCCTTAGACATATATACAAGCTTCAGCTTCCATATACCTTTGGGCATATTATGAGAGCCTTTAGGTTTAGAATACACTTAACCATATAGGAAGTCATAAATTATTTATAAATAAATTATGTATTGATAAGTAGTTAGCCCTAAGAAGTTACTCTCTTCATACCTTGAAGATGAGATAGTGTAGATATGAGTGTAGTATAACCTTGTGTAGTTAGATATCCAAAATATTTGTCTAGTTCACTATTCATGAATACGATAAGTATACCAATGATCTTATGCACACATACCCTAGCCTAGAAATCTCATACATAACCCTAAGATTTCCTTGAATATATATGGACATATTTTAGTTAGAGATCCATGTATTAAAATAGAAAATTGCATTACTTGTTCATCAACCTAGTATCTTTGTAACATTCTCGGGCAACAATTTATCCCCATGAGATCCAAGGAAGATCAAGTGACCTGGGATCCTATGGAAAACGAGCAGTTCACTATTAAATTAGCTTACAAGCTTCTGCTTGATGAAGAGGATTTTGTCCCCCAAAAGGACTTAGTTTGGATAAGAATTTAATTCCAAAAATTGTAGTATTTTCATGGATGGTTATCCAAGGAAGAATTCTAACCATTGATAATATGATGCGTAAAGGTATTTGTATCACTAATCATTGTTATCTATGCAGGGCTAATTGGGATACCATTTATCATATTTTCCTTGAGTGTCCTTTTTCCTTGACTATCCTTAGTGGGTTTTTTCAAGCCTTCAATATTTCCTAGGTTAAACCAGCCATCGTACTTGATTTTTTTGTCCAATGGCCTTGCCCCTTTTCAAGCCAAATACTTAGATACATGTGGAAAATTTGTCTCAATCACTATCTTTGGTAGGTGTGGTTAGAAAGGAACCATAAAGTATTTAATGAGTCTATCCATGATCATAAAACTATCATTGCCAAGATCCTATCCTTTGCCAATGAGAATGTGAACCTTATCCCTTTTGATAGTTGTAAACCTCATCTGTAGGAGACCATGATTGCTCAATATTTAAGCTTAACCTTGTTATATGAGTTTGTGCCTAGGGTAGTCAACCCTAGAGCCAATGTTAAGTGGTCCCCACCTCCTATGGGTTGGTTTAAGCTTAATTTTGATGGAGTGGCTAAGGACAATCCTAGAAGAGCAGGCGTTGGCAACATTGTGCAAGATCATAATGGGAATATGATGCTTGCATTTTTTTAATATTTGGGAACAAGGACGAACAATGAAGCTGAAGCTAGAGCTATGTGGAGAGGCCTTCAAATGAATCAAGACTTAGAAGGTAATTTGATCATAGAAGAAGACTATATGCATGTTATAAATCTCCTCAATAATTGGAAAACACCTCATGAGAGGATTAAAACAATTTTTGAAGAGGCTAGGATCCTTTTCTAGGGAAGACAGGACATAAAAGCCCAACATGTCTTTTGGGAAGCTAACAAAGTTGCTGATAAGCTGGACAATTTGGGTGTCGATGGTGACGAACTTTTCAAATGGGAACACAGTGTCCCAAGTGAAGTAGAGGAGCTTATTCAACAAGAATGCCAAGAATGATAGTTGAATTTACCAACAAGGAAGACACTGTAAGTTCAAAGGCTATGAGTATTCCCATATATTTTTTGAAATGGACTCACAATAAAAATTATTCGAGCTGTCAATATTGGTGGATGCTAATTGGATGTTAGACCAAGAAGTGAAGGTAAAAATTCCATATTTTATCAAGAAATAAAATTTTATAGTACAACAGGTTTTGGTTTTTTAATTTTAAATTTACACCTAAATGTAGAGAAAGGTAGTCTCAAGTGCAACAAAACAGGATGTTGGTCATAAGGGGTTTTATTCTAGAATCCATTGATTATTCTTATGATACACAATAAAAATCAACGCCCTTGTAGAGGCCTCTAAAACATTTGAAGTATGCTTATTCTGCTATAGTTTCTCATCCACATGTACCTTCACATATTGTGTAATGTGAATCTAGTGAGGCCACCCCCATGACAAGTAAGTCTCCTATTTTGAGCTTCTTTGCATATATTTGTTTAGTTGAAATTATAATAATTTTTATTTCTTTTTTCATATGTTTTTAGTGTTACATCCCCTCCCTCGCACCCACACCGACATGTCTTCACAAGTTGGAGGGTAGCAACACATCTTATTATCATCGGGTAAGTGTATTTTTTTAAATTAATATATAGTAATTTTATCCAAATTTATTTTCTTTAAAAAAATATTATTATAATGTTTTTACACACCTCCCCACAATTTACTCAAAGAAGGCAATATATGATGCCACCACCACCTCCACCACAAAAAAAATTAATGAGAGGTCAATGCAGGGGCACCAAACCAAACTATGTCTGACTTTCCAAATATTTCATTTTCAATAAATTGTTGATTACAAGAAATTTCAAGCTTAGAATTAGATAATCCTCCAATAGATTACGATTATATGTTACAGGAAACATTCTAGGGTTCAAAGCAACATATGTGATTCAAGCACAACAAATACAAGAATTTTCTACAACTTAGAAAACCTCATCGTCGCCTTCTAACACTAGTGACCCTAATCATCGAACAGAGCATGAAAAAGTTAAATTTTTTGAAAACGTTTTTATGGATGATAATTGTGAAGCACTAATAAAAGATAGTTTGCTTCACAATGTAAAATAAATGAGGGGTTGAGAATTTTAGGCCAAGGTCCTTATCAAGAAGATAAATGCCCGAAATAAAATTTTTAATAAAAGGGAAGATATTTTTTCTCTGGTCAAAAACAATCTAAAAAAACTTAGTGGTCTATTACATAAAGCTAAATTAATCTTAGTGAATGTTATAATTTTGTATAATATTAAAATTTTAAATATTATGTTGAACAGATTAGAGAACCTTAATGCTGAAGCCCAAGCATATTTTAACCAATGGGCTTATGATAAGAAGAAAGTTGTAGTTGTTGAGGCTTCAAGGGATGTGGCTGAGGTGATACTTTAGTTGTAATAAATTTTATGGTTACGTTTTATCATATAACTCTCAACTAACTTATATCTTATTTCATTTTTTATAGTCAAATTTTGATAATTTAAAGAAACAAGTTATAAGCATGGATGTTAATATCCACATGACAAAGAAAACACTTGAAGGTGCAATAAAAATAAAGGAAACCTTACAAGCCAATGTTAGAGACAATGATTATTTAAGAAATATTATAAAGGAGCACAATATGGATCTAGATATCTTGCTTAAGAAGAAGCATAAAGAAAATCTTTTTAAAGTGTAAGAAGATCCAACCCTAAAAGAAAGAGTGTTTTTGGGGAGTTTATAGAAGGTAGAGAAATGCCTCATCAGAACTGGAGAACTACTAGCACAGGCTAATGAAAAAGAAGATAATGGAAAATAACCTATAACTTTAGGAGAATATAAATCTCAAGGTAATCTAGATACACAAGGAGTGATCGAATCTATCTTAGAGCCCTCATCTCAAAACTAAGAAATTGTAAAATGTTTACTAGTTGATAGAAAATTTGTTGTGTTGTAGTCAACAATTTTGTACAATGTATATTTTCAATACAAATAATGAAAAAGATATTTATTAATTGATGTCTTCTATCATTCAATGGTTATTTCCATTTATATTCTTGTGTTGTTTTTAAATTTATGACAATTCAATTATATTTACCATTGTAATTTCAAATAACAATCAAAATATTACTATGATATAACTCAGTTGTGCCAATACATTAATATTAATATATTAATAATACTATAATATAAAACATAATATTTTATCAATAAACACAGTTAAGAAACTATGAAGGCTACGATATAAAACATACAATTTGACAAACAATGTTGTGATATAAAACATAAAATTTTATGAACAAACACTTTTTTCAATTTTGATATCCATGTAGGATGAAAATGATAATAAATAAAGTCAAATTTATCAGTGTTGTTAAATCTTAGAAAAATTACAATTGAGGTAGCTGAAACAAACACTTCTCAGCTTGTTCAAAATCACTTGTAAGCATAGTAGATATTTGTGTCTCCACTATCCAATCACTACAAGCATCATTATCCTCACTATCATACATATTAGTGATAGCTCTTATGTCTACTAAGGATTTCCAATATGTCAATTCTCTATCATAGGGAGACTTGTCCATCTCATACATTAAAACATATTCTCAAACAATTTTCCAAATTTTTATCCAGCTTGTTACAAAGTTTAGATTTCACAAAATATAGTGCACTAAAAGCCCTCTCATCTTCCATAAATCCCAAAATTATTTGTTGACATAATTCATATAAAGAAAAATATTCATTGATTGTATCTTGTAAGACACTACTTGGATACAATTTTTTCCACAAACATGTAATGAAACAAGACTTATATAAGTTACTCAAATGTGATTTTTTATCAACCATTTTCATTCCAAAATGTGATTATTATTGTGTTAAAATTTATTTGTTGAGAATACCATTGGATTCCACACTTTTACTGAAATTTTTAATAAGTGTGCCCATATATCTAATAAACAACTCATTTGTAGAATTGTAGTCAATACAAGGACCCCAAAATATGGGGTTAATTACACCCATGACCTCAAGAAACTCATCTCTTTGAAATTAATATCTTATTTTGCTTATCAATGATTTTGTTATTTTTCACAATTTAATATAAGTATTGTGCAAAACTACTTGAATCCATTATGTTATGGGGATTTGTTCAATATCATCTGTAACTATATTTGATCGCCTTTTAAAATAATATAGAGATATCATTGATGTCAAAAGTCAAAAATATTTTTGGATCATTCACGTTGTTAATATTTTCCAACTATCAAACAAAGGATCTATAAAATATATTTCAGTCACATATATCCTATCAATATGCATATATATTTATTTTATTATCCTGATGAAATAAACAATATAAATGGATCTTTCTTGTGCAAGTTTAATCAATCTATTCTTGCAACATTGGAAGAATACCACATAATGTTAGAAGTGTTTTCAAGTCAGTAAAATGATATAGCAAATATTTTACTTTATCAACCACCCTACAATTTTCATACATAAAACCTATTAAGGGTTGATATTATGTAAAAAATCTATATGTAGGTTGATACAATGAAATCCACCATGTATCTAATTCTTTTAACAATTTTCTTCCTTCTATAAATCCTAGTGCAAACTATTTAAAATCTATAAACCTTTTTAGATTGCACAAAAAATAAGCATGTATTTCACGGATAAGTTCTTCCACTCTTGCATCATTATAAAAAGTACCTATAATTTTATATGCAAGATTTATTCTATGATCCATGAATGGGTATCAAATATAGGGTAATTGATGTTTGAATTAGAACATAAAGACCACTTCTAGGTCTTTGCATTGTAGCAACACCATCAACCCCAACACATATTAACTTTGTGGCTATTTATATATCATTCATTCCCTAATGTCTTTTAAGCTAGTTACAACAACATTATAGAGATTTTTTGCATTACAAGTTTTCACCATATTATGTAATTCTAGTAAACTAATATGCCTTACATGTTTTTGGAATGTGTACACATGCATGCAAATACAAGATGTGTTTTCAATATCCATCACCTCATCAATTGAAAGTGAAATGAATTTGGCTTTTTTTACTTTCTCTCTCAGGTCCTCCTCAACCAATTATAGATATTTTACCATTTCCCAACCACTTTGATCTGACCAATGAGAACTTGGAAGGTTTTCCACATCATATAGTTGAAATGGGTGCTTATAACCAATAAAATTGGACATGGATCTACCCTTTTTAAGAATACTATACACGATAGCAAACTGCAAACTTTTTGAAGCCAAAGTGGCTTTATGATTTTTTTGAAATTGGGCTTGAATTATTCCACCTTTCTCAACAAGAGATTTTTGTACCTTCATTTATTTTTCATATTCTTGTACATATCTAACATGCATGCATTCTGGTGCATACTTCCACCTAATTTATTTAACTATTCCATCACTTTAGTTAACTATTGAATAAACTTTACTATAATTTTTTTCTATTATATCTAACTTCAGTTGCATCTTATGATCCTTACCTAGTTTCCAACTACAAATTATGCATCTACATTATGTTGGAATGTTATTGTTGTTCTCTTACTGCACTAGCTCTATAAAGGGATCTATTGATGACCATTCAAGCTGAAATGTCCTTCCAATAGTCCACCTTGTTAACTTTCTACGTTTAGTTTTGAGTTGAAGATTCCTTAGAAGTTTGTATTATATTTGAATTATCATTTTATTTTTCTAATGGCATGTCATTTTGAGGAATATCTTTGAGTGTTTGTTGGATGTCATTGCTAAGATAATTTTCAAGTGGAGACATCTCTTGGTGAGGAATATCATAAAGTGAAGGCATATTAAGGTCAATAGTGTAAACTGCATACAATGATATTATTTATCATTTTATGATGTAAGAGAACACTTTTTTACAAACATAAAAATATTCAAAGAAACACTTAATCTATTTATAGTACCTTGAATTTATGTAGATTTTGATGGCTCATTGAATTTCGATATATGAGTAAAATATTTGAGGATGCTCTTTTTACTAGAAGATTGGCCTCCCTTCTTTCCATCGCTAGTAGGTATCATTCTACTTGTGAAGAAAAACATTTTTCATTTTAGAAAATTAATAAAATGTTGAACATATATTAATATAATGTTGATATATTATATTATAAATAGAATAAACAAAGGATTGGTTGGTAGAAAATACATAACGATTTCTAGTCAAGCAATATCATGATTTTTTCAGTGTATGCCACTCCTCTCTTCTATGGAGATAGACAATTTTTTGCACCTATGTTTATTCAGTGGATAAACAAAATATATATACATAATCAAATATGGAGCAAACTACAAGAATTTCTACAATTTTAAAAAATGAAAGTATATGAATACAAAATATAATTAGAGTTCAAATGTGGAACAATACCAAATTTTACTACTAAATGGACTCAAACTCATAGTCTTACTAGAACAAACAAAGGATTGATAAGCACCATGTGCCATGGAAGAATTTTTAAAACATACCAATTTTCTCACTCCCCTATTTTCAGATGATAGAAATTTTTTGCTTTTATGTTTCTTTAGATAATAGATAAAATGAGGATACATATTCAAATGATGAACAATACAAAAGTAGAGAATCTTATATTGCTTAGAAATCTAGAGAAAATTTCTAATCTTACTATTACAAGGCCTCAAACTCAAAGTCTATGTAGAATACATAACCTGCAACATACCAATTTGCAGTCAACCATTATCATAATTTTTGGACCTTGAATTTATTTATCATTTATTTCTCACTTTTATGATAATACACATATTTTTACATTTGTATTTATTCAAGAAACAATGTAAATGAAGATAAAGAATCAAAATATGAGTAGAATGAAAGTAGATAAATTTGATTAATTTTAGGTTGAAAAAGAATATATATGGGTGATGAGTACAATTATAGACTCAAATATTTGCAAATGGCTATAATAACAAGTCCTTTAAGTCATAGTCTAAATAGAAAAAATAGAGGATTAATTTTTTTGGATTTGTATTTATTCAACTGACAAACAAAATGAACATACAAAATCATATGATGAACAAAATGTAAGTACAAACACTTATAGAATTTTGTAAAAAAGGTACCTATATCACTTAGAAATAGACTTAGATATTTAAATCTATGAAAAATTCCAGATCTTACTACTAAAACTCAATGAAATCAAATATGAAAAATAAAAAAGAGAGGATTCATCAGTACCATGGCATAAATTGTAACATACCAATTGTTTTTATAAGTGATCAATCCCAACAACCTTCTAGTTGGTTTCTTCTCCTGGTTGGATTTCATTTGGTTTTTTTACCCAATAGAAGTTCATCTTATTTCTACACCCAATTTGAGTTTGACTCATTTCTATACCCGATCAAAGTTTGGCTTGTTTCTACACCCAACCAAATTTCAATTATTTCTACACCTGACAAGATGTTGACTAGTTTCTTCACCCCAATCATATTTCATCTTGTTTCTACATCCAACTAGATATTGATTGATTTTTACATCAAATTAGAGTTCAACTTGTTTTAACACCTGATCAGAGTTTGGCTTATTTCTACACCCGATCATAGTTCGACTATTTTTGCACTTCATCGAAAGTCAATTTGTTTCTTCATCCTAGTTGGATTTTATCTTGTTTTTGCACCTAACTGAATATCAAATGGTTTCTACACCTGATAAAAGTTTGACTTATTTTAGCACCTAGCTAGAGTTTAGCTATTTCTGCACCTAGTCAGATATCAACTAGTTTTTGCACTTGATCAAAGTTTGGTTTATTTTAGCTCTTGGTCAAATTTTAGCTTATTTCAGCACTTGATCAAAGTTTATATAATTTTGTACTTGGTTAGTTTTTATCTATATCTGGTTGGTAGTTGGATAATTTTCTAAAACCGATCCATGATCGGTTGGTTTCTGCAACTGATCCATTATCTATAGGTTTTTGCAATCAATCAATTATTGATAAGTCTCTACAATCGATTGGTTTAGGTATTTCTTTCTATTGGAACGTTTTCACTTTTGTACTTTTTTTTGAAGAGTTTGAATTTTTTACATGAATAAGTATCTATCGCATTAAGTATATGTACTGGTGGTATAAGAGGTAAATTTGGCAAAAGAAATATTTTTTTTTAATTTTAAGGTGAAAAAGGTCCTGATTTAGGTGGGAGTGCTAGTTATTTAAAATAAAAAATTTAAATTATTATCAACATGGGGTGAGCTGACCTCTAAAATTTTTTTGGGTGAATGGGTTGATGTCCAGGATCCTCAAATTCGTAAATTTTAAATTTTAAAAAAATGCTAATATTCATGAATTAATGATGATTCACTACTATGCATAACCATACTTGAAAATATTTTTTTTCTTATTTGGTCCAAGCAAAAGAGGTATCCTTCTTTAATATCTTGGTTATGGACCTAACCAATCATGCAATTTTAATTATGAATTTGGATGCAAACTAAATCTAGCCTAGAAAATATCTAATACCTTTAACTGGTGATGGTAGGGGTAATTATGGGATAGATTTTATGTGGTCTAGAATGATGTCTAGTCCATATTTGGATACTACATGACCTAGAATTTTTCCTTCCTATACAAATAATATGGACTTATTGGGGTTCAAGGATACGCTAAATTCTCTACATCATCTAAAAACTCTAAATGCTCTATGTGTTTCCCATTTTCTTTGAGAAGATAGTCAACTCACATAAGTATACTAAAATTATATTATCTATGAGAACTATGAAATGATGAACATATCCCTCTAGAAGGTGGAATTGATATTTGATAAATCAAATGGAATCCTTTAGTATGCAAATACTTCACACTTGGTTGTAAAAGCAATCTTATGTTGATCATTGTCTTTTAGCCAAATTTGGTTGTACCTTGAAAACCCATCTAGTAGAGACACAATTTGTAACACAATGACCTTTTGAAGGATTTTATCCATATATGGGAGTGGTAATTATCCATTAAGGATGTTCTATTAAAATTTTAAAATCAACACATAGTCTGATATCTTTATTTTTATTTCTTACTAAGATCAAGCTAGCTACCTAGGTAGAATGTTTGATAGGGAATATAATTTAATCATGCAACAATTTTAGAAGATATTTGTTCATTATGAATTCAATATTCTAATTTACTAGTCTTTACTTTTTTCACAAGGGCTTTGCTCCTGGATCTAGATATATGGTGTGCTTAGTAATTTTTAGGTCCTACACCTTCAGTTTCTCATAGCTCTAAGTAATCACATCACTATAATTTTTACAAATATCCTTGAAGATGTGTACTTTTCTTTGTGTAATACTTCCCTATTAGGATATTCCTCCCATTATCCATCTATATCAAACAATATGATGAAATATTTACTTTTATCCTAGCATCTCTAGCACTATGATCAGGTTTGAACATGAATTCCAATGTGATTAATCCTTTGGCAGATGGTTAGTATTTAGCTAGATCACTCCATCATTGATGTCATCACCATGATCATTATGATCCTTAGTATATTAAGCTTCAATAATTAGAAATTGACTATTTTCTAATAATTGTTAAATACCTTTTAATAGTTTGAATTATCCTAGATTGCTAATCAGAATACCATTTCCACTTCCTTAGGCCTATTCCACAAGTCTTCAATGGGGTCAAACCTTAATTTCTAATGTGGTCAATTCATCTTCTTTTGTATTTGAATCTCTTATGATAGAAATGATTTCATTAGAGTTATAACTTTTCAATAGGTCCCATACCCAATGTTAGAAATAATTTATGTAAGTTTTGTGCTGTGTAGATTGAATTAACATTTTTGATAACTAACTTGCGGTCATATAAAATTTTTATCTTCTTGGATCTTAGCTTTTTAGATTTTTAGACTTATGTACAATACCTCGTACTCATCCATATTATTTGTGCAATTGAATAGGAGAGAGTGTGCATATATTTCTCCTTGTGGGTCAATGATCTAAATCTTGACTCTTGCTCCATTCCTATTTTTGGCCACATCAAAATAAATGGTCTACATTTGGTTTGCTTGTAGAGAGTCTTGGCTAGTCAAGATAGGAATATTTATGGGTTCTTCCAAAACTAAATAACTACCTAGGCTTATTTCTTCACACAACTCTTTTACCTCTTGATTATCTTCATCCTCCAATATTCCAATGATCATATTTACTTTGGAAGTTGTGTCCCCATTGACTAATCCATCATCTATGAATTCAAGAATTTTATTCCAATTAAATATCATTTCATATTTCAACTTGTGTAGGAGATAATTCCTTGGGGATTTATTCTTGATTTGAATCATCTTTCTACCCTTGGGGACCATCGTGTATATAATAAATTATGATATAACCATTTTTTGACATCTTCTTGGTCCATTCTCATAACAATATTTTGAAGTATAGAGGTAAGTCAACCATGATCACCTCTTAGGAAACTATAAGCTCCAGGTCCCCTACCATAATAATCATAGGGTATTTCATATGCTTACAAAATTAACCTATATTCCATCCATCTAAATAAGCCTCTTAGTCATCATTTAATATGGTAACTTCATTTTTTTCACATTACATTTTGTATCACAATAATTCCTACTCCTAAGTTGATAATGCAACACCTTAAATATAATTATAATTTTTAAAGTAATATTTACAATAGAGGTGGTTTCAAAGCATTGATCACTCTCCAACATTCACTTGTATATCTTTAGGATCTTGTTTCATTATGTTTTTTTGCATAGATATTTTGGGTTGATTACTAGAAAAAATATTACCCCATTTTACATAACTTCACTTTGCTCCTTTGGTGCTTCCTAGGGAAGATCCCTTTATCCTATTAAGACTAGTACCTCCAACATGCTCATTTTAGCCAAGATCTTACTACTTTCATCCAAAATGTTGAATCTGATCCCACTCAAGTTACCCTCATTTCTTGGGAGAATTGTTTTGAGTTGCCTATAATTTGTCAATCCACCCTCACTTGTCAATGGTGGGTATCTTAGGATTATTTTTTATTTCCTTCATAGATTTGACTATTTATCTTAATTTCTAATTTCATTAACTTGATCCCCAAATAATTATAGATCTACTCAAGGCTCATTGTTCTTAGTCCTTGTTCACTATGAATTCACACCAAGCTCATTCCTTCTATCCCTAGTGGATTATGAAATTGTGCCAACTACCTTAGAATGAGGTGTTCACCTCTATTTCTTGGATGGTAGGATAAATATTTTCATTGGGGACTCCTTAGATGGTACTTTTTGGTTCAAAGATTGATCAAATTTTACCTTTTGGTTTGAAATTATGGGACCCTTATCCCTAAGGAAAGGTCTTCCCCTCCTATAATGGTTTTGTTTACATTAGGATCAAGTTGCTTAACTTGATTATTTGATGGTATTAATTGATTTCTATTTCTTTTTTCTTACCTATTTTCATGAATCCCTTATGTTGGTTGACTATGATTATCTACTCATCTAGAATTTTCCTTCCTCATCATCACCATAAAAGTTAGTGAGAATGGCATTTTCTAGTTTGGTCAAATTGGCAACTTACTGCTAGAACATCCCCAAGAAATCAATTTGACATCTATTTGAGTATGATTTTTTTTAGGAAATGGAGTGTTCATCATTCCATTCATGAATTTCTCTTATTTTGGTTTACATTGTTGGTTATATAGCATAGTTTGTGCAGTAATGATTGTCATTATGTAGTCCAACACATAGTTGAGAAAATCTACAAAAAATCCCAATTCAAGTTGATTAGGGTTATGCATAAGGGGTTGGACTCAAAATATATTTGTAAAAAAATGGTGAATCCTAATAAAAATCAAGGTGAATCATGGAGAATCCTAAGAAAATCAAATAGAGCATCTTCATACCAAAATTTGGGGTATTTGAAGCCCTAAAATGTAAAGTCATATTTGGGTCCAATTTTGACCTATTAAATTATCTTATAACTTCATAAAAATACAACCATTAGATCAGGCTTGAAAAGAGCTTTCCAACGAGTACAAATATGCCTATGTTTGGATATATATTGTGGCAAATTGATCCTAAGAAAACATTGATCCTAAAAATTTTAGGCGAATGGGCCGACATCGAGGGTCCTCATATTCGTCAATTTCCAATTTTGGAAATCCTAATATTTGCCCAATTTGTGAATATTTGCCACTATGCATAACCCTGAAGTTGATTTTTCCCAATTCATAGCCTAGCCGATTTTTCCTGGTTTTTGTCGATTTTTTTCCAAAAACTTGTGATATGCATGAAAAAAATTCCAATGAAAATTTACATTTTATTTGGTTTTTCAAAGAAAAATTATTGGTTTTTCCTTATTTTTTTGTCAATTCCTAATTTTGTCTGATTCTTTTTCCATGTCAATTTTAATTTTCTCAACTATGGTCTAATAGGTTATGTGTAGTATTACACAACAATCACCATAGGGTGTTTATATTAGTTTTTATGTTGACCATGTTATTATGTTATTTTTTGCCTTGATCACCTGATCGATATTTTGTTAGGGTACTTAGTATTTAGTGAGATATGGGGTTCTTCTAGAGTTCTAGTTTTGTTGCTATTGCCATCCACTATTTAGTTTCCACAATCACTTTTCAATATTATTCTGGTTAATCATAATAATTACCATGTTTAACATCTCTCTTGTTTCAAATTGTTGATTCTCTAGAAGAGTTTTACATCATCATTGGCTTAGGCAGGATTAGGTAAATCCGATCATTATGGCTAAATTGTAATGCTGGATGATGAATTTTAGCTTGGATGCATAGTGATGTATGGGAAATTTTCCTACATGTAAGTGGATATATTGGGTTGGACTTGCAAATTATAAATATGATTGATGGTGGGTGTCTTTCTATGTTGATGGATTGGTAGTGGAATTCATATAGGCAACATAAGCCATGGGTGGATTAGGTGGTAATTTTCCAACTTGGATCAACACATCTTCATCCTAGGTTGTCTTATCAAAGGCTCTAGATAATGTATGAGGGTTATCATTACAAATCATCAGGACCAAATTGGATTACAAGCCTTTGATTTAGTATGGTATATCTTATTCGTCTAACAATATAATATTTGGGGGTATAAGATACATTGTCTTCATAAACCTTGTATTATAATCATGGATATCTTCTTGGGGATGCCTCTACATTGCATTAAGTTGAAAAGGGACTAAATACCCATTTCCAAGGCTTCCAAATATCCTCATGAATGGTTCTACTATTAAATACCAATTAGTCATAGGATTGTTAGATAAGGTTTGATACTATATAGAAACTTTATCCCTTAGCAAGTATATGACTAACTAGACCATGGTGTTCTTCTCCTACACCTTGTCCACTAATTTCAAATTGGATAATTCATTCAAGTGATCCAAGTAAGTTTCATTCCCATCATTATAAAGTTAGTAAGGCTTTCATAGTAGAAGTAGATATGGGAGAATATACCATCAAATATAGCGTGCCCTAATAAGTATAATCTTGTAACTATTATTACAGACTATGAGGTACCTAGGCTCAACACTTTTATGTTGGGTAGACAAATATTCCTTATAGGTGGTAGGGAACTTGTTATTGATGTGAAGTAGCATACCCTTATATTTTTGCATATAGGGGACCATCTATTATCGTTGAAAATGTTTTTGCTAATGTTGACCTATTGTTGGAGGATGGTTAGGTGCACATTGATTGTACAAATTTAGATTTTGTTGCAAGGGGTGATTTGGTGGTATTTTATAGTTCATACCCTCAAAAATTTATTGACATATTTAATGATGACCAAGAGGAGGTAAAAAGGTTTGACTAGGAACACCTCTTAAGAACCAAAGTAGATTTTGGTCCACCACCTAGGGATTTGTGCTTGATAGATGTTGGGAAATATTAGCATTAGGTGAGGGGTTTGACACTAGTTGATTTTGTTTACCTATAGAAATTTTTGTATAGGAAGGGTTAGGGATACTTTATAATTCTTGATTGGATGAGATATGTACAACAGGAAAATTAGTCCCTCTTGGATACTAGTCATTGCTACATAAGTAGTCTTTGGATTTAATAGGACCATTTATTGTTGCCCTAAATTTTACACATTGTGGGTGCTAGCATGTGATGGATTAACATATATTTGGCTACTAGATGCAACTTATGAATATCTTCTTTTCAATGATACTAATATGTTTACAATGGGTGTGACTAGGGCTAAAGTAGTGATGTTACCTAGAGACTAACACATAAGAAGTAGGTGGTAGCATGTTCATTTTATTGTTGGAGTTTAAAAATTTTGGTTCATATTGAATAATAGATTACCAAGGATTTTAGGAGGAGTCAAAGCCCATATTTGTTAATATCTAGATAGAATTGATGTCCCATATGTGGATGATCAGGATGACTGATGTGGGAAACACTCTTAATAGACGACACAAAATGGAACCAAATGAAAACTTGCAATTACATTATTCAAAAATATATTTATAGGTATTTTTGCCTTTACAATTCAATATTTAATACACATGGTCCATGTGAGTATTAAATGCAATATCATACTAGTACCTATCATTCCTCTCCACTAAGGAAGCATTGGTCAAGTGTGGAAGAGAAAGATGGGTAGCTAAAGAGTTTCGGGTACATTAAATTATTGGTGTACCAGGACAACGGTCAAGTGGACAGTATCCAACTTGCATTAAATTATTGGTGACAGAGACAAGGGTCAAGACAAGCAGGAAGGATATTAAATTATATTAAAAAATAATAATTTAATTTATGGTTGAAAATTGAATGTGGTTTTTAATGGAGTGGTGCAAGGGTGGAGAAAAATTAAATTATATTAAAAAATAATATAATTTAATTTATGGTCATTGGAGGATGGAAGCGGGAAAATTAAAAATGGGTATTTAAAAATTAAATTAAATTAAAAATTAATTTAATTTAATTTATGGAATGGTGGAGGCCATGGTGGATCTTGGGTATGTGGAATCGAGCGATGGAAACAAAAATGGTATGAGAGAAGGTGAAAATGCTAGGTTGGTGGTGGCTTCGATAGAGGATGCACAATGGCAAGATGAAGATTGTTAGAAACATGTGATCTACAACAGCGATGAATAGGAGGAGCTAGTAAATTGACTCTAAAGAAAATAATATCGATGGCAACAACTATAGATGGTGAACATGAAGCAACAAAGTAGTGGATGGAAATCATGGTCAAAAGACTACAACGATTATTGTGATGAAGTGCAGCCACCAAGGATGACGGTGTGAAAATTATAGGTAACAGATCAACATACAAAAGAAGGAGATCAAAACTCCTAGGCTGTAAAGATGCAGGAATCATAGGAACCATGGTAGACAACAAAAAATATTTGGTATTTACATCAGGAGCTTCAATGGAGCTCAAATATGCATCAAGAGCTTCAACAAAAATTGGATCTACATCAGGAGCAACCAAATCCACATCATCTAAGAGAAATACATTGGGTTTTTCACCCAGAGACCCTGGTTCAAATCCAAGTGTGGCTATAAATTCTTCAATTTCTAGATTAGGGGTGGAATCTTGATCTTCTTCCATGATTTCTTTCTTAGCAGTGGTAATCATTTCTTGAAGCTGTTGAAAATTGGCTTTCATTTCGACACAAAATTATTGAAATTTAATGGTGAAGTACTCAAACGAGATGGTCAACATTATGAATGATGATCACGAGCTAAAGTTCATAGCTAGAGGGACCCATATAGCTAAGGGTCAGACTCAGAGGGATCCCAATTGAGATTTTTTATGAATGAAAGTTCTCGAAGATGTCTACAAAAATAAATAATGTTCACCCAAAGCCAAGATCCATTGGTGGTTTTCTCATTCCTCTTTTGAACCAAATTGGCCTAGAGGAAGAGGATACTCACCTATCCAATGCTCAGCTCTGATACCAATGATGTGGGAAACACTCTTAATAGATGACATGAAATGGCACAAATAAAAACTTGCAATTACATTAATCAAAAATATATTTATAGGTATATCTGCCTTTACAATTCAGCATTTAGTATGCATGATCTATGTGAGTATTAAATGTTGAATCATACTAATCCCTATCAATGACACATTTATTCCAGAGGTAAACAAAATGGATATAGAATATTTTTCAATTTTTTCTCTATAGTCTTCTTTCATGTTTTTAATCCAAATTGTGTGAGATGATTTCTTCCCTTAGCACTTATATTCAATCCATTCGACCTCTTCTAGTTCTTTACCTTTATCTCATATTTTAGATCTTGTATTCATAAGCTAAACCAAGACACAAGTAAGAGCAAAGATTTTTGTGTTACAGGATAAATACAAGATGTTTCAGTGAATCATTGACTATGTACAAGGAATTGGTGGATATAACACTTTGCTTTGACAAGCTCAAATGGAATTATGATATCATTTTTCATCTGTGATGTCATTCAACAAATCATGAGGTAGGTGTAGTGAATCATTGATTTGATGATAATCTAAGAATGATTAATGGATACAATAAACTTGGTCATATCTATTAGGTATGATGAATCATTGTCATGATATATGATAATTTTTTGAGTCCTAGACTTAGTCTTGGAGATGATTCTTTATATTTATAATTATTTTTTCTAAAATAATCCAACTATTAATATTGGAAACTTTGATAAAAACCTATGTGATTCATGATTGACTATAATAACTAACATATATGATCTTCCCATAAAAACATCCCACCATTCTATTTAAAAATACTAAATAATACTAATACTTTTAATTTTTATATTTTGATTTGGTAAAAAAAAGGATTTTGAAAGGGTCCCCAAACCTTTTACAGAGGGATTTTCCAAGGGTAAACAGATATTCAATAAGCATAGAGAGAGGGGTACAAGTTGATCTATCACTCAACAAGGCAAATAGAAACTAAGTGCCCCAAAAATACCATTGTGTAAAACCCTAGGGACACTCGAAAATAGGTCAATTCATCAATTGTCCAGCATTCAACATGAAGTTGACCCAACAAAAATTGAAACATGAGCATTAAAGAAAAATTAAAATTTGAAACTCTCACTCAAATTTTCGATTTCAAAAAGATCCCTCCAAACGAGTGCTTCAAAACTAAAAATAGCTCCAGGGTCAAAGAACCACCAAACAAAGACCAAAAACCAGGAAAGATCAAGATTTCAGAATATTGTAGCAATAGGGCAAACAACAGAGATCACCAGAGAGCAGATCCTCAACAGATATCTACAACTCAAGCCACATTGATCTTGCATCCTATTAGAGAGCTAGCTAAAAAATTGCACACTTAGGAAAGAGAAAAACACATTAACAACTACAACACCTGAAAATCACATAAGAAAACCTCTAATGCTATCAGATGAAAAGAAAATTAAAAATAAAACCTATCCATCCTATATAAAGCCATTGAAAATAAACACAAAGCACCCCACCTAGCGAGGGACCTAAGACTACCATCCTACAATGGTAGGTTTAAAATTTAAATTTACAAACCCACCCAAATCGAAGCACACCTAAATTAAAACTTTCCTGCCTAATAGGAAAATGAAAAGGAAATCTTACCTTCCAGACCGAAAAAGTCATCCAACAAAGCATGAAGTAGGAGAAATTTGTAGAAGAATAGTTGGCTTAAGGAAATCAACACGA
Source organism: Wollemia nobilis (assembly GCA_028583015.1). Classification (NCBI taxonomy): domain Eukaryota; kingdom Viridiplantae; phylum Streptophyta; class Pinopsida; order Araucariales; family Araucariaceae; genus Wollemia; species Wollemia nobilis. Next base: position 8,048,496 of record JAQPPZ010002512.1, read on the forward strand.
GAACATACTGACCAGCAAAACCCTTAGCACAAGAAACATCAAATAGGAAATTTACATATGATATCTGCACATGAAAATACCATCCTATCCCAAACAAGAAATAGAGTCCTAAAACCCTTCAATCTATATACAATCATCATGGACCGCCATAGCAATCATCCAGAATAGTCGTTGAGGATCTGGACCGAAAACAATCTATAGGGTTTTAAGAGACCTTGAACTTTATGCACTCCAAGGGTGCTTAAAGCCTTAAAACTTTTTTAATTTGCTCAAAGATGAGCCAATGCCCAACAAAACCCTTAGCACAACCATTGACCAAGAAAAATGCATAAGATAAAAGAATCACCCTCCTATCCCAGATAGGATACGTAGGATACAAAGTCTTAGAATCCTCCACCAGAAAGCACTCAGCCACATAATACTAATCATTTTTATTAATATGAGGGGTAGGGGTTTATTTACTCAGACTAAATTTAGAGGTGAGAATTACTCATTTTTATAATTCTCTATATCATTCATTTATGAATATCTTATTCTAAGATGTGCTCCATCCACATGGAAAATTGAAGATGTTACCACTTTGACAATTTATAGATAGCTAACTACTCCCATAGAACAACCATGGCTAATGTGATAATCCAAAAATATGAATCCCATTTTTTGAATCACATACATTATATTACATGCATGATATTAATTCTTGTCCTATCCCTCATAGATTAGTTTAAAATTGGGAAAAAATCCAAGAGGATATAAGGTGCAAAAGGACAAGGGGTATTCCAAATCAAACATGTGGGAATTAGAAAATGGACTAGACATAGAAGTGGATGACCTAATTCTTCATCGCAACATGCAAGGAAGGTCCAAATTGATCAACATAGATATAGCATTTCATTGGTGACAATAATGAGGGACTTAGGAGAACCTTAACTAGTAAAGGTAAAAGTGAAGGTGATCTTTTTTTTTGTTATAATTAAGATTGCATGTTTCATGGACATATGAGACTTCCTTGTGTAGGTAAGAGAAGTATCCATTATGACCATATGAGATTTGACTCTTTTATTAAGATCGTAATAAATAATGAGTTTTTAATTTATATCATTATTGACTCTTTAGGCATGATGATTCACATTTAAAAATTTGGATGAAGACTTTACCTCTTACAATATTACTCATGTTATATGGGATTAAATCAGACTCCACTTGTATTACACCATTATTTTTTACGCGATTGCTCAGGTTATATGAGATTGAAACATGCTTCACTTGTATTACAATATTATTTTTTACAATATTGCTCAGGTTATATGAGATTGAAACTTGCTCCACTTGTATTACAACATCACCACATAGTGATATTACAACAAATCTTGAATATTATCCATGTATCATTTAAAACCTCAATCTCCTCCTTGAAATATTGAAAAATCTAACCAGTTAAACAAATGTCACTTGGTCTTAAAACACTTATTAATAATATTTTAAAATGTTATATATTTTATTATAATAACTTTCTTCACATTTTTAAAAAAGAAAAATGACCGGATTAAATAAATTTCATTAATTTCTAAGGAAAATAACGAATAATTTTTTAAACGTGTTAAAAATAATAAAAAAAACCTAAAAAATAAAATTAAAATATATTTTTAAAAAAAAAGTTAAATAATATTATTTGAAAATTAATGTTTATATTATATGAAGTGAAAATTTTGTATATCATCCACCTCTAGTTTCTATATCCACCTTGTCCCGGGCGAGACGCCATTCATAGATAATACTGTGATAAATACAAGATTAACCTAATCAACCTCAACCCCAAACTTCTCCTCTGCTTTGGTATGCTCAGTCACAGCCTTAGCAGAGAACTTGAGGCAAAAAAGTTGCGTATTTTTGTTGACAGAGAACACTCCATCTTGTTCCTGACGAGGCCCACCAGTAGAGAGGGCTTTCGAGCGGCAAGTTCCTCGAAGGCCTCTGTGAGCACGACGTCCCTGAAGTGCTTCTCCACATAAACCTTGCACTTGCTCATCAGTCTCCCCTCCGAATCGTATTCGTGGGCGGCCTCCAGAATTCGAAGGCAGTTGTCGACGCTCAACATCTCCGCCAGCGCCCTCCCCACGATCGCCTTTGCTAAGGGTAGTTGGTACCTCTCGCTCGCCGCCAAAACCTCCACGGCGTTCTCCCAACTGAGATTCTCTGCCTCCAGCGTGCCCACATATATCAGCCGCAGGAACGCCCGCAGGGCCTTGCCGCTACTTATCTCCTCCACCTTCACCACCATTAAATCGGAGCTCCTCCTCTTGTTTAGCTGCCCCGCATTCTCGCTGTTGAACATGGACTTGAAGACTGGCGACATGCTCGCCAGGACGGAGCGGTGAGCCATCACGGCGTCGTTTTGGATTTCGAGTCGGAGGTCGGCGTGGAGACCTTCTTCCAGCATACCCTCCAATGCCCTGTATATCTTCTGTGAGTTCTGCCGCTCGTATTCCCGTTCCCCCATCGTCCACTTTGCACACTCTGACCTACATTCGTAGAAACGGAGATGGGAAGCGGTGGATTGAAATTCTGTGGTTTAGTGGTACGTCCGGAATTAAGATGGGAAGCGAGCGAGTCGTGAAGAGTTCACGTTTCCCTTCATTGTTTCTCTTGAGGAGGAGCGTATGAGGATGGATCGTGTGTTTACAGGTCTCTGCACGTGAATGCGCCGCGGGTTTTAATGTACGTCGTAACGAGAATTTTGTTTTTTTCTTAATTTTTTTTTAATTTTATTTTGAAAGTGTACCGTTGGTGTTTTGTATTTGCCTGAACGAAGAGTTGCTTGGGTTCAAACTGTTGTGTCAATCTTTAATAGACAATCGTTCTCACGAGGTATTTGGTGATCTTGGCCAATGAAGGAAGAATGCATGACTTCTCACTCCTATTAACATGGAGTAGTGGTATATGTGTGGTGATGTGATGTTGTTGGCATACAAGCTTTTTAGTGGTATGCTTTCTAGTGGTATACTCTTATATCGTTCCACTTTAATACCTCTTCTTCTCTACGGCCATGAACAATTATGATTTGATATCAATAATTTGAAAACAAAAAATAAAGCTATGAGATGGTGTTATGTTGGTTAATGTTTTTATTCTTCTTTGCTCGTATAAATAACTGTTATTTGGCATCCGAGTTCAATTTAAAATCTTGCCCCATAAAAGTGTTATCAATTCTCTTTTATATATATATATTAGAAGGTGTATAATGGAGTATAAGGGGTTCAAACCTTTGAACTCTTTATTGCAAGCACTTCTACTCATCCCAAATAAAAATTCGATCTGTAGTCCTACTTTGTATCAAGCAAAGGTGTTATTAATTCCCTTATATAACTATATATTTAAAAATATATATAAAATGATTAAAAGTTACATTATGGAGTATTAAGAGATGGGGCAGCGAAAGGCAATTTGAACATAGTGTAGGCAAAAAAGGCTACATCAGTAATAAAGCTAAAACTTTTTTAAAAAAATGACTAAGTGTTGAGAAATTGGCTCAAAATCATGGTCAAAACTGTATCAAAGCAGCTCAAGGGATCAAGGATCATGATCGCAACTGTGAGTGGGCTCAAATCCGTGGTCAGCATGGTCAACATCAACCTAGGAAAAAAAAGAATCGCAATTGTGAGATAGCTTTTTTCCTATGGTCATACGGATCAAACATGATATAAGGCGAAAATGAGATGAGCTTACTCAAAACCGTGGTCAACATGGTCAAAGAGAAGCTCAAAATAGAAGGGAACCATGGCCATGAGTTTTCTTGAAACTACGATCAACATGGTCAACCCAACAGTTCGGTGAACTTGAGCCATGACTGCGAGTTGTCTTAACTTCATGGTCAAAAGGTGTGGGTTCTCAATTCTCTTCATGATCGTTAGCCAATCTTTCCAAGCTACCATTATAGAACAAAATTTTCAAATTTATGGTCAAATGGTCAAACGAGATAAAATTCAATAATCAACCACATTTCTGAGCCAATCTGAGGAAGAAGATAGAATCCCACAAGACTGGTCAAACTAGTCAAGAGTGTTCGAAAGCAAGAGGTAAGCATAGTTTTGGGATAAGTCAGTAGGGTTTGACCAAACGATGTGCCAACTATCATAAATAACACTAGGGAAACTTGATCGTGTCCATTCAAAGCTAGATCAATGGATGGAATTGAGACTTCTCAAGAAACATAAATAAAGGGAGATTCTTATTGTGTCCTCACGACAGGCAAAGGAGAAAGAGAAGGCATGAAGCTAAAGTTATCTATTTAGATCTAACGAGACGAAATGCCAAAAAAGGAATATGAATCAACAAATCCAAATACCTCTTGATTTGGCCAGCAAAATTATGTTAAGAACTTACAATGGAGAATTACTACAAGAACAAGGGACGACTCAGATCGAATATTTAGAACAAATTCTTGGTCGATTCACATGCACACAATTGGAAGCCATGATAGCCAGGCAAGTTACACAAACGATATGCAAAAAAAGCCTTTAGAACAATGGAGTAGATTCAATATTGATTCCCCTGATAAAATAAGAGGTTGCCATGTAGACGTTTGACCTGGTAGGTCCTCTAACCTCCTTGTAATGACTCATATTTAAATTTTGTAAAAATCTGTAAATAGAAGCCATGGCCTCATTTCAAGGGGTCAACTCTAAACTGTTTGCTTACGCTATTATTGTAATTTTATATGCTAATCAATAAATGAGTGTTACTTTGAGTGTTTACCTCATCTTTGTGTTTCTTCTTCAGTTTTATGGTAATAATCTTGTGAAGTCATTTCTATGAATGTTGTTAAGCTAGTTTATTTTGTTTCTATTGGATTGCTAGCTTAGGGCCATTGGAATGTTTCACCTCTGAATGTATGTTTAAGAATTATTTTCTATTAATTGAATGGTTAGTGTATTATGTTGATATCGGATAGCTAATACCCTTGATGTTTGGAATAGTTCTTAAGTATGAAAATGCTTTTAATGGTGAAGTTGACAAATGGTGAATGTTGTTAGTTTCATTAAATCTTCCTATACTTGATTTGCAAGAGTTGTTCAATAGAAGCCTATGTTGTTAGATTTATCTAACCAATTATAATTTATATCTTTCTAACCTTTACTCTCTTAACCTTTCTCATTTATATCCCTTTTTACTATCTTAATTAAACTTAGAAGTCAACATTCAATAAGTTGACAAGGAACCAACCTACTCTGGAGGTTGGGTCAAAGAAAATTTGACTCATCCAATGTTGGGCTTGGGTTGTGACTAGCAGGTGCTTGTCTTTTAAATCTTAACAGATAATAGGTATAGTGCAATTTCATCCCAATGTGAATTTGAGCCACAACAATTTTTAGCACGCCTAGTGGGACTATTCACAAGGTATTATTTTTACCACTAGATGAAAATTAGTGCCACTAAATTATTTTTCCCATAGGAATCAAGGTTTAGTGAAATATCTTGAACTCATTAGCAAAGAAAGTAAATTCACTTGGAAACTCCCTGATTGAAAGAACTTAGAAACCCTTATTTACATATTTCATGATTACCAGGTCATTTGCAAAAAATAGTTAAGAACCTATACCATTTTTTGAGCTATTTTAGGAAAAAAATTAGGCATACAAGAAATCCTTCTCTTGGGTCCACCTCTGAGGATATTGAATCACCATTAGATTATTTAGTATCCCTAGAACTAGGTTCATTAAATACTCCAATCACCATGGCCTAAAATCAAGATCCTAATCAACAAAGTTTTCCCAATTGGGATACTTCAAGCCCTTTAGGACTCCCTCACATGAATGATATTCCTCAAGCTGTGTTGAAGGCTATACCCACATATGATAGTTTTAGTAAAACTCCTTATGAACATTGTCAAGATGTATTATCCTTAGCAGTCATCCATAATATTAGAAATGAAGATGTTATTGTTAGACTTTTAGCCCTATCTTTTAGAGGTAAAGTTATACATTGGTTTAGAACCCTAGAAGACAATATCATTCATTCTTGGGCTGATTTAGTAGGCCCTTTCATGGAAGAATTCAATGAATCAGTGGATCCCTTTTCATTTTTGACTCAATTTACTGTTATGCAAAGACATCCCCAAGAATTAGTCTTTGACTTCAATGTAAGGTTTAGTAGAACGTGGAAAATGATTCCTCCTGAGGTTAGACCAATTTATCCTCTTGCATGCATGTATTATATTAGATCCCTTGGTCCTAATCTAGGGCTGCAAACTCAACAATTGAATACAACCACTTTTCCATAGGTTTATCAAGTTGTTTTTCATGTAGATAATATTTTGACTTTAGGAGGTAGACTACCTCCTAGATTTTTCATGCCTTACTACCTTAAAATTGCTTTATATCCACCTCTATCAAAGACAATAACATCCTCTTTTATAGATCCCTCTCCATTGTCATATTTGCCTCCTTCAATAGCTCCAATTACTCCTAAAATATCATCAGATCCATTTCCTTTTCCTCCCCTTCAGTTCCAAGAGCCTCAAGAATCATATTTGTTACTTGATATTCAAAGCACCTTGAAAACAATCAACAACAAGGTAAATGCGATGGAAAAAAATAGAGAAATCTAAAAAAAAAAGGTTCTCATACATAAACAAGGATCAAAGGCCTACTACAAGTAGCAATACAAGGCCTAAGATTAATGCTAATCATGAAGAACATATTCTTGGTGTTTAGTTTGTAATGACCCTCATAGTCTGGGTACCTGTGTCATGTATCAACTCCATGTACAACAAGCTATGAAAAAGGTAGAGAGAACCTAAAAGGGTAGAGTAAATATGCTTTGGCAACCTGAACAAATCATGGTCGGGCAAGATCCTTTGGAACAAGAATTTATTTTTGTGCTTACAATATTAGAAAAGAAACCATTACAAATTGATCCATATAAAATGAAACTATTCCAAGTCCAATCTCAAAAGAAGAGGGAATAACCTATACCAAGTAATGAAAACTTCTCAATTCCACAAGCGAGTGAAAAAAGTGATTTGACCACCAAGGAACAAAGTAGTGAGAAGCTAATTCCAAGGCAAGGTGATAAAGAGAAGACAAAGGAACACAAAGGGTCAAAAGAAGCAGCCAAGGAGAAATTGAAGTTTCCTTCTATCACCAAAAGGTAAATAATTGAAGTAACTCAACAATACAAAATAAAATTTGGTGAGTCAAAAAATAAATATGACAAGTTAAATAAATTAGATTTCAATATTGTAGAGGAATTGAAGAAAACTTCTTCTATATGATACACTCTTCATTCTTGGTCAAATAGACCTATTAAAAGCTTCTCTAACCAGAAATTCTCAAGAAAAAATACTTTTATTGTATACAACTTAACACATGAGCAAGAAAAAATCACTCCGTCAACATTAAAGAATAAACCTTCTCCTTTTTATATCTCTTTAAGGATATAAGGATGGATTGTTCACAATTGTATGATAGATTTAGGAGCTTCGACTACGGTTATGACAAAATAAGTTTGTGAAGAAATGGGTATGGAATACACTCGTTCATGTCCAGGAGTCTTATAGTTAGATGGAACACCAGTGAAGACCATTGAAGTAGTCAAATATGTTCTAATGAAACTACATAGAGCCCTAGAGGTTACTATAGTTCAATAAATAGTTGTAGTTGATCTAGAGACTCATTTTGGCTTATCTTTCAAGATAATTCACTGCCAAGTTAAGGGGATATATGTACTTATATTACTCTCATATGATGATTCCCCACAAAGTCAAGAGGATAAAGATAGTTCCAACAAATCTGGTAGCCTACCATATTGAAAATTTTGAGGATGACATGTATAATAACTTTGTTATGGAAGAACCAAAATTGGTGGAAATATTAGAATATTTAGAGATTGAGGATGAGCTATCATTTGAACATACTGGAATGCGTACATACAATATTTCTTCTAAGGAATAGAAAGGTACTCCCACCATATATAATCAAACTTTGAGGGAAACTAAATTTTGGATCCTGCACTTTTATGGAGCAAGATGTAAAAATGGAGTTGGTGCTGGAGTAATCTAAAAATCCCATTTAGAGGATGTTAAGACCTTTTTCTATAGGATGACTTGATATTGCATAAACAATGTTGCAGAATATGAGGCCTTATATCTGGGTTTGATGTAAGCCAAGAAAATGGGTATAAAATTGCTATATATTTATGGTGACTCATAATTAGTAGTGAATAAGGTTACCAAAAAATGTAATAGAAAACATCGCTCCTTGAAAACCTATAAAAATAGAGTATGGGATTTAAAGGAATCCTTTGATGTCTTAAACATACGTGTTATTTGAAGACAATAGAGTCTTTTAGTAGATGTCTTAGCTACCAAAGGTTCCAACTATACTCCATATTTAGATCTTGGATCAACTAAAGATAAAAGAGTCAAGTTAGTTTTTAGGCCTTCAGTACTAGACAAGTAGATATTTTGGTAAGTATTTGAGAATGATGACCAAATTATTGATTTCTTAGTTAGAGAAGCAATATTGGCCAATGAACAAGAATAGATACCTCAAGATATTGAACACCAAGAAATTATATAGTTGAAAAACAACCATATACCATGAGACAACATGGTCAACATCAACCTAGAGCAAAAAATAGCTGCGACCATGAGATAGCTTTATGCCATGGTCATACAGGTCAAAAAGGATCCCAAGGGATGAAATATCATGACCACATGACCAAAGTCTCCTAAAATTTGTGATCAAAGAAATCAAAGTGCACCTAAGTTCGAAGGGAATCACAACCATGATTTTTCTTAAAACGATGATCAACACGATCAAAATGATTTTAAGATAGAAATGAGTGATGACCTTAATCTTTCTTGAAAATACGGTCAACATGGTCAAAGATTACCTAGATGTAAAATGTATCATGGTTGCAAGATAGCTCAAATCCATGGTCAATATAGTCAAACATAAAAAGCTTTCTTGGAGAATTGTAGCCGTGAATGTGCTCAAATCCACGATCAAATCAGTCAACTCAACAATTTTATGGATTCAATCCACGACTACTAGCTAGCTTCATGGCATGGTCAAAGTAGTCAATGTGCATGAATTCTAAGTTTTGATCATGGTTGTGAGACAATATTTCCTAGAAAGCGATTGAAAGCATAAGTCTCATTTCCATGGTCATCAAGGTTAGGAAAAAAGGAGTCACGGGTGTGGGCTTGCTCAAACTTGAGGTCAACATGGTCAAAGAGAATCTTGAATCAAAAGGGAACCATGATCATGAGTTTTCTCAAAATTGCAATCAACATGGTCAAACCAACAGTTTAGTGAACTTGAGCCACAGTTGCAAGTCATCTTAATTCCATGGTCAAAATGGTTAAAAGATGTAGATTCCTAACTCTCTTCATGATCGCAAGCCAATCTTTCCAAGCTACCAATATAGAACAAATTTCTCAAATCTATGGTCAAACTGGTCAAATGAGCTCAAATTCAAAAATCAACCACAATTTTGAGCAAAGCTGAGGAAGAAGCTAGAATCCTATGGTCATGGTCAAAATGGTCAAGAGCATTCGAAAGTGAGAGGTAAGCATGGTTTTGGGATGAGTCAATAGGGTTTGACCGAATGACGTGTCACCTATCATAAAGAGCACCGAGGAAACTCGATCACATCCATTCAAAGCTATATCAACAGATGAAATTAATATTTTTGAATAAACATAAATAAAGGGATATTCTCGTTGCATCCTCACGATAGACAAAGGAGAAAGAGAAGGTGCAAACATGAAGCTATATATTCATATCTAAAGAGATGAAATGCTAGAAAAGGAAAATGAATTGATATATCCAAATGCCTCTTGATCCATCCAATAGAATTATGTTGAGAACCTACAAAAAAGAATTGCTACAAGCAAGGGATGGCTTAGAACAAAGTTTTAATAATAAATTCTTGGACGATTCACATGCATATAGCTAAAAGCCATAATAACTAGGAAAGTTACACAAACCAATTGCAAAAAATAGTCTTCAGAACAATGGAGTAGATTCAAGACTGATTCCCCTAAAAAATAAGAGGTTGCCACTTAGGCCTTTTTACTGCTAGGTCCTATAACCTCCTTGTAATGACTCATTCAAATCCTCATTATAAAAATATATAAATAGAATCCATGGCATCATTTCAAAGGGTCGATTCTAAAATTTTTGCTTGCGCTATTATTATAATTTCATATGTTGATCAATAAATGAAGTGTTACTTGGAGTGTTTGCTTCATCTTTGCATTTCTTCTTCAGTTTTTTGGTAACAATCTTGTGAAGTCATTTATGTGAATGTTGTTAAGCTAGTTTATTATGATGTTATTGGATTGCTATCTTAGGGTAATTGGAATGTTTCACCTATGAATGTATGTTTAAGAAATAATTTCTATTAATTGAAGGGTTAGTGTATTCTACTGATATTAGATAGCTAATACCCTAGATGTTTTTAATGGTTCTTAAGTATGAAAATGCTTTTAAAGGTGAAGTTGGAAAATGGTGAATGTTGTTAGTTTCATTTAATATTCCTATACTTGATTTGCAAGAGTTGCTCAATAGAAGCATATGTTGTTAGCTTTATCCGTACAATTATCATTGATATCTTTCTAATATTTACTCTCTTAACCTTTCTAATTTATATCCCCTTTTACTATCTTAATTGAACTTAGAATTCAACATTAAATAAGTTGACAGGAACCAGTCTACTCTGGAGGTTGGGTCAAAGTAGATTGACTCATCCAATATTGGGCTTGGGTTGTGACTAGAGGGTGCTTGTGTTTTAAATATTAATAGATAATAGTTATAGTGCAATTTCATCCTAGTGTGAATCTAAGATGCAATAGGTAGTATCTAAGGGAGTGATCAGATACCACGAAGGAAAATTAATTTTAGCCTTCATAGAAGGTCTAGGAACACAAACTAGTCACTTTGTGGAAGCTTGGGTATTATTATAGGGATTTCTTCTTCTGAAGAGATTGAATTTTAATAAAATTGTTATAGGAGGTGATTCTCTCAACATTATTAATTGTACTAAGGCACTTCAAGAACCTAGTTGGAGCATAGAAGATATGTTGATAATTATGAGGAATATTATTCAAGATTTGTCTAGTTCCTAAGTGACCCATGTTTTTAGAGAAGGGAATTCAACAACAGATATAATGGACAACATTGGCATTTTACAAGAGGATTTTATAGTTTGGGAATAGGACTTTCCTCTAGCTCTTAAGGAGGTAGTTAGAAAGGAAATTCATTTGCAGCGCTAGGGGTATATTTTGGGTTTTCCTTCATGATTCTCCTAATATTTACTTGGAGAATTCTAGGGGGCTGAACCCTATGCTCCAAAATAGATTGACATCCCCTAATAAGAATCCCCATTACCCTTGGGTAAATATGGGGATGATTTTAGAATGTAAGTTGGGTGAGACCTCAATGAATAAAATGAGTGAGGAACACCATCTAGATTCCCTCATAATTTTTTGTCTAAGCAGTTTTGAAATTATAAAATACTTTAATGAATCAATGCACAAGATCATTAGGATGATGGGGATTATGGTGGAGGAAGTGACTGCCCACCTGGTGGATGTTAAGAAAAATATGGTGGATCAATGTTCCAATGAGGATTTGGAGTATTCCAAGAAGGTGACTATAGACATGGATTGAGCTTCCTATATTTTATGATCTTCCTATTTTATGCTTTTTTCCTTTAGTCCTTGTGGGATGTAGCCCTTGTTATGTTAATTTCTTCATTATCATTTCTATGTTAGTTAATAGCCTGAGATAGTTTGTGGTTAGGGCTTGATCCTCTTGGGTTATTCTACTTTGTTCCATTTGTGTTCATCTCTTGAAGGTCTTTAGTGCTTGTTGTAAAAGGTTCAGGGTCCCTTTCAAAACCTCTTCTCTAACTCTAATAAAAAATATTATGGAGTATTAAGGGATTCAAACCCTTAAATTCTTTACTAAAAGCACTTCTACTCACCACATATACATATATGTATATTATCACTTTTATTAGTACATCACAAATACATATTTATGTCTCACCAATTTTATTTGTATATGTTAGAGGTTAAGTTTTTATTGGTATATGTTTGAAGGATACACATTTAAATATAGGAAATATACATAAGGTGAGGATATAAAAATATTGAAATATATGTTAAAATAATTTTATTATTGAATATATTTGTGTTTCAATGATGTATTTTATGTGTTGCATGTTTTGTAATTAAGGTATTAAGTACATTGTTCATATATACATCCTTATGTGAACCTAAAATTAAGGATACATACATTCAAAGAACATTGTTACAAGCATATAAAATAACATTTGTTCCTACTCATGTAAAGTTGTCTAAAAATATTTTAAAAAATAATAATAAATTTGTTGGAGATTATTAAATTATTTGGTACCTTGCAAGTATCTTGTATTTACTTTGTAAATAGTTTATAAATATCTTATAAATATATGGTTTAATGTAATCATTAGGTTTTGCCAATACTAGGAGGTTAATAAAATATTTCTCCTATGAAAAGGAGTTATATCTCCTATAATTTTGAGGATATAAAGAGGTAGTTGAAGATGAAATGTCAAGAGATTCCATGTAAAGACTTTATGCAAAAGTCACAAGGGATATTGCATGTAACAAATTATAATGCAACATTTTATACTATAATACATTTATCATCCATTTGAATACATTGTGTGTTATTTCTATTTGAGTCATGGCTTAAATTTATGTGTGAGTTATATCTTGGTATATTTTTTGTAATCTTGGAAGTTTATTATCTTATAGATTGAGAGTTTAAATATTGAATATTTCCCATTTACTAACATTAGTATCAAAGCAGGTTGTAAGAAGTTTTGAGGATTATGAAAAATTGTCAGGAAGTAATGAGAAACCAATCATGAGGAGCTATAAAAATTTTACTCCATGAAGATATTTTAGGTATTTTTGAAATATTATCTATTTTTCTAGTTTACCTATAGTCATAAATAATATGGTATCATTTTGTTGACTCAAATATAGTCTTAAGTACAGTATAGAAAGTAACCTTGACGTTCTTTGTGTCACTCTAGATGTTCTCTATTTCACCCTCATCCGCTGATTGAATTGCACCCTATACAACATCAATCTATTATTATATATAGTTTATTGCCTTTTTTTAGAAGTTCTCCATTTCACCCTCATCCTCTAATTGAACTATACCTTGTACAACATCTTCTCTCCATAGAAGTTCTTTGTTGGAACCATGCTCTAGATTTTATTTAGATTGCATGAAATAAGGATCCTATAACATTCCCTTCAATCATTAGAACAAAAGGAGCATGCATGAAATCTATTAATCTTTAGGACCAAAATGTAGGTATTAATCAAAGGTGATATGTGTGAAGATTAAGTTGACTAGGACAAGCCACAACGATGGACTAAAATGTGTGTAATGGAGCGCCTCTATTAGTTGAGTTGGAAGGATTTTTTTTAAACATCATGGAAAGTACAATGCTTGTACTCTTAAGGTAACATAATTGTGCTCTAAATAAGTGACCTTTTAATTTATCAATCATGTGATGCATAGTGAGCTGTTGGTATTTGAAAAAGAGATTAAATTTTTTTGTTAAGGTTAGATTTTGAGTTAAATTCTTGTCATGTAAAATTTAATTGAAAGGCTACACTAACTTGAATAGTCAAGATTTAATATTTGAAAGGAAAAAAAGCTATAAATGTTTTGAAGAACATTGAGAATATGATAGAGAATGATTTATTTAACGTAACAAATTCGAAGTGAAAATTTTACTTTCAAAAAGGAAAAGATAGAAGGCTTACCATTTTTAAAGAACAGAGAAAATTTTGACAAATGTCCAAAAGATTGATACTTTTTAAAGGAAGATTGAAAAGTGAGAAAAAATAATTTTTTGCCTTAAATAAATAAAATTGAAAGATATTTTTTCATGTTTGGACATCATAGTGGTATGGATTTGGGTTCTCATCCAAGAGACCCAGGTTCAAATTATTGCACAAGTGATTGAGACCCTTTCAAAAACCCACACTTTACCCTAAAACTTGAGTTATTTCTAGTAGACCATACTAGTATGTCTTTGGTTTCTCATCCAAGAGACCCAAGTTCAAACCATTATACAAAGGACCAAGACCCTTTCAAAAACTCATGCTTTACCCTAAAAAAATTTTGTCCTTTTTGGGACACGACAACGATATGGATTTGGGTTTTCATCCAAGAGACACAGGTTCAAACCAATACATAAGGGACCGAGACCCTTTCATAAATCTACACTTTACCCTAAAATGTTTATCCTTGTTGGGATAATGTACCTTTTCAAATACCTATGCTTTGCCCTAAACTTTGGAGTCCTTGTTGGGACACTGAATTGGTATGTCTTTGGGATTTCATCCAAGAGATCCAAGTTTGAATCATGGGGAGGGTGGCCCTAATGTTCCCCTAATTGAGAAAATACATGGTCCCTATAAAAAAACCTTATATTTACCCTAATCAAAAAATAAAAACTGAAAGATATTTGATTTAAAAAAAAAGGATTCTAATAAAAAGTCAGGGCAAGAAGAAAAAGGAAATAGTTGAGTAAAAAAATCTTTGAAAGAAATGAAAAGGAAGACTCATTTGCAAAGGAAATTTGAAACGATTAATATTCAAAAGTGAGAAAAACTATTGAAAGTGGACAAATAAAAAACAAGGAAAATATAAAAAATTAGAAGAATTAGGAAAAGGAAACATTGAAAATAATTTTATATTTGATGAAAGGAAATATTGGCTTGTAGTTTGAGAAGCAAAATTCATTCAAAGATTTATTTTTATATCAAAATCTATTTAATTTTATAAAGTGCATTTAATTTGCAAAGGATATTTTAAAAGGATTATTTGGAAGCTTCATTATTGAAATATTTTCAAAGCAGATATATTGAAGGCAAAGAGAAGAAAAAATTATTAAGTAAGCTACATAAGGTATGAAATATTTCTACCTCAGCTTACATTCTCCAAATTTCATTGGAATATTGAAAGAAATAATTAGGGAGACAAAAGGAATTCATAAGGAATATTTTAAATGATATATTTTTTAAAAAAGAGGCAAGAAATTTTTTGAAGAATCAATCTAGGAAATTATTTATTCAAAGCCATAAAAGTAAGTCAAGAAAAAAAAAACAAAAAATGAAACCTTGAAAAAGATATTTATAAGAAAAGAATGTTCAAAGAAATAAAATATTGAGAAATTCTTTTTTGAAAATTCCTATAAAAACTATATTAAATTAATTAGGGAGTCAAAAGGTTTCTACTTGATGATTAAATTTTTTTTTAAAGTTGTCATCATCCAAACAAATTGTAAATTAGAAAAATTGATCATTTTTTGAAGTAATATCAAGAAGACACTATTAGCTAGAAACAATTTAATAAAAAACATCATGGCAAATGCAAATAATATTTCTCTTAGAATCTCAACTACTAAAAGGAAAAATATTCACATTTTGGAAAAATAAGTTGGAGTTAATACTTATTGTTGAAAAAAATTGAGAATATATCACTGGAGATAAAAACATTCCATAGGATGCCACAGGTAAACAAAAATATAAAGAATACATAAAAGCACTAATGCTAATAATATTTAGAGTATCAAATGAAATACAAGAACACATAAGTGAGGCCAAAACTTCACAAGAGGCTTGGGATAAACTATAAACCATAATTGAGGGAAAGAATGAAGCCACTATTCTACATTTACAATCAAAATTATATTCATTAAAATTCCAAGATGATGAAAATGTAGAACACTTTCTAAAAATGATAGCAAATTTAAAATCAAAACTACAAACTATGGGATAAAAAATAGAAGATAAATTTATTGCCTCAGTTACACTCAAAGCACTCCCATTATCATTTTAAAAATTGATTGCTGGAAATATTGAGCATATTGTGTTTTCATTGATGTCAAAGGATTGATGTCAAAAGGTTGATGTCAAAGAGAGCTTGGTATGGCAGAAATATTCTTCTATGGTTGGATAATATTGCAAGGCAAGGTTTATCTCAGAGCAAGGAAAAAGAAAAGGTTTGCAAGGTCTAAAGGCAAACAAAAGGTTTATAATATTTATTTTTTAAATATTATACAAAGGTTTAAAGTTTCATAAAAGGGGAGAAGCCCAAGGTACAAAAGGAAGAATATGTTCAAAGATTAAAAGATTGCATTATCAATATCATGGTACTTGAGAAATTAAAAAGGTAATGTACATTTGGTAATGTACACTTTAATATTTAAATTAATATTTAAATATTAAAGTAAAGGCATTAAGGAGGGAAATATTTAAAACAAAAGGTTTTAAATATATTGGATAAAATTTAGGGCCGACTCTTGTGATTAAAAGGTTAAAATATTATTCATGTATATATATGGGTCTAACTTTATTGTTGAGATGTGTGGTTAGAGTGTGTATGGATGTGCCTTCATTGTTGCTCTTGGGAAAAAGAATTCTTGTTCACCACTTGGAAGAGTTAGTGAAATAAGGATATGAGCTTGTTCGTCGTTCGTTGAGTTGAAGTGCTTATTTGTGAATAAAGCTTCCTCAATTTGTAAAGTATTGTGTAAGCTTTCCGTAGTTGTCCTTCATTGACATATTACCATTAGTTAACTATTGATGAGAGAGTCTACCATTCATTGAAGTGTAGTGTGATTTTGTTGCATTTTCTATTCATTGAGAGTTCACCATTCATTGAGTGTTTTCCATTCGTTGAGAGTTTATCACTTGATGAGAGAGAGTTTGCCATTCATGTAAGTGTTGTGTATGTTCATTGTGAAGACAAAAGCAAAGAGACATATGTGCTGAAAGTGAATATCATGGGAGGTTTGAACAAGCATTAGAAAGGAAATAATACATCAATATATTAATGTCTTCAATAAGAACTCTATGAAACATTTGAAGTGTTCTCAAGTTAAAAATGAAGTAGTAAAAACGAGAGATATTTCCACATTGTCGAACAGATTGGTTCTCAAGACTTACGTAGGAATAAATAAAAGGTATATTTTTTATTGTTTCATTTACATTGCAGTGGAAGTATTTGGCTCAGGAAAGAAGAAGACAGAGAGTATTGATTGCAATACTTGGAAACCCTAATTTAGAAAACATAGCATCAATGCAAGGGGCAGTTTTGGCATAGGGAAGAAAGTGATAGAGAGTTTTGATGCAAGATCTGATAACCCTAATTCAGAAAAGCACAACATCAAAAGGAAGTTGTGAGGATATATGAAGAGTCAGATAGTGAAATAAGCTTCCACCAAGCTTTGTAGTGGAAGTGGTTCATTGACAACGAGATAAGGATTGTGTGTGGAAGACCAGAGTTCAATGTTGAGGTATCAAGGTCAAATCTCACACGGTATGTAAATGATATTTTGGCAAAAAAAATTATTTAATTTTGAGAGGGAAATATTGGATCTTAAAAGGATTAAAATTGTCATTTTTACAAAGAGGTGAAATAAGGTGGTTTGGTAATTATTGTTGTTTGTAATATTGTTTAGAAAGGAGTAATAAGGTGGTTTGGTAATTATTGCTATTTGTAATATTGTTTAGAAAGGAGTAATAAGGTGGTTTGGTAATTATTGCTATTTGTAATATTGCATGTTAAAGTAGGAGTTATAAGGTGTTACTATGGTTTAAATTGATGATTGTAATTTTTTGTTTGATGAAAAGAAAAATTGAGGGGTTTTGATTATTGTTTAAAGCTTTGTCTTGTGAAGATAAAGAGAGTCATAAAATATTATTTTTATGAGCACATCCTTTTGAGAAGAAATTTAATGTGAGTGATTTGAGAAGAAAATATCCACTAACCAGTTTTGAAGTGGCACTTTGAAAGGAAAATTCTTTTGAGATAGATTTGGAGGGCACATCTTCATCAAAGCAAGTTGAGAGGTATGGTGATGTTTTTCCTCCTTTAAAGTGTTTGGTTGAGAAAATATTTCTGAATCATAAGGTGGGAAAATAAGGATTATACATATGCATTGTTGTAAATATTTGTGTTAGGGTTTTGAGAACAATTTGTGCATCATTGTTGAAATAAATTGAAACACTTTTGCTAGAATATGAAGAGAAAATTTTATGCATAATCCTTGAGTGATATTGGAAAGAAAATATTGTGAAATTATATTGCACATCAATTTCTGTGTTCTTGAACAATAAATCTGGGTATAATATGTCTGAATTACTTTTATCAAAGCAAGTGTTATGAGCAATGATGAGCTTGTGTTATGAGCAGTGTTGAGCATATGTTATGAGCAATATTGAGCTTGTATTATGAGCAGTATTGAACATGTGTTATGAGAAGTTTTGATCATGTGTTAGAACATAGTTAATTAGAGATAGTGAGAATATTAGAGCATGATTTGATTTGTTTTGAGTAGGCATTTTAAGAAAGCTTGTGAGAATTTTTAAGAAGGATTTGTGAGTAGGTTTGAGGTAAACTTGTGAGTAGGTGTGAGACATATCAGTACAAGTAGTTGAGAAAATTAGATCAAAGTTATGAGCATATTTGATCAGAGTTGAGCAGAGTTGAGAGTAGTCTTTGGAGCCAACCAACACAAAGAGGATAGAGTTCTCCTATGGATAGAGGTCCATAAAATAGAACAGTGGGGATAGAAGTCTCTTGTGGATAGAGGTCCACAAACTTGAGCATAGGGGATTGGTGTATCCTTTGTACTGAGGTCTATAAATATTCTAATAGGGATTTGATTCCCAAGAGATTTATTGAGAAAATTTATAAGAAATATTTTCTCCATGGATGTAACCCACATTGGGTGAACCACGTTAAATCCATGTCTCTCATCTATGTGATTATTTATGCATTATTTACTACCTTGATATTATTGTTGTTAACATTTGGATTGAAAAGTAAATTTTTTTATCTTATATTGTTCACCCCCCCTCTCAGTATAATATTGTGTTCTTCAATTGGTATAAGAGTGAGTTCCTTTGTGAAAAGCTTAACAGCTTGAAGGAAGATCTTATAAGAACACACATGACAACTGAAATAAAATAAGATGCCCCTATGGTTGAAATCAAAGAAAGAGATCCAAAAAATATAGAAAAAACCATAATTGACATGAACTAGGAAATTATTGCTGCTCTTGTAAATTTGGAAAGAGTTAGAAAGAAGAATTCAATTTTGAAGGCTCAAATTCAAAATGATGAGGAAAAAAAGACAAAGCTTCTACAAAATATCATAGACTTAAAGGTGCAAGTTGAAGAGGTAAATAAAATTGAAAAATATATGGCTTAACAGTTAAAGACAAAAGAGTTAGAATGTGAAATATTGGAACTTGAAATTCTCTCTAAGAAAGGGAGTTGAAAAGTCTAAGGATAAGTTACAACAAATTATAAGGTTAGGAAAATAGAAAGAGGATTCAATCTTCAAAGGAATAAAGATATAAAATAAAGAAGAGCCCATGACCTTTTGCTAATATATTGAAAGGCAAAAGTATCAAGGAGGAAGAAAATAGATAAACATCATAGATAGAATTCAATTACAGAAACAACAAAGGAAGAATCATGCGACCATATCATTCAAGCCAATATAACAGGTTACAAAATTTCTTCCATGGTTATTATTTTTCATGTAACAAATATGGTCATAAAGTTGTACATTGCATGGTCTGTGTGAGAAATAATGTTGATAGAAATTTCAATTTATTTGCACCTCTCATGGATAACAATATTATCTATTATAAATGTAATAATTTTGGGCACAAGGCCAAATGGTGTAAAATAGTGTTTCCTAAACCAAGGAAAAAGGAGGAGGATGAGAAGGTTCAAAAGAATACAACCTCAAAAGTTTGGAAGGAAAGAGGAACAAGAAAAGGATAAGTCAATGTTGGTACAGACCGTTCTTCATGCTCAAGATAAGGGAAATCAATGGTATGTTGATAGTGGTTGTTCAAGTCATATGACAGGTGATAAAAGTAAATTTCTTTCACTTAAATAAATTAATGGAGGATCAGTAAAATTTGGTGATAATGCTTCAGTAAAAATTGTTGGAAAAGGGACTTTGAGTTTAGATAATGGAAAATCAAATATAGAAAATGTATTGTATGTTAAGGTATTGAAGCACAATTTACTAAGTGTAATTTAGCTTTGTTATCATGGGAACATAGTCACCTTTCACCCAAATAGATGTGAGATCAAAAAATCCAATACAGGAAAGCTTATTGCAGATGTTAGTATAACTACAAATAATATCTACATGTTCAGTGAAATTAAAGGAGAAAGATGTTTTTTATCACAAGAGGATGAGATTTTGTTATGGCATAGAAGAATAGGTCATCTAAACTTTGAAAATATAGTTAAAATAAGCAACAAATAGGTAGTCATATATTTACCCAAGATAACAATACCCCAAAGTAAAATTTGTGCACAATGTCAGCATGGTAAGCAAACAAGAACAAGTTTCAAGTCAAAAGAATTTTCTTCATCCGAACCATTGGAACTAGTTCACACTGATTTATGTGGTCCTACAAGGACAAAGAGTTTACAAGGTGAAATTTACTTCATGTTATTTATAGATTATTTCTCCATAATGACTTGGGTGGCATTCTTAAAATAAAAGTTAGAAGCTTTTGAGAAGTTCCAGGTATTCAAGGTTTTAGTGGAAAATGAAATAGGTTAAAATATCAAGTGTCTAAGATAAGATAGAGGAGGATAATTCACTTCATGTGAATTCATATAATTTTGTGAATAACATAGAATAAAAAGAGAATACCCAGCATCAAGGAATCCACAAAAAAATGAAGTAGTTGAAAGAAAAAATAGAACTATTGAGAATATGACCAGAGCAATTCTAAGTGAGTCTAAGATTTCATATGGTTTTTGGAAATATGTAGTTCATAGAGTTATATATATCATTAATAGAGCTCAAGTAAGAGTAAATCATCACAAAACCCCATATGAGCTTTGGAAGGGAAGACCAGCTACTGTAAAGTATTTCAAATTTTTTGGAAGCAAAAGCTACATTAGATGAGAAGAGAAAATTTTAGGTAAGTTTGATTCAAGGTGCAATGAGGGTATCTTCCTTGGCTATTCCACTAAGATAAAAGCATATAAATGCTATAATAAAAGGACACATACAATTATGGAAAGTACAAATGTAACAGTTGATGAACAAATAGGGTCAAGAGAACCGGTTCAACAAATTTTATATCAAAAAGAAGAAATTTTCCAAGAAGAAGTAGGTGAAGAATTAGAATATGATGAAACACAAAGAACACCACCTAAGACTCCATCTAGGTATGTTCAAAATAATCATCCAAGAAATATTATTATTGGGAATCCATATGAAATACAAACAAGAAGGAAGATAATAGAAATAGGTGAACATGAAAATATTTCTTTGCTATCTAAAATCGAGCCCAAGGATTTCAATGAGGCAAGAGAAGACAAATATTGGGTCAAGGTAATGGATTAATATTTGGATCAAATAGAAAAAAGTGAGAATTAGGAACTTGTCCCATGACCAAAAGACAATAATATAATTGGCACTAAATGGGTTTACAAAAATAAGTTAAACGAAGATGGTCAGGTAGTCAGAAACAAATCAAGATCGATAGGCAAAGGTTATGCACAGGTTGAAGGGATTGATTTTGATGAAACATTTGCCCCTGTTGCATGAATTGAATCCATAAGAATACTTTTAGCATTCTCAAACTTCAAAAAATTCAAAGTATATCAAATGGATGTAAAATCATCTTTTCTCAATGGTTTCTTAGAAGAAGAGGTCTACATTGAGCAACCTGAGGGGTTCAACCTGATTGATAAGATAAATTATGTATGAAAATTAAATAAGGCTCTTTATGGACTAAAGCAAGCCCCTAGGGAGATATCATAGTGGAAAAATTTTCTTTAGAGGAGGGATGTGTTTCGCAGGACTGCCCAAACTGTCGAACTTGTTTTGGCCATATCTCACTCATCCGGACTCGGATTGAGCCAAAATTTTGAGGGTAGATGCCTGAAAAACCTATAACTTCTCCACTAATTTTCATATCATTCATAGAAACATAGATTATAGTTCATCCCTATGTTTTAACGATTTTTTCAAGCGGCTATGCAAGGGTTTCATATGGGTTGAGTGCAAGCAACTCCAAAGGTTGGTTTTTAGGGCCTTTGAGCCCTAGAAACCAATATTTTTGTGGTTTATGCTCAAAATTTTAGCAAGAAATGTTGCAGGTGATCCAATATGGGTTATAAATTTGTCTTTCAATAGATCATACTATGAACTTGAGTGATAACGGATTCCAATTTGCTGCACAAAAGAAAAGTGAAAACCATACCTTTCCACAGTGTCTAGGGCAAGGAATAAAGAGATCATAAAACAAGTTTCAAGAAGTTAAAAAAAAAATGGCTCATATCTCAAGTGAATCTGGTGCTAAGGTGCACCCATAAAATAATTCTATTGTGAAAACCCCTATCAAGGGTAAGAATTTCAAAGACTCAGCCCCAAAAATAAATTTTAGGGATGCCCTCTGTGGTGGACAGCCTCATCCTAATGCTATTATCAATCTTAGGGCTTCCCATAAACCTCTAAGAATACCTAAGATTGATCCTTGGAAAATAGATTCAGTATGTCTTAAAGCAGCTGATGGAACTCCTATTGTTAAGCTTGATATGGGTAACATTCAGACTGACATTGAAGATTTGGAAAAAAGAGGACTAATTTGTCGATTCATGGGTTTTCATCCGAGCCTATCTGCTTTCAAATTTTGGGCTGCAAAAATATAGAAAACTAAAGGTGAGTTACAAATCTCTATTTATCCAAATGGTTATTTTCTTGTTTTATTTTCTAATAATGAAGATAGAGAGAAAAGTTTTCAAGGGGGTCCTTGGTTTTTTGGAAGGGCAGGGCTTTTCATGAAGCCCTGGCATACTAAATTTAAAGTTGAAGAAGATATGTCTTCTATAGCTCCCATGTGGGTTAGAATCTTTGGCCTCCCTATTGAATTTTGGAATCCTACTATTTTTTCTTCAATTGGAAACTCTTTAGGAACTTTTATGATGACTACTGATTGTACTCAAAATTTTGAACATATTATTTATGCTTGAATTTGTGTTTTAATGGATTTTGACAAACCCCTACCTAAAAATATCACATTACAATTTGGTAAAGACACTTGGGAGCAAGTAGTGGACTATGAGAACATTCCTTTTCATTGTATAATTTTCCATGAATATGGTCATTTGGCCAGTGCTTGCCCAAATAAAATTCCTGATCTAAAAAAAGAAGATATAAACTCAGCAGGTTTCCAAATTCCTAAGAAGAAGAACACTCAGAAAAAACCAGTTATGAAGGATCAACCAAAGTCATATGCTAATATGTTTGAAATCCTTTCCACAAATGATGTCCCAAGTGAGGAAGAGGAAATAATGGAAACAAAAATCTTAGAAACACAATTTAAATATGAAGGGACGAACTCAGAGACAAACCAACAAATCAAAGATTTTGAACAGAAAAAAAAAGGAAGAAAATTTACACAAGAAAAACAATCTTTTAAATTTCAAAACTTCAAATAATACAGGTCCCAATATAGACTTTGTTAAACCCTCTAGTAAAATTTTGGTTGTGTATGAGCATTCATCAAGGTTATAAGCCATCTCAAATTCAATTGGAATAAGTCAAGAAACAGGGAAAAAAAATTGAAGATGGATTCTAATCAAAAAGCAGGTCACAAGACCAATCAATATCATATGGTAAAAGAAGGTGAAAAGCTTGTAGAGGAAGGTAATATTAATGCCCTTCCCAACTTTTGTATCCCTAGTATTAATGAATATCATCACTTGGAATATTAGAGGACTCAAAGGGAGTCTTTCAAAACAAAATAAAATTAGAAGAATGATTCAGATAAATCATCCATATCTTGTTTTCCTTCAAGAAACAAAGATGTCAATGGAGGATATGGACTCAATTACCAGTAAAATTTGGCCAGCTGGAAAAGTGGTTTCCCTCAGTTCCCAAGGGACTTCTGGTGGCATTACTTGTCTTTGGGACCCAAAAGAGGTAGTTATTCACCATATGGTTGGCAGTTGGGGTTTGTTGGCTATAGCTATTCAAAGTAGACATTCCAACCAAATTATGCTTTGCATTACTGTTTATGCTCTGATTGCTTTGGAGGAAAAAAGAAGACAGTGGAAGGATATAACTCATATTATCTCTCATTTTCTTGAATCTTGGATCTTGATCGGAGGATATTTTAATACCATTCTCTCTCTGGATGAGAAAAGGGGAGGAAATAGAAATTTGGACAAAAGCACTGACCTCATGAGTGAATATATTGCAAACCTCCATATTGTGGACATCCAACCAGATAATTGCCTAAGGCCTTATGACTTGGTCTAACATAAGGCAAGGCTTAGCTTGTATAATGGAGATATTGCATAGGTTTTTGCTCTCTGAAAATTTCTTAATCTATGGTCACATTCCTAAAGTGAAGACTCTTAATAATGTTGGTTTGGATCATTGGCCAATCATGGTGGAAATGTGGAAAACCAATGTGAGTTTCTCTCCTTTTCATTTTCAATTAACGTGGCTTAGAAACATTTCCTTTAGACCTCGTGTGCAACAATGGTGGAAGGATGGTAAACCTAGGCATGGAACTAAGATGTTCTATTTTGCCAAAATACTGCAATACATTAAATTCAAAATCAAGACTTGGAACTAGAAATATTTTGGGGATGTTCATAAAAAAAAAACATGAAGTTATTGCTCATCTTGAAAATTTGAATAATAAAATCCATTTAGATGGCCTCACAGAGAAAATAAGTGTAGATGAAATTAATCTCACAACTCAGTTATAGGAATGGGAAAAAAGAGAAGAAATCTCATGGAAGCAAAAATCTAGAATTCAATGGCTCAAAGAAGGAGATAAAAACACAAATTTCATCCATAAATCTCTTCTAACTCGAAGATATCACAACTTTATTTCTTCCCTAAAATCATATTTTGCAGATGTTGTTTATACTTGGGATGACATGAACTCTATTGTTGTTGATTACTTTTCCAATATTTTTGTTGCAACTCCTCTTGACTCAGCTTCTCAACAAAATGTTCTTCAAGCAATCCCTTCTCTTATCACTTATGAGGAGAACTCTATTTTGACTGCTCCTATTACTATCAATGAGCTTCAATAGTTAGTTTTTAAAATGTAAAAAGGTAAAACCCCAAGTACCGATGGTTTTCCCATTGAGTTCTACCAAGAGTTCTGGGATATCCTTCATGTTGATTTATTAGAGGTGGTGGAAGAATCCAGGAACCAAAGAAATTTTGAAGGTTATCAATAAAACTTATATTACTCTTGTTCCAAAATATCAAGAGGTTGATCATATCTTAGCTTTTAGACCTATTGCTTTATGTAATGTTCTTCTCAAAATCATTACTAAAATCATGCGAGAAAGGTTGACCTCTTTTGCATAAGATTATTTCCTCAGAGCAAGGGGTTTATGTGGAAGGGCGTCAAATAGTATATGAGATAGTTCTTTCTCAGGAAGCCATCCATTCCATGGATATGCAAAATTATCCTTCCATGTTCATTCGGTTAGACTTATCCAAAGCTTATGACAGAGTGGATTGGCACTTCCTTATCAAATTTTTGAGGCAATTTGGTTTCTCTAAGGATTGGATGGATTGTATTATGGGATGTATCTCTTCAGTTTCCTACTTAGTTCTTATCAATGGCAGACCTTCTCAATCATTCCCAATTTCCATAGGTATTAGACAAGGTGACCCGCTATCCCCTTATTTATTCATCATTCTTGTTGAATGCTTGGATAGGACTATAACCAAAAAGAGGAAAAACAAAACCCTTGAGGGAGTTACCATTGCTCATGGAGCTAGACCTATCTCTCATCTTCAATTTGTGGATGACTCTACTCTTTTAGGTAAAGCTACAGTTAATAAATCTTCTAATATTAAGAAAATCATTAGTTGTTTTTCTAAGGCTACTGGGTAGTTGATCAACGAAAACAAATCTAAAGTTATTTTCTTTCACTACTCTGCTAGACAGGAATCCATGGTCTTGGATAAATTAATATATAATAGTACCTTCCTTCCAATCATTTATTTAAGTATTCCCATAAATATTCAAAGGTATAAAAATAAAGATTGAAATTGGTTGTTGGACAAAGTCAAGAAGAAAATTGGAAAGTGGACCAACAGGTGGCTTTCTTCTGGGGGTAGAATCACCTTGGTAAAATCAGTCCTTCAAGCTATTCCTATTTATGTATCTTCCATGTTGAATATACCAAAGGCTATTCTTCTAGAACTGGATCAAATCAGTCATCGTTTCCTTTGGAGTGGTACTAAGAAGAAAATAAAATGGGCCTTGGTGAAACGGGACACTTTATGTCTTCCTAAGAATGAAGGAGGGTTAGGATTCTGATCTTCTATTACTAACAACAAATATTTAGCTGCTAAATTATATTGGAGGATGTTGCATAACCCCAATGCTCTTTGGGCCAATAACATTCGTGCTAAATATGTTGACAACAAAATTCTTGAATATCTTGTTTGCTATCAACTTCCTACCAAAGGTTCTCTCATTTTAGCAGTTCTTAAAATTGGTGAGGATTTGCTAAAGAAAATTTTATTTTGGATCATTCATAATGGTCAACAGGTAAATTTTTGGACATATTCTTGGGATGGTCACAAGCCTTTGATAACTCAATTTCATGATTGGAGGCCTTGGATGGAGGAGATTCACCAAGCTAACTGGATAAAGGTGGCTAATTACTATCGATACCATATTGGTAATTCAAAGGTTGGTAGATATTGGATCCCTATTGAGGACTAGCCTATTCAAATCCTAGAAAGGCAAAGACAAGATATCCAAGGCATCCTTCATATGATATCTCTCTCTTGGTCCCATGAAAAAGATTGTTTTGGATGGAACAACACTACTAAGGGTGAGTATTCAGTTGCTCAAGGTTATTTGACCTTATGCCATAATAATCCCAACCATTATTTTGACATATTTTCTCAATTGTGGGCTCAAAATATCTAGCCTAAGGTGAGGTTATTTAATTGGCTTTTATTGCATCGTAGGGTGCTTACTGGTGAGCAACTTATGAAGCATGGTTTTCATGGCCATTTTAGATGTGAAATGTGTGAAGAGAATGTAGAAACTCTCAACCATATTTTTATTGAGTGTACTTTAACCTCTAAGCTATGGAGGAGAATGACCACTTTACTTGGCTTACAATGGTCCAATTTTTTTACTTTTGAACAACTTTGGAGGGATTGGCCTAATCAAGAGGGTGTTGATAATTTTATTAGGTAGTTAGTTTGGATGGGTTCTACCATTCTTCTTTGGAATATTTGGAATGAAAGGAAAAACCAAATTTTTAATCAAGATAGGAAGTATATTCACTATATTTGGCAAAATACCATAGCCAACTTAGTTGAATCAGTCCATCAACTCCTTAATCACCCCCAAAAATCCCACCAAATATGGGATCAAGTGATGCAAAGATTGAAGATTAAATATTATAAGGGCAACCAACTTAAAGGGAATGTGAGTATTAGTAATATGGATAGGAAAAGAAATTGGCAACCTCCTCCTAAGGATTTTGGAAAATTCAATACTGATGGAGCCTCTAGAGGGAATCCTGGAAAATCCAGTGTGTGAGGAATTGGTAGACTTTCAAATGGCTCCCTGGTTTTTACTTTTGTTGATAATTTGGGTATTCTTTCCAATAACCTTGCTAAGGGGTATGGTATCCTCAAAGGTCTT